>CM031239.1:627425802-629825802 GCA_018340775.1 Taxus wallichiana var. yunnanensis
TTCTTTATCTGCAAGATTGGGCATTCAAGACACAGAACAACATAGGATTCTAAAATATCGTAGTGGCCTACAATGGAGCATCCGAGAGGACATGGAATTCTTTCAGTTTCAAACCCTCGGTGAGGCATACAAGTTTTCAGTCAAGATTGAACAAAAGCACAAAAGGAGGACTGCTAAGAACCAACCCGTGAGGGGGAAGAATGATAAAGAAGGCCAGACCCGAGGCCAAGGTTGGAAACAGAAGGAGTCGCAAGGAAATAAGATGCAGAAGGAGAAGATAGGGAAGTGGTGCGACCTCCACAAAACAAATCGCCACTCCAAGGAAGAATGTCGAGCCATCAAGTCCTTACTCACCGAGTCATCTTCTTCAACACTCTCTGCACCAGCAGTTACAGACCCCGAGGTCAAGGATGAAGAGGATGAAATTATAGATGCTGAGCCAGATGTGATCATTGCCACCTCAAAAGTCAAGAATATGGATGAGAAGGAAAGGCTCTTCCACTCCAAGCTCTGGGTAAAAGGTAAGCCACTGCATTTTATCCTTGATAGTGGAAGTCAGAAGAATTTAATTTCTGTTGATGTTGTAAAGAGCCTAAACCTCCCTGTGAAGCCACATCCCCAGCCATATAGTATCGGGTGGTTAAACCCAGGAAGAGACCTCCAAGTCACACAACAATGCCTCCTTCCATATGCCATCAAGCCCTTCCATGATGAATTCATGTGTGATGTTGCTCCATTAGATGTTTGTGATGTGCTCCTAGGCCAGCCATTTATGTGGGATAGACATGGCATCTATGAGTCACGACCTAGAAGGGTCACCATTACCATTGGGAGTCGACGTTATCGGATACCTGAGGTCATTCCCCCAAAATCTGTCTCCCTCATCAGTGCCAAACAATGTAAGAAGTTAGTGGAGAAAACCAAACAGTTTGTCGTCTTGATGATCAGGCCAAAACCTACAAACAAAATTGTTGCAGCCTCCATGAACATGCACTCAATACAGCAACAGAAGCAGCTCAACCAAATCATAACTGAGTATGATGATCTATTCCAGACACCTAAAGGAGTGCCATTTCAGTGTCAGGTAAAACATGTTATTGATTTGGTCCCGGGGTCTCCTTTACCCAATAGCCCTGTGTACCGCAGGTCAGTCCTTGAAAATGAGGAGATCAAGAGGCAGCTCCAGGAATTGATTCAAAAGGGACATATTAGGCCAAGCTCTTCACCCTGTGGAAGTCTAATTATCTTGGCGCCAAAGAAGGATGGAACATGGAGACTTTGCATAGACTATCGGGCTTTGAACAAAATCACTGTGAAGAATCGCTACCCCCTCCCAAGGATTGATGATTTGCTGGACCAGCTCCACGGTGCAAAATTTTTCACCAAAATTGATCTCAAATCTGGCTATCACCAGATCCCTATCGAGCCCACTCGATGTTTGGAAAACTGCATTTAAGTCTCGTGAAGGCCTATTTGAATGGTTGGTCATGCCTTTCGGACTAACTAATGCACCTACAACATTCATGTGGATGATGGATGACATCTTACGGCCCTACACCAATTCCTTCGTGGTGGTCTACCTAGATGATATACTCATTTATAGCCAGACCTGGGAGAGGCATCTGCAACATGTTCGAGAAGTACTTCAGACCCTCAGGAAGCACAGACTGTATGTAAATCTGGATAAGTGCACATTTGGGATGACAAAGGTCTAGTACTTGGGTTACGTCGTGGATGAGGAAGGAGTCCATGTTGACCCAGAGAAAATTTAGGTTATTCAGAGGTGGCCTACCCAAAGAATCTTACAGAGCTTCGTAGCTTCTTGGGCCTTGCCAATTTCTATCGCTGGTTTGTCTTGGGTTTCTCACATATTTCCTGGGCACTCAATTAGGTGACTAAAGGAGGGAACAAGGATAAATTCCAATGGGGGAAGCACAACAGAAAGCATTTGAAGGGCTGAAAGAAAGGTTATGCTTAGCCCCTATCCTTTCCCTTCCTGATCTACATCATCCATTCGAGTGATGACAGACACATCTGAGTATGCCTTGGGAGCTATTATCATGCAACATGGCCACCCTATTGCATACCATAGTGAAACATTCAATGACACGGTCAGGAAGTACCCAATATATGACAAGGAGCTTTATGCCATTGTCTAGGCATGTAAGCAGTGGAAACACTACATTCTAGGGAAGGAGATAGTAATCCACACTGACCATAGGCCTTTGGAGTTCCTTCAGACATAGAGCAAGTTGAGGAATGAGAGACACCAGAAATGGGCCACATACCTACAACAGTTTCACCTGATAATAAAGCATAAGAAGGGAAGTGCCAACTCAGCAGCAGATTGCCTAAGCCGCCCTCCAATTGCAGCCCTCACAACTATTCTTGATCTCTGTGGACATGAGACTTCAAGTTGGTGCAGTTTGTATGAGAAGGATCCTGAGTTTTCAGACACATATCAGGCCCTCCGTGAAGGAAAACATGTCTCTGATTTCTATCTACAGGATAATCTCCTCTGCCATATGGGACACATCTGTGTTCCAGCAAGTGAACAACAGAAGATGATCTGGGAAGCACACTTCAGCAAGACCGCAGGGCACTTTGGCGTGGACAAGACATTGGCAGTACTTCAGAAGCATTTCTACTGGCCTAATCTAAGGACTGATGTGGTGAAGTATATTAAGTCCTGCACTCCTTGTGCAATTGCTAAGCCAACTAACAAGAAACAGGGATTGTACACACCATTTCCAGAACCAACCAAGCCTTGGGCATCTGTCTCGATGGACTTCCTCTCAGGTTTGCCAACTTCGAAACATGGGAATGATGGTGTTTTTGTTGTAGTTGATCGATTTTCTAAAATGGCTGTAATGGTTTCCTGTAAGAAAAATATTTCTGTTGAAGATACTACTAAAATTTATTTAGTCATGTATGGATCAACTTTGGGCTCCCCAAGTCTATTGTTTCTGATAGGGATAGCAGGTTCTGAGCATCTTCTGGTCCACCTTATGGGGAATGCTAGATACAAAGTTGATGAAGTCCACATCCTTTCACCCACAGACTGATGGGAAAATAGAAGTGGTGAATCACCTAATTGTTCACATGCTTCATATGTACCACTCCAAGCACTCCCACACATGGGACGAGGCCCTACCATACATACAACATGGATACAATCGAGCCCTGCACAACTCCACTAAACACAGTCCATTTCAAGCTTGTTATGGATTCCAACCTATGGCTCCCATTGATGTATGCATCCCAATTCCTACCATGGAATTCACACCTCATGGAAAAAGTGAAGCAGAAAAGGTGACAAGGTTTGTTGAACAGATCCAACACATTCAGCACTAGGTCCATGACATTTTACAGAAAATGAATAAAAAGTATAAGAATCACCATGATAAACACAGGGTTCCACATCATTTCCTAGGTTGGTGATAAGGTTTGGTTGTGGCTTCAGAAGGAACGGCTTGCAGGTCCACACGAAATATTTAACCTCTCTGGTATGGTCCTTACACTCTCACTAAGCAAGTAGGGGAAAATGCTTTCGAGTTGAATCTTCCACCCTACCTTGGTCTACATCCCATCTTCAATGTGGACCTCCTCAAGCCATACCATCCACCTTTGTTGGATAATTCAGTCACAGCAGAACAATCGACATCTCTCGAGCTCAATCCAGTAAGTCTTTCCCCAGCTGAAGAAGATCAGATTGTGGACAATTTGACTAAGACCACTAGAGGACAACCTATTCAACTCTATCGTGTGATAAAGAAAGGAAATATCAGTCACCAAGGTGAGTGGCTCACTGCATACCAGGTAAAGAAGCAATTTCCACAGCTGATGGGGCATCTTAATGCAATGGGGACCATTTCTTCTGAAGGAGGGAGGAATGATCCAGGCAGCAATTATAGTGGCGCAACTTCTAGAGACCATAAATTTTGCACCGTACCTCCGATTGACTCCGTTCAAAAGGCAACGAAAAGCTTGGAATGTGTAGAATGTGATGAAAAGGTGCTGAAATCTATTCAGAAATGTTTGACCCCCGAAATCCATGTTTAAGGGGCCCAAATTGTGATTTTTGTAGTGTTGTCTAAAAATAGTAAATTCTAAAAATAGTATGTTTCGCAAAATTAGTGCACATGTAAGTCTTGGAAGATGAAACACCTCGTCTCCCTCGAGACCGGTGACCTTCCACATCTTTCTAGGTGTCCTTTCATATTTATAAAATTATTATAAATGCATATGTAACCGGAAAAGGGATAGACATCTCTTGGCAGAGATAATTGATGTATTTGAAGTCTTTGAGTAATTTACATCTCTTTTCAGAGATAGTTGTTTTGCAATTCATTTGGCACATTTGTTAATCTATTCCTTAAGTCTGAAACCCCTCGATTTTGGATCACACACCACGGCACCGAACCTCCCCTCCAAAACCCCTCCACACATGCTATCCCCCCATACACGTCCACCCCACCATTATACCCCTTGTTGTGACCATTCAATCAACTGGTGCTTATGGATTTCAATTCACCTGTTTAAGAATACATACATACATACATATATACATACATACATACATACATGCAAAACCACAAACCTTGGTATAAAATAAAGTATATAAGTAGAGAAGAAATAAACCAAATAATCCATATCCAATCTCCAAACCATAGAGACATGTGTTAAAACACCTCCTTCCGTTCTTACATTGGCCTCTCCATTGCCTCCATCTTCTTCCTACAACACTACTTATTCAAATGAGGGTAAAGTAAAAAAAAGCAAAAGTTATAAGGAAATCATAAAATGAAACTAAGGTTATAGGGAATAACTAGGATCTATGGTTGAGGTTAAGTGAATCTAAGGGCTCATATTTAATCCTCACAACTTAGGATGGTGGGAAAAATGTTAAATGGGTGTAGAATAAAATTTAATGAATGGTTAAGGCCTAAAGAAATTATTTAAACATAGATTGTAACTAGGGATTTATTTAAAATTCTAGATGTATAATATGAGAAAATGTTTAAATAAATAAATTGTTGGCATGGGTCCATTAGGGACATGGGAAATGTAGATTATTAAAATAGTTTTAAATGAAATATTGAAATATATATACTCGGAATGAGTTAGTATGGCTGGCCACTTCAGGACCCAATCTCTCTTTAAATTTAAAATGGACAAAATGAGTATGTTAACCCGAAATATGGGAAATAATATAGTATTAATTAAGTGTTTGTTTTAGTTTCAATCGTACTTATTTATTAATGAAATAATGTTTTTTTAAAAATCCGTCAAGATTTTTAGGTGTTTGTGTTGGTTTGGATCGTGCCAAATATGGGGTACTACACCATGGATCGACATTGATTATAGCTGTGGTAATTGAGAACAAGCCACATAGATTTAATGCACATCCCCATAGTTGACCGTTATGATAAGGTGAGGGCATTTTGTAATGTGGAAAATGACTAATATAATGGGAATATCTATTTATAAGGGGAACATCATACAACACTATATATATCTCATGTTATGTCATGTCATTTTTCAGTTTGGGGTGATCCGAAATAGTAATTACTTGGGCATTCACTTAGCTCCAACTGCAAATGCCTACCTCATTAACAATGCATTGGTACTAACTACGTACATCTCAATTCAAAAATTAATTGACACGCTTGCTAGTGTTAGTGGTTGGGGTGGAAGGTGTCTAATAATTATTTACCTCCACCTTCGTTGCTTTTCATTTTTCATTTTTGTTTCCTAGTGCCATGTGCCCTCATGTTCATGTGATTGTGTATCCTTTGTCTTGTTTTTTTAGATCAAAAATTGTGTTATAATTTATATGTATGTAATAAATATAGTTATTCTAGTAATGCAACCTACTCAAGGTTTATGTAGTTCAATTTTAGTTGCATTTCGGGCGTGATTCTATTCCACCTATATACCGTATGATTAGAGCTATATTTTTATGTGTTATTAAAATAAGTGTACTCTTCAAGGGTAAAATGTATAAATAAAATAATCCAATCTAGTTACATACAATAATTTTTCTTGTAATGATTACAATGAAAAAAATCGTAATGCCTAACTAGTTTTTATGTAATTTTGTTGCATGTTAATTTTCTACTCCCACCTCGAGTGTGGTTCTAATTATCTCGGGAACAACTCTTTCCAAGGCCCAAAACATATGGGATATTAATGGGTTTATGTGTTGTGGCTCTATTATTGTTAGGGCCCTTATGATTTATAAGATCATAACACCTAATATATGTCGAATAAAATTCTAATTGCTTGCTTTGATTTTATGGGATGGGGATGTTTAAAGATAGAATGTAATCTACTATTCTATAAATTCAATGCTACTTTTATAAAGGAATAACTAAATGTGTGATTCCCATGAGTGGGTAGTGAAACCCAACAACAATTTTTTTCCTAATCATGTCCACAAACCGAAAGTGCTCAAGCATCCATATATTTATAACAAATAAGAAAATGCAATAGGTAATGTTGTTGAGATGGAGTGAATATTCATAAAAAACCATAAAACTCCCAAACAATACAATTAAGACCTAAAATAGAAATGACTTGAGAGGAAATGTTGGGATGCGTACCTTTTTACCGTGATGTGAAGGTTAAATGCGTACCTTCCTTACATTCTATAATATATTGAAGCTATTGTAGACAAATAATCATCAAAGTGGGGTTTCTTGAAAGAATAACAACAATAGCTTATTTATTTTTTATAGCTTTCCTCAAATTTATGAGTCATTTACCTTAAAACGTTGATATAATAAGAGTAACAGAAACAACAACACATTAATAGAAAAAATTTAAATGCAATTTTTAAAGTCTTACATTTAATATGAGGTGTACAAGCATAAGCTATAGAAGAGGTCTACAGGGAGAAAGGCCGTAATATTTTAGAATAACAAAGTATGCATTCTAAAGCATCAAAGCTATTCAATTCCTACAAAGTGAGGATAACTTTTTGTTATGCTTAAAAATAATGTTGTATATCTTGGTATTTATTAAGTTGAGCTACATTAATGGAAACAAAATTTATCTTTATTTGATTCCAATTTAAAATGTTATAGCTTGAAGGTGGGATGGGATTTGCTCTTTTAGCGATTTGCATGACTATATCTTTGACCGTATGGAGATAACCACCGACGGTGGCATGTTGAAGAAACTCGGTACTAATTATTAGCATGAGCCAAAAAAATTCCTTACCTAGACCCTAATCATAATACCATGTACTACTTGTTTGTTAGGGAAGACATTAGTGCTTCTATGATTATTATAATGTACGGTTCTAATACTACTGTACAGTTAGGTGAGTACATTAATACAAGTTGTAGCTGTATTCTTGTAGTGTGTGAACAACTAGTAACATCACATGTGCATCTCATTAAAAGAAAACCCATCTATAAGATGCATATTGATTTCTAGTTTACAAAAATGGCACATGTTATAGGTGAAATTTTTGGATGGTACACAATAGTACGGTGGATTACAAGATAGAGCCTATATCAGCAACAAAGGCAATTACATGTGCACCCTTCTCATATTTACCTCATCTCACCTGGGCGGTTGTTATAAGTGAGTATATGTGCATTTATTTAGCAGGTCTACATGTGTATAGGGAAACCATTCAAGTGTTTCATGCATCTAAAGAAAGCATCAACAATAGGGTAAGTGTACAAAAAGTGGACAAAAACCTAGAAATGCAGATGAAACGTGTACGCGTTTTATTTTTTTTGGTTTGGTAATTATGGAACCTATAATGCGTATGCATTTTGAAGAACCCAAAATGCGTACACATTCCATAATATACAAAAATGCATATGCATTTTAGAGAAGTTAAAACGCGTACACATTTTGTATATTATGGACTATGTATGTGTATATGGGTGTCTTATACGTACAAGAATAAATTTTCAAGTATAAGATTTGTTTTATTATTTCTTATACTTTAAATTTATTTTAGTAAATGTAAGAAATTAGGTCACTCTACACTGATGAAAGTGGTCGCGTAGCTCTATGATTATAATCTAGAAGATAGTTTTTCAAAATCTAATCTAGTCAAGTACTTACTAATTTTTAGGATTTTAAAAGGACCTAAAACTTTCAGGCACGTATATTGTAGTCGGTGTTTGTTTTGGGAAAGCATATAGTCATTTTTTGACCTTCTAAATTAGATTTTGTCCTTACCACTGCTTGAATGGTACCAATTTTTAAATTTGGTCCATAATTCACTTTAGTGACCATGAATAAAATCTATGATGCTTGTCTAATTCTTACTAAAAATAGATCCTCAATTTATATATAGAGGATTGTTCCCTGAATGGGATTCCTATCCTATTGCCAAAATGAGGTGATTGTAATGTGCCTCCTCCTTAAGGTGTGATAACACTACTAGGTGTTGAATGAGTTTTTACGAATAATACCAAGTGAATTGCATCAAGTGAACTCAGATGATTGCTCATTCTTAGAAACATGGTGCTCCATATAAAGATCATCCCCTCACCTTTCCTAGCTCTAAAATAATCCTTTCATGGAATCAAATTCATGATTCTCATACATGTTTTTTCTCTCATATGTCTCTTATGGAGACAAACGATGCCTTAATACTTCACACATGATGGTCCTTGATACCTCAGTGACATGACTAGCTCAATTTAGCTTGTTCTGAAGAGTGTTCAATTAGCTACATAATGGCCAAAAATGCCTTTTAGGCCTCCACAGAAGTAGTATCTCATCAAAACTAAATGAGTCGATCAATCACCTTAGACACTATTATTCCTACACACACCTGAAACATCTTTGAATGATCTTATTAGGACTTTCCTTTGGGTTAGGTTTTATGATTTAGGGTTTAGGGTTTAGGGTTTAGGGCTCAGGTTTTAGGACTCAAGGTTTATATTTTAGGGTTTAAGGTTTAGTGTTTAAGGCTCATAGTTCAGATTTTAGGGTTTAGGGTTTAGGGATTATGGCTTAGGGTTCATGGTTTAGGGTTTAGGGTTTAAAGTTTAGGGTTTTTGGCTCAGGGTTAAGGGTTGAGGTTTACAATTTAGGATTTAGGGTTTAGGGCTCAAGGTTCAGGGTTTAGGGTTTAGGGATCAGGGTTGAGGGTTTAGGGTTTATAGCTCAAGGTTTAGGGTTTAGGGTTTAGGGATCATGGTTTAGGGTTTAGGGATCATGGTTGAGGGTTTATGGTTTAGGGTTGAGAGTTGAGGGTTGAGGGTTTATGGCTTAGGGTTTAGTTTTTAGGGTATGGGTTGAGGGTTTATGTTTGAGGGTTTAGGGTTTAGGGTTTTGGCTTAGAGCTTAGGGCTTAGGGCCTAGGGTTCAGGGCTTAGGGTTTAGGGTTTAGGGCTCAAGGTTTATGGTTTATGGTTTAGGGATCAGGGTTTATGTTTTAGGGTTTAGGGTTTAGGGTTTAGGATTTAGGGCTTAGAGTTTAGGGTTTAGGGCTTAGGTTTTATGGTATAGGGTTTAGGGTTTAACACTTAGGGTTTAGGGTTTAGGGATCAAGGTTTAAGGTTTAGGGTTTAGGATTTAGGGTTTATAATTTAGGGTTTAGGAATTAGGGTTTATGGTTTAAAGGTCAGGGTTTAGGGTTTAGAGAAAAGGGTTCATGGTTTAGGGTTTAGGGTTTAAGGGATAGAATTTAGGGCTCATGGTTTAGGCTCACCTGTTTACTCAATGTAATGTTCTATGTCTTACCCATTCTTATAAATATTGATAGAGAGTATTCAACTAAAAATGGTTTATCTACTTCGTAGGCAAAACATTCAAGGGAGTCATCACAATTTGATGCCTTTCATACAAATATCCAAGAACAATTTGGTATAAATAAATGTTACCCAATACAGAGTTATCTTCTTCTTCCCATAACATGCTAACTATTTCACTCATTGTAATGTTCTATGTCTTACCCATTCTTGTTAGTATTGAAAAAGAGTATTCAATTGAAAAAGGTTCATCGACTTCATAGGAACAAAATTCAAAGAGATTCATCAAAATTTGATGTCTTTCATATGTTGATATTTTTAGAGGGAAATTCCCACCTCTCATAAACAAGGTAGTTGTAAAATCAGACTTAAATATGGTTCTAGGAACAGGACTAGGAAATATAGTCCTAAGGTATTCAAAGCAATGAACTCGCTCATGAGTCCTACTAGAAATATATGAGGTTTAGGGGTTTAGCATTTAGGGCTCATGGTTCATGGTTCAGGGTTTAGGGTTTAGGACCTTTAGGATTTAAAATTTAGGGCTTAAGGTTTATGGTTTATGGTTTAGGGCTCAGGGTTTAGGGTTTAGGGGTTAGGGTGCATGGTTTAGGGTTTACGACTCAGGGTTCGGGGTTTGGAGTTATAGGTTTAAGGTTTAGGGGTTAGAGCTCAAGGCTTTGGATTTAGGGTTTAGGGCTTAGGGTTTAAGGTTTAGGGTTTAGGGCTCAAGGATTAGGGTGTAGGGTTCAAGGCTTAAGGTTTAGGGTTTATGGTTTAGGGATTAGGGATTAGGGTTTAAGGTTCATGGTTCATGGTTTATGGCTTAAGGTTCGGGGTTCAGAGTTATTGGTTTAAGGTTTAGGGGTTAGAGCTCGAGGCTCTAGATTTAGTGTTTAGGGTTCAAGGCTTAAGGTTTAGGGTTTATGGTTTAGGGATTAGGGATTAGGGTTTAGGGTTCATGGTTCATGGTTTATGGCTTAAGGTTTAGGGTTCATGAAGTTATTGGTTTAAGGTTTAGGGGTTAGAGCTCGGGGCTCTAGGTTTATTGTTTAGGGCTTATGGCTTAGGGTTTAGGGTTTAGGGTCTAGGGTTTAGGGTTAAGGGTTAAGGGTTTAGGGTTTAGGTTTTAGGGTTTAGGATTTAGTGTTTAGGGTTTAGGATTTAGTGTTTAGGTTTTAGGGTTTAAGGTTTATAGTTTAGGGTTTAGGTCTCATGGTTGAGGGTTAAGGGTTTAGGTCACAAAGTTCAGGGTTTAGGGTTTAGTGTTTAGGATTTAGGGCTTATGGTTTAGGGCTTAGGGCTCAGGCTTTAGGGTTTAGGATTCAATGTTTAGGGTTTAGGGTTTAGGGTTTATGGGTTAGGGTTTAGGGTTTAGGATTTAGTTTTCAGGGTTTAGGGTTTAGGGTTTAACATTTAAGGCTCATGGTTTAGGGTTTAGGGCTTAAGGCTCAAGGTTTAGGATTTAGGGCTCATGGGTAAGGGATGAATATTTAAGGATTAGGGTTTAGGGCTTAGGATTTATGGTTTAAGGTTTATGGTTTAGGTTTTAGGGTTTATGGATCATGGTTTAGGGTTTAGAATTTAGGTTTAGGGCCTCGGGTTTAGGGTTTAAGGTTTAGGGTTTAGGGTTTCGATTGTAGAATTTAAATGCTAAAATATTAATTTGGATGCTGAAATCCTAAAATTACCTATCTTAACCATATTATACTATAAAAAACTATCTCCTAAACTGTGACTAATGGAGCTATGAGACTAGTTCCATAAGGTGCAGAGTGACCTTAATTTCTTATATTTACTAAAATAAATTTATTTTTTTTACATAGAAGCTTGCCACAAGCATATACAATGTTTATACTATATAGAATGTGTACGCATTTTACATTTTCACTTTTTCAAGCCATGCCTCAAGGCTTGGGATCCGGTTTGGATCCCAAGCCTGAGGCATGGACTTGCACAAACACAACAAACAATGTGTTTTTGCAGGAAAATGTAAAAATGCCACTTCCTCCATGATAAATCAACATAAAACAATCAATTCGTTTATAAAAAATTATACCATGATGTAGAGCAAAGTTTCTTCTTTCTAAAAATATAATTTTTCAAATTTTTCTGACTAATATAAGGTTTCCATATTATTTATTTTCTAACTATGCCTTTTTATAGCTATTTTTGAAGTTTAAATATGTCTATCTTTCATTGTGTATCTTTTTTTTGGGTCATCGAAATTGAAAAAAATTATACTAGCACAAACTAGGCCTAATTCTATACATATTAAAAAAATCTAATTTTCTATATTTTTTGAGGTAGTTAGGGGGGGCACGGTTGGAGCTCCATTATTTTTCAAAACATAAAATTTATGTACTAGAAAAATCATAAAAAAATAAATATTTGCTAAAAAAATCTAAAAAAATTCTAGCACAAACTAGATGCTCCTAACTATCTTTCTACTAAAGGGTTTTCAAAACTACTAAATGGTGCTCAAAAAATGGTGGGGGCCCAAAATTCACTATGTTATGCTTTTTTAACAAAAATAGGAGCACTTATTGGTATTTTAGTTATTTGACCCACTTAAACTTATCCATTTTCAATAAAATTTAGTAGCTTAGAAACTACACTCAAAATCTTACAATTTATGTTCATACAACATCTTCCAATTTTGAGTGTAACTATTTCAAAAAACTCCTACAAGTTGATTTTTTTATTTTTCAGAAAAATGTGTCCACTTAAGACCCCCTTTTTGCCCCCCAACTTGGTGCACTTACCCAACAACATCATGTGTCGAGGAGTTATCTTTCTTAGCGGAATGTACAACAAGACACTTGAGCTGTTCTTTGTCGTTGTATATTTTTTTAGCGAGCAAAATGAAATCATATGTACGGAACATGACCTACTCAAGTTTGCGAATCAACTCAAGCACTATGAGCAGCTTGTAGTTATAGTCACCACAACATGAAATCATATGTACATAATGGTTTGACATATGACCTACTCAAGTACTATGTATGGAACATGACCTACCCAAGTACTATGAGCAGCTTGTAGTTATAGTCACCACAACATGTCACCTAGATCAAACTTTTTCATGTCAAGGTTGTATTTCTCTTCGTGAGAAAATTAGCTAAGGAAATATTTGTAACTTCAAAGAAGTTTATTGACATTATTGCTTAAAACCCCTACATTTTCCATGCATGTGGATATGTAGCAAAAGGGCTACTTTAAGGAACTAAGGTAAGATGAACCAAGAGAAGAATTGTTTTTATCCCAAAAGGGTTAATAAGTTATGCATACTTAATGTGTTTGAACCCACTGCAGAAAACCATCCAGTGCAAAAAAACAACACACAAGAAGAGGGGATTTTTTTCCATATTTATGGGTGGTTCCATGTACTAGTTGCACTTAACTTTAAATTATGGATAATAGTTCACAAGATTCTCAAAAAAAATGTAATGTTTTAATTATTCATTAGAGCGTCAAAGATGGAGGTTTGCATAAAATCCAACATCCGTAAGGGCAATGAATTGATTTGACAATTCTTGTTATGTTCACACAAAGAAAGTTCTAGATGGGTTGTATGTAAAATAGATATATAACCAATCCATAAAGTTAGGATTAGTTCTCTAGTTTAGTTTTCAGGATCCCATAGTTGGACCATTATCTAGGACATCACAATTTAGGTTCAAAAATTTCTTTAGAAAACCAATAAAGAATAGTTTAATTTGTATTAGTCTATAATTTTATCAAAGTTTTCCACCATATAAAACCAATTCCCTCATTTTCTATACCACAACAAGGCCACTATCATTTATTTAAACATATAACAATTATTTTCTAAGGGTTTCATTAGCTTGATCCTTTACTCCTAAATCATGTATCATACCAAATTATTTTATTTAAATAGACAACCATGAGAGAATGGTACAATGTTATTGAGGTCACCCCCAATGGGGACCTTCAAATAATCAACAACTATACACAACATACAAATACATGAGTTTCCATGGTGACCTATTGCCAATACCCCACGTTCCTTTGTTGTTGGTCTCCTATCCCCCATAGTTTGTTGTGCTATAATTTCTTGCAAAATTGAACTATACATTTCTGGCCTCGTGGCCATATTAATGATGTTGAAATCATAATACACATGCATGTATACATGAAAATTTACATAATCAAATATCATAATTAAACCAATGTTAGAATCATGTAATTCACCAATTGTTCAATTTCCTAACATTTCGATTCTATCAATCCATCAACTTGTACTAAGATCATAATATCAAAAATCATCCCAAAATATCCATAAATCACGTCCAATATTTCCATAAAGTAGTAAGTTGAGTTAGAACATCAAATATTTATTTATGAATCAAGCATATAAAATTCATTGTAATAGTCACATCAAGTCACAAGTCTAAGACATATGTATTGTCTATCTAATAAGTAAAAAATGTGTATTAATGTCCATCTAGCAATGCCTAATATATAATACGATAGCAAGGTCTAGGGATCTAATACATAGTGACAAGAGACATAACAATATAAAGGATAGTAATGACATATCAATCAATCTATAACAAGGAAACCATTCTAGATCATCATCACATCCTTAAATTCCCATCAAGGTCCACAATACAACCATACAATCAAAATAATAATCAAAACACAATAGTACTCATGATGTCCCATATGTTATTAGTATGCTAATTGGAATACAATAAAGAAGGTTCAATATTATGATCGATTTGAAAATGAAAACACGGTTCAATCAATGTTGAAGAGGAGTGGGCATTACATCCCCCTCCCCTTAGATTTGACTTCCTCCTAGAAGTCACGAAAAGAGGTAGGGAAACAATTCATAAGAATATAAGCCACATCCTCTGTGGGATTAATTTTCTTGCAACAAGAGTGTGTCTACAAAACCCAAGTTTGATCCAATGCTATTTAATCAAGGAGAAGGGAGATTGTTAGGTATGAATGCTAAACTTTCTTCAAGCAAGGTTGTAAGAATTTAATTCTATAGAGTAACTCTACGTGATCAACCAAGCTACAACACATAGCATCAAAATATGAAATAGTCAAAGGAGTCTCAAGAAAAACCACCAAAGTAAAATAATAATAGGGAGAAGTCGAGAACTTGGGATGACCACATAGTCACCCATGGATACACATACTGCAATAACAAAAGTTAAGGCTTCCACTAAGGTTGAGTTACATTTCAAAGTTCGTTATTTAGACAAGGCTAGAAAATATCAACCATGACCATCAATTTGTATGAGAAAACATGTCTACTCAAAGGTCTCACAAATTGGAGATCACACAAGATGGGGTTAACAACAAGGAAGATGCCTAAATTAGCAAAACATTTACAATCAAGAAAACTATTCATGGGAATCACTTCTATAACTCGAAAGGATTCAATTAAATTTTCATGGTAATACTAAGCAAAATCATGACCACAAGGTTTTCTATAACTTGATTTTACACTCAAGATTGAACACACAACACTAACCTGATTTAGAAACGTCAAACATTTAGATAATATTTCCACTAGAAACTAACATATCAATACAAGAGACACCACTCACTCTACATAACACAATGGGATTTATTTATCTTAAATCCTGCTCAATCTTGAAATAACCATAAAGAGAGCACATGCATAAATCGTAACACCAAAGAGCACTCAAGGGAGCTAGAAGATAAGAACAAGCAACAAGAGGGGGTCTAACTACAATCCGTAGTGCATCGTACTAATACGGGAGTAATAGTTTACGAAAAAAACTTGCACTTTCCCTTCCCTACGAAAAAGGGAACATACAAAAACAGGGTGTCTCAAGAAAAGAAGAATAAATAAAGGACTTCCTAAAATTATTTCATATCCTTAACATATGTTGCCTAGATTTACCAATAACCTAGGTCACTAAGGACTAAAAAACACACAAGGAGGTTGATTTTCTTAAAATCAAGAGATAAGGCCTTATTTAAAAAGACCACAACTCACACTTGTCGAGCTATGAGGCAACAAGGGTACGATGACCCAAACTCATACAAGGGAAAAGTACATACATCTATGAACAAGGGAGTACTACGCAACTAGAACACATCACTATCAACAAGGTGTTTCACAAATCCAGGTAGGCAGTATAACTAAAGGTTCAATTATACATTGCACTCAATACACATAAATTTTACTCATTTTATAAACCAACTATTAAGTCAAAAGTTATAGTTTCACTTGCTAAGCACATTTCTTACAAGTTTTCTTAATTAAAATCTTCCTTTTATTATGATATCACATATTTGCGTCATTAAGGAGCACCACCAATGTTGGCATGATATCTTGTCTTTCTGTATAGGCGGAAAAATTATTTATTTTACTTCTAGGGAAGGTAAATGGACAAATTTCCTTTTCTATTTTTCACATAGTTTTATTTCTTCTATTAACTTCTACCAAGATTATAGCAAGGACCATTTTTCTTTTTTTCTAATGTTCCAGTTTACTTGTTAAGTTTCAAGTCCAAGCCCCTCAATTAGGGTTTTATTATGATCAATTAATCATTTTACCAAATATATTTTAATGAGAAGGAAGAGTCAAACATATCACATTATTACCTTTATGGGAATAAGAGATAAATCAACATATCACATTTTTAATTCTAAAGGAACAAGAGACCATTCAACATAACAAACATGTCATTAATTTTGTAAGAGCTAGAGATTAATCAACCACCATGTATCACACCAAGATTTCAAGGGTTTACCAAATAATTACAAGCATCACTAAACACTCCAAGTGGGTCTCCACAAGTATCAAAGAAGCTACAACGAAAAATCCCATTATAGAAAAAAAATTTTTTTTTACGAGTTTAAGAGGTTTACATCAGTTTGGGAAAGAAAACAATGTTTGTTGTTTAGTCTCAAAATTTTGTTCACATAATAAGACAAGGAGATTTTCCAAATAGAACTCATACTTCCACAAGATACCACCAAGCAAGCAATAAGATGACAAGAAGATTTTACTCCAAGGACACCACAATTCCCATCCAGAAGACATCAAATACAAGAGGAATTTGTTGGTGCTCAGATTTGTTTTGCCCCATTTGCCATTATTTTCCTCTGATCTACGTGTTCTGAAACATTTTGTCTCTCAATGTGGGTGTTCTGAAATTTTCTACCTCCACTTGAAATGCCTCGAATTGTTTGCAGAATCCATTGTCATGTCCCTCCTTGAAAAGTCTCCGAGCTTGCCCTGTTTTTGCCCTAATTTCTTCAAAATCTGCGGGCTTTTCCATTTTTCCTATTTTTCCCAACCATGGAAGCTCGAGAATGGTTAATCTATATTTGTATGCCTTTGAAAATCCAAAATCCATGGTCGAAGGGATGCTTAAAACCATGATTCACTTGTTTTTATTTTAATTTTTTTCATCCTTAGCAAAAAATCGGGTTCAGGGTGTGAATGGTGATTTTCTGTATTTTGATGGTCTAATGGGTGTCTTTTCCTATCAAATTTATTCCTTAGCATTCAGCGGTCATGTGGATTATTTTGGTTGGTCAGGGGATGGCAGGAAAATGCTTTAACTTATCACTTTTTACTTTTTTGGCAAAAAGGCAAATTTGGTCTCGTGGCTCCGCTCATTTCTTATTGGTTCTTTTGGTGCTTACATGGCTTCTTCTAATTAGATGGGGTGCGATAGGTTTGTTTTTGAACTTGTTCCTTTTGGATACTTCGGAAAAAGGTTTGAACTCACCCCGCGGCCCCACCAGGCTTTGATTAAAGAAAATTTTAAGTGGCAGGGAAAAAGTCTTACTTTGACCCCGTAGGAGGACACGTGGCAAAGCTAATGGCGAGAGATGTAGGCCTTTGGAGGTAAGTTGAATGTTTTTCCCTTTTGGAAAAATGGAATAAAATTCTAAAATGGAAGCACACCCCCACCAAATCATTTTGAAACCTTAAGGTTTTTGAAGTTGCGCCATAACGACATGTGGCGAGCCCACGCTCATTCAAGGTCTCAACCTTTGGGGATCATCTCAAGATGCGCCATTATGACACGTGGTAGTTTGAAAAGTCAAAGGGGCGGGAAGCGGACCATCAAAGGAAAATTGGATTTTTTGCCTCTTGTCATCAAAAGGATTAAAATCTCAAAGTGGTCCGCAAGCCCGACAAGAAGGAGGTCAAGCTTGGCTTTGAAAATGTTAAGAAGCCAGAAGCGGACCATCAGAGGAAACTTGGAATTTTTACCTCTTATTCTCAAAAGAGTTAAAATACAAAAAATCACCCGCAAGCCTGATAGAGGAAAGGTCAAAGCTTTCTCTAGTCAATGGCGGAGGTATGGACTCTCGGGGAAAATTTGGAAAATTTCCTTTTAGAAGAAAAGAGTTAAAAGTGAAAAAGGAAGCACGGTTCCACTTTGGGACCCACATTGGGACACATGTCAATCCTATTTTTCAAGGGTAGAGATGCGGGAAAAACTTTGAAAATTTTCCTTTTTCAAAAAAAGAGGTGAAATGGCAAAATTTGGCCGTAGTTCCTTTAGGAACCACCTTAGGACACATGTCGGGCTTATTCTAAAGGGCGGAGGCACGAGAGAAAAAGGTGAAAATTTGAATTTTTTAACAAGTTGTAAAATTCAAAGAAAAACCCCGAGCTGTCTTAAATTGAATCTTCCATGTGGAAGGCCCAAATTCAAAGTAAAGATTAACAACAAATGAGAGTCGAATTTGATTTTCCCCATTTCTTGAAAACACACTGGAAGTGTAAGAATTCATGATTTCTTGGTATTTCCTACATGCCAAATAGAGAGGGGAGTTAATTTTGATATCTAAGTTTGGTGGGGAAAATATGGAGAGGTCTTTCGCTATTAAAATGGTCTGACTCTCGGGCTTGATATGATTTTATATTTTTCTTCTCTCGAGCACGCAAGGAAATAGAATTGATAGATTAGGGGTGGAAGAGGTTGGCGAGTTGAAGAAAGAATGATATACCAGAGGAAGGATTTGAATGCGGGAGATATTCGAGAGATCGCACCCCGAGTACCTAACAATATTTTGCAGATCTGATTCTGGGAATCACGATTTTGATCATGGCAAGCACTAGTGGCACTCAATATCTAGATTTTTTGGGGGAGAACTATGTGGTAAAATATTATAAATGGCACAAATTTATCATGCAAATGGTTGGAGTGTTAGAGGTCAAAGAAAATTCCCAAGAGGAAAATTTGACAAAGCCTATCTTTTGAGAAGCCATTTGAGAAGCCTGTATATCTCTTTTGTATTAAGTTTGATCATGTCAAGGTGGTTGTAAGTGTACAACCATTGACAAGCTCTGAGATTGTTCTAGAAAATTTCCCCTGCTAATAAATTTAATCAAACTTGAGTTATTCTATGTTGATCTTGAGCAAAATGTGTTTATTTCATTTCTGAATGTCTGCAAATAGTTTTTCTTGTTCCTATTGCAATATTGTATCAAAATCTATCTTAATCACACAGTCTCAATCCTTGTGATAGTTTAGTGGCATCTGCAATCTCATTTCTTAGAAGAGCTTTCATCTGGGAGTGAAATAAATGATTTAAAATCACTTTTCTTTCATTTGTTGATAGAGATTGTTTGTAAGCCTCTGGGTGTACCTCAAGCATGATTGATCTTAGATTTTGATGTTTTATTGGGTCTTCTAACTCAATCCTTTGTGTTAAAATCTCATAGATTGTGTGAAAAAGTGCTAATTTGGGCCTCCATTGAAGTACATATTCTGGTTAAAGGAACATTTTAGCTATTCTGAAGCATTCTATTATCTAGACTTTCCATTTTGTAAGAGTTCTTAGAGATTTGGAAAATCAAGTTTATTACGCCTCATGCTTCTCACCAAAATTTATTTGAAAACAATTAATCCTACCCATACTACCTCTGTTTGTCATGTCTGTCTACAAATGCATAAAT
This sequence comes from Taxus wallichiana var. yunnanensis, assembly GCA_018340775.1. Lineage (NCBI taxonomy): Eukaryota > Viridiplantae > Streptophyta > Pinopsida > Cupressales > Taxaceae > Taxus > Taxus wallichiana. The sequence continues at coordinate 627,445,465 of CM031239.1, forward strand.
TTTACTACTAAAACATGCAGAAACAATCAGGATTCCAAATGTCTTTAGTAGTCTGAACCTTGCCTAGAGAATATCTCCACTATCTAGAGTGACAACTCGTGAGAGTTAAATTTTTTTGCATTGATCATATTTTCTTCAAGGTCTCCTTAACATCTTCATTAGGAAGGAAATATCCATCTCCTCCATAAACAATAGGCTATATAAGGGTTCTCTTACCTTGGTTGAAAGGAACAACCTAAAATAGTGAGGATAGATCAAATCCTCTTGAGGGTGCTATCCATTTCTCCACATCTGAGTGATGGAGGGCCGAGTTAGATCCCATCCCGGCTATAAAATGACTCACCCATGATCTGTTTATCTTTAAGCTTTCTGCCAAAACTTATGATGATGCCTAGGCTTTGAGGAGAATCAATTTAGATACCAACACTTGAGTGGCTCCGTTCGGGACTTATTTGAGTTGCGATATCACAACCACGATCATTAAGGATAGATTGTTGCATAAGCGTATGTTTGATTTAAGGGCATCATGTAATGTTATGCCTCGAAAGTTATGAATGAATTAAATATCAAAGGAACAATTGTATATGGGAAGTGCCTTGCTATGGATTCCGAGAGAGGTGGTAGTGGTGGGGTGTGTGAAGGGTGCGGTGGTGCTGACATGCAGCCTATCCAGCAGGAAATTGAAATTTGATGTAGTTATTGTATGTTGTTATCTAGAAGGTGGGCTGTAAGTGTTGGTGGGAGTTTTCAAATGGATATGTCCTATACCACCATCCCAGTTGAGGGAAGCCTTGTCAAGTTGTATGGGATAAAGAAGATGTTGCATCTTATTGAAGATCTCAACAATGCATCCTATGAAGTATTGTACACAAATGTTGATGCTTATAAATTTTTAGGATTTGCTGATGGAAAGGAGCACAAGATTGAGGAATGCAGGTGTCTTGAAAAAATGGGCTCTCCTTCAACTCTATTGTTTGATGGAGCTTGCTCCAAGTTTTGGAATGGTCTTTGGTCTTTGTTCTACTTTCTCTGGAGTCGGGGAAAATTTGTTTTTCTTTCAAACTCAAATTTGAGTGCACTAACAACACTGCTAAGTATGAGGCACTATTTTTGGGTTTAAGAATTGCTTGGAAATATGGTGTCAAAGACGTGATTGTTAAAGGGGACTCAGAACTAATTGTAAAACAAGTCAGAAGACTATATGCCACAAAAAAATAGCGAATGAAACAATATAAGCATGTAGTTTGGGATCTCATTGAGATGTTTGATTCATTCACCATTATGCATCATGATAGGAAGTTTAATGAATTGGTAGAGAATTTTACGGTGTTGGGGTCCCATTTTTACAGTTGTGCAATATCCCCATATTGTGAATATGGTGTTGAGGTGTTAAAAAGGCCATTTGTATTTGATAATGTTAAGCATTGACAGGTTTTTGATAATGAAGCTTAGATTAGAAGATTTCTGTAGAACAGGGGAGAGTTTTTTTATCAAAGTATTGATTGGGAGCCAATGGTGTGTGTAGTAGAAAGGAAAGAAACCTTGTTTGGAAAGGGCATCATCAGGCTAAAGACTAATACCATTCCTAGAGGGCTGGTTGCTCTTGATTCTAATTTTGATAATGCCGATCGCATTATTAACAGATGCATGACAACCTCTAGGGATATTTAGGAGCATGACCTTGGCAAAAAGGAGAAACCAAGGAAAATTTGATTAGGTAGCAATCTTAGCGAGAGAACATAATTAGTCATACATCCAATTGTTGAAAAAGTATCAGGATTGCATGGCATGGACCTATTCTAAACTAAAAGCATACAGAGAAGACCTATTTCAACATGATATTCCCTTGGAGTCTAATGCAAAACCATTCAAGAAGAAGTAGAGGCCAATCAATCCACTCTTATCTCTTAAAATGCAAGAGGAACTAAAGAAGCTAAGAGATGGAGGGATTATTTAGCCCACAAGGTATTCTTCTTGGGTTGCAAACCTAGTACCAATAAGAGAGAAGAATGGTGATATTAGACTCGTGTGTAGATTTCAAGAATCTAAACAGAGCATCAATGAAGGATAATTATTCTTTACCAAACATGGAGAACATCCTATAGGTAGTGACTTGTTCTGAGCTACTTTCTACCCTTGATGGTTTATCTGGTTATAACCAAGTTGTGGTGAAGGAATCAAAAAGGATTAAAATAGCATTTACCAACCCTTGGGGAATATATGTGTATGTCAGGATGCCCTTTGGTTTGATGAATGTTGGAGAAACTTTTCAAAGAGTAATGGATGTTGCTTTTGTTGGTTACATCAATGATTTTATTGTTGTCTACCAAGATGATGTAACTATGTTCTCCAGAAAGAGAAGTGATCACTTGTTGCACTTGGAAAATATGCTAATAAGATGCAAGAGAATATGACATTTCACTCAATCCAAAGAAGTGCCATTTTGGAGTGCAGAAGGAAAAGTTTCTTGGTCACATTGTGTCACAAGAGGGGTGATGATTGATCTAAAAAGGGTAGAGGCCATCAGCAAGGTTCCAATCCTAAGAACCAAGAAAGGAATTCAGTCCTTCTTTGGGCAGATAAACTTCATCAGAAGATTTATATCAAACTTTGCTGAGTTGACTATTTCGATCACTTCCATGTTAAAGAAGGACCAGGTCATCAAGTGGGAGGAAGATTCCATTAAAAATTTTAATGGGATTAAAGAGGCACTAAAGCATGCACCTATTCTAGCAGCTCCAGATTATAAGAGGCCCTTTCAACTATTCTTTTTGCTTCAGAGAACACTATTTCATCTGTCCTGTTGCAGAAAGATGATGAAGGGGCTGAGAGGTCAATTGTCTTTTTAGTAAGGCATTGCGGGGGCTGAGCTGAAATACACTATTATGGAGAAACAATAATTTTCCTTGGTAAAAGAAACAAATGTTTTTAGGCCTTACATTTTGAGTTCTAAGATTGTTGCTTATGTTCCCCACACCATGGTGAAAGACATCTTATCAGAGATGGAAGTCTTAAGCAAAAGATGCAGATGGGTGAACAAGTTGCAAGAATATGACATGAATATCCAAACCACAAAGCTAGTGATAGGTTTAGGCTTGGCTAAGCTTATGGCTGAGCGCAACTTACAAACTATTGAGGTAAATGAGGTAGAAGAAGGTAGGGTAGATGTTTTTAAAAAATTGATGAGTTCTGAGTGGTACAAAGATGTAATTTTTTATCTTAGACATCTAAATTTCCCTGAGTATTTAAGTAAGAACCAGAAAAGAGCCCTTAAGTTGGCTTCTCAAAAATATTTCATTACTAATTATGGGTTAGCTTGGAAGAACCCTAAGGAGTTCTCTTAAGGTGCATTACTGAAGATGAAGCCCCCAAGATAATTTGATCTCCATGGAGGAGTTTGTGGGGGGAATTTTGCTACAAGAGTCACATCACACAAGATCCTAAGGGTTGGTTATTGGTGGCTAACTCTCTTTAAGGATACAACCTTGTTGGTTAGAAGATGTGAGAGTTGTCAGCACTTCTCTAGAAGATTGAAAGCTTTAGGTTCCCTTCCTTTATAGCCTATATCAATTGAATCTCCATTCAAGCAATGGGGAATGGATTTCATTGGTGAGATTTCAGACCCTTAAAGTGCTGGCCATAAGTGGATTCTTGTAGCCACTGATTACTTTACCAAGTGGGTGAAGACAATCCCCACCAAAAGAGAAACACACCAGATTGTCATGGACTTTGTGCTAAACAACATCATCTACAGGTTTGGGGTGCCATTCAAGATTGTAGTTGATAATTCCATGAGCTTTAGAGCTAAACCTTTGGTGGCAATGTGTAAAGAATATGGGATCAACTTGACATATGCCTCTAATTACAACCCCTAAGGAAATGGACAAGCTGAGTCTAGTAATAAAAACCTACTGAAGATTATCAGAAGAACCTTGGAGCTGAACAAGAGAAAATGGGGTGAATAGTTGAAGTTTGTTGTTTGGGCCGATAGAATCACTATTAAAAGAGCCACTGGAAAAATCCCATTTGATTTGGTGTATGGAACTCAGGCCCTACTACCCCTGCATATGTAATTATCCTCATATCAGTTCATTCAACAACTAGAAGATCAAGAAGTAAGTCCATATGATGCTCGCATTAACCAAATTGTTGAACTTGATGAAGAAAGGAGGGCATCCCACCAAAGGAATGTAAAGTTTAGAGAGAAGCTGAAGAAGTTATTCGACAAGAAGGTCACCTCGAGAGATTTTAATGTGGAGATCTTGTCTTTGTTATGGGACATCGAGGCATGAAGATAAGGGCAAGCATGGTAAATTTGATGCATTGTGGATGGGCCCTTACTCCATAGATATTTGGATTGGTGAGCATACCTTCTTCTTGAAGGATTTGGATGGAGAATTTCTTGAATTTCTTGTTAATGGAAGGAATTTGAAGCATTTCTTGGATTGATTCCCTAGAACCAAGGTGAACATCATCTGTATAGTGTATAGTTTGTTGGTTTGTTTTTGTCTTTCGTGTTCTTGTTCATTTTGGCCCTTGGTGGCCTGTTTTTGCTGGTTTCTCTGTTCATTTTTGGGGATGGTCCTGGTTTTGTGCTCTACAAGCTGAATCCTTTTCCCAATGGATATTTTGGCACTTGGTTTACCTTTTTTCTTGTGGCACATGCAAGGAGTGCCCATCCTCGAGTCAGAGCTGATATTGGTGCTCAGATTTGTTTAGCCCCATTTACCATTATTTTCCTCTGATCTGCGTGTTCTAAATTTTTTTATCTCTCGATGTGGGTGTTCTAAAAGTTTCTACCTCAACTTGATATGCCTCGAATTGTCTGCAGAATCCATTGTCATGTCCCTCCTTGAAAATTCTATGAGGTTGCCCTGTTTTTGCCCTAATTTCTTCAAAATCCATGCAGCTTTTCTATTTTTCCTATTTTTCTCCAACCATGGAAGCTCAAGAATGGTTAATCTATATTTTTATGCCTTTGAAAATCCAAAATCCATGGTTGAAGGGATGCTCGGAACCATGATTCACTTGTTTTTATTTTAAAAATTTTCTCATCCTTAGCGAAAAATCGGGTTCTGGGCATGAATGGTGATTTTCTATATTTTTGATGGTCTGACGGGTGTATTTTCCCTATCAAAGTTATTCCTTAATGTTTGGTGCTCACGTGGCTTCTTTTGGTTGGTCAGGGGATGACGAGAAAATGCTTTAACTTATCTCTTTTTTCTTTTTTGGCAAAAAGAAAAATTTGGTCCCGTGGCTCCGCTCATTTCTGATTGGTTCTTTTGGTGCTTACGTGGCTTCTTCTAATTAGATGGGGTACAGTGGGTTTATTTTTGAACTTGTTCCTTTTGGATACTTCAGAAAAATTTTGAACTCACCCCGCAGCCCCACTAGTCTCTAATTGAAGCAAATTTTAAGTGGTAGGGAAAAAGTCTTACTTTAACCCCGCAGGAGGACACGTGGCAAAGCTAATGGCGAGAGGTGCAGGCCTTTGGAGGTAAGTTGAATGTTTTTCCCTTTTGGAAAAATGGAATAAAATTCTAAAATAGAAGTGTGCCCCAGAAAATCATTTTGAAACCTTACGGTTTTTGAAGTTGTGCCTTAACGACATGTGGCGAGCCCGTGCTCATTGAGGTCTCAACCTTTGGAGATCATCTCAAGATCCGTATTGTGACACATGGAAGTTTGAAAAGTCAAAGGGGCGGGAAGTAGACCATCGGAGGAAAATTGGATGTTTGGCCTCTTGTCGTCAAAAGGATTAAAATTTCAAAGTGGCTGCAACCTTGACAATAAGAAGGTCAAGCTTGGCTTTGAAAATGTTAAGAGGCGGAAGCTGACCATCGGAGGAAACTTGGAATTTTACCTCTTATGCTCAAAAAGGTTAAAATACCAAAATTGGCCTGCAAGCCCGATAGAGGAAAGCTCAAAGATTGCCCCAGTCAACGGGAGAGGTGCAGACTCTCAAGGGAAATTTGGAAAAATTTCCTTTTGGGAGAAAAGAGTTAAAAGTGAAAAAGGAAGCATGGTTCCGCTGGGATCCACATTGGGACACATGTCAAGCCCATTTTTCAAGGGTGGAGCTACGGGAAAAATTTGAAAATTTTTCCTTTTCCAAAAAAGAAGTGAAATGGTAGAATTTGGCCACAGTTCCTTTGGGACCCACCTTAGGAAATGTGTCAGGCTCATTTCTCAAGTGTGGAGACGTGGAGAAAAAGGTGAAAATTTTAATTTTTTCAAAATTTGTAAAAATTCAAAGAAAAACATCGGGCCCCTTAAATTGAATCTTCCACGTGGACGACCCAAATTTAAAGTAAAGATCAACAAAAACTGAGAGTCTAAATTTGATTTTACCCCCATTTCTTGAAACATGCTTGGAAGTGTGAGTCTTCATGATTTCTTGGTATTTACTACACGCCAAATAGAGAGGGGAGTTGATTTTGATATCTAAGTTTGGTGGGGAAAATGCAGGCGTCTTTTGCCATTAAAATGGTCGACTCTTGGGCTCGATATGATTTTTCTGTTTTTCTTCTCCTGAGCACCCAAGGAACCAGAATTGATAGATTAGGGGTTGAAGTGGTTGGCAAGTTGAAGAAAGAGTGATCTATTAGAGGAAGGAGTTGAATGCGAGAGATATTCGAGGATCTTCCCTTCGAGCACTTGGCAAATTTTTACAAATCTGATTCGGGAATCACGATTGTAGTCATGAAAAGCAACTTGGTGGCACTCAATATCTAGATTTTTGGGGTGAAAAATCCATGGTAAAGTTTTATAAATGGAACAAATTTATCATGTAAATTATGGTTGGAGTGTTAGAGGTCAAAGAAAATTCCCAAGAGGAACACTTGACAAAACTACTCTTTTGTATCAAGTTTGATCGTGTTAAGGTGGTTGCAAGTGTACAATCATCGACAAGCTTTGAGATTGTTCTAAAAACTTTCCCTTGATGATAAATTTAATCAAACTTGAGTTATTCTGTGTTGATCTTGAGCAAAATGTGTTTGCTTCATTTCTGAATGTCTTTAAATAGTTTTTCTTGTTCTATTGCAATCTTGTATCAAAATCTATCTTAATCACACAAGTCTCAATCCTTGTGACAGTTTAGTGGCATCTACAATCTTATTTCTCATAAGAGATTTCCTAGGAGTGAAATAAATAATTTAAAATCACTTTTATTTCATTTTTGACATAGATTGTTTGTAAGCCTCTGGGTGTACCTCAGGCGTGATTGATCTTAGATTTTTATGTTTTATTGGGTCTTCTAATGCGATCCTTCTTGTTAAAATCTCATAGATTGTGTGAAAAAGTGCTAATCTTGGCCTCCATTGAAGTACATATTCTATTTAAAGGAACATTTTAGCTATTCTGAAGCATTCTATTATCTAGACTTTCCATTTTGTAAGAGTTCTCAGAGATTTGGCAAATCAAGTTTATTCTACCTCACCTCCCACCAAAATTTATTTGAAAATAATTAATCCTATCCATACTACCCCTGTTTGTCATGTGCATATACAAATGCATAAATTTTACTACCAAAACATGCAGAAACTCGGGATTCCAAATGTCTTTAGTAGTTTGAACCTTGCCTAGAGAATATCTCCGCTTTATGCAGAGTGACAACTCGTGAGAGTTAGATTTTGTTACATTGATCATATTTTCTTCAAGGTCTCCTTAACAACTTCATTAGGAAGGACATCTCCATCTCCTCCATAAACAATAGGCTACAAAAGGGTTCTCTTACCTTGGTTAAAAGGCACAACCTAAAATAGTGAGGATAGATCAAATCCTCTTGAGGGTGTTATCCATTTCTCCACATCTGAGTGACAAAGGGCTAGTTAGATCCCATCCCCAACTACAAAATGACTCACCATGATCTATCTATCTCTAAGCTTCCTGCCAAAACTTGTGATGCTGCTCAGACTTTGAGGTAGAATCAATTTGGGTACCAACAAGGACAATTAGTTAATTTACCCAAACATGGCCTATATGGCCAAGAGTTATAGTTTAAAAAAAATAAATGGGTATGACATAAGTACAAATGAGATTAAAATATTAAGATCTACCAACTGACATCTCTAAGATCAAGGTCCAAAAGACCCAAAAACATCCCTAAAGGTCTCAACATTCCCTAATACTATTAGGTCATAGATTGGTATACATATCAATTTAAAATGTTAAGGCAATGTTATATGTATTTATGGGTCATAGAGAGAAAAACAAGTACACTTAACTAACCACATTTCCCAAATGAGCTTAAGTCTATCCATAATTACCAAAATACATACAATCCACCAATCAATACTTTCTATAATGAAACAAGGAAACCATGATAAAACTTAGCATGCCATTGACAAAATGTCATATCCAAACAAAAACTTTATCCACTAAAACCTAAATTCATCCAAGAATTAATCCGATTCTAACACAATCAATAAGCCCATAATCAAGCACACCTACTCGCGATGATTAAAGCTCTTACTAGAATGAAAGAGAATCACCACCACCGCTATCAAACTACCAACTAGACCGCACTACACAATGAAATTTCTCTCTATAAAGGTTGAGTAATGAAAGAGTCACTCTAAGATCCTAGACACACTCAAGGTTCCATCCTTCCAAAACCAAGGCATAACTTAAAGCACCTAATAAGACATTCAAGGCACCTAGGGTGTACCCCCATACGACAAAATATCACAATACAAACAATGTAGAACCAACTCATCAACATGTAAGAAATAATCATGTAACATTTAGCTAAGTAGCCAACAAGATAAATGAGCTCTGAGTCACTAATAAAAATAAAATCCAAGAAATATCGACAATCAAGGAAAATGGATAAGTAGCCGCATTATAATCTCTGAAAGTCTAGCAAAATATAAATAACTAAAAGATCCTCAGAGCTTCTCAATCAAATCATAAAATAATATGCTGGTCCTCGATAGAATAACTCAAGTTCATGAATATAAAATACAAACAAATTTCACATCACATACACTTCGCAGCCCCTTCTTGGACTACCGGCGGGGGTACTATACATCGAGTTCAGATTTAAAAATGCCTATGCAAAAATGGATCAAATGCGACACCACATCCTGACATCTACTCTCCCATTTGGGAGTTAAGTTGAAAAAGCGACAAAAAAAAAAAGCTCATCTAACCAATGGAGGGAAAAGGGAGCTTTAGACAACTAACAACTTCTAATTTCTTCCAATCGATCCACGAATGCAACCACTAGTACTAATCCACAAGATTCACACCACACAATTTAGCATTCCAAACAAGGAAGAGTCTCAATGGGGTCATCACATAACATGACTAAAAATTAAGAGTTGGTAATCACCAGACACACCCTGCAAGGTGACTAAGTTCCTGATACCACTAGGAGTTCACAAGAATATCAACTTAATTTACGATTTTACCATTAAATGGGTTCAACAAAATGCCACTAGGGAGTGCAAAAATCCAAACAACTTTATTATTTTAATGTTATTTTAATTAAAGAGGTCCAAGTTTTCGTTAAGTGGTTGTCGAGTTCCCATGTTGGCCCAGGGTCCAAGCGTTGAACCCACGACTCTGATACCAAGTGTAATGCCCACAAATTTCCTCAACAAGAAATCCCACAATAAAACCCGATAACAACCATGAAAACTATGATATATATATATATATATATATATATATATATATATATATATATATATATATATAAAGGTTCAAGGCCTTAGCCAAAATTTTAATTAAATCCCGATTATAGAATTTTAAACAATTACATGGTGGTCGAACTAAAATAATGACTAAATGTTTTAACCCAATTTCAAAATGAAGTTATGATTAAATTGTTTCTCTTCTAGACTCAAATATTTTATTTAAATAATCCTCATTTAGCCTTCCATTATTTAACTCCATTAATCTCCTTTAAATCTATTATTTAAAGGTCCAAAATCAATTTTATTTAATTTAGACAAGGATATTAATCTTGCAATGTTAAAGACATGCACATTATTATAAATTTATTTTCCCATAAGGGCAAGGTATACAACTTAATCAAACCCCTTAGGCCCCATTTAATAATACACACCCATCTTTTATTAAAAACATTCCCACTTAAATACCCCATCACTTAAGTGATGTAGGGTTCATCCTACACCACTAAATCTAATCTTTCTCAGCCCTTAGATTTAGGTTATACAAAAATAACCCTAGAATCCTTATGAAACCTCTTATATTCATTTATTTTATTCAAACTCTCATTTTCTTTATTTGGTTTGCAGGTTAAGGAAGAAAGGAGAAGGAAATGAAGCCATGGAAGCCATTGGAGAGGATTGGAAGCTCTCTTTGTTAAGTTTTTTTGTTTAAAACAAGGATCTACCCAACCCATTTGTGGGTATTATTTTCTCTTTTGTATATGCTTATAAAAAGTATTTTATTTGTAGGTTCAATGTGAATACATTGTGTGTATACTAATTTGGGTAGAACACGAAACCGTACATATTTTTTTTGAGAAAATACATCTACTATTTTTTTGTTTCTTTTTTTTTTCATCTTAAAAAAACCCAAAATTTCAAGCGTTTTGTTTAATACAAATATATTTATACAACATTTTTTAAAATACCAAAATATATGAGCCATATATATGTGTGTGTGTATATATATATATATATATGTTTTAAAATGTTCGCGGCCATGGAAGAGCTTGTCACGAGCCGACTATTAGAAGAAGGGCCGTATAAAAAGAATGGCCGTAATTTTTTTGAAGAAAAAGGTTAAGTTTAATTATAACAAGAAGGGGTTTTAAAAAATTGGGGAAGGGGCGCCGATCCCACCGCCATCTCACATATAATATGGGTGGGGTGTGGTCAAGCGCCCCTTCCCCAACCTTATATCAAAAATCAAAAATTAGTGGCCGTAGTAGCCCCAAAGCATAACCTAAACGCATTCAATCTCCTTTTAATCTTTTATCTTTTCATGCATTTTTCAGTTAAACCGTATTTTTTTATTGTTTGGATTTTTAATATTAATTTTATTAACAAAAAAATATTAATATATATGCCCCACTTGAGTGGTCGTCATTCTTAACCACATTCTCTCTCTCTCTCTCTCTCTCACACACACACACACACACACACACACACATTTGAAACATTTACTAATTAGCAATTGCATGTGTACAATGTAATGTGAACACCGAATGGTATATGTTATTTGATTTAGAGGGATAGTTATTATTTTTGTAGTTGATGTTGATAAGGGGTTTGATTGATTTTGTAAGTGTAGGAATATAGATGAAGCATTACATTTAAAGGTTCTATCTCTACATTTCAAATTCGTACATATATATTTGCAAATCTTATATCATGAGTGGTAGCATTTTGCGGACTATTTTATTTGAACTAAACATGAATACATGAATATTTCCGTATATTTGGAGATTTTATATCATGAGTGGTAGCCTTTTGTGGCCATTTTAAAAAATTAAACATGAATACATTTGATACCACTTTGGATAGTTAATTACTTTTGTAGCTGATGTGATTTGTAATTATTTGGGGGAAATTGTGTTAGTGTTGCAACATGTTTGAGATGGTGGTTGCATCGGTTGTTTGGTTGGTTTTTGTTAAAAATACTTTTTTGTAATGTTGATAAGGGGTGTAATTAATAGTGGAAGTGTAAGAATATAGATGAAACATTACATTGAAAGATTGTATGTGTACATTTCAAATTTGTTACAAATTCGTACATATACATTTGCAAATCTTATATCACAAGATCTGAACTAAACATGAAGACCTCCGTACATTTGCAGATTTTATATCATTAGTGGTAGTCTTTTGTGGCCAATTTTATTTGCACTAAACATGAATACATTTGATACCCTTGAATGGCACTGCCGGTTTGGATACAAGAAGTGTTGAGTAAAGTAGTAGTGGAGGTGCTATCAAAGTAGAGGGTAGTATTTACGATGGGTTGTTTTGGTTGAGTGATAGTAGTCTTGACTCCTTTCTTTTTGCTCCAAGTGTTGGTACAACACGTTTTCACAGGAGTCCATAGAGTATGGCATGCGGTTTTGTATTATGAGTTGTTTCTATAAAAGGAACCCATGGATTGTAAAGTTGTACGATTGTACAAGATTGTAATCATAAGAGCTAGTGCATGGTGAGTCCCATTGATGTAACACCGGATTTATTCTTGGAGTAGTAAAATACTGAGAGACCTTTGCCCGTGGTTTTTCTTGGCACAATTACCAGGTTTTTCATATTTGTGTATGAGTTTTAGATATGTTTATTTCTTGTTGCTGTCATTGTGATAGTTTCTATTTACACTGTTTATTTTTCCTAACACGGAGCAGGTTTATTCCTGTGCATTGTTAAGATGGTGTGACATTTGTCAAGGGGCAGCGCTCTGGTCTATTGCCTCGAGAGATGAGGCATTGTTTATTTTTTGTTAGAAGTTTTATAAGAGTGTGAGTTCAGCCTCGTAAAATATTTGGCATAAGTTTCGGTATTGTTAGCCTTTTTCATGCCTTGATTTTGTCTTCCACCGTGCTTCACCCGTGTATCTACTAAGGAAACCAAAAGAATCTTCAACACGTGAATAACATACATTTTACACATTATTCATTCCAACAATAATAAATGGGAAATAATAGGAATACAGAGTAAAGAAGAAAACCAATTATTAAGTTCGGACAAAATCCAAGCACAAAATATTTTCTTAAACAACTTTTCTTGAGTAATACTTTTCTATTTTTAAGCATGAATTTGTGTGCAAACTTTTCCTTCTGGCATTCTCTATTCCATGCACAAAATGCATGCCACAAATAACCATGAATTTGAATCCAACACAACTGCAATCAATTATCTAGTGAAAATTCATGAGCAAACAAAAGCGAGACACGAGGAAACAACACCAATGCATTTAAACAACTAAGGCCAAAATCTTAAAAAGAAAACCGGACCATCAATAGGCAGATGGTTGAGATGAAGAGTGGTAGATGCCATCAGGTTGATAAAAGGTACAAATGTTCATGATATTATAGAGTGGGAATCTTATTAAAAAATAAACAATGATTCAGGTAGAAACGAGGCTCTTACATCCTTGCATAATTTTTGTGAATTATCAGGAAAGTTGAATTTGGTTTTTTAGTTTGAAGGGAGATTCACCATCATTATAAACTGATTGAACTGATAGGAACTAACTATTCAATAAGTATGAATGTTGCTAAATTCAACTATACATATATCCACAAAATAAATATTAAAGTGACAAGATTTGTCTTCCATAAATATTAAAGACTTAATTGTATAAATAATGTTTCCAAGATGATAGTACGTGTTAATACACTGATTGGATTGATACTAAAACTGGCAGTCTCTGTCATGTTATAGTCTGTAGTCAGGAACTTACAAGATTTGTTTTCAAATAAAGCTTAGTATGGGATTCAACGTAATATGTAATGAATGCCCTCTTGTGTTGCAAGAAAATATAACCTCATTTTTTATCCCACTACCCAATAAAAGAAAATGCATTTCAACCACACAGAACGACTTAAACCTATTCTTGACTGGTCCAAGGGTTTGAACAGTGAGTGCAAGTACGTATTCTAGTGTTAACAAAGATTGATTTCCTTGAGGATGCACGTCCAAGTGTCATGTAGAATTTCTATATTGAAAGTACTCATCAGGAACCACTCTTATCATCTCTTGATTCTTAACTGTACAACTAAACACTATAGTTTTCTTGTCATCAATTGTTACAAAATCAATTAAGGAGTCTTCAATGATCATTTTGACAAATAAAAGTAGAGAAAACCAAGTTCAGCATGTAGAAGTGGAGTTTGAAATCAAGGTAAATAAAATTAGACCAGTTTCAAATCACATGCAAAGGAAGCATCCAAAAGGAAGTCACTCCAATAAAGATTGCAAATTTAGAAAAACTTGTGTGTGTGTATCGCGAATGCAAAGAAGTACAAAAAGTGTATGCCCTAACTACTGGAGATACATGAAACTTTGATATTGTTCTTTGCATGTTTCATCGTTTTACATTATCTTCTAATGCAAATAACTACCTTTAAAAGGCATAAATGAACTGTAATTAATATAAATAACTTACAAAGAGATAAAAGAAACATTGTTGAAATGAGGATCTGAAATTGAATTTGGGGCCTCTTATAATTGGACTATTTTATAATTTTAATAAATTAAAAATTACATGGCCTTTAAGCCCCAATTGCATAATATTAGAATCGAAACGTGAAGCCAAACAAAATTAAAATTAGAGAAAACTTTGTAAAATGTCATAAGCTTAAGTGGTAGATCATTAGGGCTTTGAAAGTGGGGTGCTGGGATTCAAATCCCCCAAAACAAGTGTTGAAATTAGCTAAAATACCAATTTCAAGTATGGATGAGGCACACCCTCAATGAACAAGTTTGTCTTCCGGTTGGGAGTGACTTTGATGAAAGGTTTACAAAGCTCCTCCGTCAAGAAGAAGGGCATGACCAGCCATATTCTTCCAGTGAATCATGTCCACCACCAATCTAGTGGCTTCTCTTGCTTGCTCTTTCCCAACAAACCTCGCTTCCAGGAGGCAAAGAATTGTCATCATCCCGATAGCAAAAGAAACAAAAATTAAAAATGCGAGACAAATTTTAAATGATAAACCCTAATACCCCACTATCCAGGTAACCACAAACAATATTTAAGGAAATCTAAAATACATATTCCTTATATCACCAAATAAGAAAGCAAGAAAATTTTAGATAATTAAGTTCTGTAAACCAGATCCAACCAGGGTCACTTCTCACAAGCATCATGTTAAATGGACTTTTGAATATGTGGCTGGTTGTGGGTGATTGTAATATCAATTCATAATTCAAGTATAAACTTAAACCCCGCTGCCCATGCAACAATAAACAATATTTAAATAATTCTAGGCTTTTGTTCGTGTATTTCAAGCTATCTACTCCTCATACCCCCGATAAAAAAAGAATAATAGAGGACTATAAATGCTTAAACCCCGTTGTCAGGCAACCTTGAAAAATATTTAAAGAATTCTAGGATTTTAGTTGGTTTATTGTGATATGTATATTCTTAATGTAAAAGAAAAGACACGCATATAAATTTCAAACCCCATGAGTTTAGGAAACTAAGGAATCTATTCCTTCTGCAACGTGTAACGTAGTAACAACTAACAACCCACTTTCTAGGCTTGAAACAAATTAGCCAAATGGGTATAAGATTTTGATGAATAAAAGCATAAAAAATGACTAAATACAATTATTACTTAGAGATAAAGATAGTCAAAGGAGGTGGGGATAGAGGAGAAAAAGATGATGGGAAAGGGACCTGAATTTGAAAGTGAAAGCAAAGCGAAGGGATTTGGAGGTGGTGGATGGATTTACGTATCTATCTGTATTGTAGAAGGAAAACACAAGCCCGATCATGTGCCTTACTAGGAAAATGTGATTGTATCCTTACATGGCTGTAGTGCACCAGAGGCGTCTCTCCCTCTGAGTATACAAAAATCTTGAACCTTTTCTCCATTTCCACATAACTCCTGTACACAAACAAAAAATGTAACTTCTCAATTTAAATCACACGGAACTGGACTAAATTTATAGCTTGTGACTCGCTCCTCAAACCCTCTTGAAATTATTCGCAGATGGGTATCTGAAAAACTTGATTTGGATGCTCTGGAACACTGAATCAAACCGATCTTCTATCTGGTGTCTTTCTTTATCCTTCAGAAGTTTTTTTAATCCCGCACTTAACTCAAGCCGGTTTGTAGGTTTTACGTAGCTGATTTCCAAACACATGATAGTAAATCCCGAGAACCACTCCACAATCAATCAATGTCAATAAGGAAAATCCAAAACCATGCGATAAAATCGTCATATACCTTGAATAGGCCCACAAAAACACACAACTTTGATAATTTACCAAGAGCACCTAAAACATGCAACTACCGCTAAAAAACAACTAAAATTCTCCACTTGATCCACAATGCTTGTCAAAATTAGATTAATGTCATAAATGACCGCAAAGGTCTTTCCCATAGGGGGAACGCCTTCAGCGTAATAACCCCTAATTATAAACTTAGTTGATTTCAAATGCTTAGCTTTTAATGTTATTTTTAATTTCTAATAGGTATTAATGCATGATATAAGTATCGTGTGTGTGTGTGTGTGTGTGTAATACTAATATTTGTTAATAATATGTAGATATTAATATTTGTTAATAACATTTTCATATTGGTATTAAAATTTAGAAGTTAACCTTTATATATTATTAGTGTACACCTATTGTATATTAATAATATGTATTTGTTAATTAATTAGGTTTTCCACTAATAGAGGGGTTGTAAAACTTGTATAGTTATAGGGATTTTCAACTACCAATTCATATCAACATAGGCATTTATAATTATATGTATATATATTTGTTCAAATACATACACCATGTCATTTCAAGTATGTATATATTTAAAAGAATAATGTATAGAAAGCTGTCAAATTTCACTCATATTCTATATGTGGGTATTTAAAGTAGATTTCCTTACAACCAACTACAATTTGGGTATAAAATCAACTCAATATGCCTCCTTACACATTCATTTCATTAGGAGAAATAAGACAATTTAATTGCAATTTATCCATTTTCTATTAACACAACTTACCAATCATGCAAGGGGAGCAACATTCACTTACACCCACAACACAATTCTTTAAAAAAAAAGATTTGTAATTCAACTCCTAAGAACTAATTTAAATTTGAGAGAACTTTATTTCCATTACAAAGTCATTACAAAATTTTCCATTTCATCTAAAATGATGTAAGTCCTGATAACTCATTTACAAGAAGTTAACCAAAGAATACAATTACATCCAATGTTCTATTGGTACAATTTAAAAGTTGAGGAGTATTAATAGTACAAGTTGTAACTTCACATGTCTTTCTCCAACAAGATCACTTCATCCAATGAGTTCCACCATCTTCATCAAGGTAATGCACACAAAAAAATGCGGGAGAGGCAATACTCTCCACCCAACCAAATATCCAATGAGGAGAGAAGAATTATTCCTCATTGCCCCCCCAAGCCCCAACAAGGAAGCAATGAGGGTTATTTAGACAAACATGGAAACTCAAAATGGCCTCCACATACACATTCAATCAATACATTCGATGCAATAAAAGAATACAAATTTTACAACGAAACCAACAAATATCCAAACACAAAGGCTTCATAATAAAGCCAAGGAGGAGAAAGGAACATGGGGGTTCTTCTTATGCCTCCCAAGGGCTTGGGTGTCCACCTATGAGCCTCTAAAAATTCCATCAAAATACACACAAAACTCTTATTCCTCCCTCCAAGAAGATACACCACTCTTATGCCTCCCTCAAGAAAATAATAAGATAAACACAAATCATATTTATCAACAAGGTGGACATCCCAACCCAACTCCCTTGAAAATACCCAATAACATTTCTCTTATGCCTCCCACAATTTTTACCCCCATTTCCATTTCTCCCACAACCTAAGGATCAAATCTATTTCCCACAATCATAAGCAATACAACAACCATCATCCACACATATGA
This sequence comes from Taxus wallichiana var. yunnanensis, assembly GCA_018340775.1. Taxonomy (NCBI): domain Eukaryota; kingdom Viridiplantae; phylum Streptophyta; class Pinopsida; order Cupressales; family Taxaceae; genus Taxus; species Taxus wallichiana. The sequence continues at coordinate 627,463,056 of CM031239.1, forward strand.
GTACAACAAAATAACAAGGTAAAAATAAAGGTGAAGATCTACCTTACAAATGAAGAGGATCAAACACAAACAAGTTCCAAGCCTTCCAAAATCCCAAGCAAGCACCATCCATTCCAAGCTCAAATCACCATTCTCAAGCAATCTCTCCAAAATTCCAAGCATCCACCCCCAAAAATGAACAAGTAACCCCCAAATCCTCACACAAAATGAAATAAATAGAAAAGAGGGAGAGAGGGGTGATGTGGCTCCATGTAGGATGCCACATCATCTCTCCTCCAACCCACATCACCAAGGTGAAACCCAAATGCCAAAGCATAATAAATTAGTAGTTGGGAAATGATCACCTCTTACACACTCAACCCAAACCAACACCCCAAAAGGACACAAATAAATACCCTTGTAAGAAAAGTGAAATTAATTTCTCTTTTCCTCCATAAAAACACAAAATAGGACCTAAAATAAGTTCCTCACATCATAGGCCTAGTGGGTGGGTCACTTTAAGAGGTTTGGGACAAACTTAACTTGTCCCACAAGTCACCAAAATGGCCTAGAAGGTCAAAATCCGAATTTCACTTGAGAGATAGAGTACAAACTACTCCAAAACAAATTAAATTCATTCTCATCCAACACACATTAAGGCTACCAACTCACATTTATTTTCCCCCTTTTGTCACATCCTAATTAGAACTAGATAAACACATTAAAAATTAACTTAAGAGGGGTGCTAAACAAAATAATAAAAGTGACTCCACATACTAAAAAAAATACAATAACTCACAATTAAATAAAATCAACAAGACAAAGTCACAAACTTACCCAAGGTCACTATTGAGGTCACCCCCCAATGGGGACCTCCAAACAATCAACAATAATACACAACATACAAATACATGAGTTACCATGGTGACCTATTGCCAATACCCCACAATCCTTCGTTGTTGGTCTCCTATCCCCGTAGTTTTTGTGCTATAATTTCCTACAAAATCAAACAATACCTTTCTGACCTTGTGGCCATATTAATGACGTCGAAATCATAAAACACATGCATGTATACATAAAAATTAACATCATCGAATATCATAATTAATCCAATGTTAGAATCATGTAATTCACCAATTGTTAAATTTCCTAACATTTTGATTCTACTAATCCATCAACCTATACTAATATCATAACATCAACAATCATCCAAAAATATCCATAAATCACTTCAATATGTCCATATAGTAGTAATAGTTAGAACATCAAATACTGATATATGAATCAAGCATATAAAATTCATCGCAATAATCACATCATGTCACAAGTCTAACACATTTGTATTGTCTATCAAATAAGTAAAACACATGTATCAATGTCCATATATCAATTCCTAATATCTAATACGATAAAAGGTCTAGGGGTCTGTCTGAGTGACCAGAGAGACATAACAATATAAATGATAGTAACGACATATCAATCAGTCTGTAACAAGGCAACATTCTAGATCATCATCATATCCTTAAATTCCCATCAAGGTCCACAATACAGCCATACAGTCAAAATAATAATCAAAACACAATAGTACTCATGATGTCCTATACATCTTATTAGTATGCTAACTAGAATACATCAGCAAGGTTTAATATTATGATCAATTTGAAATTAAAAACAAGGTTCAATCAGTGTTGAAGAGGAGTGGGTATTACACCCATAGAAATAGCCTTCCTCCCGAGGAATTCACTTGAAGTGATAGGGATACGACCTCATAAGGTTCTCATGTTGCAGCTTGTAGTTATAGTCACCACAACATGTCGCCTAGATCAAACTTTTTCATGTCAACGTTGTATTCTCTTCATGAGAAAATTAGCTAAGGAAATATTTGTAACTTCGAAGAAGTTTATTGACATTATCGCTTAAAACCCCTACATTGTCCATGCAAGTGGATATGTAGCGAAAGGTCTAATTTAAGGAACTAAGGTAAGATGAACCAAGAGAAGAATTTTTTTAATCCCAAAAGGTTTAATAATTTATGCATACTTAATGTGCATGAACCCGCTCCTGAAAACCATCCTAGGTGCCATGAACAACACACAAGAAGAGGGTATTTTTTTCATATTTACGGGTGGTTCCATGTCCTAGTTGCACTTAACTTTAAATTATGGATAATAGTTCATAAGATTCTCCAAAAAAATGTAATGTTTTAATTATTCATTAGAGCGTCAAAGATGGAGGTTTGCATAAAATCCAACATCTTGTAAGGGCTGATGACTTGATTTGACAATTCTTGTTATGTTCACACAAAGAAAGTTCTAGATGGGTTGTATGTAAAATAGATATATAACCAATCCATAAAGTTAGGATTAGCTCTCTAGTTTAGTTTTAGGATCCCATTCTTTGGACCATTATCTAGGGCATCACAATTTAGGTTCAAAAATTTCTGTAGAAAACCAATAGAGAATAGTTTAATTTGTTTTAGTCTACAAGGTTATCAAATTTTTCCACCATGGAAAACCAATTCCCTCATTTTCTATACCACAAAAGGCCACTATCATTTATTTAAATATCTTACATTTTTTCTAAGGGTTTCACTAGCTTGATCCTTTACTCCTAAATCATGTATCATACCAAATATTTTTTTAGACAACCATGTGAGAATGGTACAATTTTATTTTGGTCCACAATAACTCATAGTCCTATTATAATTATTTCTAATGACCTTACTATCTTACCTCGAAACACTTGACCAATCATCTACTAAAAATAATACTAAATTTATTTTTAAGCACATCATGACTTATTTGAAGTAGTCAAATGGTCATAAGTATAAATTTTTATCCCAGAAGGAAACTCAATGAGAGAAGAGTGGATTATATATATTAAGATTAAAAATAAATAGTAAGGTCACTAGGGTAATTCTCCAACATGTTTCTTATGTGACCACACAAGAAAATTTTCCATTTGTACTTCCTGAGAGGGTCAAGAGAAAAAAAAAAGGTTTCCTCCAAATGGAGAGGAAGATTCCAAATTTTTCTCCATATCCTTAACATATGTTGCTCAACTGTGTCAATTACCTTAGGTCACCAAATATCCACTAAGTCCAAAAGATGGCCACTTCCTTAAAACTAGAGGTATAGGATCACTTTCCAAAGGAGGGTAACAAATTCAAAAATGTGGAGCTATAAAACAATACTTCCATGATGGAGGTAATGATATCATTAATGTGAACTACACACAATTAAATCCAAAATGCATTATAATGCAAGAAACAACACTATCTTCAATGGTTTTCGCTCATTCATGATAGGAAAAGTGATTAAAATAGTTGTCACTTTTCTTTTATTTTTCTTCTATTGAAATGTAAGGTCAGCTTATATCCTTATTAACAAGTTTTAGATCTATCAAGGAAATAAAATATTTATACTTAAGTTGAGAAAACCATAAATCTTAATGAAAACTCCAAATTAAATCCCACATGCATCTATACTATACACCTTATGTACATGTTTATAAGTTTTTGGTTATATCCAAGTAAAACATGGAAAGAGTTCAAGTAAATATTACATCCAATTCTATTATGCAACTGAGTTAGAGGTTCACCATGTGAGACAAAATATATTATTTAATTGGTCCTATCATTTAGGTCGTGTATATTTAACATTCTCTATGGGTATAACCAATAATTTTATCCCACCAAGGTTGTTTATTAATTTGTTTCACATGATCATGAAGGCACAAATTATTCCCAATTTTAACCATGGTTATAGTTATAGTCTGTTTGTAATTTCATCTTTTGTAATTTTTATTTGTTATGTTTCTCATCCATATCATCTCATAAAGTTATGATACCAAGTATCAACACCAATGTAAGTATGATCCATGCCCTACCATGCAAGATATGCATAAACATTTTTCTCCTAGGGAGAAACGAGAGAGGATAGAGAGCATCCTTAGTTATTTTCACCTAGTGATTATTTCCCTTTTAAGAAAAAGGTTCGAGTGAGGAACCATTTTTCCAAACATTATATTTTACTTTTCAAATATTGAAACAATTAGGTATCTGAATAGAGTACTTAAAGGTTTGTGTTTATTTCATTCGCCATTCATCTTTTTCACAAATAAATTACATTTAACATTATGAGGAAACCAACGTTAAACAATTGACCATAGAATGAAAGTGAACATACCGAGCTTACAAAAGGGTTTTCCAAGGACTTCAAGTATTACAAATGCCTCTCCATAGATTCGAAAGAGTTGTGCACTACTTATAAGGAGATAAAGTTTTATTTTTAAGAGTTTGATAATATTTTCTTCTAGTATTAGGGAGGGATGAGTATATAAACTCTAACCCCAAAGTATGACCACTTGATGAGTGATTATCGGATCTATCAATGTCAAAATTGTAGCACCAATTATGATTCCAAGATGGAAAGGGTAGTTTACTATAAATGAATCATACTTTCTTACTAAGAAACACCTCCTTACCAAGAGTGTAATTTACCCAAAAAAAAACCATCAAGGTATTCAATCGATACAGAGGGATTTATAATATGGTATAATTCAAAACACTAAGATAGAGTAAAACAAAATCATCTCTATCAATGGGTCCTCATGACCACGATATTCATATGTATTTAAGAACCATGTTCGAAGAACTTGTTGGTATTCAAATTGATTCTCCCCTAGAAGCTAAGAAACATCACATATTTAACAAGATACTTAGAGACATAGAAAGCATAAGTTGTTTTGTAGCCGGGGAAGGGATTCAACTGGGTCTTTGTCACACGGGCACTGGAGAAATGGATAACACCATATAAAAGGATTTGCTCTATCCTCACTACTTTAGGTCATGCCTTTCAACCAAGGTGAGAGGACTTGTTTTGTAACCTCTCTTGGTGAAGAACATGAAGAGATCCTTTTTGCACAATTTTCAGGGGAACTATATGATCAATGCACCACAATTTAACTCTCACGAGTTGTCACTTCTAAAGAATGGAGATATTTTCTAAACAAGGTTCGGGTTACTAAAGACACTTAAAACCTACTTGCTTCTGTATATTTTGGTAGTAGAATTTGTTCATTTGTGGATACACAACACAAACAAGGGTACTTTAGGTAGGATTCATGGTTATTTGAAATTTTTGGTGGGGGATTAAGCAAGATGAAGTTGATTTCACTAGATCTTTGAGAACCTTTACAACAATTGGAAAACTAACAAGAATGCTTCAGAATAGCCAAAATATTCCTTCAACCAGAAGGTGTGCATCAATGGAGCCCCAGATCTACACGGTTTCACACAATCTTTAAGAATTCAACACAAAGCCTTGAGCTAAAGACTCAATTAAACATTAACAACCCCTGGTTCCTCACGCCTAAGATACACTCATAGGCTTACAAACAATATTTATCAACATAGTGGAAGTAAAATGATTTTAAATTGTTTATTTCATTACAGGATGAAGGCTCTTCTCATAATGAAATTGTAAATGCCAAAATACTAACACATGGATGAGATCTTGTGTGATTCAGAGGGATTTTAACATAAGATTGCAATAAGAACATCAAAACCATTTGAAAGAATTCTGAAATAAAAGTAGACACAATTTTTCCCAAGATCAACATAGATTAATTCGAGATCTATTAGATTTCAAGTAGGGGAAAGTTTCTTGAACAATCTCAGAGCTTGTCAATGGTGTACACTTGCAACCATCTTGACGTGATCAAATCTAAAACACAAGAGATTAACAAGTTTCTTAGATGGTCTCTCAGGAAGATGGGCTTTCTCAAATTTTCTAGTAAAATTTAACTTGTGACCAATTACAAGAGTATCCTCATTGAATTTATACAATTCACTCACTCACTCATCCCAAATTTTCCCCCAAAAAGAAGAATATTCGAGGAATCCTTTACTTGTTACCAATTTGTCTTAGAAAGTGATGTTTAACAAATTTACACCCAAAGCTACCAGGTGGACAAATCATGAACTGATCACATTTCTTAGACCCTCAACCATGACTAGGATGCCATGCCATAGATTTTTGATAGTCCTTCTAATCATTCTTTTATTTTGTCATGCAATAAATCCCCTTTTTAATCATTTTCAGGTGGCTCCATATAGATGGATCTGACAAGCAATCCTTTTCACCCTTGAGAATACACCTTGAGAAATGAGTTCCCTCACATGGATACCTAAATTCATGCCTCTTAGAAATGAGTGTCCACACATGGATTATATCACATACCTGTGATGTGAGTTCGAGTCACTAGGTGTAAAAAGGAGCCAACAAAAACCTCCACGTGTTTCCTTGGTGTAACTATAAAGGTGAAGTCTAGAGGCAGAGTTCCCAATGAGCGTGGGCCTTCCATGTGTTCAAGACCCTAGAGAATTGCATTGGTTGCTGAAAATTCAGAGTATGGGAAGGCCCGGAAGCTTCCATGTGTTTGTTCGGTGTAACTTCAAAGATGAAGTTTAGAGGTGGGACCTCAAATGAGTGCGGGTTCTCCACGTGGCCTGGGCCCAAGAAAGTTACCTTGGCCTTTGAAAAAGTCTCGTACAAAGAGGAGCTAGTGAAAGCCTCCATATGTCTCTTCGGCACTCTTTTGATATGGTGCCCAAAAGTGGAGACCCCAAACCAAACAAGTGCATGTTCACCACGTGTCTCGGCTGAAAAAGTTATTGAAATATTTTAAGGACCAGCGGAAGGTGCCACATGCCTAGGGTTTGAGAAAGTTTCTTTTGTCATTGAAAATTATAATTATGTGAAGATCCAACAGAAACCTCCACATGTCCCTTCGGCACTCTTTCAAAAGTAAAAGTACGGGGTAGGTCCCCAAACATGCGTGGGCCCTCCACATGTCCCAGGCCTTAGAAAGTTGCTTGAGAAGTTTAAGTATAGAGAGGAGCCAATGGAAGCCTCCACGTGTCTCCTTGGCACAAATGTGAAGGTAGGACCTAGAGATGTATCCTCAAATGAGTGCAGGCCCTCCACATGTCCATGGTCTAACAAAGCTACACCGACCAGGTTGAAGAAAAGTCTAAGTATGGGCAGGGCCAACAGAAACCTCCACATGTCTGCTTGACATAACTGCAAAGGTAAGACCCAAAGGTGGATCCTCAAATGAGCGTAGGCCCTCCATGTGGACAAGCTTTGAGTTGAAGTGGGCCTTAGAGTCTCAAAATTCCCTGGTGACCCACCTCTCCACTTCTAACTTTTTATGTGGGCCCCAGTGGAGTTGTGGATTATTTCATAACTTTGCTCCCTCATAAAAAAGCAAAAAACTACAAAATGCTCCAATGACCGCCTCCCCACTTGTTACTTAAAAATAAATGACATGTGTCCTTCTTCAGGGTCAAAGTAAGAATTTTCCCTACCACTTCATGTTTTTTGAATAGCCAATTAGGGACTATCGTACGCGGGACCACTTTGGTAATTTTTACAAATGTGACAAAAGTGAAAATTTCACCAAAAAGACCTGTCGGGCCACATCCAATCAGAAAGGACCATGTTTCCATGGATGTTGGGACAAAAATTGACAGGGAAAACATGAATGTGTAAAAATAGAAGGGGAAACCCGAATTCATGCCCAAATTACAAAATATTTCTCATGGAGAGAGAAACAAAAAACTATATCTGGACTCAATGTGATCCTCGACCAAAGGAAAGAACTGACAAATGACATCCTAGTGAAGGCAAAGAGTTTCACGCATCCATACAGGGAGATAGAGAATACTTCAAACCATGTGAACTGAGATGTTTTGAACAAATAGGGTGAGATTAAATTGAGCACCAACAAAACTCAAGCTCATCCATAATTAACAAAGGAAAAATAATAGTCCAAAATGTTAGTATTCTCCCAAAGAAGACTAATTTCACCATTTTAGAACATCCGATAAGCCTATATGTGAATCCTCATATTCCAAAGGTACACTATCATCTAGTAACCATAACTACGAATGAGTGGGCCATACCATATGTAATCCATAAAATATGTATTGATTATCATAACCATTCCACGAGTGAATAATTATCATCACACAAAGCGAAGTTAAGCACACATCTCTGCCTAATTCTATTGAATCACACTCCATATCATAGAATCCAATCCACCGAACCATAATGTATACCATAAAATATAATCCAATAAACCCTACCACATACCATATAATTCAATCCACCGAACCATACTACATATCATAGAATCCAATCCATTGAAGAGAACATAGAGCATCAAGGAGGTCTCTCAACCATAAAGGACCAAATAAATCATAGAAGTCTCTCAACCATAGTGGACTCAGAATAAAATATGTCTCTCCATTAAGGAGGACTAATTATCAATAGTGTCACTTCACCAAGGAGGACAGAGTGAGGTCGGGTCACTCCATGGTCCTAGATGCATGGAGCCTTGTTACCCCAAAACCAAGGGAATGTCCTGCAGCCCCAAATATACAATAATGAAACCTTGGGTGTACCCCAATGCGACAAGAGAATACCACAATAACAAAGAAGAACCAAATCAAAACCGAGACACCAAAACCACATACCATTTTTTGACAAGAGTTTGGCTAAGTGGCCTCATAACAATAAAACTCTGAGTTAGCCAAAAGAATTAATGAAATATCGGTAGTCAAAATAAATGGCTAAGTAGCCATATTCAAACTATGCAAATCTTGCAAAAAGCCCAAAATGACCATAATAGCATCGAAGCTTTATCAATAAATCAAATAAATAAAAATCTAGTTCTAGAAATATAAAATTTACAAATATAACATAAATGGAAATGTCCACACCACAATCACTACTTAGCCATTCATGGTTTCCTGTAGGGGTACTTGTCATCGAGGGAACATCTTGGAATAAATGAATAATATGGATCCAATAAGTCATCAGAAGTGAGCTCTTCTCTCCTAGTGGAAAAATAATCCTCCAAGACACCGAAATGATAATATATGTAGCCACTTTCCAATCCCAAAATCACATGTCCTAACTGCTGATGATATGAGCTCTAAAATCCTAAATTGTCGGATCTCCTCCATAATGGACACTGAGTGTCACCCAAAGCATTATTTCTCATAATTTTCTCGAGAAAGATAAGACTCACTACAATGAGGACCTCTATAGGTCCCGACATGACGTCGAATAATAACATGAGAGAAATTTGGGGGTACTTCACCTTATGATCGTCGAGAGCTACATATATATTATAACAAATGGAAATATGTACAATCCAATCAAATTCCCATCACTCATAGATTAAAACTTGGCACAAACAACCCACACATTTTTTAAAACAAAATTCTCTTATCTAGTTAACCCAAAGGCACAAGCATTTGAACCTCGCTATGATACCAACTATAATACCACAATTTTACCGCAAGAAAATCTAAGACAAAAGCAACATATAGGAGTCCAGTTTTTTTTACGGAAGTATTTTTTAACATTTAATTAATTTATTTTTTAATTGTAAATAAAGACGTTGCTTGAACTCCTTGAGATGTTGAAAGCATCTATTTTCACATAACGAGTTAACCCCTGGATCTTAAGTTAGAAATACTAGGTAACATAATTCTTTCTTCAACCCGGATATTAGTTAGAGCTTAATCCAAGTGAATAACCAAAATGAACATAGTTTTAAGGGTGTAGTGAACCCTGCGGTAGTCACTACGATCATTGGGAGACCAGGTCGAAGATATATATATATATATATATATATATATAACGCACATTTGATTCTTCAAAGTATTGAACACATTCTAATATGGAATATATTTAAATTGACATTGGAAAATAATTCTTTTCTCTAAATCTCACTTTCGTAAATAAGAAAGGATCGTTAATTTTCTTACAAAGAACCCTAAGTTATCTACCTACGATAAATAATTGTGACACATTTTAATTAGTCCAAAATACCAAAAATTTACAAAAATTAAATTCTACATGACAAGAAAATTTTGACCATTCTCAACATGCTATAATTAAAAATTATCCCTAGAAGGGATTTAGATTGAACAATTCTAAATTTTCTCCAACTTAAATCTAATCAAATCATTCAAAAATAAAATGAAATATAACATATCATTCCATTTAATAGGAGGAGAAATGAAGTGAAGCCATTTGCAATGAGAGAGAAGGGAGATGGTAATTAGGTGGGTCCCAGTCATTAGAGTAAATCTAGATTTAAAGGGGCCTTAGTTTGAACTCGATTTCTCATTGTAGATATTAGGTGAGTAAAGGTAACCCTAATAATATTCTTATAATCTTTATTACCTTTTTTAATTTATTCCTTATTTCATTTATTCTCCGTGTTTTATTTTTTCGTAGGTTTGGGGTTTTTATGGAGTGGATATTTTGTTTGTTTTTGTAGTAATCACTTTACCTCTTGGGTAGTGGCCATGAATGGTGTTGCAACTTATTTTTTTTTTTTCTTCTCATAGGCTGCCCAGATTCAACTTCATGAGGTGAGGAAAATAAGAGAAAAAAGAAGTATTATTTTTTTGTTTGAAATAGTTTTGTTGGTGCTCATTTTGATCTCTCACCATTTTTCCCTAATTTTCCTCTATCTGCGCATGTTCTAAAATATTTTGTCTCTTGATGTGGGTGTTCTGAAAGCTTTTACCTCCATTTTGAATGCCTCGAGTTGTTTGCAAAATCCATTGTCATGTCCCTCCTTGAAGAAGTCTCTGATTTTTCCTATTTTTGCCCTAATTTCTTCAAAATCCGCGGGCTTTGCCATTTTCCTATTTTTCCTCGACCATGGAAGCTCGAGAATGATCAATTTATATTTTCATGCCTTTGAAAATCCAAATCCATGGTCAAGATGCTTGGAACCATGATTCACTTGGTTTTGTTTCAAAAAAATTTCATCCTTAACAAAAAGTCAAGTTCTGGGCATGAGTGGTGAATTTCTATGTTTTGATGGTCTGACGGTGTATTTTTCCTATCAAAGTTATTCCTTAGCATTTAGCGGTCATGTGGCTTCTTTTGGTTGGTCAGGGGATGGTGGGAAAATGCTTTAACTTATCACTTTTTGATTTTTTGGAAAAAGGAAAATTTGGTCCTATGGCTCCGCTCAATTCTAATTGGTTCTTTTGGTGCTTACGTGGCTTCTTCTAATTGGATGGGGCATAATGGGTTTTTTTTTGAAATTTTTCTTTTTGGCTACTTTGGAAAAAAATTTGAACTCGCCCCATGGCCCTACTAAGCTTTGATTAAAGAAAATTTAAGTGGTGGGGAAAATTTCTTATTTTCACCCCGAGGGTGTCCACGTGTTCATTTTTGATTTGATGCGGCTCGGTGGGGCACTCCTAAACTTTGTGGAAAGTTTTAACCCAAAACTTGTCCACATGGAGGAACGATGCTCATTTGAAAGTTCACTTTTTGGTTTGGCCTTGGAGTTGTGCTAGGAGGACACGTGGAGGTTTCATTGCTTTTCCCGGACTTATAATTTTTTTATGCAATCGTGGTATAGTTTGTGAACAGGGACACATGGCGAGCCCATACTCATTCGGTGGTCTCTACTTTGGGTACCATTTTGAGATTGTGCCACAAAGACATGTGTTGAGCCCACGCTCATTCAAGGTCTCTGCTTTGGGCACCATTTTGAAATTGCACCATGAAGACATGTGGAGGCTTCCGTCGGGGCTTCCCATACTTAGTATTTTTTTAAAAAGGTTTTAAGGGGCTGGGACACGTGGAGAAACTGTGCATGTTTGAGGACCGACCCTTGAAGTTTACTTTAAAGAAGTGCTAAGAGGACACTTGGAGGCCTTCGCTCACTTTGCATTTTGCTTGGAATTTTCAATGGCCAAAGGAGAGTGCCTCGGAGACTGACACATGGTGCCTTTCACTGAGCTTTAAACCTTCATACAAATATTTCCAGGCTAGGACACGTGGTGAGCCCATGCTCTTTCAAGGTCTCAACTTTTGGGGACCATCTCAAGATGCGCCATTGTGACATGTGGCAGTTTGAAAAGTCAGAGGGTGGGGAAGTGGACCATTGGAGGCAACTTGGATTTTTTTCCTCTTGTTACCAAAAGGATTAAAACATCAAAATGGCCCACAAACCCGCAGAAAATAGTCAATATTTTGCCCGGTCAATGGTGGAAGGGCGGAGCTGTGGGGAAAATTTGGAAAATTTTCCCTTTCCAAAAAGGAGGTGAAATAGTAGAATTTGGCCGTGGTTCCTTTGGGACCCACCTTAGGACATGTGTCAGGCTCATTTCTCGAGGGCGGAGGTGTGGAGAAAAATGTGAAAATTTTACATTTTTCCAAAAGTTGTAAAAGGAAAAGGGGAACCCGCAGGCCCACTCTAAAATGGATCTCCCACGTGGACGGTCCAAATTTAAAATAGAAATCAACAACAATTGTGCCTCTGTATCTAATTTTTCCACCATTTTCACTCTAGAGCTCCTGGGGATGCATATTCTTATGGTTTTTATCATTTCTTGGAGTCTCCTGCATGCCAAATGAAGAGGAGCATTAATCTAGAGGCCTGGTTTGGTGGGGAAGGTCTAGAAAATGTCTCTCACCATTAATATGCAATCTAACTATCAGATTCTAGCTTAATTTTTCTTTCCTTGGAACATGAAAGACTGTTAATATTTGGGTTTGATGAGGAAAATCTGAGGACGTCTTTTACCATTAAGATGAGATTTGATTTTTAGGCTCGATCTAATCTTCCATTTTCTTTTCCCGAGCACGCAAGGAACCAGATTTGACATATTAGGGGTGGAAGTGGTTGGAGAGTAAAGGGAAGAGTGATATACTAGAGGAAGGAGTTGAATGTGGGAGAGGCTCAAAGAGATCTTCCCCCTGAGCACCTGACAACTTTTTACAAATCTGATTCTGGGAATCACAATCAAGATCATGGTGAGCACTGGTGCACTCAATGTCTCTGGTTTTGGGGGGAAAGGCTCTGTTGTAAAATTTTATAAATAGGCATGATTTTTCCGTGAAAAGGGTTGGAGGTTAGAGGTTGGAATGCTAGAGTGTTAGGAGTTAGAAACTGATTTCCTAAGAGAAAATCTTGATAGAGCCCATCTTTTGAGGGACTGTTTGAGAAACTTGTATATCTCTTTTGTGTTAAAATCAATCATGTCAAGGTGGTTATGAGTGTAAATCCATTGACAAGCTCTGAGACTATTCTAGAAAATTTCCCCAGTGATAAGTTTAATCAAATTTGAGTTATTCTGTGTTGACTCTGAGCAATTAGTGTCTGCTTTGTTTTAGAATGTCTGTAAATAGTTTTATTCATTCCTATTGCAATCTTATATTGAAATTTTTGTGAAATCACACAGGATCTCGTCCCTGTGATAGTTTAATGGTATTTGCAATTTCATTTCAAGAAGAGCCTTCATCTTGGATGAGATAAACAAATTTAAAATCAATTCACTATCATTTGTTGATAAAGATTGTTTGTAAGTCTTTGGGTGTACCTTAGGCATGGTTAATCAGAAACTATAGTGTTTAATTGGGTCCTCTAATTCGAGCCTTCATGTTAGAGTCTTAAAGATTATGTGAAAATGTGTTGATTTGGGCCTCCATTGAAGCACACCTTCTAGTTAAAGGAACATCTTGATTGTTTTGAAGCTTTTTGTTGTAAAGTTTCTCATTATTGTAAAGTCCCTCCAAAGTTAGTACAATCAAATTTATCTGGTTCACCTCCACCAAATTCATTCAAAAAACAATTAATCATACTCATACTACCCCTAATTATCATGTGTGAATACAAATACAAAGTTTTTACTACCAAAACATGCAAAAACAATTAGGTTTTCATTGTCTTTAGTGGCATGAACCTTGTTTAGAAAATATCTCCATTATCTAGAGTGACAACTTGTGAGAGTTAGGTTTTGTTGCATTGATCATATTTTATTCAAGGTTTTCTTAATAATTTTACAAGGAAGGACATCTCCATTTCCTCCACAAACAGTAGGCTACAAAAGGGTTCTCTCACCTTGGTTGAAAGGCACAACCATAAAGCAGTGAGGATAGATCAAATCCTTTTGAGGGTGTTATCCATTTCTCCACATCTGAGTGACAAAGGGCTAGTTAGATCCGATCCCCAGCTACAAAATGACTCATTATGATCTATCGTCTTTAAGCTTCCCCGCTAAAACCGTGATGTTGCTTAGACTTTGAAGGAGAATCAATTTGGGTACCAACAAGTTTCATTGTTAAATTACGGTGGTGGCCAACATGTTAAATTACAGGGGAAGAAAGCATGGAAGATGGAAGAGAAGTGATGGCCAAATAACATGTGGAGGAAGGATGCCATGCCCCCTTTTAATTTTTTTGTTTTTTATTTTTATTTTAAATTATGCAAGCAAAATGACAGTCCGAATGGTCATTTTTAGAATGTCGCGCTCTCCTCGGTTTGCTTTGGGTTTTAAACACAACCTAACCTAATTGGTGGGTTTGTTTTGACATGGGTCTATTATTATTATTATTATTATTATTATTTTCACTAATTGTTATTTTGTTGTTGTGTACATCGCAAAATAAACCACAAATACGATAGTTTCGCAGCCTATATGATTCGTGTACAATCATTTTAGTTTGTTGTTAAATACAAGTAGAGATAGGTTAATTTTCAAGCTATACGATTCATATCATATCTTTTTAACTGAAAATATTTCACTATTTATCGAATGCCCTTAAAAACATATCTACAATGTGCACTAAAATCATGAACCGAAGAATTCCTATATTAAAACTATATTACTATTTTTTTAAAAATGGAGGATAAATGTAAAATATCTATAACTGCAAACCTTAAAATCCATTTTCATATCAAGGAAATATTGATAAAAATCCATAAAATGTGTGAGCCAAGTTTAATTAATTTGAAGGCTTCCAACACCAATACAATGTGTGCAAACAAAGGTTGCCTTACTTACCAATGATAATACACACAAATTTTATTATATTATTGGGAATAAGAGAATAATCAATTTTTTTAACATGTAAATCCATTGTGACAAATGAATAAATCAATATATAGAAGCTCCTATTATTTTTATTAAATAAAGTATATATAAAATAAAAATATTTCACTTTCCTTAGATTCATAAAATAAACAACAAGAAATTAAAGATCATTATTTTTCACATACACACAATTTTCTTGTTTACAAAACAATGATTTCTAGGGGCATAAAATATGCAATCTCTGCGCAGCAATAAAACCATTTACATTATTTCTTCCTTTACATTTTTTATGAGATTAAAATATAAAAATGCAAGAAGAGAACAACATGCCAATATTTTCAAACTTTCTATCCATCCCTTTAGAGAAGTCCACAAGAAGCTTTAATCTCCACTAAGAACAAGCTTTAAGCACCACCAAAACGAGGCCCACGATATGCCTCCCAACCAATAGGCATCATTACATGCCACTTCCCATAAGAAGAACATGCTAGCCTCCCTCTAAGTCCATGGGAAAGAGAGGAAGCATGGATCAAGCTGCATAAGTAAAGGAATATAAACACCAAAGAATACATCCAAGAATAATAACTTCAAGCCATTACTACACAAACACAATAAGCTCCATAGTTTTTCAAAATGAATAATGGAGTAGGGAAATCCATACTATACACTCCAAATGGGTATCTAGCTCTACAAGCCACCATGTTTCCTCTTACCTCCCAAAACCCTAACTCTCTTACTATTCATCAAGGAAAGAAGAGAAAGAAACCAATGAAAGGTAACAATCACCAAATAAATTTCTTCACATCCATTCGACATTTGAAACCAAATTAAGAGATAAAACATAGATTCCAAGATAGATCAAGAAAAAGGTTGTGAGCCTTACCTCAAAATAAAAACATTGAAGAATCCATTGGCAAGCACATTTCACCAAATGCTTCTCCTCCTTTCCCAAGCTCCCATTGTAATGCCCCATTCGACGTTACTCTGTTCATACTTTGGTGACCTTGTTGCTAAGCATTGAATGTTGTTGTGCTTCTGTTGATCTTTTGTTGGCTTTTCCCTTGTTGCAGAGAATAATTAGCATTCTCCCTCTTTGTCGTGCCTACTTGTGTCTTTGTCAATGTTTCCAGTTGCTGGTCCCCCGCAACGCCTGTTATGATTTTTCCTATTAAAGGAAAATCGTGTTCTCGAATTGTCAAGCTTGACTGTCCATCATTATTAATATGAATTATAATTATTTTTAAGTTGTAAAATTAATTTTAAAATAATGATAATAATGATATTATTAAGTTATGTGTCGATCGGCCATTATTTTATATTATTATTATTATATTCTATTGTCATTTGTAATCGATATTAATATTAACTATCTCTATGTCATTTTGTTGTATCGTTCGATTGCTCCCGTAGACCGAACCTCGTTCCACGCTGAAGAAGGGAATTATTTAGTCATGGCACCAAGGTTGGTCATAGTCCAGTGTTTGCGTTCAAACTTCTACCACTAGTTTTCCCATTGGTCAACCAGGCTTACTTGTGTACTTGTTTTATTTTTCTATTTAAAGGTGAATTGATATTTCTACCATCTTGGCCAACCAAGCCTCCTCTCGTGCCTTGTTTTATAATTTTTTTATGATAAAAATTTGGATGCATTCACCCACTTTGGACACTTTTGTTAGTGCCCCACCATTTAACCCATCTGCAGGCTACATGTGCCACTTATTTTTTGTTTTTTTATGACCTATTCGCCTTCTTGGAAATGTGTTTTACTTTGAATCTGGTCACCGCCTTTCCCTTCTTTATTGTTTCACCAAATTTTTGCTCATACCATTAAGGTGTATCCGTAAATGATGGCTTTGACCTGGCCACTTGCTAGGTATTAATTGTTTTTCTATCTACTTATTTCTTCTTCTGGTTGTTTCTCACCCTTTTGTTTTCATTCCTCCTTGGGCGCTGCAACTTGAACCTGGGTCATTTTGTTTGTTATTCCTTTTTTGTGCTTATCCCGTAATTTTGGTGTACCTTTTTGAGACCACATATCCTTGAAGAATTCTATCACAGTTCTCTCACCTTGATTTTATCCCTCCATGTTTTCATTCACAAATCCTGTTATGCTGTGTTTTCATCTTATAAAATGTGTGTGTCTTTTGTGCTTCGATGAATTTTCTTGCCTTTCTCTAGTAGCTGGATGTGTGGGCTACCCGGAAGGGAGCATTTGTTGGTTTTGAGGAGTGAAGGACCAAAGAAAGTGTGGGCCATGTGGAATGCTTGGAGGAGGAGATTTGCCACCATGGCCATGGGAAATGGCATTTATAATCAAGTTGCTACCTTTTTACAATTTCATGAAATAATTGTTTCTTCTTCTTATAATGGCATCTTGAAATGGGAATTTTTGGTGGGATTTTGATTACTGGAGGTGTCTTGATTTCCCTCTATTTTCCTTCTTTGGAATCGTTGTTTTTTTGGATGACTGGCTTGCAAAAGGGGAAAACTATATTTTCTTTACTCTGTTATATTTAGTTGGATGTGAACAATATTATATGGCTGGGTATTATCTAGAATCTAGAATTACTTGCATAGGAAGTTATGGAAGGATTATTCTTGCATGATTTTTTAATTTATTTATGCCTATTAAGGTAAATGGAGAACAATTTTAATGAATGGGTTCATTGGTTGAATCCATTCAAGGATTGTGCATACAATGTTTTGCTAAAATAGATCCCTGAAATCTAAAAGAAGGAAATGGTTGTTTGTAACTCAGAGATGATAACACCTGATGGGGATATAGGGTGTTGAAACTTGTTTTCTTCTGAGTGTGAATCTATTTTATTATTGGCTAAGTTTTCTCTTGTTGTGGTTGTCATAGTTGAAGACTGTTAAAAATTGTAATCTCTCTTAAAGACCGTTGAAGTGTAAAGAACTTATAGATGTGACTACCTTGTCAATAAGTTTATAGGTAAGCATGATTACCTTCTTCTTTACTGAACTTATGGAAAATGATAACCTTGTGATCTTGAAAAGCTCTTCAATCTGTGAAACTTTTCCCTACTTTACCAAGGATGAAAATCTGTTTTACCAGTTGAGTGGTTGTATTATTTATACTTAAATGTACCATGCCCATAGACGGGTGTAGAGAATGAATTGTGATAACACTTTGTTGCTAAGCTCTCTCACAAAAATAGAATTGGTTGGATGGCTCTGAATGTAGAGGTTTAGTTGCGTGATCAATTTTCCTTTCTTTGATGTGTTCATGTGGAGCCATGAGCTCGTCAAACATGGTTAGGTGTTTGAACAACTCAAAGGGGTTGGGAAGTAATGTTTCACTTTATACTTTGTTGAAAACATTAAGTTGAATATTGAATCTTTCAGATTTAGGTATTGCACTTGGATTATTTTATAAGTATTGGATTATTCGGATGAGTGTAGTCATCTTTCTTTCATGATGGAATTGTGTTTATTTTTGTGGATTGTTAGTGAACGTATTATTAAGGGTCATAAGTTTATGACCAAACCTTTGTGTTGGTTTTGGAATTCAAAATGTGTGTGGGATGACTGTTTTCATTTTTGAAATAGGACTCTTGTTAACTCATGACATTTGGTGTTACGTCATGAGGATAGTCTTGGGATTACGAATGGAATTTATTATATAAATACATTGTTGGCCTATGTCGGAAAAGTGTTAAAAATTATTAATGACATTTGGGGGTTACTTTCCATTATATTATTTAGATAAGTTGTCGATTATGAGGGGGTTTGTTGCTAAGATTAATGGCTGTTTGTGACTCTTTTAAATGCATTTGAAGAGTGGCATTGATTATGTTAACTTGTAGTACTTTTAAAAGATCTTGTAAGGAAGAGGTGGTAAACTTCTTGTTTAGACTATAACTATGGATTGCTTCTTTTGGGGTTACAAATCCCATTATGCTAGGAAACCCAAAAGGATGTTTAGATGGTAACCTCATCTTAAATGGAATTAAAAATAGGAGGCCTTTCACTGCCCCATACTTTATTTTTCAAGTAACTTGGTTGTCGAGTAATGCCCATCTTGGGTTTTGTCAACTATCCTTCTTCTCTTATCATTACCTTGTGGAGTCTCTTTTCGATGAGAGAAATTAGTTTGTGGGTTGAAATTTAGTTTTCAACTCCTTTGATCATGTGATGATTTACCCTTCCTATACTCATTTGGTTGCTCTAGTTTTTAGGCCAATGAAACTTTCCTCTTGGAAGGACTAATTTACCTTTTTGTTTCGCATCTATGATTGTATCTATTATGTTTTGGGCTTCTCAAATATTTTAGTGATGGATGGACTGAGTATTATATTTCAATCATGTAATCTATAGGATTACATGATTGAAATCCCAATACCAATCATGTAATCTATAGGATTACATGATTGAAATCCCAATACTCTTGACCTTTGTTCTTAACTAGAATATTTGACTTCCTTCTTGTTGGTTGGTGAAAATTCTTATCTCGTGTGAAGAATTTGTGATTTTTGGTTTGTGCTTTGAACCATTCTTGAAATAGAACATTCCTTTCATGTTATTGTAAAATGCTAGCTTATTGTTGCAATGTGTAGCCTTACCATGCTCAGTTCTCATAAACTGACTCAAGTTAATACTTGTGCAGATGGATTTTACGAGTAGATAAAAGGAAATATTGATAAAGGTTTCATCGGGTTGTTTATGAAGTTCCTTGTAAGAATTTATATTGTGTTGTAAATATTGCAATGGTGCTTGTAATGGAGTTTGGAAGGCCTCTTGCCTTGGATTTTTAGTATTTGTGAAATGAAGTTGTCTTATCCTTTTGTAGCAAAACTTGTAATTATCTTTGTGAGGAATAAAACTCGATCATCACCTTGTTATGTGTATTTTCTTTATGATATTATTTTATTCATCAAAATTTTGTAGTGTGGTTTGACCTATTTTGTTACCTTCTAGTTCTTAGTCAAATTTCAATTGAATATCTTGACACCTTTGGTTTGTGTGCCATGTTGAAAAGAAAATTCATAACCGTGTTTAGTGTTCTCGTTAAATAACGGTAATTTATTCTTTCGAGTCATAAAAATTTCATGTTTAATAACCCTCCATGGTATTGGCATCAATGCTATTCTAGGCATGTTTTAGTGGGTTGACAATCCTTTTTCTAAAGTTAATCAAAAATAAAATAAAACGAATACATAGATGAATAAATAAATAAGATAATAATTAAGTTGTGCTTGGTTGATAAAATTAAGAGTCGTTAATAGGAAAGAAATTAGTTTTAAACCAGTGTAAGAGAATCCACCCTCATTAACCTTAAGCTACAGATTTAACTTTATTTTCATTGTTGTGAAACATTAAGTATTTTAAAAAGTAAGACCATCGTTTGGACTTTAGGGATATAGTTAGATCTTAGTTAGTAGGGGTATTTGAATAAGTACACATTAAGTCTTGTGCTTCCATTTTGGGAACCCCATGTGCATCCTTTTTCGAACTTAATCAAGAGATTTCTAAATGAAGCTTTTTCCCAAATCTAGTTGAACTATTAAGTCTCATTAAAAGACCGGTTAATAACTATAGAGATCATGATGATGAAATAAAGTGACCTTATCACTTTAACCATCACCATAGTACTTGTAAAGTTCTCTTAAGCATGGTTATTTTTTTATCCTTGCAAAAGGAGGTTGTAGTTTCAAACCTTAATGAAATTCCACTTCAGATCAAATCATACGTCGTCACCTTGTGTAATGGATTCTTGAATCAGGATTCAGTAGCTTGGGTGAAAAAGCAAGCTTGTGAGATATGGAAGTTGTCCCTTTTGATCACGTGAATTTAGCTAGTTTTTCTAGTCTTTAGTTGAACCTCTTTCATAAAACTTGTCCTCCAGCTAATTAGTCAATAGTATAAAAGTAATAAGTTCACCTTGTAAGAAGAATTTTCCTCGAATCACACTTGAGTCTTTTAGATTGTAAAGTCAGATCTTGAAAGACATTTTTTAGTAATTACAAATCCTTAAAGGATTGTACACCATGGGGTGTACTCAACTGTGACTGTGTATCATGGTTGGGTTGTTTCGTGGTGCCTTGTCAAAGAGAAAAGTGAATTGTCCTTAATGGGTGTTGGATGTTTCCTTGTTGCCTTCATGGTCATCGTTGTGTCAAGATGTTCAAAGAGTTAGTTGTAGCCATTGTGACCACCTGTTATGTCATTCTATAATTCGAACAAGTCCAAATAAAATTATTCGTACTTTACTTTGCTATGTTGCTTTGTGTGTCTCGAAATCTTGAGTGTTACACATGGTATCAGAGCAGAGGTTCATGCTCTCGAACCTCGGGCCGAATAGAGTTACATGATGGTGTTGCATGATGGTGATGGTGTTATATGTTGGTGGTGGATATTGGAAGAGTAATGTGATTTAAGTGTGATGTGAACTATGTCGTAATTGTTATATTATTAGCACACATGTTGTGTATGTCACTTAGTGCGTAATTGATGGCATGTTTATGTGTTAAAGATGAGAGTATTCTCTCTCCTTTTCAGGAATTCTATGTGAATTTGAGTGTGAAACACTATTTTTTTGTGTGTGTGGGAGAAGTGTGATTGTGATTTTGGAGTGTTGGATCCTTTTGGAATTTGTGATGTGTGGGTGTCTTTGATATGTTGTGTGACCAAGGTTGGTTGTAGTGATTTGGTTTTCTTAATGATGTCATTATCATTTGTGTAGAAATGTGTGTATTCCCATGTTATATGGAAGTTGAATGTATGTTGTAATTGTTCTCATCATAATTGTAATTCATGTAATATGTAATGATTCATGTCATGATTCAAGGAAATATGGTGGGTATATGGTCCCTATCATACATTGATTGCACTTTGGGTGTAACATGTGGTGATGTGGTGTGTTATAAACTATGAATGTAATGTATGTGATATACCTTGTATCGGTACCATGCGTAAGACACTATGGTTAATGTGCGTGAACCACCATTTTTTTAGTGATGTAGTTGCATGTTATGTTGTGAACCTTGTGCTAACCGACCCGAGGGAATTTGGTAAAAGTGTTTATTTGGAGTGAGGGGATGTGCACCATGGGCTAATAACTCAGGCTGACCTTAGGTTCAATAGATGACAACCCATGTGTCCTCTCTTTCTCTCTCCTCATGGTTTTTGTATGGATGCAACCTAAGTGTAGCTATGACTATGTTTAGCCTTGTTGAAGTGGTGGTGGGATGATTCAAATAGAGATGATGACAGTTGTATTATTGATATGTTATTATGTGAGGTGAGGCTCGATGTTCCGAGTGCCAGCAACTCGTTGAGTACCCCCTTGGTGGCTAGATAAGGCCACATAGTCATCGTAATGTGTTATTCTTATATGTGTATTTTATTCGTAAATTAAACTTTTTACTTTATTTTTGCAAGGACCAGTAGTTTTCTTGATTGTCATGTTTTACATTTTTGGGCATTTCCTTGGTTTGTGGTACTAACACGTGGATTTTTGCACTAACTATGGCCATTTGGTCATTTTTTTGCTTGGTTTTGGATCTTATTTTAAAATTTAATATTTTACCGCCTTTCCCAAGGCTTGTACTTTGCCACTTGGCATTTGGATTGCATTTCTATGTTGGTTCTATTGTCATGATGTGTAGAATTTCGGTATTTTTGAAATGAAGTTTTCTTATTATTTTGTAGAAAAACTTGTAATTATCTTCTGAGGAATAAAACTCGATCATCACTTGTTATGTGTATTTTCTTTATGGTATTATTTCAGTCATG
Source organism: Taxus wallichiana var. yunnanensis (assembly GCA_018340775.1). Lineage (NCBI taxonomy): Eukaryota > Viridiplantae > Streptophyta > Pinopsida > Cupressales > Taxaceae > Taxus > Taxus wallichiana. Next base: position 627,485,716 of record CM031239.1, read on the forward strand.
AAAATTTTGTAGCGTAGCTTGACCTATTTTGTTACCTTCTAGTTCTTAGCCAAAGTTCAATCGAATCTCTTGACACCTTTGGTTTGTGTGCCATGTTGAAAAGAAAATTCATAACCATGTTTAGTGTTCTCATTAAATAACAGCAATTTCTTCTTTCAGGTCATAAAACTTTCATGTTTAATAACCCTCTATGGTATTGGCATCAATGTTATTCTAGGCATGTTTTAGTGGGTTGACAATCCTTTTTCTAAAGTTAATCAAAAATAAAATAAAACGAATACATAGATGAATAAATAAATAAGATAATAATGAAGTTGTGCTTGGTTGATAAAATTAAGAGTCTTTAATAGGAAAGAAAGTAGTTTTCTACCGGTGTAAAAGAATCCACCCTCGTTAACCTTAAGCTACAAATTTAACTTTATTTTCATTGTTGTGAAACATTAAGTATTTTAAAAAGTAAGACCATTGTTGGCCTTTAGGGATATAGTTAGATCTTAGTTAGTAGGGGAATTTGAATAAGTACACATTAAGTCTTGTGCTTCCTTTTTGGGAACCCCATGTGCATCCTTTGTCGAACTTAATCAAGATATTGCTAAATGAAGCTTTTTCCCAAATCTAGTTGAACTATTAAGTCTCATTAAAAGAACGGTTAATAACTAAAGAGATCATGATGATGAAATAAATTGACCTTATCACTCTAACCTTTGCCATAGTACTTCGTAATCTTCTCTTAAGTGTGGTTAATTGTTGATCCTTACACAAGGAGGTTGTAGTTCGAACCTTAATGACATTCCACTTTAGTTGAATCTTACGCTCGTCACCTTGTGCAATGGAGGCCTGAATCAAGATTCAGTAGCTTGGGTGAATAAGCAACCTTGTGAGAGATGGAAGGTGTCCCTTTTGATCAAGAGAATTTAGCTAGTTTTTCCAGTCTTTAGTTGAACCTCTTTTAGAAAACTTGTCCTCAAGCTAATTAGTCAATAGTATAAAAGTAATAAGTTCACCTTGTAAGAAGAATTTTTCTTGAATCAAACTTGAATCTTTTAGATTGTAAAGTCAGATCTTGAAAGACATTTTTTTAGTAATTACAAATCCTTAAAGGATTGTACACCATGGGGTGTACTCAACTATGTGTATCGTGGTTGGGTTGTTTTGTGTTGCCTTGTCAAAGAGAAAAGTGAACTGTCCTTGATGGGTGTTGGATGTTTCCTTGTTTCCTTTATGGTCATCATTGTGTCAAGTTGTTCGAAGAGTTAGTTGTAGCCATTGTGACCATCTGTTGTGTCATTACATACTTGAACAAGTCCAACGAAAATTATTATGTGCTTTGCTATGTTGTCTTGTGTGTCTGAAATATCGGGCGTTATAGCCATCCTCTCCAAGTGAAAATCCCAATAATGAAAATCCTCCCAAAATGTCCCCCTCCTCTCCAAAATGGAGGGTTAAGTAATAAATGTCGACAAACAATTACCAATGGGAGGGTGTCATGTGTCCCCCATCCCTTCCCAATCCACAAGTCTCCATAAAAAAATGGGATAATCCATAATCCCTCAAAAGACAAACCAATCAAAATGCAACTCCAAAACCAAGAAGGAACCCGAAACAAAACCATAAATATTGATAGAAACAGGAGGTGTAATTTCTAGAGGGAAGAAACCTTTTAGGCCTTGGGAAAAATCCCCATACCCATAGACCACATCTATGGGGTTCATTTTCATGAAAGAATGAACCCCAACTTTCCAAAACACTCCTCCAAACTTCCACTTTTGTCCGAATTCGAGATTTTGGGCAAAAGTGGCTCATTAAGAGGGTTGTGGGGCCCACCTATCCCTTGACTAGGTTGTCCAGTAGTCTTTTAAACAAGGCTAACAAAAGTATTTAACTCCAAATCAACAGGATATAAATAAATCCAAAAAGTGACAATAAGCATGTAAGTAAAGTAAATAAAAAAACAAGTTAATTAAACAAGGGTAAGAAAACCAAGAGTGGCCAACAAAATGGCTAAAACATAAGCCAAGTTGATGAATTTTAATATATACATCCTTGAAAAAGATGAGATAACACAACCCACAATAAGGGGGAAGATAAATATGGCCCAACCGACAATTTTTACAACTCGGATGCGCAACCACTGAGTCCCACATTTACCAATTGGTGCTACCTGCAAATTCCTACACTTTGAAGGAAAACCTCAAATTCGATTGGCATGTTAAAATATCCATATAAATCATGATGAAAATATGACTATAAAATATCAATTAAATAAAATTCCACCACATTTATTCTACCAATGATACATCAAAGTATGATCCAAATGTTAGCAATATGTAACTCAAAAATCATGATCATTATTGAATCTCGTATAGTAACAAGATATATTAATCTACAACATCATAATATCCTCATCTCAATAAAATTCATCACAACAATGAAGAACAAGAAGTAATGGTAACAATACTATCAATGTGAGTCTCACACGAAACCTACCAAGTCAGGTTAATTTGTTCCAAATAAAGACGACAAGATATATACATATATTTGAGAAATTGACCCATATAAACATTATCCTAATATAGTTCGAATATCCTTAGATTACTCATATCCACCATACTAACTCAAAACCAAGTGGTGAGGGTACGGGTTGTAAATTGGTTTCACGAATCTCGTGCACCTTCATACCAAGGCCAAGGTGTCACCAAGGGAAACAACCAAGTCACTATGATTTAATTTAAATAATTCATGATAATATTCTCTTAAGTTTCTCCAACATGAGCCAATTATCAACTCAATCATTAAGTAAAGGAGTGAGAACTGGAGGGGCATTACACATGTAGTAATAAATAATTTTCCCTTCCTTAATGATTAGATAACGTCCAAGGTGAAAAGAAATCTTACGTATATTAAAAAAATGATAGGAATTTTCCTAAAGAGTTATAAATTTAATGGGGGTAGTTGAGATCACTTTTTTAGTGCACTAAGAAATGTCATGTTAACTAATTGCCATTGCTTCAAAAATAGTAGTGGAAATCACAGGATATATTCACTTTGAGTGTTTGCAGAGCTTCAACATATTGAATAGTTCATAAGAGTTAGAATTCCTATTAATGGCTATGTTCATGAACAAATCATTAATTTTAGGAAGGAAATATCACAAGAGTTTGAGGTTATAATAATCTGACTAGTGCCACAATCCAAAACAGCTTAAAGTCAACACGGCGTTAGTGAAGAGAAAAGATGGGGGTACAGTCAATATAGCTTGGGATGCACCCATTCTTATTCTCACATTATCTCTTGTTATAAACAATCTGAAGGATTAAGGATGTCATGGCCAAATTGGCATCCATCATGTAGGACACCACAAAAAAGTTTAATTGTGTTCATGGTTTGTCCCATTGAGAATAAAAACACTTCAGAAATCTCATTATATGATATATCTTGGACACTATCAAAAAATTTAGAGAGAGATTCACCATTGATATTTATAGACACCAATGTTAAACAACTCATATATTAAAAAAACTATTCTAGCAATTTGTATCAATAATGTGAAGATATATTTATAGTTCATCACATTTTCTATTAGATATAGGTAAGTTATGAGAATTTAATTTGGTTATTTATTTAGAGATATATATTTTTGAAACTTGTGGGGTAAATAAAATGAAAGAAATGATAATGGAGTTTGTTCACAAGTGACATACATAAAATATAAATAGATGAGAATATTAGTTTGTGTTTATAAGGACAAAACTCTTTTTCCTATTTGAAAAATATCAAATAGAAAATATAATAAATTTTGTGGTTGAAAAATATAAAAAAATCTCATATGTGATAAACTCATTAATTACCATGTGTCTTGATTATATATTATCTATATAGTAAATCAAGTTGTCTTGAATTACCTTGCACATTAGAACCAATTATGTACTCGAATAATGTGTGGAATAATTAGTCTAAGGAAGAAAAAATAATTCTTGCAATGGAACAAAATAAATTCTATATGTGGCACAAATTGCATCATGTATTAGTGTAACTAGATCGACTAAGCAAAAACAATTGTTAAAATTGGTATGCAAAGATTTAGGGTCAAATACATGCCCCAATTTATATTATACTATCACATTTAGTATGAAGAAGCATATTTACAAATTGAGTAATTTGTTTAGTTTTGTACTTATGTATCTTGAACTATGTGTTGACTTGCATGACTTTTTCGTAGTTCATATGTCGAGACTTGATTGGCCTATATCATACATTGAATTGATTGCATTGAGTAGTAGGTTTCATTTCTTGTGTCATTGTAGCCAATAGATTCCATAATGAAATTATTGTTATAATGCAATTAGTTTGAAGGTGATTGATTGATCCTTACTTTTTATTATGTTCAATTTTTTAATTGATTTGAGTGAATAAAGAATAATTTTGAGATGATTGCATTACACCAATATTCTTTCATAAGTAGCAATTTGGTGTCTAGATACCAAATTGCTCAAAATATAAGGGTACTAATAACAATGGAGGAATAACTTATGTTTTGCAAGCTCGGGGATTATTAGTGTTGAAGGAATAACCTCTATTTTCTAGTGAATCACAATGAATATTTTAAAATATTACAAGGTTTTCAAATCTAAAGAGTAGTAAAACTCAAATGATTAAACCTATTTTACATAATTGTTCCATTAATCCAATTTCATCAAACCAATTTCTATAATATGTCTTAATCTAGGTCTTGATTTCCTATACGTGCACACCTTACAGACTTGACAATCCTATTTTTTCAATTTGACACACAATTGGATCCTATTGAGCACTTTGGAACAAGTTTGTACACTATAATGTCAAATGGAGATTAATTGGCCCCATTTTCCTACAAAATATAAATATATAAGTTTTTTCCACTTGTGGCCAAACACATAGTAAACACTGGAAAATAAGTATATCTTTAACAATAATTTATTAACCTTTTTTAAAAATAGCTAATTTATGGATGCACTACACATTGGTATATTTAAGCTCATAAAAATACATGTTTAGTTATTTTATGTGTTTGGTAAAGTTTCGTTGTAGGACATAGTTTGTTAGATGACAAAGAGTGGGACACACTTGTATGCTTTGACCAAGGTTTACAACAACATCCAAAGAAGTTCAATGACTTACACACGACAAGAAGAAAATAAGTGTAAAAACCTAGAGACCATATCAAAATAATGTTTCAGCCATTTCTATAGTCCAGGGGTGCCCAGATTTCAAACCAGATGCAAAAGGTTTCCGATCCCTTCTCCAGTGCCCACCCACCCAAATCACGATGTAACGCCTAATTTTTGTAAGTTATCATGGTGATTACTTTCTTAATGTTGTAACTGCTGAAATGAAGACAAACATGTTAAGATATATTTTTGATCTTAAAGGAATGTGTTGCTAATCTGGATTCTTGCATACTGTAATTTGTTTACATGGGACAACAGTTATTATTGCTTGTATGTTTGCTGATGTGACAACAGATCTGTCATATGCTTGATGAACTCTATTCACTGATTGACAACACACCTTGAATCAATTCCATTGATCCAAGGTATGCTGTGGTCTTCTTGTGATCGCTTTGTCGATTTACTTTTAAACCAGACTGAAGGTTGATATAAATGTTGCAGCACCTGATTTCAGGTATGAATAGCTGGCACGTAGATGCCAATGAAAAAGGTTTGATTCTCAAACCATACACTGTTGTAACGCAAGACCCGTAAGGTGATAAAGGCCTGGATGCGGGTGGTTCAAACATGTAAAACGTGGGACGAGATGTCCTGCTTAACGTTAATATAGCCGTGATGGAAGGACTTGATTGGAAATTGATTAATTAAGTGTGAAGGGAATTAGACCCTAATCTACTCCTAAGTTCTACCTTATATCCTAACTACTATCCTAAGTGGATTTTTAAATTCTAAGGGTGAAAATAGAACTAAGTCCTATTAACCTATGACCTAGGTATGAACACTATTATAAATCCTAAACTAATCCTAACCTAAGGAAGGGGACGCACAGACCCATGGGGGATGGAAAGGATAAGGATGGAAGGAAATTTAATGGGCAATGAATGTGGTCCTTACGTGGATAGTGCCAAGTTTGGCGGGAACAGGGAAAAGATAGGGACATTCAGTTAGTCATGAGACTAAACTCTGTTTTCATGCAAAATTTGAATTTGGCAATTCGCCAACCCGAGTCGGCGGTGGCGTGAGGAAAGAGGAAAAAGGCAGAGCCTTCAATGCATTTAATTTTCTTGGTCTTCGCGACCAGCCCACCTTGGAAAGAGTATGGAGGAAATTTTGTTGTTCATTGTGTTCTTTCGGATTTTTGGAAGTTGCTCTGCATTTGGTTTTTCATGGTTCTGTCGAACCAGTTGTGTTTGATTGTTATCTCTGTTTCTTTGAAAATCTAAGGCTATTTTGAGCCTGTAGCAAAAGGTGATTGTTTGGGAAGCTCTGCTCCTATCTACATGGAAGGAAATAACTCCTGTAGGCATGGTTTTCTTCGAGCTTCAAGGAAGATTATCAGGCATGTTAAGCCCTTCTCTTTAAACTACTTGCTTTGCTTAAACGTCTCATTAAAACAACCTTGCTCTTCTGATGAAGGGGGTTTTGGGTTTATTTGATTTGCTGTCATGATTGAGATGATTTGGGTAGAGTCATTTTCGAATTCTTGCTATTGCGATTTGAACTTTCTTTGCATAAGTATTAAGTTAAAATACAGTCTATGTTGTGTTGAATTGATTCGACAATATTGGGGAATTCGTTCTTATATTATGTTATCGCATGCATGTGTGAGTTGTTTTGACATTGTTTCTTTATTAAAATTTTTAAGGAAACGAGTTCCTCTTCTTTCTGCTGTTTTAGATTTTGAAGGAAATGGTAATTGGGTTTTATTGAGCATTATGGGCTCGGTTTGATGGAAGTGATAGTAATATTCTGAGTGTTGTGCTTTTCTTTTGTAAAAGTGGAAGGATGAATATGGCATGAGTATTCGTGGAAGTAGAAGAAAGTAATTGTTCTTCTTACTGAAATTATAAATGAATTATGCTTTCTCCTTGCTGTGATGAAAAGTTGATTCTATTGTGTTTTGTGGTTGTGGTTTGATCTTCTGATTCAAACTGTCTTCATGAAAACGAACTTGGCTTTGAATTTCTGTGCAAACGAATGAAATACAGGTGAATTAGCTTGTTGTTTGAGACTGTTTTGACTGTACCAAGCTTGCACATCTAATACCCTATGCGGGTTTGCCTTGATATAGGTATTGTTATATGAATATTGCATTTCTGGGTTCTGCACATCATTGTAAAATAGAAGAATGGGATTTCGGGTAGAAATGTCTGTTGATAAGGAATTCGAACTGGGTATTTCTTTACAAATGGCATATTGAATGAAAATTGTACAGGCTGTGTGAGTTTGTTTGACATTGTTGAACAATCGTTCTATTGTCAATATGGGTTTGAGTTATCATTATAAAACAAACACGACTTGGGTGTTCTTATTACATTTTGAAGAAAATGATTGTTTCTTTACTAAAATTATAAGGAAACGAGTTCTTCTTCTTTCTGTTGTTTTAGATTTTGAAAGAAATGGTAATTGGGGATCCATTGAGCATTTTGGATTCGGCTTGACGGAAGTGACAGTGATATTTAGATTATTTTTCTGAGTGTTGTTTTCTTTCTGTACAAACGGAAGATTTAAATGTTTCGTGTGATCTCTGATTTTGCACTGTCATTCAAAAAAAAAAAAGAATGAACTCGACTTGAGTGATTCTTGTTGTGTTTGAAGAAAATGGATGTTTTCTTATGGAAATAGTTAAAGGTATGAATTTTCTCTTCTTGCTATTTGAATTCTGGAAATAGCATCAATAGAGCTTTACTGTACAATACGGGTTGGACTTGCTGTAGGTTATAGCAAAGTGCAAATTATTATTTATGAACTGTGTGCGTTCATAGGTATAGAAAGTCATGTGAATATTTGATAAAGCGACTGTATAACTGTTCATTTGGTTATAATACAGTGAATGAAGTATGAATTCTTCTAGTACAGTAAGAGCATAGGATGCATCTTTATATTGCTTGCTCTATGAAGGATACGATGCTTTACCTACTTGTTTTTGGTATTCATATGTGCCTGCTTGAAAGGAAGTATTGATATGGATGATAAATTCTTCCTTGTTTTTATTTAAAGCTGAATAGGAATGGATTTATTCCTTGCTGTTTGAAAGTGAATTCTGAATGGATTTTGTAAGTTTCACTTTGAACTGTTATCTTTGATTGATGTCTCATTTGGATTTAACTTTCAGTACAGTCATGAGGAAAGGAATAGGAGTGAGGATGGATAACTTGGAATAATTGGTCGTTTCTTCTCTTATACAGTTAGAAATCTGTAATCGTTATGGAACGAATTTTGTATTGCTTTGGTTTAAGCATCTACATTTTATTGTTGTTTGCTTTTCTCATCTGTATTTGATTACTTGAAATCAAATGAGTTGCATGGACTGAAAGGAAGGTAAATTGGTTTATGTTTTCAGTCAAATTTTATCCTTTGCATTTATTACTAATGTAAGGGAATGGAATGGATAGCAGTTATGTTATAACAGCAGTATGCTTACGTGTGTTCCTAGTTTTTACAGAGGTTGTAATCTGGAACTGTTTGAAGGAAATTACTTTGTGTAATGATCATTTGGGAAAAAGGACAGTAGTTCTTTGACTGATTGGGATGGTAATTAGATGTTTCAGTTGTTATGTTGATCATTCTTTTTGATACTTAATTCTGGATTGATGTTCATATTGTCGTTTCATAAAAGCAGGGTTCTTTTATTGAGACAGTTAATTAGAAGCACCTCATTTTAATGACAAGTGCTTAATATGCTCAGTTCAATGAACTGACCCATGTAAGTAATTTTGCAGATGGAATTTGAGTAAAATGAAGACATGGTTGTTTTCTGATACTTCTTTTGATTGACTGAAGATGGATTGTATTTGATAGTTATTATTCCTCTACGAGGAATTGAGAAAAGAAGAAATTACATTCTTCTATCTTATGAGTTGTAATGTTGTTTTATATAAACAAAGTCCAGTCATTTGGACTGGAAAATGTATAGATTATGAAATGGATGGATGAATACAAATACAAGTGTGATATTTTAATGACTGTATCAGTTTGATATTGTTGATTAAGTTGGGAATATAACATTAATTCTTGATTTGGAATTATTCAAATGTTTTTGGATGAATGTAAAAGGAACTGATATCTATTCTTACCTAAATGCAACTTTTACGTTGAAATGTGCAATTAGTTCATACTTGGGTTAAGATGAATTTTTAATTGACATTAAAAAGGATTAGGAAGAACATGATCTCATAACTGATAGGTATTCGGGATTAGCTTGAAAGCTAAGGAATATCAAATAACTTAGGAGCAGCCGAACTTCGTATTCGGACTCCGTTAATAGCCTCGAATGTTAAATTCAGAAAGTAAGGATATGGGAAAAACATATCCATGGTTAACAGACCTTAACTATGTAAGGTTAAGGAGAATAAATGAATATATTCATTGAGAATTAGACCTCATTTTAATGACGTCTAATAAGCTGGAATTCTGAATTTGTTTTCAGTTGTGGAAAAACTTGGTTAAGTTTAATAGGTTAAACTTATTAAGTCTATCGGTAATGGGCTGCTTAATCCAAGGATTAAGAAAAGAACCAAGTAGAGAAAATGCAACCCTTCGGTACGAAGGAGAAGATGCATAGTAAGCTAGAAGATGGATTTAGTCTCTCTTAGCTACATACAACTGTAACAAGAACGAGGATAAAGGATCAACATGGCTGCTGAAAGTTGATCTTAAATATTAAGATCATAACCAAATCATTTGAGCTGGATGTGTACTCTCGATGGGAGGATTCCGTAGGACATTAACATACACCCGATTCTGACATGGTGTCTTCATGAAGGCGGGGCCTTCATAATGACACAATGTTATAGCTGACATATTACAATGCCCTCCCGAATTAAATCATCAAGATTACATAAGCTGAATACTAAGATCTTGGCTAGGGATAGGAATGTGATCACGTATACGGAGTGACTCCGGAGGACTAAAGATAACTAGACACACAGAGTCGTCTAGGGATGACACCGTATGTCATGTATCTTTAGTTACCATGAGTAACTTCCTATACTCGTTCATATTGCTAGTTGGAGTTAGAGTTTGACCTTAAATTGGAAGGACTGGTAGGGACCAGGAAAGACCATTCTAGATAACAGACGAAGTGAGGTGAAGGATGTATTCCATTGGTGTGTATCACATCCAGGAATATGATCATGCAAAGCATGTGAAAATATTTGGCCAAAGTATCGCAAGTGCTGGTTGCGTTGTCCTAATCACCTAATTTAAGATGCAGGATGTCAGATGAATATCAGTAACAGATATTCAGATAGGCTTCTTAAATGGATCACTTCGATAACCGGAAACGGTAAGAGAACCTTGTATATATATTATACTATGCATGAATGAACATGAAGGATCGGTAAGTTGCCGAGTCATGAAATGAGAGATCGTTGAAACTCCGAGCCATGAAAATGGGAGATCGGTAGTTCTTCGAGTCATTTACAACAGCATATGGAATCTGTTATATGATTGAATGGCACTGAATGTGTGTTCCATATTACAAATATGTGAACAGAGAACATTAGTTTTAAAGGGAAATTGTGTGATCCAAACTACATTATTTGGATAGAGAACAATTATTAAAACTTGAACGTGTGTTTGAATTATATAATTCATAACAGGGAACGTTGTTAAAAATAAAATAAAAATCCTTGTTCTAGTATCTTAAAATGGGGATGTTACATCTTGGTATCAGAGCTGAAGGTTGCAGCTCTTGGACCTAATGAGTCCACAATATTAATAAGGTTTACATTTTCTTATTGAACAGAAAATGGTCAGAACAAGAGGGAATGCTGCGAACAACCCGTTACTGGGTGGAGAAGCAGCTACTGCTCAAAAGCTGGATGAAATCCTTGCTGCCCTACTAGATACGAGAGATCGTTTGACTGTTCTGGAACAGCAGTCAATGGGAAATGAAGAGGAGGAAGAAGAAGCTGATATAAATGATCAGCCACCTCCTGTGGACAACACCAATGGAGGGAATCGGGTGTTGATAATAATAATGTAATTGCTCCTAATCATCCTGAAAATAAAAGGGCAAGATTAGCAGCTGAACTTACAAATGACATAAAGAGAATAAGTCCTCCAAAGTTTGATGGAACAACCCTTGGGGACGGAGCTGAGAATTGGCTCAGTGAAATGGAGAAATACTTTGCAATAAGAAACTTCTCCGAAGAGACCAAAGCGATATGGGGAGCATATCAGCTTTCTCATGAAGCATCATCATGGTGGGACAACCGTAAGGTTGAGTTGAATATTGTCGAATCAGACATAACTTGGGATCAATTTAAGGGTTACTTTAGGCAACAATGGCTGCCTCAACTCTATTTTGATAGGAAAATGACTGAATTTCAAAACTGGTCGCAAGGAAGGCTGACGGTGACAGAATACTGGGAAGGGTTTACTAAACTCCTTAAGTATGTGCCGCAGTACCAAGCTGACGAGAAGTTCAAAATACGAAATTCATAATGGGACTGAATCCCATCATTGGTGGCGAAGTGGATGTCCACGGCCCAACCACCATGGAAGGAGTTGTCGAAAAGGTAATTAGACAGGAACAGAAATTGAGAGCAATTTCTGCTCATAGGGAAGAGATAAGGAAGAAGATTCCCAATTCTTCTTCGTCTCTCACACCCAAAAGGGGGCCTTGGAAAAGGTTTGGTGTGAAAAAAAATTGTTGTGGATAACAACAAGAAATCTATGATGAACAAACCTGTAAATAGTGTGCGGAACAGCTTCGCAAAAGTTAGTGGCAATGGACAAAAGTCCTATGGAAGCCAGAATGATAACTTCAAAGCTGGTAACAAATTTGAGCCTAGGAAAGGGCCAGTTGGAGGATGCTTCAACTATGGAAAGGACCACTATGTGAATCACTGTCCTCTGAAGAAGGATGATTGCAATTAGCAGCATAGGATACACGCTGCAGTGGCTAACAGACAAGCTGAAAAGCAAGTTACGCCTATAGAAGTTCCGGGTAAGTTATTCGGTACACCTGTAGTCATACTTTTTGATACTGGAGCTACTGAATGCTTTATTTCTGCTAAAATTGCAATGAAATTAAAAAGAAAGGTGGAATGAATGGATAAAACATGGACAGTGCATTATGGGAATAATGTTGTCCATACAGTCAAAATGTGCCTTTTTGGGGCAATTCTTGACTTGCCCAGTTTCTCCACCGAAGTTGACCTGTATGTCACTCCTTTAGGATCATATGATATCATTATTGGAGTTAACTGGTTGGCTGAACATAAGGAAAAGATCGACTGTTATGAAAAACAAATTTGTTGTTTTGATGACTCGCAGTAAAGCGTGATCATTCATGGTGTAAAACGTGAAGTTGCAGTTAGGAAACTGACAGCTATGCAACTAAAAAGGGCTAAAAATAGAGGCTGCACCTTGTATGCAGTAAAAATGACAGAAAATGTAGAGGAAGATAATGATTTCATGGAAATATATCCATTGTTAAGGGATTTCAGTTATGTGTTTCCGGAGGAAGCTGCCAGTCTTCCACCCAAACAAGAGTTTGACTTTGCAATAGAAATCAAGCCGAGAACCGAACCCATATCTAAGGCACCTTATAGAATGACCACCATCGAATTAGTAGAGCTAAAGGCTCGACAGAACTTTTGACTAAGAGGTGATAAGACGGAGCGTCTCACCATGGGGAGTGCCGGTAATTTTGTAAAAAAAAGGATGGCACATTGAGGTCGTGCATTGATTATAGAATGTTGAACAAGGCAACTATTAAGAATCGATACCCACTTCCTAGGATTGATGATCTATTCGATCGGATGCAAGGAGCATCATTCTATTCAAAAATAAATCTTCAATCCGGGTACCATCGGTGAGAATAAAGGAAGAAGATATTCATAAAACAACTTTTAGAACAAGGTACGGGCATTATGAATTCACGGTGTTACTTTTTGGGTTAACCAATGCACGCTGCCTTTATGAATCGATGAACAATATTTTTCAAGAATACCTAGACAAGTTTGTGCTTTCTTCTTCTTAGACGACATTATTATATACTCTAAAAATGTCGAAGAGCACCAAGAACATCTAAGGATAGTGCTAGAAATTTTAAGAAAGAGGAAGTTGTATGGTAAACTGTCTAAATGTTCCTTTTATGATGTAGAGGTGCATTATTTGGGACACGTTATAAGCAAGAATGGAATAGCTGTAGACCCTTCAAAGATCACAGCTATAACCGAGTGGCCTGTGCCTAAGAATGTGCATGAAGTGAGGAGCTTCATGGGCTTGGCAGGATATTATCGAAAGTTTGTTAAGGACTTTTCAAAAATTGCTGCCCCAATCACTTCGCTGCAAAAGAAGGATAAGAAATTTGTCTGGATGGACAAATGTGAATCTGCCTTTAAAAATTTAAAGGAACAGTTAACTACAACACCTATTTTAACTGTACCTGATCCAAATGGAAATTTTATGGTTGTAATGGATGCATCAGGAGAAGGCCTTGGAGGTATTCTGTTACAGAATAACCATGTCATAGCTTATGAAAGTAGAAAGCTTAAGTTACATGAACAAAATTATGCTCCACACGACCTAGAGCTTGCTGCCATTGTTCATGCACTTCAAATGTGGAGGCATTACCTTTTAGGAAAACCTTTTGAGTTAAAAACAAACCATCTGGGGTTGAAGTATATTTTTACTTAGCCAAATCTGAATGCAAGGCAGCGAAGATGGTTAGAATTTCTGTCTCAGTATGATTTTGATATAAGCTACATCAAAGGCAAGGAAAATAGAGTGGCAGATGCTCTGAGTTGAAGGAAGCATATCTCTTCTCTTATAATGTTAAGAACTCAGTTTAAGGATGAGGTGAAAGATGCCTTGGAATCAGATCCTTATTTCCAGCAAGTCAAAACAACACTTGTTGTAGATCCAAAGGATGTCAGGTATAAAGGATTTTGTTTCGACAATGAAGGAATTCTGAGGTTTGAAAACAGGGTATATATACCTTTGGCAAATGACTTAAGAGGGAAATTGTTAACTGAATTTCATAATTCACCTTTTTCTAGACACCCTGGCATTACGAAAATGCTTGCTGATCTTAAGCAAGCAATACTTCTGGAAGGGAATGAAAAAGGATGTGGTGGAATTTGTAACACACTGCTTAGAATGTCAGCGTGTTAAGGTGGAACATATGCATCCCGCTAGATTATTGTATCCCCACAGCATTCCATAGTACAAATGGCAAGTGATAACGATGGATTTCGTTCAAGGATTGCCTATGTCAAGAAATAAGCATGATATTATCCTGGTTATCGTCGACAAATTGACCAAAGTGGCACACTTCATTGCTGGTAATTTGAAAGACGATGCACCAGTGTTAGTAAGAAGATTTGTACATGAAATTTTCAGATTGCATGGAATACCCAAATTAATCATATCGGACAGAGATCCGAGGATGACATCAAGGTTTTGGAAAACGCTTAATGTAGCCTTGGGAACTAAATTAAACTTCAGCTCTGCATATCATCCAGAGACGGATGGACAGACGAGAGAGTTAATCAAGTTTTAGAGGACATATTAAGGATGTATTGCATGGACCAGCAGTATAAATGGGAGGAATACCTTCCGCTGGTAGAATTTTCCTACAATAATACATACCATGCCTCTTTAAAAATGGTGCCCTTTGAAGCATTGTATGGAAGAAAATGCAGAACCCCTGTCAGCTGGGACAGCGTAGAGGACAGAGAGGTAATTGGGCCAGAAATCCTTACGGAAATGGAACAACAAATCAAAATGATTCAGGAACATCTTAAGGAGGCTGCCAATAGGAAAAAGAGTTATGCAGACTTAAAGCGGGTTGATAGTAATTATAAACTGGGAGAGAAGGTATTTCTTTGGGTGAAGCCGAAAAAGAGCTCGATAAATTTTGGCAAGGCTGCCAAGTTGTCACCACGATACGTGGGACCTTTTGAAATTGTTGAAATAATCAACCTTGTAGCTTATCGTCTAGCATTACCTCCTGCTTTATCTCAAATGCATGATGTTTTTCATATTTCTTTGCTTAAGAAATATGTAACAGATTTATCACATGTGCTGAATTGGAATTCCTTGTAGGTCCAAGACCCATGAATAATCGTGGTTAAGCCCATTCGAGTGTTGGGAACTCACCAGTTGTACTTAAGAAATCACAAAGTGAATCAATGTAAGGTCCAATGGGACCAGTTTAGCGAAGAAAGTGCAACTTGGGAAAATCTCGAAGAAATGAGATCTACTTTTCCATACTTGTTTGATCGAAATTGAAATTCGAAAAACTGATAATTCTACCAAATATAGACAATTATTAGTCTATTTTACAGTTGTCTTAAAACACAGTTTTTAAGAGTGAATCTATTTTTGGTATGAACTTATGAATGGAAGGACAATAACTGAACTTTGTCCTAGAAACTCCTTGATTTGGTTAATTTGATCATCGGGACGATGATTCTTTAAGGAGGGAGGAATGTAATGCCCTGATTTTTGTAAGTTATCATGGTGATTACTTTCTTAATGTTGTAACTGCTGAAATGAAGACAAACATGTTAAGATATATTTTTGATCTTAAAGGAATGTGTTGCTAATCTAGATTCTTGCATACTGTAATTTGTTTACATGGGACAGCAGTTATTATTGCTTGTATGTTTGCTGATGTGACAACAGATCTGTCGTATGCTTGATGAACTCTATTCGCTGATTGACAGCACACCTTGAATCAATTCCATTGATCCAAGGTATGCTGTGGTCTTCTTGTGATCGCTTTGTCGATTTACTTTTAAACCAGACTGAAGGTTGATATAAATGTTACGAAGCCCGATTTGGTATGAATAGCTGGCACGTAGATGCCAACGAAAAAGGTTCGATTCTCAAACCATACACTGTTGTAACGCCAGACCCCGTAAGGTGATAAAGGCCTGGATGCGGGTGGCTCAGGCATGTAAAACGTGGGACGAAATGTCCTGCTTAACGTTAATATAACTGACAGTCGGAAGGACTTGATTGGAAATTGATTAATTAAGTGTGAGGGGAATTAGACCCTAATCTACTCCTAAGTTCTACCTTATATCCTAACTACTATCCTAAGTGGATTTTTAAATTCTAAGGGTGAAAATAGAACTAAGTCCTATTAACCTATGACCTAGGTATGAACACTATTATAAATCCTAAACTAATCCTAACCTAAGGAAGGGGATGCACAGACCCATGGGGGATGGAAAGGATAAGGATGGAAGGAAATTTAATGGGAAATGAATGTGGTCCTTATGTGGACAGTGCCAAGTTTGGCAGGAACAGGGAAAAGATAGGGACATTCACTTAGTCATGAGACTAAACTCTGTTTTCATGCAAAATTTGAATTTGGTAATTCACTAACCCGAGTCGGTGGTGGCGTGAGGAAATAGGAAAAGGCAGAGCCTTCAATGCATTTAATTTTCTTGGTCTTCATGACCAACCCACCTTGGAAAGAGTATGGAGGAAATTTTGTTGTTCATTGTGTTCTTTCAGGTTTTTGGAAGTTGCTCTGCATTTGGTTTTTCATGGTTCTGTCGAACCAGTTGTGTTTGATTGTTATCTCTATTTCTTTGGAAATCTAAGGCTATTTTGAGCCTGTAGCGGAAGGTGATTGTTTGGGAAGCTCTGCTCCTGTCGCCGTGGAAGGAAATAACTCCTGTAGGCACGGTTTTCTTTGAGCTTCAAGGAAGATTATCAGGCATGTTAAGCCCTTCTCTTTAAACTGCTTGCTTTGCTTAAACGTCTCATTAAAACAACCCTGCTCTTCTGATGAAGGGGGTTTTGGGTTTATTTGATTTGCTGTCATGATTGAGATGATTTGGGTAGAGTCATTTTCCTTGCTGTTGCGATTTGAACTGTCTTTGCATAAGTATTAAGTTAAAATACAGTCTATGCTGTGTTGAATTGATTCGACAATATTGGGGAATTCGTTCTTATATTATGATATCGTGCATGTTGTGCGAGTTGTTTTGACATTGTCTCTTTACTGAAAATTTTTAAGGAAACGAGTTCCTCTTCCTTCTGCTATTTTAGATTTTGAAGGAAATGGTAATTGGATTTTATTGAGCATTATGGGCTCGGTTTGATGGAAGTGATAATAATATTCTGAGTGTTGTGCTTTTCTTTTGTAAAAGTGGAAGGATGAATACGACATGAGTATTCGTGGAAGTAGAAGAAAGTAATTGTTTTTCTTCTGAAATTATAAATGAATTATGCTTTCTCCTTGTTGTGATGAAAAGTTGATTCTATTGTGTTTTGTGGTTGCGGTTTGATCTTCTGATTCGAACTGTCTTCGTGAAAACGAACTTGGCTTTGAATTTATGTGCAAACGAATGAAATACAGGTGAATTAGCTTGTTGTTTGAGACTGTTTTGACTGTACCAAGCTTGCACATCTAATACCCTATGCGGGTTTGCCTTGATATAGGTATTGTTATATGAATATTACATTTCTGGGTTCTGCACATCATTGTAAAATAGAAGAATGGGATTTCGGGTAGAAATGTCTGTTGATAAGGAATTTGAACTGGGTATTTCTTTACAAATGGCATATTGAATGAAAACTGTACAAGTTGTGTGAGTTTGTTTGACATTGTTGAACAATCGTTCTATTGTCAATATGGGTTTGAGCTGTCATTATAAAACAAACATGACTTGGGTGTTCTTATTACATTTTGAAGAAAATGATTGTTTCTTTACTGAAAATTATAAGGAAACGAGTTCTTCTTCTTTCTGCTATTTTAGATTTTGAAAGAAATGGTAATTGGGGATCCATTGAGCATTTTGGATTCGGCTTGATGGAAGTGACAATGATATTTAGATTATTTTTCTAAGTGTTGTTTTCTTTCTGTACAAACGGAATATTTAAATGTTTCGTGTGATCTCTGATTTTGCACTGTCAAAAAAAAAAAAAAAGAATGAACTCGACTTGAGTGATTCTTGTTGTGTTTGAAGAAAATGGATGTTTTCTTATGGAAATAGTTAAAGGTATGAATTTTCTCTTCTTGTTGTTTGAATTCTGGAAATAGCATCAATAGAACTTTACTGTACAATACGGGTTGGACTTGTTGTAGGTTATAGCAAAGTGCAAATAATTATTTATGAACTGTGTGCGTTCATAGGTATAGAAAGTCATGCGAATATTTGATAAAGTGACTGTATAACTGTTCATTTGGTTATAATACAGTGAATGAAGTATGAATTCTTCTAGTACAGTAAGAGCATAGGATGCATCTTTATATTGCTTGCTCTATGAAGGATACGATGCTTTACCTACTTGTTTTTGGTATTCATATGTGCCTGCTTGAAAGGAAGTATTGATATGGATGATAAATTCTTCCTTGTTTTTATTTAAAGCTGAATAGGAATGGATTTATTCCTTGCTGTTGGAAAGTGAATTCTGAATGGATTTTGTAAGTTTCACTCTGAACTGTTATCTTTGATTGATGTCTCGTTTGGATTTAACTTTCAGTACAGTCATGAGGAAAGGAATAGGAGTGAGGATGGATAACTTGGAATAATGGTCGTTTCTTCTCTTATACAGTTAGAAATCTGTAATCGTTATGGAATGAATTTTGTATTGCTTTGGTTTAAGCATCTACATTTTATTGTTGTTTACTTTTCTCATCTGTATTTGATTACTTGAAATCAAATGAGTTGCATGGACTGAAAGGAAGGTAAATTGGTTTATTGTTTCAGTCAAATTTTATCCTTTGCATTTATTACTAATGTAAGGGAATGGAATGGATAGCAGTTATGTTATAACAAAGCAGTATGCTTACGTGTGTTCCTAGTTTTTACAGAGGTTGTAATCTAGAACTGTTTGAAGGAAATTACTTTGTGTAATGATCATTTGGGAAAAAAGGGCAGTAGTTCTTTGTCTGATTGGGATGGTAATTAGATGTTTTAGTTGTTATGCTGATCATTCTTTTTAATACTTAATTATGGATTGATGTTCATATTGTCGTTTCATAAAAGCAGGGTTCTTTTATTGAGATAGTTAATTAGAAGCACCTCATTTTAATGACAAGTTCTTAATATGCTCAGTTCAATGAACTGACCTGTGTAAGTAATTTTGCAGATGGAATTTGAGTAAAATGAAGACATGGTTGTTTTCTGATACTTCTTTTGATTGACTGAAGATGGATTGTATTTGATAGTTATTATTCCTCTACGTGGAATTAAGAAAAGAAGAAATTACATTCTTCTATCTTATGAGTTGTAATATTGTTTTATATAAGAAAAGTCCGAGTCATTTGGACTGGAAAATGTATAGATTATGAAATGGATTGATGAATACAAATACAAGTGTGATATTTTAATGACTGTATCAGTTTGATATTGTTGATTAAGTTGGGAATATAACATTAATTCTTGATTTGGAATTATTCAAATGTTTTTGGATGAATGTAAAAGGAACTGATATCTATTCTTACCTAAATGCAACTTTTACGTTGAAATGTGCAATTAGTTCATACTTGGGTTAAGATGAATTTTTAATTGACATTAAAAAGGATTAGGAAGAACATGATCTCATAACTGATAGGTATTCGGGATTAGCTTGAAAGCTAAGGAATATCAAATAACTTAGGAGCAGCCGAACTTCGTATTCGGACTCCGTTAATAGCCTCGAATGTTAAATTCAGAAAGTAAGGATATGGGAAAAACATATCCATGGTTAACAGACCTTAACTATGTAAGGTTAAGGAGAATAAATGAATATATTCATTGAGAATTAGACCTCGTTTTAATGACATCTAATAAGCTAGAATTCTGAATTTGTTTTCAGTTGTGGAAAAACTTGGTTAAGTTTAATAGGTTAAACTTATTAAGTCTATCGGTAATGGGCTGCTTAATCCAAGGATTAAGAAAAGAACCAAGTAGAGAAAATGCAACCCTTCGGTATGAAGGAGAAGATGCATAGTAAGCTAGAAGATGGATTTAGTCTCTCTTAGCTACATACAACTGTAACAAGAACGAGGATAAAGGATCAGCATGGCTGCTGAAAGTTGATCTTAAATATTAAGATCATAACCAAATCATTTGAGCTAGATGTGTACTCTCGATGGGAGGATTCCGTAGGACATTGACATATGCCAGTTACAACATGGTGTCTTCATGAAGGCGGGGCCTTCATGACGACACAATGTTATAGCTGACATATTACAATGCCCTCCCGAATTAAATCATCAAGATTACATAAGCTGAATACTAAGATCTTGGCTGGGGATAGGAATATGATCACGTATATGGAGTGACTCCAGAGGACTAAAGATAACTAGACACACGAGTCGTCTAGGGACGACACCGTATGTCTGCATATCTTTAGTTACCATGAGTAACTTCCTATACTCGTTCATATTGCTAGTTGGAGTTAGAGTTTGACCTTAAATTGGAAGGACTGGTAGGGACCAGGAAAGACCATTCTAGATAATGTGAGACGAAGTGAGGTGAAGGGACGTATTGCATTAGTGTGTATCACATCCAGAATATGATCATGCAAAGCATGTGAAAATATTTGGCCAACGTATCGCAAGTCTTTGGTTGCATTGTCCTAATCACCTAATTTATGATGCAGGATGTCGATGAATATCGAATGAGATATTCAGATAGGCTTCTTAAATGGATCACTTCGATAATTGGGAACGGTAAGAGAACCTTGTATATATATTATATTATGCATGATGAACATGAAGGATCGGTAAGTTTCCGAGTCATGAAATGAGAGATCGTTGAAGCTCCGAGCCATTAAAATGGGAGATCGGTAGTTCTTCGAGTCATTTACAGTAGCATATGGAATCTATTATATGATTGAATGGCACTGAATGTGTGTTCCATATTACAAATATGTGAACAGAGAACATTAGTTTTAAAGGGAAATTGTGTGATCCAAACTGCATTATTTGGACAGAGAACAATTATTAAAACTTGAACGTGTGTTTGAATTATATAATTCATAATAGGGAACGTTGTTAAAAAATAAATAAAAAAATTTCCTTGTTCTAGTATCTTAAAATGGGGATGTTACAACTCGCATCTACATTTTCTCATACTCCTATGTGACAATCTCCCATTCCTTTTCATCCGGTCTTCACTGCAACACACGGTCCCACAACTTCTATGAATCAGTTAAGGCTCTTCTAACCCTCTTTGCACATTAGGTTTTCTACATTTCATTATTTAGTTTTATTGTGTTATTTCCTTTATTTTTTGTTCATTATTTAGTCTAAAATTTGATTAGATTAGGATATTATTTTACATTTTATTTTAATTAGAACCATATAAATGTATAGGATGGAAGTGCCCATGTGAGGAAAAGAGCACGCGGGAGCTAGTGAATGATATGGGTTCATGTGTCTTCTCGGACCCTTAGATTTTGGTATTTTTCTCGTATTGGAGGATGTTCAATTCTACTCACTCTTTGTCGCTCTGGTTTTTATTTTAGATCGTTGATCACACCTGTAACCTACAAAATAAATTTCTACCTACACATGTCCACAAATGACATGAAATCAAATAAATAAGATACAAAATGTCAAGTCGGACTGACCTCGATAGTCACCTAAACAATTAAATTAATACCAAGCACCGCACTACATCTCAAACTCCATGTAGTTATTTATGTGTGTGTGTGCATCTTCTCCATAGGTTTCCCTTGTGCAAGTTTTACGATGATAGTGAGCTAGATATAAGATGTACCAAGTATGCAAAATGTGTTTGATGGAATATAATGAACTCCCCTCTTATACAATGTATGTAGATCAATACAACCCCTTGTCCCTTGTATGTATATGCTAGATGTATCCTTGTAGTCCTCTTATGCCTTTGTGCAAGATTTGAGAGAAGTAACAAAGTGTTTATATGATTCCCTTATTTGAATTTTTTAATTGATAGCTAAAAGGCCAACCTAAAGTGTTAAAAGGTGACCAAAAGGAAAAATAGTCCCAAAGGAAGAAGATAAAGAAGTACAAGAGCACCCGGGAGGGACAGGAGCACTGTGCACTTCTATCTTAGTTGGGATTTGATGTTTGAGGTCATCAAAATATAAATTAATCAAGTGTCGACAGTGTTGTAAGATGCGTAAAGATAGTAAAGTGTAATAGATAAAGAAATCAAAAGGTCAAAAAGAGTTGTCAACCACTAGTTTACTTTCTTAGGAATCATGTATACATTTGTTAGGGTGTGGAGCCTTTTTTTGGTCTTCTCAAATTAGTATTGAAATGTGGAGTTCAAATTGGGAAGATGAAAGGTCGCGATTGTTTCTTTTCTAGCCATAGGAAGATGAAAGGTCATGACAATTTCTTTTCCAATGTGGGAAGATGAAAGGTCATGACTTTCAAACTTCTAGGGTCAGCTTTTGGACTTCTTAAAGGATTGTAATATTATAAATAGAGGTGCTAGGGTATCTTGAAGATATATTGTGTGTTCAAGATGTCTTGAGTCTTAGTGATCAAGAGTTGATCAAGAGTTATCAAGGTTAAGAAATTGGGTGTCAATTATGGTTTAGATGTGGTTTAGCATCTTTGGAATTATGTTGTGAGTTCGTAACTAAGATAAGACTATGAGAGTTGTTTTACTCTTATTGATAATAAAATCTGATCAAGTTCTTGGTGAACGTAGCTCACATTGAGTGAACCACGTTAAATATTGTCTTGTCTTATTTTGTGCATTATTTATTTATGATGTTATATTTCTGCATGTATAATTCTTCTATATGGTTTCCTATTGTAGTGATTTGAGGAAGTGTTTCACATATTTGTTCTCTAATTCCTAACAAATGGTATCGAGCTTTGGTTGGTTTTTTTCTTGACTAGGAGCTACGGCGGATGAGGGCAGATCAAGGCTTGATAATTTCAATGGGCTTAACTTTGGTTTGTGGAAGATGTAAATGGAGGATTACTTATATCAAAGGACCTCAATGTTCCTTTGGCTAGGAAAGCAAAGAAACATACAACCATGTCGAATGAGAATTGGGAGTTTGTTGGATAGAAAGTAACTTGGGGCAATTTGGTTATGCCTTGCATCTTTGGTTTCTTTCAACATATCGCAGGAAAAGACCACAAAAGGTCTCATGAGTGTGCTAGGGAAGTTATATGAAAAACCCTCTACCTCTAATAAAATATTTTTGATGAAAAAATTATTCAATATGAAGATGTCTGAGAATGGTTTTATTTTTGTTCATTTTAATGAATTTAATATAGTTATATGTTAAACTCAGTAAAAATTGACTTTGATGATGAGGTTAGGGATTTGTTGATTTTGTGCTCCTTACCAGATAGCTGGGATAGCTTGGTTATGGCTATAAGTAATTCAGTCTCTAATAATTCAAAGCTAAAGTTTGAGGATGTAATAGGTGTGATCCTAAGCAAAGAAATGTGAAGGAAGAGCGCCGAAGATTCTTCTACTTCTAGAAACACTTTGAGAGTGGAGAGTAGAGGGAGACAAAAGAACGAGAGGGAAAGGTAAGCTCGTAGGAAGTCAAATGATCGCGGAAGGTCAAATTCCAAGAGTAAGTTAGAATTTTGGCACTTTGTGGGAAGGTTGTTCATGCTAAGAAAGATTGGTGGGCTCTTCGAGATAAGAATAACAAGGAGGAAACTAAAGAGGTAAATAAAAAGCAGGTGATGTTTGTCGGGGATGCCTTAATTATTTCTTTATATAGAATTCTTTGAGTCTTGGGTGTTAGATTCGGGCGTCTTTCCATGCCACCCCGGATAGACATTACTTTACTGATTTTGTTCAAGGAGATTTTGGACATGTATATCTTGGTGATTATGAACCATGAAACATAGTAGGGAAAGGTTGTGTTTGGGTAAAAATGTAGAATGGGAACACATGGCTACTTAAGGACGTCAGACATGTGCCTAAGTTAAGGTAGAACTTGATATCAGTGGGTTAGATGATTAGTGATGGTTGTACGGTCAATTTTACAAAGTGGATTCTTGGAAGGTTACAAGGGAGCTCTTGTGGTTGCAAGAGGTAAGAAAACTGGTACTTTGTATTTAACTAGTGGTGTTGATTATTGTAATTTAGTTGCTACAGATGGAGATGCAACTTTGTGGCACTAGAGACTCGGTCATATGAGTCAAAAGGGCATGTATATTATAAAGGACAAAGTTATCCGGATTAAAGGAGTTAGATTTAGACTTTTGTGAGGACTGTGTTTATGGAAAATAGAAGCAGGTGAGATTCCTCAAGGTTGGACCTACCAGGAAGGAGGGTAAGTTGGATTTAGTGCATATAGATGTATGAAGGCCAACTAAGGTAAAATTTATTGGTGGTTCATGTTAGTATGTCACTTTCATTGGTGATGCATCTAGAAAAGTTTAGGTATATTGAATTAGAATGAAATCTGATGTGTTTAAAACCTTCAAAAGATGGAAAACCTTGGTTGAGAATGAAACAGGTCTCAAGTTGAAATGTCTTAGGTTGGATAATGGAGGGGATTATTACAGCAATGAATTTCTTGATTAATGTTGAGTAAATGGGATCTGTAGAAAAAGAACGATTCCAAATACTCCATAGGAAAATGGAGTCTCAGGGAGAATGAACAGGACAATCATGAAGCGTGCTAGGTGTATGAGGTTACATGCGGGGCTGTCACTCATGTTTGGGTGGAAGTGGTAAGCACAATTGTTTATCTGATTAATAGAGGACTCTTTATGGCCTTGGATGGAGGTATACCTGAGGAGGCTTGGTCCGATAAGAAAACCGATTACTCATTTCTTAGATTATTTGGATGTGAGGTATTTGTTCACATCGATAAAGATGATATGACCAAGTTAGAGGCTAAGTCTAAGAAATTCACCTTCATTGGATATGGTGAGGATGACTTTGGTTTCCATGTTTGGAGTCTTAAGAACAAGAAAATATTTCGTCTAGAGATATTGTCTTTAATGAAAAAGTCATGTATAAAGATCGGTAGTAGAAATAGAAAGAGGAATCAAAGAAAGAATACACAATGTTAGAGGTGTAGTCATTTTTACTCCTATCACAAAAGGAAGAACCCCATGCATGCCGGCCTATCACCCAACAGAAGCTAAGCGCTCACCCGAGGCATGCGTGGGTGCCGAGTATCTCTTTTATGTGAGTTTAGTGGGAAGCATCATCTATGATTAGTGTAAGAGTATTTAGGAAAGAAGTTGAAACATACAAGAACCATAGGGCTCAAAACGGCCTCCAGATCCTTGCAGTCACTTAACGAGTGCTTTAACATATTCCGAACATATACTATAATAGAAAGAAAGATACATCCATTCATTCATAGAATGAAAGGAAACAGAACTCATATGAATGAAATATACATTAAACCCATTGATATTCATATCTATTTATAATAGGTAGCCTCAATATATTCATTGGTTCCTTACAGAGTGTCACAGAGAGTAGACATGATCATGCACATCACTGGACGTATGTAGCTAAGCTAACAAAAAATAAAAATAACAACTCCATGCTTATTACATCCTTTCCTAAACCAGAATATCCACTTGCAGCAATTCTGCAGATCTTCGCTTATTCTCTAATCCACTATTCCATATGTATATCCAGATGATATATCTCTTTATGTGTGTGTATATCTCTATATATTTTCCCATAGCAGGTACTTGTATTTATCACTTTCTGGGCTACCAACTTGTCTTACCGCACCCTCAGATCCATTGCCAAGTGTCGAATGTGGTCCTCCATGCGAGCATGTTCCTTCAAGCCTAAGCTCTCCACTCCATCTCATGATGATCTTCTATAATATTCCATCTGGGGCATGCTCTTTCATGGACCAACCTGTTGTCAGGCTGACATCTTATCTGCATGTAACTAATCATGCTTTTCACATGTTCTACCTTGGGTGCTCAAATTGGCTAAGTCCCAAACCTCCTTTCACATGTCGCACGTGCTATTTGCTTCCTTAAGCCTTTCTCTTGGGTGATTTTTCCTTGCACGCCATTCTATAACTGGGATCCAGTGCTCCCACTTGCCTTTATATTTAGTCAATATTTCAGGGGCCCAACATCACCCCACACTACACCTATTCTCCGTCCTCGGAAACATTTTACTTGACCAAGATGCAAGCTATTTTATGGAACCAAGATGTAGACTTATACTTTACAAAATGAATAAGGAATGAAAGAATAGGGGAAAGAATGAAGAATGGGGGACATCAATTCAATAGGCTGGGAAAGTCCTTTCATAGATCTGCCTCAGCTTGTTCCACACTTCGACCTCACCCTTCACCTTCTAGCATAGGTCACCCACCAGGGTGCTCACTTCATCAAAGCTTAGGACACTTCCCTGGGTGCCCAAAGTGTCCAAAATCTACTCCATTTCCTTACCTAGGTCTACGAGTTTATCCATTCTTCTGGTAATTTGGGGGTATAGTTCCTTCAACCAGGCCTTAATTGAGCTTCTTAAAGCCTCAATTGCCTCTGATTTCTTCTCTACCTCAGCCAGAACCTTGTCCCTCTCTACCCTATTCCATTTATTCTTTTCTTGGAACTCTTTTAGCTCTACTTCAAGTGTGGCAACCAAGGAGCTCACCACCTTATCTCTATCCGCACATGTGTCATATACAGGCTTCTATAGACTAGGCAATGACATTAATCTCCACAAGTACTTGGCTATACTTGGCCACAAGTGCTACCACCTTTGACCGGTCTTCCTCTTTCAAGCACGTGGCCACTTCTTCTATAGATTCCAGCACCAAGGGTTGCCTCTCCATAGTGAGGATGTGCATTAGGTGTTCTAAGCATTCCAAATTTGATGCGTACCTCTGAGGTGTTGGTGTTAGGTCTGGGTGCTTTAACATGATGGCGCTCTTGATCGACTTCACCTTCTTGTAGATGTCCTACACCTTTACCTTTTCTTCCATTAACTCGTGCATTAACTGTACACTGATTAATTCCTCTTGTATTAAACTCTTGGCCTTCTCTGCCAGTTCCTCCTCCTTCTTCCCCAACTTTTCCTCCAATGCTCTGATTCTATCATTTCACGTGAACAGCCTAGCCTCGGTCTCGACCATGACTTTGTTCAGAGCATTGCATACTTGCTCATCTGAAATCTCCTGAGCATTTACTAAGGGGTTGTCTCCCTTAGACTCGCAACAAGATGAGTGCTTTTGGCAGACTTCAAAGTCTGGCTCATCAATGTGTGACTCGAATGCCCAAGAGAGCATCTTCTTGGTCCTGGGGTACATGCCATCCTTTTCAAAAGACCCCATGGCTAGGATCCTTTCCATGGGTACGGTGCTTTGGAACCGTGTGCATAACACCTTCTTCATGTCATCCACATAGCCCATTATCTATCTCTGTTCTGTATCTAGAGTTATCCTACCCAAGAACGTGCCTTTAGGGAAGCTAACTGTTAGAGTGGGGCCTCCTAGGCTATCATGTTTCTTTCCAATGCTCTCCTCCTTCCCTTCCTTAAGCACTATGTCTACGTTACGCTCTAACTCTTGGTCTACAAGGGCTTCAAGCATATTTTTGCTTCTTACTCTGCTACCTCAGTAATCTGCTCTTTTGTAAAGCTTATGGCTCCTTTCTCCTTGGCATCCTTCTCATCTACCTTCGTGTCTTTGGTGCCTTCCTCATCTTGTGTGCCCTTGCACCATGCAAATACAAACTCTTGCTTCTCCTCTCCACTCTCTTCCTCCGAGTCATAGACACTAAACACATGTGGTTCCTTGTCTTTCTCAGGCTCTTCTTCCTCATCGCCACCTCCTTCACTCTCATCTTCTCCTTCTCCCAAGTATTTCTCCAAGTTTTCAGTCACCTCCGAGTCAGCTTCTTCATCCACCCTCTACTTCTTCCTGAGAGGTGGCTTCTGATCAGGAGATTTAGCCTTCTCTTCTTCCTTTGGTGATTCTTCCATGGTGGTGGGTTGCTCGGGCACCTCTACTTCTGGCATCTTCTCCTTTACTGGAGACTTATTTCTCCATATGTAGGTGCTTGGCTTGGCACTTGTAGATGGCATGCTCACTGTCTAAGCAGTCGGCACACTTGGTGCTCCTTCCTCTCCTCTGCCTCTCTTCTTAGACATTGGCTTCTTCTTCCCCAAGGGGTCTTTAGGTATGGAGATTTCATCCTCCAAATACGTGCCCTTTTTGAACTTTGGCCTTATGCACATGTACACATGCGTCGTGGATCCTCCAGTGATGGGAAGCATTATCGGCCTAGTCATTTGGATCTTGTGCGACATGTACTTCTCTATGTACGTGCACTTACCACCGGGGTAATTCAGCTTCTTCCTCATCTCCCTATGTTCCCAGTCCAACCTTCCTAGTTCCAGCCTTAGCTTCTTTGATTCTTTAAATTTGTTTACTCTTGCTTGGAAGTATTGGGCAGTGAACGTGAAAGGAAGCTTACACCAAGGGCTCCATGATTTGTCCATAAGCTTGAATCGCCAAGCAGCAGTAGTGCTAGTACACTGCGAACTCAGCCTTCTCCTTAGTAGCTGGCCGGGAGTTGTTTAGGGATCCTACGCTCTACCTCGAATGCATCCTCAAGTGTGTATACCACTTTTTTAGTCATGTTTTGTGGGGAGCCATCATTATATCACAAGCATACTTCTCGAACCTCTTCACAGGTGAAGGGTCCTTAGCTGGGTACTCCCACACAAACTTTTCTAGTGCGTCTGACACTCCAATTTCTATAAACACTATGGTGAGCAAGACATTGCCAAAGAGGATCCTATCCCCTTCCTTCATGCACTTAACAATCTCCTCTATAATGTACATGGATAAGTTATATATCATCCCCTCTGTAATCTTCTTGTAGACATGTAGCCAAGGTTTGTTGACCTGCGTCCATCTTTCTTGGCCATTCAGCTTAGTCACCAGATGCAGCCATCTTCATAACACGGTCCTTGATGTCTAAAATATCATAGTACCGCAACCCTTTCTTATAGGCATACTCAGTGACAGTCTCTTGAATAGCCTCCTTGTCGCCAAGGTCATCTTCTAGGCTATCTCCCTCACATATGAGGCCTATAAAATGTGAAATCAACTGGGGAGTCACGCGCATCTTGCACCTAGAAAAGTGGAAATAGTCTTCATGCACCCAAGACATCAACCAATGGTACAAGCGATTTGGCTTCCCAAAATAAGACAACTCATAGAGTTGCAACAGCCCTACCTTTGCCAATTTAACCTTAACGTCATCATCATATTTGGGCAAATCTTCAGGTGTTCACTTGTTGGTGTTCCAACGCCATTTCTTTCTCTATGGTGTTTGTGCGGTGATTATAGTCACTAATAGGTATGCTTCTCAAGTGGGATTCCCATTCCTTTCCCATCATCACCCCATCTAGGTATTGCATCTTTGCATACCATTCTTCATTTGTGTCTACTTCGGGTTCTAGTTGTTTAGCCTTGGCTTTGCCCTTTCCTTTCTTGGGTGCCATGGTCGAGGTATTTTTATCACTCCTACCCTCTCTTTATTACTCTGTCTTTCTTCTCCCAACCTTCAATCTCAGATCCATGATATAACTCTTCTAAACCCATGCCCTAGTTTGTCGAACCCTAACTTGGATAAAATCTTCACAAGACAACGCCTTTTCAACTCCTTCCATGCCCATGTAATTCCTTCTAGTTTGTAATCTCAAACTGGCTCTTCATGTTTTAATCACACAGATCTTCCACTCGATTGAATCTGAAAACCCTAGTTTATAACACTCACTTATATCTCCAACTCTTTGTTTTCGCAAAGTAAAAATGAGAGTGCCCCGACCCTTTATTTATAGTTTTTCCTTTTTTTGATCATTAAATGCTACTTTACCTACCCCTATACTTTGTTCATTTAATGTAGCTTTTTCAAACAAAGTCCGTCTTCAGTGCCTTCACTCACACGCCCTTCCTACATGAAAACTCCTCCAACCTTTTGGCACATAACCCAACCAACCTAACAAGAGAATCTTACATGCACCTAACTTGCACCGAAGGCACTTCTTCCGTGCATGATTCTTGCTTTTACCTACCTCGTGTTGCTTTACGCACCAACCGGGCTACACAACCGAGCTACACAACAAGGCTCTTCAACAAAACCTCCTTAGTACTTTAATCATGCGCTTCTTCACTTTTCTCCACCCTATACTTAAACGATGCGTGGTCCTCTGTACACTCATAAATTCTCCAAAAATAGCAATAAGGTTACCGACACCCAAGGCAAAAAACCAAACAACAACGCGAAATGGAAATACAAGAAAGGGAAAATGCATAAGGAAACTTCTAAACTAATGGAAAAACTGCCTTCTTTACAAACACCAAGAAGACTTATTTATATTAAGGATTTAACCTACGCCATTGAAGTGTCTAGGAAACTTCATCCCATCCAACGCTTTCAACCGGCACGCCTAAATCAAGGATGTAAAAAATTGTGTAGGGACCCAACCAATGGACTTTCAACTTTCCAGGATGGCGTAGAAACTTGGAATCATACAATAACACTATCTGCCCAACCTCAAACTTCTTATTTCTAATATGGTGATCATGCAAAGCCTTTTTCTTTTCCTTTTTGCTATTTGGCTCCAAAAGGCAAGTGATTGTCTCTCATCTAGTTTCATTAGTTCATCAATTCTTTCTTCCAGTGCTTGTTCATCGGCTAATCCTCCTACGCGTGCTATTCGTACAGAGAAGGTAACATAAATTCAACTGGAAAAATGGCTTCCGTGCCAAACACCAATTGAAAAGGTGTGGCTTTATTTAGTCTTTTATACGTTGTTTTGTAAGCCCATAACACTGCCGATACTTTGTCATCCCAATCTTGTCTTCCAACATCACAGATTTTGGTCAAGGTATGACTCAGTATTTTGTTGAATGCTTATGCAGTGCCATTAGCTTGTGGGTGATAGGGTGTAGTCTTGTGATGAGCCACCATGAACTCTAATAACAGGATCCTCATGGTCTCATTCAGAAAATGTGTACCCCTATCACTGGTCAAACTCAATGGACATCCATACCTCATGATAATGTTCTCCCATAAGAACCTTGTCGTTGTTGCTGTCTGTGCAATATTTAGTTGGGGCTGCCTCTACCCACCTTGTGAGATAATCCGTGCAAGTGATGACATAACGTGACGCAGTCCTACATGTTTCTAGTGTAATAGGTCCCACAAAATCTATCACCCATTTTTTGAAAGGCTCTCGCACTAGGGATAGGATGCAAAGGCATTTCATCTCTCCTTCTTGGTTTGCCAATGCACTGACAATGGTCACACACTTTACAATAATCTCTACAATCCTTGTATAAGGTTTCCCACCATAATCCTACCATTAATATCTTGCGCGTGGTGGCATCACCTATGTAATGCCCACCCACACTTCCTTCGTGTGCTTCTTCCATGATGGCCAGGCACTCATGCTCTAACACACACCTATGTAAAACTTCATCATGTCCCAATTTGTATAAGTCTCCACTTATCAAAATGTGCAGCGTGGCGCATATGGACATATACTTCTTCTCCAATGCCTTCATTCCATCCAAACCAAACCTTTTTTTTAAGAATACAACAATCTCCTCCAAATTTGAGGGCATGCGCTACAATATAAATAGTTGGGCATCTAACATTGCTTCCTCAAACTTTGTGCATCCTCTCCCGAGTCAATCCTTGATGGATGATTAGGCCACAGTTGCTTTTCCGGGATTCACTACAATGGTGAATTCAAACTCTTGAAACAACATAACCCATTGACATAGGAACCCTTGAAGAACATGATTGTTCACCAAATACTTTAATGCCATGTGGTCAGTGTAGAATACAAAGGGTGTTGCTAGTAGATACTGTCTAAACTTGAAGAGAGAATAGATCATTGATAATGCCTCGTGCTCTGGGTTGTGGTATAATTCGCTCTGCTGATGTCGACTTCCTACTTGCAAAACCGAGAGGATAATCAACAATCCCCTCACTGGTTTGTCTGCAAACTTTGCTCTAATGGTGGTCCCGAGAGGTATCTACATAGAAATGGAAGGGTTTGTCCCAAGAGGGAAAACGTAAAATATGCATGGTAATAAGCCTATCTTTTAATGTATCAAACGCCCTTTGTTACACCTAACCCTAATGGAAGGGAATTTTGTGTCTAAGTAGCTCTTCTAAAGGAGTGAAGATCTTGGCATATCCCTTAATGAATTTCCTATAATAGCCCATATGCCCAAGGAATCCGTGCACTGCACTTTGGCTAGTAGGCTCCCTTAACCCCACAATAACTACAACTTTAGCGGGATCTACCAGTCAAGCCCTCCTTACATATGATATGCCCCAATAAAGTCCCAAAGGGTGTAGCAAACACACACTTCTTAATGTTGAGGGATATCCTCAACTGCCTACACCTTTCAAACATTAATCTCAAGTTGTCACAATGGTCCTTAACCAGACCATATATTGTCCAATCATCCAAATAGACCTAAAGAAATTTATGGATGAAGTCTTGGAATGCTTGTACCACTATGCATGAAAAAATAGTAGGCACATTCTTTAACCCAAAGGGCATGACCATATATGCATCTGGACTTGGTGGTATCCTAAAAATCCATCCGTAAAGGAATAAATTTCGTGCCCAATGACTCCTTCCAAAATTTCTTTAGTGAAGGGGGTCGGAAATGGATCAATGACACAAACTGCATTCAATTCCCTATAGTCCACACAAATCCTAATCCACCCATCCTTCTTGATGTTGATTACCATCAAAATTATCCACTCCGATTCCTCCACTGCCTTAATGATCCCAAAATCTATCATTTTTTCTATCTCCTCCTTAACCTTCACACGTAACTTAGGATTCATCTGGTAGGGCATTTTTCCGATTGAGCGCACACCCTCCTTTAATTTTATCTTCATCTCCCCCAAGGAATGGTGAATGCCTTTGAGTTCATGGTACCCACGTAGGAATAAATCCTTGAATTCATGTAATGAGATCAATGATCTTTGATATTTTCTTCTCTATCCAATAATCTCCAATAATAGCTTCCTTAGGTTCTTCTTTTGAACCGATGTTAACTTTATTCATCCTTAAAGGCTCATGGTAGGTAGACGTGCGAGCATATGCACTATCCACTACCTCATGTGTTCCTACAGAATGGATAACATCTAATCTTCTCGATTCCTCTCCATCAATTACATAAACCAACTTTCCCTTCTCTTTTTCCAAACACGCACACTCAAGTGTAACTCTTCTCGCTTCCTCAATTTCTTCAAAGCATGCCTCCAATCCGATTTACCTAGTAATTGCAAATGACCTATCTTATATTCTAGCACTATGCCCTATGGTAAGGCACTTGATACCCTGCAAGGGCTTATCAACTGATGGTTTGGTACTCTGATACTAAAAGCCTTCAATAAGGTCAGCTGCAAGCTCTTGTCAATTCCTTGTCTGGCGGCATGTCTCCGAATGAATGTACCATGCGCATGCACAACCCTATAGTGTAGAATACAACTTGTTCACTTAAAGGGATGGCAAAAAAGCTTCTACGCCTTCTCTCTAGACCCATTCACATTCCTGGACATGGAAAGAGGTGGGATCCTTCCCATGGTAGTCTTTGATGATGGTAGGTACATTACTCCTAAAAAATCTGAGAGAGAGCAATTCTTACCTCACGCCACTCTAAAAGGCTCTCCTGATGTGTGGCCCACCAACGAGATGCTATGCTAAGCAAGACATAACTCAACATCTCCCTCCGTTCCTTCTCATTCTTCCACTAAGCTTCTACCTCCTACAGAAAGATCTTAGGGAAGGATCCTCCTGAATACTTGGGTAGTTCTTTTCCTCCAAGGTGCCTAACAGTGTGCACCTTTGTTACCTTGGTCACCGACCCTCTCAACTATCATCCCATTAATTTGTAAGTTCCATGCACCCAATTGTCATAAGCCAGACTGGTGGTATCACTTACTGACTGAGCATCTTCAAATTGGATAACTCTGTTAGTAGGGTGTACCATCTCAAGGTCTCTGATTGAGCACACATAAATCTTGTCCAGAACTTCTTCTCCTAATGGTTCAATATAGGGCATCGAATTCCCATCAACTAGGGGTATAATGACCCATTCCTCTTTGTTCTTGAAGTTGATGTACCCTTTGTTGAACCGAAGGTCTCGCATTATTCTTGTAACACCAAGGGCACCCAAGTAGTGCTGGGAAATTATCTACCTTAGCGAGCACCAAGACTTGAAGTCCCCAGTAAACTTGGTTCCTTGGATAATAATAGCTACATCCTTTAAGACATCGATGGGCATTGCCTTAGTCTTGTTTGCCATATACAACACATTCAAATATGGCTGTAATGCAGGTCTTCCCATATGATGTCATGCATCTAAAGTTAGAACATTAACCTCTCGTGCGGTGTCAACGAGCATATTCCGAGGAGCCATCCATCTACAATCGCATTCAACATAATATCCTTGTCATAGTCGAGGCTATGAGGGGGAAGGTTTTTATGCAAGACCTGTCTCTTGTGCTCTTCTTCGGGTGCATAGTACCTTCTCTCTCAACCAGATCCTAGCAAAGGAATGATGTTCTCCTACCTTAGCATTTTACACACCTCCTTGACCTCATCCAGGTCATCCTTTTACACCTCAATTCTCCTTCCTTGTTCCTCCTTTCTGGATTGCTCCTTTAGACACTGGATCTCCCCTTGTAAGCTTCAAATAACATCCATGGTGTCCTGATATATCTCCTTCTGATGCGTGGGGTCTAGATACTTTCCATGAATGACCTCTTCTCTTGAAACTAGGTTCTTCTGTCTTGGTACCTCCCTTGCATGTGTGGCTTCTGCCCTTGTTGTTACCAAGACAGGCTCCAAACCTTCATCCTATGTTACCCAAGGCATCCACTATATGTCTGCCTTCTTTATGCTAACCATCACAACGCTTTTGTCCTTCTGGTGCTGCTAATTCATATGCTCAAATAATTTTGGGCACTCCTCATACTTATGCTTCTTTCTGCACCATGAGCACTATAACAAGTTCTAGGCACTCATGCTTGTAATGTTCTATAGATCCATAGTTAAAACATGTTTCACACAGAACTCACTTCTTCCTCCTTCACGGCTACCTCATCCATAGAATCCTCCTCGAAAACCTCTTCCACGTGCACCCCCATCTGTGCGCTCCTCATAATGGTGATCATCATTTTTAGAACCACTGGAAATGCTGGTTTGGCGTACCCCATGATCAATGGCCTCATGGATCTGATCAATGAGCCTACAGTCTTTCATATCATGGGTTGTGGAGGTACAAATTTTGTAATAACAAGATACATTCTTCCTGATCACGCATTGTAGTAAGGGACATCTACTTACATCATGGTCCCCATGACAGATCTCACAATCTACCGTCACAGTGCGTACCATCCTCCGGGGTAATTATCCTTAACATGCCCCTCTATCTCACAATCTATGCACCATAAACCACTACGAGTCTCATGGACTGAGTTCGCAAATAATTTTTCCAACTGTTTGGCCATAGCAACAATCTGAGCCTCCAAGAATGGGCTAACACCAATATCAATACTACCAATAGCCTTGGTGTGCAAGGAAGCTTCTAATGCTTTGCACAGATCTATAAAAGTTTTATGAGATAAGGCCCTTCTAAAAGGGGTGATCAATCCTCCAACAAACCATTGTGCATGCTATGAAGGGTGAATATCATATGATAATTTAGACAAGAGAGTTTTAAAACATGCATCATACTCCCGCACACTCTCTTCCATTCCTTGTTGAATCTCCTTCAAAGCACTGATGCTTTTCTACTCGAACTCAGGAATGTGGAACTCTAATAAGAATGTATTCTTTAAAGCAGTGTAGTCCACCACCGTTTGATGAGGGTCATACTTTCTATACCAACTATGTGCGCGCCCTTGCAACGTGGTTGTAAATTGACTAGCCTTTCATTCTAGGGTTGTGATACCCTTCACATGCCATAGTAGTTCACACTTGTGAACATGTTCTGCAACATCCTCAATGCCCCTGTAATCTGGAAAATGTAGAGACATTTCAAAGAATACTTGAGGTGGTGGCTGGGGTCCTTGTCCTAAACCAGAGCCTTGGTTCCCTCTGGTGTTTCCTCCACCACCTGATCCACCAGGTCCACCGGGTCCTATACCTCTAGAGCCACCAGATCCACCAGAACCACTGGGTCTAATAGGGCCTATAGGAGCTGTGCCAAGTGCTCCCACGTTCCCACGAAGGCGAATGTGTCCGATGGTCCGTGATAGCACCTTACTACCACTATTGTTTCCTGTGCCACTCCCTGGTGCGAGACCAAAAGCTTGTACACTTTCCCCTTGTCTAAAAAATCCTCTGAATATTGGAATTTGCACAACCATATAAGAAGGAAATGAAAAATTGTACCTCTCGAGCACAGATCTGTCTCTTCCACTAGTTATAACTAGATCAATACTTTTCCTAGTTTTTGAAAACCAAGCACCATTGCTCGATCACTAGGTGGGTTCAAATATGCACCAACGACTCTCCTTTCTCCATGTGATGAGCTCTCACTAGAAGCTGAAGGGTTCTCCCTTACGTGCTTGCCAAGATGGGGTAGACAGATCGCTTAGGTTCCACGTCCTCCACATGAACCTCAACTCATTCCCACAACATTTGTTTCCATAGATCCATCACACTAGTAGCCTCGTGTCATCTAGCAATCTCTCTTTCTTGTGCTTCGCTATACTTGAGCCATCTTTCTTCCCTCTCCTTCTCTGTTGTATCATCTGCCATCTTCCTCCACCCAAGCTTCCTTACCAAGTGCTCATAATGGTTTAGCTAGCCATTGGGAGTGCCTCTAAACTCATGGTAACCATCAATATATTCATAGCTAGAGGAATATCACGTAGAAACATTCCTCTAGGTTCTCACAGAAATTCAAACTCAGCAACCTATGGGCAAGAATATGTAGAAATGGCATATTCCAAAGTGTAGCTAGCTAGTACTGCTCTCCACCAATGATCTACAGCATGGGTCCACTTCAGATCTGCATCCCGCAACCTTTGGTAGTCTTTTCGGTCCATATTTTTTATCCATAACACCAACTTGATCTAGATGCATAGGTGAAAGCCATCCATATAACTCTACTAGGAAGTAGCAGAAAAAAGTCTCATACAGATCATGGTAGAGGTTCTCTTCTACCCATCTACGTATTTAACTTAGGTCCAGGTCTTTGAATCTCTCGAGAAAATTCATCTGCGTGCTCTTGAACCATGATTCAACATTTTTCAATGTTAACTAATTCGTCATTACTATTTACAAAAATCATGATGCATGTTATATCCCACCACAAATTTGAAAATAGGTCCCAACATCGAAACCAAGATGTAGTCATTTTTCCTCCTATCACAAAAGGAAGAACCATGTGCATGTCGGCCTATCAACCAAGAGAAGTTGAGTGCTCACCCGAGGCACGTGCAGGTGCAAGTCTCTCTTTTATGTGAGTTTAGTGGGAAGAATTATCTATGATTAGTGTAAGAGTATTTAGGAAAGAAGTTGAGACATACAAGAACCATAGGCTCAAAAAACAGCCTCCAAATCCTTGCAGCGGTCACTTTAGACCGAGTGCTTTAACTGATTCCAGAAAATATACTATAACAGAAAGAAAGATACAACCATTCATTCGTAGCATGAAAGGAAAGAGAACTCATATGAATGAAATATACATTAAACCCATTGATATTCATATCTATTTATAACAGGTAACCTCAATATATTCATTGGTTCATTACAGAGTGTCACAAAGAGCAGACCGCAATCATGCACATCACTAGACATATGTAGCTAAGCTAATAGAAAAGAAAAATAATAACTCCATGCTTAGTACATCCTTTCCTGAACTAGAATATCCACTCATGCAACAATTCTACAGAGCTTCGCTTACTCTCTAACCCACTATTCCCTATGTATATCTAGATGATATATCTCTCTCTGTGTGTGTATATCTCTATATATTTTTCGTGGTAGAAACTTGTATTTATCACTTTCTCGGGCTGCCAAATCACCTTTCCGTGCCCTCAGATCTGTCACCAAGTGTCGAATGTGGTCCTCCATGTGAGCATGTTCCTTTAGGCCTGAGCTCTCCACTCCATCTCATGATGATCTTCTAGAAGATTCCATCTGAGGCATGCTCTTTCTGGACAAACTTGTTGCCAGTGGCATATTATCCGTGCACAACCGATCATGCTTTTCATGTGTTTTACCTTGGGTACTCAAATTGGCTAAGTCCCAAACCTCCTTTTGCACGTCACACATGCTATTTGCTTCCTTAAGCCTTTCTCTTATGCATTTTTGCCTTGCTGCAATTCTATAACTGGTATCCCACATTCCCATTTGCCTTTATACTTGGTCAATATTCTAGGGGCCCAAAAAAGAAGACATTGTGGACAATAAGGTGTCCAAGGGGCGGTTCAGTACAACATGTTCCAAAGACAACAATTTTAGGAGCCTACTCATCAGGAACCCCAAACTCTTGAGGTGAGAGGGTCTTCTAGGGTAAGAAGGGAACTTGAATGATTTACTTCATATTTGAATTATTTATTTCTCACTAACAGTGGAGAGCTAGAGTTCTGTGAGGAAGCAGTGCAGGTGGATGCTAAGAAGAAGTGGGAGCAGGACATGGATGAAGAGCATAGATCTCTTATAGAAAACTAGACATGGGATCTAGTGGAGCTACTCGAGGGCAAGAGAGAATTGTAGAACAAGTGGGTGTATAGAATCAAAGAGGAAGATGGAGGTAGGAAAAGATACAAGGCCTAGTTGGTGGTTAAGGGATTTTCATAGAAGAAAGGTATAGAATTTGATGAAATTTTTCTCCTATTGTTAAAATGACTTCTATTAGAAATATTCTTGGTTTAGTAGCAGTAGAAGACTTGCACTTAGAGCAGTTAGATGTGAAGACTGCATTCCTTCATGGTGAATTGAAGGAGGAATTGTATATGCATCAGCCAAAGGATTATGAGGTCAAAGGGAAGGAGAGGTTAGTATGCAAATTTAAGAAGAGCTTATATGTCCTGAAACAAGCTCCACTGGCGATGGTATAAGAAGTTTGATTTTATGTCGGATAAGGGTTACTACAAGTGTCACTCAGACCATTGCGTGTACATCAAGAAGTTTCTTGATGGTAGTTATATTATTCTTGTGATTGTATGTGGATGATATGCTTGTTGCAGGGAAGAACATGCAGGAAATAAAGGTACTCAAGAAGTAGCTAGGTGACTCCTTTGCTATGAAGGATTTGGGGGTAGCAAAACAAATCCTTGGTATTAGAATAACTCGAGAATAGGAAAGAGAGAAAGCTAGTGTTATCTCAAGAAGAGGACATAAAGGTGGTCTTGGAGAGGTTTAGTATGTAGGATGCTAAACCGATTAGTACCCCTTTGGCAAGTCACTTTAAATTATCAAAGGAGCAGAGTCCCAAGACTGAGGAGGATAAAATCTAGATGTCTAGGGTACCATACTCATTAGCGGTTGGTAGCTTGATGTATGCTATGGTATGCACTAGGCCTGACATTGCCCATGCAGTGGGAGTAGTGAGCAGGTTTATGAGTGATCCAAGTAGAGAGCACTAACAGGAAGTAAAGTGGATCCTTCGGTATTTGAGAGGGACCATGGGAGCAACATTGTGTTTTAGTGGATCGGACACTACATTGTGTGGTTATGTAGATTTGGACATGGCAGGAGATTTGGACAGTAGGAGGAGCACGACAGGTTATGTATTTATGGTTGGTGATACAATAGTGAGTTGGATTTCATGGTTACAAAAGGTTGTGGCTTTATCAACCACAGAGGCTGAGTATGTTGCTGCCACAGAGGCAAGCAAGGAGATGATTTGGCTACAGTAGTTTCTTGATGAGTTAGGTCATAAGTAGGAAGTTGGGAGACTACACAGTGATAGTCAGAGAACTATTCATTTAGCGAAGAAATTTGTTTTTCACTCTAGGATGAAGCACATTCAACTGAGATATCATTTCATCAGGCAGCTTTGGAAGAAGATAAGTTGAAGCTGGAAAATATTCATACTAGTCAGAATCCTATGGATATGATGACCAAGGTGGTCACAAGGGAGAAGTTGAAGTTGTGTTTAACTTTGATTGGCCTTCATGGTTGATAATGAAGGGTTGAGAACTTTGCTTAGTAGGAAAAATCTCCAAGTGGGAGATTGTTGGGGTGTGGAGCTATTTTTGGTCTTCTCAAATCAGTATTGAAGTGTGGAGTTTGAATTGGGAAGATGAAAGGTCATGACCATTTCTTTTCCAGCCATGGGAAGATGAAAGGTCGTGACAGTTTCTTTTCCAGCCATGGGAAGATGAAAGGTCATGACTTTCAAACTTCTAGGGTCGGCTTTTGGACTTCTTAAAGGATTGTAATCTTATAAATAGAGGTGTTAGGGTATCTTGAAGATATCTTGTGTGTTCAAGAGGTCTTGAGTGTTAGTGATCAAGAGGTGATAAAAAGTTATCAAGGTTAAGCAATTAGGTGTCATTTGTGGTTTAGATGTGTTTTAGAATCTTTGGAATTTTGTTGTGAGTTCATAATTGAGAGAAGACTGTGATAGTTGTTTTACTCTTGGTGATAATAAAATTTGAGCAAGTTCTTAGTGAACGAAGCCCAAATTGGGTGAACCACATTAAATCTTGTCTTGTCTTCTTTTGTGCATTATTTATTTATGTTGTTATATTTCTGCATGTATACTTCTACTATATAGTTTCCTACTGCTGTGATTTGAGGAATTGTTTCGCATATTTATTCTCTAATTCCTAACAACATTGGTCTGATTTAGAACCTAGAAATTTATCCAAGTACATAGATGTTGTATATAAACACACCAAGGTAAGTATTTCCACTTGTAAATGATTATAATAAGTACCAAGAAGACTAAATTTGAAA
This sequence comes from Taxus wallichiana var. yunnanensis, assembly GCA_018340775.1. Classification (NCBI taxonomy): domain Eukaryota; kingdom Viridiplantae; phylum Streptophyta; class Pinopsida; order Cupressales; family Taxaceae; genus Taxus; species Taxus wallichiana. The sequence continues at coordinate 627,526,763 of CM031239.1, forward strand.
TAAATTGATACTTTATGTAGTGCCCCGTCTCGGGACACCGAAAACCAAACCAATAAGTCACTAAAATTTTGGGTAATTTTTTTGAAAGTAAATACTAACAATACTAATCCAATTCCCATTATTATTTATTTTAAACTAAATTGATTTACCCAATTACTTAATCACTAGCCCAAAACAATTTTATTTATTTAATTTCTATTAAATTTACTAGGGACACCCTAATAAGAGTCTACACCCCTTTTAAATTAATTAGATTTCCCCCTTTTATTTTATTTACCCACACACACATCCTAAACTTTATTTCCCATTCATATTAAAAATACCCATGACCTAAAAGTATGTAGGGTTAATTGTGGACCCTAGGATCAAAGAGATCTTAGCCCTTGATCTAATTTTGCCCTAAATTTTCCCTAGCACATCTTTATCTCTTCTTTCTCTCCATTTGGTTTTCATTTTGTCATTTTCCTTTCCTTTCTTGTTTGTGTAGGTGGATTGGGGAGCCATGGTAGCCAAGGGAGGATTCTTATTTGATCAAGACAGATTTATATTATATATATATATATATATATATATATATTTCGTATGATTTCATTTACTGTATCTCCATCTAGTTGGGCGTATTTTATATACCCCTTTTGAAGGCAAAATGCCTGCGATTCCTCACATACATACGTACATATAAATCGGTATTTAATATTTGAAAAATCTTATTTACCAACCCTAATATGATGAAAACCCTAAACTTTGTTTTTCCATGGTGGTGTCTTGTTGGGAGTCATGGCTAAGGAGTGAGGGTGGCGAAAAAGTTATGGAGTTTGGGGTCTACGGTGGTGTGAGCCTGCGTAAAAATTTAGAGTAGTGAAGGGACTGCGTGGAGAAGGGGTGAGTGAGGATGGGTGTGGAGAGGGAGTGGAAAGTGTGGAAGGGGGTGTGGGGATGTGGAGATCGGTGGAGTGGGGCGCAGTTGTGCATGGAGTGGGGGTCGCAGATATGGCATTGGTTGGGGGAGGATTAGCCCTCCCCATTTCTTTTCCTTTGCTAAAACTTCTAAAAAAATTTATTGTGAATGATTATTACAATTTTATTTTAATTTTATTAATGGTTTGATATTTTATATTATGTTATGTTATATAATAAAATGTATTTATTTATTATAATACATTTATTTTATAATATATAAAATATATCATATTTATATAGTATTATATACTTACATTATAATATATAAAACATAATACCTCAATATTTCAATATATAGAACATAATTTATATTATAATATGAATACCAATAATTCATAGGATGATGTATAACTAGGTTAATACCAAATTTAATATGTAACTATGTAAAAAAATTGCATAGTTCCTTTGTATAAAACAATCACCATTTTACATATATAAATTTACATATACATACATACATACATACATACATACACACACACACACACACACACACACACACACACACACACACACACACACACACACACACACACACACACACACACACACACACACACACACACACACACACACACACACACACACACACACACACACATATATATATATTATCCTTCTCATACAATGTTAAAGAAAATATCCCAAGTTGTAACCTTTTAAAGTATGTTTAGACATTGATATGTAGTATGAACACTCACTACGCCTTTCTAATATACCCATGTTAAGATGAGTTTCTTGGTTAAATGTTAAGAGATATTGTAGACAAAAAATTCAACTAAGAGGAGATTTGGAATGTATCTAGAAATTTTCAAGAAGGAATACATGCTCAAAGTTGAATTTCTAAAAAAACAAATCTTTAAGTTTCTCTTTGAAAAGAGAAAACTAATTTCATTCCATTCCAAAGATCAACCCTCAAACACCAAATTAGGACTATATTTCTTTTCCAATGTTATTGCTAAATTAATATTTCAGATTTTCAACATGAGAAATATTCAATAAAATAATATCTTTTTTTTTTTTGAAACATACTTCGAATAAACAATCTTTCTATTGATGTAGAATCATAGCACCCCTGAAATCTGTAACTCGATGGGTTGAGAATTTTGGTGTGATTACATAACATGGAAAATATCTCAAAGTGTGGGACTTTACGAATCAAGAGAGCTCTCCGGATGAAGGTCGGTTCCTATTCCTCTATTCAAGTGCACACATTCAATTTGCAGAGGATTTACTCTAAAACCTACTCTAACTTGCCAAGGAGACAGGGTTGAGAAAGATGCATGAAATAAACCTAAACTAACAAGGGTGATGCACCAAAGGAATGCTAAACACCTACTTTACAATTAAACACAAACCATTAAAACTGCAATACAACCACCATGCAGATAACCAAACTACAATGAGAGATCAGATGAATGCAATGAACACTGAGAGGGTTGAAAATCATCCACAGACATGTATTATTGCTCCAGAATTGATACAATACACTACAATGGCCAAGAGGAAAGATTACATTACAACTTGAATGGGAGGTTTGAAAACTCCACAAATTCACTTGCAGACAAGGGAAGAAGGGAGGGTGCAAAACAAAAATGTCCAACCTTTTGAAAAATGCACCTCCTTACAATATATAGGAAGAATGGGAGAAGGAGGTAGAAGAAATTTGAACTCCTATTCAACTACCCTAAAGATGTATTAAATCCAGTTGTGAAATTAATGGGTCTCATGACACAACCCATGCCTCCATTTCCATTTCTTATTGGGCAAGAAATACCTCATTATGGTGGTGGGTGAGAAGCATGACAACCTCAAGAATGGCGGCCTGTATTTACTCCAGTCATAGTCGAGGTCATCTGAAGGTCAGGGTTGGGCACTCAATGTGGGCTCTCACAATCTTTTCAAGATCCAAGCATTTAAAATCTTGGCGGGCTACATGATTCACAAAATCTTTTCCAAACTGCTTTGAGTTTGGATTTTTACCCATGCAAGATATTCATAGAGCCTCGCGCGTCTTAAGATTTTGCTACCCCTTTTTCACTCCTAAAGTTGTGACAGTTGGACACTTGGTCTCACCCACGGGCCTACTCTATTTCTTTGTGTTTTGGCTAAGTCCCCCTTGACTAGTAGAGCAACTATGTCTAACCCTAGACATGTGGAGGGCTTGCGCTTTTATGGCACCTGCCTCCAGAGTTGATCTTTTAAGTTACGTTGAGTTGATGCATGACACCTTCCACTGGCTCTTCCCTATTTACAAATTTCAATGGCCAATTCAACTTTTTGGGCTCAAACCACGTGGAGGCTTCATACTAGTTCAGTTCTCTATTTGGGTGACACATTTTTAAATTGTGTTGATGAGGCACATTGAGGCTTCACGACCTTTGTACTTAGCTGATTTGGGCGTGTTCCCTTTCTTGGTCCCCTGACTATGTGGCAGGAGTTGGCACTCATTTGGGGACTGCCTTTGGATTCGACCCTTAAGGGTGTGTCGATGAGACATGTGGAGGCTTACACTCAATCCTTTACACTTAGCCGATTTGGGCCTTGAGTGAACAAATTATATGTTCTTCCTTGGCGAGTCCCTCATTGTTGAATCCATTTTGAAGTCCTATGGGGTTTTGAGTTTCATTATTCCCTCTCATTCTTGTAAACGCGCTAGGCCGACACGTAATGTCTTCCACGAGTCCATTTCCTTACCTTGATTTTTTCAATGGTCGGTTCCACCTTTTTAGACTTTGGCCACGTGGCGATCCCATGCTCATTTTGAGACCTTGTTTAGACCAGACCTCTAGAGGTGTGATGTTGAGACACGTGGCAGGATGGCGGTTGTTGTGGGCATGCCTCTATATTTTTCCTTTGAAGATCTACCGAGATGACACATGGAGGCTTCCATCAACCCTTCTTTGAAATTAAAATTTTATGAAAGTTTGCAAAAATGCAAAAACTCCCGTTGTCTCGTAACTTCTCATTTCCCAAAAGTCATCCCCAGGCCCGCCGGCCCGCATTTTCCACTTAGCAAAATAATTCCTTCCCAGGCTCATGGGCCTACAATTATAACTTGTGACTTTTGCAAAAAGTGGAAAAATGCCAAAATATCTCCCACTACCCTGTCGGTTTGCAATCTTCCCATTTGGTGAAAAGTATTCCCAGGTCCGCCGACCCACTTTTGGCAAAAAAATCCTTCCAAGGCTTGTCGGCCCATAACTTGCAAAATATGAGGAGTTAGAAGGACTTATTTATATTTTTGGAAAGAAGAAGAAATTTCTATCTAATGGAAATTCTTTTAGAGGACCTTAAGTGCTTAAAATATATAAAAATTCAGATTAAAAAAAAAATGGGGGAAATGGTGTTAGTTGACCACAAATAAGTGTGAGCTTATTTTGGTCAACAATTTGGTGACTCATGGGGATCACCTACCTGCTAGGTGAAATGATCAGTTGCCTTGAATCATCCATTGGGTGTGGAGTCATGAATTGATAGCCTGGTACTGATCCTAGTCATGAAGCCTCAAGCCTGGCTGCTTACGACCTGTTGGCCCTTAACCTGCTCTACCACTTGCACTCTCAATTTTTATAAGAAAATCTTGAAGGTGAGATTTTCTGAGAGTAGAAAATTGTCTTGACCTAGAGCATTCACCTACTTCTAGAAATGGACTGTAGGAACACATTCACCTTTAGAGGCACACTGAACTGCACAATGATTCAACCTAGGAGCAATGAGACTGTGCCAAAGCACTTAGGGAAATTGAAACCTACACTACAACAAGACAATGTGCATATGCACTTAGAGGAATTAAAATCCTAGGCTAATATTTACAATGGTGAAACCTTTTCCTTTTAGTAACAACATTTAAGATAGATACATCGTTAACCGGAATTGGAAGCTCCTCTCCATCCAACGTAGACAATTGGAAGGAATTGCTACTCTTACATCCTGTGACCATGTAGGGGCCACTCCAAATAGCATCGAATTTAGAATGCCTCCCTAGCTTTTCCCGATCTGCATCCCACTTCAGAACTAGGTCCCCTTCCTGAAAGGTCCTTGCTCTTGCTTTCTTGTCAAACCACCTCTTGACTAAGGTTTGATCCTTTTCTATCATTTGAGCTGAAGTTTATCTGATTTCTTCTAATTATATTAGCTCGCATACCTAGCCTCCATTGGTTCAAAACTCGATAACTCCAACTACTTTATGAGCTCCAATGCCAAGTAACTCCAATGATATAAGCAACACTACCTCTTTCCCGTAGACCAACTTGTAAGGGGAATTACCTGTTGACCTCTTTGGTGTGATCTTGTAAGCCCACAATACTAATTTGATTGTGGTATGCCAAGTCCTTTGGTTTTCATATAGATTTCTTGTAATGATTCTTAGAAAATTCTTGTTCGTGGACTCTTCCCGCCCATTACCAGGTAATAATTTGAAGAGGTGCTCAATTAGGTTCCATTCTTGGTAACCCATTCTATGATCTTGGAACCTAGGAATGCCAATGTGTTTTTCTGATATGATAGTGGCCTACACTCCAAATCTAGTCACTATCCCTTCATAGAAGTCTAGTATGCTAGACTTGTTTACCTCCTCGAGTACTATTACCTCAGCCCATTTGGTGAAATAGTTCATTACTGTGAGGATCCACTTATGGCCTTAGCTTGAGTTTGGATTGATGACCCCAATGAAGTCTAATCCCCATTGCATGAATGGTTGGTCAACTGAAGTTGGGTGCAAAGGAAGTGTTGCTAGTCTTTCCTTACCTATGAAGAATGCACACTTTTTGCAATTTTTATCCAAGTGTAATCACTTTGAACACCATGGGCTAATAATATTCTACCTTCATTATCTTGAGAGCTATTACCCATGGAGCAAATGACCTCTAACTTCTCCATCGTGGAACTCTTGTAACAATCTATCAATTTGATATGTTCCAATGCGTCTCAAAGATGACACCATTTAAAACATCATCAACAAGGGCATATGGAATGGCTTGTAATCTAAAGTATCACCTTTTTTTTCTCATTTCTAGAGGGCATAGGCCTGTTTACAGGAATTGCATCATATTATGAGTCCAATAAGGAATAGACACATTATTATTTTATTTTTCTTGACCATCTTGTAGTACCAAGACAACTTTGTTTCCATTGATTGCATCAACTTGTTGACTCGAGGCTAGTTGTTCACATTGTTTCACCTGATTCTAGAGCATTTCTTCAAATGTTGACGAAACAGATAAGGGTAAAGGGCTAGGAGGAATACCTATTAAGATGTTGGTTGTAGGTTGTTGTGCACGTATGACTTCTGGATCCATAGCTGATCATGAGAGCTTCCTTTTTCTTGGAGGAACTACTTGAAATGGAAAACAAGACCACCAAATGAAAGTTAAACAAGTATATGTAGTGGAATGCCTAGCGTATGCTAGATCTAAGAAGTGTGATACTTCCTAGATGGTTGTCAATCCACTATTTAAAACAACTTAATGCTAACAATAAAGGAAATCCTACTATAGTTAAAATGATTTAGGTATCTCATTCATCTACAATAAGAAAATTCATTCACAATAGGCTAAGCTATGACTGAATCTGAAGGTCAAGGTCTCTGTCAGAGTGTAGGTATTGGTTAGGGTCAAGTTTTGGGTTTTTTGGGTATTGGGTAGAGAATGGAAGCTCTGTTCTTGGTTTCTGGTTAAGAACATAGAGACCGACATCGGTTTGGTATGACCGATGTTGGTTTAGGTTAACCGGTGATGGTTGTGGGTAACTGGCATCGGTATGGTCGAGGTACAAGAAATTCAATAAAAACTTGGTGAGGTGACAAATCTAAGGCTAGATGGAAATGGAAGGGCAATGGCCAGGTTTGTATGGGTCTCAGGTATGCACAGGAATGATTAAAATCTAGGTATAGGAAGTTCAAGGGTGTGGGTAAAAGGATGGTCAAGCTTGCATGGAGGTAAATGGTGGGGGAATGGAAATGGGAGCATAAAATAATGACAGAATTAAAAGAATTTACTTAAATGATAAAGAACCAGTGTTGGTTAACAAAACTTACTATTTGTGTGAGCTTGATGTCTGGTTGGCAATGGTGAGTGATCAAATAGAAGGGACTTGGTGTGGTGTTGATGCTTCCCTGGATGCTCCCGTGCTTTAGGTGGTAGCTATGGATGCTTTAATGTGTGTACTAATGTTGGTTTTGCTTGCATGCAGCTCTGATTTCATCACTTGTTCTCAAAAGAAAAAGGCCAAACTCTAAACAATGTGCCAACCTCAAAATAAGGTTGTTTTGGGGGTTAAATGGTAACCGAAAATGGTTTCAAAGTTGAATTTAAGAGTGGTTTCGTTTGACGGAGTCGGTTAGGGTGGGATTTCCTAGGTTTTCTAAAATGGGTAAATCCTTTTGATTTTCTTAGATCTCACCCATTTTTCTCCATGGAATAGAATGGAAGCTTCCTTCTAATGGATGGGAATGTGGTTAGAGGGAATATAGGATTTGATTTTTAGGGTTTGGGTAGGTCTTAGTTAGTTATGGCAACATACTAAGAATAGGTCTTAGGGTGAGGTGGCTAAGTGAGGTGGATGTGTGGGTATTATCCAATTAGGATATTTAAATAACAAATATTGGGAGGATAATGAATTAATTTAATTAAATTAATATTAGAGTGGGGTGAAGGGGGCCATGGTTAGGTGAATGTGTTCAAGGTGTTTATTTGATGAGGGACCAAGGAGAGTGTGACCCAATTTTGGTGTCTATATTTTGCCCCTTTTTGTTGCGTAGCTTGTATTGGTAAGTGACGCTGACAAAAATAAGATGTGGTTGCCCCATTTGTGGGTGAAGGTGATCCCCTCAAACTAGTAACTGATGAGGGAGAAGGTAGAATTGGTGAGTGGTTTGATAAAAGGTGAGTGTGTTGAGGAGGAAGGTGGGAAATAGGGGTAAATAAAGGGAAAAATGTCCACTCGGGTAATCTAGGTAATGGGTCAGGGTCAAAGGTAGTAATAGTCAAATGCATGCACATGTATAAACTACAACACGGTACTAGGTTGAAGAGAAGGAAAACTCTACATTGTCTAAGGTTGATAGGTTTATCCAAACAAGGTTGAAGTGAGTCCAGTATCCAAGGTATAGGATATGGTCAAGAAACATAATGCATGTCAGGTGTAGGAACGTTTAGGTATGTTCTGGTACACCAAGGGTTGGGTTAAGATAAACAGTCATGGAAAGAGGCAAGGTAAGGTCAGTATGTCCATCAACACAGGTATCGTGGCAGCAAGGTATAGCAAACACATGAGGTCAAAGGTCACTAGCAATGTTCCAAGTCCAAGTATCTAGGTCACAACATGGGTAGGGCTGAGGTATGGGTAAAATAACGAGTCCTTGAATGAGGATGAGGTGAGGGGGTAAAGGATAAGGTCAAGAAGGTCAAGTGGTGTGGCCAAGTGAGGTGAGTGTAAGATAAAAAAGGATTCAGGTCAAAAATTGGGGGTAGGAGGTAGTAGAAAGACTAAGCAGGTAAATTGATGATGGTTGAAAGGAACTCGATGCCGGTCAAGATGGACCAACCACTATAAGCTAGGGCACGAGGACTTATGCCGGTTAGGGTAAACTTATACAGGTTAGGTTGGGGTTGTTATAAAAGAGAATTTTTTTGTTTTCTCAATTCATTTGTCTTGTGCAAAAGAGGAGCAAACAATAGAGGAGAGAGAAAAGGGTGGAAAATGATAGAGTGAGATAGAGGACTAAGTTGTTGAGCCACGTGGCTGGTGAGAGTTGGTCGATAGGTGGATCCATGAGCTAGGTTGGATTGGTTTGAGTGGATTGATTGGTTGGAGAGCGAGAGGTCATTTGGTGATGGCAGAGGCAAGAGAGGGATCGGGGGACCACCAGTGCAGCGGCCAGAGGTGCCACCACGCAGACGGTAGTGCAATGAGGTAGGATTCAATCTAACTCATTGTTTTGTTTATTAAATTGAATTAGTGGGTGAAAATGGGTTTTTTGTTTTGGGGGAAAATAAATTTTGAATTATGGGAGGGAAATCAAGTAAAATAGGAAATGGAGGGAGGGGATTGGGTGAAGAAGGGGTGGGGAAGGGTATAAGGGGAATTTGGGTAGGATTGGGTGGGTAGAAGGGAGTAAAAAGGGATTTTGAGGAAAATGGGGTTGGGCACCCCTGGTTTTGTAGTGTGATGACCGCATCGGTTAAAGGTTAGCCGACGTCGGTATTAGGGTGCGGTATCGGTCACAAAGCAGGTGACCGATGCTTTGGTGGAAGGAGGACTGGGTCGGGCCGAGTTAGGGGTAACCGATACTAGTCATAATTGGGGAAAAGGGGCCAAAAGGTGTCCGAGGTTGGGTGGGTGAGGTAGATAGGGGTGAGAAAAGTGGTTTTGGTGAAAATCATAACATAGGTAAGGGGTAAAAATAGGTAAGGGTGGAGTTGTTAGGGAAAAATGTATAGATGTGTAGGAAAAAGGTAAGGTCGGGAGTGGGTCAAAATGGAAGTAGGTGAGGGGTCGGGGGTGTGGTTGAATAGGTGAGGTGATATTAGGTTGGGTAGGGTTAGGGTAGGTAGGTCGGTAGGTTAGGGTTGGGTTGGGTAAGTAGGGAGGTACAGGTTGGTTTGGGGTGGAGGGTAGGCCATGGGATAAATGGGTAAGTAGTGAAGTAAAAGAGGTAGGGTAATGGGAATGGGTATGGGTGAATGTAAATATGGTTTTCTTTAAATAATGTGATTGTTTTTTGGATGCAGGTGAGAGATCAGCTGAGGATGTGAGACAAGGTGCCACCCCTACTCATGATAGTTCGAGGTGTAGCGACACCGAGGAGTTGTGGCATGTTGAGGAGGTGGGCCTGATTGGGGTCCGATGCTACCGGCATGTAGTTTGGTAGCCGAGTCTGATGGTCACCCTCATCGATAGATGGGATTTAGCGACCAACATGTTCCACCTACCGATGGGTGAGATGACATTCACCTTGGAGGACGTGTACAGGATCCTACGTTTACCTATATTGGGTACGCAGGTATATTCGATCTCCTCAGAGGCATCAGAGGAGTTGATGTTGATGGTATTTGGGGAGGGGATGGTAGAGCTAACATTCCATAGCACCAATCTGAGCTATGGAGAGATGTACCTAGCCCATCTAGAGGAGACGAGGCTAGTAGTATTATTGATGGAGGTAGTCTGTTGTTTTGCACTACTAGATGCAGAGGGTGGGAGATTCCCATGATCACTGATGGGAGTGCTACATGACATGATGATGGAGAGGACCTGATTTTCTTGGGCACCAACATTCCTAGTATAGCTATATAGAGATTTGGGCATATGGGTGGCTCTGCAGGTTCAGTCTATGATGTAATTTTATTCTACATTGTTGGGCCTATGAGCACATTGTCTGTGTGCGTCCAGTGGGTATGCCCTAAGCAGATGCATTTGAGCTAGGTTTTGTGTAGGTGGGGTACAGGTGATGGGTGCCTATTATTGGAGAGTGGTGATCAGACAGGGCTACACATGATGTAGCATACTACCGGTGGCTATTAGAGGGATTGTCTGGGGTAGACATTATATGGAGACCGTATGTGGGTTATCCCTCATATAGACAGATGGCTAAGGAGTTAGTTGGCCTTCAACTACTCAGATGGATAGAGGGGCACCGTCCAGAAAGGACAAGATGATCCCGTAGACAGGGTCCAATGGCAGTTTGGATTACTACAAGATATACCACCACCCTTCCCACAATACCGAGAGGGATGATGTGGAGAGACCACTGCCACTTCCATAGCCGGCATTACCTATTGGGTAGGAGAAGCGGAGTTATAGACCGGAAAATTGATGATGCCGATGTGATGGAAAAGTATAGACAGTGGTGGGCAGCCCAACTATGAGTAGTACCTCCCGTGCCAGGCAAGCAGATTTAGCCACCCTCACTATGTAGAGAGACACTCTACTGGGGTAGGTGGTGGCCTTGATTACACTGATTGGGGGAAGTACAGGGCAGCTAGAAACATTAGAGGAAGAGGTGGCCACATTGCATCCGTAAGTGGCGGATCCAGAGGCCCGGATGGCCCGGGGTGGAGATGATGAGGGTGATGAGGGCGGTAGCCGCCCTATAGGCACATGTTGCAAGTTTGTAGGGACAGTTGGCCACTACATAGGCATAGATTTAGGCATTACAGCACATGTACACACACAAGGTATGGGGCCGATGACACTTCCACAGGCACCAAGATAGGGTCCTAGTTCACATGTAAGGGTAGGGCAGTGTACGGGGGATGAGGCCAATGGGGCCACCATAGAACGTACTTATATCTAGGTTACGAGATGCCCTAGGTGATGCTAGATATTATCAGGATTAGTTGATAGCGGTCAAGATATATTTTCTATCCTATAGAGAGTATAAGGCACAACAGGCCTCGAGTGAGAGGACCAGATCCCATACTCACAACGTGGAGAGCATAGGGGGCCATCAAGCCCCAAGACAGGATCAAGGTGAGGCCACCAGCTCATGGAGGCCAGCTCTAGGTGATGTACCATCAGGGGCCCAACTGCGACCTATGGTGGGCAGTGAGAGGTTATCAAGTCGTCGGCTAGGAGCTGAGGAGGAGACAAGTGAGACTAAGATGGAGGATGTTCGATAGGATGATGCCTGATGCACATCCCTTTATTTTGATGTATTTTGATTCATTTTTGATAGATATCAACTGTGTGCCGAATTGAGTGAGGATGTATGAGAGTTTTGTATATTTTTGATCATATACCGGCTGCGTGCCGAAGATGGTGAGGTTGTATATGAGATTTTTGAGAGATTTGATTATATGTACTAGCCTGCGTGCTGAAGATATTTGAGATTATGTATATGGAGACACATGTTTGGATATTTTTATTTATAGAGATGATGATGATGATGAGTATGGTCATTATGTGTATACATGGTTGTGGTTATCTTGCTATTTTGATGTGTATATGTTATGGAAAATATAAGTAGCGTAGGCATGATAGAGTCAAGTCATAGGCATGGATCGAGTTAGGTTGTAGGCATGGTTGAGTCAGGTTGTGGTCTAGGCATGGATTGAGTCAGGTTTTAGGCATGATGGAGTTAGGTTTTGTCATAGGCATGGATCGAGTTAGGCTATAGGCATGGTGGAGTCTAAAGTGGTTGAGGTTGTAATTCATTAAGTTGTGTAATGAATGATGATATGGATCATATTTAAGATGTTTTATAATACATGCATGATAGTGGTAAAGAAATGGTAGACATAATGAATGGATGTTGGATGATGATAAAGGTGGAAAAAAATTGTTTTTGTTGGTTTTTAATTTCTAATTATTGATGTAAAAAGAAATTTAACAAGGGTAGATCATGATTTAGGAAAATGAAAGGTGAATTGGTTAGGGTTAGAGAGTGGCCAAGCTAACCTCCAAGGGCCCCATGCCCTCAGAGTGTTGCCTACATAGTTCTGGCGAAAAGGGACCTCAGGCCGATGTAGTTCTCCCATAAGCTAGGGAAGAATGTGAGGAGGTATGAGTATGGGTGGGTATGTTATAGGCATGATTGAGTCTAGGTATGTTAGGTATGGGTGAATTATGGGCACATTGGTAGAGGTGATTTTGAGGTGATTATGGTGAAGGAGGAGAAAAAAAATTACCCAAAAAGAAGTGTCGAGGGTCAAGTCCTATATAAGGTAATCAATATGTAATGAAGTAGTTTAAAAAGATAAGAGGAAAGAAAGCCACCTGATTGGTTAGAATCATAATGAGTAGGTCATACCTTAGATAGGTGGATGAATATAAGACCCTAAATACATTGCATGATTGATTATTCTAAAGGTGAAAAGTAGTCGCATGACCACCAAATGTCACGGTTCCATGAGGTCCCTTGAGGCTAGTAGGAAATGAAAGTACGAATGGTGAGAGGGTGAAAGGTGGTTAGTTTTTATATGGTACTAGGTAGCATGTCTTTGTGGCAAGAGATCCAAGGTCACAATGGGAAAGTCCATGACTAAAAGGATTTTTGTTTTAACTAATGTTTGAGATAGACTGATCGATGTGGGAAGTCTATATGGGATGAGGAAATTAACTCCTTAAGGTCTTCGTGAAGCTGATCGATGCGGGAAGCTTCAGATTCTCTCTCTTTTTTTTTAAAGAGCTTTACATAGTTGTCCTTTGAGGGAGTAGTCTATTTATAATAATGAGGTAGAGAGAAAGATGTCCTTTTGAGGGAGTCATCCATTTATTAGAAGTTTGACTCAAGGAGTTTATTCCCATGTGAGGGCTTTGAAGCCATGAACAAGACTAAGGTGAATAATTGGATTATTGTTCGAAGGCAAGGTGAAATGACCATGGAATCTCATCTAAAAGTAGATGAAAAGTATCCATGAGAATCATGCCATGTGCAGTGTCATGGTACACATATTTAAGAGAAGATAAAAGAGTAACGGTACACACATGATTTTATTTAATCATTAGTGATGTCGTAGGAAGTGGATAGCGCTTAAGGGATGAGCATGGAAAGAGGCAAAATGTGAGGTAGGACTAAAAATCAACAATAGAATGGTCACAGATGCAAGGCATTAAGGGCTCGGAGTTCGGGTTTACCATTGTGTGAAGATAAACAATAGGCACTGATCCGTAAGTATGAGTCACGATGTATGGTCCAAGCCAATTAGGAGAAAAATTTCTCCATTTACTTTTTTTTACTTTGGTTACATGTTGATTTTCTTTCAGGACAAGATCACCGACTTGGAAGGTTTGCTCATGGACACATTTGTCATAGGCACGTTTGATACATTTTTGGTAAACTTGAAGGTGGTCAATAGTCTTAAGATGATGTTCATATATAACTTGAGTTGTGCTAAACAATCGGACGAAAGTCATCATCATTGAGCATGTCATGGAGAGAAATGTGGAGTGAGGGAATCTAGACTTCGAGGGGTAGAACAACCTCTATACCATTGACTAGAGAAAAAGGTGTGGTGGCAATGGAAGTGTGAATATTAGTGCGGTATGCCCACAGGGTGAAAGGAATATGCATATGCCAGTCCTTCCTAGTATCGTTAACCACTTTCATGAGAATTTTGTTTAGGGTTTTGTTGGTGGATTTGGCTTGGCCATTGGTCTTTGGGTAATAAGGTGATGAGAAACTTAGCTGAATGTCAAAGGCATCACAATTTTTTCATAGGGTTGTATTTTGAATTGTTTTCCATTATTAGTGATGAGGCGATGTGGGACACCAAAGTGACAGATGATGTGATGATTGATGAACTCACATATTTTCTTAGCTTTCGTGGAAATGAGAGGTATGGCTTCAACCCATTTTGTGTAGTATTCGGTAGCGGTGATGATCCATTGATGTCGTTGGGAAGAATGGGGATTGATCTCTTCGACAAGATCCAAACCCCATTGAGAGAAGGGCCAAAGGTCACGGGTGACCTGTAAGGCATGATTGGGTGTATGATGAAGGTTGGTGTGTTGTTGGCATTTTACACAATGCTTGACGTAGTCGCAACAATCATCATTGAGGGTCGGCTAGTAATAGCCTAAGATAAGAATATGATTAGCAATAGCAAGGCCACTAGAGTGACCTCCACATATGCCATCATGAACCTCCTTAATGGTATAAAGAATTTCAGAACTCTTAAGGCATTGTAAGAGATTTCCATTGAAGCCACATTTGTAGAGGATGCCACCCATGATGACGTAACGAGAGAAATTTTTAAGAAAGGCCCGTTGTCCATTATGAGTGAGGTCGGGAGGAAAGATGGAACGAGAAAGGTAGTCTGAGTATTGTTTATACCAAAGGTCACTCAGTCAGGGGTAGCAGTTCCAATGGAGTAAACCTCGCAAGGTAAATAAGAGGGTGATTGGAGTCTTTGTATGGTGACAAAGATTTTAGAATTGGCAGGTGAAGTGGGGATTTGAGAAGCCAAGTAGGCCATGGTATCTACAAATTTGTTGGTTGAACATGGGATGGTTTGAAGGGCATAGTGGTCGAAGGTGGTCAAAAGTATGTCTACGTGATGTTTATACTTTTGAAGTGTCTCATTACGACATTGGTATATACCATTGACTTGGTTTATGACCATTTAGGAATCACTAAAGATGTTGATGGATTTGACATCCAAGGTGTAGGTAGCTTGGAGACCTAATATGAGCGCTTCGTATTTGGCAATATTATTTGTACAATAAAAATCTAGTTTGAAAGAAAAAGGCATCGGTTCACTATCAAGCAGAATGAGGATAACGCCTGTCCCACCCCCTTACTGACACTTGGAACCGTCGAAGAAGAGTGTCATTTAGTATACAAGCTTTTCCAAGGAAAGGGAAGCAATTGACTCATCTAGAAAGTCAAAATAAGAAGGTTGATCCCTGTAAATACGTGTGTCGGCCAATTTTTCGGCATTGGCTTGGCCCTTGAAAGAATTTTGATGGATAAATTTGAGGTCGAGGTCGGCCAAAAGCATGAGCCAACATGTGGCATGTTGATTTTGGTAAGGTTTGGCATACATGAAGTGTAAGGGGTTAGTGTTGGTCACAACATAAGTCTTGTTATTAAGTAGGTAATGGTGGAGTTTTGTGGCAACAAAAACTAAAGCTAAGAAGAGTTTTTCAGCATGGGTGTATCAGGTTTCATAGTCTAAAATAGTATGGCTTATGTATTAAACTACCTACTCCCTATGTTCTTCATTGCGATGAGCGAGCATGGCCCCCAAGGAGTGATCGGTAGTTGAGATGTATAGGTAGAAGGGTTGATCATCTTTAGGTGGAATGATTACGGGTGGTTGGAGAAGGTATCGTTTAAAGGCCCCAAAAGCTTTATGGCAGTCATTAACCCATTTAAAAGAGACATCTTTCTTGAGAAGATGATGAAATGGTGACACCGATCGAGACATTTGTGAAATGAAGTAGCAAATAGATCGAACTTGCCCTGCAGCTACGAAGTTTCCTAAGATTAGTGGGTAGAGGAATTTCAAGAATGGCCTTGACTTTAGCAAGGTCAACCTCTATACTACCTACGAAAATGATAAATCCCAGAACTTTCTGAGAGAACCGCAAAGACACACTTCTTGGGCCAAAGGTGAATGCAATATTTAATAAGGTGGGCAAAGATGGTTTTTGGGATGACAAGGTGCTGTGAGCGGCATTTAGATTAGGCCAGCAGATCGTCCATGTAATCTTATAATATACAATGCATGATGTCATGGAAGATATAAGTCATACTTTGTTGATAGGTGGCACTAGCGTTTTTAAGGCCAAAAGGCATGACTCGATAGCAAAATGTACGCCAGGGGTGATGAATGCGGTTTTTGTTGATCCTCTAGGGTGAGTGAGTTTTGGTTATAACCCGAGAATCCATCTATGAGTGAAAACATCCCATGACCAATGGTAAGGTCAACCAGTTGGTCAATACCAGGTAAGGGAAAGTCATCTTTTGGGCAAGCTAGGTTGAGGTCATGGAAATTTGTGCAAATGCGGAGTCCCCTATCACCTTAGTGATAGGGAAAATGTTGGAAATCCACTGGGGATAATCAATGGGTAAGATGAAGGAAATAGAAAGGAGGTGTTGAAGTTCTTCTTTGACCAGAAGAGCAATGTGAGGGTGCATTTTCCTCAACTTTTGTTTGACAGTTTGGCATCAGGAATGGTTACGATATTGTGTACCACTATAGTGGGGTCAATACCTGAGCATATCTACATAAGACCAAGTGAAAATGTGGTTATGGTTTTTGAGAAAAGAAGTGATGGCTTCCTGTTCAGCAACATCTAAGGATTTTCCTATCTTTAGAATGTGCGAGTCGTCCTGAGTGTGAATGTTGATTTTGATAATCAATTCATTCAACATGGTTTACATCTCATAGGGTAACGACCAGATGAATATATGAGTCTTTTGCACCAAGGTAGGTGAGTATAGATTCATCATCCTAACATTGAATGACATTAATTGAAGGTGTATCATCGTCGATCATTTCCGAGATAGAGGAAGGAAGAGAGGAAGGAGCCTCACCCTCACGTTGATAAGTCAGAGGCCCCAAAGAGATGGTGTTTATGAAAAAAATAGGAGGAATGGATTTTGGATCCATCGACTCCGTCGGTGAAGGTGGTGATGGTGGTGAAGAAGGTGGAGAAGGGCTGATGTCCTCGATGAATTCAATGCGTGCCTTCTTGGTAGGTGGTTCTCAAATCCAATACCACTACGGTCATTATGTTTACGAGTAGTACAAGAAATAAAACTATGGTGGCCTTACTCGTAAAATCCAAAACCAAAACCCTTCCACACACATCGGTGTAGGAAGGTGTGGGCAAAAAAGTGATACGTGAGTGATTGGAGGTCAGCAGAAAATGGGTGGGTTTGTGATGGTGGTTTAGGTGTGCAAGTGGAAGTATCAAGTCCCCTATAGGTGAGACTGGTATGAAGGTGGGGACTACCATAAAGTATGTGCTCTCCTATACAAAGTGATCATAACGAGGGTGTTGGTGAAGACTTCCATACTCTTGTGGAGTAAGTAATGTGTTGACACTATATAGGTGATACTCCCCTAGAGTGTGGCATTGAAAAATTCCTTCTAAGGGATTGGTGGTTCATATGTGGGTAGCTAGAATATACAATGTGTCAAACATCGGATCGGAGGAGGAGCTAACAGATTGGGAGGCCAATGGTTCGGCTATGGAGGTTGTGGTAGTGGTGGGAATAAAGGATTTAGGTGTGATTGAAGTAGCGGCTACACTAGTGGGTGGAGGTGTAGGTGAAGATGCAATGGTCATGGAGGTAGATGCCTTAATGGGTATAAGCATGTCATTGGGTCGGTAAAGCATGTTGCAAGTTTTGAAAGGTGATGGGTCAACCAGAATGGTATAGGTGTTTCCTTCATGCTCAAAATTTACACAATGATACAAAGTGGAAGGAACACAAACCATTACATGAATTCAAGGTCCTGCCAAGCAACAAGTTATATTGAAATTCCCCTCCAAGACATAAAAAAATATGGAGCAGTCTGCGGGGCCCATGCGAATGTGGAGGATGATGGTGCCAAGTGTAGAGGTGATAGCATCATTGAATGAATGCAACATGACAAGATGTTTATGCATATAATTGTCAGGTATGCACATTTGAGTGAATGCATGGGAGGAAATGATATTAATGCTAGCACCCCATTGATCATAACACATCATACACATATATCATCGATGTGGATAGAGATGAAGAGAGTTGGGTCTAGGTCATCAGTTTGGTGCGGTGCAATCTCTTCCTCTAAGAAGCTAAGGGAGGCTACTTGGTGAGTAGGTGGAGGTGTGGATAAAGGTGGTAATTTGGTGAGAGATGTTACATGATGGGGTGTAATAATGGAGGCTATGGGTGTAGGGTCATTGGGTAAAACCTCAATAGATTGCAGGACCTCCATGAGAGCTTGACGATGGGATTCTAAGGTTTGGATGAGGTCATATAGAGACATTTTGAGGGGGATTGGTGTAATTATTTGAGCATGGCACGATGTGTAACCCCATTAGAAATAGGATATGTGGGGCCGTGGATAGTGATTTTAGGTATAGGTGCAGATGGTATGTTGGGTATAGGGTTGGTCGGTGGGTCGGTTGCCTTTTCCTTGCCTTTATCTTTCTAGGCATGGGTAGCAATGTGGATCATGTTGATTTGAGGTGGGGAGGTAGGCAAGGTAGGTGAGCCATGAAAGGTATAGTGACATGAAGGGAAAAATCCTAATGGTGGGAAGGAACCTTGTGAGATGAGCTAGGCACACCGACATTTGGGTGGAGGTTTGGCAAGTTCTTTGATGTAAACCATGTTAATTTCAAATCTTGGAGGTGGTTCTAGGAGTTGTGGGGGTGAAGGTATGGGTCATTGAGTAGGTAGTGAGGGAAGAGCTATGGGAATGGGTGTTGGTGAAATGGGGTCCTCATCGAGAAGGTCATCATCATCAAAGTTTTCTTCGGGAGGACACAACTAGATAAGAATGGTTTTCAAAGCCTTGTAGTTCTCCACATTGTGCCCTAACACACGATGGTAGGCACAAATTTTTGTGTCATCAAACCCTTTTGGTTTGGGTTTGAGAGGGTCATAAGGTCTGAGTGGTGGTAATGTGATGACAGAAGTTTCAAGGAGGTTAGTTAAGATTTTGGCATAGGATCCCGCTAGTGGATCACAATGGGAAGTGAAAGTGGGTTTGGGTATAGGTGTGGCTAACTGTAGAGGAAGGGTATTTACATGAGGGGGAGTGGGTTGAGCTATGGTTTTAGGTTCTAGTGTGATCTTGGGTGTTGGTCATGTTTGCTTGGGTAGGGGTATGGTAGATGAACTGGCAGGAGAGTGTGTGGTTGTTTTGACTACCTTATTGGAGGGTAGCAGATTTTTGTCTTTATGTTGCACCTTCTTGGCTAAAGGAGATATGGACACATGAGCTCTAGAGGTAAAGGCAGATGGTGGAAGGGGACATGTTATTCATGGGGATAACGAAGGTCTTGTGAAGGTAGATGGCATGGGTAGTGAAGGAGCGTGAAGGAAAGAGAATGAAATTTCAGAAGTAATATAGAAGGTATCGATGGTATTGGAGGTATGGGTGGTAAAGATCTTTGCAGGCATGGGAAAAAGTCATGTCGGGCACTTGGGTATGGTAGAAGTCTGCGAGGGTGGAATGGGTTGTTGTGTTTTTAGTTTACCAGTAGTTCGACATTTCTTAACCGTCTTTAGAAGGGTGAGGTCCTAAGATGGATGGAAATAGTGAAGGTGATGAATGTGTGATCGGCAAGGTTGGATTATGAGTTCTATAGGATTGGATCTTCTAGTTGGGTTTTGGATTAAACTTGGTGTCATCTTTGGAGGATGTAGCTAAATATAATTTAATGGGTGGATGAGTAAGGCTAGTGGTTGGGATGAACCCTAAGGAAGTAATAGGTTTAGGAAAGGAAGATGATGTAGGTGTGGGCTTGGATGTAGATGCATGTTGGGTTATGGGTAGGGGTGTGAGTTGAGCCATGAGTGGTATCGTGGTGGAATTTTTATAGTTGTAGTTGTGTTTGGTTTGATTGGCTGAAATATTTTTGGGTAGATAGTGAAAGTGTTAGCAGGTGACATCTACATTTGTGTTGAGACAGGAGCAGAAAGACACCCCCAAAGTAAGGTTTTATCCACATAATCTAGGTGATCAGCTAAGCATGAGAAAGGCACTGTTGTAGGTGAGTTTGATGAGGATCTAATGACGATTCCCATAAAATGTCTCTTAGAGATGGGGAATTTGCTAGCTTTAGCTTAGTGGGTAAGAGATCCGAAAGTAAGTCTACAAAATCTTGGGTAACTGATGGAGAATGATCACCTAGAGGTAAAGGTATCTCTACTAGATCCTTGATAGGTGGAGGAGAAAATGGGTGCTCCTCTGTGGGTGGAGGAGATAATGGGTGCTCCTCTATGGGTGGAGGAGCTGATGGGTGCTCCTCTATGGGTGGAGGAGATGATGGGTGCTCCTCTGTAGGTGGAGGAGATGATGGGTGCTCCTCTGTGGATGGAGGAGATAAACAAGTATCTTCCATGGACTGGAGAAGTACTATGGGTGACAACTCTTTAGGTGTAGAAGTCAAAGGTGAAATAGTCTTGATGTTAACGGAAGGATCCTCCATAGGTGAGGAAGGAGATGAAGGGTGTTCCTCTATGGGTGGAGGAATAGGTGAGGTTGGTTCAAGTGTAGGTGGAGGAATTTGGGCTAGGATTTCCTCGATGGAAGGAATATGAGGTAATTGGGCAACAACGGGTGTATCGTTGAAAATTGTGTAGACCTCATGGGTATGGCTATCATGAGTTGAGGTTTCTCTAGTTTGATCAGAAGAAGGGGCATGATTAGGAAATGGTTTCTTGAAGATATGTAGGTTTTTATTGGTAGGTGTGTTAGGATTATCCAAGGTTAACTTGCCTTTCTCAAGCATTTCTTGGACAATGTTTTTGAAAGTGATGCAATTTTTGTCACTATGACCCTTTACTCAATGATAGTTGCAGAAGTCGTGCTCTTTATACCATGCGAGTGTGGGGTGAGCAGGTCAAAACCAATGTGTGGTTTCACATGAGGAAGGGTGATGGCCCCAACTTTAATGAGCTTTTCTAAGACAGAAGAATAAGGCTCCCCAATTGGGGTGTATTTCCATTGTTCCCATCTGAATTGAAAAGTTTGGACATGAGAAAGATTAGATGAGGGACTAGCCTAATTTGATGGATGAGCTAGGCTGGCCTTGAGTACCACTGCATTAGTGGTTCCCTTGGCTTTTGAATAATTTTCTGTGGTTTTGAAGAAGAAGAGGTATCATTTGATTTGAATGTCGAATTCTTATTACATAGTTGGATTTTCTTCTCTTCGATGGCCCAAATCTCTAGCTTTCGTGCCATGGTGAATGCCTCATCGAAGGTTCGGAAATTCTAGACCTGCAGGGTTGGTGAGATATGTCTAGCACAAGCCCACATGAAGAGCTCTATGAGTTTAGTTTGTGGTAGTTGGAATCGAGTTGATTGACCAAAGCTACGGAAATGAGTAAAAAAATCTACGATAGATTTGTCATCATACTGACGTGTAGAGTATAGGTCAGTCATGGTAACCTTCTTAACGACATTAATGGAGAAGTGATCCAAGAAGGCTTGGGCTACCTAATTAAATGAGAATATAGAGTGTCTAGGTAACCCACTATACCAATCTAACACGGGATTGGTCAGAGACATGGGAAAGGTCCTCAGGAGCAAAGCATCATCATGGGTGATCAAATAACACCCGTGTTTGAAAGACCACAAATGTTGTTGTGGGTCCTCTTTGTTATTGAAGTGGTTGAATTTAGGCATTTCCCAATGCATGGGATATGGACGGATAGGAATGGATGGGTGTATAGGCTCATTACAAATCTCATCATAGGTGAGATTGTTGTGGGTGCCAAAAACCAATGCCTCCAATGTCTGCATCTTGTCCATCATTAACTTGATTAGGTCGTTGGTAGGTTGTGATTGTTGGGTACCTCCTATAGCGTAAGGAGGTTGGTGTTGGACATATGATGGAGGTGGCATTCCTATATATGGTGATGCCATATAGGTAGATTGAGAAGGAGGAAGTGAAATAGGGGAATGTACCCTAGAATGAATGATAGATGAAATGGGAGGATGCTGATAGTATGTATATGGAGGTGGAAGGGTCGTGGTGACCCTAGTGGCAATGGGGGCTAAGGATTGTGGAATAGAAAGAACAATGTTTTGAAAAGGGGTAGGGGTCACCGACACCGGGGGTGGTTGTGTAGCTACGGGTATATATGAAACAATAGGTGCGGATGAGGTTATGTTCTGGGTGGTTGGTGAAGGTATAGTGGATGTGGTGGGTACAACAGATGTGGCAGATGCAATGGTCATAACAGGTATGGGGCCTAGCTGTGAAACAACTAGGGGCAAGGCAAGTGCGGGTAGCGTGGAGCCAAAGGAGGTTGGAGAAGAATTAGGAGTGAGTTTTGAGGGAATAGATATGGGCATGTCGTATATCAACTAACCCAAGGCATCTCAAGTGGATGAGTGGGAAAGATAAAACTGCAAGGTGGCAGGGTTCTGGTCAAGGAGTCATGTGAACTCCTTGTCTCTTGTGGCGATAGTGATAGGTTGGGTAGGATCCATGGGTGATAAAATAGAAGGTGGTGAAGGACTAGGTGGGAGTGGTTGATGACTGGTGTGGAATATGAGGGCATTTTCTTGGCTTTGGGTCAGCACCATGTGAACAAGCATTGACGTGGCAAGACTACTTTCTATAAATGACATAGAAATACAACGAGACAGGATAAATAGGCGGTGGTAGGTGAATTGGGGTTAAAATGTCAGCTGGAAAATTACACAAGCTAACCGATGCTAGTTAGGTTAAACCGATGCGATCACAGGTAACCACGGTCGGTCACTGTGGAAAGTGGATAGTTGGTCAAAACAAGGAAAAAGGCCAATACTTTGCCAAGTATGCAAGATGCTGATGGAATTACTAGGTCAGTGAATATGATAAGAGTGACAGAGACTCTGAATAGTCAAAGAAGGTGAATAGGTGTCCTTTTGGGTAGGTTAACCAAAAGAACAGTGAACTGACACCGATTGAGTGAAACCGATGATGGTCAGAAGGTAACCAACGATGGTCGTTGGATCGACACCGATTACTATGAAATTGAAACAAAGATGAAGAAAATGTGGTTGTGAGTTAAAATTAAATGTGGAATCAAACCCATAATTATGAGAATGATGAGAATATGGTCCAGACACACTCAGATGAAGCTGGAATACACCAACTGTGATGAGGAGTGTGCAAGGGGAAATAATAAAAATGAAGAATGTGACCTCTCACCTCAAAACACAAGCCAAGTAGAAACACTAAGAAAAATACGATCCTAAGAGTGCTTTTTCTATTATGTTTGTTTAGCTTATGTTATTTAAGGATTGACTCATGAAATTTAGAATAGAATTTTTTTGGTGAGGATGGCTTCCTACGAAGAAGGATATCTACAAGGAGAGGTTTTAGGTATGTTATGGTGGGGCGGGCCATCCTCTGATGGGGTACTAGATAGAGATAACCAAGTGCGGTGCCCACTGTGCTGTGATCGTGTGATAACCTACAGCTTCTTCTAGGTAAGATGTTGTTTAAGAATGTGTATATATTTTTAATTTTGTGATGTTTGGTAAGACTTAAAGAAAGAAAGAGAAAGGAAGTGATTTTCTATGATTCATTTGTCAACCATCAGCTGGGCATGACTTTCAACGTATAGGTTGCCCTCAATTAATGTGATCTAATGCATAGAAGAAGAATGAAATGAAATGAGTTTTAAATCCAAATTGAAATTTTGAATTCGATGACATAAAAAGGTGAACAGAGAAGTGATGCTCTTTCACTAATGCGATACTAATGAAAGGGAAAAAGTGTTCTTTTTAAAGCACCAAAATACGATTGCTTTTAGACAATAGAAGAAAAGAATGTTCCAAGGGAGAAATTTTAATGTAAGAATCTTTTAGAAAGGAAACAAACATGCAAATTTTCACCTAGAAATGAAAGAATGCAAAGAACCCGAATGGGTCCCACTGGGCATGCCAAAATGTTTCACCTAATTCTAGAGCATTTCTTCGAATGTTGACAAAATAGATAAGGGTAAAGGGCTAGGAGGAATACCTGTTAAGATGTTGGTTGTAGGTTGCTACGCACATATGACTTCTAGATCCACATCTGATCATGAGAGCTTCCTTTTTTCTTAGAGGAACTACTTCAAATGGAAAAAAAAACCACCAAATGAAAGTTAAACAAGTATATGTAGTGGACTGCCTAGCATATGCTAGATCCGGGAAGTGTGATACTTCCTAGATGGTTGTCAATCCATTGTTTAAAACAACTTAATGCTAACAATAAAGGAAATCCTATTGTAGTTAAAATGATTTAGGTATCTCATTCATCTACAATAAGCAAATTCATTCACAACAAGATAAGCTATGACTAAATCTGAAGGTCAAGGTCTCTCGTCAGTGCGCAGTAATGAGATAACCATATGCGGTGTAATGACTTGGAGTACCTCTCGATCTATTCATTCCATGACTCGGTAATCTATCGATCTATTCATGAGTATCAAAGAGTTGGCGTTTTTATTTTGATAATGAAGGAATCTTATGATATGAAAATAGGGTATATGTACCTATCTTTGAATGATTTGAGAAGGAAGTTGTTAGTTGAATTTCATAATTCGCCCTTCTCTCTGGACACTGGTATCACAAAAATGCTTGCTGATCTAAAACAACAATACTTCGGAAAGGTATGAAAAAGATGTTATTGATTTTGTGACTCATTGTTTGGAATGTCGGCGGGTTAAGGTAGAACACATGCACCCTATTGGACTATTATATCCCCCCATAGCATACCGCAGTACAAATGGCAAGTAATAAGCATGGACTTTGTACAAGGGTTACCTATGTCTAGGAATAAACATGATGTTATCTTGATAGTTGTAGATAAACTAAGGTAGCTCATTTCATCGCTGGAAATATAAAGAATGATTCACCAGTGTTGGCCAAAATATTCATGCACGAAATTTTCAGGTTACATGGTGTACCAGAATTGATTATATCTGACAGGGATCCTAGAATGACGTCAAGATTTTGGCAAACGCTTAATACAGCTCTTGGAACGAAACTAAACTTCAGTTCTGCATATCATCCAGAAACGGATGGACAAACAGAGAGAGTAAATCAAGTGTTGGAAGATATGTTGTGAATGTATTGCATGGATCAACAGTATAAATGGGAAGAGTATCTTCCACTAGTTGAATTTGCATACAACAACACTTATCACTCATCTCTTAAAATGGAACCTTTTGAAGCACTTTATGGAAGGAAGTGCAGAACCCCTGTTAGTTGGGATAGTGTTGAGGATAGAGTGGTAATTGGACCAGATATCCTCACTGAAATGGAACAGCAAGTAAAGTTGATTCGTGAACGATTAAAGGAAGCAACAGATAGGCAGAAGAGCTATGCTGACCTTAAGTGGGTTGATTGAAGGTTTGAGCTTGGTGAGAAGGTTTTTCTTCGTGTTAAACCCAGAAAGAGTTCTATAACTTTTGGCAAGGCTACCAAGTTATCACCTCGTTATGTGGGACCTTTCGAAATTGTCGAAATAATCAATCCTATAGCTTATCGATTAGCATTACCACCTGCTTTGTCTCGCATGCATGATGTTTTCCATATTTCTTTGCTTAAGAAATACGTTTCAGATTTGTCACATGTCTTAAATTGGAATTCCTTGCAGGTCCAAGACCCAGGAATAATCGTGGTTAAACCCACACGAGTGCTGGAAACTCGCCAATTGCATTTGAGAAATCATGAAATACAGCAATGTAAGGTCCAGTGGGACCAGTTTAACAAAGAAAGTGCAACTTGGGAAAATATGGAAGAGATGAAAATTGCTTTTCCTTTTCTTTTTCAACAGAATGAAATCTGTTGACAAAACAATTTTTTTTATGAACTTATCTTTTTCATGTCTACATGAAAGCCAGATTGAGGAAAACATTATTCAGGCTGAATAAAATGTATCGTGACATTGATTTCTGGAACTATTCAAGTTGGAAATAGTCACATTGTATTGTGAACTAATAAATTGGTTGACCTAAAGGTAAATCAAATATGTAATCATCGGGACGATGAATCTTTTAGGAGGGAAGCATGTAACACTCTGAACTATTGTTACTTCCTCCTGAGCATTCAAGTGTTGATATATGATTTCTTCTGTATAAGGATGTGTTCCTTTGATTGTGAAGTCATGCTTGATATTGATTGTATCTTCTTTGCTCTTGAAGATCTTTGACTGAGTTAGGATATGCTTGGACTCTTTTATTTCTTTCATTTTTAGCACCTGAGTTCAATCTGATTTCGGGATGAATTGTGGAATTACCCATCTTTATGACTCCGTCTTGGATCAGTGGCATTGATCCAAGAGATGTTTTAAGTTCATTCTGGATGAACAAAAATTATAGACCTTACGAAGGGTGCAAGGTCTGAATGTGTTGGATAAGAAATTCTGGAGTCTAACTCAGGTTGATTGTGTTAAATGAATTTGTTCCTGATATCGTAATATCAGGAAGGTCTAGACCTTGAGCCAGGTAATAAATTCTGGAATACATACTGCTAGCTTATTATCAATGCTGGATAGAATCCATCTCGGGAATGTATATCTTTTGGTTCTTATACTGAACGATTCTATTTGTTAGACCTAGACTGGAATTATTAAGGTTATTAACCTAAACCTAAACTATAAACTATGGGTTGGATTAGTGTTAATCTAACCTAGCTTTAAGCTATAAGCTAAATGTTTCTAAGGTTAGTGACCTAGCACTAAGGAAGTTAGACTAAGTATCACCTTAAGATCTAACCTATGTTTCTAACCTAACTAATGATAAGTGGAGGAAGGGGGACCTATGAAGGGGTGTGAGCCATGGGTGGTAGTTTCTATGGCATTTATGAGATGGATAAGTATGAAGGACTTGGGATTTGGCGGAGGTTGTAAAAATCTGTTGGGACCGACGTGGCAGAGTCGCCAAATCTGGAAATGGTCTTTTGTTTGCATTTATCAATCGCCAACTATGGCGGTCGGTGGCAATGGAGTTTGGGTGGGAATTTTGGAGTTAATGTCATTAATGAACTCGGTTCCCGAGCACGGATTGCTCGGGAAGGCATGCAAAATGGAAAACTAGTTGGTTGTTTGGTTTTCCATGCGCTCTGGTTTTCTCTTTGTTTGATCACTGGTTCTTCGAACCAGTCTACTTGGTGTTGCATGGCAACTATGAGAATAACTAGCTCTTTTCTCTGTCGAGGAAAGTTTATAAGGCATGAGGGTAACAAATTATTGTTGCTGAATCTAACGTGGAAGAAGAGGAGAAGGCTTGAGCTCATTCAGAGGTCTTCTTCAGATTTTTAAAGCGACATTACCAGGCATGATAGGCCCTGACTTTTAAAAATCTTTCTTTACTCTAAATGCTTTCATTAAAACAACTCTGTTCAGGTGATTTCAGTTCAGTTGGTTTGAAGCAATGTATTGGTTCTTCTTTTCCTATGGAATTATGAATCTCAAGTTTTTGAAGACCTTGTTGGAATGGTTACTGTATTATTCTTCTTTTTGGTTCCATTTCGAGTACAGACCAACTATGCTTTTATTGTTGATGCGGAACCCTATTGAATCTTGCTAGAATACTTTAAGTTCCTTCTGGTTGGAATGCTTGCTGAGATTATTCTACTTGATTGTGATGATTGTTGAAGTCCTTACTGAGTTTGTGATTTTGGGTTAAAATCTGTTAAAAGTAGCAAGGATTAAATACGAAAATGACTCAGTGAGAGTCTTTGTAATGTTTCGTATGTCTCGACTTCTATTGAAGTTTTGTAGAGGATACTTTTAGCATGTTATGGTTGGAACTCTTGAAATTGATAGTATATTACGACTTCTGTAGAAGTTTAGTTGAGAATGCTTTTTGGTTTCGACTCCTTTGGAATCCTTGAAACGTAACTTATGTTTTTAACTTCTGTAGTAGTTTCCTTGTGCATACTGTTGGAATCCTTGAAATGGGTGGTATGTTATGACTTCTGTGGAAGCTTGTTGTGGATACTCATTGATTTTGAGTCTGTTGAAGTCCTTGAAATGTATCTAGTATTTCAAACTTCTGTCTAAGCTTGGTTATGAATGTTGTTATTTTGTTAAGAATACTAAATGTTATTGACTTCGATGGAGTCATTGAAAGGTAATTTATGTTTTAACTTCTGTAGAAGTTTTGCTGTGAGTACTTTTAGGATTCTTGAATTGTTGTCATATGAATTCAACTTCAATTGAAACCTTGGTTATAAGTATTGGTTGGATTTGGCACTGTTGGAGTCCATGATATGCGTTGCGTGTTGGCTCGTTTCTCGATTTGAGCCCTCGCTGAGCATGCATATCATTTTGACTCTTTCTTAATATTGTTGTGTTATGTTCAGTTTGATTCTGAGGAATTAAGGGATGGGGTTTCTTTATCAACTCGACTTTGTTGATACCCTGTTATATTTTGTAGTAACTCGACTTCAGATGAAACTTTGAGGAAATTTATTGGTATGGAATTCGGCTCCTGTGAAGACCTAGTTGTGATTATTCTTCTTGAAAATGGCTTCTAATTTACACCCTTGCTGTATAATCGTAGGGATTTGATTAGTTGAATGAAGCTGTGCATATTGTGTTTCGACTCTGCGTGAATGTCACTGTATTTGCATATGGAAACGTTATTTGTTTTAATGCTATCTTGTCTCAAGTTTGACTGAAACAAAGAGCTCTTAGATGTACCATGTCAGGGGATGGCGTTGGGTATTTTCATGTTGATAAATGATAGAGACAAGATTTGTTGAGTCTTTCATGGTTGGATTATTTTCTGTTGCTTGGCACGAAAGCTCTTTAATCACTTAGTAGCTACGGGTGACTTTTATAGTTGGATTTAGATGGAACCTGTAGTTATTTTGGTAGTCCCGACTGTTTAGTCACAGGCATAAATATATATGTATTAAACTAAAGGAGTCGGTACAGTCCAGAATGTTATTGATTTAGGATTCTGATGGACTCTGTTCTTTCTTCTTGACTGTAATTTATATGTTGATGTATATAGTAAGTGGAATAGGAAAATCCTCTCTCTCCTAGACAGGAAAACTTGTGTGCTTTCTTCTTGCATCCTTTTGCAATCTCTACGGTATGGGCATAACAAGAATAAACTGTGGTATTGTATGGAGAGACTGGTATAAAATGTGTGTTCTGTTGTATAAATAGGTATACTTGTCAATACCATTGAAATGTGTTATGATGATAAAAGAATTAAGACAGTGAGCTTGTTGAATGTTTTAACTGCCTTGAGAAATTGATAGAAACAATTTTGTAGGAGTTTTGTTGTCTTTAGATTGGTTGTATTCATTTGTTCTTAGTCTCTAACATATAAGATGAATAGCCTGATTTATGTTTGGAATTTGAATAAATGATTTCATTTAAACAGGTTGTTTAATGAGAACAATTGGTGGATTGCAATTGTTTTAAGAATTAGTGCTTATCATGCTCAGTTCACCGAACTGACCCATGTTGACAATTTTTGCAGATGGTTTCCGTAAGTGGTAAAGACACGCAGATCTGATATGATGTTCAGATCGTTTAATTTGGTTTTATGATGAATTCCAATTTGATTCTCTAAATGTACTACTTGAAGAAAGATGTTCTTTTGCTGTTGAGTATTGTATCAAATATGTTGAATGCATAAAATGTATTTGATTAGCTTAGAAATGAATGAAATGAGGTATTTGTTACGTATGTGTTTGCATTCGTATCTTGATGGATTGAACTTCTTCGGTTCAAATGATTTTAAGAGCATTGTTATTATTGTATACCTTGGAGACATTTGGGATTCTCTAAGTAAGCTTTGCAAAGATTATGTGACTGAATACTTGTGTGTGTTTAGTAGTTCTGTCATGTTCTATCTATGCTAAATTGGAATTTAGATCACTGTCTTTCGAGAAGTTAAGGTTAAAATAAACCTCAACAGGAAGCTAAGCGGGCTGAATAAATTATTACTCCTTAGTCTTGATCTAAGTCAAGACAACGTTTAATTGGATTTTTAATCACTATATCTCAATACTAATAAGTAAGATATATTTCAGCTATGAGATCTGATATAAACCAAAAAGGGTTTGGTTAGCAATCTTATGTGAAGATTAAGGGTTATTGTCCAGTTTCGTTGATTTAGATTTCTGTTTTTCAATGAACTCCTTGTTGGGACCTCAAGTCTTAATAACTCTTCTTGTGAAATGGGTTTTATTAAGAAAGGTAATTCTAAGGTGAGGAACCCAGGGGTTGGGAAAAGACTACCCTAAAAGGAGCGTCTTAAAGTTTAACTTTAACTCAACGTATGTAACACCTTATAAATGAGTAGATCTTTTCGAGGCAGATTTGAAGGTTGATGGCACAAGTCAACTGCAGGGTTGTACCTTCGAGAAGATTAGGATCTTCTCGAAGATACAACAATGCAGGTGACTTATGGCGACACCCTTTGCATTGATCATTAAGATTTACACCTTAAACTCAAACAAGTTTTACTCTGGGACTGATTAGGAACGTGGTCATGTTATAAGGCTGCCTCAGGAGACTCGGGGTATCTTGACACACTGGGTTAACTAGGGTTGACCCAGTATGTCAGCGTATCCCTAGTCCTCGGGAGCATCCCTATAATGTTGTCATATTACTAATCCGTTCCTGAGTGAATAACTTGGGGCAGGAGAGACTGACAGAAGTCAGTATAAGACATTCTACATAACATAGGAATGGGGTGAAGGATGTATTCTAGATTGACGAGTATGCCGTCAAGGGATATGAGACATAAGCAGTATGTTTCAAATCTTTGGCCAAAGTATCGCAAGCTGCTGATTGCGTTGTCCTATGTCACCTAGTCTAAGGGATGAGATGCCGATGAATAATGGTAACAATTATTCAGATAGGTTCCTTGGACAGAGCATTCTGAATCCCGGATTAGGGAAGAGAACCGCAAGAGTGATGTGTTAAAATAAAAATGCCAACTCTTTGATACTCATGAATAGATCGGTAGATTACCGAGTCATGGAATGAATAGATCGGAGGTACTCGAGTCATTACAGCTGCATATGGTTATCTGTTATAAGAATGGTGGTTTTGATTTGTGCGTTCTAAATTATGTATTTAGAACTAGGAAGCATTTATCAAAAAAACAATTTTTTTACTTGTTCTAATGTTCTTAAATGGGGATGTTACATCTACAATAAGCAAATTCATTCACAACAAGCTAAGCTATGACTGAATCTAAAGGTCAAGGTCTCTGTCAGAGTGCAGGTATTGGTTAGGATCAGGTTCTCGGGCTGTTTTGGGTATTAGGTAGAGAATGAAAGCTTTGTTCTTGGTTTCTGGTTAAGAACATAGAGATTGATGTCGACTGGTATGACCAATGTTGGTTTAGGTTAACCGGCGATGGTTATGGGTAACCGGTGTCAGTATGTTTGGGGGTACGAAAATTCAATAAAAACTTGGTGAGGTGACATATCTGAGGCTAGATTAAAATGGAAGGGAAATGACCAAGTTTGTATGGGTCTCAAGTATGCACAGGAATGATTAAAACCCAAGTATAGGCAGTTCAAGGGTGTGGGTAAAAGGATGGTCAAGTTTTCATGGAGGTAAATGGTGGGGGAATGGAAATGGGAGTAGAAACTAATAACAGAAGTAAAAGAATCTACTCAAATGATAAAGAGCTAGTGCTGGTTAACAAAACTTATTATTTGTGCCAGCTTGATGTCTGGTTGGCAATGGTGGGTGATAAAATGGAAGGGACTTGGTGTGGTGTTGGTGCTTCCCTAGATTCTCCCGTGAAGGAAAATGGCTTTGTGGTTTCTTCAGGTGTTGGCTATGGATGCTCTGATGCGTGTACTAATGCTAGTTCTGCTTGCATGTAATTATGATTTTGTCACTTGTTCTCAAAAGAAAAATTTCAAACTCTAAACAATGTGCCAACCTTGAAATAAGGTTGTTTTGGGGTTAAATGGTAACCAAAAACTATTTTAGGTTGACCGGTGGTTGTTTAGGGTGACCATCATTGGTTAGGGTGGGATTTCCTAGGTTTTCTAAAATGGACAGATCCTTTTGATTTTCTAGTATCTCGCCTGTTTTGCTCCATGGAATAGAATGGAAGCTTCCTTCTAATGGATGAGAATGTGGTTAGATGGAATATAGGATTTGATATTCAGGGTTTGGGTAGTTCCTAGTTAGTTATGGCAACATACTAAGAATAGGTCTTAGGGTGAGGTGGCTAAGTGAGGTGGATGTGTGGGTATTATCCAATTAGGATATTTAAATAAAAAATATTGGGAGGATAATGAATTAATTTAATTAAATTAATATTAGAGTGGGGTGAAGGGGGCCATGGTTAGGTGAATGTGTTCAAGGTGTTTATTTGATGAGGGACCAAGGAGAGTGTGACCCAATTTTGGTGTCTACACACATAGTCCCTTTCCATGAACTAGCTTAGTGACCTTAATTTCAATGTCATATTCCATAACATGAGTGATCCATCCTGCATGTTTCTCATTCACATTCTTGTTCAAAAGGAAGTCCCTGACTCCCGCATGAGAAACTAACAGCTAGATCTTATTGTTTGAGACTAGGTGTTTGAACTTCTTTAAGCTTTTGATCACTACAAGGACATGCTTCTCGATGAAATATTACCTCACTTAATAGTCCTCCAATCCTTGACTGAAGAAGGAAACTTTTATTCAGATCCCCCTTTATTTTTTTGCACTAGGATTGCATAAATTGTGTCCCCACCACCAAAGGCATAAAGCATGAAGTCCTTGGAGAATTCTGGATTGACGAGAGTTGGAGCTTGGGATATGGCTTCTTTGATGGCTTCAAAACTTTATTTTCCCTCAGCTATCCACCTAAATGTCATGCTCTTCTTCAACATCAGTGTTATTGGCTTCACAAGAGTAGCAAAATTTGGCACAAACCTACGGACAAAATTGATTCTTCCTAGAAAACTCTGAAGAGCCTTCTTATGACTTGGCAAGGGCAATGCTCAAATTACTTCAACTCTTTCTAGGTCAATTGTCAATCCTTCCTTTGACACAATATGGCCTAGGAGTTTTCCTTCGTGAGCCAGGAATATGCATTTTTTTGAGATTTAATGATACCCCAAATCTCCTACATCTTTGAAATACCTATCTTAGATGGAAAAGGTGATCCGCTACATTTTTGGAGAACACAGTGATATCGTCAAGATATATCAATACTATTTTGTTTATCAACCCCTTGAATTCCATGTCCATCACCCTCTAAAAGGTGGCCCCAACATTAGACAATCCAAATGGCATCTTCTTGTAGGCATAGGTGCCCCACTTAGTGGTGAAATCCGTCTTGAACTGGTCGTCTTCTTTCACCATTATCTGATTATACCCTAAGTATCCATCCAGGAGAGAAAATATTTTTGAGTCGATACTACCTATAAGATTTTTTCCATTGAAGGGAGTGGGTAGTGGTCTTTGAGAGATGCTCTGTTCAAGTCTCGAAAGTCCACACACAACCTAATTTCTCCATTCTTCTTCCTGACTGGTACCAAGTTTGCAACCTAGCTTGAATGCTTGATTGGGAATATAATGCTTGCCTCTATCAGTTTGTTTAGCTCTTTCTTCATTAGAGGCTCAATGTGTGGGTTGACTAGTCTTTGTTTCTACCTGATGGGATTAGCCTCTAGATCTAGTTCTATTATATGTTGTGCCAACTTGTGATTGAATCCTCACAGGTCTTCATAACTCTAGAAAAAATGTCTAGAAATTATTAGCAAAGTTGTATGAATTCATATCTCTCTTGCTCAGTGGTCACCTTCCCAATTTGGAGTATCTTTCCTTTCTCAACAAAAATAGGATCTGAATCATCTCCCCGACCTTAATGTTTTCTTTCTCTTTATGAAACTGGTCATTAGGATTGAATATTGACTCTAGTGTCACCAAACCTCTGGGAATCTTGTTAGTCCGTAGATGCACTACTTGATCCCCGTATTGCTGCTCTAATTTATCTTGATTCCTAACTAATAATGCAGCCTCTTCTTGTAGGAAATTCATGATGTGTTTATCATTTTAAAACACCTGCCAACTTGTGTTATTGTCTGGAAATGTTGGTCTTACAATCACATGAATATGTGGTTGTGTTTTTCCTCTTTTGATACTGTCAACTACATCAAATGTTGCTCCAACTACTACAAACCTATCTACAGACTTCATTCTTTTTCCTGGGTATGGACACAATGTTGAAATCTTCAAATTATTCAATTAGGTCCCATACCCTATTCTTGTAGCTCTTGAGTAGGTCATTCTTTGTAGCATTTTGTCCTCTAACTTGATTCACAATTAGCTCACTATCACCAAATACTTGTAAATTTTTAATGCCCCTCTTTCTTCCCCAATGTAATTTATGGATTAAGGCTTCATACTCAGTTGTGTTGTTTGAGTAAGAAAATTGGAAATGGAAAGCTGAGTAATATTTCATACCTTGTGGTAAAATGAGCATAGCTCCTCCTCCTGCACCTTTTCTACTCCTTGAGCCATCAAAAAATAATTGCCATACTTCATTATAATCCTTGTGGTCTGGCTTGGTGATGCTAGGAAGAGGTTGATTCTCTTCATGAAAACAGTAGATTCCTATCTCGATTCTTCCATTTCTTTGTAAGGGTCAAAAGCATGCCTTTTGTTTGCCCATTCATGTCTAGAATACTTCCAACCTTGGTATCTACCTCATAGGTGCTTGGGTAATCTTCTTGATCAAATGTTGAACAATTTACATTAATTGGACTCAGTACATGAGGCTCTATGTGAAAGTTTACAATGGGCTCAGATCTGATTGTGGCCTTAGCCCCATACCTCATTCTAAATAACATGTGTGACCAATCAGCAGACAAATAGCCCCTAATTTTGGCAAAGTGAAGTCTCTTGACAAACACAATGCAAAGAGTAGTGGAAAGTATATGACTGATACATCTTGCAGCACCATTACATTGGGACATGCATGTAATGTGAGGATCAAATATTTGATTACTCCAACCGTTGTTACTACTGTTCCATCCAATTGCACCACACCTTTGGAGATGAATTCGTATTGAAGACCTAACTAGTCAGCTATTTGTTTTGGCATGACTGAGCTACTTGCTCCTGAATCAATCATGCAATTATGTATCAACTTATCTCCTATGATCAATGAGATATAGAATGGAGGGGGCTTCAAATTTTTACCTTGATGGCCTCCTTGATCTGATGCTCCTTGTTGAGCTGCATTGGTAAGTACCTTGTCTTGTTGATTGGGTGGCTGATTTGATGCTTTGACTGATTTGCCATAACAACTTGCAATATGTCTCTTTGTCTTAGGATAGCTAATGACTCCAACATTGAGATGTTTACATTTTTTTCTTCATCTGCTCAATGATGTTGAATGGAGATGATTTATATCTCTGTTGCCCCTTTCCTTGCACATTCTTCTCTTGCACATGGGTTGTTACAACCGGTACTTGAGTCAGTCTAGAAAGTGGCTTGGGCTGACCCTACACATTAAGAGCTACAATTTGATTTCTAACACCTTGCGGAGCAATAGAGGGTTGTGGATCATTTGAATTTGATGACTGTCCCTCTCCAATATTCCTTTTCTTGGACCATGTGTTGGTTGCTACACTTTGAGAAGGGGCTTGGTTCACACCAAAAAAATATTAAGCTCCAATTGACAATTGTGGACTCATTGAAGGTATTTCCTACTAAGTTGATTCCTACTTCTTATTTCCTTCTTAGCTTACTTCTTGTTCTACACCAATGGTTTGTAACATCAAAGCCCGATTGATGTACCATTGAAACACATTGATTGATTGTGAGGTAGATTGCATGGGTAACACCAGTTGTACTCTTGTGCCATGTTGTTTTGTGTTAGAACCAAGGCCCTCAATGTTGAAACCGCATTTGGATCATATGGTCGAATGGCCTAGCAGCTTGAGGTTGTCCTTGGCTCTAATTTTGATTTCCAGCCTAAGTTGGTGGTCTATTTTGCTGGTATGGGGTCTAGCTTGATACTGATTTGGAGGATGATATGGCCTAGAACTTTGAGCTTGTTGTCTCTTGATAGTCACTAGCTCATTTCCTAGGTTCTGTAGTTGCTTCATAACCTCTTGTAGCTCTTTTGAGGTGCTTGAAGAAGTATAAGCCTCACTATTTATTTGATTCCTAGGGGCTGAAATGGGATTCATTTATGGTATTTGGATAGTTGTAGGAGCTCCTAGTTCTGGGGATAGAGGCATAGGTGGCTTAGGTGCAAGTTTACCAGCCTGAATTAAACAATTTTCAGCTCTAATAGCAATGTTATAGGTACGTGTATGGTTGTACCACCCATTGATTGAATCATCGTGGCAATATTAGAATTTAAATATTTGAGGAAGTATAGAAAAGCACCTTCAATTGTTCATCTCACGGCCATTGGAATCCTATCCCACATCCTCTAAAATATGAAGTTAAAGTCCTTTAGCTATTCATTAGGAGCTCTCTTGATGGTTTTCATTTTTTCTAACAAGGATAGATTGTCCCCCTTTTCTCCAAATTGGTTATGAAGAGATGTGCATAGATGATCCCAATTATGGATAGACCTTGTTATTAGACTTCTAAACCATTACAAGGATTTACCTTTAAAGGAGGATGCCAATAACTTAATAATGATGTCCATTTCAGTTATTTCATGGATTGCATAGACATTTGCAATGTCTTGGATGTGGTCAATTGGAGTTGTCTAGTTCTCTCCAGTGAAATATGGAACATTCTTCAATGCTGCAACTGGAACTAGATTTTGTGCATTGAGGTCCAGTAGGCTACTGCCCCATTGAAGTTGACATAAGGATTGGGTTGTGCCATCCTAATTGGTCGAAGGATTCTAGTCGATTGAATGAAAGGCCTATTAGGCGGAGGTGTTGATAATGTCTTGTTTGGTGGAGATGGAGACCTTTGAGCTCTTCTTCCCCTCCTTGTTCTATTTAGGGATAAATGTAGATAGACAAATAGCCCCTCTTCTCTAGTTCTTGACCTTGTCTGGATTCTTCTCATGAATCTACCAGGCTTGGACTGCTGAAATCAATGGATTCTACCCCTTTTCTTGGAGTCACCAAATGTGTAATTTCAGAGCTTCTTACAAGTTGGGAACTTACAACAAGTGCACATCAATCTTGCTACAATAAAATGAATACTTCTGGTCCCATCGGGCATGCCAAAACTATTGATGTAGAATCACAACACCCCTGAAATCTACAACTCAATGGGTTGAGACTTTCAGTGTGATTGCATAACATGGAACATCTCTCAAAGTGTGGAACTTTGTGAATTGAGAGAGTTCTCTGGATGAAGTCTAGTTCCTTTTCCTTTGTTCAGGAGCACACATTCAATTTGTAGAGGATCTACTCTAAAACCTACTCTAACTTCCCAAGGAGACAGGGTTGAGAAAGATGCATGAAATAAACCTAAAATAACAAGGGTGATGCACCAAAGGAATGTTGAACACCTACTTTACAATTAAACAAAAACCATTAAAAATGTAATACAACCACCATGCACAGATAACCAAACTACAATGAGAGATCATATGAATGCAATGAACACTGAAAGGGTTGAAAATCATCCATGAGACATGTATTATTGCTCCGTAATTGATACAAGACACTACAATGGACAAGAGACAAGATTAAATTATAACTTGAATGAGATGTTTGAAAACTCCACAAATTCACTTGCAGCAAGGGAAGAAGGGAGGGTGAAAAACAAAAATGTCCAACCTTTTGAAAAGTGCACCTCCTTACAATATATAGGAAGAATGGGAAGGAGGTAGAAGAAATTCAGACTCTATTCAACCACCCCGAGAGATGTATTGAATCCACCTGTGAAATTAACAGGTCTCATGACACAACCCATGCCTCCATTTTCATTTCTTGTGGGGTAAGAAATACCTCATTACGGTGGTGGGTGAGGGTCGTGACATCCTCAAGAATGGTGGCCTATATTTACTTCAGTCATAGTCGAGGTCATCTGAAGGTCAATGTTGGGTGCTCAATGCGAGCTCTCACAATCTTATCAATATCAAAGAATTTAAAATCTTGGTGGGCTATATGATTTACCAAATCTTTTCCAAACTACTTTGAGTTTGGAGTTTTACTCGTGTGAGATCTTCATGAATCCCCACACATTCATAATATTTCAATACCACTTTTTCACTCCTAAAGTTGCGACAGTTAGACACTTGGTCTCGCCCATGGGCCTACTTTGTTTCTTTGTGTTTTGGATAAGTACCCCCTTGATCGATCGACGGAGCAACTATGTCCGACCCTAGACACGTTGAGGGCTTGTGATTTTTTGGGACCTACCTCTAGAGTTTATCTTTGATGTTGTGTCAAGTGATGCATGGCACCTTCTACTGCGGCTCACCCCGTATAGAATTTTTAATGACCAAGTCAAATTTTGGGGCTCAGACCACATGGAGGCTTTGCACTAGTTCAAGGTCTCTCTTTGGGCCATGCCTTTTGAAATTACATTGATGAAGCACATGGAAGCTTCTTCACGACCTTTTGTACTTAGCCGATTCGGGCTTGCTCCTTTCTCGGTCCCTAACTACGTGGCGGGTTGACACTCGTTTGGGGACTACCTTTGGATTCGACCCTTGAGGGTGTGCCGATGACACACGTGGAGGATTCCACTCACTCCTTGATACTTATCTGATTCGGACCTTGAGTGAACAAATTATACGCAATTCCTTGGCGAGTCCATCATTTTTGACTCCACATGGAAGTCGCATGGGGTTTTGAGTTTCACTATTCCCTCTCACTCTTGGAAATGCGACGAGTTGACATGAAGTGCCTTCCATGAGTCTGTTTCCTTGCCTCAATTATTTCAATGTCTTGTTACACCTTTTCGGACTTTGGCCATGTGGCGAGCATGTGCTCATTTGGAGACCCTGTTTGGACCTAACCTCTAGAGGTGCACTATTGAGACACGTGGCGGGATGGCTCTTATTATGGACTCGCCTCCAAATTTTTCCTTTAAAGATGCACCGAGATGAAGCATGGAGTCTTCCATTGGCCCTTCTTTAAAATTTTGCTTTTATGAAATTTTTAAAAATGCAAAAACTCCCATGGCCTCACAACTTCTCATTTCCCAAAAGTCATCCTTGGGCCCATCAGCCCACATTTTCCACTTAGAAAAAGAAATCCTTCCTGGGCTCGCGGGCCCGTAATTATAACTTGTGCTTTTTGCAAAAAGTGAAAAAATGCCAAAATATCTCTAACCACTCCACTGGTCCATAATCTTCCCATTTGGCAAAAAGTCTTCCCCGTGCTCGTCGGCCACGCGTTTAGCAAAAAAATCCTTCCATGGCCCGTCGGCCCATAACTTACAAAATATGAGTTAGAATGACTTCTTTATATTTCTGGAAATGGGAAGAAATTTCCTATCTGATGGAAATTCTTTCAGGGGACCTTAAGTGCTTAAAATATATAAAAATTCAGATTGAAGCACAAAAAGGGGGAAAATGGTGTTAGTTGACCAAAAATAAGTGTGAGCTTATTTTGGTCAACACTTTCTTTTCAAAATGGACTTCCATTAATTTCATAATAAATGGATCATTAATTTTACAACATATTGTTGTTCAAGGAGCTTGAGATCACAATCACACCACGAATAATACATAAGAGTTCAACATTCAAGTCTTCTTTCCAAGAATGAGGAAGGGTTTGAACTAAAAATGTTACTCAAGTTTACAAGTAATACCAAATACAAAATGAGGATTTTACAAGCCAAGAAAGCTTCCACATAGCCATACCCTTAAAGTTACAATGAGAGTGATGTTCACACAAAGGAAGAAGGAGACAATGAGAAGCCAAGATGACAAGAGACTCCAACCAACTTCCAACTTGAGATCCAACTTTGAGTGTCTTTCAAAGAATCCAACTCCAAGAGAACAAGGCTTGTTTAACCACCCAACCTTTAGGAATCATTACATGTCTTTCCAAGGTTGGAAGACATGCTAGCCTCCCCAAGCCCATGGGAGAGAGAACTATCTTCCACAATTTTTTGCATAAGATATAGGGAGACATAACAACATGATATTCACCTACAAGACAAGTCCATGCACAAAGAAAAACACAACATGTTGCAAAGAAGGAAGGGAGGAGAAAACCATATTCATCCTCCAAAATGGGGAAGAGAAGAGATATCCATGGTGCCAAAAGTGTGGTCCAACCATAGGATGCACACGACAATTTCTTCACAACCTCCTTATTTCTCGATACATCATAACCCTCCTTATTGCTCCACCCATTCGCCAAAATCCTTCTTGGGAGGATTTTCAAACCCATTGGGTTTCCTCTCCAAGAATGGGGAAGGGGTTCAAACCAT
This sequence comes from Taxus wallichiana var. yunnanensis, assembly GCA_018340775.1. Taxonomy (NCBI): domain Eukaryota; kingdom Viridiplantae; phylum Streptophyta; class Pinopsida; order Cupressales; family Taxaceae; genus Taxus; species Taxus wallichiana. The sequence goes on from CM031239.1 coordinate 627,567,189, forward strand.
ATGAACCACCTTCCCCACCTCAAACCATATGAGGGGAGTAAAAGGAACCTACATGGCTTGCCCATCAAGCCATGAGGTTTGAGAGGGAAAATCCCTCTCTCTTCCCCATAGAACTCCAACATCCATCAAGCCATATGATGGATGGAGAAAAATAAATACAACAACATACTTAAACAATAACAATACAAACAACTGAAACATACATTCCAACTATAAGCAAGCTAAGATCTAGCAATAACATAAAACATAAAATGAGCTCAAAGAGCCTACCTCCAAGAGCTCTCCAACACTCTAAGATTTTCCAACTTTCTTCCTCAAGCAATTCTAGCTCCAAAATCTCCAAGCACCAAGGAAATACTCAAAAAAAAAAGTTCCTTTCTCCCCCCATGAGGGAGAATTTGAAGAGAAGCCAATAATTTTCCTCACAAATGAGGGGGTGACATGTGTCACCCCTCTCTTCCCTCTAAGTCAAAGATTTCAAAATAAAAAGAAGAAAGATAAATTCACTTTTAACACTCCCTTCCCAAAATGCCCAAAATGAAAATAAAACAAGATTGTGCAACTTTCTACAAAACACACATACCAATCCATCTTACATGGATGGTGACAAAAGAGAGGAAAAATGGGAGGGAAAATCCCTTTATGCCTTGAAATTAAGCCCCCTACCTATTAGGTAGGGTCCAAGGGATTATTTTCATGATAAGTGAACTCCCAAAACTAAAATAGCTCACTTAAAATGCCATAAATAACCCAATTTCGGGTTTGGAACTTTTGGGCACAAGTGTAGAGGATGTGAGGCCCACTCAAGGGTGCACATGTGACCCTAATTATCTCTAAATAACACACACTTACCTAAATGTAACACTTAATGCAAGTGGGGCAGTCAATTCCGTAAACCAAGTTTACTTAACAAAATAAAACATTCTAAACAAGATTAATTTTACATGACATACTACATCACAAATGAGGGTCACTCATGGTGCCCAAAATAATGAAATCTAATACTAAGGCCTCATATAGCTAACATGGTTAGGGCTTAGCCCTCGTGGGCCACTTGTGCACAATTTTCATAGCTTCCCTGAAACCCATGTTATCTTATAACCTATCACCTACACACTCAATGCACATGTTGGTATCCAAACCGATTCTCCTACGAGGGCTTAACAAAGATCACAAAATTGGCAAGTATGCTTAGAAATAGATGAATATGATATGAGTCATTTTAGATCTCAAGCGAGGGATTTTGCATTACAAAAATGTGTTGGATCTATGTATATCAATCTATATCTATCTTCTATTTTATATCTATATTCTTATATATATATAATCTATCTGCAGGTTTGTATGTATATACTTCTTCTAGGGGTGCATTTATGGTCATAACTGTTCCACTGATACGATGGAACTGAATTATGCCCAAAATAGATGTTGAATTGGAACATGGCTAGATGTACAACTATGTGATAATTATCCTAGATCTATAAGTATGGAGATTCGGAAGTCTTCTAATCTGCTCTTAATTGATAGGATCATTGATTTGACAAATCACCAGCCATTTGGAATAGATTCTTATCAGTTCCAGAACTTTAGAAGAGTTTTGGAACTAAAGGAAATCATTCCAAGTTTAACTAAGAGAGTTCTAGAGCTATCTGCAAGAGTTCGGAACTAATTCTGATAATTCTAGAACTAAGTACTAGAGTTTTGGAACTAAGTCCGGAAGTTCCGTAACTAAGTGAAAAAACTTGTGACTGTGTAATGGAGTTCAAAATAAGTTGTATTGATTCCAATGCTTCCAAAAACATGTTGACCACTTCATACATCATTTTGCACTGATTGCAACCTGATTTATTACAAAACTATGTTTCCAAAACACTTGGTTAGGAATTACAGAGCTTTTAAACGTTAGAATCATAATCAACAAAAGATGGAAAATTACATCCTAACTCATATCAGATCAAACAAAAGTTACAAAATGTAGTCAAACTTAATCAAAAGGAGAGTAAGATGAGATCATTTATTGTACATTTAACGGGCATATTCTAGCCTCATCATTTCCCCCATACTTACTTGTTTGTAAGTCCCTTTACAAACTTTACTCTTCAAATTTGGGGTTATATATTTATGCATTCCATTTGATTTCTTAGATCAAATGGCTGGTACTAAATATCCCAATGCTTTAATTTAGATGTACTATACCCTGCTCCTATTTCTACTTTCCTCTGCCATGCATCAAATTCAGTGGGATCTTGTGGTTCTCTATTCTTCCATGGTGACATGGGGGTGAGAAGGAGTGGAGGTCTTGTTCTCATTCCCATCCATATGCCTATGTGCTTTTCATTGATATGAGGAATTAGCGTACATAAGGATTTTTCTCTATGAAAACTCCAGATTAAGTTTGTGGGAGATATTACTTCCCTTCTTCTCAATGCCACCATGAGAAATTCCCATATTTTCAAACATGTCTCATAAATATTTCCAAATTTTTCCTCTTCATAAGAGGTGAAGGCATTAATACTTCTCGAAAATTGGCAAGATAAGGTTCCTTGAACCTTTTATCAAATGCATGGGATCTGAAATGTGTAGCAAAGGTGGATGGTTTACCATAATGAATCCTCATATAGAGACCAGATGAACTAGCCTTTAACAGATGCTTTGACTCCCTTTCCTTCCATGCAATCTGATTTTGAAGAATAGAAACAAATGCATTAAGCTGGCTCTCCCCTACATACAAATTGATCATAAAACCTGAGTTCTTTTCTAGCATGAAATTACAGAGATAGAATTCGCAGAGAATATTTTTCTATTCTGCGCATTGGCTAAGGAATAGGCTACTATGAAATCAGCTTCATATTTTATTTCATGTGGAAGGCCACATGCTATCCTTGACAACTTCCAATGAATGAATTGTTCCTCCAAAAACACACTATATGTAGGAGAAGGTCTCCTACATGCAAGAAATTTCTCACTCATCATGCAAACCATTTGTATTTTCACAAGATATTTAAATTTGTTGTTTTCTTCTTTGTAAATTTTTCTTCCCATTCTTTTCTTGCTTTCTTCTCTTCTTCTATCTTTCTTTTCAAGTCCTCATTGGATGTCTTGGATTCACTGAGTTCTCTACAAGTATCATCCCATAGTTGTCTAAGTGGCCAATAAGTTAATTCAGTTTGTGCAGAGACTATTGATAGAGCAGTTTGTTTTCTAGAATTTTGACATTCCTCCTCTTTCTCCATTATATGTTGTTTAACTCTTGTCAATTCCTCAGTCTTGTCAGTGAGATGAGTTGCTAATTCCTCAATAACCATTTCTCTTTGTTCTAATTTAAGTTTGAGAAAATTCAACTCCTCATCCTTTTCTCTAATAATGAGTTCTTCTTTGGAAAAAAATAGAGCCTGTTTAACTTGTTGTTTTTCTTCTTTCTCTAAAATTTCTTGGGGAGTTGAGCATTCTTCTTCTACCAAAGGAAATTTCCCTTTTCATCTCCAAGATGCCAACTCTTCTTCTTCATGTGATAATGTTGTTGGTTCACCCAATTCTTGAAAGAACTTGTTCTTCAAATCTCTCATCTTCTTTTTCTATCTCTGTTTGGCTTGGTCTAGGAGGAGTCATGGCCATGCTACCTAAAATATCAGCAGCTTCCTTTTCTAGCCCTTCTTGATCTTTCATTTCCTCTAGAATTTCTCTAAAAATTTTATGAATTTTTCTTCTTTGAGGAGCCTCAAAATGTACAGAAATGGGTCTCCTCCTAGAGCTTCTTCTGATTTTCACCTCTTGCTCTTGTCTAGGTAAACTGTCACTATCAGAGATAGATATTATCTCTCCTATAGCTACTGTAGAGGAATGAATTTCTTCAAGAGGCACAATAGGTTCTACAATTTTAGTCCTTCCAGATATTCTTCTTTTTGGTATTTCCTCTCCACCTAGTTCTTTCTTTTCCTCTTGCAGTGGCATCAATTTCCAAATTAATTGTAGGAGCAGGAAGGAGTTGTTATCACTCTCCATAGAGTATCGTGGCTATGCTTAAACTTTCTTAGAAATTTCTCCCACATTTCCTCTCCATTTTCTTCAAAAGGAAATGGTGTTGCACACTAAATGTACTAACCCATGATGTCTGATTGTTCCCACACCCTAGGAATACCTCTGGGCCATTGTATGGATGGAGTCAAAAAGAAACCCTAGAAGGTTTACTATATATTCTAGTTTTGTAGCTCCATATCTAAGGTATATGAGGATCTTCAAAACTTCTCTTCCTACCGACCTGAATTGACCATCACAGGTTAAATACTTGACTATCCAAAATGCCACTCTGTCAAAGGGTTTGGGCAAGCTGTCCCTTTTGACCCCTTTTATGATTTTCTTCGTGTTGTAAATATATTGGGGTTCAGCTTCCCCCTTTTTCAGCAAGGTTTCAACCAGGTCTTTTAATGTCCCTCTGACAGGGTTTGGGACATGCACAATTGGCACTCCAAATACATTACTTATTGTATTCAGAAAAAGGAACTAAATTTTTCGATCTTTATCCTAGATTGCTCTAAATTTATAATGAATTCTCTTACCAATTTGTCATTATACTTGGGGAACTTTCTCAGAAATTCTAGCCATCCTGCCTAATGAAAGATAGTTACCACTTCTTCATCTGCAATGAGCTGGGTATCATCCTCTGGTTCGACTTATTTTTAATCCCCATGATATAGAGGTGATTCAAATTCGTTCTCCTTTAACCTTGTGTGGGTTGGCTGAAGAACTCTTCACTTAGCTACGGAACTGAAAAATTTAGCTATGGAATTATTGTACTTAGCTATGGAACTTTTGTGTTGTAGTTGTGGAATGCAAACCTAATTCGTTGCTTCTTCCTTGAAATTTCTCTGCAACTAGTTTTCACTTTGTTGATTCCACACTAATGATAACTCATTATAACTATGCCGCCAATTTATTCCATCAATATCTTTCTCATGATTACTCACTTTTAATCATGATGTACAATAGATGACTCATCATATCAAATTTTAAATCAAATCTAATCACACATGCAAACTTTTAATCTAACCTTTAATAATTTAAAGATATAATTACCATCCTTGATGATGTAATCCCTTTTCATGATGACTCATCATTCCTAAAAAGTGAAACAAAAGGAAAATGGTTAGAAAAACAGCTGAAATTCTAAAGAATTTTTATTTTGAATTAGCCATTTATTTGAGAAGATCAACCACCATTTCTGGTTTTCAATTTATCTCTGAGAGAAACCTTTTTTGGGGAAGAGAACACCATTTACTGGTTTTCATTCTCTTCCCTTGTTTTTGGGAAGAGAATGTCATTTACTGGTTTTCATTCTCTTCCCTTTATTTCTGGATCTATCCATTCGATGATTTGATCATTTTGGAAGAAATGGGTTCTTCCATATGATCAAATTATTTATTTGTTTCAATCTACCTCAAGAATCCATCCTTAGTAGGAGGCTTCCTAAAAAATTTAGCCTATGACCATTGACCGTAAGTGTTTTTCTACCGCCATCAATGGGAAGTAACTAAATAGAACCATTTTCAAATATTTTTTCAATCTGATAGGGTCTAAACCATTTGGTTCTCAATTTTCCTTTGAATTTTTGGTACTTAAAATCAAACAAAGCAATGCCCAATCCCCTACTTTGAATTGAATTTTCTTGATATGTGTATCATGTCATTGCTTCCTTTGATCTTGGATTATCTCTATCTACTGAAGTGCTTCCATCCTTAATTCATCCAACTCATTGAGTTGAAGGATTCTCTCCTTTTGAGCTACATCCAACTCAATACCCACCTTAACTACTGTCCTCAATGTCTGTAGTTCAAACTCAATAGGCAAAAAGGATTTTTCACATAGACTAACTCATATGGTGAAAAACTTGTTGTAGTTTTCCAAGTTGTATTGTAAGCCCAGATAGCTTCAGGTAGTCTCTTTACCCAATCTCTTCTTCTGCTTCAATTGTTTTGGTAAGGATGTTTTCCAATTCTCTATTCATTACTTTAGCTTGTCCATTTGATTGTGGGTGATAGGGAGATGACTTCCTATGATTGATCTGATAATACATTGTGAAATCTTGGATCATATTAGACATAAATTGTGGTCCCTGGTCTGAAACTATGCTCCTTGGTGCTCCAAACTTTACCATAATTTTGTGCCAAAGGAAATCAGCAACTACTTCTTCAGTGGCATTTGTTAAAGCCTGCACTTCTGCCCACTTTGTCACATAATCAGTACACACAAGAATATGTTCCTTCCCTTGTGAAGAAGGACTAAAGGGACCAAAAAAATCCAACCCCCATCTCTCAAATGGTTCAATCACTACTTGAGGTTGCAGAGGAATTTCATTGGTAAAGGTTGGTTGTCCCATCCTTTGACAAGGATCACACTACTTGATATATTTCTTCACATATTTATACAGAGATGGCCAATAATAATCAAGTGCCAAGTATCTTGTGAGATGTTCTTTTCACTAAATAGTCTTCTCTACTTGGTTCATCATGACATGCCCAGAGGATGTCAAAGATTTCATCTTCTCTTACATACCTGTGTAAAACCAAATCAAGATCACATTTAAATAGCATTCCATTTAACCATTTGAATTGTGCCTTTGGTTTTGATTAACTTCTTTATTTGTTTCTTTGTGAAAGAAGGAGGAAACTTCCTATTGCAAGATAATTTTCCATATCAGCAAACCATGGTGTATCACTGGAATAACAAACAATTATTCATCCGGAAAGTTGTCCGATGGATCTTGCACCCCTATAGTGGTTAGTCTTAACAAGAAATCAACTACCACATTATATTTACCTATATTGTCCATAATGGTAATATCAAATTCTTGTAAAATTAATAACCATCTAATTATTCTACCTCGAACCACTTTGGTTTGTTCATTAAATATTTAATTCTTGAGTGATCTCGTATGTACAAATATTTTATACCCCGTAATGTAATGTCTAAACTTATTAATTGAATAGATCAGAGAAATAAATTTTTTTAGTGGTGGTGTAATTTATTTCAAAGTAGGAGTAAGATTTTTTCTAAGGTAATAGATAACATACATGTTGTCTTCTTCATTTTTTTGTCCCAAAACTGCACCAATGGAATTATCTCGAGGCATCTGCTAGATATGAAAACGTTTCTCCCAATTAGGTCCTCTTAATATTGGGGCAGTGACTAATATTTCTTTGATTTCTTCAAAATCATGTTGACACCTTTTATCCCAAATAAATTCACAGTCCTTGGTAAGAAAATTGAACATGGGGGCAACAATTTTACTAAAATCCTTGATAAAGCATCTATAGTACCCAACATGTCCTAAAAATGACTTGATATCTGTGGGGGTTTGAGGAACAGGTAAGTCTGAAATAATTCTGATTTTGTTTTGATCAACCTGAATTCCTCTTTTTGAAATATGGTGTCCTAATACAATCCCTTCGTCAGCCATCATTAAACATTTTTCATAGCTAAGAGACAGATTGTGTTGCTCACATCTTGTTAATACTCTATCTAAATTTCTCAAAGAATCATCAAATGTATCTCCATGCACAGTAAAGTCATCCATGTATACCTCTACATAGTCATTTGTTAGGTCTGCAAAAATTACTAATACAACTCTTTGGAAGGTTGTTGGAGCATTGCATAATCCAAATGGTAATACCCTGTAGGAAAAGGTACCCCATGGACATGTAAATGTAATTTTATCCTGATTCTCAGAAGCAACTCTGATTTTATTGTATCCACTAAAGCCATCTAAGAAGGAAAAGTACTATTTACCGAAAGGTTGTCTAAGACTTGATATATGAATGGTAACGAAAAATAATCTCTCGGTGTGTCTTTGTTCGGTTCCATATAGTCAACACAAATTCTCCATTTTCCATTTTTTTAAGGGATAATTGTAAGAGGAGACACCCACTGGCTATCCGAGATAGGGTAGATAAAACCTAATTGTAATACTTTTTTATTTCTTGTTTGACTATATCCCTTAAGGCTAGATTAATCCTTATCCGAGGTTTCCTAATTGGTTTAATGTTTTCAGTATAGATGTGATGAGTGCAGATATTTGGGGGATCCCTTAAAGCTTTATTATGATCTTTCGTAACATCAAATAGTTTAGCTTTTTCATCGTTCTTTAACTAGCTATTAAAATTCACAATTTTACGGTTGAATCTCAACATGTTTGCTTATAGTGTATGATGAACTAATTTGTTGAAAGAGTTCCATTAAATTATTTAGTGGAGATGTATGTGGCAACAACATATGATATGTAGCAACATCTCCAAAAGTTCCTTGAGACAAAATGTTGGACAAAGGACAGTAAGAAGAATTATGATACTTATCTTGTTGTAGGTCAAACTCTTCATCATTGCTACTTTCCAGAAATTCTTCATCATCTCTTGATATATGTGAAGCTGAAGCTACATATTCTTCCTCTCCCTAAGATAAATCTCATTCCTCTAGAGTAAAATTATCTTCATTTGTAGGGAATTGCTGTTGGTGTGGTTCCAAAACTAATTGTGATGGTTTTGGAACTAATTGTGATGGTTCTAGAACTAATTGTGATGGTTTCGGAATAGATTCTACAGGTTTCAAAACTAATTTTGTAGGTTCTAGAACTATTCCCAACTTCTCCAAGGATAATTGGTGTACATTCAATGGTGGGTTAATCATATCTTCTATCTCTCATACATGATCCTGCAATGTGATCATGGCCAACGAAGACAAATTTTTCTCATTAATATCAAGATTATCAACCCATAATTTCTCTTGATTATTACTAAAAGGTCATGTAGAGGGATATAATGAAATTTTCTTATAATTCTTACCATTTAAAATATTCATATCACCCGACTCGCAAACATCAATCAGTAGCTAACCATGGTCCGCCCAAAATAATGGGATAACCAAGTGTTTTAGCTTTCATTGTAATATAAGGAAGTCAACTAGATATTCCCATGACTCGACCTTAACATTCACATCTTCAATAAATTCTTCTAGTTTTGCTACATATTGATCCGCCGCCATCTATAATATGGTGTTAGTAGGTTGTAGTCTTGTTAATGTTAATGTTTTTAGACCGGTAAGCTTGTCATTACATTTATAAATGCTCCTAAATCAACCAAAATGTTATGTATATCTTTATTCTCTATAGAAATAGAAATAACAGGGTTTCCAGATCCCCATATTTGGGAAGTAGGATATTTCTGCTAAAAAATCAACAAGTTTCCCATCCACCTTAATAGTCCTGGGCTTCGCTTCTTTCTTTCGGATTTTTCAAACATAGAATTTTGATTAATTTATTCAATTCTAGAATGTCCTTAATTTCTTGTAATAGTGGTATTTCAATATTCAGTCTCCTTAGTTCTTGCACCAATTTAGATTCCTTGATTTCTATAGCTTCTTTAAATCTCTCTGGAAATGGAGTTTTAGTAGAGTTTCTTTCTGGTTCCTTATCTCTTTCTTTTTCATCTTTCTTGGGGAAACCATACTAGGGGTTTTAGTTTCTTCTGTCATTTTAGTGATGATAACAAGTGGACTGCTAACTATTTTTCTAGATCTAGTTTGTATATCCTTACAATCCATGGCATTTAGATCAACTAATTTTTCTAGTTACATTTCGTAGATGAAGTTATTTTTGTTTCTTGGGTTAGCTCATTGGCTATCTTTGGCATTTGCATTTGGACTATATTTTCAGCCTGTGAATTCTATGTTGGGGCACCCATTATGGATTTTTGATTCTTATTAGGATATGTTTTCCCTTGAGCATAATTACTAGGGCCCCATCTAGGTTGTGACCAATAATATTGGTTATTTTGACCGGTCCATGGTTGTTGATATCCTTGAGCGTACCAAGATTAACCTGCCTAATCCTGGGGATTCCAAGCCCAGGTGTATTTCCCCAAATTTATGGTATTGTTTGAGGAGACCATGGCATCATCCAAGGATTATGAGATGATCTTGGAATGAACTATCCTTGGGTAGGTTGTCTCTAGATAAAATTTAACTCTTTTTTTGTGGATGATGTACTAGTTTGTTTGAGCTATTTCTTTAGGAGTGGAAGAAGAGAACAAGCATGAATATCATGTTCTTTAGATTCACATATAAGACATACTTTTGTTTTATCCAAAGGACATTCCCTTATTGCATGCTTCTTCCTACATCTAGGAAAATACATGGCTAATGGTTCAGTTTTGGCATTTGCTTTAGCTTGTAATCCATCCATAGTAGAGGTTAATTGAACTAAAATGTTTGTTTTAAATTTTGCTAACTCATCCATTAGTTTGTTCATATCTGGATTCAAACTTTTCACTGATTTTCCCTTCCTAGGTCCACCCCTTGTTCTGGAATAGATTTTACAAATATCTTTAATTTCATTCATCCTTAATTGATCAATGTTTCCACCTTCTACCAAGTTAAGAGCTTCCCTAGACTCATCTTCCAAACCTTTAAGAATTGTTTTTACTCAACTCTTCTGTAAGTACAAATCCAAATATTTTACTCACAAAAAGGAATCTGTCCAAATAATCTTCTATATTCTCATCCTTCTCCGCTTGATTTTTAAAAACTCTTCGCTCATATTTCTCCATCTATAGTAATCTTGATATTTTCTAGGAAGGTAGTTTCCATTTGTGCCTAAGTGGTAATAGAGTCGGATGCTAATCCCATGAACCGCCTCATTGTTGCATCCTTCAGAGTGGATGGAAACAACTTGAGTTTCTGATTATCTATTTTGTATTCATAGGTCTAACATAGTACCTTAAACTCAAATAGAAATTGGTCAGGGTCTTCAAATGACATCCCTCTAAATGTGGGTAAATTCGCAAGTGAAACATTTTTCATTAGTGTATCATCATCATCTAATTGAATTGGATAAGTAAAGGTCCTATCAGGTTCCCTTTTAGCTTCTTGTGCCATTTCTGAAGTATTCTCTAAACTTCTTTCCCAATCAATGTGGTAGGTGATATGCCTTGGGGAAGGTGAAAAATCAGGAGTAGGAGGTTGAATAATCAATTGAGAATCAAAACTTACCCTAAATGGATCTTGAGAAATAATCCTTCTCCTAAAATTTATACTTCCTTCTGGTGACTGATCCAAGAATTCCAAAGGTGGCAACTCTACTTCTTGTCTTACAGGGGATAATGGTGCCTCCAATTCTTGGTCAACTTCCTTATTTAGACTAGAGGATGATGGTAATTCTTGTTTAGATATTTTTGGGAGAAATATACACTTTGAGTCTCTTAGTCTACTCATAAATTTTGTGATAGCTTAGGGAAGATTTCTTCAACTACTAGATGTATGATTGTTTCTCTTGCTGACACCTAATTAGAAAATTCTAACTAGTGTTCCCTGGAAATAATGCCAAAAATGATGGGTGTCATTATTCCCTTCATTTAATCAACTCTCTATTGATGTCATATTCAAACCAGGGGTGTGTCTAAAGCTATATGCAACAAGAAGAATCTTAGTGATCTAGTAATTGATTGTAGGTATTTTGTATTTTATGGGGGATATTTTCAATGTCTTAAGGACTTCTTGGTTAAAAACCTTATTGGAATCAAACTATGAAAATATGTTGGAAGTAAACACACTTTACATAAATGAATTTCTGGAAATAAACACACTTTGTAGAAATGAATTGCTTGGAAATAAACAAACATTACAGAAATAAACACACAATTGAGAATGCTTGGAAAATGATTGTAAAGAAATAAGAACTTAATCTAGAACACCTGTAGGGACAAGTCTACAATATATTTCAACTTAAGGAATTGAAATTGATACAAAATTAACAGATCTAAACTATTTGCTTTAAAAATATAAATACCAAAAACGAGAATCCTGGTTCTTAGAGGAGTGGGCCCTTACTTCGCCTTGAAACAAGATTAAACAACTTAATTTTCTCTCAAAAAAAAAATGGCTATTTTATTGATAAAATGTTCTGCATTACAAAAACATGTTGGATCTATGTATATCAATCTATATCTATTTTCTGTTCTATATCTATATTCCTATATATATAATCTATCTGTAGGTCTGTATGTATATACTTCTTCCAAGGGTGCATTTATGGCCATAACTATTCCACTGATATGATGGAACTGAATCATGCCCATAATAGATGTTGAATTGGAACATGGTTGGACATACAGCTATGTGATAATTATCCTAGATCTGTAAGTATGGAGAGTCAGAAGTATTCTAATCTGCTCCTGATTGATAGGATCATTGATTTGAAAAATCACCAGCCATTTGGAATATATTCATATTGGTTTTAGAAATTTAGAAGAGTTCCGAACTAAAGGAAATCATTTTAGGTTTAACCGAGAGAGTTTTGGAGCTATCTGCAGGAGTTCGAACTAATTATGATAATTTTGGAACTAAGTACTAGAGTTCCGGAACTAAGTGACAAAACTTGTGACTGTGTAATGGAGTTCGGAACTAAGTCTGTCAGTTCCAGAACTAAGCTATATTGATTCCAATGCTTCCAAAAACATGTTGACTGCTTCATACATCATTCTTCTCGCCTGATTGTGACCTACTTTATTACAAAATTGAGTTTCCAAAACACTTGGTTAGGAATTACAAATCTTTTAAATGTTAGAATCATAATCAACAAAAGATGGAAAATTACATCCTAACTCATATCAGATCAAACTAAAGTTACAAAATGCAGTTAAACTTAATCAAAAGGAGAGTAAGATGAGATCATTTATTATACATTTAACGGGCATATTCTAGCCTCATCAATATCAAGAGATCCTTCTTTGCACAATCTTAATGAGAACCTTGAGAAAATATGATCAATACAACCCAATCTAACTCTCACAAGTCGTCACACTAGAGAGTGGAGATGTTTCCTAGATGAGCTTTGGGTTACTAAAGACAATAATTGAATCTTGATTGTTTCTACATATTTTAGCAGTGGAAATTGTTAAACCTTTGTGGATACACAGTACAAATAGGGGTAGTTCATGTAGGATTTATCATTTGAGAAGTTTTTGGTGGGAAGTTAAGCAAGATAAAGTTGATTATACCAAATCTTTGAGAACCTTTACAAATATTGGAAAAATCACAGACAAAATGCTTCAAAATAGCCAAAATATTCCTTCAACTAGAAAGTGTGTATCAATGGAGGCCTAAAGATGCACAATTTCATACAATCTTCAAGAATTCAACATAAAGGCTCATGCTAAAGACTCAATTAAACATTAAAAGTCCTTGATTCTTCATGCCTAAGATACACTCATAGACTTACAAATAATCTTTTTCAACCTAGTTAAAGTAAAGTGATTTTAAAATTTTTATTTCATTACGAGATGAAATTTTTTCTTACAATGAAATTGCAAATGACATAATACTACCACAATGATAAGATCTTGTGTGATTCGGAGGGATTTCAACATAAGATTGCAATAGGAACAAGAAAAACTATTTGAAAAAATTGTGAAATAAGATCAAACACAATTGTGGTCATGATAACCAATAATTCATTTCAAGGTTCGTTAGATTCATTAGTAGGGAAATTTTCTTTAACAATCACAAATATTGTCAATGGCTATACACTTGCAACCATATTGACATGATTAAATATAAAACATAGGAAAATAATTAGGTTTCTAGAAGGTCTCTAAGGAAAATGGTTTCTCTCAAACTTTCGTAAAATTTAACCCCCTTATGCAAGAGTATTCTCATTGCATTTATACAATTTCACTTGGTCACTCATCCCAAATTCCTCCCCCAAAAATTCTAAATCTTCAAGAGAATATTTCTCTTTACAACATACCATTTAATCATGTTTATTCCTTGAAAATATCTTGCTTTCTTTTGCTACGTGGATAAATCATGGGCCCGATCACGTTTCTCAGTTCCTTAACTATGACCGGGATGCCATGTCATAACTTTTGACACTATTTTTAATCATTCTTTTATTTTATCATGCAAGAAATCCCCTTTTAATAATTCTCAGGTGGCTCCATATTGCTTGATCTGACAAGCAATCCTTTTCACCTTTGAGAATACACCTTGAGGAATAGATACCTACATTCATGCCTCTCAAAAATAAGTTTCCTCACATGGATTATACCACATATCTATGTTGTGAGTCTGTGTCGGCCAAGTATAAAGAGGAGCTAATGGAAACCTCCACATGTTTCTTTAGTGCAACTGTAAAGGTGAAGTCCAGAGGCAAGTCCCATAATGAGCACGGGCCCTCCATGTGTTTAGAACTTGAGAGAGTTGTAAGGTCCAACAAAAGCTTCCACATGTCTTTTTGGCACAACTTCAAACATGAAGTCAGATCCGGGACCTCAAATGAGCATAGGCTCTACACGTACCTTGGGTTTGAGAAAGTTGCATCAGATGCTTGAAAAGTATAAGTATGGGAAGATTCAGTAGAAACCTCCACATGTCTCTTCGATGCTCTTTCAAAAGTAAAATTTAGGGGCAAGTCACCAAACAAGCACGGGCTCTCGACATGTCTCGGGCATGAAAACATTGTACCAACCGTTGTAAAAGTTTAAGAACCAATGAAGGTGCCACGTGACTAGGATTTGAGAAAGTTTCATCAGATGCTTGAAAATTCTAAGTATGGGAAGATCCAACGGAAACCTCCGCATGTCTCTTTGGCGCTCTTTCAAAAGTAAAATTCAGGGGCAGGTCCCCAAATAGGTGTGGCCCTCCACATGGAAAATATCTTAGTTTGAGGTGGGCCTGGGGGAATTTTACATTTTATGCCACTTAGAAGATATTTCTAAAACACCTCCAGTGACCCTCCCTTCCGTCTTTGATATAGACTCAACATGTGGCTTTATCTAGGCACTTGTGGGGTCACACTTCACTTTTATACCTTACTCCTTTTATCATAATGTTTCAAAATTCCAATAGGGCCCACTTTACCGCAACTGCTCGTCTTATGACACATGTACATCTTCGGGGTCAAAGTAAGAAATTTTCTTTTCCGCTTCATATTGTTGAATAGCCAATTAGAAATTATCAGAGCCACGGGACCAATTTGGCATTTTTTACAAATGTAACAAAAGTGACAAGTTCACCAAATAGACACGCCATGCCGCATTCAATTAAAGATGACCATGTGTCCACAGATGTTGGGATAGGATTTTCAGAGGAGACACAATCATGGAAGATGCCCAACAACAAAAATTTTCCCCACAGAGAGAAGACTGTAAATAATACCAAGACTCAATGTGATCCACGACCCAAAAAGAAAGAACTGAAAATGAAAAATAAATGAAGGAGAAATTTTTCACGCATCCATACAAGGAGACAAAAAATACTTCAAACCAGGCAGCCTGAAAAATTTTGATCAAACAAGGCAAGATTAAATTGAGCACCAACATTGGCTCTTACTCAGGGATGGGCACTCCCCTGAGTGTCGCAAGAACAACATAACATACCATGTGCCAAAAATCCATTGGGAAATAGAGTCAAGACATTAATTTGCAGAGAAGGAAAACAATTTCCAAACCCGGGAAAAATTGAGAAACCAACAAAACCAACCGCTAAGGATCGGGACAGACTAAAATAGAAAAAAATTAGAAATGAAACAAAACAAAAATCGTACACTCGTATAATGATGCGTTCTTGATTATGAGAAATTAATCAAGGAAATGTTTCAAGTGCCTACCATTAATAGGAAACTCAAGCAATTCCCCATCTATATATTTTAGGAAGAAGGTGTGCTCACCAATCCTAATATCAATAGAATAAGGGCCCATCCATAATGCATCAAACTTTCCATGTTTTCCCTTATCCTCATGTCTGCTATCCCAAAGTAACACCAAATATCCTACACTAAAAAATATTGGGGTAACCTTTTTGTCAAACAATTTCTTCATTTTCTCCCTAAACTTCACATTTCTTTGATGGGATTCCCTTCTCTCTTCATCTAGTTCAACAATTTGATTGATCTATGCATCATAGGGACTAACCTCCTAGTCCTCCAAAAGTTGGATAAATTGGTAAGAAGATAATTACATATGCAGGGGAAGTAGAGCTTGAGTTCCATACACCAACTCAAATGGAATTTTTCCAGTAACTCTTTTGACAACAATTCTATCATCCCAAACAACAAACTTCAATTGCTCACCCACTTCCGTTTTTTTTAATTCCAAGGTCCTTTGGATTATCTTCAAAAAATTCTTGTTTCTTGATTCTACTTGTCCATTACCTTGGGGATTATAATTTGAAGAATATGCTAAATTAATCCCATACTCATGACACATGGCTACCAAAGGTTTGGCTTGAAAACTCATAGCATTATCAGTAACTATCTTAGTAGGAACTCTAAACCTACAAATTATATGATTCAGAATGAAGTCCATAACAATTTGGTGGGTAGATTTCTTGGTAGGGATTGCCTCCACCCACTTAGTGAACAAATCAGTGGTCACTAATATCCACTTTTGGCCTAGACTTGAAGAATCTGAAATCTCACCAATGAATTCCATTCCCCACTACTTAAATGGGGATTCAATTGATATAGGATATAAAGGGAGGGAGATTGAAGCTTTCAATCTTCCTAAAAAACATTGACAACTCTCACACTTTCTTACTAGTAAAGTTGTATCTTTGAAAAAAAATGGCCACCAAGAATTCAGCCCTTAAGATCTTGTGGGTTGTGACTCTTCCAAAAATATTCCCTCCACGAACTCCTCCATGGAAATCATCAATTTTTTTTAGGCTTCATCCTCAATGATACATATTAAGAGAACTCCCTTGGGATTCTTCCAAGCTAACCCATAATTAGTGATGATGTACTTCTGGGAGGCTAACTTAAGTGCTCTCTTTTGATTCTTTCTTAAATACTCAAGGCTGTAGATGTTTGAGATAAAAATAATATCCTTGTACCATTCAAAATTTGTCAATTTCTCAAGAATATTCAATCTTTCTTCTTCAACCTCATTTATCTCAACTATTTGCAGGTTTCTTTCTACCATTAGCTTTGCTAGGCCCAATCCTTTGACCAATTTTGTAGTTTGGATGTCCATATCATATTCTTGCAATTTATTTTCCCATCGACATATTTTACTTGAAATTTCCATCTCTGATAGGATATCCTTAACCATGGTATGGGGAACATAAGCTATAACTTTAGAGCTCAAAATATATGGCCTAAAGATTTTTGTGGCCCTGACCAAAGAAAAGGCCTATTTCTCCATGATAGTATACTTTAATTATGCTCCTTGTAATGCTTTACTAAAGAAATAAATTGGTATTTCACTTCCTTCATCATCCTTTTGTAACAACACAGATGCAATAGTATTTTCTAAAGAAAGGAAAACATTTGGAAAGCCTTTTTCTAATCAGGAGCTACTAAAACAGGGGCATTTTTCAATGCTTCCTTAATCTCAGTAAAGGCTTGAATAGCTACTTCTTCCCATCGATACTCTAATCTTTCTTCAACATATTGGTGATTGGGATAGTCAATTCGGTAAATTTGGAAATAAATCTCCTAATAAAATTTATTTTCCTGAAAAAGGACTAAATTCCCTTTTGGTTCTTGGAATAGAAACTTTGCTAATGGCTTCCACTCTCTCAGGATCAATCATGGCCCCTTCTTTTGACACAATATGTCAAAACAACTTTGCCTTTTGAACCCCAAAATGAACACTTCTTGGATTCAGTGATATATCATATTCCCGCATCTTATCAATATATTTTCTAAATGCTACAGTGATCATTTATTTTCCTTGAAAAATTGTCACATCATCCAGATACATAACAATGAAGTCATTTATATATCCAGAGAATGCTACATCCATTACTATTTGAAATGTGTCTCCGGCATTCATTAGGCATAACGACATTCTGACATACACATAGGTTCCCCATGGAGTGGTGAAAGCGGTTTTGATTCTCTCTGACTACTTCACAACCAATTGGTTATACCCAAAGAAACCATCCAAAGTGGATAACAACTCAAAACCAGTAACTAATTGCAACATGTTTTCCATATTTGGAAAGGGATAGTTGTCCTTGATTGACACCTTATTTAAATTTTTGAAGTCAATACACAATCTTATATCCCCATTTTTCTTTTGAACAAGTACCAGGTTTGCTACCCATGAGGAGTATCTTATAGGCTATATAATTCCTCCATCCCTTAAATTTTTCAACTCTTCTTGCATTTTTGAGGAAAGGAGGGGATTAATTGGTCTTTTCTTCTACCTAAATGGCTTGGCATTAGCTTCCAGGGGTATTTCATGTTGAAAAAGGTCTTCCCTGTATGCTTTCAATTCTGAATATGACCAAGCCAAGTAGTCTTGGTACTTTTTTAGCAATTAGACATATGAATGCTTTTCTTCTTTGTTCAAGTTGTTGCTAGCCATATTCTCCTAGGTTTATCCTTTGTGCCCAGGTTATATTATTCAACATCTCTCAAGGTTGACATGTGTCTATTAATAATGCGGTCAACATTATCAAAATTTTATTCCAATGCAACCAAACCTCTCGGAATAGTATTGGTTTTCATTTGGATAATGTCTTTACCAAACAGGGTATCTTTTCCATCATTTACACAAACCATTGGTTCCCAGTCCATACTTTGATTGGAAATTTCTCCTTTATTTTGCATAAACCTTTGGACCTAAGCATCATCTTCAAAACTTGCCAATGCTTGATATTATCAGGACATACGACTGGTCAATATTTCAATATAATATTCACAATAGGGGATACTTTACAGTTCTCAAACCTTTATCCCAACACTGCCAACTTGTCTACTACATTATTCTACTTCGTATCATGGTGGGTTATATTGAAAGAGTCAAACATTTCAATGAAGTCCCAAACTTCATGCTTGTATTGCTTCATTCTTTAAATATTTATAAAATACAAATTTCTGACTTGTTTGACTACTAACTCTAAATCTCCTTTAACAATAATGTCTCTGATACCATACTTCCATGCAATATATAAACCCAAGAGTAGTGCTTCATACTCAGTAATATTGTTCGTGCACTCAAAATTGAGTTTAAAAGAAAAGTTAAACTCCTCTTGGCTTGGAGATATCAAGACAACACCAACACCATTACCAAATCTAGAACAAGCCCCATCAAACATCAAGGTCCAAGGAGAACCAACCTGCTCAGGATACTCACACTCATCAATTTTATGCTCCTTACAATCAGCATAGCCCAAAAAGTTATCGACATCAACATCTATGTACAATACTTCATAAGAAGCATTGTTAGGGTCCTCAATGATATGCAACATTTTCTTCTCACCGTACAACTTCACAAGGTTCCCCTCAATCAGTATGGTTTCATATGACATGTCCATTTGTACGCTTCCACCCACACTAGCTACCCATTTTCTAGATAACAACATCCCCCACTTGGCAGAGTCCACAATAACCACATTCATGGTTAAGCATTTTCCTGGATAAGCTACTAGTTGCACTACCATTCCTTTGACATATCCAATTATTGGCACTTCTCTTGAATCCATAGTAGTACATTTCCCAAAAGTTGTTGTTACCTTGATATTTAACTCATTCATTACCTCAAGAGGCATTACATTACATGAGGCTCCTAAATCAAACATGCTAGTTATGTACCATCCTATCTTTAATAATCAAAGTGGTAAAAATGGATCAACATCCAACTGAGATTCAACCAGAGAAGTTCCCAAATATACCAGATGATTCACCTAGTTCCTCCAATGCTTGTGGTATTTCTGATTCTGCAATAATAGGAGGAATCTCTACATTATTAACACTTTTTCCCTGAGTAATATTTTTCTTCCTTAAATCCCAAATATTTGAATGCCTTTTCCTATGCTCAGGGATCCTGAGTAACTCAACAATGGGAACAATAACCTTGATCTAACTCAAGATTTGGGCTATGTCACAAGGAATATATTTGGGTAGGATAGTATTAGGAGGAAGATTCACAATTTCATCTGATAGTATAGGAGTTTTCAAAGTCTAGGCATGGGCAAGTGTCCAAATTTTATTTGGGGTAGTTAGGCCTTTGCCATATGTATCTTTCTTAGGGGTTTCCTTTAAGATATTGGTAAGAATTAGAACTTTTGGCTTAGTTTATGGCCCTCCCCTTTGACAACCTTACTTCTGGTGTTATATTCTTTCTCCTAAGCAACTACTGCATTCATCAAGGTTTCTGTCCTCTTCGGAAGGGATATCTCCATCATACTTTTTAATCATCAAGGCCCTTAAGTATTCAAAATCATGATTAGGTAGATCAAATTCTTGCACCATATCAATTTAAAAAGTATTAATAGGAGGAAGAGGTAATACCCAGTGAACACAATCCCATAATTTTTCAACATTTTTGGCACTTATCAATTCAGTTGAGGTTTCCCCCTGCCATGAGTTTGCAGGGCATTCCATCATACACACATCATCATACATCTCATCATCATCTACTTCCTCAAATTATTGATCTACATCATATGGGGAGTTTGGTAATAAACACCTATCACACCAATCGATAACATTGGCATCCTCCACAATAGCAACCTTGATAGTCAAAGGATCAGAACCAATCTATTCTCCCTAGGTTGAGGCTATTTATTTCCTGATCCCATGAGCCCTTTCCCTCTGTCATCTGGTTTGTGATCACCTCTGGGATGATTTCCAAATCTCTCTTGACCATGTGGCTTGTCTTTGACCTTGGGAACTTTTTCCTATCCCTTTTCCTACTCTGGCCAATTTATAGATATCTCTTTAACTGCTCCAGCCAAAGTTTTTACAACCTCTTCCAGATCCACAACTTTTTTTGATTGAGGCCTCTCGGATTGATTAACTTGACACCCTCTCTCTTAGGAGGCTTTCTAACTGCTTTGATGTTATTTTCTATTTGTAAGGCCATGGTGAAAGCTTGCCTCAATGTTCCCGGGTTCTTATCTCTCAAGTAATAAGCAACCTTTTTATCAAAAGCGTCAAAATATTTTATCAAATAGGACTCATCACTTGGCCTTAGGATTATAGGTAGCCTATTCAAGGTCTTATTGAACCGAGTATTGAAATCATGGACAGATTCATTTGGATTTTTCTTTATATTTTCAAATTCAGATAAAGGAACCTGGGATCTGTCTTATCCCCATATTGCAATCTAAAGGTATTTTTCATCTCATTCCATGAATCTATTGAATTATATGGTAAATCCTTATACCAGTCATGTGCATCCTCCTCAAGAGTATGAATAAATAGTTTTATATACACATCTTCAAACTCAATTTCAAAATATTCCATCATATTGACAAAGAGTCTTAAATGGTAGTCATCAAAGTGATGGCATTATTCCCTTAAAATTTTGGAAACCTATTTCTGACATCTATGGCACCATATTAGGATATCCATCCATACCTCTGAAATATATAGGTCCAAAAGTATTGACAACAAAAGGAGGTCTAGGTGGAGGTTGGGCCATATTTCCTTGAGGTGGTGAATTTACAAGAGAAACAAAATGATAAGGGATGAGGGGTCTCTGGGGCATAGGAGTATAACTCTCAAAGTAAATATCCTCTAATGACTCAATTTCTTAGAAAACCCTATCAACCTTGGAAGAAATAGGGGAAAAATAAGAGGCACACTTTTCAGACACAAATGATGGCCCCTCTCCAGTTGGAGAACTCAAATTTATATAAAGATTACTTGGTTTAGAATCACTTGAAGACGTATGGTAATCTTCAACCACAAATTGATCACCTTTCAGAACTGATATCTCCTTTTTGATTCTTGATTTCCAACAAATTTCTAGACTTGTTTTCCTTCTGAATTTTCTTTTCCTAGTTCTGGAAATAACTTTTTAGTAGGATCCCTAGTGAAGAAATACCTTCTTCCCTCCATCTTTGCAAATATCGATGAAAAATTTCACTTGACATAGGTTAAGACACTGGTAATCATCAAAATTTCAATTCAACACGGAGTCACCACTAAGGATTTTCACCTTAGTTGTGCAGATGCACTATAAGTAACTTGTCAAGTGTCCATCAATGTCTAATTTTCAAAAAACTTAATAGATCTGACCTTCCTTTACCCACATTTATCACTATTGATGTAAATTTAGTGTAATAACCACTAGAAATTGGAAATACTACACAATGAACTTGTAATCTTGCACAAATCTTACAAATCTCAACAAAGGATGACGTTTAAACAACTTATTTGTACTTAAACCATGTAAGAAGCATTACTAGGGTCAATATGTGTACGTATTTGTAAAAATAGTCCCGGAAACGGTGCCACTTTGGTGTTGTTGCCACACAAATAGGTCTCAATGTTCAAATAATCCCCAGCAACAACACCACTTTGGTGTTGTTGCAACACAAATAGGTCCCAGTGTTCAAATAATCCCAAATAATCCCCGCCAATGATGCCACTTTGGTGTTGGTGTCACACAAATAGGTCCCGGTGTTCAAATAATCCCTAGTGACAGAACCACTTTAGTGTTGTTACCACACAAATAGGTCCCAGTGTTCAAATAATCCCCGCAAACAGTGTCACTTCGGTGTTGGTATCCAAATTGATTCTCCTGCGAGGGCTGAGCAGCATCATGAAACTGGCATGATGCTTAGAGACAGATGAATCATGATATGAGTCATTTTGTAGCCGAGGAGGGGATTCAGCAGACTCTTTGTCACTCATGCATTGGAGAATAGGATAGAACCTTATTGAGGGTTTGATCTACCCTCAAAACATTAGGTCGTGCCTTCAACAGGGTAAGAGGACTCATTCTATAACCCGTATTGGTGAAGGATATCAAGAGATCCTCCTTTGCACAATCTTAATGAGAACTTTGAGAAAATATGATCAATACAACACAATATAACTCTCATGAGTTGTCACACTAGAGAGTGGAGATGTTTCTTGGACAAGGTTTGGGTTACTAAAGACAATAATTGAATCTTGATTATTTCTACATATTTTAGCAGTGGAAATTGTTAAACCTTTATGGATACACAGTACAAACAGGGGTAGTTCATGTAGGATTTATCATTTGAGAATTTTTGGTGGGAAGTTAAGCAAGATAAAGTTGATTATACCAAATTTTTTAGAAACTTTACAAATATTTGAAAACTCACACATAAAATGCTTCAAAATAGCCAAAATATTCCTTCAACCAGAAGGTGTGTATCAATGGAGGCCCAAAGATGCACAATTTCATACACTCTTCAAGAATTCAACATAAAGGATCATGTTAAAGACTCAATTAAATGTTGAAAGTCCCTAATTCATCACGCCTAAGATACACTCATAGACTTACAAACAATCTTTTTCAACCTAGTGAAAGTAAAGTGATTTTAAATTTTTTATTTCATTATGAGATGAAAGATCTTCTTGTAATGAAATTGCAAATGCACAATACTACCACGGGATAAGATCTTGTGTGATTCGAGGGATTTTAACATAAGATTGCAATAAAGAACAAGTAAAAAATGTTTGAAAACATTTTGAAATAAAAGCAAACACAAGTGTGCTCATGATCAACAAAAATTCATTTCAAGGTTCATTAGATTCATCAACAGAGGAAATTTTCTTTAACAATCTCAGATCTTGTCAATAGCTGTACATTTGTAACCATCTTGATGTGATTAAATCTAAAACATGGGAAAATAAAAAGGTTTCTCGACATTCTCTCGAGAAAATGGTTTCTCTCAAACTTTCTCGAAAAAATTCAACCCCCTATGCAAGAGTATTCTCATTGCATTTATACAATTTCACTTTCTCACTCATCCCAAATTTTCCCCCAAAAGTCTAAATCTTCAAGAGAATATTCCTCTTTACAACATACCATTTAATCATGTTTATTCCCTTGAAAATATCTTACTTTCTATTGCTAGGTGGATAAATCATGAACTGATCATGTTTCTCAGTTCCTCAACTATGACCAGGATGCCATGTCATAACTTTTGATAGTCTTTTTAATCATTCTTTTATTTTTTCATGTAAGAAATCCCCTTTTAATAATTCTTAGGTGGCTCCATATGGCTTGATCTGACAAGAAATCCTTTTCACCTTTGAGAATACACCTTGAGGAATAGATACTGCATTCATGCCTCTCAGAAATGAGTGTCCTCACATGGATTATACCACATATCTGCGTTGTGAGTCTGAGTCAGCCAAAAATAAAGAGGATCCAATAGAAACCTCCACATTTTTCCTTGGCGCAACTGCAAAGGTGAAGTCCAGTGGCAAGTCCCCAAATGAGATTGGGCCCTGCACATGTTCGGTAACCCGAGAGAGTTATAAGGTATAGTAGAAGCTTCCACATGTTTGTTTGGTGCAACATCAAAGATGAAGTCTAGAGGTGGGACCTCAAATGAGTGCGGAGCTCACCACGTACCACTCGGGTCCGAGAAAGTTACATCGACGCTTGAAAATTCCAAGTATCGAGCCTTAACACCAAATCTCCTTTGTAGATCTCATGTTCATATACATTTTTATTGTATTGCTAAGCCATGAGGCCAACGTATACACTATGCCATTGGTCAACATTCAATCTAACTTCATCGAGGCTTTCCAATTGGGAGAGATGAGCTTCTCGATAACCCTCTTCTCCTAGGATCCCATGTAACAAAATTCGGAGGCCGGGTAGTTTGACCTCCAGTGGTAGAACTTCCTTAGCATCGAACACTAAAGAAAAGGGAGTCACTCCCATTGGTGTTCTAACTGACGTTGATAGGCCCATAAGGCCGGAAAAATATTTAGATGCCAATCTCGTTTATTCTCCTTAACCGTTTTTAGAAGAATGGACTTTAGAGTCTTATTGGTAGCCTTGGCTTATCCATTAGCCTGAGGGTAATAGAGAGAAGTTGTGTGATGACTTATTTTGAAATTTGCACACAACGCACACACCTCATCGATTTTGAAAGATGTGCCATTATAAAAATAATGACCTATGACACTGTACTTACAAATGATCTAGTTCAAGATGAACTTAGCCATTACAGAGCCGTGGGACACGGTGGTAAGGGGCATGGTCTCTACCCACTTGGTAAAGTACTTCATGGATGTAATTATGAAATTATGGCCATCTGTTGACGAGGGAGAGAGTTTCCCTATCGGATGTAGGCCCCTTGTGGAGAAGGGCCATGGAGTTGTGATCGTTATAAAGCTTGCGTCAATATGTGGATTTCATGGGAAAAATCTTGACACTTGTGGCAATCGTGTGCATAAAATCTACCACATCATGTTCGAGGGTGGGCCGAAATATCCCATCGATGTATCTTCCGAGGTAGTAGTGTGGCTGCTGAAGTGACTCATAAAAATCTTTTGGACTCTTCTAATCAACACATCTTAATATCATTCTCGTTAATAACTCTACGATAAAGCACCTATTCCAAGATGACATACTTGGAAGAAATTATGTGTAACCACCTTCTTTTTTGTGACGTTTCCTATTCTGGGTATGTGTGGTCCATAATGAAATTGATGATGTCAGTGTACCAAGGACATACAGAGATAGGGGGCCTGGTTTCAACGAATTACATGCACTCATCGGGAAAGTCCAAATCTACCAAATCACCCCTGTCTAATGGATTATTAGTCAACCAATCTATGATGATTTGACCCTTAACTGAATTTTGATTTACAAACATTAGCTTGAATTCTCCCATTAATGTAATGAAACACCCAACCTTTTTAGACAAGGATCCTTGCATGAGGAATGTTCGTAAGTAGTTTGACTTGATGATGACTGTTATCTCTTGATTAAGCATGTAATGTCTTAAGCACTTGGTTGTAAAAACTAGGGCATGGCATTCCCTTTCTACCTACGTGTAGCATGTCTCATAATTGAGTAACATCGACTGATAAAATAAATATCCCATTCTCGTTTGTCATTGTCTTCTTGTGCCAACATATAGGCTATCAAAACATCTGTAGCCCGCAAATATAAGATCAAAGGGTGATCTCGATATTGGTGGCATTAACATGGGAGGGGATAACAAAATTGCTTAACCGCTCAAGGCCTCATCACATTCCTCTGTCCAATCTAGGCTATAATATTTCTTTAACAAATTGTTGATTGGATGAATGGAAAAGGTCAAGTCAAGGATGAACCTTCAGATTGCACCAAGTTTCCAAAGGAAATATTTAATACCAGACTCATCTAATGGTGGAACCATTTCTAACACAGCCCAGATTTTAGTCAGGTCAACATCAATTCCTTGTGAAGATATAATGTACACCATGAGCTTTCCGCCTGTTACACCGAATACACATTTCTCTAGATTCAATGTGACTCCATACTTAATTAAGCATGAGAGAATGATATGAAGCACCTCTGGATGATCGAAGTGCTTCCTGGCCTTCGCTAGTAGGTCATTCATGTAGAATTCCATAACCTTATGAATAAGATCATGGAATATGTAGGTCATTTCTCGTTGGTATGTAGCACTGAGCATTCGAAAGACCAAATGGCATGACGGCATAACAATAAGTTCCCCAAGGAGTTATAAACATAGTTTTAGCTTGAACCTCGGTAGAGATTTTGATTTGATTGTATCTCAAAAATCCATCCATGAGGAACAACAACTCAAATCTATCCATTGCATCGACGATAACATCAATGGATGGTAACAGGAAATCATCCTTAGGAAAAGCCTTGTTGATGTCCTAGAAGTCTATACAAATATGGATCTTTTCATTTTTTTGAGAACAGGGACAATTTTAGATACCCATTGTGAATAATCAACTGACTTGATAAATTCTACTTGGAGAAGCTTTCTTACTTCTTATTTTACCATAAGGGCTACCTTTGACTTCATAGGTCTTGATTTCTTCTTAATTGGTTTAGCGTCTAGCTTAGTAACAAGATTATGAGCTATGATGTATGGTGCGATTCCTATCATTTCCTTATAACTAAGTGTGAAGGCTTTTGATGTTCCTCAAGGACTTGGGTATGAATTTCTACTTCCTCTAGAGTTAAAGAGGACCTTAATTTTTAGATTTTTGGTTCCTCCTCCATTTTTATATTTACATCAATCATTCCCTCATTTAAGGAGGCATTACCCTCCTCAAACTCGGGTAGGGCTAGGGGTAACTTCAAGTCCCCTTCCTCTTCTACCTAATAAATTTCAAGATCTCTTCCAGGAGATGACTCAATCATTGAATTCCCAAAATAAGAGGAGGAACATGAAATTAAGGAAAAGTCTACCTCTTGACAATTAAGATGCAATTCCACGAAATCATTTAAATAAGTTAAGGTTGAATCATCCCCATCGACAGGTCTAAAGAGTCAAATTGGCCTCGGCTTCCACATATGTTAACATTGATGCCACTAGCACTTTACGAATCAAGGATTCACCAAGGAGTGAAACCATGAAGTTAGTGTCCTTTAAATCATTACTTGGGGTGAAGCGTGAGGCGGAAGTTGCTATAGATTCTTTCAAAAGGTTCTTCACATGGAACTTCCTCAATTGATATGAATTCAAATCCCTTAGTTAGGTCTAATAAGGTAGTTTTATGGAGGTTTGTAAGTTTTCAGCCCTAGTCTCGTATACCTTAGATACGATTTGTGACTAGTTGTGAATAACTAAACACCATAATATTGAGGATGCCCATTATCTTGGCTATAATGAGACCTAATAGAAGAGATTCATACTCATCCCCATTGTTTGTGCATTCAAAATTCAATTTGAAAGAAAAGGTAAAACTCTTCCTTCGGGCGAGGTAAGGATTGCACTGCCCCAACAACGGAGCGACACTTGGCCCCATCAAAGTGGATAGTCCAACAATCACTCGAAAAGACAAATGTTGAGTCATCCTTTGTAAGTTCTTCTTTTATTTAGCTTACATATACCATGTAAACCTCATATGATGGAAGGGAACCAGTCCCAAAGCATGTCCCATACCCATGGAATAGAAGGGAAGAAGGATAGGAAAATTCGTTTTAACAGGTTTAACAATCTTTGTTGTAGTTCCTAGTGAAATTGTCTCTATGACAACTCTTACATCCTTGAAGGTCGAAATGCGCTCGATCAAACCCGTAACCTCTAATTTCGTCATGGGAACCAAATTTTCTTCTGGGAACATGCTTACCGGTTTGTTTAACTGGTTGGTGGGAAGCTTGAATTCAAAGTGGACCCCTAGCCTTTTCTTGAAGTTGGCCAGGTGTATGTCAAATGGATTTGGATCACCCTGAGTGAAAAATAATTTCCCTAAATGTAGGAATCTAACTTTTGGAATAGGGTGGATGGGATTGCTTTCATGCGGTGTATCCAAGGGTGACCAAGAATCATATTATAGTTGGTTTCCGATCTATAATATAAAACTCAGTAAGCATCATCTTGGGTCCAAGAGTGACCTGGTAATACTATGGTCCCGATCAAGATCACCTTGAGACTATCATAGTCTCTTAATGTGTTTCATGTCGAGGAGCAATTAGTCTCCCCATATCCTAACTTCTAAAGAAAAGAGAAGGGGACGATGTTAAATGTTACCCCATTGTCGATCATCACATGCTTCACATAGTTATTATAGATCTAGACTTGCAAAAACAGGTGGATCACCTCTATGAGCTATTTCGGCATCTATAGGAATCTTGTTTATGTCAAATACAAACCCAATATCCCTTTCGGGTTATCCTAGAGGGTAAACGTCAAAGTCTACATGGTTTATCTATGCCTCTAGTGGTGGGGTAATGTTAGGCAAATGGACGAGACCCAATTCTTCCAAGAGAGTGGCTAGATGAGAGGGGGAATTATTCAGTAGATTTAAGAAGGAAATGTGTGAAAAGGTCTTGGTTAGATCACTGATCAAGTCATAAGCCCCTACTGGCTTGCTTAGTGTGTCATGAGCATTATTTGAGACAACTGGGTAAATCAGGATCGGCTGCGATGAATAGTCTTTGGCTCTTGTTGTAGCATTAATTTGGAGTTCAGCATCCAACTCAACCAAACCTACGATCTTTGTTTACTAGCGACCATCCAAAGGAGGTGCCACCTGTGGGTTTGACAAAGTTGATGCTTCATGATCATGAGTCTCCGTATTACAATGGCTTTACTCGAACCATTAGGATCTAGTATTCTATCCTTTGGATGTGTGGGGAGAGGATCATTAAAGATTCCCAATGGCGTGTTCTATGGAGACACTAGTCCCATATAGGTGTTTTGATTAGGCACAGTTGGATTGGCCAGAAACATGTCAACAAACAACTGTCTTTGGTCTTCTTGAAAAACGTTACAAAAACTTATTAAAATCATGGTAAGTTCTTACATCATGCCCACATACCCTATGCGAAACCACAGTATAAGTCAGGATCATAATCTCGAGGCCTTTGGTTGGTTCCTTGTTGTGGTCCAAAACCATGGTTATTGTTTGGTTGTTGAATGTTATAGTTAACACTTTGGAACCCTTGCCCCTAGTTTTGGAATTGGTTGGGGTATTGCCTAGGGCTTGGGGTTGGCATTTATCTTTGTGGCTGAGGTTGTTATTGTTGTTGGGGATGATTAAAATCCACACCGTTTACTGAGGGTGAGAAATTATTACTCCTCTGATTGCTGTCATTGTTATCCCCATTGTTTTTGTTACTCAGTGTACATGTACCGATGCGACTAACAACATTAGGCTTTTGTCTAGTCGATTACATCATCGGTTGTGACTCCACAACTCATGTTAAGGATATTTGGTCCTTAATTATTATTTTTATTTTTGGAGTAGCGGGAGTGTTTTGAGAAGGGGTAACTAACTTCCCATTTCTCCATAGGTCTTACGACCACTGTCAATGGCCGCTTGGTCGATCCGAAGAGCACCCTCTAGCACCTCTTCATAGCTCCTTAATGGGAACTTTTGAACCTCTTCCTTCGTCTCTGTTGAGGGAGTGGAGGAACAAATCACAAAGTTCCATTTGGTCCATGTTTGGAGCACTTGCGAAAGAGTAGAGAACATGTCGCCACCTCTAAATGAAGTGAGCTACAGACTCGTTATGTTCTTGTTTGATATGAAGAAATTATCTAATTCCTATTTGCAAAAGCTTTTTCATATCAAAGGCTTTGATAAACTCTAACACTAGTTGCTTGAACGAGTGTATCGAAGCCTTCGGTATCCTATAATACCAGTGAGAGAAATACCTTCAAGTGTCTTAGGAAAATCTTTTGCAATGACTGCATCCCATGAGAGAAGCTCTCAAATGGGCATTGCATAAGCTTTGATGTGGGCATTTGGGAGATCATGCAAGGGTCTCAGGAGCATGACTTCCCAAATGGAGAAATGTAGGGGTTCTTTGAGATATTCAGAATAAGTCAACATTGCATATGTTTCCACCATTGAAGACCCTTTTTGGGGAGGTGGGGGCTGCATTGGCTACTAGAATGGGATAACATAAATATTTGGTGGGGAATTATGACATCTCTTGCATTTTTCCATATGGACCTAGGTAGGTGTACATGTCCCCATGTGGAGATTTGGAATACATTTGTATATATGGGGGTTAACTTCCTTGATATGGAGCTGAAGGTGTGAAGCTAGGGAACGTCACATTTCCAGCTGGTATAGCATTTGAGAACACACTTCTAGCTAGCACCTGTTGTAGATGACCATATGTGGCTTGAGGAGGCATACCCAAGGTACCCATCCCAATTAACAAGTCTACATGGTTTGGAATATTCATGTAGATAGGTGAGTTCTGGGTAGTTGGTATTTTCCCATGGTTCCGTATGTAAGAAGGAGTCCACGCTTGCCTTGCATATGAATTATGTGTATTCTGGGAAAGCTCTAACTCCCTGACCTTATCAACCAAATCTGAAATAAAATCACCTATTGACGGGGTGGTGCCCTACTTAAACTCCTTTGGTTGAACCCTTGAAGGTTTTTGAGGAATATAGTGTCCTGCTATGAATTGTTCATGATGTTATCACCCCTCATTGGTTGTATTTTCAGTTGGTGGCAAGGGGGTAGTGTTATTGTTCTGAAGTGGGACACTAACTTGCCCTTGCAACCTATCAAAATATTGGTTCATTTGTTGAAATTGCTGCTCACTCCTAGCATATCGTGCTAGATACTCCTCATCAAGATGGGGGAGTGGATCGGATTACACGGTGATGGGCTATTGAAACAATACCCGAGGAGATGAACTAGTTTCTCCAGTAAATGTCATGTTATTTGAAATTGATTATTTAAGGGGGTAAGTCTGAGTGATCTGATCTAGTTCTTGATGCACATAGAAGAACCAACATTGGTTCCCTGAAGTAGAGGATTTTGAGTGGATGAGCGGTTGTCTGCCCACGTTGAAAGTGAAGGTGACTATTGTGGTATGTTTGAATGGTGCTGGTACAAGTCAAAACTCGGGATGGGTTGACCATACTCATCATATCCCGACATATTCGGGGGTATAAGAATACCCGCAAAATAAAGGATGGACAAAAGTGGAAACGTTTAGAGACCAGATCTTCATGTCGGCTCACCAATTTATACGACAGAAAATGAACATGTGACCTTCTGCGCACATGACCTCCCGAGGTCATGCCAAGATAGCCGGTGTAGAATTTGAAATGGGAGTGAAAGTGATGGTGGTGACCAAGCTAATTAGGTAACCTTATGTCTTCGACATGTAAACAATGGAATCTGTGAATCTAATGTAAAGAATGCTCTCCTAACCTGAAGGGGTGTGATGGGAGGTTTTGATGTAATAGCTACTCGGAGACTCTAATCGACATCTAGCTCAGTTGAGATTCTATTGGTGGGTTGTGGAATATGTGGAAAGTAGCCTGCAGGTGCCTCATATGGGTTTCCAGAAAATTTCATGGAAATTGAGACAAGAGATGTAGTGGAGCTACAGGAGAACTATGGGTCATTCTCTAGTCTCATCAAGAAAGTCTTTACCTAATCAACTACTATGTTTAACAATGAAAGTTGTGTGATGATATGAAGTGGAAGTGGTGAAGATATGAATACCTACATGTGTAGGCTAGTGTCAATATCTAACTGACTAGTAGTTCCGTTGGGTTTTGGAACCCGTGGGTCAAAACCAAAGACTCATTGAGGTTGAGGCCCTGGAATGGTCATACATGCAGTCAAATCCTATTCCCAGGAGCAGTCCAAAATTCGTAGGCCTTGTTAGTAGCTATGTTTAAAGTCTCTAACTATCTTATTTTCTCTATGTATGTGGTGGGTGTGCATAAGATTGTTAAGTGCATACTTGTGTCAATGTTAGTTACTAACTCTGGCCCGTTGGGTTGTGGGACCAGAGGATCACAACCGTAGGTCTTTTCCTATTGTGGACCGTTGATGGTCATACAAAGTGAATTTGATTCATTTTCGGTGAATAAACTATCTATCAAATGAAATCTAAACTATATTTTTGGTGTTTTCTCAATATATAAGAACAAAACAATAAACAAGCTAATCTATGGAAATAAATATTTTTGTGCTTTTCTAACTTTTCAGACAATGCATCTAATCTAACAAACAATTTAAAGAAAACAAATAGTTGGCCGGATGTAGCTAGCTATCTGTGTAGATGTGTGAATCTAAATCTAAGATCTACTCTAATTCAAATAAAATCTCTCCAACTCTACCTCAAAAGTGAAGAATAAATCATGACTCTAATAGAGCTATCATTCACCCACTATTTCCTAGCAATATTTGAAGAGAAAACTTCCTATTGACTTGATCTACTTGTAATTATATCGATTAATTGAAATGAATTTTTCTCTACTCTATTTGATATTTAATTTGATAAAACAAAGCAAGCAAATACACAACTCCAACCGGAAGAATAAGAGCTTTGGAAAATTTGGATTATATGAGTATCTATCCCTTTAGTTCTTTCCTTTCTTTCTTCTCTCGAGCATTCATGTGAGTCCAAGGATGGGAATGCAAATAACAACAATAAGAGGATGGCACTTGAGCG
The DNA here is from genome assembly GCA_018340775.1 of Taxus wallichiana var. yunnanensis. Taxonomy (NCBI): domain Eukaryota; kingdom Viridiplantae; phylum Streptophyta; class Pinopsida; order Cupressales; family Taxaceae; genus Taxus; species Taxus wallichiana. The sequence goes on from CM031239.1 coordinate 627,600,029, forward strand.
ATGGTAGCTTGGAAGCAATCTGGGCGTAATGCATGTAGAAGAAAGATAACATAAGAGATTTGAACTTGGCTATGTAATTCTTAGGAAGATTATTGCACAACAACAATGCAAGATACACAAAATTCTCAGGCCCTTTTTCTTGAATACAAGCATGGAATATATAGGAATGGAGGCTAGAAGGTTTCTTCATGCACAAGGAATTAAAGAGGCGATTCCACTCATTAAATATATTTAAAATAGAAATAACTAGGAAAGAAGCGAAGCTATTTTTAGCAAATTCGACTCACATACGCGTTCAAAAGATAAACTTAAGTGAATTGTCACATGCATATTCTCACATGAAGATTCTAGAAAATTTGATCGGGACCGCCACCCTGTGTAGGGTGGCAGTTTCAGACCGCTGCCCTAGTTAGGGTTGTAGTTATAAACGGCCACCTAGCAGAAGGCGGTGGTCCTAGCACTAAAGGAAAACAAGCACATAATGAAAGGGGAAAAGAAGAAAAATGCAAGGGAAAAGATAAGTAAGGCTATCTAGGCCACAAATATATATTATGCAAATGGGTTTTGGAGCTCAAAACCTTCTCGAAAGGATTTTGAATCATCACTAGGGATGTTTGTAACCATTTTTGACAATGTAGCACATGTAATTTTGGGTGTGTACATATTGCCCCCTCGAAGAAGTGTTTTATCCATGAAGAGGCATAAAACGTAGAGTCGAGTATGGCATTCCCAAAATGGGGAGTTAGAAGCTATACCTGACACGCCCGTGTGTCGAAATCTCATCGTCTAAACTCCCACTACCTGCAAGAGAAAAGAAGACTCAAGTGCAGATAGATAAAATATTGAAAAATAAACACTAAATTAAAATGACAAGAGGACTTACCATCTATGCGGGGATATAGAAATATACCTGTGCCAACGCTCCAGCCCTGTGAACACATACACTCAAAACAAAGTTATAACAACATATATATCTAAGAAAACTCATTTTCAAATTCATTTGCGCATACTGACTTGGTGATTTTGAGCTCTCGAGCCCATGGTGTAACTGTTTTTCATTTTTAAGTGTGGTTAAATTTGAATGGATTTGGGGATGGTATTTTGCGTTAGGCTTGGCCCTTTACTATTTGAATACTTTTGAGAAGAACTCCTAAGAAATTTGTAATTAAAGTGGTCATAAGGGGCCTCAAAGGTGGATAGGTAGAGTGCCTTTATTTCTTAGTCTTCATTTTGTGAGGCAAATGTGATGTTTTGGTATTTTGTACTCATTGCGAGTGTTTTTGACCATGCCTAGCGCATGATGACATTGTATACAAACTTGATCCACTATGATATATACAAACTCTATTTTTGGTTCGTAATTCCATTATATCATAGAGTTCACTCTCATTTGGCTTATCTCTCATGTGTACTCTAGATGTTTAAAATTTTCATTTTCTATGCTTTTTAGAATGTATGCAATGGATGTGAAATGATAATAGAATGATTTCTTTTTGTATTTCATAATGTTGATATATGATGATGCAAACACAATGTGATCTTAAACTTAGTTTCTTTTGCAATCTTCGGTACTTCATATTTGTCTTGACAAAATGTGATGATATAATGATATGATAAATAGATATGCTTGCCCCACTCCTAACCCCACACAACTAGTAAGATGCGAGGGCTCAACACCGAGAGTTAGAAAGGGCATAAGCCATGAAATTTGTTGAATGATAGTGATGAGAGAAAGACAAAGGTTTGACAGAACCAAATTGGGATACTACAACCTTACCCTGACTCTATGCAAGTTAGTTCATAGTTTAAAATGTGAATTACTTTCCGTAGTTTATCTAGATTTAGATCCATAGATGGCCACTTGGTTGACAAAATCTAGTTTTTAAGTTTTAAATTCTCTTGGAATTTTGAACATCTAATTCACTTTGTTTTGACTTAAGATTTCATAGTAATTGATTTAATTGTTTATGACTTTTAGGTTTGTCAAAGAGACCCCCTACACCTTGCCCCATGCTACCAAAAGTAGGGCCATGGGCTTATCACCATGGACAAAGCATAGGTGATTAAGGGCATTTCCTTCCTTTCCCAACCCTACATCACTAGTAAGAGATGCAAGCTCAACACCGAAGGTTGGTAGGGAAAAGAAATGTGTAAAATAAATTTTTTTGTTGATTTGCATTTGACTTACTTATTTGGGCAAAAATGTTTAGAATGTTCTTATTTCCAAGGAGATTTATGTGGGATAGATGTGACACCATGAAGCTTCTAGAACAAACCATGAACAAAAGAAACCTATCCTAAGAAGAAACCAAAAGTAGAACCAAGTATGAAGGCCTTGGAATGGTTCCATAAAACTTCGTCTTATCTTGTTGGAACTGATGAAATGATGCATAAATAGTTGATGATACAATGAATATTTGAAGAGACATGATTTGAATGTTTTTCCAATATTTTCAAAATTTCTTGGGGATTGCTATAAGGATAAGCTCCTTGATCACACTTTTACAAAATGAACAGACAAATGAAAATGTAATGCAGATGCGATAATGTACATATGAGAATGTTGATGGGTCATGCATAGTATATTTTTAGGTGAAGGGAGTTCACGGATTCACTAAAATCCTCACCTTCTAGATGACACAAATGAAATGCACCATTTTTATAATCTTCCACTACTCGATATGGACCTATCCACCTAGGTCTAAACTTTCTTCCCTTGCCAGTCTTCTTGTCAATTTGGCTATCAAGCCTTAACACCAAATCTCCTTTGTAGATCTCACGTTCATACACCTTTTTATTGTATTTCCAAGCCATGCGGTCAGCATATACACTATGCCATTTCTCAACATTCAATCTAACTTCATCGAGGCTTTCTAATTGGGAGAGACGAGCTTCTCGATAACCCTCTTCTCCTAGGATCCCATGTAACGAAATGCGGAGGCTGGGTAGTTGACCTCCAGTGGTAGAATTGCCTTAGCACTGAACAATAAAGAAAAGGGAGTCACTCCCATTGGTGTTCTAACCGCCATTTGTTATGCCCGTAAGGATGGAAAAAGCATCGAGATGTCAATCTCGTTTATTCTCCTTAACAGTTTTTAGAAGAATGGACTTTAAAGTCTTATTGGTAGCCTTGGCTTGTCCATTAGCCTAAGGGTAATAAAGAGAAGTTGTGTGATGACTTATTTTGAACTTTGCACACAACTCATGCACCTTGTCATTTTTGAAAGATGTGTCATTATCAGAAATAATGACCTGTGGCACCCCGTACCTACAAATGATCTGGTTCAAGATGAACTTAGTGATTACAGAGCTAGGGACAGTGGTAAGGGGCATGACCTCTACCCACTTGGTAAAGTACATGTGGCTGTAATTATGAAATTATGGCCATCTATTGACGTGGAATAGAATTTCCCTATCAAATCTAGGTGTCATGTGGAGAAGGGCCATGGAGTTGCGATCGGTTGTAAAGCTTGTGCCGGTATGTGGATTTCATGGGAAAACTCTTGACACTTGTGGCATCTGCGCACAAACTCTACTACATCATGTTTAAGGGTGGGCCAGAAATAGCCCATCCGATGTATCTTCTAGGGTAGTAGCGTGGCCGCCAAAGTGACCACCACATACCCCGCTATGTGACTAATAAATAATCTTTTCAGACTCTTTAGAATCAACACATCTCAATAGCATTTCGTCAAAGGCTCTATGATAAAGCACTTGTTCCAGGATGACGTACTTGGTGGAAATTATGCATAACCACCTTCTTTTTTGTGACGTTGCCCCTTCTAGGTAAGTGTGGTCCATAATGAAATTGATGATGTCAGTGTACGAAGAACATATAAAGATAGGGAGCCTGGTTTCAATGAAGTATACGCACTCATCATAAAATTCCAAATCTACCAAATCACCCCCATCTAATGGATTATTAGCCAACCAATCTGTGATGATTTGACCCTTAACGATTTTTATTTACAAATGTTAGCTCGAACTTTCCCATTAATGTAATGAAACACTAAGCCTTTTAGACAAGGATCCTTGCATGAGGAATGTTCGTAAGTGGTCTGACTTGATGATGACTCTTGTCTCTTGATTAAGCATGTAATGTCTTAAGCACTTGGTTGTGAAAACTATGGCAAGGCATTCCTTTCTACTACGGCATGTAGCATGTCTCGTAATCAAGTAATGTCTAACTGATAAAATAAATAACCCATTCTCATTTGTCATCGTCCTCTTGTGCCAACATATAGGCCAGCGAAACATCTATAGCCCATGAATATAAGATCAAAGGGTGATCTGACCTTGGTGGCATTAGCATGGGAGGGGATAACAAAAATCACTTAACTACCTTGAAGGCCTCATCACATTCCTCTATCCAATCCAGGCTATAATCTTTCTTTAACAAATTGTTGATTGGATGAACGAAAAGGTCAAGTCAGGGATGAACCTTCGGATTACACCGAGTTTCCCAAGGAAAGATCTAATACTAGACTCGTCGATGGCGGAACCATTTCTAACACAACCCAGATTTTGGCTAGGTCAACATCAATTCCTCGTGAAGATATAATGTAGCCTAGGAGCTTTCCACTTGTTACACCAAATACACATTTCTTTGGATTCAATGTGACTCCATACTCAATCAAGCGTGAGAGAATGATACGAAGCACCTCTGGATGATCGCAATGCTTCCTAGCCTTGGCCAGCAGGTCATCCACATAGGATTCCACAATCTTATGAATAAGATCATGGAATATGTAGGTCATTGCTCGTTGGTATGTAGCACCAACATTCCAAATACCAAATGGCATGACGGTATAACAATAAGTTCCCCAAGGAGTTATAAATGTAGTTTTAGCTTGATCCTGGGTAGAGATTTTGATTTGATTATATCCCAAAAACCCATCCATGAGGGACAACAACTCAAATCCAACTATTGCATTGACGATAAACTCAGTGGATGGTAGCAATAAATCATCCTTAGGACAAGCCTTGTTGATGTCTCGGAAATCTATGAAAATATGGATCTTTCCATTTTTTTAGAATGGGGACAATGTTAGATACCCATTGTGAATAATCAACTGGCTTGATAAATCCTACTTGGAGAAGCTTTGTTACTTCTTATTTTACCATAAGGGCTACCTTTGGCTTCATAGGTCTTGATTTCTACTTAATTGGTTTGGTGTCCGGCTTAGTAACAAGATTGTGAACTATGATGTGTGGTGCGATTCCCATCATTTCCTTATAACTAAATGTGAAGGCCTTCTGATGTTCCTTAAGGACTTGGGTATGAATTTCTACTTCCTTTGGAGTTAAAGAGGACCCTAGTTTTAATATTTTTGGTTCCTCCTCCATTCCGATGTTTACATCAATCATTCCCTTAATTAAGGAGGCATTACCCTCCTCAAACATAGGTGGGGAGCTGGTGGTAACTCCAAGTCCCCTTCCTCTTCTACCTCGTAAATTTCAAGATCTCTTCTCAAAGATGACTCAATCATTGGATTCCCAAAATAAGAGGAGGAATGCAGAATTAAGGAAAATTCTACCTCTTGACAAGTAAGATGCAATTCCACAAAAGCATTTAAATAAGTTAAGGTTGACTCATCCCCATCGACAGGGTTCGAAGAGTCAAACTAGCCCTCATCTTCCACGTATGTCAACATTGATGCCACTAGCACTTTGTGAATCAAGGATTTAGCATGGAGTGAAACCATGAAGTTGGTGTCCTCTAAATCATTACTTGGGGTGAAGCATGAGGTGGAAGTCACTATAGAGTCTACCAGAAGGTTCTATTCACATGGAACTACCTCAATTGATATGAAATCAAATCCCTTAGTTAGGTCCAACATGGCAGTTTTATAGAGTTGTAAGTGTTCAACCCTAGTCTCGTATACCTCGGATACCTGATTTACGACTAGTTGTGAATCACCCAACACCATAATATTGAGGATGCCCATTCTCTTGGCTATAATGAGACCTAATAGAAGAGATTCATACTCAGCCCCATTGTTTGTGCATTTAAAATTCAATTTGAAAGCAAAAGGTAAAACCCTTCCTTTGGGTGAGGTAAGGATTGCACTGCCCCAGCACCGAAGTGACACTTGGCCCCATCAAAGTGGAGAGTCCAACAATCACTCGAGAAAGAAATATGTTGAGTCATCCTTTGTAAGTTATTCTTTTATTTTGGTTACATCTACCATGTAAACCTCATCTGTAGAAGGGAACCAGGTCCCAAAGCACATCCCATACCCATGGAATCGAAGGGAAGAAGGATAGGCAAATCCTTTTCTAACAGTTCAACAATATTTTTTGTAGTTCCTAGCGAAACTATCTCTATAACAATGCTTTCATCCTTGAAGGCTGGAATACCCTCGATCAAACTTGTAACCTCTAATTCCGTCGTGGGAACTAGTCTTTTCTCAGTAAAATGCTTACCGGTTTGTTTAATTGGTTGGTGGGAATCTTGAATTCAGAGTGGACCCATGGCCTTTTATTCAAGTTGGCCAGGTATATGTCAAAGGGCTTTAAATCACCAGAGAGACAAAGAATTTCCCTAAATGTAGGAATATGACTTCTTGGAACAGGGTGGACGGGATTGCTTTTATGCGGTGTATCCAAGGGCGACCAAGAATCATATTATAGTTGGTTTCTTGATCTATAATATAAAAATCAGCAAGCATCGTCTTGGGTCCAAGAGTGACCCATAATACTATGGTCCCGATCGAGGTCTCCTTGAGACTATCATAGCCTCTTAATGTGTTTCACGTCATGGAGCAATTAGTCTCCCCATATCCTAACTTCGAAGAAAAGAGAAGGATATGATGTTAACTATGCCATCATCGATCATCACACACTTCACATAGTTTTTATAGATCCAGACTTGCAAAAATAGGGTTAGATCACCTCTACGAGCTATTTCAGCATCTGTAGGCATCTTGCTTATGTCAAATACAAACCCAATATCCCTTTCAGGCTATCACGGAGGAAAACGTCAAATCTATATGGTTTATCTGCTCTCGGTGGTGAGGTAATGTTAGCCAAATGGCTGAGATGGAGCACTTCCAAGAGAGTAGCTTGATGAGCTGGAGAATTCTTCAGTAGATCTAAGAAGGAAATGTGTGAAAAGGTCTTGGTTAGATCACTGATAAATTCATAAGCCCCTACTGGCTTTCTTAGCATTTCATGAGCATTATCCAAGACAACTAGGTAAATCGAGATCGAATGCGATGAATATTCTTTTGATCTTGTTACAGCATTAATCTGGAGTTCAACATCTAACTCAACCAAACCTATGATCTTTTTTTGTTGGCGATCATCTAAAGGAGGTGCCACCTGTGGGTTTGATGAAGTTGAGGCTTCATGATCATGAGTACCTATTACAATACCTTTATTTGAACCATTAGCATCTAGTCTTCTATCCTTAGGATGTGTGGGGAGAGGATCATTGAAGATTCCCAACGGTGTGTTCTGTGGAGACACTGGTCCCATATAGGTGTTTTGATTAGGCACAGTTGGATTGGCTAGAAACATGTCAACAAACAACTATCTTTGGTCTTTTGGAAAATGTTGCAAAAACTTATTACAATCACGGAAAGTTCTTACGTCATGCCCACGGACCCTATGGAAACCATAGTACAAGTCAGGATCATAATCCCGAGGCCTTTGGTTGGTTCCTTGTTGTGGTCCAAAACCATGGTTATTGTTTGGTTGTTGATTGTTATAGTTAACACTTTGGAACCCTTGCCCCTGATTCTAGAATTGGTTGGGGTATTGACTAGGGCTTGGGGTCAAAATTTGTCTTTGTGGCTAAGGTTGTTGTTGTTATTGGGGACGATTAAAATCCACAGCATTTACTGAGGGTGAGAAATTGTTACTCCTCTTATTTCTACCATTGTTGTTCCCTTTTTTTGTTACTCATTGTACCTATACCAGTGGGAATAACAACATTAGGCTTTTTGGGCTGGTCAATTACACTGTCAGTTGTGACTCCACGATTCTTGTTAAGGATCTTTGGTCCTTGATTGTTATTTTATTGTTGGAGTAGCGAGAGTGTTTTGAGAAGGGGTAACTAACTTCCCATTTGCTCCGTAGGTCTTATGACCACTGTCGATGGCCGCTTGGTTGATCCGAAGAACACCCTCTAACACCTCTTCATAGCTTCTTAGTGGGAACTTTTGAACCTCTTCCTTCATCTCTCTATTGAGGGATTGGAGCAACAAATCAAAAGTTCCATTTGGTTCATGTTTGGAGCACTTTTGGAGAAGAGTAGATAACATGTCATCACCTTTGAATGAAGTGAGCTGTAGACTCGTTATGTTCTTCTTTGATATGAAGAAATTCCCTAATTCATGTTCGCAAAATCTTGTTCATATCAAAGGCTTTGATAAACTCTGACACTAGTTACTTGAACGAGTGTATCGAAGCCTCCAGTGTCCTATAATACCAGTTGAGAGCAATAACTTCAAGTGTCTTAGGGAAAATCTTTACAACGACTGCATCCCATGGGAACAACTCTCGAATGGCCGTTGCATAACCTTTGATGTGGGCATTTGGATCACCCTCCCCCTTGAAATTTAGGAGATCGGGGAAGAGTCTCGGGAAGCATAACTACCTGAATGGAGAAATCTAGGGGTTCTTTGAGATATTCAGAATAAGTCCCTATTGCATATGTTTCCACCATTGAAGACCCTTGTTGGGGAGGTGGGGGCTATGTTGGCTACTAAAATGGGATAGCATAAATATTTGGTGGGGTGTATGACATCTAGTGTGTTTGTCCATATGGACCTGGGTAGGTGTACATGTCCCCCTGTGGAGATTTGGAATACATGTGTATATATGGGGGTTGACTTCCTTAATATGGAGCTGAAGGTGCGAAGCCAGGGAACGTCACATTTCTGGTTGGTATAGTGTTTGAGAATGCACTTCCAGCTGGTGCCTATTGTAGATGACCATATGTGGCTTAAGGAGGCCTACCCAAGGTACCCATCTTAGTTAACAAGCCTCCATGGTTCGGAATATTCATGTAGACTAGCGAGGTTTCGGGGGCAGTCGGTATTTTTTTATGGTTCTATTGGTAAGAAGGAGTCCATGCTTGCCCTGCATATGAATTCTATGTATTTTGGGCAAGCTCTAACTCCCTGACCTTATCAACCAAAGCTGAAATGACATCACCCATTGATGGGGCGGTGCCCTACTTAGACTCCTTTGGTTGAACCCTTGAAGGTTGTTGAGGAATATGGTGTCCCGCTATGAATTGTTCACGATGTTGCCACCCCTCATTGGTTGTATTATCAATTGGTGGTGGGGTAGTGTTATTGTTTTGAAGTGGGACACTACCTTTCCCTTGCAACCTATCAAAAGATTGGTTCATTTGTTGAAATTGCTACTCACTCCTAGCATATCGTGCTAGATACTCCTCATCAAGATGGGGAGTGGATCAGATTGCATGGTGATGGGATGTCGAAACAATACCCAAGGAGATGAACTAGTTTCTCCAAGTAAATGTCATGTTATTTGAACTTGATTGTTCAAGGGGGTAAGTTTGAGTGATCTGATCTAGTTCTTCGATGCGCACAAAAGAACCAACATTGGTTCCCTAAAGTAGAGGATTTTGAGTGGATGAGCGGTTGTCTTCCCACGTTGAAAGTGAAGGTGATTGTTGTGGTATGTTTGAATGGTGTTGGTACAAGTCAAAACCCGGGATGGGTCGACCATACTCGTCATATCTCGACATATTCGGGGGTATAAGAATACCTGCATAGAATAAAGGATGGATGAAAGCGGAAACATTTAGAGACTAGCTCTTCACATCGGGTTCACCAATTTGTATGACAGAAAATCAACACGTGACCTTCTACGTACCTGACCTCCCGAGGTTGTGCCGAGACAAGTCGGTGTTGAATTTTAAATGGAAGTGAAAGTGATCGTAGTTACCAAGATAATTGGGCAACCTTATGTCTTCAACACGTAATAATGGAATCATGTCAATCTAATACAAATAATGCTCTCTTAAGTGAAGGGGTGTGATGGTAGGGTCTGATATAATAGCTACTCGGAGACTCCAATCAATGTCTAGCTCAACCAAGATTCTATTGGTGGGTTGTGGAATATGTGGAAAGTAGCCTACAGGTGCCTCATATGGGTTTCCAGACAAGGTCATGGAAATTGAGACAAGAGATGTAGTGGAGCTGCAGGAACTAAGGGTGATTCTCTGGTCTCGTCCAGAAAGTCTTAGCCTAATCGGCTACTATGTTTAACAATGAAAGTTGTGTGATGATATCAGGTGGAAGCGGTGAGGATATGAATACCTGCGTGCGTAGGCTAGTGTCGATATCTAACTGACTAGTAGGTCCATTGGGTTACGGGACCTGTGGGTCACAACCAAAGACTCGTTGAGGCTGAGGCCCTGGAATGGTCATACATGTAGTCAAATCCTATTCCTAGGAGTAGGAAAAAAATTCGTAGGCGTTGTTAGCTACTATTTTGAAAGTTTCTAATTGTTTTATTTTCTCTGTGTATGCGCGGCAAATGTGCGTAAGATTCTTAAGCATAGACTTGTGTCAATGTCGATTTACTAACTTTGGTCTATTGGGTTATGGGACTAGAGGATCACAACTGTAGGTTTTTCCTGTTGTGGACCGTTGATGGTCATACAAAGTGAATTTGATTCATTTTTCAGTCAATAAACTATTTATCAAATTAATTCTAAACTATATTTTTCGTATTTTCTCAATATATGAGAACAAAATAATAAACAAGCTAATCTATGGAAATAATTTTTTTGTGCTTTTCTAACTTCTTAGACAATGCATCTAATCAAACAAACAATTTAAAGAAAAAAAATAATTGGCATTTGGATGTAGCTAGCTATCTGTAAAGATGTGTAAATATAAATCTAAGATCTACTCTAATTCAAATAAAATCTCTCCAAATCTACCTCAAAAGTGAAGAATAAATCATGACTCTAACAGAGCTATCATTCACCCACTATTTCCACAATATTTGAAGAGAAAACTTCCTATTGACTTGATCTACTTTTAACTATATAATTAATTGAATTGAATTATTTCTCTACTCTATTTGATATGTAATTTGACAAAACAAAGCAAACAAATACACAACTCCAACCTGGAAGAGCAAGAGCTTTGGAAAATCAGGAAGTATGAGCATTTGTCCCCTCGGTTCTTTCCTTTCTTTCTACGAGTGTTCATATGAGTACAAGGATGGGAATGTAAAGAACAAAAGCAAGAGGATGGCACTTGAGTGATGGCAGCTTGGAAGCAATCTGGGTGTAATGCAGGTAGAAGAAAGATAGCACAAGAGATTTGAACTTGGCTATGCAATTCCTAACAAGATTATTATAGCACAACAATGCAAGATACACAAAATTATCAGGCCCTTTTTCTTGAATACAAACATGGAATATATAGGATTGTAGACTAGAAGGTTACTTCAAGCACAAGGAATTGAAGAGGCAGTTCCACTCATTAAATCTATTTAAAATAGAAGGAACTAGGAGAACCAAGCAAACGAAGCTATTTTTAGCAAATTTGACTCACGGACGTGTTCAAAAGATAAACTTAAGTGAATCGTCACATGTAATTTCTCAAGTGAAGATTCTAGAAAGATCAATCAGGACCACTACCCTATGCAGGGCGGTGGTTTTAGGACCGCCGCCTCAATCGGGGTGGTGGTTTTGAACCACCGCCCAGCATGGCAGCATCTTGACACTAAAGGCCAAAACAAGCACATAATGAAAGGGGAAAAGGGAAAAATGCAGGGAAAAGATAAGTAAGGCTATCTAGGCCACAAATATATACTACAAATGGGTTTTTGGAGCTCGAACACCTTCTCGAAAGGATTTTGAATCATCATTGGGGATATTTGTAACCATTTTTCAACAATGTAACATGTGTAATTTTTGGTGTGTACATGGTCCCCAAACAAGTGCGGGCTCTCCACGTGTCTCGGGCCAAAAAGATTTGTACTGGCCGTTGAAAAAGTTTAAGAACCAGTGGAAGGTGCCATGTGCCTAGGGTCCGAGAAAGTTGCATCGAAAATTCTAAGTATGGGAAGATCCAGTGGAAACCTCCATGTGTCTCTTCAGCGCTCTTTCAAAAGTAAAATTCAGGGGCAGGTCCCTAAACAGGCATGGGCCCTCCTCGTGGAAAAGATATTAGTTTGAGGTGGGCCTTGGGGGCCTTTTGCATTTTATGCCACTCAGAAGAAATTTCTAAAATACCTCTGGTGACATGGCCTTCCACCTTTGAGGTGGACTCAACATGTGGCTTTATCTGGGCACTTGTTGGGTCACACTTCACTTTTATACCTTACTCCTTTTATCATAATGTGTCAAAATTCCAATAAGACCTGCTTTCCCACAACCGCTCGTCTTATGAGATGTGTACATCTTCGGGGTAAAAGTAAGAAATTTTCTTTGCCACTTCATATTGTTGAATAGCCAATAAGAAATTATCAGAACGAGCCGCGGGACCAATTTGGCATTTTTTACAAATGTAACAAAAGTGATAAGTTCACCAAATAGACCCATCGTGCTACATCCAATCAAAGATGACCATGTGTCCATGAATCGGGACAGGATTTTGAGAGGAGACACAATCATGGAAGATGCCCAACATCAAAAAAATTTCCTGTAAAGAGAATATTGTAAGTAATACGAAGACTCAATGTGATCCACGACCCAAGGAAAAGAATGAAAATAAAACTAAATGAAGGAGAAAGATTTCACGCATCCATACGGGAGACAAAAATACTTAAAACCAAAGGGCTAAGAAATTTTAAATAAAAAGGTGAGATTAAATTAAGCACCAATAACACACATTAAATACATCCTGTCCAATACAAGAGTAAACTAACTATTCAATAAACAAATCAGTCCAAACATGAATTCTATGCCATCACAACATCAATATGGAAATGTAACTGATAAACATGCACCATTTCACTCAATTCACCATGAATTAGCCATAGAGATAAATATAAAGGATGTACATCCAAGCTATCATATGTACTCATCGATAAACGAATAATCTATAACATTAAGTCATGTGACTAAGTATCCAACATATATAAATTTGGTCTAGATAACATCACAATATGTTAGTATCCACAACATCTAATGAAATATGTCATAATGTTAATCAAGGATAAATTGGCGCTATGCACCTGAATCACCATACATGTCCAAAATATGTCAAGATCCTTGTCAAATCATAACTATTGGTTAAGAAGTCAACAAATAACTGAGGCTAGAAATTGTGGGCAATACACTTTAATACTTTTGAATCCAACTTGCATACACGAAAATTTCATGAAGGGTTTTCATCATTCACAAGTTTCCCAACCAAGGGTTTTCAACCTTAGATTGAGGTCCTCAACCGAAGGGATTGTTCCTTGAGAGAGAGAGAGAGAGAGAGAGAGAGAGAGAGAGAGTAAAAATTCTACACTATCCGAATTTCACAAAGATATGAATAATCAACAACACATAATTCACAAGTGACGTCCTTATAAGTTCATTAAGATTTCTTATTAACATGAGAAATGATGGTCACCGGCATAAGTTAGTTGTTTTAAATATTCAAATGATGTTTGGAGACTCCATTCTCATAATATCTTTATTATAGCTAACTACTTAAGTTCTTTTAATAGATCCCTAGGCTTCCAATAGGATATGTGATAATAAATGAAAACAAATACCTAAACAATAATAAAAACATAATTCAAATCTCCCGTTGCTTTTCTCCTTACACACATGGGGAGGGAATCAGTTAAGGTATTCAAAAATCAACCTCCAAAAATGGACATGACAAGCCCCCTTCTAAAGATTGTTTGTCCCCAAGAAATGATGAAATTTTTTGCTCCAAATCCTTGACTCCTTCTTGTGTGTATCCCTCTTGTGTTCCTTCTTGATTCCCATGAAGAGCTAGCTTTCATGAAAAGGAATATGCTAATGATTTTTTTACCCTTGACATATTCAATTTCAAGATCAAAATATTGCATCTTTGTGACCCACTTTTGTTTCCTTTTGTTTAGGTTCCTTTTTTGAAGGAAGAACCTAAAACTAATGTGATCATTCTTCACTTTAAACTTCCTGCAAACAAGATATTGCTTAAATTTCACCAAAGCATGCATAACATTTGGATATTATTTCCTTATCAAAAATGTGAATATTCAACTCAGGTTTCTTGAATTTCCTACTTTTAAAAGCAATAGGAAAATGATTTTTCATTAGGATATCCCCTATACCTTCATCGGAGGCATCACCTTCTACCAAAAATGGGAGTGAAAAATTAGGTACAACAAGTACTTGGCATGAGCACATGACCTCCTTTACTTTATCAAATGTTTTTTTGGCATATTTCCTTTTCTCATATGACTCTCCCTCTACCACATGATTGGTGACCTTACAGGTCCTCACATGACACGCTAAAATTAGCATGAACTTGAAAAGATCATAACTTGTTCTCCGAGTGTCGATGGATCCGTTATTTTTGTAAACCACCCATTTCAATGAGACAAATGCATTGGTAAAATTTATTTTCCATTTGTAGAATGTTTCAACACATTTTTAGGCACAAATTCCACCATTTGAGGGTCAAAAATTAGGATTTAATTTATAATTCAGCTTTTTTCCGTTTTAGGAATTAGTTAATGTTAGTCTCTTAGATGCATTGTGAGTTGGAAAGTTGGGAATTCCTCTAATTTAGGAATGTAGAAGATGCCCGGAAATTTTGTGCCCATACGAACAAGAATGTGAACTTATTAAGAATAATAGGTTCTAGTAAACTGCTAAAAATAGTAATTTCTGCCACCTAGAGTAGATTTAGTCAAAGTTAGATTTTTCTTGGAAACTCGAGTTGGGAATTGTTTTCCTATTTAGGAAACATTATAATTCATGATTCAATAATGAAGAATGAGATCTATTTTCTTTTGGAGTTCAAATTATTTCCAGATATTGAGTGTGTTCATATTTTGGCTACATTATCACGTGTCTCTTCATTTTTATTAAACTAAAATATGATATTCTAACTCATTAACCCGACCATCCTTAGCGAGATAGAGTCATCAAAGTCATGGGAATCCTTAGGTTAGTCAGACTTGCACCCTAAGGAGACCTCCAAAATTTTTAAAGAAGTTGGCTCTTCTCTATGGGGTGAGATAAGGGTGAGGAGAATTTAAAAAAACATAAAATAAACTAAGGTGATGCGTTGAATGAGCCTGCTAAGAGATCGATCAAGAACACAACTTCCTGAGAAGGGAAACAATGAATAACTGAAAAGGGTAGACGAAATGCACCATAGGTTAGAAAGGGTCACACAAAACACTACCTCAAACTACTTAAGCACAACTTCAAATATAGTAACAACATTGAGAGATGTACAGTTTCTATGTGAAAATAAAGGTGATTAGAGACAATAAAGATATGTGAATGATGAATAGAAAACACCACAAGACATATATATTACTCCAATAATTGTGCACAGTATTACATTTAGAAAAGAGGCAATATTTCTATTACAAAACCCAGAGAAGGCTTGAGTTCCAAAACCTCTGCCTTTTACAAAAGAGATACTTGCGACAGAGAAGAAAAGATTAACTCTCCTAGTACCTAACTAAATTATTTCTATATCCCATCCTTCTTTATTTTTTAAATCAAACTTTGATTACAATATATAGGGGGAGGAGGAGGTAAGAGATAATTCTCAAACTCTTCTCCAACTGCCCCTTAATTATGATAAATGATATGAAGTGATAGAAACAAATTTCTTAAAATTCTTCTCACATTTTTCCATTATTTTTCCCCCTTTGAAACAATAAGAGACATGCCCATTAAATGCATCTTTATTATCCTACAACTGACTCCCTTGAGATAGACCTTCCTTTTGAGGGAAAACCCTTTCGAGATATTTATTACATAGCTAGATATTTTGACATTTTGTGCATTGGTTCCCAACCTCTTGATTCAAACGACATGTATTTTGTAATGAAATGACCCTTTGAATGCAAATGAATAACTTGAGTCTTTGGAGGTGGCACTCTCCACACAAGGCTACGTATTAACTTATTACCAAAATGACAAGTTAGATGACTCTTCACCTCCGATATTTTGAAATATTCTTCAAAGCATTAAATCTTACAGATAAGGCCCAAAAATCATTTATACGTGGTGGATGGCTTGTCATATTTTTATGGCCTACTTTGAAACTAGAGTCCACCTATTGCAAGATCCACATGGAAGGCCCGCACATCCTTATGAATCTAATTTTCTTTATGGCTCTGGGAAAGTGGTGGGGGAGACACTTGGCACCATCCACGAGCTTGCTACTCTACTCCTTTGTCAACTCCATGTGTCAGCCCTGTGGGAGTTTGAGACTTCGTCCCCTCCTTTGAATTCTAAAGTTATTCCTTCTTGACACTTAGCAGCGTCCATGAGCTTTTGATCTCTCTTCGTTATTTAATTAAGTCCTCTTTTTCTTTTGGAAAAGATTTGGCTTTGAATGGGCCTTGAAAATGCAATAAACTTCCTAGCTATGGAAATTTAAATAATAGTCTCAGTAACCGATGGGACCATTAGCCTGCTAAATGAAAAGAACCCACAATCTCCCGCTATCAAATTTGTCTCAGTAACTACGCTTTGAAGCCACTGTGAATCTGAGTCCATGACCCTTAAGTTTTCAGTAGAGAATTTATAGTTCTTGGTTGATTTTCACGCCTTCCCTCTCATAATGAAACTTTTGTAATTTATTTTTCTGAGAGTAGAAAATTGTAAAGATGGCTAACGGAATCCTTTGGCTGATTTTAGCTACTCTGTATTTTCTCGAAGTGAAGCTTGTAACCGCCTCAACCAACTATGAATTTTCCAGTGAGTGGAGTCTCCTTATAGGATCTGGTGCCTTTTAATGGAGTAATATAAGTGTGGGCCTATATAAAAGACAAAACATACATGCCTCAAATGAGTCATGCAAAGTGTGTGTAAGCACTTATTTTACTGAAAGAAAATCTACTCCTACTCCTAATCTAACTGGTTTGGTACATGCTAAATGAAACTTGAAACATGAAAGGAAAAATAGCTTCCTTTTCTTATAAAATGCAGCCATGCAATCAATTTGGCTATTGATATGGCCTGTAGTAAGAGTGAAAATTTACCCTTCACTCTTCCACCCATAGTATCAGTGAACAATATGAATACCTCCTCTTGTTCATCTTTTGGTTGGAGGTGTTGTAGCTAACCCTCGAGAGTTTAAAATTATCCTCATGCCCTAAAGTGAGCATGACAGGTATGAAATTTTTCCTTGGTCTTGAGGAGGACCATTCTTTGGTGGGAGTCAATCTGATTCTTTGTTCCTTCCCATGGTTCTAGATTGTATCTTTTGGAACAAGGCTTCCTTGCAGGCTTCTCTGACGGGTGTCATCCCTATCTTCTCCTTCTCCATTTTTAGCAGCTTCACCAGGTGAATCTAGGCTCTTCGATTGAAAGCAAAAAGCTCTCAATAATACTTTCTTCTAGAGTCCTAGGATTAGTCCAAGGGGATCTGTTGTGAGCGGAAGGCTTCCTTTGTTGTGGAGTCGATGAAGCGGTGAAGATTGTTATTTTCACAAGCCCTTCTTCATTGAGCCATCCCCCAAATATGATAAGCACTCGAGCTTATCTTCTTCCTCCTCTGTCAAATATTTATGCTTTGATATGATGGTTTTTGAGTCTACAAATTCTCCATCATATGTGGCTTCATTTTATAGAATGAATCCCGTTGATAAGAATTTTTCTAGGGGAGCTACTTTTTGGGGAGAAAACCAGACACAACTTCTATAGCCTCTCTTCTACTCATCTGGTGACACAAACTTCCTGAGATTGTATCACTTCTCATAATATGATCCTCTTCTTTTGGATTTAGAGCCATTGTTTTCTAGTGTGAATGGTATATCTGGTCAAAGAAATGGAAAGGGTGGAATGGGTGGCTTGGAGATGGACAAGGGAATGATCCCTTGGTGGTAATGAAGTCATGATTGCACGACTTCATAGGATGAAGAGAAATGGGAGGTATGGAAAGACATATGAATGAAAATGGATGAGAGGGATATTTGTGAGCCTTTGTAATAATTTAGTCAGACTGTGTGGAGTTTCTTAATGTTCTCTACAACTATTTTCATTGAAGCTTAATTTCTATCGAGAATCGACTAAGTTGATGCCATAATAAAATATCACTCTGAGTTGTCCCACCGAGGCGTGCCAGGAAAAATGTTGATGACCATCCTTGGTGGATAGAGTCGTCAGAGTCATGGGAATCCTTAGGTTAGTGGGACATGCACCCTAAGGAGACCTCCAATTTTTTTAAAGAAGTTGGCTCTTCTCTGCGAGGTGAGATAAGGGTGAGGAGAATTTAAAAAAATAAATAAATAAACTAAGGCGATGCGCCGAATGAGCCTGCTAAGAGATCAATCGAGACCACAACTACCTGAGAAGGGAAATGGTGAATAACTGAAAAAGGGTGGATGAAATGCACCACAGGTCAGAAAGGGTCACATAGAACACTACCTCAAACTACTTAAGCACAACTTCAAAGATAGTAACAACATTGAGAGATGCACAATTTCTACATGAAAATAAAGGCAATCAAAGACAATAAAGATATGTGAATGATGAATAGAAAACACCACAAGACATATATATTACTCCAATAATTGTGCATAGTATTACATTTAGAAAAGAGGCAAGATTGCTATTACAAAACCTAGGCAGAAGGCTAGAGTTCCAAGACCTCTGTCTTTTACAAAAGAGAGACTTGCGACAGAGAAGAAAAGATTAACTCTCCTAGTACCTAACTAAATTCTTCTATATCCCATCTTTATTTCTTTTTTTAATAAAAATTTGATTACAATATATAGGGGAGGAGGTAAGAGAGAATTTTCAAACTCTTTTCCAACTGCCCCTCAATTATGATAAATGATATGAAGTGACAAGAAATAGATTTCTTCAAATCCTTCTCACATTTTCCATTATTTTTCCCCCTTCAAAAGAATGAGAGCCATGCCCATTTAATGCATCTTTAATTATCCTACAACTGAATCCCTTGAGATAGATGCACCTTTTGAGGGAAAACCCTTTCAGCTATTTATTACATAACTAGATATTTTGACCCTTTGTGCATTGGTTCCCGACCTCTTGATTCAAACAAAGCACGTATTTTGTAATGAAATGACCCTTTGAATGCAGATGAATGACTCGAGTCTTTGCAGGCTGGCACTCTTCACATGAGGCTACACATTAACTTGTTACCAAAATGACAAGTCAGATGACCCTTCACCTTTGATCTTTTGAAAAATTCTTGAGCATTAAATCTTACAGATAAGACCCAAAAATCATTTATACGTGGTGGATGGCTTGTCATCTTTTTATGGCCTACTTTGAAACTAGAGCCTGCCTTTTGTAATATCAACATGGAATGCCCATGCATCCTTATGAATCTACTTTTCTTTATGGCTCCTGTGAAAGCATTGGGTGGAAACTTGGCACCATCCGTAAGCTTGTTACTCTACTCATTTGTCGACTCCACGTGTCATCCCTGTGGGATTTTAAGACTTCATCCCATCCTTTGACTTCTGAAGTTGCACCTACTTGACACTTGGTAGTGTTTGTGAGCTTGTCATCTCTCTTCATAATTTGATTAAGTCCTCTTTTGTTTTTGGAAAAGATTTGGATTTTAATGGGCCTTGAAAATGCAATAAAATTCCTATCTGTGAAAATTTAAATAACACTAACCTAATACAAATGTTATGGTAGTAGTAAATAAATGATTAATAAAATAACTAAAATACACCCGAGAAACTAGGTAAGAAAAATATAAAACCCTAATGTGCAAAGATTTTTAGAAGAGCCTTAGCTGATTTAAAGATGTCGTAGGACTATGTCGCATGATGAAGATAGTATGAACAAAAATGGGAGACTCTGTCGCACAGAGCCTTAAAAATGCAGTGCAGGTGATTTGGTTAGACGGGGCACCTAAAAAGGGGATTGTAGTGTATGGGTGCCTTGGTCTATAATCTAGGCACCCTAGTCTATACGGGAAGTCCAAAAGTCAATTTCACAGAGTGACTAGATGGTGTGAGGCCTTCGCTTCCTATTGCATGAGTGTCACAAAAGAAAGATACATATGAATGGGTCATATTGTCCTCAATGTTAAATTGATTTACTTATCATTGAGCCTTACACTACATCTCAGACATAATGTACTTCTAGGCATGTGTGCGTGGAATTGTTCCCTAGGTTTCCCTTGTGTCAGTTAAACTTTGTATGTAGAAAGAAAGTAACTAGATGTAGAATATAAATAATGTGTGCATGGAAACAATAGACTCCCCTCCTATGAAGTGTGATGCAGATGAACTAACCTTGCATCCCTTGTGATGGAGCTAGATGGATGAAAATGGAGCTATAAATTCCTTTGATGGATGTAACCTTAGGTGGAGATAGTAGATGTTTAGTGCTTGGTCCCTTATTATGATCACATAACTTTATATTTATATGATTCCATTCCTTGAATTTTGTAATTAATCTAGAAAAGGATGAATACTAAAAAGATAAGATGTTAAAATGGATATAAAAGGACCTAAAAAGTAAGGGTAAATTTTAAAAAAGACAAGGTCACCAGAGGGGATGAGAGCACTGACCCTAGTGTTCTGCATGGGTGCTCCAGTCTAGCAAAGGTAAAACCGAAGTCCGAAAAGGTAGATTGAGCCAATAAAGGTGCAAGACCAAAAGTAGCAATAGAAAGAAACAAAAGATGGCCAAAGACATGGGTTAATTATTAATTTTCATACTTAGGAACCATGTAAATAGTATTATGTGATTGAGACTAGCTAATTACCCACATTGAGTGATTTTTTGTCTACGATTTTTTCCTATACTCATTCCATTT
Source organism: Taxus wallichiana var. yunnanensis (assembly GCA_018340775.1). NCBI lineage: Eukaryota > Viridiplantae > Streptophyta > Pinopsida > Cupressales > Taxaceae > Taxus > Taxus wallichiana. The sequence goes on from CM031239.1 coordinate 627,620,950, forward strand.
GTATATATTCACCGGTTTGGTTTTGTTTAATAATCCAATGTAATATAATAATATTCATTTCATATTATTGGTATCGAGCAATTGGACCAACTGTGTGCAAGGTTTCGAGATATGTTTTTATTTTCTATGAGTGGACCAACTCACCTACGACCTTCCCATCTATAAACATTAAATCATGCACTTTGGGTATCTATCTAGTCATGATCACATACTACTATTCATATAATTCCTAAGTAAGAAGAGTACTAATTAACCCATGTATTTTTATAGCTTTTCTTGTATCTAGTTACCACTTTTGGTCTTACACACCTTCCTACCCAGCCTAACCTTTGACCCTTCGATTGCTTTCCGATTCTAGACACCAACACCCAGCCAGGATGCTTGCGCCAAGTGCCCCTATCCCCTTTGGGTGCCCCTGACCTCTTTATAATTTTCTCACATATTTTGGGTCCTTTTTAGTCATTTGGGCATCTTATCTTTTTGATAGTTGGCCATTTTGGGTTTAATTACAAAATTCAATTAAAGGAATCATATAAATATACAATTATGTGACCATAATAAAGGACAAAGCACTAAGCATTAGTTATCACCACCTATGGTTGCATCGAAAGGCTATTCAAGAGCATTCAAAAATCCATTCTAGCATCCACATAAGGGAAAGGGACTACATTCTTCTTTATACACTTCATAGGAGGGAAATTTCATTCTATTCTATCCACAAATCTACTTAGATCCTCTACATCTAGTTATTTCTTGCTATCAAGTGCGACACGCATAAGAACCACCTAGGGCATGATTCTTCACATAGAAACACATAGAACTACATTGAATCCAAAATGTAGTGCAATGCTCATTGTAAGATCAATTAATTGATAGGTGACGATAGTTTGACCCCTCATTGGCATTATTTTATTTTTGTAATTTGATGCACTCTTGAGGGCTTTCTAGGTCAATTCTTTATTGTAGGTTATCAACAATCATCATGTGATATAATAACGACAAGAAGTGAAGGAAAAAGAACACATTACAACCAACCAAATATTGTTTTATGAGAATTTAGGAATTCATAGGTGCCGTAATCGGTGTGTAGTGTCCGCAGTGCCCCTAACCCACTCTGGGTGGCCCAATCCAACATATTCCTTCATCTATGCATTTTTTTGGGTTTTATTATGAAATTATGGTCTTTAGATTTCTTAGTTTATCACTTCAGCACAACCTAGGATCAATTGGAAAGTAGCTAAGTCATTTTATCTCCTCTTTGCACTTAGGGTTTTAAATCTTAATTGCTTATTTTCTTGGGTTATTTTGTACTTATTTTTTTATTTATTTACTATTTTATTATAATTAGATTTAGGAATCTATTTATCCAATATTTGTTTAATCATTTGTTGAACCCACTTCTTGAAAATTCCTAGTGTCCTCATCCTTTTATTTTTCTCATTCTTATAGGATCCTCTCATCATGGATATTTCTATTCATGATTTCTTACTCATCCACCTTGAATTAAGAGCTAAAATCATTACTCTCTTGGATACTACTCATGTTCCTTCTGATATTCATCTAGATATAGTCTATAACACATTCTTAGATGCATTTTATTAGTATATCACTTTTCCAATTAATCCTCCTAATGATATTGATATTTTTAAAATGATCCACCTTTATACATCATGATTCACATCCACAATTGGTGCCAAACTAACTATTATTGATAATGGATTTACTATTAATTTGTGCCCCTTATCCTTCATCGAAGTTATTGTCCTTTTTCTGCTAATATTATTCCTTCATCTATTTCTCTTCGTGCATATGATGGTTCCATTTGACCATGCATAGGCCATATCACTTTTCTTGTCTCTATCGAACCAAAAACCCTTCCTACGGTTTTTCTTTGTCACCGACTTTCTGATTTAATACAATTGTTGACTTGGTAAGTAATGGCTTCATACCATGCAGGAAGTACATTCTATAAATTGCATCGATTTGTTAAGTTATTACTTAAGGGTATAAAATATAAAGTTCTTAGTGATCGTGAACCATTCAAATATTACAGCTATGATTTAACTAATAATCTACCTACTCCATCATCGATTACTACTAATGACCCATAACCCATGGATTCTCCGGCTCATTTTCCACCATATGATGGTGAAATTTACATGATAGAAATTTTCCCATCCACATCAACATTCCCTCCTTCTTACACAAATTCTATGATACTTTATCAGGGACTTGTCCAAACATTGGATGTCACTCCACCTACTTCATCTTCTCATGGGGAACCATCATTAACTCAAAATCCTTTCACATGTACACTCTTTATGAATGAATCTTATTGGGAATACATTACATTTGATCCTACGTTCTCTGATACTATATGTACGCATGATGGCTTGACTCATATAGGATTCACAATACATGAAATCTTTCCTCCACCTCATGATTATCATATTTATGATGGATAATTCCACACTACTATTGCTTATGGGATTCACATCTTTTATCTTATAATATTTCTTACACAAGATCCTCGTGCTTATCCACTTACACTTAGACGACCTTGGCTTGACTATACTAGGAGTACCTTAGATCCTGATCATATTGATATCTCATTTCATATGCCTTTTGGTCATGTTTTCATTTGCAATGATTCCTTCCTCGGTTATTCACAAAATTTTAGATGTTGGTATGTGCACGGTTATCCACTACCTCTTTTCACTTATGAGGAACACACAATGGGAATGTACAACCTTTTCCTCAATGGCTCTTTACGTGATCAACTAGATACTATTGCTGACTAGGTATCTATGAAGACCTCTTAGATGATATTACTTGATCACATCCATCATCGTACACTTAGGCTAGGGAATCATGTTTTTCTTCCCCCTCTTTAACATTATCATTTGTCTTACACTTATACTTATTCATTATACATTTTATTCTCTCACATACATCTTACACATTGTGATGCATTAATTTCATCACTCCCTTATGATGTACTCATGTTCTTGTGGTTATTACATGATTTGTTGATGGATATGTTACAATAAGAACCCCGTTGTATCTTTGCATTACATACTTCATTGACATATATATCCATCACATAATCATTCCTACATACATACATCTATCACCATCTATCTTTATTCACACATACAATCCCACTTTTATTTATTTATATATCACATTACTTAATCAACTATACACTATCTATTATCCTTCATCATCATCATATATCACATATATATCTATTCAAACACCATTTCTTGGATAAAAAATTCATCAAGACATACTTGGGGGATCATAATCATTTATCCCCTACACCTTCTAGCATTTTCATCTATCTTACACACGACATCTATTCTTCCACATTCATCATACACATCTTGATACATTTGTATCATTATTCCTTGATGACGCACTCTCGTGCTTCGGTTCACACTTGACTATTGAGGTAATCCTATACATATGAACCCCACACACTACACACTACACTACACATAACATTACACATTACACACTATAACTTTCACATATTCATGAAACCTTCTATCACAACTTCTACTACACACTTTGCATCTTATTCACTCTACACATTCAAGATGCATCTTCTTCGCATCTACTTCTACATGTTAGTCATTACCCTATGACGCACTCTAGTTATGGGACCTTCATACTTAACTTCGAGGGTTTAAATCTAAAATGAACCTCACTACACTAACTCACTCACACACTCTCTATAGTCTAGCTTTTATGATCACATTTTTGTAGAACACATTCGAACCATTTCCGATGACACACTCTTATACTATGGTTCATTATTGATTTCTAAGGGGGTATGCATAAATGAACCTCATCACATTCACATTTTCTTAGGGGTACTGTAGACACTAAATTTAGGTCACACTCCCCTTTGGTCCCTCGTCAAATAAATACCTTGAACACATCCACCTAGCCATGGCCCCCTTCACCCCACTATAATATTAATTTAATTCATTTAATTAAATTAATTTATTATCCTCACCTTATTTATTATTTAAATATCCTAATTGGGATAATGCCTACATATCCACCTCACCTAGACACCTCATCTAGCCACCTCACCCTAAGACCTATTCTTAGTAAGTTGCCATAACTAACTAAGACCTACCCAAACCCTAAAAATCAAAGCCTATATTCCCTCTAACCACATTCCCGCATGTTAGAAGGAAGCTTCCAGTCTAATCTGTGGGTAAACGAAATGAGATCCCAAAAAATCAAGGGGATCTACCTAGTTTAGTAAACCTAGGAAATCCCGCCCTAACCGATGCCAGTTACCCTTAACTACCGCCGGTTAAGCTGGAACCACCGTCGGTTACCATTTAACTCCCAAAACAACCTTATTTCAAGGTTGGCACATTTCTAAGAAAGAGAGACATCTTCTGAGAACAAGTGACGAAACCAGAGCTGCATGCAAGCAGAACCAACATCCGTACAAGCATCAGAACACCCATAGCCAGTACCCAAAGCAATCACATAGCCACCTGCCTTCACGAGAGCATCCGGGAAGCACCAGCACTACACCAAGTTCATTTAATCATCCACCATTACCAACCAGGCATCAAGCTTGTACAAACAGTAAGTCTATTAATCGCATTGTTTCCTTGTCATTTGAGCATATCCTTTTACATTTGTTATTAGTTTCTGCTTTCATTTCCATTCCCCACCATTTTATCTCCATGCAAACTTAACTACCTCTTTACCCACACCATTGAACTATCCATACCTATATTTTCATCATTCCTATGCATCTCTAGGATCCATACAAATCTCACCATTTCCCTTCCACCTTCATCTAATCCCGGATCTATCACCCACCAAGTCTTATTGAGTTTCTTGTACCTCGACCATGCCGACATCTCTGTCACCCATAACCATCACCGGTTAACCTAAAATGACGTCGGTCTCTATGTCTTTTCCAGAAACCCATATTAGAGCCTAAGACCTATACCAAATACCCTAAACTATCCAAAACCAGATCTTGACCAATAATAGTATCCTGATAGTGACCTTGACCTTCAGATTCAATCATAGCCTAGCCTGTTGTGAATGAATTTTCTTATTGTAGATGAATGAGATACCTAAATCATTTTTACTATAGTAGGATTTACTTTATTACCAGCATTAAGTTGTTTTAAATAGTGGATTGATAACCATCTAGGAAGTATCACACTTCCCAGATCTAGCACACGCTAGGTAGTCCACTGCATATATTGTTTAACTTTTATTTGGTGGTCTTGTGTTCCATTTTAGGTAGTTCCTCCAAGAAAAAAGGAAGCTCTCATGATCAGCTATGGATTCAAAATTCATACGCGTGTAATAACCTATCAACCAACATCTCAACAAGTATTCCTCCTACACTTGTTACCCTATCTATTTCATCAACATTCGAAGAAATGATCAAGAATCAGGTGAAACATTTTTGCATGCCCGGTGGGACCCATTCGGGATTCCTTGCATTCATTCATTTCTAGGTGAAAAGTTGCATGTTTGTTTCCTTTCTAAAAGTTTCTCACATTAAAATTTTTCCGTTGGAATCTTCTCTTCTTTCTATTGTCTCAAAGCAATCATGTTTTGGTGCTTAAAAATAACTCTTCTTCTATTGCATTAGTGAAATATCATACTTTCTCCTATTCCTCTTATTGTGTCATCGAATTCCATATTTTGATTTGGGTTTAAAATTAACTTCATTTCATTCTACTTTTCTGCATTAGCTCACATTAATTGAGGGCAACCTATATGCTGGAAGTCATTCCCAGCTAATGGTTGACAAAAAATCATAGAAAGCACTTTCTTTCTCTTTCTCTCTCTCTAAGTCTTATCCAAACACCACAAAAATTGAAAATATACACATTCTTAAACAACATCTTTCCTAGAAGAAGCTGTAGGTGATCACACAATCACGGATACAGTGGGCACCCAGCTCGCTACTCTGTCAAGTCATACTTCAGAGTGAGGCCCCCCCACCATAACATACCTAAAACCTCTCCTTGTAGATCTCCTTCTTCGTAGGAAGCCATCCTCACCAAAAACTCTATTCTACAATTTATGAGTTAGTCCTTAAATAGCATAAGCTAAACAAACATAATAGAAAAATCACCCTTAGGATCGTATTTTTCTTAGTGTTTCTACTTGGCTTGATTTTTGAGGTGAGAGGCCACGTTCTTCATTTTTCCTTTTTCTCCTTACACGCTCCTCATCACAGTTGGTGTATTCCAGCTTCATCTGAGTGTGCCTGGACCATATTCTCATCATTCTCTAGAATTCTAGGTCTGATTCCACATCAAATTTTAACTCACAACCATATTTTCTTCATCACTATTTCAATTTCACAATGATCGGTGTAAGTCCACCACTTGTCATCGGTTACACTCGATTGTCATTGGTTATACCTAACCAATATCGGTTCTTGTTCTTTTGGTTGACCTACCCAAAAGGACACATATTCACCTTCTTTGACTATTTAGAGTCCCTATAACTCTCATCATATTCACTTTATTGGTAAATCTCATCAAGCATTTTGCATACTGGTAAATTTGGCCTTATACCTTATTTTTGACCAACTGTCCACTTTCCATAGTGACCAGCAGTAGTTACCTGTGACAGCATCGGTTTGACCTAACCGAAGATCGGTTAGCTGTGTCATTTTCTAGCTGTCATTTATCCCCAATTCACCTACCACCATCTATTTATCCTACATGTGCTATATTTTTGTGTCACTTACAGAAAGTAGTCTTACCACGTTAGTACCTATTCACATGGTATTGATGCATCGACAAGCAAGCACCCTCATATTCCATGTCAGTTGTCAACCACTCCCACCTAGCCCTTCACCACCTTCCATTTTATCACCTGCCATGGAACCTATCCAACCTATCTCTATCGTTATCGATGATGAGGAGTTTGCACGACTCCTCGACCAAAACCCCGTCGCCTTGTAATTTTATCTTTCCCACTCATCCACCCGAGATGCCTGGGTCATTTGATATATGGCATGCCCATATCTATCCCCCGACTCTTGTCCCCACTTCCACGTTAGCCCCATCTGGCTCCCCACAACCCGCATCTACCTTACCCCCAGTCATTTCATAGCTAGGCCCTATACCTATTATGATGTCATGTCTGCTACATCCATTACACTCGCTACATCCACCATACCTTCGCCAACCACCCAAAACACAACCTCATCTACCCCTATTGTCTCGCATATACCCGTAGCTACACTACCACCCCTAGTGTCGGTGACCCCTACCCCTTTTCAAAATGTGGTCCTTTCTATTCCACAATCATTAGCCCCCATTGCCACTAGGGTTACCACGACCCTTTCACCTCCGTATACATACTATCAACAACCTCCTATTTCATCTGTCATTCATCGAGTATATGTACCCCCTATTTCATTTCCTTCTTCTCAATCCACCTATACCGCTGCACCATATTCTGGAATGCCACCCCCATCATATGCCCAACACTAATCCTCTTACCCTATAGGAGGAACCCAGCCATCGCAACCTACCAATGAATTAATCAAATTAATGATGGACAAGATGGACATTGGAGGCATCACTTTCTGGCTCCCGAAACACTCTCACCTAAGACGATATTTGCAATGAACCTATCCACCCATCCATTCCTATCCGTCCATACCCCATGCATTGGGAAATGCCTAAATTCAACCATTTCAATAGTAAGGAAGACCCGCAACAACATTTGTGGTCTTTCAAACATGGGTGCTACCTAATCACCCATGATGATGTTTTGCTCTTGAGGACCTTTCCCATGTCTCTGATTGGACTGTGTTAGATTGGTATAGTGGGTTACCTAGACACTCTATATTTTCATTTAATCAGGTAGCCCAAGCCTTCTTGGATCACTTCTCCATCAATATCATTTAGAAGGTTACCATGACTGACTTATATTCCATGCATCAATATGATGACGAATCTATCATGATTTTGTTGCTCACTAGTGTGGCACGATTAATCAACTCACATTCCAACTACAACAAACCAAACTCATCGAGCTCTTCATGTGGGCTTGTGCTAGACATATCTTGTTGACCCTATAGGTCCAAAATTTCTAAACCTTTAATGAAGCATTCACTATGGTACGAAAGCTAAATATTCGGCCATCAAAGAGAAGAAAATCCAATTACACAATAAGAACTCGGCATTCAGGTTGAATGATACCTCTTCTTCTTTGAAACCACAGAACAATTATTCAAAAGCTAAGGGAACCACTAATGCAGTGGTACTCAAAGCTGGCCCAGCTCATCCATCAAATCAGGCTAGCCCCTCATCTATCTCTCACCCATCCGGACTTTTCAATTCGGATGAGAACAATGGAAATACACCCCACTTGGAGAGCCTTATTCTTCTATCTTAGAAAATCTCATTAAGAGGGGGCCATCACCCTTCCGCCTATAACACCACACATTGGTTTTGACCCTTCTCACCCCACACCCACATGGTATAAAGAACACAACTTTTGTAACTATCATTGAGTAAAGGGTCACAAGTGATGGCAATTGCATCACTTTCAAAAACATTGTCCAAGAAATGCTCGAGAAAGGTGAGTTAACCATGGATAATCCTAATGCACCCGCCAATCAAAACCTACACATCTTTAAGAAATTTTTTTCCTAATCATGCCCCTTTATTTGATCAAACCTGGAGAGATCTCAACTCATGATAGCCATACCCACGAGGTCCACGCTATTTTCAGCGATGCACCTATTGCTTCCAAATTACCTCATATTCCTTCCATAGAGGAAATTCTAGCCTGAAGTCCTCCACCTACACTTGAACCCACTTCACCTATTCCTCCACCCATAGAGGAACACCTTTCACCTCCTTCCTCACCCATGGAGGAGCCTTTTACTAATATCAAGGTTATTTCACCTTTGGCTTCTCCACTTAGAGAGTCGTCATCCATAGTACTTCTTCATTCCATGGAGGATATTCGTTTATCTCCTCCACCCACAAAGGAGCACCCATCATCTCCTCCACATATAGAGGAGCACCCATTTTCTCCTCCACCTATCAAGGATCCAGTAGAGATAACTTTCTCTCTAGGCAAGCATTCTCCATCAGCTACCCAAGATCTTGCAGACCTACTTTCAGCTCTCTTACCCACGAAAGTCAAAGCTAACAAATTTCCTGTCTCTAAGACACACTTTATGGGGATATCCATTAGATCCTCATCAACCTCACCTACAGATGTGTCATTCTCATGTTTAGCCAATCACTTAGATTATGTGGATAGAACCTTACTTTGTGGGGGTGTCTTCTACTTCCTGTCTCAACATAGATGCAGATGTCACTTGTTGACACTTCCACTATCTACCCAAAGATATTTCGACCAATCAAACCAAACACAACCACCTCTATTACAACCTCTTCCATGACACACATCACAGCTCAACACACACCCTTACCCATAACCCAACATACATCTAATTCCAAACCCACACCTACATCGTCCTCCTCACCTAAACCTATTACTACCTTAGGGGTCACCCCAACCACTAGCCTTACTCATCCACCTATCAAACTAGATTTAGCTACATCCTCCACAGTCAACACCCAACCTACTCTGGCACCCAAATAGAAGAGCCAAGCCCATAGAACTCACACCCTAGCTACGCCAATCACACCTGCATCACCTTCACCCTTTCCATCCGTCTTAGGACCTCAACCTCCCAACACGGTTAAGAAACCTCCACCCATCAATAAACCAAAAACACAATAGCCCACTCCTTCCTTGCAAACCTCTAACATACCCAGGTGCTCGACATGGCTTACACCCACACCTATAACATCTTTACCACCCATACCTCCAATACCCTCAGCAAATTCTTCACTACCCCCTACACTTCAGTCTCTATCTCTCACACCCCCTACACGACCTACGTCATCTACCTTCACAACACCTTCGTTATCCCCATGGGTAACTCGCCCTCTTCCCCCATCCACTTTTCCCTCTATATCTCGTACACCCATATCACCTTTACCTAAGAAGGTGCAACCCAAAGACAAAAATCCGCTACCCTCCAATAAGGTATTCAAAACTACAATACACTCTCCTGCTAGTTAATCTACCATACCCCTACCCAAGTAAACATGACCAACACCCAAGACCATGCCAGCACCCAAAACTATAGCTCAACCCACTTTCACTTCCCATTACAACCCACTAGCAGGGTCCTATGCCAAAATATTAGCTAACCTCCTTGAGACTTATTTCATCACATTACCACCACTCAGACCCTATGACCCCCTCAAACCCAAGCCAAAAGGGTTTTATGATACTAAAAATTACACCAACCATCATGTGTCAGGGCACGATGTGGAGAACTACAAGGCTTTGAAAACTATCCTTATCTAGTTATGTCCTCCTGAAGCAAACTTTGACAATGATGACCTTCTTGATGAGGACCTTGTTTCACCAACACCCATTCCCACAGTCCTTCTATCACCGCTACTCAACAAACACGACCTCCACCCCTACACCTCCTAAAACCACCTCCAAGATTAAAAATTAACATGATTCACATCAGATAACTTGTTATGCCATCACCTAAATGTCATTGCACCTAGCTCACTTCACAAGGATTTTCTCCCTCAATAGGTTTTTAACCATCATTTCGTTATACCACTCATCCTAAACCTTCTCCATTTGCCAACTCCCTCGGATTAACATGATCCACGTCAATACCCGTGCTCGGAGAGACAAAGGCAAGGAAAAGGCAACCGACTCACCAACTAATCCTATACCCAACATACCATCGTACCCACACCTAAAATCACTATCCATGGCCCCTCATATCCTATTTCCAATGGGGTTACACATCGTACAATGCTAAAAAAACTACACCAATCTCCCTCAAAATTTCCCTATATGACCTCATCCAAACCTTAGAATCCCATTGTCAAGCTCTCATGGAGGTTCTTCAATCTATTGAGGTTTTACCTAATGACCCTAAACCCATAGCCTCCATTATCACACCCCATCATGTAGCCTCTCTCACCAAATTACCACCTTTATCCACACCTCACCCTACTCACCAAGTAGCCTCCCTTAGCTTCTCATAGGAAGAGATCACACCGCACCAAACCGATGACCTAGACCCAACTCTCTTCATCTCTATCCACATCGATGATATATGTGTATGATGTGTAATTATCGATGGGGTGCTAGCATTAACATCATTTCAACGCATGCATTCGCTCAAATGTGCATAAATGACAATTTCATACATAAACATCATGTCATGTTGCATTCATTCAATGACGTTATCACCTCTACACTAGGCACCATCATCCTCCACATTCACGTGGGCCCCTACATTATTCCAGAGTTATTTTATGTCTTGGAGGGGGAATTTAAATATAACATGTTGCTTGGTAGACCTTAGATTTGTGTCATGGGTTGTGTTCCTTCCACTTTACATCACTATGTAAAGTTTGAACATGAAGGACACACCTATACCATTCCAGTTGACCCATCACCTTTTAAAACATGCAACATGATTTACCAACCCAATGACGTGCTTATACCCATTAAGGCATCTACCTCCATGACCACTACCGCTTCACCTACACCTCCGCTTACCAGTACAATAGCTACCTCAACCACACATACCTTCTCCATTCCTACCGCTACCACAACCTCCATAGCCAACCCATCAACCTCCTAATCTGTTAACTCCACCTCCGCATTGACCTACAACACATCATCTATTCCAACTACCCACATACCAACCATCGATCCCTTGGAAGGCATTTTTGAACTTCTCACTTTGGGAAAGTATCGCTTTGTATAGTGTCAACACATTCCTTACTCGATAAGAGTATCAAAGTCTTCATCAACATCCTCACTATGATCACAACATAGGAGAACACCTCCTTTATGGTCCTCCTCACCTTTATATCAATCTCACATATGGGGGACTTGATACTACCACTTATACACCCAAACCACATCACACAAACCCACCCATTTTCCGCTGACTTCTAGTCTCTCACTAATCACTATTTCGCACACACCTTCCTACATTGATGTGCATGGAAAGGTTTTGGTTTAGGATTTTATGAGCAAGGCCACCATATTGTTATTCCATTTACTACCCGAAAACATAATGACCATAGTGGTATTGGCTTTGCTAAACTACCTACCAAGCAGGCCCGCATTAAACTCATCGAGGACATTAGCCCTTCTCCACTCTCTTCACTCACTCCAACTTCATCACCGGCTTCACCGAAAAATTTGATGGATCTAGAATCTATCCCTCCTAAAAAAAAATCATAAACACCATTTCCTCGGAGCCTCTAACTTATCAATGCGAGGGTGAGGCTCCTTCCTCTCTTCCCTTCCTGTACCCTGACATGATCGATGATGACACACCTTCAATTAACTTCATTCAATGTCAAAATGATGAGTCCATACTCACCTAGCTTGGTGTAGAAGACTCATATATTCATTGGTCGTTACCCTCTAAGACGCAAACCATGTTGAATGAATTGACTATCGAGATCAACATTCATACTCAGGACAACTGCACATCCTAAAGATTGGTCAATCTTTAGATGCTAGAATAGGAAGCCATCACTTCTTTTCTCAAAGATCATAACCATGTGTTTGCTTGGTCTTATGCAAATATGCCTGGTATTGACCCCACCATAGTGGTCCAAAATATCATAACCATTCCCGATGCCAAGCACTGTCAAACAAAAGCTGAAAAAAATGCACCCTCGCATTACCCTTCTCATGAAAGAATAACTTCAGTGTCTTCTTTCCATTTCCTTCATATTATGCATTGATTATCCTCGTTGGATCTCTAACATTGTCCTTGTCACCAAGGTGAAAGGGGGACTTCGCATTTGCATAGATTTCTGTGACCTCAACCTAGCCTGCCAAAAAGATGACTTTCCTCTACCCGGTATTGACCAACCTGGTTGAGCTTACGCGGGTCACGAGATGTTATCACTCATGGATGGTTTCTCGGGTTATAACCAAATCTTTTTTACCCCAGAGGATCAACATAAAACTACATTCATCACCCCTTGGGGACCTTATGCTCTCGATTCATGCCTTTTGGCCTTAAAAATGCTAGTGCCACATATCAACAAAGCTATGAATTATATCTGTCATGACATCATGCATCGTATATTGGAAGATTACGTGGATGATATCTTGGCCAAATCTAAAATCTTCTCCTAGCATCTCACCGTCCTAAAGACCATTCTTGACCGCTTCATAAAATATTGTGTTTTCCTTCAACCCAAGAAGTGTGTCTTCGTGGTTCTCGCAGAAAGCTCCACGGGATTTATCGATTCCCTACGAGGTATAAAATTTGACCCTGATAAAGTCAAGGCCATTCTCGAAATACCTCCACCCACTAACCTTATTCAACTCGTAGCCTATAAGGTAAGTTGTAATCTATTCGCTGTTTCATTTCACAATTATCTCGATTAGTGTCAACCATTTCATCACCTTCTCAAGAAAGAGGTCTCCTTTAAATGGGATGAGGATTTCCACAAAGCTTTTGAGGCCTTAAAACAATACCTTCTTTAACCACCCATACTTATCCCACCTAAAGATGATCAACCCTTCTACCGATACATCTCTCGCTACCGATCACTCCTTGGGGGCCATGTTTGCTCATTGCTATGAACAACACGGGGATCATGTAGTTTATTACATAAGCCATACTCTTTTGGACTACGAAACACGATACACCCATCCCCAAAAAATTTCTTAGCCTTAATTTTCATTGCCACAAAACTCTGTCATTACCTACTTAACAAAAAAACCTATGTTGTGACTAACACTAACCCCTTACACTTCATGTATGCCAAACCTTATCAAAATCGGAGTGCCACGCACTGGCTTATGCATTTGGCCAATCTCTACCTCAAATTCATTCATCAAAAATCCATCAAGGGCCAAGCTATCACCGACCAATTGGCCGACGCACCTATTTCCAAGGATCGACCCTCTAATTTTGACTTTCCAGATGAGTCAATTGCTACTCTTTCCCTGGACGAACCCACTTACCAAATGACACTCTTCTACAATGGTTCCAAGTGTCAGCGTGGGGGTGGGGCTGCTGTTATCCTCATTCCACTTGATGCTAAACCCATGCCTTTGTCTTTCAAACATGATTTTCATTGTACAAACAATATTGCCGAATACGAAGTGCTCGTATTAGGTCTCTGTACGTACCAAAAATTGTAGAGTACTGCACCGACAGAAAGAGGTTACACATATCCAAATGATGATACAAGTCTCCTCGTAAGGTGTTCAGGATCCAGAAAATCTCACCAAGTATATGTTTGTATCTCGTATGCCTCATCTGGCCTTTGTGTGCTTTGTTCTAACCTCTACCACCTTTTCCTTGCATTTTAGTATTAAGTGACGAAATCACCACCCTTCACAGGTGGTGGTCCCTTTCCGTTGCCCAAGATAGGGCGGTGGTCTTATAACCACCACCTTGCACAGGGCGGTGGTCCTATGCATATTTTTCCGAATGTTCCGATGATCTCGTCAAACGTAAAATTCAAATTTCTATCCTCATTCTTTAGCTACTTTGCTTTGCATTTATGTTTTGGCCACACTATGAATAGTTTTTTCTCTTTGTTTAATGGTAAAAGAGTTTCATTCCAAGTTACCTTCTAATGAATGCATTTATTATAAATAGCCGACTTGTTTTCAAACAAGAAGCCCTCTCCTTCTCTTTTAATCATTTAGTCTTTTGAGGTTTTTGCTTAGAATTCCAATAGTTTCATGTTTCCATCCATTGTTAGTTTTCCTTGCTGTCTAGAGGTCATTTGATCTTCTTGTTTCAATCTTGCTTCATTTTTGTTCCATGCAAATCAGTTTTAAATAAGGTAGTTTCATTCTTAGGTTGGAATTCATTTAGAGTTACGAGGTTTTGTTTGGTCATAAAGGATATTTTCTAGAACTCTCGGTGTATTTGTGTTGTATTCCCACAATAAATCCCGCTAGAAATTACATAGTCAAGCTCTATTCACTTGCACTATCCCTCTCTTACTCACATTGTATTTGGTCTATATCTAAAGTTGCCATTGTTCGAGTACCTTATTCTGATACTATCATATACAAGACTTTTTGTATTCACGACAACACGAAGGAACAAGGAGATAACACTAAGGGGACAAAGTCACACACAACTAGATTTACCACTATTCTGTAAACTCCAGGTTTGAGCTGTCAAAGTTCTAGTTATAACATATCAAATAGAGTAATAAATTATTTCATTTCAGTCAAATCTCGCTCTCGATATCGCCAGGGAATCTATGGGGATTGATAGTTTCTGAGAAACTATAATTTATTCCTCACTTCTAACGTAGGATTGAGAGTCTTTTGATTTAAATTAATTAGTTGTTTAGATATTTAGGATAAATTCACAACTGCACAAGCAAATAGCTACACCAGGCTACTTTGCTTGTTTTGATTCTGTTACTAGATTAATTGTCCATTTTCTGAATATATTAGAATAGATGCTCTTTTAATTCCTTTCAAATACTTCATCAAAAATACAAAGATAAAATAATACATGCATAGTGTAGATACATCTTTCATAATTAGTTTATTAGTTTTAGTTAAAGTTGAATCATTTTTGCATGACAATCACGGGACCTAGGGAATTCAGGGAATATGTGTTTGAACCAATAGTGCCTCAACCAAATCTCCCCACAACACTAGCTGATATAGATCAAGACCTTAGGATTCAAGTTTTTTGAATAACGGTAAGACCTACAAACAATTAGTGAACAATTGAGAGAGTTAAATATTGAAGATGAAAAGGCATACACATTTTGGTCAAATCACCCTAATTACAGATTGCCTTGATAGGATGTCTGCATGACTATACAAGGACTTGAAAGAGAACAAGTATTTGGTTGTGATCCTTTAGTTCCACAACCTAACACAGGAGACCTCCTCATTGACATAGATACTAGCTTATGCATTCAAGTTGCCAAAACACCTATAAGGTATTCTGAGAAAATTACACAACTTCTAGTTCTAAACATAGAGGCTGAAAAGGCGTATGATTATTGGATAATTGGAAGGAGAAATTAACTCCTCATATGACCATAGGAGGTCCGCCACAACCACAAACTTATGGTTGTGATCCATAGGTCCCACAACCCAATGGGCCTACTAATCAATCAGATATTGACATTGGTTTACAAACACTAATATTCAGGTCCTCACCACTCCCACCAGACATCATTACACAATTCTCCGTATTAAACGTAGTAGCCAATCAAGCTAAGGATTTCTGGACTAGACTAGAGAATCATCCATAAAACCCCGGAGGATCCACTACACATCTCATCACCATTTTTCATGACCTTGTCTAGAAATATACATGAAGCACCTATAGGTCACTTTCCATGTATCCAACAACCAATAAATAGGATCTCGGTAGAGCTCAACATTGATTGGAGCCTCCAAGTAGCTATTATATCCAAATGATCCATTACACCAATTCAGGTTAGGAGGGCCTTCTTTGCCTTAGATTCATAGATTCCATTATTACGTGTTGAGGATATAAGATTTCCCAACTAGTTTGTTTGTATCCACATATATATTCCACATTCACCAAATCTGTCTCGGCATGACCTCGGTAGGTCAAGTACAAGGAAGAGTTACTTGTAGATTTTTATGCTCGCATGTAACTTTTCCATCTTACAAAATTGGTGAACCTGATGTGAAACAAACAATTTTTCCCCTTTTATTTTCATTTCTTTCATCCACCTTCGCTCTTTCCCATTATTCTGTGGGTATTCATATACCCCCGA
The DNA here is from genome assembly GCA_018340775.1 of Taxus wallichiana var. yunnanensis. Lineage (NCBI taxonomy): Eukaryota > Viridiplantae > Streptophyta > Pinopsida > Cupressales > Taxaceae > Taxus > Taxus wallichiana. Next base: position 627,637,821 of record CM031239.1, read on the forward strand.
ATATGTTGGGATATGATGCATATATATGAGACCTCTCTTAGGTCTTGAAGAAAATTATGGTCAAACAAATAGACAACTGTCACCCTCACTTTTGCATGGGCTGATAACTATTCAAGTAATTACTTGTCATCTCAAACTCCCCCTCAAAGAACTAGTTCTAGTTCTTCATTCTGATTGAGGAGTTGGATCAGCTTGCACAAACACAACTAGAGCCCTCATGCTCTAATAATATTACATTTACTGGAGAATCCATTTCATCTACTCGGGTCTTGTTCAGACCACAGATCAGTAGACAATCAAATCCACTCCCATTTTTGGATGAGTACTTAGCACACTATTCTAGAAGCAAACAAAACTTCCAAAACATGTACCCACCTATAGGGAGTTTACAAATACAATCCGATACCCTACTCCAAGAAAACACCCCCATTCCTCCACCTATGGGAAATGCTCTTGGTGAAGCTTGGCAGGGTAATGATCAATTCATAGCAGGGTATCATACCCCTTTACAACCTCAAGGTATACAACAAATGCCATTAAGGAAAAACACTTGTGTCTTTGCCAATAGAGGTCATTTCAGCCTTAGTTGAGAAGGTTAGAGGATTGGAACTTGCTCAAGCAAATCAAAATTCATATTTTGGGCAAGCAGGAATCCCCAACCCTCTACATCACCCCAGTCAGGTTGACCTCCTTACAGGAACAGGCACGTTAGGCATGCCTCCTCAACATCCGTATAATTACCCACAATAAACACCAACTAGGACCACATTTTTTCAAACACCGCTCCAATTGAAAATATGATACCTCCCGGCTTGGCACCAAACAACCCATACTAGAACAATGCTCCTCCCTACTTAAACATTTATTCAAAATCACCACAAGGAGACATGTTCTCTTCTCCCGGGATGTTCGTTCAACCACAAGGATTCCCTTATGTCCCTGCAAATACATATGTTATGCCATATCAACAAACCATGCCACCCCCACCCCCTCAGCAAGCACCATCGATGGTCGAGGCCTATGTAGTAGGGACTTATTCAGAATATTTAAAAGAGCCCTAGACTTCACCATACGAAGTGTTATGCTTCCAAGACCTCTTCTCGATTTACCCAAATACAAAGGGGAAGGAGATCCAAATGCACACATTAAGGCCTATGCCATAGCCATATGGGAATTACTCCCTTGGGATGGGGTTGTTGCTAAGATATTCCTAAAACCTTAGAGGGTATTACCCTTGATTGGTATTAGAGAATACCTGAAGCCTCGATACACTCATTTAAACAACTCATGTCAGATTTCATCAAATCTTTTGATATGAACAAATTATTAAGAACAGGAATCAGGGAATTCTTGCATATTAAATAAGAACATAATGAATCCTTTGCTCATTTTATTCAAAGATGGCATATGATTCTCTACTCATTCGCAAGTGCTCCAAACATGGATTAGATGGAACTATGTGATTTATTCCTTCATTCTCTCAATAGAGAGATAAAGGAAGAAGTCCAAAAGTTCCCACTAAGAACTTACGATGAAGTACTTGAGAGTGCTCTCCGAATCAACCAAGTAGTGATAGATAGTGGTCGTAAGACATATGGAACAAAACAGGAAAGTAATCACTCCTAATCAAAACACCACGACCTATCCTAATACCGGGAATGCTAATCAAGGACCTAAGATCCTTAACAAGAACCGCAGAGTTACAACAGATGGAGTAACTGACCAAGTTAAAAGAGAAAATGTTGTAAACATTTCACCACCTGTTAATAATTAGAAAAATAACAATTTTACTCCAACAATCAATGTGGTGGATTTTAATCATCCACCACAACCAAAACAACAACAACAACAACAACAACAAAAACAACAACAACAACAATGACAACAACAAAAAATCCAAACACAAGGTCTAAATCAAAACCCAACTAGATATAGAGTCAAAACCAAAGGCAACAGCCTCAAAATTTTAACTCTAACAACTAGCAACCTTATCAGAATTTTGGGACATAACAGGTTTCAAATCAATAGCCTTGAAATTATAATCCCAATTTTTATTTTGGTTTCCACAAAATTCAAGGCCACGATACTAGGACTTTCCACAACTACAATAAATTCATGCAACATTTTCCAGAAGATCAAAAACAACTCTTTATAGATATGTTCTTAGCAAATTCTGTAGTACCTGCGCCAAACACTTATACAGGGGTAGTTTCCCCTCAAAATGCACCCCTCAAGATCTTTAATGATCCACTCCCAAACCATTCTAATAATAACAGGTTAGATCCAAGTGGAACAAACAAAGGTGTTATAACAAGAAACAATGATCATGAAGCTTCAACTTCATTAAATCCACCAGTCGCACCCGATTAGGAACTCGACCGCAAACAAAGATAGTTGGTCTGGTAGAGTTAGACACCGAGCTACCCGTAGAAACCATAACAAGAACACAAGATTATTCTTCTCAACCAGTTCCAAGTTATCCATTAGAACTAGACAACATTCAACAAACATTAGTAAAACCCATAGGCACTTATGATTTAATTAATGACTTAACTAAGACCTTCTCTCACATCTCCTTTTTGGATTTGTTAAAGAACTCTCCCACCCATAGGGCTGCCCTCTTAGAAGCGTTAGGCCTTGGTCATTTAATCAACATCACTCCTCCTCCAGAAATGCAAGTAAACCATGTAGACTTTGACGTCTACCCTCCAGGGCAGCCAGATAGGGATACTGAGTTTATATTGATATAAGAAAAATGCCAACAGATGCTGAAATTGCACGAAGAGGTGACCCAACTTTACATCTACAAGTATGGGTTTACAATAATTATGTTAAACATACAATGATTGATGATGGGGAAGCAGTTAACATAGTCCCCTTTGCTTTTCTTTAAAAGTTAGGATATGGAGAAACAAATTATTCCACAACACGAAATACGCTAAGAGGTTATGATAGCCTCAAGGCCACTTCAATTGGAACCATAGTTTTACCAGTCACTTTAGGACCCAAGATGGTCCTCACCAAATTTTATATTATAGATCAGGAAACCAACTATAATATGATCCTCGGTCAGCCATGGATACACCGCATGAAGGCAATCCCTTCCACGTTATTCCAAGAAATAAGATTTCTACACTTAGGGAAAATATTTGTGGCACAAGGTGACCCAAAACCCTTCGATATACACCTAGCTGATTTGAAGAAAGACCAGGCGTTCATTCTAAGTTTGAACTCCCAACAAATCAACTTAGCAAACTGATTAATTCAAAACCAAAAGAGAAGTTGATACCCACCATAGAATTGGAAATTACAAATCTGGTCGAGGGCATTCCAAAGCACTCAAAAATGAGACCAACATCATAGAAACAGTGTCACTAGGGACTACCGCAAAAATTATCGAGTTGCTAGAGAAAGATTTACCTATTCTCCTACCATTTGATTCTATGGGTATGGGATACACCCTAGGAATTACTTCTCTTCCATCAAACAAAGTTTTTATGGTAGAAGTAACCAAGGCAAGAAGAAACAGATACAACAAATATCCCAACATCTATTTTTCCAAGAAAATATTGGACTCTCCACTTGATGGAGCTAGATGTCACTTTGGAGTTGGGCAGGAGTGATCTTTACTTCACCTGAGGGAAAGATCCTACCTTTCACCTTTAAATTAAACTTTGAGTGTACAAACAATGGAGTTGAGTACGAAGCTCTCCTCCTTGGCCTCATCCTAGCCAAAAGAATGGGTGTCGATAACATTAGAGTGCTAGGAGACTCGCAACTAGTTGCAAACCAAGTCTCTGAGGTATATGAAACTAGGGCTGAACATTTACAACTCTACAAAATAGTGGTATTAGATCTAAGCAAGGGATTTAACTTCATATCAATTAAAGCAATCCCATGAGAGTAGAACCTTCTCACAGATTCAATAGCAACCTCAGCTTCTTGTTTCACTCCAAACAGTGAGTTGGAAGATACAAATTTCATAGTATCACTTCATATTGAACCATTAGTACGTAAAATACCAACAAACCCACTCTGACTCATGAAGAGAAGCGAGAATGATTTTCTATCTGGATCACTTTGACGGTGATAGAGTCACTCTCGAATATCTAAATGCCTATGTAGAGCTACACCTTGCTCACTGCATAGTGGATCTTTCCCTAATACCACATTCCTCTTCCTATTTTGGAAATCCCATGGTAGAGTCTCCTCCACAAAAGGATCTCGATATCTATGAGGTAGAAGATGGAGAAAGTTTGGAACTACCTCTAGCCCCACCTGAATTTGAAGAAGGTAATGCTTCTTTAATAGAAGAAACCATTGACATAAACATCGGAATGGAGGAAGAACCAAAAATTTTGAAGTTGGGATCCTCATTAACTCTAGAGGAGATAGAAATACACACCCAAGTCCTCAAAGAACATCAAAAGGCTTTCACATTTAGCTATAAAGAAATGACGGGCATTGCACCACATATCACAGTACATAACCTTGTCACTAAACTAGATGCAAAACCAATTAAACAAAAGTCAAGACCGATGAAGCCAAAAGTGGCTCTCATGGTAAAAGAGGAAGTAATGAAACTTCTCCAAGTGGGATTCATCAAACCCATTGACTATTCACAATGGGTATCTAATATCGTCCTGTTCTCAAAAAGAATGGGAAGATACACATTTGCATTGAATTTCGGGATATTAACAAAGCTTGTCCCAAAGATGACTTCCGTTACCATCCATTGACATTATTGTTGATGCAACAGCTAGATTTGAATTGTTGTCCCTCATGGATGGATTCTCAGGGTATAATCAGATTAAAATATTTGAATAGGATCAAGCCAAAACCACATTTATAACTCCCTGGGGAACTTATTGTTATGTTGTCATGCCCTTCGGTCTTAAGAAATGCCGGCTACATATCAGTGGGCAATGACATACATATTCCATGATCTTATCCATAAAATTGTGGAATCCTATGTGGATGACTTGTTGGCCAAGGCCAAGAAGTGTTGTGATCATCAAAAGTACTCTATATCATCCTCTCACGATTGATTGAATATGGCATCACATTAAACCAGAGAAGTGCGTGTTTGGTGTGACGGGAGGCAAACTTCTGGGTTACATTATATCTTCATGAGGGATTGATGTTGATCCAGCCAAAATTCGGGTTATTCTCGAAATGATTCCACCATCGGACGAGTCTGGAATCAAGTCATTTCTTGGGAAACTTCGGTGCAATCTAAGGTTCATCCAGATTTAAGTTTTGTTATTCATCCAATCAACAATCTATTAAAGAAAGATTATAGCATTGATTGGACTGAAGAATGCAACGAGGCCTTGAAGTAGTTAAATGCTTCTTGTTGTCTCCACCCATGCTAATGCCTCCCAGACCAGACCACCCTTTGCTCCTATACTCATGGGCCACTGATGTCTCGCTAGCCTACATGCTGGCTCAAGAAGACAATGATAAATGAGAACATGCAGTCTATTTCATTAGCCAAACATTGCTCGATTATGAAACACGTTATACAGGTAGAGAGAGAATGTCTTGCCATAGTCTTTGCAACAAAACATTTAAGACATTACATGTTAAACTAAGAAACAAGGGTCATTGTAAAGACAGATCATTTACGGACATTCCTCATGCAAGGGTCTTTATCTAAAAAGGTTGGGTGTTTCATAACCTTAATGGGTGAATTTGAGTTAACATTTGTAAACTAGAAATCTGTTAAGGGACAAATCATTGCAGAGTGGTTAGTTAGATGAAAATCCATTAGATGGAGGTGATCTGGTAAATCTAGACTTTCCTGATGAGTGTATATACTTTTTTGAAACTAGGCCCCCCATCTCTACATGTCCCTGGTACATTGATATCATCGATTTTATCATGGACCACACATACCCAGAAAGTGCCACATCACAACAAATAAGGTGGTTACGCATTATCACTGCTAAATATGTTGTTTTAGAACAAGTACTCTATCGTAAAGCCTTCGACGCATGCTTCTAAGATGCGTCGACACAGAAGAATCCAAGAAGATTCTTTATGAATCCCACAGTGGGATATGTGGAGGCCACTTTGGTGGTCACACCACTACTTGCAAAATACATCGGATGGGCTATTTTTGGCCCACTCTCAAACACGACATAGTAGATTTTGTACGTAAATGCCACAAATGCCAAGAATTCTCTCACGAGATTCACATGCTAGCACAATCCCTGTAACCAATAGCAACCCCGTGGCCCTTCTCCATGTGGGGTCTAGATTTGATAGGGAAATTCTCCCCTCATCAACCGATGGCCATAATTTTATAATTACGGCCACAAAATATTTTACCAAATGGGTAGAGGCCATGCCTCTCACCACCGTACCAGGTTCGGTAATTGCCAAGTTCATTTTGAACCAAATCATTTGTAGGTATGGTGTCCCACAAGTCATTATCTCAGATAATGGCACATCCTTTAAAAATGATGAGGTTTGTGAGTTATGCAGCAAATTCAAAATAAACCATCACATGACCTCTCTTTACTACCCTCAAGCCAATGGACAAGCTGAAGCAACAAACAAAACATTAAAGGCTATTCTCCTCAAAATGGTTAAGGAGAACAAGTGAGATTGGCATCTAAAACTATATCCGGCCTTGTGGGCCCATCGAACCTCAATAAGAACACCAATAGGAGTAACCCCTTTCTCGTTGGTATTCGGGGCAGAAGTAGTTCTCCCACTTGAGGTTGAAATACCCAGTCTCTGCATCTCATTACAAGGGATTTTGGATGAAGAAGCTTACAGGGAGGCACGCCTCTCTCAACTGGAAAGCCTTGACGAGGCCAGGCTAAATGCCAAACAATGGCACAGAGCCTATGCTGACCGGATGTGCCGGAAGTATAACAAAAAATTCTATGAGTGAGAAATATATGAGGGAGATCTAGTTCTAAGACTAGATAGCTGAATTGATAAGAAAACCGACGAAGGAAGGAAGTTCGGCCCAAGTGGTTGGGCCCATACCGAGTCATGAAAGACTATGGAAATGGTGTGTATCTCTGTGTACACTAGAAGGTGAGGAATTCAATGAAACTGTCAATTCCTTACATCTTAAATGGTTTTACGCATGAGACATCAGAATCACCACTTGTACATTATAGCTACCTACATTGCATTAGTCATCTTGTTGTTTCATTTTGTCCACTCATTTCGTAAAAGTTGTAGTCAAGGAACTTACTCTTAAGCAATCTATTACAAATTTTGAAAATATATTGGCAAAAGACATTCAAATCACATCTCTTGAACATCATCAAGTAATTTCAAATCTTCTCATCAAGTTTGATAGACAAGTATTGATGAAAACCATACCAAGGCTTGCATACTTGGTTTTCTCTTTCTTTCTACTAGGTGAAGTTGTCCTTACCTACGGTCTATTCTAGAAGCTTCTTGGTGTCACATCTATCCCTCTTATGTCTCTTTGAAAGAAAGGATATCCCAAAGTCACAGATCAGAAGTGTCAAAATCAAATAGAATCAAAATGCCAAGCAAATAGAATATTTTATTTTACACACTTCTTTGCCCCACCAACCTTCGGTGATAAGCCCGCATCTCTTACTAGTGGTGCGAGGTTGGGAAAGGAAAGAAGTGCCCTTACTCACCTATATCTTGCCTTTGGTGACAAACCCATGCTTCTTACTAGTGGCATGAGGCGGGGTGTGGGGGGTCCATTCACACAAATTAACAAATCTTGGTATTCTAGAAATACAAATCAAATTATATTAAGTGAAAATAAGTATCCAAATTCCAAAGAGATCAAATCCTCAAAACTATATTTTTTCAACCAGGTTGCCATTTATAGATCTAAGTCTAGATAAACTGGAAAGTAAGTTGCCCCATTGAGCCTGGTGGTAGTTTTGAGTAGGGTAAGTGTGTAGGTCTAAGTTTGGTTTCTATCACTAGTTTGTCTATCTCTCATCATTCCATTCAGTCAAACTCATACAATTTGTGCCCTTCCCAACTCTTGGTGTTGAGCCCTCACATCTTACTGGTTGCGTGGAGTTGGGAATGGGGCAAGTTCATCTCTTTATCACTATACATTCATCACATTTTGCCAACATAAGAAGAAATCATAGACATTGCCCAAAGAGGCCAAAAGTTTCAATACTACAACATGTTCATCATCACATATCAGCATTGCAAAAGAAAATAAAGTAAAAACATTTGTTTAGTATTTATTATCATTTTCATCCATTGCATACATTCTGAAAAGCATGAAAACAAATACTCTAAAAACATCTAGTATACACATGGGAAACGAGTCACAAAATTCTAGACACCAGATAGTCTAGATCAAAAATATATATATATATATATATATATATGTGTATGTGTGTTTCATGTGTGTTTCATGTACAATGCCATCATGCACTAAGGCATGGTCAAAACACTCAATGAGCCGGAAAATACAAAACAATCATACAAATATATCGACCAAAAGTCACTACAAAAAAACACTATGATCTCTCAATCTCTGCGAGATCCCTCAGAAGGTGTATGACCATGCCTAGGACTCCTACTATGATGATGCTCTGAATGGATGGAGGGCTCACGATCACGGCTAGTAGCTGTGGTCTCACTATGAGAGTGACTCCTCCTCATCAAATGCTCAGCGAGTCCTATATCCAGCCAGCTCGGTGCGAAGGGAGGTAATGATCTTTTCCACCTTCCAGATAGGGGCAAAGACATTTGTATGTCGACCAGCTGCTGAGGGCTCCCCAATGTCCTCAGTGAGCTCGGCCTGAGTACCATCAGAAGGGAGCAATAGAGTGTCAGCGCACACCTAGTGAATCAAGTCTCGCCATCCCTCAGCAGTCACTGTAAATAAAAAGGAGAAACACACAAGTTAGAAAGTTGTCCAAAATAAGACCAAAGATAAACGAAACAAAAAAAGGAAATAACAACTAAACAATTCTAACTAAAAACAAAGTCGAAAAGAGTAGTAACTCACTCGGATCTCTAGGCCTCTATGGGTGGGATCTCAAGAAAAGGATCACTCTGAACTCCAAGCCTCTAGGTGGGATTTCTAGGATCCGCACCTGCCATTGACGCTACCACTAACTATCGTCCCTCTCCCACATCTGGAGCAAAGTGACGGCCTGCCATGGACTCATCATCTCCCCTAAATCCACGAGAAGGAAAACTCCTCCAAAATCAGAGTCACCTTCTCTACGCTCTACTCCACCCTCTCGGCCCTGCAAGATATCCTGAGTGTCATGCCACTTAGAATCATTGTCATCCTCCTCACCTGTCCCACCGGCTCGGTCTCTGCCTCCTCTATCTCCTCCTCTGTCTCCCCCAGTGAACTCCTCAGACTCAGAGTCCATGTCAATGGGCTCATCTCTGCTATGAGCAGGACCGGCGTAAATTTGAAGTAAAGGTGCTCGAGGAGCACTAGCTACCCCTCGAGCATGAACCACCCTCCTAGCTGCGATGGGAACACCAGGAGTGACCGTAGTCCAACCCGGCCTCTAGGACCTCCCCGAGCCTCGCGAATAGATCTATACACTGGCCCATTAGAGGAAACATGTCAATATATGGGAGGCTGAACTGTTGTGGTACTCTGTCAAAGGGGTGGAGCTCCAACTTCCCCATCTGTCTATCAACTGACTAGTAGAATAGTAGGCAATCAATGTATGAGTCTCCTCTCCCCATAACCCTACCATAGCCTGATAGGGAGTAGCCTCCATGTCTGTAATAGTCAAAGAAGCCATTGGCTGGTGAGGCACTCTAAGAATGGTCATCCCTGTCCACCTCGCTGCCTGATGGCCCCAGGATCCTCTGCTGTACACCTCTCCCATATGGAATAATATGCTCATACACCTAACTCATGACAAGAGTAGGGTGGCTCAGTGACTATCCCTGTAGTCTGACCACCTGTATAAATCATGGTAGGTGGTCCCGAGGATGTCTGCTCCCCAAGCATAAATGTAGCCATGGCCCTCAATCTGTGTAATGATGGGGGCCCAGTCAGTATAAGAGAGTGTCCCCTCCCTTGTCCCCAATCAATCTCGAAGCAAGGATGCCCATGATAGCCTTATGGAGCACAGGAATATCTGACTCAACAATGGAGCGGACCTTCACTCCCTTCTTCGACCCCATGGAAACAACAACATCCCCCATATAGGTGGCCCACTGAACCAGCTGAGATCTCGATACTGTTGTCTTGAGAGACAACCGCCTCCCAAGGATCAGAACCCCAATATACGGTAGACATCCTCCAAGGTGATAGACCACTCACCCCTAACACCTGGTAATCGGAAAGTGTTCCGATCTACGTCCCAATATGAAAATAAGTCACATAATATGTGACTGGCAGGTGTGACATGAGGGACCTGTGTAATCCTCCAAATGCCAGCCCTCTGTAGAATGTCTCTCTCCACCTGAGATAGTGCATCTAACACTGCAGGAGCCAATCACACTCCCTCTCTCTACTCCATCTAATATACTCCTCCTTCTGCATCCACCCAAAAACACATAAAAAGAGTAAGTTAGTAACAAAATCGACTAGAAAAATTATCAGGAACATATAAAAATGCTAAAAATGCAAAGACAATCAAAATTTACATCCTTTTTTGCATTCTATTCAAAACCCCACCCTGTGCAGAGCGGCGGTTTCCTAACCACTACCTTAAGAAGCGGTGGTCCCGTAACCACCACCTAGGTGCTCAGTAACCCAGGCAGCGGTCCCATAACCACCACCTTTAAAGGGCGGCGGTCTTGTCCCAAATCGTCAAACGGCTCGAAAGCCCTAAAAACACATTAAAAATGCAAGAAAACACCATTTTAGATAAAATAAAGACCTACCCTATGGGTGCCCCCCCTAGAGACTCATTTAAGACTAGCATTTTCGAAAATGATCCCCCATGACAAAGATTTCAACATTTCTATATTTTGGATTTGAAAATGATAAATTGAGAAGAACTAACTGAGACTTCATAGGCTGATGTTCTTCTCTCGGAGGCATGATCACGTTCTCGTGATGGATGTTTTGACTATACTCTCATCGAAAATGGTCACTGTGGGTCCCAGAGCTCAAAAACCACCAAATCGACACACACAAATGAATAGTAAAATGAGTTCGTTATATATATATATAGCTTTCTAAATTTGATTTTGAATGTCTTTCATAGGGTTGGAGTGTTGACGGAGGTAAGTTCTAAACCCCGCGTAGATGGTAAGTCCTCATTTCATATCAATTTAGTTTTGTTTCTCAATTTATTTTATCTATCTGCACTTGAGTCCCCTTTTTCATTTTGTAGATAGTGAGAGTTTGGATGGTGACTTTCGACACATGGGTGTGTCAGGTATGACTCCTAACTCCCCATTTTCGGGACCACCATACTCGGATCCACCGTTTTATGCCTCTTCATGGCTAAAACGCTTCTCCAAGGGGGCAATATGTACATACCCAAAATTGTAGAGTATTGCACCACCGGAAAGAGGTTACACATACCCCAATGATGATATAGGTCTCCTCATAAGGTGTTCGGGATCTAGAAAAGCTCGCCAAGTATACGTTTGTATCCCGTATGCCTCATCCTGGCCTCCGCGTGCTTTGTTTTACCCTCTGCCCCCCTTTTTCCTTGCATTTTGGTCTTAAGTGATGAAACTACCACCCTACCTGGGTAGTAGTCCCTTGACCGCCTGAGGATAGGGCGGTGGTCTGTAACCACCACCTGCATAGGGCGGCGGTCCTGTGTGCACATTTTCCAAAATGTTCCAATGATCTCGTCAAACATAAAATTCAAATTTCTATCCACATTCTTTAGCTACTTTGCTTTACATTTATGTTTGGCTGCCCTGTGAATAGTGTTTTCTCTTTGTTTAATGGTAAAAGAGTTCCATTCCAAGTTACCTTCTAGTGAATGCATTTGTTATAAATAGCTAGCTTGTTTTCAAACAAGAGGCCCCTCTCCTTCTCTATTTAATCATTCAGTCTTTTGAGTTTCTTTCTTAGAATTCCAATAGTTTCATGTTTTGCATCCATTGTTAGTTTTCTCTTGTTGTCTAGAGGTCATTTGATCTTCTTGTTTCAATCTTGCTTCATTGTTGTTCCATGCAAATCAGTTTAGAATAAGGTAGTTTCATTCTTAGGTTGGAATCCATTTAGAGTTGTAGGTTTTGTTTGGTCACAAAAGATAGTTTCTAGAACTCTTGGCGTATTTGTGTTGTATTCCCATAATAAATCCCGCTAGGAATTACATAGTCAAGCTCTATTCACTTGCACTATCCCTCTCTTACTCACATTGTATTCGGTCTATATCCAAAGATGCCATTGTTTGAGTACCTTCTTCTGCTGATGCTATCATATACACACTTTTTTGGATTCACGAGAACACGAAGGAATGAGGAGATCACATTAAGGGGACAAAGTCACACACAACTAGATTTACCACTATTCTGTAAACTCCAGGTTTGAGTTATCAAAGTTCTAGTTATAACATATCAAATAGAGTAGTAAATTATTTCATTTCAGTCAAATCTCACTCTCGATATCGCTAGGGAAGCTGTGGGGATTGATAGTTTCTAAGAAACTATGATTCATTCCTCACTTCTGAGGTAGGATCGAGAGTCTTTCGATTTAAATTAATTAGTTGTTTAGATATTTAGGATAAATTCACAACTACACAGGAAAATAGCTACACCAGGCTACTTTTCTTGTTTTGATTCTATTACTAGATTAATTGTCCATTTTCTAAATATATTAGAATAGATGCTCTTTTAATTCCTTTAAAATACTTCATCAAAAATACAAAGATAAAAGAATACATGCATAGTGTAGATACATCTTTCATAATTAGTTTATTAGTTTTAGTTAAAGTTGAATCATTTTTGCATGACAATCACGGGACCTAGGGAATTTAGGGAATATGTGTTTGAACCAATAGTGCCTCAACCAAATCTCCCCACAACACTAGCTGATATAGATCAAGACCTTAGGATTCAAGGTTTTTCGAATAACGGTAAACCTACGAACAATTAGTGAACAATTGAGAGAGTTAAATATTGAAGATGACAAGGCATACACATTTTGGTCAAATCACCCTAATTACAGACTGCCTTGATAGGATGTCCGCATGACTATACAAGGACTCGAAAGAGAACAAGTATTTGGTTGTGATCCTTTAGTTCCACAACCTAATGTAGGAGACCTCCTCATTGACATAGATACTAGCTTACGCATTCAAGTTTCCAGAACACCTGTAAGGTATTCTAAGAAAATTACACAACTTCTAGTTCTAAACATAGAGGCTGAAAAGGTGTACATGATTATTGGATAATCGGAAGGAGAAATTAACTCCTCATATGACCATAGGAGGTCCGCCACAACCACGAACTTACGGTTGTGATCCACAGGTCCCACAACCCAACGGGCCTACTAATCAATCAAACATTGACACTGGTTTATGAACACTAATATTCAGGTCCTCACCACTCCCACCAGACATCATTACACAATTCTCCATATTAAACGTAGTAGCCAATCAAGCTAAGGATTTTGGACTAGACCAGAGAATCATCCATAAAACCCCGGAGGATCCACTACACATCTCATCACCATTTTTCATGACCTTGTCTGGAAATATACACGAAGCACCTACATGTCACTTTCCACGTATCCAATAGCCAATAAATAGGATCTCGGTAGAGCTTGACATTGATTGGAGCCTCTGAGAAGCTATTATATCCAAACGATCCATTACACCAATTCAGGTTAGGAGGGCCTTCTTTGCCTTAGATTCATAGATTCCATTATTGTGTGTTGAGGATATAAGATTACCCAACTAGTTTTTCTGTATCCACATATATTCCACATTCACCGGCTGTCTCGGCATGACCTCGGGAGGTTGGGTACGAGGAAGAGTTACTTGTAGATTCTTATGCTCATACTTTTGACCACCTTTGACCATTACACCCTTCAAACCGTCCCTCGTTCAACCAACAAATTTGTAGATACCATGGCTTGCTTGGCTTCTCAAATACCTACTTCACCTGCCGATTCTAAAATCTTTGTCACCATACAACAACTCCAATCACCCTCATATTTACCTCACGACATTTACTCCATCGGAACCGCTACCCCTAACCTGAGTGACCTTTGGTATAAATAATACTCTGACTATCTTTCTCTCTCCATATTACCCCTTGATCTCACCTGTAATGGACAACGCACCTTCCTTAAAAAGGTCTCTCATTACATCATCATGGGAGGCCTCCTCTATAAGCGTAGCTTTAATGGTATTCTCTTACGATGCCTCATGAGTTCTGAAATTCCTTATACAATTAAGGAAGTTCATGATGGCATATGTGGAGGTCACTTCAATGGCCTTGTTGTTGCTAAGTGTATTCTTCACCTAGGATATTACTAGCTAACCCTCAACCATGATTTTTGTGACTACATCAAACGTTGTGTAAAATGCAAACAACACGCTAACCTTCATCATACACCCAGTCATGCCTTATAGGTCACCTATGAACTTTGGCCCTTCTCTCAATGGGGTTTGGATCTTGTTAGAGAGATCAACCCCCATTCTTCCCAACAACATCAATGGATCATTACCGCTACCAAATACTACACAAAATGGGTTGAAGCCATACCACTCATCTCCACGAAAGCCAAGAAAATATGTGAGTTCATCAATCACCACATCATCTATCATTTTTGTGTTCCTCATCACCTCATCACTAACAATGGAAAATAATTCAAAAATAAAACCCTGTGAAAAATTTACGATGCCTTTGGCACTCAGCTATGTTTCTCATCACCTTATTATACGGACCAACAACCAAGTCGAATCCACTAACAAAACCTTAAACAAAATTATGATGAAATTAGTTAACAATCGGGAGGGATTGCCATATGCACATTCCTTTTGCCCTATGGGCATACCACACTAGTATCCATACTTCCACTATTGCCACACAATTTTCTCTGGTCTACAGTATAGAGGCTATTCTACCTCTCGAAGTCCATATTCCCTCACTCTACATTTCTCTCCATGACATGCTCAATGATGACGACTTTCGTTAAGACCGTTTAGCACAACTTGAGTTATTAGATGAACATCGTCTTAATGCTCTTGACCACCTTCAAGTTTACCAAAAACGTATCAAACGTGCCTACAACAAACGTGTCCATGAACGAACCTTCCAAGTTAGTGACCTTGTTCTTAAAGAAAATAATCACGTAACCAAAGCATAAAAAGTAAACGGGAAAATTTGCTCCTAATTGGCTTGGACCATACATCGTGACTCATACTTATGGATCAGGTGCTTATCGTTTATCTTCACTCGATGGTAAACCCAAACCCGAGCCCCTTAATGCCTTGTAGATCGTGACCATTCTCTGTTGACTTTTAGTCCTACCTCACCTTTTCCTCTTTCCATGTTCATTCCTTGAGTGCTATCCACACCCTACTCCATAACCAATTATTAAACAAGAATCACGTGTGTACCCATCACTTGCTATCTTCTCTTGAATATGTGTACCATGGCGCTGCACATAGCATGATTCTCATGGATACTTTTTGTCTACCTTTAGATGAGATCCCATGGTTATTTCCCACAGATTTTTGAACAAGAATCTTGTTCTTCACCTTGGTCTTGTCCATGACTTCAAAAGCTCTCACTTGGGATCCAACTCCTTGAGTCAAACTTCTAATAAAAACATGACTCCCTCAAAAGTACATCTTCCTTTTGGCAATCACTACTATAAATAGATCGCTGCTCCTCAAAGGACAACTATGTCAAGCTCTCCAAAAAAAAAAGAGAGGAGTAAGAAAATCTAAAGCTTCCCGCATCGATCAGCTTCACAAAGACCTCAAGGAGTTAATTTCCTCATCCCATATAGAATTCCCACATCAATTAGTCTATCTCAAGTACAATTCAAACAAAAAAAAAATTTGTCGTGGAATTTCCCATTGTGACCTTGGATCTCTTGCCAAAAGGCACATTACCTACTACCATGTAAACTATCAATTTTCACCCTCTCGCCATTCACATTTTCATTTCCTACCACCTCAAGGGACCTCTTGGAACCATGAAATTTAGTGATCATGTGACTAATTTTCACCCTTAGAACAATCAATCATGTAATGTCTTTAGGGTCTCATGTTCATCACCTCCTCCAAGGTATGACCTACTTGGTATGATCCTAACCAATCAGGAAGCTTTCTTGCCCCCTCTTATCTTTTAACCTTCTTTATTACGTATTGATTACCTTATATAGGACTTGGTCCTTGATGCTTACCTTTGGGGTAATCTTCTTCTTCTACCACATCAAAATTTCCTATATCAATTTGCCCATAACCCACTCACACCTAACCGACCTAAACCCAAGTCATGCCTAAAACTTACCAACTCATTTTCATACCTAATCATATTCTTCCCTAGCTTATGGGAGAACTACATTGGCCTGAGGTCCCTTTTCACCGGGACTATGTAGGCAACACTCCGAGGGTAAAGGGCCCTTGGAGGTTATCTCAGCCACTTTCTACCCTAGCTAATTCATCTTTCATCTTTCTAAATTACATTCTACCCCATTGAGTCCCCTCTTTTATGTCAAAAATTGGACATTAAACCAAACAAACAACAAGTTGCTTAACATTTTTATCATCATCACAACATACATTTATTAGGACTACCATTCGTCTACCATCATCATGCATGCACTATAAAGCATCTTAAACATGACCCATACCATCATTCATTGCACAAATTAATGAATCACAACTTCAACCAATTTAAACTCAACCATGCCTATTACCTAATTCAACCATGCCTAGACCACAAACCTAACTCAATCGTGCCTAGACCACCAACCGACTTGATCCATGCCTAATACCCGACTCAATCCATCCCTAAGACCTGAATCGATCCATGCCTAAGACCTAACTCGATCCATGCCTAAACCAACTGAATCCATCATGCCTTACTCACCTAAGTTTTTGTCCATATAACGAAAAAACTTTAAAATTCTCATAAAACACAAAAATCATCGAATCTCATCCATCTCATCATATAAATAATTATGTGTGTCTCAATACAATATTTAGGGATATCCAATCATGTACATCTCTCAAAATCGTTGCAGCACGCAGGTCGATACTCAATACAAAATGTCATCGACACGCAGGTCGGTATCATATACAATAAAACAATAAAATAATACAAAACTCTCGTACATCCTCACTCTCATCGGCACACAGGCCGGTATGTGATAAAAAATATTTAAAAAACTCGGCACGCAGCCGTATATATAAAAAATCAAAACTATGTCAAAATCGGGAGCCATATATCAGGCATCCTCTTGGTGGACATCCTCCATATCTGTATCACCTATCCCCTCTACCTCCTTGGCCCCTGTCTAGTGGCCTGTTAACATCTCCCCACCCATCATAGGTGGTGGTTGGGTCCTTCTTTGGTGCATCAACTGGAACTGGCCTCTCGAGAACTGGTGGCCTCACCCTGACCATGTCTTGGGGCTCGATGGCCCCCTGTGCTCTCCATGCTATGGGTGCATGATTTGGTCCTCTTGTTAGAGGCTGCTATACCTGTACTCGACATATGATAAACAATCTATCCCTACCACTGTCAACTTGTCCTGATAGTACTTGGCCTCCTCTCTCACCTCCCGCAACCTGGATATGGGAACTATCTGTGGTGGCCTATCACCCTCTCGACCCGCACCTATCTGTGTGACCCCTGTCCCACCCCCGCCTATAAACTAGAACCCTTTCTTAATGCCTATGGTGGTGCCATCAACCCCTACCCATGTGCCTATATCTGGGCCTATAAATCCCCAATCTGTGCCTATGATGTGGCCAGTTGGCCCTACAACCCTGTCACTTGTGCTTGTAGGGAAGCCACCGACCATCATCCCCATCTCCATCTCCATCCCCACCCTGGGCCATCTGGGCTTGAAGACTGGCCACTGTGCATGTAACTTGGCCACCTCCCCCTCTGAACTAGCTAGCTATCCCTGCACCATACCCAACTAGGTAATCAGGGTCGCCACCTACCCCTGTAGGGCGTCCCTCTACACCGTGATGGTGGCTAAATCTGGTTTCCCGGCTGGGTGGTGTTGCTCGTAAATGAGTTGCCCACCACTATCAGTATCTATTTGTAACCTCGACATCATCAATCTACATGTCTACCACCTGATCCTCCTACCATGTGGGTCTGTCGGCTATGGTAGAGGTAATGGCCTCTCCATGTCATCTCTCTTGTACTACGGGAAGGGTGGAGGTATGTCTTGTGGTAGTCCAAACTGCCATCTAACCCTATCCACTGGGATCATCTCATGCTCCCTAGCACGGTGCCCCACTATCCATCTCACCAACTGAAGACCATCTAACTCATCATGCATCCGCCTAAATGAGGGATAACCCACATATGGTCTCCATATGATGTCCACTCCGGATAACCCCTCCAATAACCGCCTGTAATAAGTTACATCATGTGTAGCCATGTCTGATTGCCACTCTCTGATCACAGGTACCCATCACCGTATCCCCACCTGAAATAATCTTGGTAGAAATACATCTGCTCAGGGCATCCCTACTGGCCACACACAAACTATGTGCTCATATGCCCAGCAGTGTAGTAAAAATGTGCAACACAGGATGAACCTACGCAGAAGCCTATATGCCACATCTCTCTATATAGCTACACCAAGAATGTTGGCACCTAGGAAAATCAGGTCTGATCTATCACCATGTCATGTAATACCCCCATCAACAAGTGGGGAAATCTCCCTCCCTCTGCATCCGGTAGTGCAAAACAACACACTGCCTCCATCAATAAACTAATGAGTCTCGTCTCCTCTAGGCAGTGTGTACATCCCTCTCGTAGCTCGGAATAGCACTATGAAATGTCATGTCGCGGTCCCTCTCCAAACACTCAAGCATTAACTCCTCTGAGGCCTCGAAGGAGATCGAGTACACCTGCGTACCCAGTATTGGTAGCTGCAGGATCCTGAACACATCCTCCAGGGTGACTGTCATCTCACCCATCGGTAGGTGGAACGTGTTGGTCATTGAATCCCATCTATCGATGAGAGAAACCATCAAACTCGGCTGTCGGACAACATGCCGATAGCGTCAGACCCCACTTAGGCCGACCTCCTCCACGTGTTGTCACTCCTCAACGGTCGCCATACCTCGCACTCTCAAGAGTAGGGGTGGCACCCTGTCTCTCATCCGAAGCTAATCTCTCCCCTACATCCAATACAAACAACAATTAAACCACATTCATCATACCCATACTCAACCCATTAGCATTTCCCCAAATCCATTTCCCCTCGCCTACACTAGGTTTCACCAATGCACCCTATTCTACCCTTCCCTATCTCACCCACTCGACTTAGGCCCCCTTTCAGCCCCTTGTTCTCCAACACCCGACCGGTGCTGGTTATCTCTAACCAACCCGGTCACCCTTTAAACCGGCATCAATTACTTTCGTGACCGATCCCGGTTTGACCCTACCGACGCTTGATTAAACCGACCGACGCAAATCATTGTCGCACCAATAACCGCGATCCCCAAAACCTTCCCTCTCAAAAACTTCCCTCTCCTGCCTCTTCTACCCACCCATTCTCACCTACACCTCCCCTTAACCACATCCTACCCCCTATTCTCCCACTTACCTCTTTCCCCGCTCCTATTTTACCCAATTTACCCTCCCACATTTCAAATTTCATTCCCTCCCTCCAAAAAAAAACCCAATTTGTCAAACCCCGCCTTACCAACTAATCTACCTCACAACAACACAACAAGGGTTTGACACTTACCTCATCATGTTGTCGTCACTGTGGTGGCACGTCTAGCCACTACATCGGCGGCCCTCCCAAACCCTCTCTGGCCTCCACCATCACTAATCGCTACCCACGCCTCCAACCAATCAAATCTCACAATCTGATCCCATAGACCCACCTCTCAACTACCAATCACCCACCGTTCGGCTCACCAACTCAACTCTCTGTTCCATCCGGACACTTTTCCACCTTTTTCTCTCTCTCGTGTCATTTTCCCAATTCGCAAGAAGATAAATGATTTGTAAAACATGCAAATTTTTCATTTTTATAATAAACCCGACTTAACCAACACCGGTTTTACCTTCACTAACATCAGTCACATGCCCTACTTTACCATGGTTGGTTACCCTATGCTAGCATTGGTTACCCTTGACCGGCATTGGTCACCCTCTCTTCCACATGGCCCACAATTTTTCCCTATTACCCTACCCATCACTCTTTTTACCTCACCCAACCTTTACCCTGACCATTTACCTCACCCTCTTGACCTCGTCATTTACTACCTACCCTCGTCCTCATTTGGGGACTCATTCTTTTACCCATACCTCGGCCCTACCCATGTTGTGACCTAGATTCTTGAACCTTAAACATCGCTAGTGACCTTTGACCTCATGTGTTTGCTATACCTTGCGTGCACCGCCACATGTATTGATTGACCTGATGACCATAACTTGCCTCTGGATATGACCGTTTATCCTAACCCTACCTTTGGTGTCTTTGGAACACACCTAAATGTTCCTGCACCTAACTTGCGTTGTGTTTCTTGACCATATCCTATACCTTGGATACCGAAATCACTTCAACCTTGTTTGGATAAACCTATCAACCTTAGACAATGAGGAGTTTTCATGCTCTTTAGCTTTGGTACCATGCTACAGATTATACGTGTGTGTGCGTTTGTTTATTGTTACTACCTTTGACCCTGACCCATTACCTACATTACCCGAGTAGACCTTTGTCCTTTTTCCCCGTTACCAACCTTACTCTTCATCACATTCACCTTTTATCAAACCACTCACCGATTCGCCTTCGCCTCGCTCGCGGTCCTAGTTTGAGGGGGATCACCTTCACCTACACTTGGGCAACCACATCTTATTTTTGTTAGCGTCGCTTACCAATACAAGCAACGCAATAAAAAGGGGAAAAATGTAGACACTAAAATTAGGTCACACTCCCCTTGGTCCCCTCATCAAATAAATACCTTGAACACATCCACCTAGCCATGGCCCCCTTCACCCCACTATAATATTAATTTAATTCATTTAATTAAATTAATTTATTATCCTCGCCTTATTTATTATTTAAATATCCTAATTGGGATAATGCCTACATATCTACCTCACCTAGACACCTCATCTAGGCACCTCACCCTAAGACCTATTCTTATTAAGTTGCCATAACTAACTAAGACCTACCCAAACCCTAACAATCAAAGCCTATATTCCTTTTAACCACATTCTTGCATGTTAGAAGGAAGCTTCGATCTAATCCGCATGGTAAACGAAACAAGATCCCGGAAAGTCAAGGGGATCTTCCCAGTTTAGTAAACCTAGGAAATCCCTCCCTAACCAACACCACTTACCCTTAACTGCCACCAGTTAAGCCAGAACCACCGTCAATTACCACTTAACTCCCAAAACAACCTTATTTCGAGGTTGGCACATTTCTAAGAAAGATAGAGATCTTTTGAGAACAAGTGACAAAACCAGAGTTGTATGCAAGTAGAACCAACATCCGTACGAGCATCAGAACACCCATAGATAGTACCGAAGCAATCACATAGCCACTTGCCTTCACGGGAGCATTCGGGAAGTGCCAACACTACACCAAGTTCATTCGATCACCCACCATTACCAACCAGGCATCAAGCTCATATAAATAGTAAGTTTGTTAACTTGCATTGTTTCCTTGTCATTTGAGCAGATCCTTTTACATTTGTTATTAGTTTTTACTTTCATTTCCATTCCCCACCATTTTATCTCCATACAAACTTAACTACCTCTTTACCCACACCATTGAACTATCCATACCCATATTTTCATCATTCCTGTGCATCTCCAGGATCCATACAAATCTCGCCATTGCCCTTCCACCTTCATCTAATCCTAGATCTATCACCCAACCAAGTCTTATTGAGTTTCCTGTACCTCGACCATACCAATGCCAGTCACCCATAACCATCGTTGGTTAACCTAAACCGACATCGGTCTCTGTGTCTTTTGCCAGAAACCCAGATTAGAGCCTAAGACCTATACCAAATACCCTAAGCTATCCAAAACCAGATCTTGACCTATAACAGTATCCTGACAGTGACCTTGACCTTCAGATTCAATCATAGCCTAGCCTGTTGTGAATGAATTTGCTTATTGTAGATGAAGGAGATACCTAAATCATTTTTACTACAAGTAGGATTTACTTAATTACCATCATTAAGTTGTTTTAAACAGTGGATTGATAGCCGTCTAGAAAGTATCACACTTCCCGGATCTAGCACACGTTAAGCAATCCACTGGATATATTGTTTAACTTTTATTTGGTGGTCTTGTGTTCAATTTTAGGTAGTTCCAGTCAAGAAAAAATAAATCTCTCACGATCAGCTATGGATTCGAAGTCATACGCACGTAATAACCTATCGCAAGCATCTCAACAGGTATTCCTCCTATGCCCGTTACCCTATCTGTTTCATCAACATTCGAAGAAACGATCAAGAATCAAGTGAAACAGTATGTGGTTCGTATCACACTCACACTAAATTCCATCTCATCCACAAACATACTACATATCTTGGTCACATTTAGTCTTTCTTGTATTTACTCACTACATGTACACTTTTTACAAATGACAGGACATATACACTTTATGTCATTATCTTTCTATACACACATACATGTCCACTTGCATTCTAGTTTTGATCGCAGACTATACATAGATAGATACACACAACATGGATGCTTGACATAGTACCTCATAACATTCCTACAATGCCTCCTAGGGGCATCCAATTTCGTACACTACGAGTCCCTCTTGTTTCATTTTTCATAAGCACATTATTGTATCGATTATACACACTTTAACATACTTTATATCTTTCTAACATGCTAATGGGTGCTTCATGTGTAATATTTACTTTGCGAGGTCTAGTTACCTCCATGGTTTTTCTTACATTGCTTGCTCTTGTTTGTCATTGTTTGCATGTATTTTCCCTATGTATTGTTTGTTCTTTGATTTTCTATATTCTTATAACCGCTACGGCATTGATTGTCTTAACATCATGAGTGATGTACCATGTTTGAAACCCATATATTGTGGTATACATTGTCTTCTTGCATCTTATCTTACATATTGTCTTATACATGCATGTTTGTCTTTGCTAGCACTAACACTTGTTTTAAGCCACTTTGTTTGTGTGTTCTTTTTTCTCTACCAAGCACACTCCCCACTACAGGACATCAATTTAAGTTCTGTGGTTGGTCTTCCACTGAGCCGCGTACTCCTCAGTAACGTCACATGTACCCCAAACAGGGGGGCATCATTTGGGCGTATCATTTACCCCATAAAGTATTCTTCGATTATAGTTCAAAAAAAACAATACCGATAAAACACAATATTCGATATCAGATAGGGCTCATAATCTTTCTTGGGTCCTTAACACAACATAGATACTACCACCAAGACCAAGACAATAACACTTAGGCACCCCTGACCCTTCCAAGATGCCTATGTCCAAGGGGAAGTTACAAAACATTTTTAGTTCAACATAGTTTTCAACACTTCACACAACGACTTTTATAGGGTACATGAGACCCTTAAACTAGGCATGCATGCACTATATATCATTTTCTACTTTTGCATTGGATCGGAATGTTTGCACTCAGATCAAATTTTTACACACCATCTATAGTGGTGTTCTACATTTTAGGAAGAAGTTAAAGGTTAGAGGATGATACAAGACTTTTCTCCCTACACTTCTTTCATTCTTGGTGTGAGATCTCCCAAAAAACTCACAGTCAACACAATTAGTGTTAGATCACCCGAAAAAATCATTCTTACACAACATCTTCAGGATTTTTCTATATATTTTATCATCATGGATCAGGTGCACATGCTCCTTTTTCACATTTTACAACTTTCTTACAATGTTTTTAGACATTTTGATCACATACACATGCATTTGACTATTTGTTCATTCTTATCTTTTGTAGGTCCATCCTTATAAGAAGCAATAGTCACATCATCACATCAAAATCAATCACAATCAACACATCAACAACAATCGAAATCAATAGGTACAATCACAACATCGACACATATGCTCTCACCCTAGGGTCATCATCTTCATCACTTTTTACACTTCCTCTTCTTTAGTTTCCACGCTTCACATTTTTATCACTCTATACTTTTTCTTGTCTCTCGACACGCTTATCGCCATCGATTTAAATGGTTATTAGATATACATATTCTATATACTTTATGTGATCGAGCTTTATCTCAACAACATAATGAGGGGGAAATGTAAACACAAAATCGCGTACTTTAGGTATCTATCTAGTCCTAATATTATACTACTATTCATATGATTTGTAAGTAAGAAGAGTACTAATTAAACCCTGTATTTGGCCATCTTTGCTTGCTTTATGTTGCCACTTTTGGTCTTACACACCTTCTTTCCCAGTGTGACCTTCGATCCTTAAGTTTCTCTTAGTCTGGACACCAGCACCAGACACCCCCATCGCCACTAGGTAACGCTGACCTTTTTATAATTTGCTCACATATTTTGGGTCCTTTCTAGTCGTTTGGGAATCTTATCTTTTTCGTAGTCGGCATTTTCGGAGTTAATTACAAAATTTAAGCAAAGGAATTATATAAATATAAAATTATGTGACCATAATAAAGGAGAAAGCATTAAACATTAGTTATCACCACCTAAGGTTGCATCCAAAGGCTATTCAAGAGAATTTAAGCATCCATTATAGCATCCACATAAGGAAAGCGATCGCATTTTCTCGTATACACTTCTAGGAGGGGAAGTTCTTTCTATTCCATACACACATCTATTTACATCCTCTACATCTAGCTATTTCTCACTATCAAGTGTGAAATGCACAAAATCCACCTAGGGAACGATTATTCACACACACACACACACACACACACACACACACACACACACACACACACACACACACACACACACACACACGGGTTTGAAATGTAGTGCCATGCTCACTTGTAAGATCACTTGTTTGTGACTAAGGGACAACTTTGATCCATCATTTGCATTCTTTTATTTTTGGGATTTGATACATTATTGAGGGTTTTACAAGTCAATTCTTTATTGCAGTTATTAGTGACATTTGCGATCATCGTGTGACATACCGAGACAAGAAGTAAAGGATAAATAATGCCTCGTAACTAGTCAAAGATGGTTTTATGAGCATTTTTATAGTCATAGACACGGTCTTCGGTGCTCGTAGGTGCCCTTGACCCACTCCAAGCATCCCAGTCTAGCATATTCCTCCATCTCTGCATTTTTCTTGGTTTTATTGTGATAATATGTGCATCATATTTATTGTGATTAATTGTGAAATAACTAAGTCATTTTATCTCCTCTTTGCACTTAGGGTTTTAAATCTTAATTTCTTATTTTCTTGGGTCATTTCATTACTTATTTTTTTGTTTATTTACTGCTACATTACAATAAGATTTAGGAATCTATTTATTCAATGTTTTCTTCCTACCAACTCAAATATCCAAACATGCGCACCTACTCATCTACGACTTGGCTTCCTACACATTAGAAGCTTCCAAATCTAATTATTATTTTTATTTTGGCGTGACACCCCTGAATATTATCATTGTAGAGAATATTATCTGAGTGACCTGTTGAAAATCATGAAAATCCGTGCGCAGCGACCTCAAGTGTAAAATTTTAAGAGTTGTGTTTGTTTTCGTTGCTTCGATATAATTAGCGGAAGACCTACTTTTTATCCCCATTTTCGATGCAAATAGACCTAAAACAACTTGTAAATGTGAAGAAACAAACCAGCGACTGCAAATCTGTTATTCATTAGTGAGTGAATTTAGACTTGCGTGGCTTGTTTTCCTCCATATAAGCCTATAACATGGAAAATTACCTAATTTAGCATCCATTTACACTATGTGAAGCCATTTGTAAGAAAAAAATGGTAGTCAGTGATTCGTGGCTTTATATTAGAGCCGACAACATGTCAAACATAGAATGGGATAATTGTGCAGTCTCGGGTGGAGGTGCTTGGCATTTTGTTGTATATAGAGCATGTAAATCTGTTCAACCATGGATGGGCAAAGGAGAACACTTGAGTGTGGAAGTTGCAACGACCACCGAAAGGCGTTGGTAATATTCCTTCCCGTAATGTGTTCTCTACTGTTGTTTGAAGACAATCCATCTAATTTTGCATCTTACAAGTCGTAGCAAACCACCAAAACCATTTCCATGGAGGAGATAAAGGATATGATCCAGCAACAGCAAACAATGTGACGAAATTAATAAAAATATTGCAACAAAATCCAAAAGGAGACACTTGGCATGCCAAGGCATGAGTAAATATTTCAAAAATAAGTTAAAATATGCTTTAGTGAGAGAAAAACAAGATTACAACCCCAACTTCACCAATTCCATGAGTAACCATCAAAAAGGTAAAGCCTATGATCCCATGTAGTAATTTGAGAACATGATAATCATTCCTGAAGAATCTAGTAGTACTATGCAAGCAACCATATGTATGTGCAACCTTTGAGAGACTAAATCAATGCACAAGAGAGTGCCAATTTCTACTTTAAGTTGCTAAAAGTCTCCAAAACTTGCATATTCGAGGACATAGTGCATAAAATACTGCATGGATGAGTCTTGTTCGAAGTATGGTACCAGATGGAGAAGGTGACTGCCAAGCTTGAATAAGGCTATGATCAGGATGAAAACACGAGATAGAACGCCCATAAGAGTGTTTTGTGTCACACTGCACAAGCATACTGAGCCCACCTCTTCATATGTAACTCAGGAAACGAGAGCACATCTAGTCGTAGTGATTCAATCAAATCCAAATGATGTTTCGCCACAAGAAGTAGAAATGACACATTGTGACTCAACAAGATGATGACTCAAAAGAAGAAGTACCAAAATTAGAAGACGAAGATGATGATGTTTCAAGGGTTACCTTTGTAAAAACAATGAAATAAGGGAATGTCAAAGCATATTTCATTTTCCTCACATGACTCTCCCTCTCACATGTGACCTCGTGACCTTGTGGGTCCTCACGTGTCTCTTTGTTTCTGCCTATGCTCATTCCATTTGTATATATTCACCAGTTTGGTGTTGTTTAATCATCCAATGTAATATAATATTCTTCATTTCATATCATTTTTTTGAAGCTAAAGGCGACCAATAGAATGCACCCTTCTTAGTTAATCGTTAGAGCGGATACAAGATGAGGGAAACCCTTCCCAAACCATCTAAGCTATGAAATGTAGATGGGGAGGCCAATCAAGTATGCCTTGTATCTTCCATTGATCCACATGTACCCCTTAAGAATTTATGATATATCCTAGGTATAAAAATTTCTCAAACAAAAATCACGTTTGGATCTTTATGCAAATATGGACTATTGTTCTAAGTATCCCATCACTACATCAAGATGTTGAAGATGTTCCTCCCATGTTTTGTTATATATCAATATATCATCAAAGAAGAAAAAACGAAAAAATTTCCTTAAGCACTCACCAAATATGTGATTCATGCATGACAAGAAGGTGGCCAGTGCATTGGTCAATCCAAATGGAATGAAAATGAACTTAAAGTGTCCAAAGTGGCATCTAAAATCTATCTTACATACATCTTCCAATTTATCCAGATTTGGTGATAACTAGACCGTAAGGAAATCTTTTAAAAGAATACCATTCCATGTAGCTCATAAATCAATTCATTTATCCTCGAATTTGTGGTACTAGTTCTTGATAGTTTTCTTTTTTAGCATAAAGCGTAATCAATGCATATTATTAATGTCACATCCTTATTCTTAACAAGAACCATAAAAGAAGAAAAGGGGTTGGAACTTGGTCGAATAAATCCCATATCCAACAACTCTCTTATGGTTTTCTCAATTTCCTCCTTGTATACTCTTGGGTGTCGGTAAGGAGTAGAAATTACCAGCTTGACACCCTCTTCCAACTCTATCACATGTTGGAATCCTCTATGTGATAGTAGCCCATGTGGCAAATCATCAAAAATCCTAGCATGCTTATCCAATATGAGCTGAAGATCATCATAAATAATTTTCTTACCTTCCATAGATGAAGTGGACCTTATTAGGCAATTCACAACACAAGATACCCACCCTCTTTTGAAAGCTCACTACATACTCTTTACTATTACAACTGAGGAGATCCCCTTTGATACCTTGTAGAAAAACCTCTCTATCATTGGCCTTAAAATGTGGATCCATTACACGCCAAACACAAAATCAGTATCTCCAATCCCAATCACATAGAAATCATCTTGTATCTTTTTCCTTCCTAGTGTGATGTTAATATGAGATACTTTCTTAGTGCAAGGAACAAAAAACCCATTAGTAATTATGGCATTAGAACCCATGAACTCCTCTACCTTTAGCTTCATTTTTGACACTAATATTTCATCAATGAATTTACATGTATCCCCACTATTAATTAAAACCATTACCTTGTGCCTATGGAGAAGACCCTTCACCTTTAAAGGGTGGTACCTAGGAGCTCTAGAAAGTGTAGTAAGGATTCAAATTTCTTCCGGATCATATTTTGATGTATTCTCTTTGATTGGTTCAAAATTTACCATCAATTTTTTTCCTTCATTTTCTTCTCCTTCATCATCCAACACCACTTCTATATAGTGTATTTTTTCCTTTCCAAGAAATCTATGTCCTAGTGACCACCGATCTCTACACTTGAAGCAAATCTTCTTCCTTCTCATCTTACTTTTAGACAATTGATTCTTTCCTTTTCTTTTGTCCTTCTTGGCTATTATCCCCTTTAAAAGGATTCATATGTTACCCCAAATTATGTAATTTTGGATGAGATAGAAGTCCCTTTAGCTGCTCTCCTATTACCGGTCTTATATGCCCCTTTTCCAAATAACATTTGATGAAAAACAAGTCCTAAGGATGGCACATTTTAGGTCCAAGGATTTTCTTATGGTTTCTTGCAAGGAAGATGGATCAAAAGCCATTACTATGCTCTTTAGGGGTTCAATAATCCATTCTATAAACAATATCATGAGTATCCCTTTGAAAATATAGCATCTACCATTAAATTTTTAAAAATTACCAACATAATATTAAAATGTACCTTATTATTTGAGCTGGGTAAGATCATGGAAATATTCTTCTCGGATCCATTCCTTCTAGCCTTTGTAAGACCCTTATGAAAAATTCTTCATAGGAATTAATGTGGTGATTCCCTTGTGTCAACATGCCATGATGCCAAACATCATGGGAAAATACTTTAAGATGAAAGGTTGCAAATTTTATTGCTTCTTCTACCATAAGTATCAAGGAAAATTATGTATCGAGTTTTTGGATCCATTCCCTAGATGATCATTTTTTGAGCCATCAAAATAAAGAAGACTCATATTCCCTAAACATGCTACACTTCTCCCTTTGGTGCTAAGGTTCTTTTCCCAGTAATGTTTATATTGTGTACCCAATTTGATGAAATCCTTGAGGGAAATTACCTCCCAAAAAATCATTTGTCATCGCTTGATAATATTCAAGCCATATGGTATAATCATGGGCTTGTTTAGGGATCTCATGTGGAGTGAATGCCTCCTTGTCTACACACTAGGATTTGTAGGGCCTTGCAAAAGAAATTTTCTCTGTCTTTGATTCACAAGAATTATAGGAATCATCTTCCCCCTTGGTTGAACCACCACAACCTTGCATGCTTTCGATGGCTAGAGAAATCCTATCCAATACATCCATTATTTCTTCTTATATTTTCATAATCATATAAATTTTATCTTTGATTTTCTGTTTTCTTCTTCTTTTCCATTATCTTGTAGTGTTGCATACTGCTATCACACATGTAAAGTGGCACACTCACTATTTTTGACATTTCTCACTACACAACACAACATGTTGGGACTATATGAGTCAACACTATATGATTCGGCATTGTGTAAACACAAAATCTATGCACTTGGGTACATTTCTAGGTCCTAAACATCAATAATATATACATGATTCCCAAGCAAGAAAACTAGTGGTTGAAAACTCCTTTTGGCCTTTTTCTTTATCTCTTGTATTATTATTGGCCTTAGACATTTAATAGATTTTCTAGAACTTGGTGATTTATCTTTTATGGCGTCGAACACTAGTGCGTAGTTAGGACATAAGTGCCTGACACTCCTGTCCCTCCTAGGCACTCATATCCCTCCCTTTCTTCTTATTTCTCTTTTAGGTCTCTTTTACTTCTTGGTCACCTTTTAGTACTTTGGGTCGACCTTTCAGTTTTCAATTATGAAATTCAAACAAGGAAATCATATTTATACTTAGTTTGAAATGAATTTGTGTACATTCCCCTATTGTAAAATGGGAATAAGCTATTGAGGTTGAAAGCTCACAAATTTTCTATAATAGGTGCATAATGTTTAGGTACAAGATGAAGGAATCTTGTGGATCTATTGAGCTACTTGTGAATTTTAATTATATCCAGGGGGATGATGAACTTGAAGTATCATATGGTGAGGAAGATGGTCTAGAGGAGTCGGATGAGGAGGATTTTGTGGTTGAGACGCATGTTTTTCTTGAGCAAGGGGTCAACCTACTACTAGAGATGGTTCCTTGTGATGTTTTGCTACACTGTTGTTACTAGACGAGCGGAGAATCAAAACCAAGTCATTTTTTTTGAAACTAAGCTAATAACTAGAGTTTATAGTTTCAACAGGGAGGGCCATTCGGTTGGGTGGGAAGATAAAATTTTGAACTCTAGTGTTGCACCGTTCGAGGGTGGTTTTAATGATCCTTACGTGGAGGTTGGTGGAGTGCTCTCTGAGCACCTTAGCACACTTCTTGGAAATGGGATGATAGATTTCGACAAGGGACGTTTAGAGGTCATGCTAGGGCCCGACTTACATAATTTTTGGGGTCCTCCCCCCGCATGATGGATTATGTGGGATGGACGGAATTCCACCATAAAAATATTATGTAATGCATAGTCTCTCTCAAGCGGCATCTAGCGGAGGTTCCTATCTCTCTCGGCTTGAGTTAAGTATTCTTTGACTTTCCTTTGAGACTTGACTTTTCATTAGGTTGGGTCTGTCTCTTTTGACCACCGGTAGTCGGTAGAGGTTGAACATTTTCTTCTCCAATGTTTCTCTCACATTGTAGCTCTTTTGTAAGGCCTTTGGGAGCCAAAATCCCAATCTTATTACTCCGATCAAATAAAAAAGGGTCCAAGCGTTATAAGCATTATCTATCGGGACCTAAGCTTGTAAAAGTAAAAGAGAATTGCAAGGCATTCATCTATAAGGCATTCATACAAGGGACAAGGGCTACATTGATCTACATACACAACATAGGAGGGGAAATTCTTTTTATTCCATCACACACATCTTGCATACTTGGAGAAATTTAGATCTATCCCTGCTATCATAGAAAAACTAATGGAAACCTAGGGCATCATTACACACACAAGCACAAAGAACTACGTGGATTTTGAGATTTAGTGAAGCCCTCGGTTGTAAGTTAACTCTTCGGGTGACCATCGGGATCGGGACGAATCCACATTCTACATCTTTTTATTAGATTTGATTTGTTTTGTGGACATGTGTAGATATATCTCTCTTTTTGGGTTATAGGCATGATCGATGATCTAATAGTGAAACCAGAGTGACAAAATATGATCAACATTAAAGCTCCTCTAATCTATAAAATACCATAACCTGAGCATCTAAGAAGTCACTAGTGCCAAAAATAGTCACTAATGCCAAGTATAGTCACTAGTACCTAGGGCACTCCTGTCCTCTAGTGGGCACTTTTGTCCTACATAGTTATGATTTCTAGTTCACCCTAGGAAGCCTTGATGACACGGTTTCTAGCATGTTCAAAAATTTACTCAGTCTATATCATCTCCGAATGTACAAAATAAGCTAATTCATCTTCCCCTATAACTTGCTTATGGTTTCATATCTTTGAAAGCTTGTTGTTTATCCATTACTATATATTATCATATGTATATCATTAGTTACAATAAGTTACTATGAAATTATATTTAACTCAATTTAGATTAAACCACATTGCATTACACATCATTGAACAACACGACACTATGTAAAACTATTATCATGCCATGGTATGAAATTTTCTTATGGTATGAATATTTAGCAATGAATTAGGAGATGTGATTTTTTTAGGTTATTAGATAGTTTTTATGTTGAAGGTGGTGAATTTGATAGTGAATTTTTTATTGAATTATTTTTTTATCATCATAATTTGGATGATAACATGCATATTAATTTGTGTGCCTCCTAACTCTTAGTTTTAATTTTCTTGACTAAGCCCCTCTCCCTAGGTAAATATTATAAAATACATTTATAAAATATACTACTACATATTAATCCATATTTCCTTGAATACGGGTTAAAATTAAAAAAATTGAAATGTTGATCCTCAATAAATATGCACATTGATTATTCCAATTATAGAAATACGATATATAACTATACAAATATTTTTTGATTGAAAAGCACACTTTTATAAATATAAACAATGTTTCTTTGTACAAAAGCCCGGGTAGATAATGTCACACCCAAGAATTCCAAACACATCGAGCTAGATAGGCCTCAAGAAAGAGGCCAATTTACATCAAAACCATTATAAAAGTGTGATAATCAATCAAAAAGGTGAACAAAACAAGGATCCCGAGAAAAATATGCCGAAGCTTGATCAACATGGAGGATGGAGGAGGAGGCAGAGGGATGTCTAGTTTTTCATTTCAACCAGAGAAGTGAGCAAGTTTGGGATGGGCTCCCACCCATTTTCTTGGTGTTTTTTTGTTTCTTCTTGTGAATTTCAATAGAAAATCATGAGGGGTAAATGGAAAGATCCAGTAGGGAGAATTTCTTTATTAAGAGGTATTCCAATTAGCGCTACTAGAATAACCAAGTTGACCAAAGACCCTACGGTGAGTTGGAAAAGGGGTTGAGAGTGAGATACCACCACTAAAATCGAGAGGGTCTTTGTCGGATCCGAGAGCGCGAATGTGAAATCCCGAAAATGGGGCAAAGGAGGAGAGAAACACAAACAAGGAGGTGAGCAGAGAGGGGAAGGAATTTCTAGAGGCATGTAAATGGCTGCACATGGGGCAAAAATCTAGTGGTCAAGCAAGTCTTTGGAGTTGTTAAACATCCATTTGAACATTCTCGACTTGGTTAAAATTGGAGCATCACATTGGAAATAATATCCACTTTATTAGTAACAAAAAAGTTCTATCCATAGGAACATCATTTAAATAACATGATTGTTGTTTTTCCAAAGATGAAAAAATATCAATTCTAAAGATGTGCCAAAATCTAATGTAAATGATATGTAACGATGCCAAGTACCCCATGAGAATCATTTTCCAAGTAAATAAATCCATATAAAAGGTCTTAAACAAGGTATGAATCCACTTCCATGTTGATTGAGCTTGAGGCAAAACCAAAAATGTGTTTGATAGAATCGGTTGATGGTAGACCGGGAAAGTGGGGTTAAGACCCATGTGCTTAAGTCGATCCCGGTTGGAAGCCCCGTTGTATTTTACACCAGGAGCTTCCAACTAGGGATCAAATCAAGCATATAAAATAAATGGCAGTAATGACGCCAAGTCCCCCATGAGAATCATTTTCCAGATAAATAAATCCATATAGAAGGTCTTAAACAAGGTAGGAATCCACTTCCATGTCGATTGATCTCGGGGGCAATGTTACCAATTTAATGTACCTTGAGAAACAGAGTTTAAAATTGATCAAGGAAATTTTTTGGAAAAAAATTCGCATGAGAATATCTCTACATCTTGAATTTTCTCCAAGTTCCAAATTCTAAAAGTTTGGATTTTAGACTTCAGATATTTTCCCTTTCGAGGTTTAATTAGAATTTTCAATTTACGAAGTTGAAATCCCGAAGTTCAAAATTTTAGACTATCGATCTTTCGGGTTTGAACTCTAAGTCATGAATTATAGAAATTTCCTTATAGAGTTACAAAGTCTGAAACCCTAAAAGTCCAAAATTTTGGTCTTTTGAGATTTCGGAGCTTTGAAACTAATAGTCACGTTTTGAGAAAAATCCTCTCGGACTTCCGAAGTGTGAAAGTCTAAAAGTCTGAAATTTCAGACTTTCGGGCTTTTGGGTTTGGAACTCTCCCGATTATTTACAAGTCATTTTCTTTCAGAATTCCAAAGTCTAAAAGTACAAAATTCTAGACTTTCGGAGTTTCGGAACTCTTTCGAGCCTTTTTTACGATTTTCATTCCTTAATCTCCGAATCACGAAACCCTGAAATTTTGAAATTTGAGACATTTGGGCTTTCGGTTTTGGAATTTGAACTCTCTGTGCATTTATTTCCCACCTACATTTTATGCGGATTGAATTTTCACCATTAATATCAGGGTTTTTCTATTTAAATCGCATTTTCACCTGACACTTTTCTCGACAACCAATTTTTACTTTGTATTTCATGCTTTTCAATGTCATCCTTAAGGTATTTTTAATTTTTTGTCTTTTCTTTTGGTTTACGATCTTTTGTTTGTTTCCTCATTTATTTTCTTTTTTCTTCCTCTACATACCTTCGGAAATGACAAATATATTGCCCACCATGATTCCACGATTTGAGTTTCTAGAGGCACTCGTGGTTGTAGGAATCCTTTTGAGTTCTCTAATTTTCCCCCACGACACCTTTTGTTTTTCAGATTTTGGAGATTCACATTTTTTGAAGAGCTATCTTTTTGGACTTTCATGACCTTAGATTGTTCAAAGCACTTCTTGTTTTTGGAGATTGTGCCATTCAGACTTTGAAGTCCTCATTTTCAGTATTTTGGAGGTCTCCACTTCGGGTTTTCAGAGGTTTCCATTTCAAAATTTTGAACTCCTTGATTCGGAGATTTACATTTCGGGTTTTGAACTTCTCTACTTGGTTTTGGAACTTGTCATTTCGGACTTCTCTACTTTAGGTTTTCAGAGGTTTATGATTTTTGGTTTTAGACTTCTCTGATTCGGAGGTTTCCATTTTGGAATTTTGAACTTCTCCTCTTCGGGTTTCTAATTTTCAGGTTTTGGAGATTGGATATTTTCAAGCTTTTGGACTACCTTCTTTGGCATTTTAGAATGCAGAACTTAATGTCTACTTCCACTTCTAAGGGTAAGGAAAAAATGAAATACTCGTTCCTCAGGGTTTCCCTCACTCCTGCTTATCTTCTGACCTAGGGAACATAGGGGACACCAACCTTGGACAAATTTATTTTCTAGACTTCTGGGAAAGGTTGAAGGCCCCAAATAAGAAACCATAGATACGGGATATATATGTAACAATGGGCTTGCTTTTCTTCTTTGGTTTTCCCACATCCATGTATTTTCTAGAATTTTTTTGGCTACAACAACCCACTATGATGAAGAATCTATTTGATTAAAGATGCCAATGGAAAATTTGTGATCCATTTGGACCCATATTTCTTGAAGATTTTCTCAAATTCCTTGATGTTGAATACTATACAATCATTTCACAAGAATCGGTGGTGGAACATTAGTACAAGGAAACAAATTTGTGCACGAGGGTCATGTTGAAAACTTATTTGGCCAAGAACTTTTCCAAATTGCCAAACACCATGCATCAGTAAGATTTTATTCGGGATGTCGGTGACCTTATTACGCTATTAGCGAGAGGCTCACGTCTTCCCTCCATGAAGGAATTTTAGGAGTGGATGTTCTTATATATCGTAACCATAAAAAGGAATAAGGAATTCATCGGATGGGGGAACATATCAATAGCTTCATTTTCTATTAGTTGAGTAGAGTTCATTCTTCCAAATGTTTCTATATGACATCCTTCTTGGTTTATGCCACAGATGCCATGGGATATTTCACCAGATTGAATACCAAGGGTATTCTAAGCACCTCCCAAATTTATGATTTCTATCCTTAACTCACGCTAAACGAGGGAAGAAAACACTTCCCTAGGATCAATGATGCCTTCTTTATTATTATCCTCTACCATTTTGACAAGGAGTTGTATAATCGGAGGATTTTAGAAGAAGTCTTCAAGGAAGTGTGCGAGTGGGGAGATATCTATCTTGATTCCCCACATTTACTTACATTCAAATTCTTGGTTTCGTGGGTGCTCTCAGCAAGCTACCTAGATGTCCCACTGATAAGTGGGTCTTGTTAGAATTGGTTTAGCAATTGCTGGATTACCACAAGATCCAAAATAAAAGGCACAAAGTGGGAATGCAATTCCCTATCTCAATTAGCAAATACACTTGCCAAAATATTTATAAGGCCGAGTAATGTAGATGTAGAAATGGTAGAGGTAACCTTGATAACTTTTCATCCATAGACCAATTTTTACTATTGGAGAAAATTCACCAAGATAGGTCGGTCCAGTTCCCATGTGCCCTAGTTAGAAGATATTTGGATCCATTGTCGGGATGAATTTATCATCAGATAGAGAGATTATGAACGGCTAACTTTGGATGAATTTTCGGTAATTTGGAATAACCGACGTACCAAAAGACATGCAGGAAAATGATGAAGTTTTGGATGAATTGTATAAAAGTAATAATATTGCCAATCAACCATTGCCATGGATTGATTGGTATGTAGAAGAATGTTGTAACACAAAGGAAAGGGCGGGACCCATTTTGCAAAGAACTCATAGTTGGTTGGTTACCTTGGGAATCTCACCCAAGGGGTCAGAGCAACCTACAAATAAAGGGGCCCCATCAACCATGAGCCAATCCACACCCACAAATGGGAAAATGTTGACCCAAAATACCCATACAGTTCCAGAAAATATTTCATTTGTTGTTGGGAGCTCATCTCTTTCCAAGGATCTAGTTCCCAAAGTCATGCCTCCAACAACACACTGTGACATAAGCAGGTGAAGTCGGTGATTCTGTAACATTCCCATTTTAAGACTTTAGAATCAAGAGATTTTTTTTTAATAATGTTCATTGTTCTAAATAAAGCAATATTTAGAACAAACATTCCATGCCAATCAAATTCAATGGATAAACATATGCAGCTATAATGACTCGGTGATTCACCGATCTATTCATTCCATAACTTGGTAAGCTACTGATCTATTTATGTTATCTTATGTATTGAATACATATTGTATACTTCATATACTTTTTCATCCTACCCTACACCGGTACTAAGTGATCTATTTAAAGAACATATCTAAATATCTATTACCAATATTCATCTGATATCACGTTGTTTTAAACTTGGTGACATAGGACAATGCAACCAGTAGTTTGCGATACTTTGGCCAAATATTTATAACATACTGTGTATGTCACTATTCCTAGATGGCATATTTATCATGTTGGAATACGTCCTTCACCTCACTCCTCAATGATTGGTCTTTACTGACTACCGTCAGTCCACTTGTTCCAAGTTTTACCCTAACCCTAGATAGAAACATAATCTATTATAGGAAGACATTCACAAAGGCTTAGAGTAGATGGGCATACTCGTTTGACCTAAGTCATCTGAATGTGCAAACGTAACCTGAGCCTTTGGAAGCTAATTCCTATCCTAAATATGCTCCTATCCAGACCTAGAGAGAAACTAGGTTCAAGTCGAGTTCTAGATGTGTGTAGATCTAGATGATCAATGCGGAAGGGTGATGCCACATGTCAACTACAACACTATATTCTTGAGAAGACCCAAGCCTTCTCAAAAGTACAACCCTGCAGTTGGCGTGTGCCAACATCCTACAAAAACTACCTCATTGAGATGTACATACCCCCAAGGAGATTGTTAATACATTGTTAGTTTGAATTAATTCCTAATTACAGCAACACTACCAATCCCTAATCCAATGCTCAATAAGTTCTTTCCTAAATTTTCCACATTTAGCCCATTAAGAACTTTGTTATTTTCATGGTCACTTTTAATATTTGATCACATAGTTAAACTGTCAATTAATTGTAACTGTACAATGTTATAATATGTCTTATTTAAAAAGTACAATAACTTTTTAGAAAAGTTCAACGCTAGAATATATATCCAAAATAAAGTAGACTTCATACAAAATGAAGTCTAATAAATTGTAGTCATACTTGCAAACCTTTTTGGTTTATATTCCATTAAGAAAGAGAAAGAGTCTTTCTCTATAGGTTAAGTGTTAGGGTGTATCCTACCCAATATCCACATTTCTTAATGTATGTTCATCACACGTTACATTACTATGTTATATAGTTTAGATATCGAATATCATATTCTACAACTTAACAAGCTGCATCACAAGTAGGGAAATTGAACTAAATCCCTTTATCCAACTTATTAAAAGATAACCAATTAAGCATATGAATAATATGAAGAATATCAACAAGATAGAAATCCATCTTTTTCATACAAGCACAAGATAATTTACACAACCAATACAAGTAAATTCTCAGCTTTCAATTAATCTTTATAACTTATACATTTACAAGCCTTATGCATTTTAGGCATACTGCATAACAACCACCTTCATTCAAAAAGAATACTACTTTTCTTTTTCAATACAATCTCAAGAACGAATCAGAATTCTTCACAAGGAATTAGAATTAAATCAGCCAATGCATCTCATAAGTTTTGCCTTCTTTTTATCACTTACGAAGTCCATCTGCAAAAATTTCTAGCATGGGTCAGTTTAATGAACTAAGCATGATAAGCACTAAGCCTTAAAACGAAGTGCATTCCAATAATTGTTCCATTAAAACAACTCTACTTTAATGAGACAATTATTACATCATAAATATCAATATAAGCAATAACAAATAGAAAAGAAGTACATTTAACCAATTGAATTCACTTCCAAGAGAAGAACAGAATAAAATCCACTATATCTACCTTAAAAATTTTAAGTTTAATTGATCCTATCAATTATCCTTAAGCATACAATAGATAATATCATCTCATTGTTCCTAATTCTATCATAATAGAATACAACATTTATCTTTTCTTTAACCAAAAGAAGGATTTGAAGATGGTTCTCATTAGGATGATTCATCTAACTCTTAAGCAAAAGAAGAAGAAGAACTATAACAAACCATGCCCAAACACAAAACATCCAAAAAACGAAACAATTTCATAACATGAAATAACAGTTTCATTTAAAGGACAACTACCTTAAAACTCAACATTTAAGATATTCATCAGAACAGAATCCCATTTCAATCCAAGAAGAATAGAGAATCAAGCAGTCTACTGCAAGTCTAAATCTACTTCCGCATGTTAGAAGTTAACATTTAAAGATTTGAAACCTATGTTCACAAATCAAAGTAGACTCATACAGGAGTTAATCTCTACTCGAGTCCATCCAAGGAGGATCCATAAAAATATAGAGTGCAAGAGACAAAACTTACTCATCTAAAACCAAACAAAGAAAAGCCTTGTCAAACAAACTTGATCGCCAAACAAGCTTACATTTTTGTTCAACAAAAGCTGAATCATCTAATCTCTTCCTACATCATTTCTACAAATTATTTGATTAAGGAAGACCAAACAACTCATAAAGAAATCTCCATTTCATAAGAGAATCAAAACAGAAAAGTTCAACCAATGAACTTATCCCAACAATAGAAAGAAAGGGATCTTAATTAGAAAATGATCCAATCAATAATTCATTTTATTGTACTAACAAATGAATTTCCTCTTTTAATTCAAACATAGAAATTCATAAGCTAGTTCCCAGAAGAGAGAACAAAATCAACTCATAGTAAGAAGAAAGCACACTGCCATTTTCCTTACAATTATTTACCTTCAATAAACACGAGTTTCAATTCTACTCTCAGAATGAAATACGCATAACAGTCCTAAAAACAACATTCGTTCTAAAGGAATCACATTCCTTTCTTTTACAAAGACACAAGGTTTATTTACTATATCCAACAAGAGATAGAAAAACAAACCAATCAGAAGCTAAACATGTTCAGAAGTATGAACGAACTCAAAGACTGAAATCCCATTTTCAGGTTTCAATATTGCATTACAAAGAGTAATTAGTTCGCAATTCAATAAGTACTATAATACAAAACAATCTGAACAAAGACAAAGTAATCCCACCATAACAATTCAGAGCACTAAAGTAAATAAATCTTCTTTTAAATGAAACCTAAAGCTTATTTTAAAAGATCTGAAGATGTGGGTTTCCAAAAAATAGAGGGGAAAAGAATACCCCGATAAAATTCCATTGTCATCTCAGAAAAGATGAAACAATTCTCAGAAAAGAATTACCAAATCCATTCATCAAACAAAGACATTTTCAGTTAAGATCTCAAAGAGTTTACCCAACAACTCAGTCAACTATTCTCCTAGTTTTCTTTGAGCAATAGTTCAACAAAAGAGTTATAAGTTTTTAAACTTTTAATACAAGTAAAACCCAACTCAAAATACAACAGAGTTGAACACAAAGTCTCAACAAAAGTTCAAAACTACACAAGTATTTAAATATGAGGGAAGTATAAAATATGATCTTCCAATAATAGTTCAGAGCTACACGAGTCTCTAATCACAGGTTCAGGGCAACACAAAGTTCTCATTCCAGTTTATATTTTAAACAAGAAGCCCTAATACCAGCTCAAAATGAAACACGAGCTTCAAACAAGAGTTTAGAACTATACAAGTAACAAAATACGAGTGCGGTGTAAAACACGAACCTTCAATAATAGTTCAGAGAAACACAAGTAATAAAATACGTGTACAGAGCCATATACGAACTTCAAACAACAGTCCAGAGCTACCCAGGATTCCAAACACCGGTTCAAAACAACAAGAAGCTCCAACACAAGTTCATATCAAAACACGAAGCCCAAATACAAGCTCAAACAGAACTCAAGGTTCCCATAAAGTTTAGAATTCACATATTGCAACGAAGGTTAGTTCCAACACAACAACCTTGAATACAAATTCTAGAAATGGAAAGCAGAGCTACTAAAACAAGCTTCGCATGCATGTTTCATTATTAAACTAACACAAAGAAAGTTTCCAAACCAACATTATTTTTTCCATGGATTCATATCCAAGATAACTGAGATTATAAAACCCAAGCAAGCAAGTAACCAGATAAAACATGCAAGCCAAGAATCTCAAAAGAGCAGACTTGTTTTAATGAAACATTTAGAAGAAAGAAAGAGATCTTAAAGATTAGAGCCTATCATGCCTGATAGTGCTTCTGCCAAATCAAAGGAGACCTCCAACCGAGCTCACAACTTCTCCTCTTCTCCATGAAAGATCAAACAACCATATTATTTTTCCACAATGCCTCTTATACATCCCACAAACCGAAAATAGGTCTAAGACTTCAAAAATAGCCATTAAGTGTAGTTCAATCTGTTGGTTTGAAAAACTAGAGAGCATGCAGAGCAAAAATTGTGAAACATGCAAAGTGAAACAACCCCAAACAAACCCGCTTGCATGCCTACCAAGACAGGTTTGTGCACGAAAACTAAAAACAATAAGTTTCATTAATTCCAATTTTCCTACCTATCCTTCCTTGCCACCACCTTCCAAGTCTGGCAAATGCCAAATCAAAATTAACATGAAATTCCATTTTAGTGACACTTCCACATAAGCCTCCACCAAGTCAACTAGCCCCTGCATGGCGGGCAAGTACCTAATACATTCAAAACCTTATCAATAACATAAATGCCATAGGAACCATCGCCCTTAATGCATGCAACCACCTAATTCCCCTTTTATACCCATTAGTTTAGGATAGATCAAATTGCTTAGGTTAGACCTTAGGTAGTGTATAATATATACCTTAGGATATAACCCTAGCAAAAAATTTCCACCAAAGGTCTTAACACATAGCCTTAGGTAGTTTCCACATAGGTTAGATTAATTCACAAGATAATAGTTTTAGGCATTAGGTTAGATCATCATAAAACCTTATAGTATTAGGTTCTAGGTTAATTTTAATAGCCTTGTAACCTTTCTATATCCTTTAGAATAGAGCTTAGGTTAGGATGCCAATTAACCAACAAAATAGAATAGGAAGCTTTAGGTTAGAATAAGAATTCTATTAAGTGACATAGCTTAGGTAACAAATGCTCTTACCTAGCTTATAATTTCGTAGGATAACCCTTTTTAGGATCTTGAATCCTTCCTATGTCGTGAACAGGGTGCATTTCATTTACTTCAGAAATGTCCTACCGTGATCGATCTCCAAAGACCCAAGTACAACATATAACTGAATGGAAATATGTTCACACAAAAATCAAAGAACTTGTAACAACAAAGTTCAGTCAATATGTCTCTTAATTCATGGAATGTCAATTTACCATTCATTCATAGAGCAGATTTAAAACATTCCTTAGATCACTGAAATTGATCCAAGGATGAGTAAGATTAATAGATAAGTTTACAACTCTTAAACCAGATTGCAACTCACCTACAAGAATTAAAAATGGATTCAAGGAAGCCATTCCAATTCAGTCAAAGGATCTTAAGAACAAAAATTATTTGTCCATATCAAGCATGATCTCCAACAATCAAAAGAACATATCTTTATAAGGAAAATCACATGTTAACACTTGAAATGCAAAGGAGGAAAATAACAATTGTCAAGGGTGTTACTGATTCTACTAGTGTCCCACAAGACCCATCATTTCCCTCTTCTCTCCCATTGTCTCGTCCTATATCAGTTCCTTCCACTTCTACCATCATTTCTTATTTCCCATCACCTTCCATGGCCCAAGTATTCTCATCTCTTCTAGTTCTCTCAACTGGAGAACTATTGGATCACCCATTTCTATCTCACCCCCAACACTTCCATTTTTGTCCATCTCATCCCCTAACATTATTGTATCAACTCCAATGGCAGTCCTCACATCCACCCCATCCATCACCGCCAATACCATTAAAATGCAAAATAATGTTATTGGTACTCTTATGATGGCTAATGTTTCAAGTATTGAGTCAACTATGCTATCTTCATTAGCGTCATCCATTGCGAGAATGGTTGTTCCAACAAAATCTAAAGCAAAAGAAGAAATTACATTTGGGAGATGTAATATATACGAGTATATTAGAACATACCTCAAAGAGACGAGGCCAAGAAGCCAAACATTGTTTTAAGCGACCTTGAATGCATACGGGGGAACGAGTTATGGAGGTTGTCACTCCTATTGAGGGAAACAATAAATAAATAATTACAGTTGTGGATTATCATATTTCTAGATTCTTATTGGGTAAAGCCACTCATGAAGGAGTAAAACAAGATGTACACACTTGCCCTTGGGAATCTGCTAGAAAAATATGATAAGGACAAAGATTCAAAGGATGAGATTAAGGCTAAGGTTGAGAAGCTCACCGCATTGCTACTTCAAGGTAACAAAGCCAAATCCATCTATTGAAGTCTCAACTACTACGGCCATGACAGTTTCATCTAATATTGATGATATTTTTATCATGAGATCAAAAGCGATAGGCTGTAAAGGGAGATCGAGTAGATGGATGGATGGAACATATCTTTGTTGGATGCTAACCCTTTAATTAAAGAAGTTGTTGAGATATACAATGATTTACAAGTTGGGAAACTACTATTTACAAAATGGATGAATCTTTTTTTGAGAAGATAATAACAATCGAATTTGAATTTGGCAACATGGAGTGAGACTAGAGAGGAAGATTTGGATCTAATCCTGCGAGGAGGACGTAATCGATGATGCTTGCAAGTTGTTCAAATATCAAAAAGCCATGGAATTCCAAAGTGTCAAGTGCTACAAGATCTAATTAACAAGTTAGATGATAAGCGAGTGGAGGTTACGGATGCTTTGAATGACTTATCGGAGGAATTTGACATTATTAACTATAAATTATTCAATAAAAATATTGACGCTCTTCCAAAGGAGCAATCAACCAATTTCAAGGATTTGGTGAAACATGATGATGAAGTTACTAAAAATTTTGGCGGTGAATATTTTGATAGGTTGGTTTTATGCCCAAACTTCACAAGAAGATTGAAGAAATTTTTGAGTAAACTTAGAAGATTCCCACTAAAATCACGAGGGAGATTGAGACAGTGGATTTAGTAAATCACTACACATGTGGGCCCGG
The DNA here is from genome assembly GCA_018340775.1 of Taxus wallichiana var. yunnanensis. NCBI lineage: Eukaryota > Viridiplantae > Streptophyta > Pinopsida > Cupressales > Taxaceae > Taxus > Taxus wallichiana. Next base: position 627,681,980 of record CM031239.1, read on the forward strand.
GGATGAGGAAATTCAAGGGATCATTAAACACTTCATTAAGTATAAACATCAAATGGTTGTATAGGAGGAAACACAACAAAACTGTAGATGAGGAAGGAGTTGAAAAACCAAGCCACATCGAGTGGCCATGAAAGGACAAATCCAAGCACTTTGGATCGGTCGAGTTGCGGGGTTGGTGAGTCAAACCTTGTTAACAAATTTTCTATTTTTAGTAAGTGTTAGTTAAGGGCTCATTTGTAATGGCTCAACCTAGAATAACTTATAAATAGTTAGGTTTATGGATTCATTGGATATAGATCATATTTTGGTGAAGTTTCTCTTCAAACTTGAAAGAGTGCTTCAAATATTAAAATAACCTTTTAATTATATTCAGAGAGATATCATACCATGAAGAAACGGATATATTGTTATAAATGTTTGACTTATATATGCTTTTTGAATGTATGATTCCTTAGTATAGATGGTTGGCTTGCCTTTATTTAATATCATTTTCATTTCATGTTATAGAAAAGTGATATAACATCTTCTATGTCATTTGTGGAAAAAATATTTTCATTTTGTCATTTAAATTTATATTATCCTTAACCATCATCGGTAAAAATTAATGTTTGATATGTGCATGTGTGTTATCCTCGTGGCTAGTTAATCATGTGTCCAATCCAATTTGGTCTCTCTATTTTGTATGATTCAAGTTTTAACAAAGGAACACATGCTTCTATTTTGTGGTATTTTTGCCCTTTCTAAAGTTCTGATAGGTGAAGGTGACTAACGGTGTATCCGCATCTTACTCACACCAACCCTTCCTGCGATTCAACATATCCTTTTATTTGGTGCGTCACCATCCCTATTTTAGTTTCCTTTTGTAGATCTCTTTCCTAAAACTTAGGAAAATGTGTACAATCACACCAAACAACCTACGTATAGTTTGGCCATTCGGGGAGTGCAAGTGATTTGGCGACAACTGGCAAAACCAAAAAAATTGCTTGATAGAATCTGGTTGATGGTAGACTAGGAAAGTGGGGTTAAGACCCATATGCTTGAGTCGATTCCCAATTGGAAGCCCCTAGTGTAAAATACACCACAAAAAAATCCTAACGTATCACCTATAGCTCCTAGGCATGAGGGGTTACAGAGTTGTAATGGGATTCTACCAAGTGAACCCAAATATGGTAGGTATCAAAGGAGTCTTTTAATGGATCAAAAGATGTATACCATGGTTTGGACATGAGCCCATGTTCACCCCAAACCCAATTATGGCCATAAATTACATCTCTCTCTTCGGGGTTTCACTGAGACAACAATGAAATATGCTTTAGCATCGGGATAAAGCTCAATCTTACCTTTAATATTTTCCTTCCATCTTAGAGAAATCTAGTCATGGAGCTAAGATAGCTTAGGCCAGAACTTGTGAAATTTTCAAAGTAGGCCAAGGTGGGAGAGATTCCTCTCCTCATTGAGAAAATTTTGTTACAAATCTTCCTCTATCTTGAACACGAAGTCTTTTGCGATTGTTTTATAAACCTACCAACATTTTTGGAAATTTCTTTTGTCTATTTGGAAACCAAGGCCACAAAGGACTTAAAATTGGGCTACATGGTCAATATCACTTATATGCACCAACTCGTATTCTCATATTATCTTATGATATAAATAATGATAAGGATTAAGGATGACATGGTCAAATTGACATCCATTATGTAGGACACAAAAAAATTTAATTGTGTTCATGATTTGTCCCATTGAGGATAAAAAAATTAGAAAGTTTAATTATATAGGATTTATCTTGGACAAAATCAAAATATTTACAAAGAGACTCATCATTGATATTAATAGGAATTAATTTTAAACACCTTATATATATATAAGATCTTAATTTTATTACTCCAACAATTCATATTAACAATGTTGGGATATATTTATAATCGATCACATTTTTAAATTAGATAGAAGTAAATTATAAGATATCAATATGGCTATCTATTTATAAACATATTTTTAAAACAAATTTCAGTATGGATTATCTTCAAATAAAAATTTAGATGTGGGGTAGTTAAAATGAAAAAAATGATAATGAAGTTTCTACACACGGTGACATATATAAAATATAAGTGGATGAGATTACTTGTTTGTGTTTATAAGAGAAAAAAACTTTTTTTTCTACTTGGAAAATATTAAATAAAAAAATATGATTAATTTCATGGTTAGAATATATTTAAAAATTTATACACTCATTAATTACTATGCCTTGATTATGTATTATTTATATGTTAAATCACGTTGTCTTGAATTTCATTGCATATTAGAACCGATTGTGTTAGTCCAGTGGAAGGAAAAAATAATTCTTACAAAGTAAAAAAATATATTCTATGTGTGGCACAAAGTGCATCATGTACTAGTGTAACTAAATTAAGACTAAACAAAAAAATTGCTTAGAATGGTATGTATCAATATTTAGGGTTAAATACATGCCCCGATTTTAATTATACTATGACAATTAGTATGAAGAAATTTGAATCACACTCAATTTCATATTAGATTTAACTAATTGAGTAATTTGTTTAGTTTTTACCTATGTATCTCAAACTATGCCCCAACTTGCATGACATTTTCATAGTTGATATATCGGGGTTTCGATTGGCCTATATCACACATTCAATCTATTGTATTGAGTAATATGTTTAATTTGGTATTTCATTGTAATCAATAAATTTCATAATGAAATTATTATTATAATGTAAATAATTTCAAGGTGATTTATCGAGCCTTACTTTTTATTATATTGTTACATGGTCAAATGATATCTAGTCCTACTTTAGTTCATCTGGCGAAGTGTGTGTTGGGGTTAGCACACTTTGGTTGTACAAACAATATATCAGATCTAAGCATACATGCAAATAATATCGGATATACTACAAAAAGAAATATAAAAACAAGAGACATAAATCAACACCATTTAACGTGGTTCACCCGGTGTGGCTATGTCCACTACAAAACAAGCCAATCTATTATCCAAAGCTTTGACAAGATATACAATTGAATATTTACAATCTTCCACACCTCTCAGATGTACAATACTTTATTTCTCTCAAGATTTTGCTTCTCCTCCAAGAATTCTCTCTCTTACCAACTTTTGTAAGTTCTTCTTAATTCTTGTTAATACTTACTTCTAAACCCTAGCTTTCATTTTCATGCTTATATAGTCATTTATAGACTTAGGGAACTTAGCCATGCAATTACAATCAATAGATATAATTTAATGCTAAAAATAGATCTAATTCCTAAGAGTTAATTAAAACATCCTCACACAAGTAACCGACGTCGGTTAGCCCTAACCGATGTCGGTTCCTCCTTTCCTCACTGATGTTGATCCTGGGTGACCGATGCCGAGTTCCCCTAACCAATGACGCACTGTGTTTTCTAGCAAGTTTCACATTGTAAGATAAACTGAGTAATTGAGCTCCACAAGTCAACAATCTCCCACTTGGAGATTACTTACTAACCATACCTATAAAAAGTCATTCTTGGATCCTTCCTTAGCTTTGTTTCTTCGTAGCTCCAACTTCTACTTTGCTAATGGCTTCGTTAGCATATCCACAAGGTTCTTTCTTATATGGATCTTTTTCAGATTCAAGCTGTCCATCCTTGATACCTACGTGTGAAGTGATATCTCAAATGAATGTGTTTCATTCTCGAATGAAATCTTTGAGTTATTTTCCAAATGAATTACACTCTGAATTTCACTAAATAGTTTATAATCATCTTACTCCTTTCCCAAATCTTCCATGAACCTAATTATCCATATCATTGTGTTTTTAGCCTCTGTAGCTGCAACATACTCTGTCTCGTAGTAGAAAAAGCCACAACCTTCTATAATCTTGAAATCCAGTTAAGTGTCATCCCACCTCTTTGTGAAAATATATCTAGTAGTGCTCCTTCTACCATCCAGATCTCTAGCCATATCCAAATCAACATAGCCACATAATGAAATATCTGAACCTCCATAGCATAACTGCATGTTAGATGTCCCTTTCAAATAATTGAGTATCCATTAGACTGATTTCTAATGCTATTTACCTAGATTGGCCATATATCTACTCACAACTACACTACTGTGTAATGTCCGGTCTAGTAAAACCATAGCATACATGAGACTCCCAAATGTTGAAGCATATGGATATTGTGTCATGTATTTGACCTCCTCATGTGATGATAGAAACTGATCTTTGCTTAATTTGAAGTTTTCAACCATAGGTGTACTAACAGGTTTTGCATTCTGCATCTTGAACCTTTCTAACACCCTATAGATATAATCCTCCTGAGACAAATAAAATTTCTTGTTTTTCCTGTCACTGTGTATTTTCATACAAAGGATTCTTTTTGAAACTCCTAAACCCTTCATAGCAAATGTCTAAGCTAGCTTTCCTTAAGCTCACCAATGTCCTACATACTAGATCCCTGTAATAAGTATATCATCCATATATAGTAACAAAATAATATAGCTCCCATTTTCAAGTTTCTTGAAATAAACACAATGGTTAGATTCACATCTCAATTAACCATGCTCATACATAAAACTATCGAAACTCATGTACCATTTCTTTGGAGCTTGGTGAGTCCATATAGGCTCTTTTTCAACATGCACACTAGTTTCTTATTACCCTTGAATTCATACCCAAGTGGTGCTGCATATAAATCTCTTCATCCAAATCACCATGAAGAAAAGACATCTCCAAATCTAGTTACTCTAAATGTAAATATTCTATTGCAAATAAACTCAATACAAGACAAATAGAAGTCATCTTAACAACAAGAGAAAATATTTCACCAAAGTCAATACATGCTTTCTATGCAAATCCCTTTACTACAAGCTTTGCCTTGTATGTTTTCTATCTACCCTCTTCTTCGTTAATCCTATAAACCCACTTTTTCTTCAATGTCCTCTTACCTCATTACAACTTAACCAAATCCCAAGTCCTGGTCTTGTTCCAAGGAGTCCATCTCCTCATCCATGCTATGTTCCCCTTTGGACGTGGGTCTTATCATGCATTACTTCTTCAAAACTTTCTCGCTTCACCATTATTATTCAATAATAAATAAAATAGAGAAGTCATAAATATTTCTACAGGTTTACTTACCCTTTGTGACCTTGTCACAAGAGTTTGGGATACTAGAGGTTCAATCTGGACCTCCTGGAATTTTGTATCCAAATATGATAGTGACTGATGCTGGTCACCTGTAACCGACATTGGTTCTCGCTAACCGATGTCATTTTGGCTCTTCGTAACCGATACCGAGTTCTACTAAATGATTGTAGTTAGGGGTAACCGAAACTAATTCTTGTGTAACCACATACGTAATAATTTTAAATCGAGAGCTCATTTTCATTCACAAAATTCTCAACCGGTTCATCCTTGGGTACTAAAATTTTATCCTGTACATTCTCTTTTCATTCCATTAAACATCACTACTCCTAATAATTTTAGAATTCTCTAAATCCCACAAATGCAATCCAAAATCAGCAGATCCATAACCAATGAAAGTGCATCTCTTGGATTTGGCATCCAATTTTTTTCAATTTTCCTTATCAACATGAACAAAAGCTTGTGAACCAAAAAATTTAAGAAAAAAATATATACCTCTTTTCCGGTCTAATATTCCTCTGGTATTCCTCCATCTAGTGAACTTGAATGCCCACGGTTAATAAAATAAACTACCGTATCAACTACTTTTGCTAAAAGCGTAAGGGCGTTTATAATGTCACCTAATACTTCTAGCATGTTCTATGATTGTCCTGTTCATTCTTTCTGCAACACCATTCTCTTGTGGTGTTCTTTGAACCATTCTTTCTCTACATATCTCATTCACTGAACAATAATCATTGAAATCATTGCTACAGTATTCACCACCATTTTTAGATCTAAGACACTTTAACTTAGAATTTGATTCATTCTCAACAAGGGATTTCCATCTTTTAAAAGTCTCAAAAACATTAGATTCACATTTAATATAATAAAACCATACCTTTCTTGTAGCATCATCAATGAAAGTAACATAATACTGGGATCCTCCATGAGAAGCTACCTAAGTGGTCTCCACACATCTGAGTGTACAAGATCCAATTTCTGCTCCTTCTTAGTTGCCCCAACTTTGAGAAATATCACTCTCTTTTACTTTCCAAAGATATAATGCTCACATAAATCAAGATCTAAATCTTTCAAATTTGATAACTTACCCTTAGCCTTTAATATCTACATTCCTTTTTGACTTGTATGGCCCAACCGGTTATGCCACATGCATGCATTTGAATCTGAAGTAAATAATACAAAAAGGAATCAAGTAACACAAGTAGATAAATATAATGTTCCTACCTTGTTACCTCTTGCCACAACAAAAGAATCCTTGGTGATTTTCCAAGAGTCTCCTGTAAAAGTAACCATGCAACCAGATTCACCTAGTTTCCTGCAGAAATAAGATTCCTCCTGAGGCTTGGCACATGCCTCACATCTTTCAATACCCATGTATTTCCATTCTACAATTTTATATGAACTTCCCCTTTACCAGTAATACTGCAAGGTTCATCATCACCCAAATAAACATGCCCAAAATTACCTTGGACATAATTTTTGAAATAACCCTTATTAGGGGTTGCATGGAAAGAAGCTCCTGAATCTAAAACCCATGATTCAATTCTATTATCTAAAGAAATAATAAGAGCATCTTGCATTACCTCTGATGTAGTAAGATTTACTTCTTTACCTTTGTTTAGTTGTTGGTTCTCTTTATCCTTTGACCAACAATATTTCTTTGCATGTCCTTTCTTTCCACATTTCCAACAAGTAATTCCCTTACCTATGGATTTAGATATGTTATCCCTTGACTTTGATTTCCCATTACTCTTACTCTTGGATCTCTCCTTCTACTTTCCCCTTCTTTCTACATTCAAAGCATTTCCAAATGATGATTCCTCTATACTCTTCCTACGAATTTCTTCATTCAATATTATACTAACCACATCATCAAACTTCAAAATATTATTAGCAGATGTTTTATTACTAACAACCATTACCAAGTTATCCCAACTATTAGGAAAAGAACATAAGAATAAAAGTGCTTTTACTTCATCATCAAATGATATATCAATTGATTTTAATTGATTTATAATAGATCTGAAATAATTCAAATGACTAGATGTAGATCCACCTTCATGCATCTTAGAACTAAATAGTTTCTTCATCAAATAAATTTATTTGAAGCACTAGGTTTTTCATATAAATTAGCAAGAGATTTCATTAATCCTACCATAGAAGTCATTGTAATATTAAAGGCCACGGATCTTTGCCGCTGGGCTCAATCTTATAGATCCCAAATCCTTTCTATCAAGAATCTTCCATTCTTCATCAGTCATCTTCGTAGGTCTAGAATTATCATCCAACGGTAAATACAAATCTATTTGATATAGATAATCCTCAATCTGCATCTTCCATAATTGATAATTTTGGCCATCAAATTTCTCTACCTTGTATTTTTTTCTTCTACCATTATTGTAGCTCCCACTCAATCAGAAAACCCTCTGTGAGTAAATCTGTCAACACACAAAACCCTCAAACAAAGCTCGATACTAGTTGTTAGGGTTAGCACACTAGTTTAATAGAGAATATATTAGATCTAAGCATACATGTAAATAAAAGTGGGTATTATACCGGAAGAAATATACAAAACAAGAGACATAAATCAACACCGATTTAACATGGTTCACCGGTGTGGGCTACATCTACCAATAAATAATCCAATCTATTATCCAAAGCTTTGACAAGATATACAATGAAGATTTACAATCTTCAACACCTCTCACATGTATAAAGTACTTTATTTCTCTCAAGCTTTTCCTTCTCCTCCAAGAATTTTCTCTCTTACCAAATTTCGCAATTTCTTCTTAATTCTTGTTAATACTTCTAAAACCTAGATTTCATGCTTATATAATCATTTATAGACTTAGGGTACTTAGCCATGTAATTACATTCAATAGATATATTTTAATGCTAAAAATAGATCTAATTCATGAGAGTTAATTAAAACATCCTCACACAAGTAACCGATGTTGGTTAGCAATAACCGATGCCGATTACTCCTTCCCGACTAATGCCAATCACGGGTGACCGATGTTGGTTCCCACTAACCAATAGCGATTCTTGTGTTTTCCAGCAAGTTTCACATTGCAAGATAAATTAAAGTAATTGAGCTCCACAACTCAATAGTGTGTCCCACAACAAAAACTTTAGAAGACACATATAAAATGATGAAGCATTTATTTTTAAGAGCTTAAATATCTTGACATGAGTGCATCCATATTCCATAAATTATCCATTTTTTAAAAATTACTATTATTGTAAAAGATATATTTACTTGCCAATGTTTAATATATTTTTGGCCACCAAGTGAGAAAAAAATTATATGCTTATATGTTGTAGGAAAATGGTGTCAATGAAGCTCTATTTGACATTATAGTATAAAAATTGTTTTAAAGTGGTCAATATGACGCAATTGTGTTTCAAATTGAACAAATATGATTATTAAGTCAATAATATGGTGTGCACCTATGGGAAAGAAAGACCTAGATTAACACATATTTGTTGGTTGTGGATCCCGATAGCGATGGGGGTTGCGTAAGGGGGCTTCGTGCCCCTTTGATCATGGGATCATTTTTGAAAGTTCCCTAAATGGTTTGAGTGAAGAAGATCATCTCTAGAGATTTCCAACAACTATGAGAACGCGACAAACGGACATCGGGAGCTCTAGATATGTCTAGTCAAAGTTCAGATAGTGGGAAAGTCAACTCTGGTAAATTGATCAATTTTGGACCAAGGGCACTGTGACACGTGGTGAGAAGGTGAAAGGAGTTGTTCGTTTGCTTTTTGATCTACGGTCTTCAATGGTCATAAAGATTTCTCACCGGAACAAGAGGATCAACTTTTGTTACGGAGGGAAGCCTGGCTGTCGTGTGGACTATGGTATAACCATCAACATGGTGGGTCCACAAGCCACCACGTGGCTTGCCACCACTCATCGAATCCACTCAATTTTAGTATCAAGAGATGACAAGTGGGCTATATGCTATTTACCGAGTTAATTATTTCTATGCCACATTATATGGGTCGAAATTATATTATCTTGGTAAGTCCACTTTCCAAATGCCACACATATATGCCAAAATGCTATATATTAATGTTTATACATTAGTATTAAACCATCCAAATCCACTAATCCTCCAAACCCTACATAACTGCCAACTTAACCATGTTATTGCCAAGGACCACGTGGAAGGGAGAAGGTGAAGTGGTGGTAGGGGAAGCTTATGCCATGCGTGGAAGCTTCCACGTGAGGAGAAAGAGGTGGGGGCGGTTATGCCCAAGTGGTCCCATGACCACCTAAAATGTGTGGAAAGGCTTAATTAAGCCTCAAACAATATCATTCCACCAAATGTGGGATATACCCATTTAACAATGCAATCCGCTAATATGGGTATTGATCCCATTTATTTTGCTACGGGCTATGGTATTTTTAGCCTAAGGATAATTGTTAATGCATATTTTAAGGGCCCTAATTTTGTATAAATAGGGGACCCCTCTCCTTTGTATTACAAACACACACACACACACACACACACGCGCGCACACACACACACACACACACACACACACACACACACACACACACAATGGAGAGAAGCTCATTCCTAGAGCTCGGGAGGTGAAGATCGAGCCAAGAGGAGGATGAGAAATTGTAATTGTGTGAAGACCTATTTATTTAAATAGGAATTATTGTGGATAGGATTTATTAATACTACCTAGTCAGCCCATAGCGCCACACTAAATTTGGAAGCCTGAAATATCGACCGAAGTGCCATAGGGCATTACGAAGCGTCTGGAAGGCCGATCGAGAATGGGAGGATTCCAAACAGTGGAGCTGGTGCCATTGAGCTTGCCGAATACACTAGGAATGTGGAAGTCAGGTGCTATCTTTCACCCTTGTCTTGTAAAGGTCTGGTTATTCTTCTAAGAAAGTTCTTAATAGTTTCTACTAGGTTTTCTTGTTAAAGTACTATTATAACTTACAAGTTTTGACTAGTGGAACGGTTCGACCACGAACCCGAGAGATGTAGGTAATTTTCAAACTTTGTAATCAATCACTGTGCAAATGTCTTTATTGTCTTGCATTAATTTTTAAATTGATTACTTAAAAGGAGCAAATTGTTAATAATAATTAAATTCTAGAAGGGTCTGAGATCAAGTAGATAAAAACTTGATAATTTTTAGATCAAGTTTGGTATCAAAGTTGGTTTAGCTCCAACTGCTTCAGTAAATCTGATTAACAGAGTGATTGCTTTAAGATTGGTGCAGTTGGTTTAGTTTGTGTGAATAGGGTACAAGTGCACTATGGGCAAGATGTCTAAATAGGTGAAGCTCGATGAGGTTGAAGCTTATAATCACCAGATCCAGGAAGAGAAATCTCTCCTGCGATCAATGTATTACTCCTTGGAAGAGGAGAATGCTCGTTTGAAATCAGAACTACAAACCAAGGATGAGCTCTTGGCAAGGTTACAATGTGGTGATCAAAATAAGGAAATTCCTTCAACTTTAGATGCAGAGACCATGGCTAGATGATTGCACTATAAGTTGTTCACCATTGGAATCTTCTTCTTCCTCCCATTCAGTTTTGGATTTAGGTAATGAAGTATTTGGTTTGTTTGAAAAGCATACTAGAGGCATTGGATCCAAGTTACTAGATAAAATGGGATTTGATGGAAGAGGCCTTGGTAAAAATGGCCAAGGTATTACTAACCCAATATAGGTCAAGGATCATCCTCATTTTACAGGTTTGGGTTATCCTAGTGTGGGGATGGAAATTGGAGAATGCTCCAAGAACGCTGACAGAGACAAGCTTCCGAAAGTAAAGTGAATACCCCACTAGTCCTGCAAGAATATTCTAAGCAGGAAAATTGTGCTTCATCATCAGGTAGGATGTGGTAAGAGAAATTAGTGAAGAGGTAATGAGATTCCACCTCCAGTTTCTTACCATAATCATAAGCACAATAAAACTTCTGATCCACTTTTTCAGCTTAAGAAGTATGGTTATGATTTTCAAAAGATGTGGAATTCCTTTCCATGTACTTTTTGTGGATTGCATAATCATTTTGTGGCTAGATGCTGGAAGAGAAGGACACTGATGAAGAATTTGATGTCATTCGTTAGGAACAAGGAAAATCAAAAAGACCAATCTCGTCATGCAGAGTCGAGAAATGGCAGAAAGAGTTCCTCATCCCAGAAGAAGGAGATTAAGAGGAATTTTTGTGCTCATTTCTAGAGGAATGGGCATTGGGTGGAAAATTTCTAGAAACTGCATCCATCTCGCCATTAGAGTAATGGTAAGCCAAAGATGGAATGGAAGCCTATTACAAAGGCAAAGGAAGTTTCTACTCCACCACGGTTGACAAGTCAACCGAGGATCGGAGTAATACCGAAAGTGAAAGTCCTTTAAAGTGGGTTAGTCAATAGTTTTTTAATTATATATTGCATAATTCGGGTTGATGAATAGTATGCGGTATTGGTTTAGAGATCAGATTTTGTTAGAAAATCTTTGAGAGAAAGGTTGACCATACTTAGTGGATTTTCTTACTTAGAAAATTTGATTAATGCTCCAAACATATCTCCTAATCAATTGGTGAGTACTTGTTACAGCTTGGATATAGGATTTGACTCATATAAAGCTTGGAGATTGATCTTCCATTTGTGCAGACAATAGAGTTCCCATAGGTTAGCTCGGAAATTCATTCTATGTAGAGGCATTGTGACCGTGTAATAGAATGGTAGCTAAATCACCATGGGCATTGACATCGGGTCGAACTTCATTATGTGGAGAAGCCATCATGGGCATCTAGCAGAATGGTACCTGATATAATTTGTCAACAAAAGGAGCTCTCAAAAGATCAACTTAGAACTTCATTCTATGTAGAGGCATTGTGACCGTGCAACAGAATGGTAGCTGAATCACCGTTGGCATTGACATCGGGTCAAAACTTCATTATGTGTAGAGGCATTGTGATTGTGCAGTAGAGTTGTACTTGATATTAGTGTGTCAACAAGAAGAGATCTTAAAGGATCAGTTTAGAACATCATTCTGTGTCAAGGCATTGTGACTGCACATTCGAATGGTAACTCGATCAACAGACTTAGCACCGTGCATTAGAGGCTTGATATCTTAAAAGAGGCTTAGCATCATACATCGGAGGCGTTGAGGTCTACAGAGACTTAGCATCATGCATTAGAGGCTCGATGTCTTGAAAGAGGCTTAGCATCATGCATTGGAGGTGTTGAGGTCTCACAGAGACTTAGCATCGTGCATTAGAGGCTTGACGTCTTGAAAAAGGCTTAGCATCATGCATCGAGAGGTGTTGAGGTCTCAAATGAATTAACATTGTGCGTTTGAGGCTTGAGGTCTTGAAAGAGGCTTAGCATCATGCATTGGAGGCGTTGAGGTCTGAAAAGGGACAAGTCATTGTCCATCATTGACATTAGATTGATCATAGCTCCACGTAACATTCAAACCAGTTTGGATTTTGTGGAATCAACTCAGAGCTAGAAGCTATGTTATAGAGTAAAAGAAGATCCTTGTTGTCAGATATCAGGAAGCTTAGCACTACAAAAAAGGAGCGTTGAGGTTTCATTTAGAAACTTAGCACCATACGAGTGGAGGCGTTGAGGTCTTTGGATATCAAAGTGGTGTGGCAGAAGTGTCGTGGGCCCATAACTGATAGGTCCTAGGATCAGAGCAAAGTTGTCAATGTGAGAAGGTTGGAGAGGAGAATACCCAAGGGTGTACTACACCAGAACTTTCGAGGTGGTAGTAGAGTTCCAGATTCAGGATGGCATGAAAAAATGTTCCAATATAAAATTTTTGGGACAAAAATCCTTTCTCAGTGAGGAGGTGTGATTAGGGGATCATTTTTGAAAGTTCCCTAAATGGTGTCAGTATAGAAGACCATCTCGAGAGCTTTCCAATGACTATGAGAATGTGACAAATGGACATCGAGAGCTCTAGATATGTCTGGTCAAAGTTCAAACATCGAGAAAGTCAATGCTGGTCAATTGGTCAATTTTTGACCAAGGGCACTGTGACACATGGCGAAAAGGTGAAAGGAGTTGTTCATTGGTTTTTAATCTCCGGTCTTCTGACGGTTGTAAAATATTTCTCACCAAAACAAGAGGCTCAACTTTTGTTACGGAGGGGAGCTTGGCTGCCGTGTGGACTATGGTATTATCACCGACGTGGTGGGTCCACAAGCCACCACATGGCTTGCCACCACTCATCAAATTCGCTCGATTTTCCTATCGAGAGATGACAAGTGGGCTATATGCTATTTACTGAGTTAATTATTTCTATGCCACATTGTATGGGTCGAAATTATATTATCTTGGTAAGTCCACTTTCCAAATGCCATGCATATATGCCAAACCGCTATATATTAATGTTTATACATTAGTATTAAACCATCCAAATCCACTAATCCTCCAAACCCTACATAACCACCAACTTAACCATGTTATTGCCAAGGACCACGTGGAAGGGAGAAGGTGAAGCGGTGGTAGGGGAAGCTTATGCCATGCATGGAAGCTTCCACGTGAGGAGAAAGAGGTGGGGGCGGTTATGCCCAAGTGGTCCCATGACCACCTAAAATGCATGGAAAGGCTTAATTAAGCCTCAAACAATATCATTCCACCAAATGTGGGATATACCCATTTAACAATACAATCCGCTAATATGGCTATTGATCGCATTTATTTTGCTACGGGCTATGGTATTTTTAGCCTAAGGATAATTGTTAATGCATATTTTAAGGGCCCTAATTTTGTATAAATAGGGGACCCCTCTCCTTTGTATTACACACACACACACACACAACGGAGACAAGCTCATTCCTAGAGCTCGGGAGGCGAAGATTGAGCCAAGAGGAGGATGAGAAATTGTAATTGTGTGAAGACATATTTATTTAAATAGGCATTATTGTGGCTAGGAGTTATTAATACTACCTAGTCGGCCCATAGTGCCACACTAAATTTTGAATCTGGAATATCGACCAGGAGTGCCATAGGGCATTATGAAGCATCTAGAAGGCCGATCAAGAAGTGGAGGATTCGAACAGTGGATATGGTGCCATCGAGCTTGCCGAATATGCTAGGGAAGTGGAAGTCAGGTGATATCTTTCACCCTTGTCTTCTGAAGGTCTGGTTATTCTTCTAAGCAAGTTCTTAATAGTTTCTACTAGGTTTTCTTTTCAAAGTACTATTGTAACTTACAAGTTTTGACTAGTGGAATGGTTCGATACGAACCCAGAGACGTAGGCAATTATCGAACTTTGTAATCAATCATTGTGCAAATGTCTTTATTATCTTGCATTAATTTTTAAATTGATTACTTAAAAGGAGCAATTGTCGGCAATAATTAAAGCCTATAAGGGTCTAAGATCAGGTAGATAAAAACTTGATTATTTTTGGATCACCCTTGGTGGCATAAGGTTGAGGGGCAGCACCCTCGAAAGCTACATTTTATATGTATTTATGCATTGTGAAATATGGACCGTTCCTTATTAGGTCACAGATCTAACAAGTGGTTTTCTATGTTTCCCCAAAATGAAAAAATCCCTAATATCTTTAAAGGTTCGTTATGTATGAGGCTCATAGAATTAGTTGCGGCACTATGAGAAAGAGTTTTGCTAGACTGAATAAAAGGATTGGTTGTTTCTTGTGGATGTAACCCATTTTAGGTGAACCACGTTAAATCTGTGTTTTTGTTTTATTGCATTCTTTTTTGTTTTATGTTTTCTGCAGTATTCATTGCATGCTTGTTTATCTGTACAACTAGTATAATCCTAACAATATTATAGAAATTGGTTTCATGACATTAGACTAATTACCACAATTGAGGAAAATAGGTTGAATCATTTGAGTTTTTCTCTGCTTAGATATGAAAACCTTGCAATATTTTTAAAAATTCATTATAGCTCACTTGAAAATAGAGATCATTCCTTCAACACTAATAATTCTTCGAGTTGCGTAACTTTTTTCCTCCATTATTATTAGTACCCTTATATTTTGAACAATTTCGTAATCCAAACACTAAATTACAACTTGTGCAAGAATAATGTTGTAATGAAGCTATCTCACCCTTATTCTCTCAAATTTTTAATCAATACAACAACTAGTAAATGTTTTATGCTCTTTGCTAAATAATTGAATTGTTGCTTTTAAAACAAGATACTCATTTATTCAATAAAATCACAAAATAAATTTGTTGTATGATTTTATTACATTTAGTAATGTGCATATTCATTTATGGCATTCTTGATTTCAAATTAAAAACCCAATTGGCATAAAATCCAATGCACTAGGAAGAAAATCACAAAAATTAAGAACAAGGAACCTCATGAGACCATAAAGAAGTATTTAATACGGGAAACCCAAAACGATTTCTAGAAGTGTAGTGGGATAGATTTAGTAGAGGCTATTATGGTTCTTGTAAAGTTTGAATAATGACAGTAACCATGGAAAGAAAATTTGTGAACGTAAAAGAACCGAGATTCAAAGGACAAATATACATGGTGAGATGAAGAATAATGGAGATCTATAAAGATAAAAAAAGTGTAATAAGTGCCAAAATTCACAAAACAAACAAGGGACCATGTCAAAATTAAAACAAAAAGATAGCATACAATTAATAACTCGATATAGAGAACTAAAGAATAAACATGTAAATACAATATTACCATAGGTATCAACTTCTCTTGTACTAAAAATTGAATCATTTCTTTCAAATCACTTCATCTTACACAAACACAATAAATCATTATAAATCCACTCTTTAGTATTAATCTCTATTTTAAAATACACTTGTATTTATAAGAAGCATAACCAAAGAGATAAGGAGAGGAATAAGGCTCCATTAATGGGATTTACTCTAAATCGACATTAACCTCATTCAATATAATCTTGAATGTACTCAAAGTGAAGAGGACATGGATAAGGGTCTATTAATGGCTTTCATTATATACCCCGATATTAACCGAATAGTATCTTGGTTCGATAATATCATCAACCAAGTCTTCTTAAATGTCAAAAGATTCCTCATATTGTTTCCATTTCCATGTTTTTTCCACTTACTATTCTTTGAAATATCCTAATACTTTTTCTAATATGTTTTTCCATATTAAGAAAATTATAGGATATTAGTGCATACACAAAGAGACTTCTTTCAATATAATTTAGGATGTACTCGGTGAAAGGGAGAGGGATAAGGGTCCATTAGTGGCTTTCATTATATACCCTAATAGTAATCCGATAGCTATCTTGATTCGATAAGATCTTTGACCGAGTCGTCTTAAATGTCCAAAGTTTTCTCATATTGTTTCCATTTCCATGTTTTTTTCCGCTTACTATTCTTTGAAATATCCTAGTACATTTTCTAATATGTTTTTCCATATTAGGAAAATTGTATGATATTAGCACATATATGAAGAGAAGAAATACACAAATATTACCTGATGTAGATTATAAAAATATGACATTTTGGATTCTAGCAAAGATTTGCCTAGTTTTGGTAGGCATGACCAAAACTCGTCCCTGAGAACAACAATTCGCAATGGCAACTTAATTAGTTGTGTCATTGTTTTTTGTGATGCTTTGTACTCTCCCTCATTTCTAGGATTCTTTACCTAATTTGATATGTAGTTTTGAGGTGTTCTTCCATGCCACCCATTTTTTTGTGAATAATGTTGTATCATTTTACTTGTTAATATAATATTAAATCCTATTCATCAATAAAAAAATTACGACATTTACAGATGTTCATAATATTTTCATGATAATAGTATTTCACTTTACAACTTGCTTAGTTCATATTTATTTATTATTGATAAATTGTTTTTTGGTGGGGACCATACCCTACTAGTACAACAAAGGGTCAAAACCAAGATACAACAAAAGAGCATAGAAAGAAGAGGTCTGAAAACCTAGATATTCAACAAGCCCTATAAATATAAATAACAACAAACAAGTGCGTAGCCAACTAAGGACCTACTTGCAATATAAAAATAGTCCATAAATAGTAGGCCTCTAGCCTAGATAAAGTGATAAAAGCATAAGATGAGATAAGACTCAAACCTTGAATGAAACATTTGTGGGATTTAGTTTATTGTATCCTTTCTTCCTTCAACACACCACCATCCATTCCTTGTAACCATCTTCCCAGAGATCGGAAGAACAACTTCAATATTATTTATGGGGGTGTGACTCTTGATGAGGGCAGCGGGCACCATCCATCGTAGTTTCGAGAATCAATTGTTTGGGTAGAAGAAATCTTAGCTATCCCATTAGAGACTAGCATATTAGAATGTGACTCCTTTTATGGAAGGGAATTGTTTGAGGGGTTTTCCTCCACTGGGTCTTGATGGGGGATAACCGTAATATGTTCTAGTAAATAATCATTCCACTAGGTGGGTTTTTCCTTGGAATTGGAATGCACGTAATCATCCAAGAGATGCCCCATTTGATAACATCGCTTGCATATGAAGGCTATACTCTCATATTTAATCCTCGAACCTAATGTCTATTACCTATTTACAAGTTAATTTCTTCTCGAAGAACTTGGGAGGTATCAAGATAAACTAGAATCCTAGCATAAGTTGTTTGAGTTTGACCCAAAGTTTTATCATCTACTTTCACAGTAGATCCTAGGGTATCCCCTGTAGCAATAAGGAAAGATTTATTCTAAAGCTATGATTTACTAATTAAATTTAAAATAGAAAATGAAAGAACATAAAATAAATTGTCTAAGCAGTTGGGATGCGTACCAAGTGGGGGATTAGGTGAAATTTAAAATAAGTGGGTAAAATATAAAGGAATTTGGAGGAGGACGATGGGCTGTGTCAGGAGTATGGTATGTAGAAGGAGAGATGACAGGGTATGGTCGCCAAGGACTTTTCAGGCCTGTAATTTCTCTAACAAACTAATACAATACTTTATTTTGGATCTAGATACTTTACCCATGTTGAAACCCCGACAAAAGCTATAAATTTTAGTAGGAATTAGATAGTTACAATGAGGATGTGAGGGGACGATGCAAATGAAGCTCATGTAGTAGCCGTCATAAAATTATTTCCAATGTGGTACAAACCAGTCTCGCAAAGGAACTAATCTGTAACTGGTTTTTGTAAAAGTATGAGAGTATTTTGAGCACTAATACTGTGCTTAGTATAAACGTGGTCAGATATTGTCTTTTGATCCTGGACAGTCATCTTAACTTTCCTGATGTCTGTGATTATTTTGGCTGTGCTTCTTCGAGATAAACATGAAATGGGTATAACAAGTCTAGTCGACTTGACTGTTGAAGAGAGTTTATTAGTTCGTTTATGGCAGTGTACAATATTCATAGGATCCTTCACGTGATAGTGACACTATTCCAAAAATACACCAAATAGGTCTCAAACGAATCAGTTTACATGTTCTTGGGCACTCCCAGCCTGTGCCAAAATGTAGGCTCTGAAACAGGGAATGGGCATCCAACAAAATGTTAAATATGGAGAAATTTTGTCAGATGTTGTAGTTGCAAAGGCGTTGATAGACGTGTATGCAATGTGGAACCTTATTCCGAGCAGGTGAACTATTTAACAAAATGTCTTTAAAAAATGTGGTTTTGGTGGACAATGTTGACTACAAGATATGCACAAAATGGGTTTATTAAAATGGTTTAGAAACTTTCAAGAAAATGCAATTGGCAAGTGTAAATTCAAATCCCACAAATTTTTCCAGCGTCCTCCCAAGTCTATGCCAATTAAGAGCTCTCAAAATTGTGCATCCATCATAGCATAGAGGAAAATTTTCAGATATTATGGTTGCAGATGCATTGATAGGTATGTATGAAAAATGTGGAAGCTCCTGAAGTTTCCTCTATTAAAAAATGGCCGACAACTCTTTGGGTACCAGGGAACTGGAAATGGGTAGTAGAAAAAAACAGCATAATGAGAAGTTGAAAGAAGTGAGTGATTCAGTTGGAAGTGTGGCCTTCCACAAGATATTTTCATCTGTTGACAGATTGGATTATGTGTTGATGGTGTTGGGGACGGTGGGAGCTTTTATGTATGGGGCAGTTGTTCCTGTTTTCTTCATATACGTTGGGAATATTTTTGATACATTGGTGCAGACCCCAATGAATCCACTACAATGGCTTCTCAGGTTATAAGCATATTCTTTCTTTTCTTGTACTTGGGACTTGTCATCATGACGTTAAGATGGCTCGAGGTATCATGTTGGATGTAAACAAGGGAACCAAAATCAGCGTGCATGAGAATGTGCTATTTAAAATCCAATTTGAGCCAAGATGTTAGTTATTTTTGTACAAATGGTCATACTGGAGAAATTAGTAGTTGTGGTTCTAATGCCATAGTGGTTGTACAAGATGCTATAAGTGAGAAGGATTTAAAGGTTTCCGATAGTTACAAAACTTGACAAAACACCACATGAGATGGTCGATTTTATGGGAAGTTTGTTGGTGTTATGGATCTCTTCATGCTTTGAGGGTTAGCGTATACATGGCCCAAGATGTATCTTGAATGGTCCAACATAGAGGATTTTTGATGCACACGAACTATCTGCCAAATTTCCAAAGGAGAGTTAGAGCCTTGTAGAATGCGGGTAAACCCACGGAGCACCACTTGCACTATAGACATGGGTATTTCCAGGCATGGTCTCCTTACCTTTATCTCTTATAATTTTCATATAATTTGGTTATTCATTTGCAATAAAGTAAAAGTATTAAACTATTAGATACTCAAACAATTGGACATTTTAACCAGATGACTAGTGCAATCAATAAAACAACACCTCATGATTTTGCTACCGACTTACTATTTGACCCTCAACCATTTCGTGATGACAACCTCATGAATTGCTAAACCCAAGGTGTCAAAAAATTGATACTCGTGTCCATTAGTTTTGGTGAGAGCCATATGAGTTAGTTAAAACAACCATTTATGTCTACCTTACAAAGTTAAAAACACGCATTTCCCGTGAGATCAGAAACAATACTATGAGGCTAGTAAAGGGATGTCAAATGTCATATGTGTTCCTATTTATGAAAAGATTCACATCAAGCATTATCTCGATCTCTTTCGACCTTTGGCACTCTCTTCGCCGCCCCTCTTGGAGCCCTGTTACTCCATTTCACACTTTTAGGAAGTTAAAAAACTGAAAAGGTTGGCTTTCGTTTTGAACCACCGTTTGAACCCTAAGCAATGAAATCCCTACCCACCTTTACAAACCTCTAGTATTTTTACTAGAAAATTTCTTGTAAGCTTTAGTTTAGGGCAAAACACTCTTCTAGATAATTTGGCAAAGGCATTTTGTAGGCCACATGACTCTGTTTGACTAGGTCAAATAGACACAATTATAACTAATGGATCCAGAAAACCATCCGCCAATAGTAAAACATTCACCAGTTATGAATTCTCGCTAGTTCTGTGAATTCTTGGTGTATAATAGGACACATAGAAATTTACCCATGGTGTGTTTTCTCATCAAAAGACAACAATTGAAAGTGGTTTCTTAGCCTCCAAGCCTAAATTGAACTTTTTGCATCTAGTAGGAAAACATAAAAAGAAATTTGAAGGACCCTGTTGGGTCACCCAACCACCATGGAAACTTTTTGAAACTTGTAAATAACTATTTGGAACTCTATCTTGTGGCTTGTTATGTAAAATTTGACTTTTGGAAAAATAGTGTTTCTCTCTCCTCCCTATCTCTCTCTTTCTCCTGGGTTAAGAAATGAAGTGAACTGAAATGAAATAAACATGTGTCTCTAACCCTCTCCTTTCGAATGAAAATTATTATTATTATAATGTAAATGGGAAACTAAAAATGTTAATTATGCTAGATCTAGGTGGATGCCATGCCAACGATTTATCACTGATTTCATGCTCACATGATTTTGCAAGATGGAAGTAAGATGGTGAAAAGGCATGGTGAAATTCATTATTTATTATTGTAATTTTATATATTTTATTGGAAAATGTATATATGTTTAATGTAATTGCAAAGTAACAGAAAATTTTATATTTGAAATTTGGTAGTATGTATGAGATGCTAGTTTTAGGAATGCCTTGGGAAATGTGCATTTAATCATAGGTGTCATTTTGATTCAGATTTACATATGTTATAAGAAAATAAAAAAGAAAAGAAAAGGGGTTGGATATGAATGTTAAATGAAATCGAATTTATTATTTTATTGTGCATTCTCATTGTGAAATTTATGATGGAATCTCTAGAGTGTTGTGTTATTTAACTAGCAAATGTAGAAAAGAAACTTAAATATAACAGTCAACCTTAGTTCAAAACTAGTGCCTATCTACCCTTCTCGCATGGCCTTTCTTAGCGAGAGAAGAAAGCTCAGAACCGTAGATTGAACTTTAACCTTATACTCAATGGAACCTCCTATTTTAGGTAAATAAAATCCCTAGTTTGAGTTTATCATCATAGTCGGTAAGTTTAGCGACATCGTCGTAAACCCAATGGTTAGGAATGACATGGTCAAACTATTTATTTTGTAAGTAGATCTAGCACTTCTTTAATACCCTACCGGTCTACCAAGGATTACGAAGGGGATCTAGAAATTATCTTCGCCATCGGAAGAATTCCTTGCAGGATCAGACAACACAAATGGACCTAGTGAAATAGTTTTACTATGACTTAAACTCGTGATATTGATCTCTTTAGTCCCCTGTCACTAAATGTGTTACCTTGGTTACTAACAACATATCACCTTGGTCTTTCATGAAGGTTTTCTATCATAAACATGTCTTCTCACCTTAAAATCATATATAGTTGGGGCATAGATCCTTAGGTGCAATTGGAATTATACCAAACCTTGGCTGATTAAGGGGTTAACTTGTGGGTGGAAATTGTACATAACTCTTAGAAAATGTAATTGTATTTAAAATAAGTTGACTTAAGAGAAGTGTAGAAACAAAAAGGGGTCTCATTACCCCATGTGCCCAATTTCCCTTTTGTACCCTAGTGAGTGGCCCAAAACCAAACAAAGGTAGTTTTCCTATGATATTCCTATGATTGATCTCATGGTGGGATTTAAATGACACAAGTGGATGTCTTGGTTGTAGCATGTGTTAACACTGCAGTGTATAAGAGAAAAGAATTGGGATGTCTCATGCTAGGTTACACTCCTTGTAGTAGTGAATCCATTAGTGAAAAGTATGTGTTATTTTGTTTTAAAATGATATAAATCAATGCTAATAATGAGACCATTGTACGATGTAAGAGTAAAATGAGATTTGAGGTTAGGAATAATGTCACACTTGGAGTCCTTTTATCTCAATTAATTTTACTTTTTGTGTTACAAAGAATTTGAAATGTCCTTGGTGAGATCAAAATTTGAGAAAACAAAATATTTATATAAACCTAAATATATTTTTTTGATGTGGAAATGTTGTTCAATGGACTCAACAAGCTATTGAACTATATTAACTACGGTAGGGAAATAAAGATCTTGTGATCAAATAATGTTTATGGGAAAAAGGTATCTTAAATCTTGTTGGGTTTTGAAATGGTACTTTAACAAAACCATAGCCGAGGGACGATAAGTCCCTCTTTTTTATGGGAGAGGTTCACTCATTGAAAGAAAACAATAAAGCTTATATAAAAATGTATAACTTTCATCTTAAGTCTGGACTTCTGACATCTTGAAATGATTTATTACCAAAGTAGCTTATCAATACAAATGAATGGAAGAAATCGAAGAAAGGAAAGAGTAGAATATAATAGTACTTTCGGGAAATATAGATAGCATAGTATAACCTTATACGCACTAATAAAAGGTGATATAGAATAGAATCATTAACATTCACATCATATGATATCATTCCATAAAGACATAGTTCTATAAATCATATCAATAAGAACATAAAGTTTCTTATTACAGAAAATCAATGATCCATATATTTCAAGAAAGCTAGAAAAGACAATAGATGAAGATAGAGAGAAAGGGAAATTCTTACGTATTGATTTCTTTCAATTCTATTTAAAGTTCAAAAGTATCGAGTCCAAAATTTTCAATGAGCCAAGCTCTTACATTTATAGATGAAGAGAAAAGAGGAGAAGAAGAGAAGGAAGAAAATATGATTTGGAAGCTCAACCACTAACCATCAATTCCCCTACAAATCCACCTACAATCTGTCAAATTTGGTTCTGCATGTCTTTGGCGTGCTAAAGAAGGAAGGATGGAAGATCAGATCAAATTTGATCTAGTTGAATCGGATCCCGTATTAATGGCATGAAATATGTTTTCTAGATTTTCACCAAAATCAAGATATCTAGTCGGTTCTCCCTATCTGCATTTGGTGTGTTGGAGAAGGAAGGATGGAAAATTAAATCATATCGGGTAGTTAAAGCAATCGGATCTCGTATTAATGTCTTAAAAAATTGATTTTGACCCACCAAATTCTACGAAAATAATCTTTTATGCTTCCATGGTGTAGAGGATGTTTATATCTTTCAAACGATACCAAATTTGTAAAATTTTGAGCACCTTTGGATCGAAAGTTATGCCCATTTGAATATTTGAATCAAATTTGTACAAAAATGGTGAAAAGCCCAATTTTTGCAAAATGGATCCGTGGGCCTAAAATTCACTTTTGTGCCTTTTGCAAAAAACACAAAATTATAAAAACCTCCCATAGCCCCGCAAGCCCACAACTTCACTTTTGATATAGGTCTAACACGTTGCTTTACCTGAGTGGCAACGGAGTCGCGGCTCACTTTATAATTTTACTTCTTTTGGAAAAAAAAGCTAAATTTCCAAAAGTGCTCCAACAATCCACCTTCCCACTTTGAATTTTGATGCAGACTTAACATTTGAAATTTTCCCTTTTGGAAACAAAACCAAAAATTTCCAAAGTGCCCCAATGACCATCTTCCCACTTTGACTTTTAATGTGCGATTAACATTTGATATTTTACCTTTGTTTGGCAAAGGCTTTATGTCTGATCTGGGACACATGGAGGCTTCCCAATCATTTGGAGACTCTGTTTGGACCTGACCTTTGGAGGTGCACCGATTGGAAATGTGGAGAGCTAGTGCACATTTGGGAAACCACCTTTGTCTTTGACCCTTGAAGGTGCGCTAAAGAGACACATGGCAGCATCTGTTGGCCTTAGAATTTTTAATAGCCAATTTAACTTTTTGGGGCTCTAACCACATGGAGGGTTGGCACTCATTTTGGTTTTTCCCTGGGTCTCACTTCTAAAGTTGTGTTGATGAGGCACATGGAGGATTCTACCGAACCTCTTATACTTAGCAAATTAAACAACTGGCTCTATCCCTTTTCTAGACCTTGGACATGTGGAGGGCTGGTGCAAGTTTGGGGTCTCTCTTTGGGCCACGCCTTTGAAGTTGCACCGATGAGGCACATGGAGATTCTATGCTCACTTAGGATCCTGCTTTGAACTTGGCCTTTAGAGGTGTGCCATTGGGATGCGTGGAGGCTTCCACCAGCTCTTTATACTTAGCCGATTCAACGCTGGATTTTTCTTTTCAAACTCTGACCATGTGGAGGGCTTGCACATGTTTGGGGTCTCTGTGTTTGTGTACCATACCAAAAGTGCGCTGAAGAGACATGTGGCACCTTCCATGGTCCTTCTATACTTAGTTGATTCGGGCCTCGATTGAACAATTCCTTTCTCCATTATCTCTTGTGTGCTTTGATCTCCTTTAACATTGTTGGCCTCCTTTGCCAACTTTGCCCCTTCATTGTTGGATTTGGAATGTGGGCTTACATGACTAAACCATCCCTTTCAATTTTCTTTTGTGTAGTGTCATGTTTGATCAATTTTTCTGGGGGGAAAAATTGGGATAACAGGCACTAACTCAAAATTTTCGAAACTTGACTTGAAAAATAAGGGGAATTTTGAGGGTGACAATAGCTGGATCTTTCTGAGGATGACTTGGCTTGGACAAAGGAACAAGGAAAGATCAAGAACTCAAGAAAAAATCTAGGAAAGTAGACCAGTACCTTATCCATTGGGAAAATAGAGTCAAAGTTGAAGCAATACATAATACAACACACGCAGAAGGGAAGAAAACCAAAAAGGAAAAAAACAAAAACAAAACACCGCATATAGTATATACCAAAGGACTGCCTAATCACCTAGGTTTTGAACAACTTCAAATATTTCCCACTATAAGGAAGTGGGAGAGAGGATCCATCCATATAATCCAAGTAGAAAGAATTTTCTCCAGCAAAGTGTCTGATTTTGAAAGGACCAAGCCAAAGAGAATCAAACTTACCATGGCTTCCTCGAGGTTCATGTCTTTTGTCCCACAATAGAATAATGTCTCCCACTTGAAAATCTTTGGGCCTAGCCTTCTTATCAAACAAAGCTTTCACCTTTAGTTGATGAGATGAGATTCTATCAAAAACTTGCAACCTATCTTCATCCAACTTCTAGAGATACATGATCCTCTTGTCCAAGGAACTTGTGAAACTTGTATTTTCAATAGCCTTCATTAAGTGCAAGGCTAGAAATTTCACTATTACTAATAGCTGAGCTTCAACACCATACAAGACCTAGAATGGAGACATCCCAATTGCTCTTTTGGGTGTAATTATATCTACCCAGAGAGCATCATAGAGCTTCTTGTGCCAATTCCTTTGAGAGTCATTGAAAATATTCTAAACGATGGTTACCAAATTATTATTTGTTGATTCTGCTTGTCCATTCCCTTAAGGATAATAATATGAAGAATGAGTGAGGATAATTCCATAGCCATAGTAGAAATCCATCATCTCAGAAGAAGAAAAATAGGAAGCATTATCAGTCACAATCTTGTTTGGTACACCAAACCTTATCAAGATGTTCTCTTTAATGAAATTACACACCACCTCAGAAGTAGTGCTTTTGACTGGAACATCCTCTACCCACTTTGTGAAGTAATCTTGTATTTAGCACATGATTATTTCTAGCACATGAAGGTGGGTTAAGAGTTCCAATGAGATCCAATCCCCACTTTGTTGAAAAGGCTCATCAATCACTCTTGGTTTGAGTGGTAAAGTAGCCAACTTAGGTCTCCCAACAAAATTCTAATAGGATTCACACTTACCTACCCATTTTGATGCATCTCTGAACAATGTAGGACAATATTAACCTACACGAAGGATCTTATGGGTGGTGATAGCGAGAAGAAAAATTCCCTCCACAAGCTTTGATCATGAAAATCTGAAAACAACTTCTTTTATTGTTCTTTGTCCACACATTTAAGGAATCTTCCATCTATGTCTCGCTTGAATAAAACATTTTACCATAATACATATTGTGTATACCTTAGCTTAATAGATATCTTTTCTTTGTCACTCAAATGGGATGGACACTCTACATAAGTAAGAAAATGTGCAATATCAACATACCATTCATCTGTTGGCGAGGAAGAAGCCAACAAGAACATCAACTAATTTTGTGGACAATTCTTCATCAGCCCCTTGATAATAAGATCACACAAGACTTTACCCCAGACTAGCTTAGTTGGCTTAATATCAAGGTCATATTCTTGGAATTTTGCTACCCAATTACCTCTCTTAGTTCCAAACTCATGTTGTGTAATAATAGACTTGATGGTTGTATCAGGTACAAACACAATAGAGTGAGAATTAAGAATATAAAAATGAAACTGCTTGACATCTTTGACCACTGCAAAAGCATGTTTCTCCATCATAGTATATTTCAATTCATGAGATTTCAGAACATAGCTCATGAAGGCAATTGGAAGTTCATGATCCTCAAAATTTTTTTGAGTTAGCACAACAACCAAGGTACTCTCGAAGCATAGCAATAGATAATAAAATCTTTGCTAAAATTAGGACATGCTAAGATGGGGGTTCTAGCAATGGATTTCTTGATACCTTCAAATGCTTCTTTACCTTTGGAAGTCCAACCAAAGTTTTTCTTTCCTTTCATCATGTGAGCAACACTCATAGTCAGTTCTGTAAAATCTAGAATGAATCTCCTCAGGAAATTTATCTTGCTAAACAAAGAGTGAACACTCCTTTTGGTTGTGGGAAGAGACATCTATTGGATTTATTGAAATATTTCTATATCTATCTTGATCCCTTCTTTGGAAAAAATATGCCTTAGCAACTTTTTTTGAGTGACACAAAAGACAAAATTCTTAGGATTGAAGGAAACTCCATGTTCTTTTCATTTTTGAAGAACTGTTTCTAAATCTTTGAAGATGATTTGCCCTTGTTTTGGAAAAAAAATTCAAATCATCAATGTACACAATAATACACTTTCCCTTTAACTTGCCAAAATATAAATCCATTTCCCTCTGAAAATTGGTACCAACATTGATAAGACCAAATGGAATTCTCTTGTAGGCAAAGGTGCCCCAAGGGGTAGTAAAAGTAGTCTTGTGCTGATCTAGGGTACTGACTTCCACTTGATTGTATCCAGAGAATCCATCTAGCATAGACAACATCTCAAAGCCTAAGACAGCTTAAAAAACTTGATCCATCATGGGGAGTGGATAGTTGTCTTTTAGAGAGGCCTGATTCAAATTCCTAAAGTCTACATAGATGTGGATCTCACCATTCTTTTTCTAACAGGCACAATGTTGGTAATCCATGTTGAATGATGTATAGGGAAAATAATCTTGGATTTTAGTAACTTCTAGATCTCTTGAAAAATAGTATCAAAGCAACCTTAGGATTGTACTACCTTTTCTTCTTCTTGAAAGGTTTGATCCCAGGTTTCAGAGGGATATAGTGCTGCATCTCCTTTGGTTGAAAATCCTTAAGATATTCATATGAATAGGAAAGAACATCGACATACTTTTTTAATAGGTTTACTGTTTTCTTTTTCTCTTCTTGAGTGTAGCATTTTCCAATATTCACCACCCTGGGTTCATCATTGCTTCTAATATTGACCTTCTCATACTCAATAGATTGTTGAGTCCCTTGAGAAGCTTCAAATTTGATGAACCTATCATGTTTGTCAAACAGATCTTCTAAACTCACCAGTCCTTTGGGAATCTTGTTACCCTTCAACTTAATACAACCATCTTGATCCATCTCTTCCTTGATATCTTCCTCATTAGAGGGCACATGTTCTCTAGGCATAGTTTCACTTCCTTCAAAATATAACTGATTGAATTTATATTTAAGCTCCAAGAAAGAGAGCAAGTGTTGATCATCATTGAAAACCTACCAGTTGCTTGCATTATCTGGTACACTAGGCCTATGAATCATTTCAATGGTAAATTTCTCTTGAGAGAAATATAGATGAGGAATCAACAGAGATCTTGAGATAGCTAGAGAATCAACTTTAGTATTCTTTTCTCTTGGTATAGCTTTAATTAAGAAAGCATCAAGAAACTCAATGGAATCAAGACATGATTTATATAATGTTTCAATCTCCTACTCTTGACTTGGTAAACATCCCTTACTGTTTCACATACAACTCTACATCAACACAAGCAAAAAGATTCTTCACTCCCATTTCTTTTTCCATGCTCAACCTAAGGATGAGAGCCTCATACTCAGCTGTATTATGTGTATTTTCAAAATGAAGCTTAAAAGAAAATGGATGAATCTTCCCTTTTGGAGAGATTAACACCACACCAGCTCTAGAACCAGCTGAAGAGCAGCTTCCATCAAACTCCAAAGTCCAAATGCCATTGGGATCATGAATCAATCCCTTAGGAAGACTTGCCTCATCCTCTAACATGATCATATAGTTTCCATGCCCTATATCTTCATAGAGTATTTTTTCTTTTGGATCATCAGTATTTTGCACAATATACTTAGTTTGCTTTTCTGGTAACATCTTTCTTATTTTTCCATTGACCGGGATCAAAGCATGTGACCAGTCCATCTGAATTTCACCTCCTACCTCTTTACAGAAATTCCTACTCAACAACATACCATATGAGGGAGGAATATCAGCAACCAAAATAGTGGCTAAGACCCTTTTCTCTAGAAAAAAGCAAAGAAGTCTACTTATGCATCTTTAACTCTTCCAACCAAAAGCACTTCTCTAATCTCCATGGAATAGTAGGAACCAAAGGTACGTGTTAGAGTCAGGCCCAAATCATGAGCTAATTTTGCAAGCATTACATTGTCTGATGCTCCTAATTCTATAACACAATTATTGAGTTTATAGATAGCTATGAGGAGAGTCACATAGAATTGTTCAATTTTCTCATTAGGGGAAGTGACTATGAGCCACAAGGCTTGGTTGAGGAGTGAGGAAGAGGGAGTGGGTAAAATACCTTTAGAATTATTGGATGAGGTTTTGGATTTGGAATTTACAAAGTTTACCATTTTAGAAAATTATTTTAGATGTTTTTGGTAAAACTCGCCTTCGAAATTTGGATTTTGGGTTTTTGAGGTGATCAATGATATCAAAAGACTGAAGGTGGATGGGGCATCACTAATAGAACAAGAGAAAAATTTGATTTATCAAATTTAGGAATTGGAGGACAAAATTTTTGGAAAGAGAGGTAGAAGGAGGAGAATTAGCATTACTCACCTTTTGTGTGGAGGCAATGGGAATAGGAGCTCCTCTTCTTACAACCACTAGAATAGTTATAGGAAACTCCTTGGATTTCTTAGTAGACTGCATCACTTTTTCTTTTCTGTTCATTTTCTCCTGAGTCATAAAAACATATGACTCACTATTTATCTCTACCACTCTTTCATCATATTCATCTTCATCATCCATACCTTCTGTGGTAAGGAAATGAACTTGAGATCCACCAAGCTCTTCCAGTTCTTCATCAACCTCTTCTTCTGGGTCTTCAAAGTCTTCATTAAACTCCTCATCACCAGGTTCTTGAACTTCACAAGTTGCATTGACTGGAAACTTGATAGGTGGGCCTTCGATAGCCAATTTATTTTGAGAAGGAGGTAACCAGGTTCTGGGCTGAAAATTCTTCCTTGGAATATCTTGGTAAGGAGTATTTTGAGCAAATTTCTTTTTGATGGCAATGAGATCATTTGTAAGCTTCGTACTAACTGATTTGAATTGGCTCGAGGAGAGAAAGAGGAGGATTATTTAGACTTGGAGGGTTCTCTTTTCCATTTAACGAGACATGATTAAATCATCCTCAACATTGATATCAAAAACTGATCAACATCCAGAGTTGCAAGGTTAGCTCTCCTTAGTGCACAAATTACTTTAGGTAACTGAGAATTGAGGAAGAAGAATTTTTGGATTTGATCTATAAGACAAGTATTTTGTGGAGTTTTATGAATGAGCTTGTTGAATTTGGCTAAAAATTCTCTCATGGGCTCATGTGGTTCCTTCTTGATATGAGAAATTTGAGCCAAGAGAGCATGCAAATCTTCAGCAGGTTTGAAACGTTGCTCAAACTAATTTTTCAAGGTGGTCCAATTAGTAATTTACCCTGTAGGAAGATGATAGAACCAATCAGGTCCATTATCCTGCAATGTTTCTACAAAGATCCCGATATAAACGTATTCATGCTCAATCCCAAGAATTCCACATGCAACACTAAAGGCTGCAATGTGTTCATCTGGGTGTACTTTCCCATCACCTCATAATTTAGGAAAACCTTTCCTACTACTCTTGGGTAACTCATGCAATGTTTGAGGAAAATAAAGAATCCCAATCTGTTGTCCCCAAGGTAGAGGTGCTTCCATCATCGTGGGAAGATTGTCGAAGGGGAACTGAAACACCAGCAAGTATCAGAGCAAGAAGATTAGGGCTGAAATGTTCTAGAGGAATGTTATTCTTGGAATTTCTATCTTTACAAGAGGTGTTGTTATCCATATTTTTCCCTAGGTCAAATATTGGATCAACCACAACCAAAGATAAGAGGAACCTAAGAAAAATCATTCAGATCTTCCAAATTGGTTGCAGAAGGACTCAACCATGGAGTGGTGGGGGCCAAGAGAGACTAAGGGACCCTGTACAAAAGAAATGAATCTATCGAGGCCATTTCGATGTATTAAATCCATTCTCCAAGTTATAGGTAGACTCAACTATGAGATAGTAGGGTTAGACAAGAAGGGGCGATGCCGCAGAGGAACTAAAAAAGAAGGGGAAGAAACGACAAAGATCCAAAGTCCTCAAGCTCAAACAGGTTCAGGAAAAATCCCAAAAATGACTAAGTATGGAGGAGGTAGTGGAAGGAGCCACATGTCCTAACAGCACTTCTCCAAAGGTGAATCAAAAAGGGGAACCCAAACTTGCGCTAGGATTCCATGTGTCTAGAACCCGAAAGAAGTTACGGGGTGTTGAAAATTCTTCAGCTGAGAGAAAGTGTGCCAAGTGTCAACTTGGCGGAAATTCAGAAAGGAATCCTAGGGTAGAGACTCAAACTTGTGCCAACCCTCCACATAGAAAATGGTCAAACAGAGTCAAAAGGTAGGCTTCAAAATTGGCTAAGTATAGATGTATTAGTGGAGAATGCCAAGTTTCAATGTGGCACATCTCCAAGAGTTGGTCTCAAGGTGGAAACCCAAATGAGTGCGAGCTCTCCACGTAGCCCAAAGTCTAAGAGGCAAGAGGGACCATTGAAAATTCCATAGATCAGTAGAGGCCGACAAGTGTCAACTCGATGCTCCTCCAAAGGAAAACTTTGGGCCGGATTATCAAGTGAGCGTGGTGCCTCCACATGTTATTCCATAGGGGCGAGTTAGTTGAATAGTCAATGCATGATCCCGGTCGGCGGAGGCTGCCAAGTGTCTTAATGGCATTGATTCAAGGGTTGAATAGAGAAAAGGTTTCCAAATAAGTGCTAGACTACCACGTGACCTATGGGAAAGCACGTCGTTAGGGGAAAAGCTACTTCTTTTCCCCTTGTTATCTCAAAAGGGATAAAATTTACAACTCCACCTAGGGAAAAGTTAGCATTTGGGCTCGAGTCAAAGCTAAAGTGGGGAGTCGGAGGAAAAAGGGAAAGTTTTCCTTTTTTTCAAAAGGCACCAAGATAAAGATGGAAACACATTCCCCAACCAACCAAAAAGAACCACGTGTCTAGGCGAAGCTTCGGTGTCTGTGAGAGTTTTTTGAGTTTTACATTTTTTGCGTAAAAGGGAAAAAGATAAATTGCGGACCCATGCGTCTGATTTTTTCTCTAATCTGGCTGCCACGTGTCCCATATAAAAAGGGGACCCATTTTTCAAATTTTTTTCCCACCCATTTGTATGGACTCGATACAAACTTTGAAGGGGCATATCTTTCAACTCAAGGCTCAAAATATTACGAATCTAACACCGTTGGAAAGATCTTGGCCTCGCCCATGCCATGGAGGCCTGAAAATTTAATTTTGAGGAGGTTAGGTGAAGAAAATGGAGGAAAAATCTTCGGGATTTCAATGCAAGATCCTCTTACCTCAACAACTAGATCAAATCTGATCTGTTTTGTTGTTTCCTCTTCCTTCAAGGCGCTAAACCAAGGATTGATGCAATAAAGATAGATTTGGGGGCATATTTTATTAGAAGCATTAACAATAGTGGTTGAGCTTGACCTACTTTTCCCATTTCTCTCTCTCTTTCTTCTCTTTGATCAAATCTATAAATATGGGGCAGGATTCATTGTAAAGGGTTGGACATTCTTTGTTTTGCAGGCTCCCTTCTCCTTCTAGCAAAGGGATTTGTGGGGTTCAGGCCTTCCATTAAAATTGTGATACATTTTTGCCTTTTGGCTATTTTGTAATGAACTGTACCAATCCATAGAGCAATAAAACATGTCTGTGATCAATCTTAGATCCTTTCTTATCTCTTTTGCTTTCATTTGGTCTCCCATTATAGATCTAGCTATCTGTGCTTGTTATTACATGCATTTTGTTGGTTTTTGCCTATTGGCAAAATAAGTGTTCATCATTCCTTTGGTGCATCACCTGGTAGTTTAGTTATTTCTTATTCCTTATACTCTTTTACCCCTATCTCCTTGGAAAGTTTTAGATTAGGTATAGAGATAGATCCTCTACAAATCCTCACGTATGCACCTAAACAGAGGAATAAGGAACCAACCTTCAATCTGGAGAACTTTTCCATTTTGCAAGGTCCCACACCTTGGGGAAATTTCAATGTTATACAATCACACCAAATGACCCTGCCTTAGAAAAGCATACTGTATACCGTGCTTTGATTTCACACTAACAGTTTTGGCATGCCCATTGGGACTAAGAAATCTCCATCTTATTATAGTAGGAATTGATGTACACTTGTTGTGATTCTAGATTTTAAGAATCCTTAAAACTGTACATCTGGTGACTCCGAAAGAAACAAACCTACTAGTTTCATTAGTCCAAGCAAGTTCATGAGAAGAATATAAACACAGTCAAGAACCAGAGAAGAGGGACTATTTTTCTATCTATACTTATCCCTAAACAGA
This sequence comes from Taxus wallichiana var. yunnanensis, assembly GCA_018340775.1. Classification (NCBI taxonomy): domain Eukaryota; kingdom Viridiplantae; phylum Streptophyta; class Pinopsida; order Cupressales; family Taxaceae; genus Taxus; species Taxus wallichiana. The sequence continues at coordinate 627,715,446 of CM031239.1, forward strand.
GGGAGAAGAGGAAGAAGAGCCCAGAAGTCTCTATCTCCACCAAGCAGAGCTTTATCAACACCTCCTCCTAGAAGAATGTTCATTCAATCAAGAGGGGTGCTCAAACCGATCAGAATGGCTCAGCCAAATCCTTATGTTAACTTCACTGGTAGTAGTCCACTTGCCTTGAATGCACAAAATCTAGTTCCTATTGTAGCATTAAAGAGTATCCCATATTTCAATGGGGAAAATCAAACTTCTCCTGGTGATCTAGTCCAAGATATTTCAAATGTCCCACAATCCATGATATTCATGAGATGGACATTGCATTCAAGTTACTCACCTCTTCACTCAAAGGGAAGGCTTCACAATGGTTTAGGAATCTTGAGGTAGGCTCTATCCAAATTGGAACCAACTATGCACAACCCTGCACAACCAGTTTGGAGAGAAGGGTGATAACTTATCTTTGTTGGAGTAACTAACAACAATCAAGAGAGCCCCAAATGAGTAGTTGATAGACTTCAACCTTAGATTCTAGCAGACACTGGGATAGGATTCTAACAGTGGTAAAACACACAAATGAAGGTGTCTTCTTATACTTTCTTAGGTCTTTAAATACCTATATTTCTCGATGATTCAATCAATGGGGCACTACATTACCCGTAGCCTATAGCCTTTCCATAGGCTGAGAAGCTGTTTGATTCAAGCTATTAAAATCACTCATAGCCCATCCATTCCTCTATACCCTGCAATAGGAAGCCCAAATGCTAGCTAAATGGCTACATTAGCTCCTATACCCACCCCCAAGAGTCAAAGTTCAGTTGAATCTTCCACTTCATCATCTAATACCTCTAAGGAGCTCCAGGAAGTCATGAAATAACTTCAAAACCTAGGGAATGAGCTAGTAACTATCAAAAGACAACAAGCTCATAGTTCTAGGCCATATCAATCTCAAACTCGGTCTCGGGGTCTATATTAGGCTAGACCCAGATCAAAGCAAAATAAGCCACCATATCAAACTATAAATTAGAGCTAGAGCCAAGGACAACCCCAAGTTGCTATACCTTTTAGGTCATATAATCCAAACACATATTCAACATCAATGGCATTGGTTCCAACATAGAACAATATGGCATAAGAATATGATTGGTTTTTTCCATGTAATCAAGCACATAACCAATCAATGTGCTTTAATGGTGCTCTAAATTAGGCCTTGCTTTGGTGCAAACCAAGTATGGTGCCATAAGAACCTAGCTAAGAGGGGGATCAACAACAAGAATCTTAACAAGGTAGACCTCTAGGAGAGACTATGCTTGTCAATTGGCAAGCTGAAGAATTCTATGGAATGAATTAGTTCCCTTCTCAAGGTGTGGCTACTAATACCCAGTCCAAAAAGAGGAATATTGGAGAGGGCAACCACTGAACTCAGGTGACCCTCAATCTTCCATCACTCCACAAGGTCCTGGTGCTCCAAGTATAACTCCTAATATGTAGAACCAATCTAAGCCACCTCTAAAACCCAGTCAGAAACCGGTTGTAACAACCCATGTGTAAGAAAGAAATGTGTCTAGGAAGGGACAACAAAAGGATAGCTCATTCAATATTATTGAGAAAATGAAGAGGACAAGTGTGAACATTTCACTATGGGAGTCACTGGCCATTCTAAGGTAGAGGGATCTGTTGTAGACTGCCATGTAGAATTGGTCAAGTTCAAATCACCCCCTAACTAGCAAGAGAGAGTGCTTGCCAATGCAGTTCAACTAGGGAGAAACCATGAAGAACAACAAGGTAAGAACCTGAGACCTCCTCCCTTCTATGTCTCATTAATTATTGGAGACAAATTGGTGCACAATTATATGATTGATTTTGGGGCTAGTAGTTCTGTGATGCCCAAACAAATAGTTGATTAGTTGGGTCTCCAATATGAAGTCATCTCTAGAGGAGTATTCCAATTAGATGGGACAGAAGTGACCACTATGGGAATAATCAAATATCTGAGCCTCACTCTGCATGCCTGCCCTAATGTGACTGTTTTGCAAAACTTGTCAATCATAGATTTGCCACCACATTTTGTTTTGTGTCTTTAGGGACTTCACTTTGCAAAGATTGGAGGCTACTTGTCCGCTAATTGGCCACATATGCTCTTTAGAACAAGGTATGGGGTGAAGGCCACAATTAGATTTGAACCCATTTCAAAGTATCATATTGAATCTTATGTTCCTAGCCTAATCAATGATAACTGCTCAACTTTTGATTAGAAAGACCTCCTAAGCACTTGTGAAGCAAATACCAAGGTGGGATGTATCCCAGACTTGACTCTCAATGATTGGGCCAAAAAATTCATGCTTTTGATCCCTATAAGGAGATGGAAGAATCTGAGCTAGGTGTCTACTACCTACATGAAGAGAATCATCCTCTTCCTAACCTAATTAAGCCAGAATACAAGGATGACAATGAGGTATGGAAATTGTTCTTTGATGGCTCAAGGAGTAGACAAGGAGTTGGAGGAGGAGCCATGATTGTGTCCCCTAGAGGTATGAGATATTATTCATCCTTCATATTCCATTTTTCTTGCTCAAATAACACTGTTGAATATGAGGCTTTAGTCCAAGGTCTTCATTGGGAAAGGAAGTTGGGGATCAAGAACTTGCAAGTGTTTGGTGACAAGTGAATTGGTTGCCAATTAGGTCAGAGGACTTAATGCTATCAAAAATGACCTACTCAAGAACTACAAGAGTAGGATATGGGATCTCATGGAGGATTTCGAGGCCTTCAGTATTGTGTCCATACCTGGAAGGAGAATGAAGCTGCTGATAGACTTGCAGTAATGGGAGCAATGTTTGATGTGGTTGACAACATCAAGAGGGACATAGAGAATAGCCACATATCCATGTGGTTATGAGGCCAACAGTGCCAGATAACAACACATGCTGGCAAGTGTTCAAAAATGATCAGCAAATCATTAAATTTTTGTAAGAAGAAGCTAAATTCTCAACTAGAAACCAAAGTAGACTAGAGCAGCAATACAGGAATCAGATAGTATATCTACGTATGCGAAAAAGCTTCCCAAAGGCTTAGTGACACTAGAATCTATTTTTAATCCCAATGATTAGTTCAGAAAGGAGAATGCTAACATACAGATCAAAGGAGGAAATTTAGAGTCAATCCCAGTCATAGAAGAAAAAATACTTCAAATTGGTAAAGTGGCCACCAAGCAAGAAAGGTATGAATTCATACAACTTTGCCAAGAATTTCTAGATGTGTTTTCTTGGAGCTATGAAGACCTAAGAGGGTTCAATCCAAAGCTAGCACAACACACAATTGAACTAGATCTAGCTACTCAACCCATCAGGTAAAAGCAGAGACCAGTCAACCCACATATTGAGCCTCTGATGAAGAAAGAGCTAAACAAGCTGATAAGGGTGAGTATCATATTTTCAATCAAACACTCAAGTTGGGTTACAAATCTAGTCCCAGTCACAAATAAAAATGGAGAAATTAGGTTGTGTGTTGACTTTAGATATTTGAACAGAGCCTCCCTCAAAGATCACTACCCACTCCCTTCAATGGAGCAGATCTTGCAAGTAGTGTCTGGATCAGAGAGGTTCTCTCTCCTAGATGGTTATTTGGGATACAATCAAATCATGGTGAAAGGAGATGATCAATTCAAAACATCTTTCACCGCCAAATGGGGCACCTATGCCTACGAGAAAAATGCCATTTAGATTGTCCAATCAAGCTACTTTCCAAAGGGAAATGGATATGGCATTCAAGGGGCTGATCAACAAAATAGTATTGATCTATCTAGATGACATCACTATTTTTTCCAAAAATGTAGCAAATCATCTTTTCCACCTAAGGCAGGTATTCCAAAGATGCAGGAGTTTTGGGGTGTCATTGAACCCTAAGAAATGCATATTTTTGGCCCCTGAAGGCAAGCTGCTAGGCCATATTATATCAAAGGAAGGATTGGCAATTGACCCAAAGAGAGTTCAAGCAATAAGAGCATTTCCATTGCCAAGTCACAAGAAGGATCTTCAAAGCTTCTTGGGAAAAATCAATTTTGTCCACAAGTTTGTTCCAAACTTTGCTACCCTTGTTAAGCCAATAACGTTGATGTTGAAAAAGAGCTTAACATTTAGGTGGATAGATGAAGGAAAAGCAAGTTTTGAGGCTATCAAAGAAGCCATATCACAAGCCTCGACTCTTGTGAATCCAAATTTTTCCAAAGGCTTCATACTATATGCCTTTGGTGGCAGTGACACGATTTCTGCAATCTTGGTTCAACAGAACAAAGAAAGTACAGAACAACCAATTTCTTTCTTCAACCAGAGTTTGGAAGATTATGAGGTGAGGTACTCCTTCATTGAGAAGTAGGTCCTGGTAGTGATCAGAGGATTGAAGAATTTTAAGCATTTGGTTTCAAACAACAAGATCCAACTATTAGTCTCCCATATAGGAGTTAAGGAGTTCCTTCTCAACAAGGACTGAATGAGAAGTGTGAACGATGGATCACTGTGTCATGGAATATGACATTGAGATCAAGGTCACCAAGCTGGTCCGTGGGAAGGGTTTGTGTGAGCAACTAGCCTTAGGTCAACAAGATGAAACAAACAATGAAAGGGAGGTTGTTTTTGTTCTACAAGATGATCAAGAAGATGGGAGAGATGATGTACCTACTCCTTGTTGGACCCAAGACATGGTGCAATTCCTTCATATAGACATGTGTCCTCATGGGATGAATAAAGAAAAGAGGAGACATTTCAGGCTACAAGCCATCCCATATGTTCTTATTAATGGTGTCTTGTTCAAAAGAGACATCAATGGCATTCTGCTTTGAGAAGCATTGGGATAGATCAGGTGGAGAGAGTGCTACAAGAATTCCATGTTGAAGCAGTTGGAGGCCATTTTTCTATAAGAGTGACAGCACTCAAAATCATGAAAATAGGATATTATTGGCCTGGAGTGTTTAGTGACTACTACACATGGATCAAAAGGTGCAAGAATTGTGCATTCTTCAAGGGCAAGGAAAGGCTAGAAGCACTCCCATTGCACCCATCTTAGTCAACCAACCTTTCATGCAATGGGGATTGGACTTCATTGGAGTCATCAATCCAAATTCTAGCCAAGGCCACAAATGGATTCTGACAGCGATAGATTATTTCACCAAGTGGATCAAGGCAGTGGCACTCAAGGAAGCCAATGAGTCTAGTATCCTAGATTTCTATAAAGGGATAGTGGCCAAATTTGGAGTTTTAACCAACCTCATATCAGACAATGCATTAGCATTCATAGGTTCTAAGATCATAGGATGGGTTTTCAAGAATGGGACTTATTTGATCACTTCATCAAACTATTACCCTCAAGGTAATGGTCAGGCTGAGTTCACAAACAAGAACTTGCTAAGGATCATAAGAAGAATTCCTAATGAGAATCAAAGGACCTAACACACAAAACTCAAAATGGCCTTATGGGCTGATAGAATAATGCTCAAGAGGTCTACGAGATAGCTACCCATTCAAGCTTGTCTATGGGAAAGAAGCAGTGTTGCCTATATCACTTGAGTTGTTAGCATTGGGGCTCGTGAAGCAACTAGAGATGTCTGAATTTGGACCAATGGAGGTGAGGTATGTAGAGCTGATAGAATTGGAAGAATTCAGAGAACAAGCACTCCAAGCAATAGAAAATAATCATACGTCAATCAAGAAATGCTTTGAAAAGAAGGAAAAAGAAAGGAACTTCCGGGGAAGGAGACATGGTTTTGAAATGGGATGCAAATCGAGAAAAACTAGGAAGCATTCCAAATTTGATGCCATATGGAGTGGCCCCTATATGATCAGAAGATGTAAGAGTAGCAATGCTTTCTAATTGTCTACATTTGAGGGTGAAGACTTGCAGATTCTAGTGAATGGGATCTATCTTATGCATTGCTACTAAAAGGAGAGTCTCACCCTATATATATTAATTAGTTTCTCTTTCCTCTAAGTGCTTATGGACATTGTCTTGCTATAGTGTAGGTTGTTTTTCTCTTAAGTACTTTGCACACTCTACATGTTCTATTTGGAGCATGTATGATTTCAAATTTTGTACATAGTTGTGGTGTTTTTTTTTCTCTTATGCAACCCATTTGAAGAGACAGATGAAGCCCTAGGTCAAAACAATTTTATACTCTCAGAAACCTTCATTTCAAGATTTCTTATAGAAATTGAGAGTGCAAGTAAGTAGTTGAGCTCATGAATCAGAGGTAGAATTGGTACCAGACCATCTTTCTCGACTCCATGCCCAACAGATATGATAAGGTAATTGGTCTTTTCATCTAGCATGTAGATACCCCTGTGAGTCACCAAATTGTTATCCATATTTCGTGCCTGGGTCAAATATCGGATCAGTCATAACCCCACATAAGAGGAACCTAAGAAAACTCGTTTAGATCTTGAAAATTGGTCATAGAAGGACTCAACCATGGAGTGGCGGGGGCCAAGAGAGACTAAGGGACCCTATACAAAAGAAATGACTCTGTCGGGCCGTTTCCACGTCTTAAATTTGTTCTCCAAGTTACAGGTAGACTCAACTATGAGATAATAGGGTCAGAGTAGAAGGGCCGATCTGCGAGAGGAACCAAAAATAAGAAAGGGAAGAAATGGCAAAGATCAAAAGTCCTCGAGCTTGAAACAGATTCGCAAAAAATCCCAAAAACAACTATGTGTGGAGGAGGCAGTGGAAGGAGCCACATGTCCTAACGGCACTTCCTCAAAGGTGAATCTAAAAAGGGGAACCCAAACTTGCACCATGCTTCCATGCATCAAGAACCCCAAAGAATTTTTCGGGCTTTAAAAGTCTTGGTGAGAGAAAGCATGTCGATGTCAACTTGGTGCGAATTCGGAGAGGAAGCCCAAGCGGAGACTCAAACTTGTGTTAGCCCTCCACATAGAAAATGGTCAAAAAGAGTCATAAGGTGGGATTCGAAATTGGCTAAGTGTAGATGTATTAGTGGAGAATGCCAAGTGTCATTGTGGTGCATCTCCAAGAGTTTGTCTCAAGGTGGAAACAAAAATAAGCATGAGTTATCCATGTAGCCCAAGATCTCAAAGGCAATAGGGACCATTAAAAAGTGCATAGGTCAGTAGAGGTTGATAAGTGTCAACTCGATGCTCCTCCAAAGGAAAACATTTGGCAAGATTATCAAATGAGCGTGGTCCCTCCATGTGTTATTCCATAGGGGTAGATTCGGTTGAATAGTCAATGCATGATCCCGGTCGGCGGAGGATGCCAAGTGTCTTAATGGTGCTGATTCAAGGGTTGAATAGAGAAAAGGTTTGCAAATGAGCGTTAGAATACCACATGTCCCATGGGAAAGTGGGCCATCGGGGGAGAATTTGGTTCTTTTCCCCTTGTTATCTCAAAAGGGGTAAAGTTGTAAAATGGCCCGTAACTCCGCCCAAGGAAATGTCAACATTTGGGCCTCGAGTCAAAGCCAAAGCAGGGAAACGAAGGAAAAGGGAAAGTTTTCCTTTTGTTCAAAAGGCACCAAGATAAAGATGGAAACACATTCCCTAGCCAACCAAAAAGAGCCACGTGTCGAGGTGAAGCCTTGGGGTTGCGGGAGTTTTTTTATTTTTGTGTTTTTTTCACAAAAGAGTAAAGATAGATTATAGACTGTGAGTCGATTTTTGCACTAATCGACTACCATGTGTCCCATATAAAAAGGGGGACCCATTTTTGAAAAATTTTCCCACCCATTTGTATGGACTCGATACAAACTTTGAAGGGGCATATCTTTGGACTCAAGGCTCAAAATATCACGAATCTGACACGATTGAAAAGATCTCGGCCTCACCCATGCCATAGAGGTGTGGAACTTTAATTTTGATGAGGTTAGGTGAAGAAAATGGAGGAAAATTATTTTGGCTTTCAATGCAGGATCCTCTTGCCTCAACAACCAAATCAGATTAGATCTATTTCATTGTTTCCTCTTCCTTCAAGGCATTGAATCAAGGATTGATGTAGTAAAGATGGATTTAGGGGTAGATTTTATCAGAAGCATTAATAGCAGTGGTTGAGCTTTGACCGATTTTCCCACTTCTCTTTCTCTCTTTCTTCTCTCTGATTGAATCTATAAATATAGGGCAGGATTCATTATAAAGGGTTGGACATTCTTTTTTTTTGCAAGCTCCCTTCTCCTTCTAGCAAAGGGATTTGTGGGGTTCAAGCCTTCCATTAACATTGTGATATGTTTTTTCCTTTTGGCTATTTTGTAATGAACTGTACCAATCTATAGAGCAATAAAACACGTCTATGATTGATCTTAGATCCTTTCTTGTCTCTTTTTCTTTCATTTGGTCTCCCATTACATATCTAGCTATCTGTGCTTGTTATTGTATGCATTTTGTTGGTTTGTGCCTATTGGAAAAATAATTTTTCATCATTCCTTTGGTGCATCACTTGGTAATTTAATTATTTCTTATTCCTTTTACTATTTTACTTCTACCTCCTTGGCAAGTTTTAGATTAGGTATAGAGATAGATCCTCTGCAAATCCTCACGTATGCACCTAAATAGAGGAATAAGGAACCAACCTTCAATCTGGAGAAATTTTCCATTTTTGCAAGGTCTCACACCTTGGGAAATTTCAATGTTAAACAATCACACCAAATGACCCTGCCTTAGAAAAGTAGACCTGTATAAATCGTTTGGGGGTGCTGTGATTTCACACCGACAAATGTGCTTGCATAATGAGATCCTCTATTCCTTCTCGGGCTGGAAGAAGAGAGAAGTTTTGTTGCTCTAGAAGTTGATAGTGAGAATCTTCAACCCTGAGAGCTTTCTTCCCATGGGTATATCATAGAGTCGCTAGACCAAAAAATTGGTCTTGAAGTTCTTTTTAGAAAGGGATACGTAAAAACAAAATCCCTAGTAGAGTCACCAAAAACTATTGGGTTTTAAAATGGTACTTTAACAAAACCACAGTCAGGGGATAACAAGTCCCTCCTCTTTATGAGAGATTCTACCTTATTGAAAGCAAGCAACAAAGCTTATATAAAAATGTACAACTTTCATCTTAAGGCTGGACATCTGACATCTTGAAATGCTTTTTTACCAAAATAGCTTATCAATACAAATGAATGGAAGAAACTGAAGAAAGGAAAGAGCAGAATATAACAAGTACTTTCAGGAAATATAGATAGCAGAGTATAACCTTATACGTACTGAGAAAAGGTGATACAAAATAGAATCATTCACATTCATGCATAAGATATCATTCCATAGACACAAAGTTCTAGAAATCATATCAATAAGAACACAAAGTTTCTTATTACAGAAGATAAATGATCCATAGATTTCAGGAAAGCAAGAAGAGACAATAGATGAAGATAGAGAGAAAGGGGAAATTCTTCTATATTGATTGCTTTCGATTCTATTTACACTTCAAAAGTATCAGAGTCCAACATTTACAATGAGCCAAGCTCTTACATTTATAGATGAAGCGAAAAGAGGAGAAGAAGAGAAGGAATAAAATATAATTTGGAAGTTCAACCATCAACTATCAATGCCCTTGAAAATCCACCTACAATATGTCAAATTTAGTTACGCATGTCTTTGGCATGTTGAAGAAGGATGGAAGATCAAATCAAATTTGATCTATTTGAAGCAGTTTGATCCCATATTAATTTCTTGAAAGATGCTTTCCATATTTTCACCCAAATCAAGATATCTAGTTAGTTCTTCTTGTCTGTTTGGTGTGTTGGAGAAGAAAGGATGGAAAATCATTTCAGATCTGGGTAGTTGAAACAATCGGATCCTATATTAATGGATTGAAATACTTTTTTATATTTTCACCCATCAAAATCCTTCAAAATAATATTTTATGCTTTCATGGTGTAGAGGATGTTGAGATATTTCCAACGGTACCAAATTTGTTAAATTTTGAGCACTGGATTGAAAGTTATGCCCATTTGAATCGAATCCATACAAAAATGGCGAAAATCCTAATTTTTGCAAAATGGATCTATGGACCCAAAATTCACTATTGTGCCTTAGGCGAAAAATGAAAAATTATAAAAGCCTCCTATAGCCCCATAAGCCCACAACTTCACTTTTGATATAGGTCGACACGTGGCTTTACCTGAGTGGCAACGGAGTCACGGCTCACTTTATAATTTTACTTCTTTTGGAAACAAAGATAAATTTCCAAAAGTGCTCCGACGATCCACCTTCCCACTTTGAATTTTGACATGGGCTTAACATTTGACTTTTTCCCTTTTGGAAACAAAACCAAAAATTTCCAAAGTGCCCCGACGACCTGTCTTCCTACTTTGACTTTCGACGCGGGCTTAACATTTAACTTTTTCCCTTTGTTTGGTGAAGGCTTTATGTCCGACTGGGACATATGGAGGCTTCATGCTCATTTGGAGACTCTGTTTGGACTTAACCTTCGAGAGGTACACCAATTGGACATGTGGAAAACTAGCGCATGTTTGGGAAACCACCTTTGACTTAGACCCTTGAAGGTGTGCCGATGAGACATGTCGTGCCATCCACTGGCCTTACATTTTTCAACGGCCGATTTAACTTTTTGAGGCTCTGACCACGTGAAGGGTTGTCACTCATTTGGGGTCTGTTCCTTAGGTATCACTTCTAAAGTTACACCGATGAGGAACATGGAGGCTTCCGTCGACCCTCTTATTACTTAGTAAATTAAACGACCGACTCTGTCCCTTTTCAGATCTTGGACACGTGGAGGGTTGGCACAAGTTTGGGGTCTCTCTTTGGGCCACGCATTTGAAGTTGCACCAATGAGGCATGTGGAGATTCTATGCTCACTTAGGATCTTGATTTGAACTTGGCCTTTGGAGGTACGTCGTTGGGATGCATGGAGGCTTCTGCCAGCTCTTTACACTTAGCCGATTCAACGACCGGCTTTGTCTTTTCAAAAGATGACCACGTGGAGGGCTTGTGCATGTTTGGGGTCTTTATTTTTGTGCACCATACAAAAAGTGTGCTGAAGAGACATGTGGAACCTTCAGTTGTCCTTCTATACTTAGCCAATTTAACCCTCGATTGAACACTGCCTTTCTCCATTTTCTCCTATGCGCTCTGATCTCTTTTGATGCCATTGGCCTCCTTCACTGCCCTTTCCCTTCATTGTTTGATTTGGAATGTGGGCTCACATGACTAAACCACCCCTTCCGATTTTCTTCTATGTGGGGTCATGTTTGATCAATTTTTAGGGGGAAAATTGGGATAACAAGCACCAACTCAAAATTTTGAAACTTGACTTGAAAAATGAAGGGAATTTTGAGGGTGACAACAAATCTAAATCCCTCCTTAAATCCTAAGTGTTCTCTCTTGACATTGCATCAAATTCTCTTCTGTAGCAAGGGTAAAAATTAAACATTTAATAAACGTTTGAGAAGTATAATCTTAACATAACAACACGATAATTAACAACTTTGTATACAATTTGAAATATGCCAAATAATTATGTAATTAATGGAGATTGTCGTAAGGGATAAAGAGCCAAGTTAAATGGTTGAATCGCAAGTTGAATGTGAAATGAATTTAAAAATCTATAGGTGGAAAAAGGATAAAATTATCCTTGCACAATAATGTTCTTCAAATGTTAATTGTATCTAAGATGTAATCATGGTAATGATGTGTTATGGGTTTTCCAATCCTTTAGTTCCTTTTCTTACGGTTGGGTCATCACTAATATTCATTTTTGGGGAAAGTGTGGCATCAGCTAGTATATTGTGTTGTCATGTGTCTATGTGAGTCAATGAATTATGTAAGTGTCTTATGCATTGTTGAGTTTCTCTTCTTTGAGCCCTTATGATGTTGTGTAGTGAGCAATGCAAGTTTTAAAAAAAAAATCTAGTATTTTCATTGTTGTATTTGTGGATGTAAAATGTGGGCATTACACTTGGTATTAGAGCGAGGTTCATGCTCTCGAACCTCTAGGACATATTAGATTAGTGATGATTTTGCATGGTGGTGGCTTCTTTGGAAGAGTAATGTGATATATGTTGTAATGTGAACAACATTATAATTGAGATATTATGAATGCACATGTTATACATGTAACTCAAAGTGCATATTTGTTATCATTTTAATGTTCTTGTGATGAGATTATTCACTCTCCTTTTCTTGGATTCTATGAATATTTCACATGTGGTGTACCACCTTGTTGTGTGTGAAAAAGAATGTTATTGTGGATTGCGGACTGTTGGAGAATTTTGGCATTTTGTGATATGAAGGTGTATTGATGTATTGCATGAAAAAATTGGTGTAAAGTGAATTAGATTGTATCATGATGTCGTTATCATGTTGTGATGAATCATGTATGTCACCATGTTGTAATTTCAATTGACTATATGTTGTAATGTTATACATTGTGTTCCTCATACATATAATTCTGGTATTATGTGATGGTTCATGTCGTGATTTAGGGGCATATGGTGAGCATACGATACCTATTGAACAATGATTGCACTTTGGGTGTAGTATGTTGTTAGCATAAGGATACGTAGGATATGTGTTATATAATTAGGAGAGTTTGTTTTTTATTATTCAATTATTCTCTCCTAGATCATAATTGGTCCTTACATTGTCGAGAGTTGTTACTTCTCCATCCTATAAATAATGTATACGCTTCTTGAATAATTCAAGGTGAATAAATATTCAAACTCTATTAATTCTCCTCATAATCTGTAACAAAGAAAACTTGATCTCTTCCTGTGCGTTGGAAAGGAGAGACCAGTTCTTTGTTTTTGGACTGTTGTGTGGAGGAAGAATGACCTAATGTACAACACATAGGAGGTTGAGAAATCTAAGTAGAAGGATCTGTGCATTTTAAGGAAGAGCTGGACATGGGAGAGAAGCCTTGTAACTTACTACATGGTGTTTTGTTGATCTTCAGCCTATGTGGAAAGTAAAAAAAATGTTGAAATTGCTGGCTACATGGATATTTGTTTTTTAAAAAAATATCATCAAAACTCAAAACAAAAGACAAACCAACTATGTGGAGAGGAGAGAAAGCTATGTGGAGGTGGAAAAGCATGGAAAATCCCACTTGTATTATCTGTCCCTTATTGTGATTTGCTACTAACTCCAACTAAAACCTAGGTGAACACTCTACCTGTTGTGTGGAGGGATGGACCAGCACAAAAGCACGTGGAAGTCCAAGGATTTGGCATTATAATTCTAGTGACCTGAGAAAGGCGTTTGCTGCTACATAGAAGTGGACGTGTCTGCATGATTTTCTCCTAGGACGTGGAAATTGCAAACAACTGCCTGCGTGGAAATGTCATTTACCAGAAGTGCCTAAATGTGGAGATCTACGTGGAAAGTTTAAGAAGATATATTTTACTAATTAGAGGAGTTTCATCATCAAATTGCTGAGAATTTACTTGACCAAGCCCATAACTTTACACTAGCATTTCCAGTATCACGTGCGTGAAGAGTTAGAGTGGCACAAGGAGAGGAGAATTTGTCTTTTGTAGCTTTAAAGTCATAAATAATTAAAAAAAAGGCCATATATTGTCAAGTGAAGAAGCCTCTACCATGGTCACCAAGGGTATCTCAGAGCCAACGCCGAATGATGAGTGTGAATAACACGATCAAGATTGCTTGAAAGTGGAAACATCAATGATTGATGAAAGCCACAACATCATCTCACATGATGAAGAACATTGTCTAGAAGCTCCTGAAAGCTCCAAATTCTACTTTGCACTACTCAATGAGCTACGCAACACCGACAACCTTGTCTTCAACGAACTGGTTCACAAAGGACTCCTTGATTATTTCCTTTTCAACATCAGCTACCAAGCAAAGCGAGTTCGGGTAGAATTAGAATTCAGGTATGATGTCAATTGTGAAGATGAAGAAGAACGCCCCATAAAGCATCGTCGTCTCTTAGCATGTGAGTATCGTGAGAATATATTAGCTAATACTTCTCATCAGTGAGTAAAAGTTGTAATAACTCTTGAAATAAATAAATAAAAGATTTTATTTTATTTTATTCCAATGTTTGCACCAAAACTTATAATTTCATATGCTTAGTTATTTAAAGGGCCAAATTATGCAGCTTGGAAAACAAAAATACGTACAATCCTTTAGTTTGAGGAATTATGGAGCATTTTCATAGGGTCTACACAAGTTCCAACAAACCCTAATGATATCGCAAGTGCTAAAGTATTAATGATGATAATGTTGAGTATCACCGATGACATGCAACCACATGTTCGGGATACAAAGAAACCGAAGGAGGAATAGGACAAGCTTGCTACCATCTTTAAGGCAAAGTATAAGACTAAGGTTCTCCATCTTTAGTTAAAAATGCATACCCTATCTATGGGGTCAGATGAGAAAGTTAAGGAGTTCTTACGTCAAGTGTCCGAGTTGCAAACAAAGTTAATAGCTCTTGGTGAGAAGGTAAAAGATACGATTCTTGTTTTGATCACCTTAAGGACACTCCCTTCTCGGTTCCACATTTTTGTTACGACACTGAATGTATCAAACAGGGCAATGACATTTGAATAACTCATGAACATATTCCAGTAGGAAGAGGAAATCAATTCAGTCCAAGATGAGGCCCAGGATAAAGTGCTTTTCTCAAGGCCCCAATGTGGCCAGAAGAATCAAAAAGGTCTCCCATTGAATCAATCACAAGCAGATCAGAATCAAAATCTGGAAGCTCAAAATTCCAAGTGATGGTGTCAAATCTACAAAACCAATACTCATGACATTGATCATTAATGGTACAATGACTTGAAACATCGATCTTTGAGTCAAACAAGCACATCAAGGCACGATGATTTTTAAAATTCCAAACGACTTCCCCTTTGAAGAAATAAGAAGGGACATCTCACAACCCAACAAGATGATGAATTTGATGAAGAGACATTAGAAGGATCCCATTGTGGTAAGAACCTTGTACTCATATCTCAAACTTCTCAACCCACGAAGAAAGTATGGTTGATAGAATCTGGTGCAAAAAATCATATGTCAAGTGACAAGAAACTATTTGATTCATTGAACGAACAACCCACTGGAGATTGGGTTTGTATAGTAGATGACAAAGAGTATGTTCTAGAAGGAATAGGAAATGTCACCATTCCTCTGGGACCATGAAAATTTACACTTACAAAGGTACTATATGTTCCTAGATTGACTAGCAACCTCTTGTATGTAACTCGGCTCTTGAATCATCACCTGAAGGTATAATTTCTTGTCCAAAATGGCATTAAATCATGCTTACTCTCTAGAAAAGGTACGGTTATTGCTAGAGAATTTCTAAAAGATAAGTTATTTTCTTTAAATATTGTTTCATCTTCTGCAACCATCCGGAATTTTAGATATGGTCACTTGTCAGTTAGTTCATTGCATCAAATGAGTTCAAAAGCAATGGTCCATGGACTACCCAAAATTTCTAGTTCCTTGCCTATTTTCCATGGTTGTCTTGCAGGAAAACAACATAGGGATCCATTTCAAGAAAGCACCTTCCATGCCAAGAAATGTTTGGAGGCAGCTCATACCGATATGAACAACTTACTACCCTGGTTCATTTTCTAGATATAATTACTTCCAACTATTTGTGGATGACCACTCTTGCAAGATGTGGGTGTTTTTCTTAAAGAAGAGAAGTGAGGATCTTCAACATTTCTATAACTTCTATCATTGTGTTGTGAAAGAGACCGAACAACCACTTCTACTTCGCTCAGATCGAGGGGGAATTCACATCAAATAATTTCTTGGCCTTCCTGAACCAACAAGGCATTAAGAAGAACCTGAATGCTCCCTACACACCCCAGCAAAACGGCATTGTTGAGCATCACAATAGCACATTGATGGAGATGGCTCGCTACATGTTGACAAAAACAAAGATAGAGGAATGCTATTGGGTTGAAGCAGTACAAATAGTTGTATATATTCTCAACAAGGAATCCAAAAAGATTCTATAAAATAAAATGCCAGAAGATATATGCCGGTATAAATCTATCAATTTCTAATTTACAAGTATTTGGGTGCACATCATACATGGATGTCCCAGCTCAGAAGAGAAAGGAGGTTGAGCCAAAGATGCTCCCATGTATCCTACTTGGTTATAGTACTACCTCAAAGGCATACCATCTCATGGATCCTGAGACAAATAAAATATACGAGAGTCATGATGTGGTTTGTGATGAATCATCCTTTGACTCAATAATGACAACTATAGAACCATTACCAACCACCTCTCTCAAACTAGTCTCCAAAGTAGATTATCGGCCGGAGGAGACTACTCGAGAGAAGAGATGTGCATCCGGAGAGCTATTTGTTGACCTTGGAGAACTAGAGAATGTGACTCCACATCAATCCACATGGAAACAACACAGTTCTTCTCAAAAGTAGCCAAGTTCTCATCCGAAGTGGGTACAAAGCACCATCAAGGACTCACATTTGCAAAAACTCCCAGATACATCATCGAAGTCAAAAGAAGGATTCAAACAAGAAATGAGGTAAACTTTGCACTCATGAGTTCACTGATTAATAGCTCCGAGCCTGATAATGTTCATGAAGCAATCATTCAACTTTATTGGATGTAAGCCATGGATATAGAAATTGTCTCACTTAAGAAATATCAAACATGGGAACTTGTCAATATGCCTATAGGAAAGAAACCCATAGGATTCAAATGGGTTTTCAAGAAAAATATAAGGTAGATGGATCCATCGACAAACATAAAGCACGACTTATAGCAAAAGGATATGCTCAGAAAGAGGGCATCGACTATGAAGAAACCTTCGCACCCACTATAAATATCAAGACCATCAAAGTAGTTTTCACACTTGCAGCACAGAAAGGATGGAGACTTCAGCATATGGACATCAAGAGTGCTTTCCTAAATGCTGATCTAAAATAATAAGTGTACATGACCCAACCTAAAGGATTTGTTTATGAAGATCATCCTAAGAAGGTATGTCATCTCATCAAATCATTGTATGGACTGAAACAAGCTCCAAGGGCATGGTATATCAAGATCAACGATCACCTTTCATAACATGGGTTCACTTGTAGCCCCTCAGATTCCAATTTGTATATAAAAAAGGTAGGCAAATAAATTGTCATTCTTGTTATTTATGTGGATGATCTTGTGATCACTGGTAGTTCAAAATATTATTTGATATTATCAAGAATGATCTCAAAAGAACCTTCAACATGAAATATTTGGAGCTACTACATTATTGTCTTGGCTTAGAGATATGGCAAAAGGAGCATCACATTTTTGTCTCCCAGATAAATTACACCAAGAAACTCCTGAAAAAATATAGAATGTTAAACTGTAAACCTATATCCACTCCCATGGAGAAATGATTGCAAATTTCAAGATTCCAGGACTCACCTCAAGTAGATGCTACTCTCTACTAGGAAATTTGTTGGAGGGATCATCTATTTGACATATACCAGACTAGATCTATGTTATGTTGTCAGCTATCTTTCCAGGTTCATGTAGGAGCCAAAGAAATGTCACTGGACTGTAGCAAAGCATGTTTTGAGATATGTCCAAGGAACAACTAATTATGGTCTGGAATATAAGAAGAATGATCAATTCTTCTTATAGGGATATGTTGACTCAAACCATGTCAGATCTATTAATGACAGGAAGTCAACCACATGATACATTTTTCATCTTGGATCTGGACCTATCTCGTGGATAAGCAAGAAGCAAAATATTGTTTCTATCTCATCCATAGAGGTAGAATATCACGTCGCATGAGGAGATGTGTGCGAAGTGATATGGTTACATCACATTTTGGATGACTTGGAAATTCCTGAAAAATAGTCACCTATTCTCTATTGCAACAATCATAGTGTGTTGAATCTCGTGCAAAATCTAGTCTTTCATGAACAAACAAAGCATATTGATATTGATTGTCATTTCATTCAAGAGCATGTCTTGGACCATCACATTCAACTCCAATACTATCCTATAGAAGCACAAGTTGCCAACATTCTCACAAAATCTCTTGGAAAAGTGAAATTTAAACTTTTCAGGGGTCACATTTGCAAGAATAATGTAATAAGGGGGAATGTTAGCATAAGGATATGTAGGATTTGTTTTATATAATTAGGAGAGTTTTTTTCTATTATTCCATTATTCTCTCCTAGATCATAATCGGGCCTTACATTATGGAGAGTATTGTTACTTCTCCTTCCTATAAATAATGGATCCCCTTCTTGAATAATACAAGGTGAAGAGATATTCAAACTCTATTAATTCTCCTCACATATGTGGTAATGTGATGTATCGTAATCCATGAAAGTAATGATTATGATATACCATGTATATATACCATGTGTAAGACACTATGGTTAATGTGTGTGAATCACCATTGTGTTAGTGATGTAGTTATGTGTTATGTTGTGAACCCTACATTAACTAACCCTAAGGTAAATTAAAAAAATGTGTATGTTTGGAGTTCAGAAATGTATATCGTTTGCCTATCACTCGAGCCAAGTATGAGATAGGAAGTGGAGTCTAACATAGGCTGAAAACCCACTTTTGTTTGTTTGGTATGTATGGCACTTGCTCAATGGGTGTCATGCATATTGTGTTTCGTGGACACCTTAGGCTTAGTAGAATGTGACTTGTACTTCTTTCTCCCTCCTTATTTGGTTATCGCATAGATTCAACCTATGTGTATTTACAAGTATGTTGAGCCTTGTGGAAGCGGTGGAGGGATGATTCATATAGAGATGATGATAGTTATATTATTTGATATGTTATTTTATGAGCTAAGGATCGATGTCCAAGTGCCACAAACTCGTTTAGTACCCCTTTGGTGGTTGTATATGGCCACATAGTTATTGTAATGTGCTATTTATTTATACGTATTTTATCCGTAATTTAAAAATTTCTCTTTTCTTTTAAGAACAAACAGTTTTCTTCATTGACATGTTCTTATATTTTGGGCATTTATTTGGTTGTTGCACTAACATGTGGATTTTTGCACTAACTATGGCTAATTAGCCATTTTCTTTTCTTAGTCTTAAATTTATGTATCATGTTTAAAAGCTTTATAGCCTAAGCTAGATATTTTTTCCACTTTCCATTTGAAATGGATTGCTATGTTGGTTCTAATGTCCTAATGTGTTGGTATAGGGTCATGGAATTCACCATGGAGTGGTGGAACCTATGGACACACTTCATTGTATGCGGGTACACCCCAAGGAGTTATAGATATGTAGTGGGTTATCAAACCATGAGTTATTATGTCACTTGTGTTAGAGGTATCTAGACTCTATGCACCTAGGGCCATAGGGTGACTGGCCTCTTTTGGGGATTGAAAAGGAAAATTTATCTTTATTTTATTGCTTGAGGGAGGCATAAGAGATTTTTTTGGGTGTGATTGATTCTTTGGGAGGTATATGGAGTTATTTTTTTATGTTCTTGGAGGTGTATGGTATTGTTATTATGGTTTATGTGTACTCTTGTGAGTTTGGGCTATGTCTTGTGATGTTGCTTCCATCTTGACACTATGTAGCTATAAAAATGGTCTAGAGTTTTGTGAAACCTTTGTATGTGTATGTGTTAGGAATTCCATGTTGTTGTATTCTGCTTATGTTAAAAGTAATTTTCTATGAGGAGCATGTATGTGACAAGTACTATGTTGTGAGATCTATGTACATTCCTTCCATGGTTTGGTTGAGTTCTTGTGATGTGATACAGTCATAAAAGTATGTAGAGATATGTCTTGTGGACCATTAGTGTTGTGTTTGGCCCTGATGTGGTATTGTGATGTCAGTTCTGTTGGGCACCCACGAACATAAGACAACTAAAATATTAAACAATGAACTACTAAGAGTTGAGGTTAATAAATATTGTTAAGGAAAATGACTAAGTAATAAAAAAAAAAGGGAACTTCCAATCTTCACATAACACTAAAATTTAAGATATTATTGAATCTAGTTTGCTTCCTTGTGGTCGCGCTTTTGCAACATGTATCATTCACTGGAGACATGGGTCGTCATTGTTTCCTCCTTGTTTATGAGTACCCTCTTCTAATCTTATCCTTATGTCACATCGAGGACGATGATTTTTTAAGGGGAGGGAAATGTAGTGCCACATTCCCTTTTGACGGGATTTAATGATGACAATAATTAAATTTAAAATAGAAAATGAAAGAACATAAAATAAATTGTCTAAGCAGTTGGGATGCATACCAAGGGGGATTAGGTGAAATTTAAAAGAAGTAGGTAAAATATAAAGGAATTTGGAGGATGGTGGGTTGTGTTAGGAGTATGGCGTGTAGAAGGAGAGATGATAGGGTATGGCCATTGATGAAATTTTCAGGCCTGTCATTTCTCTTGCAAAATAATACAATACTTTATTTTGGATATAGATACTTTACCCACGCTGAAACCCCACCAAAGTTGTAAATTTTAGCAGAATTAGATAGTTGTAGCGAGGATGAGGATGTGAGGGGATGGTGTAAATGGAGCTCTTGTAGTAGCCATCCTAAAATCATTTCCAATGTGGTCCAAACTGGTCCCGCGAAGGAAGTAATCTATAAATGCTTTTGTAAAAATATGAGAGTATTCTAAGCACTAATACTACACTTAGTATAAATGTTGTCAAATATTGTCTTTTAATCCTGCAGCAGTCATCTTAACTTTCCGATGTCTATGATTATTTTAGTTGTGCTTCTTTGAGATCAACATGAAATGGGCATAACAAGTCTAATCGAATTGACTATTGAAGAGAGTTTATTAGTTTTTTTATGGAAGTTTACATTATTAATAGGCTCCTTCACGAGACAGTGACACTATTCCACAAATGCACCAAATAGGTCTCAAATGAATTAGTTTACATGTTCCTGGGAACTCGGCCTGTGCCAAAATGAAGGCTCTGAAACATGGAATGGGAATGCAACAAAATGTTAAATATGGAGAAATTTTGTCAAATGTTTTAGTTGCAAAGGCGCCTGATAGATGTGTATGCAATATGGAACCTTATTCCGAGTAGGAGAACTACTTGACAAAATGTATTTTTTTAAAAATGTGGTTTTGGTGGACAACATTGATTGTATGATATGCAAAAATGGGTTTGTTAAAATGGTTTAGAAACTTTCAAGAAAATGTGATTGGTAAGTGTAAATTCAAAACCCAAAAATTTTTCCAGCATCCTCCCAAGTCTATGCCAATTAGGAGCTCTCAAACTTGTGCATCCATCAGAGCATAGAGGAAATTTTTAGATATTATGGTTGCAGATGCACTGATAGGTATGTATGAAAAATGTGGAAGCTCCTGAAGTTTCATCTATTAAATAAAATGGCCAACAACTCTTTGGGTGACGGGGAACTAGAAATGGGTAGTGAAATAAACCACAACATAATGAGAAGTTGAAAGAAGTGAGTGATTTAGTTGGAAGTGTGGCCTTCCACAATCTATTTTCATCTATTGACAGATTGGATTATGTGCTGATGGTGTTGGGGATGGTGGGATATTTTATGCATAGGGTAGTTGTTCCTATTTTCTTCATATATGTTGTGAATCTTTTTGATACATTGGTGCAAACCCAAATGAATCCCCTACAATGGCTTCTCAGGTGATAAGAATGCTCTTTATTTTTTTGTGCTTGGTACATGTCATCATGGCGTTAGGATGGCTTGAGGTATCATGTTGGATGCAAACAAGGGAAATGACAATCAACTCATATGAGAATGTGCTATTTAAAATCCACTTTGAGCCAAGATGTTAGTTATTTTGGTACAAATTTCCGTATTGGAGAAATTAGCGGTTGTGGTTCTAAAGACATAGTGGTTATACAAGATGCTATAAGTGAGAAGGATTTAAAGGTTTCTGATAGTTAAAAAACTTGACAAAACACCACATGAGATGGTCGATTTTATGGGAAGTTCATTATTGTTATGGGTCTCTTCATGATTTGAGGGTAGCGTATACAGCCTAGTATGTATCTTGAATGGTCCAACATAGAGGATTTTTCGATACACATGAACTGTCTACTAGATTTCCAAAGGAGAGTTAGAGCCTTGTAGAATGCGGGTAAACCCACTTGGAGAACTACTTGCACTACTGACATGGGTATTGCTAGCCATGGTCTCGTTACCTTTATCTCTTATAATTTTCATATAATTTGTTTATTCATTTGTAATAAAGTAAAATTATTAAACTATTAGATACTCAAACAATTGGACATTTTAACCAGATGACTAGTGCAATCAATAAAAGAACACCTCATGATTTTTCTAGTCACTTACTATTGAAACTCAATAACTTCATGATGACAACCTCATGCATTGCTAAACCCAGGGTGTCAAAAACTTGATACTCATGTCCATTGGTTTTGGCGAGAGCCAAATGAGTTAATTAAAACAACCATTTATGTCTACCTTACAAAGTTAGAAAGACACATTTCCCAGAGACTGTAAAACAACACTATGAGCCCCGTAAAGGGATGTCAAACGTTGTATGTGTTCCTTGTTATTAAGAGAGTCACATCAAGCATTAGCTCAACCTATTTTGACCATTGCGTCTCTTTGTTTCCCCTCTTAGAGCCCTGTTACTCCATTTTGCACTTTTAGGAAGTTGCCAAAACTAAAAAAATTGGCTTTCATTTGAACCACCGATTGAACCCTAAGAAACAAAATCCTTACCCACCTTTAGAAAGCTCTAGTATTTTTACTAGACAATTTCCTGTAACCTTCAGTTTGGGGCAAAACACTCTTCTAGATAGTTTGGCGAAGGCATTTTTTAGGCCTTGAGACTCGTTCGACTAGGTCAAATAGCCACAATTACAACCAAAGTGGCTCTAACAAACCATCCGCCAATCGAAATCAATTCACCAATTCTAAATTCTATCAGTTCCTATGAATTCTTGGTGTATAGGAGGACACGTAGAAATTTACCCATGGTGTGTTTTATCATCGAAAGACAATGATTGAAAGTGGTTTCTTATCCTCCAAGCCTAAATTGAACATTTTTGCATCTACTAGGTGTTGGGTTTCAGATTTGCACTTGGAATGAAACCACAATCAGGGGACAAGAAAGTCCCTCCTCTTTAATGGGAGAGGTTCCCTTATTGAAAGCAGGGGAAAAACCTATGTACAAATGCACAATATTTCATTCAATGGTGGTTTCCTGATATCCTGAAATGTGTTTTAAGCCTGGAAAGTTATCAATACATGAGGATAGAATAATTTGAAGAGAGGAGGGAGGCAAAAGAAGACAACACTTTCAAGGAAAAAGATGGTAGAAAACCCTTATATGTATTGTACAAATGAGATACGACTAGAACCATCCACATTTATAACAGAACTATTCAAAGACTCAAAGTTAGGGAGATTGTACAAACTAGAACACAAAGTTTCCAAACAAACAAGGATTAGATGATTCACAGATCAAAACAAGAAGGAAAGAGAAAGCAAAAGAAAAAGGGAAAAACATTTGTATTGATTTCTTCCAATTCAAAATTACAGTTCCAGAATAATCAAAATTCCAACCCATACAATGGATTTGAAAGCTCATGATATAGCTCATAAGAAATGGTTACAACTTCCTTGAGCAAGAAAGAAATAGTTACAACTTATTCCAATCATCCATGCCCTTTTGAATTCTTGATTTACAAAGAAACATTAATGGCGAAAAAACTAGTTTTTAAATATATGGTTGTTACATTATTTTTCTAGTTAAAACATGGACCATTCGATTTTCTTTTACAAATTCAAATTTGGGCCACCCACGTGGGAGAAATTGATTGGAGTGAGCTCTCGCAGATGCCTTTTGCATTTTTTTCCTTTGAAGCGAGCTAGGAAGACACGTGGAAATCTCTGTCGCTTCCTTTATACTTCGATTCACGCAAATTTTCTTCTTGACCTATGTTGATCACTATAGACATGGAGGGTTGGCAATCATTTGATTTTATGCTTTGGAAACACCCCGAAGCCGTGTGTCGAGCTAATGTGTGTCTCCTTCCACCAGTCTTGGACTTTTCAACGACCAACTCCGTCTTTATATTGATAACCATGTGGCGATTTGGCGCTACTTGGAGACCGACCCTTTGATTTCACTTCCAAAATGGCATCGTTAAGGCACGTGGAGGCTTCCGCCAACCTGCCCATACTTAGTCAATTTTAACAATTAGCTCTATCCCTTTTTAGACCTAAGACATGTGGAGGACTTACAAAAGTTTGAGAACTACCCTCGGCTTTGACTCTTGAAGCTGCGCCGATGAGGTACATGGTGCCTTCCACTAAAAATTCCATACTTAGCCGATTTTAGCTTAGTTTGTCTTCATTTTGTACTTGGGACATGCGGAAAGCTGTGCTTATTTGAGGACTGTCCCTTGGACCCTGCCCCTAGAGTTTTGCCATTTAGACATGTGGAGGCTTTCGTTGAACCTTGAAATATGGCCAAACCGCATCCAATCAAAGATATTCACGTATTACCCATGGACTCTGGGGAAAAATTTAACGGGGAAAATATGCCTATCATTCCCGACTACGGGAAGAAAATAAAAAGAAGGAAAGGAACTTCACCATACGCCCGACTTTCAAATTATTCTCCATGAATAGGAAAACTACAAACAATGCTAGGCTCGATGTGATTCAATACTCCAAGGTACAAACTCAAAAATTTTGAAACTTGACTTCAAAAGAGGGGAATTTTGGGGCTGACAACAATTGGCTCTTTCGAGGATGACTTGGCTTTGAACAAAGACACAAGGCAAGATCAAGAATTACAGATAACTATGGGGGAAAGAGGACCAAGACATTATCCATTGGGTAAAGAATTCGAAAGAAAAACTAATACAAAGTACCACACACAAGACAAGAAAATAAACAAAACAAACCAAAAGGGAAGAATGGAAACAAAACATAAAGGAATGACCCAAAACCAAAACATTGTACTTAATATACAAAAGGACCACCTAATCAACAAGGACTTGAACAACTTAAGATATTTCCCACTATAAGGAAGTGGGAGAGAAGAACCATCCATGTAATCTAGATAAAAAGAGTTCTATCCAAAGCAAAATGTCTCGATATTAAAAGGACCAAGCCAAAGAGAATCAAACTTACAACCTTTTTAACTATGTTCATCAATTTCTAGTTTGTTGATTCTTCCTTTCCATTCCCTTGGGGATAGAAGTCTAAAGAATGAGCAAGGGAGATCCCATACCCAAATAGAAGTCCATCATCTCAATGAGAAGAAAATTTGGAAGCATTATCAATCATAATTTTGTTTGGGATCCCAAACCTCATCAATATGTTCTCTTTAATGAAGTTGTAAACTACCTCGGAGGTAGTGCTCTTGAATGGGATGGCTTCCACCCACTTGGTGAAGTAATCTATGGTAGTCAACACATGAGTATGTCCAACAATGAAATATGGATTAAGTTCTCCAATGAATCCTAAACCCCATTATTGAAATTTCTCTTCAATCACTACAGGCTTGAGAGGCAAAGTAGCCAACTTAGATCTTCCAGCAAACATTTGGCATGCTTCACTTTTACCAACCCATTTTGATGCATCTCTTAATAGAGTGGGCCAATAATAACCTGTATGAAGTATTTTATGAATTTTTACAACAGAGGAGAAATGACCTCCACAAGCTTGGTCATGAAAAGTAGAGATCAACTTCTTTTGTTGTTCCTTGTCTACACACTTCAAAAACCTTCCATCTATGCCTCGTTTGAACAAATCATTTTCCCATAGCACATATTGTGTAGAACTCGGTTTGATGGATCTCTTCTCTTTGGCACTCAAGTGAGATGGACACTCTCCATAGGTCAGAAAGTGAGCAATGTTAGCATACCATACATCTGTCGAGTTGAGGAAAAAAACAACAGGGACATCAACTTCATCTTTGGACAACTCCTTAGCATCTCAATCAAGTGAATGAGTTCACACAAGCCCTTACCCCAAACTAGCTTTGTTGTCTTGATATCAAGATCATACTCTTGCACCTTTTCTACACAATTACCTCTCTTGGTTAAAAATTCTTGCTGAGTAAGAATGGATTTGATTGTTGTAGTAGGCACCAACAACACAAAATGAGAATTAAGGATGTAAAACGAAAGCTGCTTGATAGCTTTCATAACTACAAAAGCACGCTTCTCTATCATGGTGTACTTCAGCTCATGAGTTTTCAATACATAACATGAATGCAATTAGGAGCTCATGATCTTCAACATTCTTATGGGCTAACACAACAGCTAGGGTATTTTTCAGTGGCATAACAATAGATAATGAAATATTTTCTAAAGTCGGGCATGCCAAGATTGGAATCTTTACAATATCCTGTTTAATATCTTCAAATGATTTCTTCCCTTTATAGGACTAACTAAAGGTTTTCTTCCCTTACATCATGTGCGCAATTCTCAAAGTAAGTTCTGAAAAATCAGGGATGAATCTCCTTAGGAAATTGATCTTACCAAATAAAGAATAGACACCTTTTTCTTACTTTATGGAAGATGAATTTGTTGGATGGCTTGAACTCTCTTCGGATCAATCTTGATCCCTTCCTTTGAAACAATGTGTCCCAACAGCTTTCCTTCTGTGATACAAAACATATACTTCTTAGGGTTTAAAGAAATCCCATGCTCTCTACACTTCTGTAATATTGTTTCAAGGTGTTGGAAGTGATCTTTTTTGCTTTATAAAATAGTTTCAAGTCATCCAAATGCACAACAATGCATTTCCCTTTCAAATTTCCAAAAGCCAAGTCCATGACCCTCGGAAAGTAGCATCAACATTGATGAGACCAAATGGCATCCTCTTGTATGCAAAGGTGCCCCAAGGTGTAGTAAAGAAAATCTTATGTTGATCTACGTATTCACCTCTAGTTGATTGTACCCGATAATCCATCTAACATAGATAGCCTCTTCGAGTGTATGACAACTTGCAATACTTGGTTAATCATGGGGAGAGGGTAGTTGTCCTTTAAATAACCCTGATTTAGATTTCTGAAGTCCACACAGATCTGGATCTCACCATTCTTCTTCCTGACAGGCACTATATTAGCAATCCATGTTGAATGGTGGATGGGGAAGATGATCCTAGCCTTCAGAAGCTTTTGTATTTCTTGGAAAATTGTATCAACTATCTTTGGATTATATTGTCTTTGCTTCTATTTCAACGGTTTGATCCTAGGATTAAGAGGAATGAAATGTTACATTTCTTTAGGCTGAAAAGCCTTAAGATCATCATAAGAGTAAGCCAGACATCAACATACCTCTTCAAAAGATTCACCACCTTCTTTTTCTCTTCCTGAGTGTAGCATTTTCCAATGTTGACCATTTTGGGATCATCAAGACTCCCAATATTCACTTTCTCAATCTCAGTAGATTTTCGGGCTCCTTGGGAAACTTTAGACTTCATATATCTATCATGTTTATCAAAAAGATCCTCCAAACTCACCATCCCTTTAGGAATTTTTTTCCTTTCAGTTTGATGCATCCATCTTGATCCATCTCTTCTTTGACACCCTCTTCATTTGATGACACACACTCTCTAGGTAGATTGTCACTTCCTTCAAAGTACAGTTGATCAAAGTTGTCTCTGAGCTCTAAGAAAGAAAACAAATGCTGGTCGTCATTGAAAACTTGTCAATTATTTACATTGTCATGGACACCGGGTCTATTTATCAACTCAATGGTGAATATATCCTGAGGGAAATCAAGGCGAGAATCAATAAGGACCCAAAAATAGCTAAAGAGTCATTCCTAGTTTTCCTCTCCTTGGCACAACTTCAATGGAAAAAGCATCAAGGAATTCAATTGAATCCCAAACTAGATTCCTATAGTGTTTCAACCTTCTTTTATTTACCCGATAAAGGTCTCTAACTTGTTTTACAATTAGCTCGGCATCTCCACGAGCATGAAGTTTCTTCTCTCCCATTTCCTTTGTGCTATGTACCTTGGGATATAATATTATAATGTATATGGGTTGATGGAGATGCCGACATGTGGCACACATCCCCTTAGTTATATGTATGGGTTCACATGGGATATAATGTTATGATGTATATGTATTGATGGAGATGCCGACATGTGGCATGATCCCCTTATCTTATTATATCATTCATTCATGATTTATTATGCTTAGGAATTAATTATATTGGGTAATGGGTCAGCCTACATTTGGATTAGGTGTTACCCATCCTATTTAAAGGATGTGAGTATAATTAGGGAAGGTATGTATGAGTTGAGCCTTCTACTTGGTAGAGGTATATTGGAGGTGTCCCCCTCAAAGTGGATTCCCATCTTGGGAGATTGTGGAGTTACTCCTTCCCTAAGGAGAATTGTATGGTGTTGCCCTACCTTAAGGGTATTATTTTGAATATATTGCATATTAGGAATTTGGCCCCCATATCTCTTGTGTTTTATTATCTTCTTTCAATTTATTGATTTACTATATACAAGGTTCTTATCACTTTGCCATGCTCAATCCAAGAATAAGGGCCTCATACTTGGCAAGATTGTTGGTATTTTAAAACTAAAATTTAAAGGAGAATGGATGAACCTTACCCCAGGAGAAATGAGCACTACACCAGCTCGAGAACAAGCTAAGGAACAACTTCCATAAAACTCCAAATTCCACACACCATTAGGATCAAGTAACACTCCCTTTGGCGTAATTGTCTCCTCTTGTGACATGATCATGTAGTTCCCATGCCCTATATCTGCAAATAGTATTTGTGCTTTAGGATCATCTATATTTTGCACAATATACTCTTTTTTTTGTTAGGCAGTAATTTTTTCATCTTCACATTGACAGGATCAAGGCATGTGACCGATCCATGAATATCCCATCCTACCTCCTTGCAGAAATTTCTACTCAAAGAACATCCCATATGAAGGAGGAATATCAGCTACCAAAATGGTGGCTAGGATTCTTTTCTCTGAAAAATAAGCAAAAGCTATTATACATCTTTAATTCTACCCACCAAAGGTACTTTCATCCTGTCCATGGAATAACAAAAACCAAAGGCACGTGTTAGCGTCAGACCCAAAGCATGGGCTACCTTTGCAAGTATTACATTATCTGATGCTCCTGAATCTATGACACAATTATTGAGTTTGTGGCCAACTATGAGAAGGGTCACATAGAATGGTTC
This sequence comes from Taxus wallichiana var. yunnanensis, assembly GCA_018340775.1. Lineage (NCBI taxonomy): Eukaryota > Viridiplantae > Streptophyta > Pinopsida > Cupressales > Taxaceae > Taxus > Taxus wallichiana. The sequence continues at coordinate 627,744,542 of CM031239.1, forward strand.
AATTTTCTCATTAAGGGAAGTGACTGTAGCCACAAGGCTTGATTGAGGTGAGGGAGAGGGAGTGGGAAAAATTCCCTTAAAAGTACTGGATGAGACTTTGGATTTGGAATTTACAAAGTTAACCATTTTGGCAAAGGCTTTAGGATGGGTTTGATAGAACTCTACCTCAGAAATCTGAATCTTGGTCTTTTTAAGATGGTCTATAATGTCAAAAGATCCAAATGTGGATGGGGAATCACTACTAGGAGTAGGAGGAGCTTTTCATCTATCAGCTTTATCATTTGTTGGACAAGAATTCTTAGAAGCAGAAGTAGAGGAAGAAGGACTAACAAAGCTTACCTTTCGGATGGAAGTAGTATGAATAGGAGATGCTCTTCTTACAATCACCGAGATGGTGATGGGGTAATCCTTGGATCTTTTGTAGGTTGCACCACTTTTTCCTTTTTTTTGGTCTACTCCCAGTGTCATAACAACATATGACTCATTGTTCATCTCAACCACTACATCATCATAATCATCCACATCTTCCATACCCTCAGTAGTGAGGAAATGAACTCAAGAACCACTAGGCTCCTCCAGTTCTTCATCAGCTTCCTCTTCTTGTTCATCATAGAGCCCATTTTCTTCCTCATCATTAGGCTCAAGAACTTCACAAGTAGCATTAACAGGAACCTTGAGGGGTGGACCTTCAATGGCCAACCTGGTTTGAGAAGAGGGCAAGCGGTTCCTAGGATGAAAGTTCTTCCTTGGAACATCTTGTTATGGAACATGCTAAGCCAATTATTTCTTAATGGAAATGAGGTCATTAGCCAACTTTTGCACCAACTAATTTGCATTACCTCTAGGAGAAGAGGAAGAAGAAGATGCTTTGGATTTGAAAGACTCCTCTTGACTTGCAGACATGATCATATCATCTTCCACACCGATAGCCAATCTTTGATCAACATCCAAATTTGTAAGATTTTCTCTCCTCAGGGCATATATTACTTCTAGTAATTGAGCATTCGAGAAGAAACACTTCAATCTGATCAATGTGTCTAGTATCTAGTGGAATCTTGCTAACCACTTGTTGAACTTGGCTACAAATTCTCTCATAGGCTCATGTGGCTCCTTCTTGATTTGAGAAACCCGAGCTAACAATGCATGCACATCTTTGCAGGTTTGAAAACACTTGCTCAAATTCATTCCTCATAGTAGTCCAATCAATGATGGTCCCAGAGGAAGATCGTAAAACTAATCTACAACATTATCTTGCAATATCTCCACAAACAACCTAATAGAGACACCTTCATGTTTAACCCCAAGGACCCCACATGCAACAATGAAGGATGCAAAGTGTGTTCATTAGGGTGGAATTTGCCATCACCTCTAAATTTGAAAAATTCTTCCTGTTACCCCTAGGTAACTCATGTAATGGTTGAGGAAGAGCCGGAGGCCTAACTCTTTGTCCACAAGGCTGAGGTGCTACCATCCTTGGAAAAATTGCTTGAAATGGAATTAAAACACTAAAAAGAATTAGGGCATGGAGATTAGGGCTAGGTTGTGCTTGAGGAATGCTACTACGCGGAAGCTTTGTCTTCAATAGAAGGTGTGCTTGTGGAATGATCTCTTCTATTGCTTCTTGTTGGAAGAAGTCAAAATCTTGTTGATCCAAGAGTTGAAATTGGGGATCTTCTATTCCAAGAGCCCTTCTACCACAAGTATATCTTAGAGTCATCATATCAAATAAATGATCAAATTATTTGTTCTTTTTAGAAAGGAAATTTTTGAACAAATTCCCAAGAGAGTCACAAAAAAATATTGGGTTTCGATTTGCACTTGGAATGAAACCATAGTGGACAAACAAGTCCCTCCTCTTTAATGGGAAAGGTTCCCTTATTGAAAGTAGGGGCAAAATGTATGTATGAATGCACAAGATTTCATTCAATGGTGGTTTCTTGATATCCTGAAATGTGTTTTAAGCCTGGAAAGTTATCAATTCATGAGGATAGAAGAATTTGAAGAGAGGAGTGAGGAAGAAGAAGACAATACTTTTAGGGAAAAGAGATGGCAGAGAAAACCCTTATATGTATTGTGTAAATGAGATACAAAGTAGAACCATCCACGTTTATAATAGACACAATTTGCAGACTCAAAGTTCTAGAGATTGTAAAAACTAGAACACAAATTTTCCAAACACGCAAGGATTAGATGATTCACAAATCAGAACTAGAAGGAAACAGAAAGTGAAAGAAAAAGGAAAAAACCTTTGTATTGATTTCTTCTAATTCACAATTATAGTTCTAGAATAATCAAAATTCCAACCCATACAATGGCTTTGAAATCTCATGATATAGCTCACAAGAAACGATTAAAACTTCCTCGAGCAAGAAAGAAATAGTTACAAATTATTCCAATCACCCATGCCCTTTCGAATTATTGATTTGTAAAGAAACGTTAATGGCAGAAAAACTAGTTTTTTAAATATACGGTTGTTACATTATTTTTCTAGTTAAAACATGGGACATTTGATTTACTTTTACAAATTCAAATTTGGGCCACCCACGTAGAAGAAATTGATTGGATCGGGCTGCATGGATGCCTTTTGCATTTTTCCTTTCAAGCAAAAGTGCTAAGTAAACACGTGGCAAGCTCTCTTGGTTCGTTTATACTTAGCTGATTCGGGTCAATTTTCTACTTGAATTCTATTGACCCTTAGAGACGTGGAGGGTTGGCACTCATTTGATTTCATGATTGGAAACACCCCTTGAAGCTGCATCGAGCTGACACATATCTCCTTTCACCGGTCTTGGAATTTTCAATGGCCAACTTCGTCTTCATATTGAATTTAACCACGTGGTGAGCTGGCGCTACTTGGAGACTAACCCTTTGATTTCACTTCTGAAATGGCGTCGTTAAGGCACGTGGAGGCTTCCACCAACCCACCCATACTTAGTCAATTTTAACAATCATCTCTATCTCTTTTTGGACCTAGGACATATGGAGGACTTGTGCAAGGTTGAGAACTGCCCCCGGCTTTGACTCTTGAAGCTTTGCCGATGAGGCACGTGGCACCTTCCGTTGAACGTTCCATACTTATCTAATTTTAACTTTTTCTGTCTTCATTTTGTACCTGGGACATGCGAAAAGCCTGTGCTTATTTGAGGACTATCCCTTGGACACTGCCCCTAGAGTTGCACCATTTAGACATGTGGAGGCTTCCGTTGAACCTTGAAATATGGCCAAACCGCATCCAATCAAAGATATTCATGTATTACTCGTGGACTCTAGGGGAAAAATTAACAAGGAACATACGCCTAACATTCCCATCTATGGGAAGAAAATAAAAAAATAGGAAAGGAACTTCACCATGCGCTTGAATTTCCGATTGTTCTCCATGAATAGGAAAACTACAAACAATGCCAGGCTTGATGTGATTCAATACTATAAGGTAGTCTGAGAATCAAAAATTTTGAAACTTGACTTCAAAAGAGGGGAATTTTGGGGCTAACAACTGTAGGCTCTTTCTGGGGATGACTTGGCTTGGAACAAAGACACAAAGCAAGATCAAGAACTGCAGATAACTATGGGGGAAAGAGGACCAAAGTGATTTATCCATTGGGTAAAGGATTCAAAAGCAAAACTAATACAAGGTAACACACATAAGACGGGAAAAGAAACAAAACAAACCAAAAGGGAAGAATGGAAACGAAACACAAAGGAAAGACCCAAAACCAAAACATTATACATAATATACAGAAGAACCACCTAGTCACCAAGGACTTGAACAACTTAAGATACCGCCCACTATAAGGAAGTGGGAGAGAAGAACCATCCATGTAATCCGGATAAAAAGATTTCTATCTAGCAAAATGTCCGATATTAAAAGGACCAAGCCAAAGAGAATCAAACTTACAACCTTTTTAACTATGTTCACCAATTTCTAGTTTGTTGATTCTTCCTTTCCATTCCCTTGGGGATAGTATTCGAAGAATGAGAAAGGGAGATCCCATACCTATAGCAGTAAGTCCATCATCTTAGAAAAATAAAAGTTGGAAGCATTGTCAGGTAATAATTTTGTTTGGGATCCCAAACCCGATCAATATGTTCTCTTTAATGAAGTTGCAAACTAACTCGTAGGTAGTGCCCTTGACCGGGATGGCTTCCACCCACTTGGTGAAGTAATCTGTGGCAGTCCACACATGAGTATGTCCACCAATGGAAGATGGATTGAGTGCTTCAATGAAGCCTAAACCCCATTGTTGAAATTTCTCTTCAATCATTATAGGCTTGAGAGGAAAAGCAGCCAACTTAGGTCTTCCAAAGCAAACATTTGGCATGCTTCACTTTTACCAACCCATTTTGATGCATCTCTTAACAGAGTGTGCCAATAATAACCAAGATGAAGTATTTTATGAATTTTTACAAAGCAGAGGAGAAGTGACCTCCCAAGCTTGGTCATGAAAAGCAGAGATCAACTTCTTTTGTTGTTCCTTATCTACACACTTCAAAAACCTTCCATCTATGCCTCATTTGAAAAAATCATTTTCCCATAGCACATATTATGTAGACCTCGGTTTGATGGATCTCTTCTCTTTGGCACTCAAGTGAGATGGAAACTCTCCATAGGTCGAAAGTGAGCATTTTCAGCATTCCATATATCTCACGAGTTGAGGAACAAAACAACAGGGACATCAACTTCATCTTTCCATAAATCCTTAGCATCTCCCTTAGTAATGAGTTCACACAGGCCCTTACCCCAAACTAGATTTTTTGTCTTGATATCAAGATCATACTCTTGCACCTTTTCTACAAAATTACCTCTCTTGGTTAAAAATTCTTGTTGAGTAAGACCTAAACTAACACCATAGAATGAGAATTAAGGATGTAAAACCTAAACTACTTGATAGCTTTGACAACTACAAAAGCATGCTTCTCTATCATGGTGTACTTCAGCTCATGAGTTTTCAATACATAACTCATGAATGTAGTTGGGAGCTCATGATCTTCAACATTCTTCTGGGCTAACACAATATCTAGGTTATTTTCAGTGGCGTAACAATAGATAATGAAATATTTTATAAAGTCGGGGAATGCCAAGATTGGAGTCTTTGCAATAGCCTTTTTAATGTCCTCAAATGATTTCTTCCCTTCATAGGACCAACTAAAGGTTTACTTCCCTTGCATCATGTGAGCAATGCTCATAGTAAGTTCTGCAAAATCAGGGATGAATCTCCTTAGGAAATTGATCTTACCAAATAAAGAATGGACACCTTTCTTACTTGATGAAAGAGGAATTTGTTGGATGGCTTGAACTCTCTCTAGATCAATCTTGATCTCTTCCTTTAAAACAATGTGTCCCAATAGCTTTCCTTTTGTGATACAAAACATAGACTTCTTAGGGTTTAAAGAAATCCCATGCTCTCTACACTTCTGTAATATTGTTTCAAGGTTTTGGAAGTGATCTTTCTTGCTTTAGAAAATAGTGTCAAGTCATCCAAATTCACAACAATGCATTTCCCTTTCAAATTGCCAAAATCCAAGTCCATGACCCCCTAGAAAGTAGGACCAACATTGATGAGACCAAATGGCATCCTCTTGTATGCAAAGGTGCCCCAAGGAGTATTAAAGGTAGTCCTATGTTGATCTCGCAACATTCACATATACTTGATTGTACCGTGAGAATCCATCTAACATAGATAGCCTCTTTGAGCCTCGTGACAACTTGCAATACTTGGTCCATCATGGTGAGAGGGTAGTTGTCCTTCAAAGAACCCTTGTTTAGATTTCTGAAGTGCACACAGATCTGGATCTCACCATTCTTCTTCCTGATAGGCACTATATTAGCAATCCACGTTGAATGGTGGATGGGGAAGATGATCCTAGCTTTCAAAATATTTTGTATTTCTTGGAAAATTATATCAGCTATCTTTGGATTATATTGCCTTTGCTTCTATTTGAAGGGTTTGATCCCAGGATTAAGAGTAATGAAATGTTGCATTTCTTTTGGCTGAAAAGCCTTAAGATCATCATAAGAGTAAGCCAGACATCAACATACCTCTTTAACTACTTCACCACCTTCTTTTTCTCTTCCCGAGTGTAGCATTTTCCAATGTTGATAGTTTTGGGATCATCAAGACTCCCAATATTCACTTTCTCAGTCTCAACAGATTTTCAGGTCCTTGGGAAACTTTAGACTTCATATATCTATCATGTTTATCAAAAATATCCTCCAAACTCACCATCCCTTTAGGAATTTTGTTTCCTTTCAGTTTGATGCATCCATCTTGATCCATCTCTTCTTTGACACCCTCTTCATTTGATGACACACACTCTCTAGGAATATTGTCACTTCCTTTAAAGTACAATTGATCAAAGTTGTCTCTGAGCTCCAAGAAGGAAAGCAAATGCCGGTCATCATTGAAAACTTGCCAATTATTTGCATTATCGGGGACACCGATTCTATGGATTAGCTCAATGATGACTTTCTCCTGAGGGAAATCAGGGTGAGGAATCAAGAAGGACCCAAAAATAGCTAGAGAGTCAGCCCTAGTGTTCCTCTCCCTTGGCACAACTTCAATGGAAAAAGCATCAAGGAATTCAATGGAATCCCAAACCAGATTCCTATAGTGTTTTAACCTTCTGTTCTTTACCTGATAAAGGTCTCTAACTTGTTTTATAATTAGCTCGGCATCTCCATGAGGAAGAAGGTTCTTCACTCCCATGCCCTTCATCATGTTCAATCCAAGAATAAGGGCCTCATATTGAACAATATTGTTGGTATTTTCAAAATGAAATTTTAAGGAGAAAGGATGAACCTTACCCCCAGGAGAAATGAGCACTACACCAGCTCCAGAACTAGATGAGGAATAACTTCCATCAAACTCCAAATTCCACACACCATTAGGTTCAAGAAACACTCCCTTTGGCAGACTTGTCTCCTCTTGTGACATGATCATGTAGTTCCCATGCCCTATATCTGCAAAGAGTATTTGTGCTTTCGTATCATTTGTCTTTTGCAAAATATACTCTGCTTGTTTCTCAAGTAGCAGTTTTCCATCTTCCCGTTGACATGGACCAAGGCATGTGACCAATCCATTTGAATTTCCCCTCCTACCTCCGTATAGAAATTTCTACTCAACAACATCTTGTTGGGGTGTGGAGCTTGTTTTTGGTCTTCTTGACTCAGTGTTAAAGTGTTGGAGCTCGAATGCTTAAGTTTGGAGACTTCAGGAGCATTCTATTGTCGTATGTTATGGTATTGCTATGCAATCATTGTGTCATTGATGTTAATATGCTAGTAATTGGTCACAACATCGGGACTATTTTTCCAACTGTGGGAAGTTTAAAGATCATGACTTTTAAACTTCTAGGGTTGTCTTTAGGACTTCTTAAAAGGATTGTAATCCTATAAATAGATGTGTTACGGTATCTTGAAGATATCTTGAGTTTTCAAGAGGTCTTAAGTCTTAATGATCAAGAGGTGATCAAGACCGATCAAGGTTAAGCAATTGGGTGTCAATTGTGGTTTAGATATGGTTTAGCATCTTTAGAATTCTGTTGTGAGTTCATAACTAAGAGAAGACTATAAGATTTGTTTTACTCTTGTTGATAATAAAATCGAGCAAGTTCTTGGTGGATGTAGCCCACATTGTGTGAACCACGTTAAATCTTGTCTTGTCTTCTTTTGTGCATTATTCATTTATGGTGTTACATTTCTGCAAGTATAATTCTACTATATAGTTTCCTACCGATGTATTTTGAGAAACTTTTTCGCGTATTTGTTCTCCGATTCCTAACACATCTCATATGAAGGTGGAATATCAGCTACCAAATTGGTGGCTAGGATTCTTTCTCTAGAAAAGAAGCAAAAGCTACTTGTGCATCTTTAATTCTACCCACCAAAGGTACTTTCTTACTCTACATGGAATAACTGAAACCAAAGGCATGTGTTAGGGTTAGACCCAAAGCATGGATTACCCGTGTAGGCATTACATTATCGGTGCTCCCTGAATCTATGACACAATTACTAAGTTTCTGGCCAACTATGAGAAGGGTCACATAGAATGGTTCAATTTTCTCATTAGGGGAAGAGACTACAACCACAAGGCTTGATTGAGGTGAGAGAGAGGGAGTGGACAAAATGCCCTTAAAATTACTGGTTGAGACTTTGGATTTGGAATTTACAAAGTTAACCATTTTGGAAAAGGATTTAGGATGGGTTTGATAGAACTCTACCTTAGAAATCTTAATCCTAGTCTTTTTAAGATGGTCTATAATGTCAAAAGATCCAGATGTGGATGGGGAATCACTACTAGGAGTAGGAGGAGCTTTTGATTTATCAAATTTGGCATTTGTTAGACAAGAATTCTCAAAAGAAGAAGTAGAGGAAGAAGGACTAGTAGAGCTTACCTTTTTGGTGGAAGTAGTAGGAATAGGAGCTCCTCTTCTCGCAATCACCATGATGGTGATGGGGTACTCCTTGGATATTTTTGCAAGTTACACCACTTTTTCCTTTTTGTTGGTTTTCTCTCGAGTCATAACAGCATATGACTCATTGTTCATCTCAACCACTACATCATCATAATCATCCACATCTTCCATACCCTAAGTAGTGAGGAAATGAACTCAAAAACCACCAGGGTCCTCCAGTTCTTCATTAGCTTCCTCTTCTTGTTCATCATAGAGCCCATTTTCCTCCTAATAATCAAGCTCAAGAACTTTACAAGTAGCACTAACAGAACCTTAAGGGTTGACCTTCAATAGCCAACCTGGTTTGAGAAGAGGGCAAGCGGTTCTAGGCCGAAAGTTCTTTCCTAGAACATCTTGATATGGAGCATGCTAGGACAATTGTTTCTTAATGGAAATGAGGTCATTAGCAAGATTTTGCACCAGCTAATCTTTATTACCTCTAGGAGATTAGGGTTAAGTTGTGTTTGAGGAATGCTACTACCAGAAGCTTTTTCTTCAACAGGAGGTGTGCTTGTGGAATGAGCTCTTTCATTGCTTCTTGTTGGAGGAAGTTGAAAATCTTGTTGATCCAAGACTTGAAATTGGGAATCTTCAATTCCAATATCCCTTCTACTACGAGTATATCTTAGAGTCGTCGGATCAAAGAAATGATCAAATTAGTTGTTCTTTTTAGAAAGAAAATTGATTAAACAAATTCCCCAGTAGAGTCTCCAAAAACTATTGGGTTTCAGATTTGCACTTGGAATGAAACCATAGTCAGGGGACAAGCAAGTCCATCCTCTTTAATGAGAGAGGTTCCCTTATTGAAAGCAGGGGAAAAACCTATGTACAAATGCACAGTCTTTCATTCAATGGTGGTTTCTCGATATCCTGAAATGTGTTTTAAGCCTGGAAAGTTATCAATACATGAGGATAGAAGACTTTGAAGAGAGAGGAGGGAGGTAGAAGAAGACAATACTTTCAGAGAAAAGAGATGGTAGAGAAAACCCTTACATGTATTGTGCAAATGAGATACAAATTACTACCATCCATGTTTATAATAGACATAATTTGTAGACTCAAAGTTCTAGAGATTATAGAAACTAGAGCACAAAGTTTCCAAGCAAGCAAGGATTAGATGATTCATAGATCAGAACCAGAAGGAAAGAGAAAGCTGGAGAAAAAGGGAAAAAACCTTTGTATTGATTTCTTCCAATTCGGGATTACAGTTCCAAAATAATCAAAATTTCAACCCATACAATGGATTTGAAAACTCATGATATAGCTCACAAGAAATGGTTTCAACTTCCTCAAGAAAGAAAGAAACAGTTACAACTTATTCCAATCATCCACACCCTTTCTAATTCTTTATTTGCAAAGAAACATTAATGGCGAAAAACAAGTTTTTAAATATATGGTCATTACATTATTTTGCGCAGTTAAAACATGGGCCATTCAACTTGCTTTTACAACTTCAAATTTGGGCCACCCATGTGGGTGAAATTGATTGGAGCTGAAAGAAACGATAACCGAGATCATACCAAGCCAAGAACATAGATGTTAATCAAACACCACGATCAATAAGATGAAAGTAATTCACCGAATAACTTTACATAAACCTTTGCAAATAAATGAGAAGCAATATCATATATTATTATGGATCTCAATGCAATACATTGAGAATGGGTCTTGCTTAAATAGGCAAGGAATAAAAATCTAAGAACCGATCAAGGTCATAGATCAAGACATGAATCAAGGAAATAACTAGTCATCAAAGAAATAGTCAAGACAATAGATTTAAGAGAGAACTAGACATCAAGGATCTAGTCAATACCATAGATCAAGGAAAGAACTAGTCAATACTATAGATCAAGGAAATAACTATACCTAACAACTAGATAATATCTCCTAATATCTAAATAAGATAAAAGAAATATCCACACACATAAGTGGGTGAGGATAAATACAATAAAGGTAAATAAAGTACCTAGGTGAACATGAGCTAAGGTAAATACCTACTCTAACACCCCCCCTCAAGTGAAGCTAGGGGCCAAAATAGAAGTGGCATGTCCACAGTATGAGTCCTGGCAACTAGGCCTGATGAGGTACTCATGTACAATAACTGGGAAAAAAGGGACACCGCAAGGTACCCAAAACTAGTAACAACAAAGTAAAGAGAGTAAAGACCCACTCCAAGGCATCCCAAGAAGCTCGGCTCAAAAAAATCATACAATGCTAAAGAATTTTGGTGTGCATTGTGGTCTAAATCCACTGCTCAATCACAAAACTCAAAAACAACTGACACTGGGCTCCACCAGAATAGCTCCATACAAGGAGACTGTCAACAGAGTGATGTTGAAAGTGTAAAAACACCAAACATAATTCGATCAACTGCTGCAAATAGGTGTGCCATGATCCAAGAACAATAACCAAAGTAACAAGGCAAGGACACAAACTCCAAAGTGTCACAATCCAAGAAAAGCCAAGGTAACAAGGAAAGAACATGAAACCTGAAGAAGCAGGATCAACACCACACCCTCCTATACTGCTGAATGGGTGGAGTGATGCTACAAATTTGTATGAGTTGTCATAACAACTACTCAAACACTGACAAAATAACACTGGGCTCCACCAGAATAGCTCCCCCATAAGAGAGACTGTCAACATGCCAAAAGTGTTGAAAATATAGATACAAAATCTCTCAACAAATAAGAGAGATACACTACACCTGCTAAAGAAAAATGCTCAAAACAAAAATCATCACAATGCATAAGGTATAGAAAGTGGAGTAAGAGGCCGAATGGTGGAGGAGCCATGCCTATAGAGTCCTCTCAACGAATTCCTATGTCGCCTCCATGAGTGATCAAATATCCACCCCAAATCAACACAGATGGATGAAGAAGATGCTTGCATATGACTTGGTGCAAAATGCACAATGGGTGCATGCAAAAGAACATCAGAATGTGTGTCAGGTTGATCATGTCTGATAGATGAAATCTTAGGTTTCTCAATCCTAAGTGAAGGTGTAGAACTCATGTGTTGCTCATGATCCTTAGAAAGAGTCGAGTGAACAAAAAAGGAGCTCTGTCAATGTGTGATCCTAATGAAGTATCTGCTCAAAAATCAATGTCATGACGAGAATTCCACTTAACATGTGGAATAGAGGAAATAATACAATGTGAATGTCTACCAATGACTCTGCTTAGTGAGACCCACGTAACAGAGCATACGAGAACCGAATTCAAAGTGGTACGCTTCTTAAAAAATCCATGCAGTGAGCAGAAGTAGGATACACAATATGTGGTACTATAATAGGCACAGATGTGGAATAGCATGCAGTAACAAGCCTCATAGGTTTAGAAGCATCAAAGTGGGTTCGAGCTCAAAGACTGGCAGATCAATGTCAGTGGGTACAAGAGCAACAACTGCAAGTGGACTAGAAGCATGGATATGGTTGTCCATAATATGATGGTGATGTTGTAGGCTAGCAAGTTTGTTCTGTAGGGAGTGTATTATTGTATCCTTATCGTGAATGAGTGATTGTAGAAGAGAATTTCGCTTCTTGAGCGATCTATTTTCTTCCACAAATTTTACAATATCCTCTTGAAGTCCACATACTTAAGAGAAAAGCATATCATTCTCAGAATCCATGATAGGTACAAACTATAACTCCCAAAAATTTAGGACATCGGGATCAACTGAGTTACCAATCAAAAGTTACAAGCTTTTTAATATTTTGCTCTATTATTTATTTTAGGTGCCACTAAAACAAAGTAAAATGTTGTTTCCTTCACCACACAAATAAAATTAAAGGGGCTGAAGTTAAGCACCTACTAGTAGGAATCACAAGTTTTAAGCCCTCATATGACCATACCATATGCCCAAGGGCTAAGGATTTTAATGGGTACAACAAAATACGACCAAATCCCAAATATATAAATACACAAATAATTTATTTGCAAAATAAAACTTACGATGATGATGCTAACAAAGAATATCATATATTAAACAGATACCATGAAAGGAATGATAACCAGATTGTACCAAGCCAAGAACACAGATGCTAATTAAACACCACAATCAATAAGATGAAAGTAATTTACCAGAATAACTTTACATAAACCTTTGCAAACAAATGAGAAGCAATATCATATATTATTATGGAACTCAATGCAATACATTGAGAATGGGTCTTGCTTAAATAGGCAAGGAATAACAATCTAAGAACTAGTCAAGGTCATAGATCAAGCCATGAATCAAGGAAATAACTAGTCATCAAAGAACTAGTCAAGACCATAGATTTAGGAGAGAACTAGACACCAAGGATCTAGTCAATACCACGATCAAAAAAAGAACTAGTCAATACTATAGATCAAGGAAAGAACAATACCTAAGAACTAGATAATATCTCCTAATATCTAAATAAGATAAAAGAAATATCCACACACATAAGTGGGTGAGGATAAATACAATAAAGGTAAATAAAGAACCTAAGTGAACATGAGCTAAGGTAAATACCTACTCTAACACGAGTCGGCCCGCAGATGCCTTTTACATTTTTTGCCTTTGAAGCAAAGCTTAGGCTGACACGTGGAGAGCTCTACCGGTTCCTTTATACTTAGCCGATTCAGGCCAATTTTCTACTTGACTTATGTTGACCCCTAGACACATGGAGGGCTAGCGCTCATTTGATTTTCTACTTTGGAAACGCCCCCTGAAGTTGCACCGAGCTGGCATGTGTCTCCTTCTACCGGTCTTGGAATTTTCAATGGCTAACTCCGTCTTCATATTAACTTTAACCATGTGGTAAGTTGGCACTACTTAGAGATTGACCCTTTGATTTCACTTCCGAAATGGCGTCGTTAAGGCACGTGGAGACTTCCACCAACCCACCCATACTTAGTCAATTTTAACAATTGGCTCTATCCCTTTGGACCTAGGATGTGGAGGAGTCGATGCAAGTTTGAGAACCGCCCTACTTGACTGACTCTTGTCGCACGCGAATGAGGCACGTGGCACCTACCACCGAACTTCCATACTTAGCCAATTTTAGCTTGTTTTGTCTTCATTTTGTACCTAGGACATGCGAAAGTCTATGCTTATTTGAGGATTGTCCCTTGGACCTTGCCCCGGAGATGCACATTTGGACATGTGGAGGCTTCCATTGAACCTTGAAATATGGCCAAATCACATCCAATAAAAGATATTCATGTATTGCCCATGGACTCTGGGGAAAAAATTAACGAGAAACATACGCCTATCATTCTCGACTATGGGAAGAAAATAAAAAGAAGGAAAGGAACTTCACCATATGCCCAACTTTCAAATTGTTCTCCATGAATAGGAAAACTACAAACAATTCTAGGCTCGACGTGATTCAATACTCCAAGGTATAGACTCAAAAATTTTGAAACTTGACTTCAAAAGAGGGGAATTTTGGGGTCGACAACACTAGGAAAACGTAAAAATGAAAGTTGAAGGACCCCATCGGATGACCCAACCACCGTGTGGAAACTTGTTGATACTTGTAAATAGCTGTTTAGAACTCTATCTTGTGGCTTATTATGTAAAATTTGACTTTAGGAAAAATAGTGTTTCTCTCTCCTCCCAATCTCTCTCTTTCTAATGGATTAAGGAATGTAGTGAACTGAAATGAAATAAAAATGTGTCTCTAACACTCTCCTTTTTAATGAAAATTATTATTGTTATAATGTAAATGAGAAACTTTAATTATGCTAGATCTAGGTGGATGTCATGTCGGGGATTTTTCACCGATTTCATACTCACATGATTTTGTAGGATGGAAGTAAGATGGTGAAAAAGCATAGTGAAATTCTTTATTTATTATTGTAATTTTATATATTTTATTGGAAAATGTATATTTGTTTAATGTAATTACAAAGTAAATGAAAATTTTATTATTTAAATTTGGTAGTATGTATGAGATGCTAGTGTTAAGAATGCCTTGAGAAATATGTATTTAATCATAGGTGCCATTTTGATTGATTTACGTAAGAAAATTAAAAAAGGAAAGAAAAGGGGTTGGATATGGATGTTAAATGAAATCGAATTTATTATTTTATTGTGCATTCTCCTTGTGAATTTATGATGGAATCTCTAGAGTGTTGTGTTATTTAACTAGTAAATGTAGAAAATAAACTTAAATATAACAGTCAACCTTAGCTCAAAACTAATGCCTATCTACCCCTTCTTGCATGCCCTTTCTTAGCATAGAAGAAATTGTAACCGTTGATTGAACTTTAACCTTTTACTCGATGGCACCTCCTAGTGTAGGTAAATAAGATCCCTAGTTTGAGTTTATCGTCATAGTCGGTAATTTTAGCGACATCGTTGTAAATCTGACGGTTAAGAATGACATGGTCAAACTATTTTGGTGCAAACATATCTAACACTTCTTTAGTATCCTACTAGTCTACCAAGGCTTACGAAGGGGATCTAGAAATTATCTTCATCATCGAATGAATTCCTTACGGGATCCAAATGACACAAATGGACCTAGTGAAATAGTTGTACTATGACTTAAACTCTTGTTAATGAACTCTTTAGTCCCTCTCAGCTAAATGTGTTACCTTGGTTACTAACAACATATCACCTTGGTCTTTCATGAAGGTTGTCTATCATAAACATATCTTCTCACCTTAAACTCATACATAGTTAGGGCGTAGATCCTTAGGTGCAATTGGAATTATACCAAACCTTGGCTGGTTAAGGGGTTAACTTGACCAAAACCAAACAAAGGTAGTTTTCCTATCGTATTCGTATGATTAATCTCATGGTGGGATTTAAATGACACAAGTGGATGTCTTGGTTGTAGCATGTGTTAACACTGCAGTGTATAAGAGAAAATAATTGAGATGTCTCATGCTAGGTTACACTCCTTGTAGTAGTGAATCCATTAGTGAAAAATATGTGTTATTTTGTTTTAAAATGTTATAAAACAATGCTAATAATGAGACCATAGTGTGATGTAAGAGTAAAGCATATAATATTAAAACGAGATTTGAGGTTAGGAATAATGTCAATCTTGGAGTCCTTATAATTCAATTAAACATTTTCATGTGTTACAAAGAATATGAAATGCCCTTGGTGAGATCAAACTTCGAGAAAACAAAAGATTTATATAAACCTAAATAAAATTTCTTGATGTGGAAATGTTGAATGGACTCAACAAGTTATTGAACTATATTAACTATGGTAGGGAATAAAGATATTGTTCTCGAAGAATGTTTATGGGAAAAAGGTATCTTGAATCTAAATCCCCCCTTAAATCCTAAGTGTTCTCTCTTGACATCACGTCAAATTCTCTTGTGTAGCAAGTGTAAAAATTAAACATTGAATAAACATTTGAGAAGTATAATCTTAACATAAGAATGAGAGAATTAAGAACTTTGTATGCAATTTGAAATATGCCAAATAATTTTGTAATTTATGGAGATTTTGTAAGGGATAACGAGCCAACTTAAATGATTGAAATGTAAGTTGAATGTAAAATGAATTTAAGAAGTTGTATGTGGAAAAAGGATAAAACTATCTTTGCACAATAATGTTCTTTGAATGTTAATCTTAACTAAGATGCAATCATGGTAATGATGTGTTGTGGGTTTGCCAATCCTTGAGTCCCTTTTCTTGTGGTTGGATCATCACCAGTATTATTTCATTTGGGAAAGTGTGCCATCGACCAATATATGTTGTTGTCACGTGTCTATGTGAGTCAATGACTTATGCAAGTGTATTGTGCATTGTTGAGTTTCTCTTCTGAGCCCTTGTAATGTTGTGTAGTGAGCTATGTAAGTCAAAATAAAATGTGGGTGCTACCATGGCATTATTTTGGGTAGATATCAAAGGAATATTTTAGAGGATTGAAATACAGATACCATGGCTTGAACATGAGACCATGTTCACCCCAAACCCAATATTTATCAAAAATTAGATCCCTATCCTCAGGGGTTTCAAAAACAACAATAAAATAGGCTTTAACACAAGGGTAGAGTTCAATCTTACCCTTAATCATTTGCCTCCATCTATATGAGATCCAGTCATGGAACTAAGATAGCTTGGGCGAACTTATGAAATCTACAAATGAGATAACGCTGGGAAAGATTCTCCTCCTCCTTAAGGACCTCTTACAGTAGATCCTCATTTATCTTCAACATCGAGTCTTTTGAGATGGTTTTAAAAGTTTGTCAACATATCTTTTACTATTGTAGACACACCTATAATTACGCCCAAGCAATTTAAATACTTAAATTGTGCTAATTATCTCCTTTTATGCAAATCGATGACATATCGTCAAAAGAACTTATATTCCCTCTAATTGTCATCAATTAATTACAATACGCTAATTGATTAAGTCGCTACCCAAACTAACAACCTAGTTAACCACCTTCCATTGATTATCACTTCCTCTATCTTGATTAATTAATTATTATTAATTAATTAGTCTTCCCCTTCATTTAAACTAGTAAATCGATATTAAATTGATTTAATCCCTTTCTAATAGCCTGAATCACACTAATATTCTTCTAAATGGCTTCTATAAGCTTACACCTACCTATTAATTAATCACCTTTGATTAATTAAAATACCCCCCAACTCCCATGACTTGCTAAACATGTATTAAACCCTTCTAAAGTAAGGTTACTTTTAATAAAGCAACCTTATCCATTCCTAATGTTTTACCTTTATCCCACATTCATGAGAATGTGTTGAATCCTTTATCCTTTGGGCTATATAAAGAGCCCTCCACCTACCTTTTTAGTTACACCTAAACTCCTTAGAGAGCAAATGCAAAGCATATAGCAAAGAGAATAAGAGCTTGCACCTTGTTTTCTTGAGAGTTCATCATCTTGAAGAGATAAGCCTCTGTTTCTTAAAGTGCTTGGAGTCATATGGGAGGTGTCAAAAGGGTCTTATAGCCCAACTTTGATTAGCCCCCATTCCTAGGTTCTTGGAACATTAATGGACAACTATTTTTGATAGCCATGGTACCTACCTAGGTTCCTTCATTTATATGTTATTAGAGAATAGAGGATATTTAGGTGCTTAACATAGTTGATTTCATAGTTTTTTTTTATAATTGTTAAGCATCTAACCCTTGATTAATTCTTATCATGATGGTGTTTATAATGTTGTTTAATTCTTGTTAATTAAGACTATTTAGGTGTTAGTCTTTGTTTACATTAGCATTAGTTTAAAAACACTTGCACACATTTGGCACGCCTGGTGGGACTTACTCCATTATCCTTTGCACTTAATTTCAAGTTTTTGTAGTTAAGTTTCATTTTTGGTTACTAACCCTCTTTTACACATGTTCATCTAACTTGTTTTTCTTAACTTGTTTTGTTGAGTTTGCATGTGTTGAGTCTTTCTTTTAGGTATAAAGGAGGTGAATTGCTGTCAAAATTGGAATTGATGGGAAAATTTCAATATTTCTCCATGTTTTCATTTTTAGAGCTTACTTTTTCAACATTCTACATGCATGTTTTGTCAATTTCTTGAAAATTTTAAATTCTTGAGCATGTAGGTTAGTGTTTGATAGTGTTGAGTCTTCTATTGAAATATTAATGTGGTGGTTTGCTGTCAAAATTTAATATTGGTGAGAAAATTTTAAGATTTCATCATGTTTTCATTTTTAGAGCTTACTTTTTCATCATTCTACATGCTAGTTTTGTCAATTTCTTGAAAATTTTAAATTCTTGAGCATGTATGTTAATGTTTGATAGCGTTGAATCTTCTATTCATATATTGATGTGATGGATTGTTGTCGAAATTGAATCTTGGTTAGAAATTTTTCCCATTTTATAGATTAATAGACGTTTTTTTTTATATTTTTTGAGTGCATGTCAAGTGCATACCCATGAGCATAAGAGCATATGCGTAACCCATCTTTCGAAGGCCATAATTTTTTCTCCCGAACTCGAAATGACTCATTTTTTTGTGTTGGAAAGGTATTGAAGTTAACTATGAAATGAAAACATAAATTTTTAGGATTTATACTTATAGAAATTACGGGGGTTTTTCTCGTTAGTTTAAAATTGGTCATTTTTAACATGTCTAATGTTTTGATGAATGTTGTATTTCCATGCTTACTCGATTTAGACCAAAGCATGTGTATGCTCTTTTCTTGCACCTTTTGGTGATCTTGAGAATCAAAAACAACTTTGATCTCTATCTTTTTAACATTGGGATTAAACTTGGAAATTTGATTATTCATTTTGCTTAAGTGAATGAACCTTTTACAAAACATTTTTCAATGGTCCTTTGATTTGAAGTTTTTCATTTCTATATAGTTGGGATAAAGTTTGTGTATGCTCTTCTCTTGTACCTTAGGGTGATCTTGAGATTCAAAAGTAAATTTAGTCTTCATTTTATAACATTTGGTAAATTGGAAACTTCATCTTTCACTTTTGGTTTAGGGAATGAACAATTATCAAGAATTTTTTGTATGGTTCATTGATTGCAAAGCTTTTTTTACTTTTTAGTTAGATTATTTGTTGTGTATGCTTTTCTCTTGCATCCTTGGATGATCTTGAGAATCAAAAATAACTCTTAATCCTCTTTTAAATAATGTGATTTTCTTGGAGAACTACTAACGCTTCAGTGTAGGACCTAAAAACGCTTGTCAAAGAAAGGAGGAATGAAACAAAATAAAAAACTACTAATATAGTTGTTATATAGGTTGCCAAAAGGTGTTCAAGTAAACCACACCTAATTAAACAAGATAAAAAGAACAACATATTCAAAACATTATATTGCAGGTTTCAGAAAAGGGTACCTCCCTCTCCGTTCAACTGGAACATAACCCCTTTGGCATAATGCCTTAAGCTACAACAATGGGGGTGGTTCCAGGAACCCCAAAGTAGTCCACGCAAGAGGGAACCTTGTGGACGAAATGGGAAGTGCTCGCACTACCTACTTGACTAGTGATTCCTTTGTGAGATAGCATTACAGGTTGTTTGTTATGGTGACCCCAGTGATAGTACACATAGACACACTAGTTGCCTACTATTCTTGAAGGGGGTAAAGTAAAGCTGAAATACTCCCAAACTAGTCAGTGTGACTTTTTGGGTAAATCACACTCGCTCGTGGAAAATTTGTAACACCTAGGTGAGAGAACCACCTAGGAGAATATACTTTGGCTAGGAGCCCACTTTGACCATTTTAAAACAGTGTTGAGTTGTGAACCTTCTTTTTGAGAAATGTGTGATGTATTACTTTCACCTAGTTTTTACTTGCCTTAGGGCGAGGTGAAACTCTGCCGAAGTGAGGCTAGCATTTTTCGTCATTTTTCTTGATTTATTTCCTTCATATTCTTTTGACACTTTATTGATCAAAAGATGTGTGATTACCTTTGTGTTAACATTCGATCAAGCTCTCACTTTTATGTCCATTTACGCCCATCCATGTTTGCGGCTAGGTTAGTTAAACGTCTAAAGTGGCAGGGAGAGGCATTTTCACGTCATTTGGTAGCCATTGTGATCTTGATACCCACGTCAAGATCATCATTGTAGTTAGGCGTGGTTCATCACCATGGACTTCCATAGAGAGTCACTTGTTTGTCTCGTATCATTACAATTTTGATATTTATGTCTTGTTTCTTGTAAACTTGACATAAATACCTATATTATATGGTTACGATGCACACATTCTTAACTATTCCTAGCTATACTTTGAGACTTTTTTGTTCAGTTTTATTATTACCTCGATTTTAAAAGGTGTTAGGAACTACCATTTGTGCGTGTTATATCAATAGCACCTCAATATCAATACTTTACTTTCTTGCAAAGTAGGTTAACATATCTTGGTGATATTGTTATGTCATTCGCAAATCGTAATTGGCACTTTTTGAGATATAGGTCTTAATCAGATTTGAGCTTGCTCATCGTATATCTTGATTGGGAGATCGCATTTAACTTCATGTATTTACTTACGTCTTGTTCATTCCTTTGAACTTGGCATAAGTGGAGACATCTTGTTAATCATCTGGCATCGCAAATTACTTTGAAACGTAGTCTAGGAAGTACTTCATTTGATTAAGTTTTGGTACCAAACGATTGTTTCATTGGTGAATTTATTACTCTATCACATTGGTATTCTCACACTATTAATTTACTCTTAACACATACATCTTGTGTTTCACTTAGGGGTAGTCATTGAATTTTGAACAAATCTACAACTTACCTTAGTGAAACTTATCATGAAAACATGGCTCCCAAGATGTGTCTAGGGTTAAAGAAACAAACATATGAGGAACAATAGGTGCAAGCTTGGGAAACCTCTAATAGACAAGGGTCAAACCCATTTATCGGACACGATCTAGGACCACTATTTTCTACGTAAAAAGGAAACAGAAGAAATGGTCGACCATAGTGGAAACGAATTAGAGTCACCACGCGTGGACTTTGATTTTGACCCTACTCTACTAGACAAATTTCTTCTTAGAAACAAAGACAGAGTGTTGGCCCGGGTCGTCAATTAAGGGCCAAATTTCCCATCGAGAAGGAACAAATACTACAAACAAATGACACTACTGAGGAAGAACGCCCCCTTATCAATATGGAAGATATTTTAACAGGCGGACATGCTTCCACTTCTTACGCAGAAAATGATAAAGTGGTAGGGCATAGAATACCCCTCCTCAAAGTGCCATGAAGAAACAAAATAGAACTTGAGACAGAAGAAGAACCTCCACTAGTACGAAGAGGAGGAACCTTTAGAAGAAGAGGCTATAAACCAAGCCACAATCCAACAAAAAATCAGCAACCTAAGCCGACAACTTGCTTTGCTTACTTCCCATGTACAAAAAGATGCAAACAGGAACATTCAAAAGGTAAGGCCTAAGGTTAAGATCAACAAACTCCATCGGGAAAAACAAGGAGAAGAAAACATAGGGTACCATCGTGTTTACATCCCTACTTCTCCCACTAAAGAACAATTGCTATCACATGAAATGTAGTCTATGAAAGCGATGCTTGTGAGATTATAAGAGAGCAATATAGGGAGCATCAAGAAATATCAATATGAAGAGCTGTGCCCCTATCCTTTTGACAAAACAATGACCCTCCAATCCTTTCCAAAGAAATTTGATATGCAAAAGTTTGACAAATACAAAGGAAAGGGAGACCCAAGAGATCATGTTAAATATTTGTACATGGCATGTCAAGAGGTGTCTTATAGTGATAATTACCTTATCGACTTTTCCCCAAGAGTCTTGGAGGTCAAGCATTGGAATAGTTTACATGCTTACCACGGGATCAATTTCCACCTGGCCGAATTAGCGAGAAAGATTTTTGCATCACTTCTCGTATAACATGAGAGTACCACCCGCAGGAAAATCAAATAGGTGCTTGTGGACAACGGATCGGGATTGAACATCTACACGCTTAAGCTGGTCAAACAATTGGGACATACGAAGGAAGATATTGAGTCCCATATTATTACTATCACCACATATGACAACGCAGAAAGAGAGTCAGTAGGCACCATTACGCTGCCCATGGAGGTGGGCCCCACTTGTCATCGAAAAAGTTTCACATCCTAGACTTGGAACTTCCATATAATGTGTTTCTAGGCCGACCATGGATTCATGCCATGCGAGCCATGCCATCAATGTTTCATCAATGCATCAAGTCAAGCATGAGGGACATACGATAACAATACCAGGAGATTCAAAGCCCTTTGCTCATTATAGAGCTCTCAATAGCTTTGCATGAAAGGGTACATATGCATGTCCCTCCACAGATATAGTTGTTCCTCTTCAGTTTGAGGCTATGGAATCCCGTGTGGATTGATTCACTTAGTTCTTGCGCTCATGGGGTGTCTACTTCAACATCTCCATTTGATTCATGGGAGATGAAAATCCTGGGATATGGCTATGGGGAGTATAATGTACAACAAGTGCTCTTGGTGTCCGATCTCTCTTTGTCACCCAAGACTAGAGGTTGACCCAACTAACGCTTTAAGAGACCTAGAGAAGAAACACACTATTGGGTCATTCCCGCCTGAGAGGCTTGTTAGCCGAGGAGAAGTTATTTGATCCACCTACTACTGGGTCCCCGAGGACACTCACCATCCTATTACCAAACTCTAGAATATGAAAATCTAGAAAAATGATGTACTCCATGGGCTACAAAGGCCTAGGATGTGGGAGGAATGAACAAGGAAAAGAGAACCAATCCCTCTTCCACATTTTAAAACAGAAAGATACGGCATTGGGATTCGTCCCACGGAGCACACCCCAATGATTAAGATGCGACTTTCTGAGCGTGAGGATAGTTCTGATTACCTAGAAAATGATACGAATTCTTTTTGTAGCCAATATGAGGATTTGGACTCCACAAAACTTTTTATGAATAACGTTGTCCCTAACCATCACCCCCACCGAACCAACCCTTGACCTTGTATACCCTTCCCTTGTTGAATGGGATGAACAACATCACGTGCCACTAGATTTATTCGAGAATGATGAGGTTATGCAGCAGAGTTTATGGGCATAAGGGATACAATCCCCATTGGATATCATAAGAAAGGTTTCTCTATCGACTTAGACACCCATGCCTACTTTGGTGAGGAGGGTGAACTTGGTGGTCAACAAAATTTAAAGAAAAGTGAGGGCAAAAGTTCTAAATGAAAGCCTTGGAAAATGTCGAAATCCAAGTCGCATAGTGAAAACCTCTTTGAGGCATTGGCTTACAAACAAATAAGAAAACCGAAGGACAAATAAAGTGACCACACCAAGAATGAAAATATCGTGGAGACATCCTTGGATGAAGATCTCAACCTTCCTCGATCCTACACGTATGGAGGATTTATCAAAATTGTTAGTCGAAGAAACCATTGATGTCAACATTGGTACTGAAGAAGATCCCAAGATAGTAAAATTGGGGGCATCACTCTCAGCTAGAGAACAAAAGATGTTCACTATGTTGTTGTGAGAGTTCATTGATGTGTTTGCATGGTCTTACAAAGACATGCCTAGCCTAGATCCGACTTTGGTCATGCACAACCTAGTCGTGCACGTAGACGCCAAGCCTATCAAACAAAAAATCTAAAAGATGCATCCAAGAGTGGCCTTGTTGGTCAAGGAAGAGTTAGAAAGGTTGTTTGTAGCAGGATTCATTCGACCAATTGAATATTCTGAATGGATATCGAACATTGTTCTTGTCCAGAAGAAACCTATCGGTATCCAAATCTCTACGGATTTTAGAGACATCAATAAGGCTTTCCTTAAAGATGACTTTCCGTTACCCAACATTGATATGATTGTTAAATCTAAAGAAGATATGAAATTCTATCACTCATGGATGGATTTTTGGGTTATAATCAAATTAAAATCGCCGAGGAGGACCAACACAAAATAGCTTTCACAACTCCTTGGGGCACCTTCTGCTATCAAGTGATGCCATTTGGCCTTAAGAATGCGGGAGCAACTTATCAGTGGGCCATGACAGTAATCTTTCATGATATGATTCATGAAATCATGGAAGACTACATAGATGACATCCTAGGAAAGTCCAAAACAAGAGAAGATCATCCTGTCATTTTGCGGCGTATCTTTGAGCACCTGTAGAATACAAAGTCAGATTGAATCCCAAGAAGTGTGTCTTTGGGGTGCTATCGGGGGGTGTTATCATTGTGTCAAGACGAGGTATTGAGGTAGACCCTGCTAAAGTGTCTGCCATCACTAAAATGCCTCCACCTGAAAATATCAAGCAATTGCGTAGCTTGCAGGGGAAAATTCAAGCCATTCACCGCTTTATCTCACAGCTTGCAGATAAATGTCACTCATTCACCCATTTTCTTAAAAAGGATGTCACTTTCATCTGGGGACCCAAGCAACAACAAGCCTTTGCTTTGCTTAAACAGTACCTGGCCAATCCACCTATTCTCATGCCTCTAACTCCGAGAGAACCACTTTTGCTCTATATTTCCGCTACACAATACACTATTGGTGCGCTCACCCAATATGGCATTAACCATAAGGAGAAAGTGGTGTACTATCTGAGTCGCACTCTCATTGCCTATGAACTTAATCATCCTTAGATCGAAAAGGCTTTCTTGGCTGTTGTTTTTACCTTTCAAAAACTTCGCCATTACCTACTGAATACTAAGACCAAGCTCATATCGAAGGTCAACCCACTCAAGTATTTGTTGTCCAAACCCACCCTTACAGTAGAATGGATAATCGGATCATTCTACTTAGTGAGTTTGATATAGAATTTGTCCATTAAAAATCGTTAAAGGACAAATACTGCAAATCAGCTAGTGGAAGCACCTTTGCAAAGCATAGAGCCTTTGAGTCTGGAACTGCCAAATGCCTCTTTTCTCTACATTGAAGAATCATGCATATGGTAGATACATTTTTGGTGGATCTTTTACGTTTCATGGTTCAGGTGAAGGAGTGGTCCTTATTACTCCTTCAAGTGATCCTATACCATAGGCTTTCCACTTGGCCTTCCCTTGCACAAACAACATTACAAAGTATGAAGCACTCATTGCAAGGATGAAGCTGGCCATCAAGTGGAATATTCATCATGTTAAGGTTGTAGGTGATTCATAGTTAATCATTAAACAAGTTAAAGATGAGTATAAGGTTAAGGATGACAAACTCATACCTTACAAGAAGTTAGTGGAAACTCTAAAGGAGTATTTTGTGCACATCACCTTTGAGCAGATCCTAAGAGCGTAGAATAGATCGAGAGGATGCTATCGCAAATGGTGGGATCTATGCTTCAGTATTCACTAGGAACAATGATATGTCATTCTTCATTGAAAAATATATGCCAACCCGCATATGACATGCTAGAATCTTGCCTAGCTTGTGAGGTTGTTGGTCCCCATTCACCATGGTATGAACCCATTTTCACCTATCTTAAGGACAACACATTCCCTCCCGATATCTCCCACTTTGAAAAGCAGAGCCTAATCCGCCAAATATCCCATTACACCCTTTTAAGAGGTACACTTTATCATTGTGGCTATGATGGGAATCTGTTACGTTGTCTGGATGTGATGGAGTCAATCCAGAGCAATCACGGAAGTACACGAAGGAGTATGCGAGTGCATACAAACGGAATGGTCTTGGATAAGAAATTATTGAGAGTAGGTTACTATTGGCCTACCATGGAACCGATTATTGCAA
Organism: Taxus wallichiana var. yunnanensis; assembly: GCA_018340775.1. Lineage (NCBI taxonomy): Eukaryota > Viridiplantae > Streptophyta > Pinopsida > Cupressales > Taxaceae > Taxus > Taxus wallichiana. Next base: position 627,770,133 of record CM031239.1, read on the forward strand.
TTACGATAGAAAATGTGTGCTTTGCCAAAAGTATGGAAATTTTATCCATGCTCCATCACAGCCATTACAACCAATCACTACCCCATGGCCATTCTCTAAATGGGGACTCGATTTAATAGGGAAGCTTACTCCTACCTCCTCTGATGGTCATACACATATCATCACAGCCACTGAATATTTTACAAAATGGGTGGAGGCCGTCCCTTTAACCTATGTCACAGGAGCACAAATTTCTAAATTCATCATGAATCACATTATTTGTTGGTATGACATTCCCTGACCATTATTACTATGATAATGGGAATTCATTTAAGAACAAAACTATGAAAGGTATTTGCCAACGGTTCCAAATCAAATTGAAATGGTCCACGCCATATTACCCTCAGGGTAATGGACAAGCTAAGGCAACAAACAAGACTTTGGTTAGGATAATGGAGAAGATGGTCAACAAAACAGGTCACAACTGGCACCTACAAATTCATCCAGCCCTTTGGGCTTACCGAACATCCATTCGCACCCCTACAGGTGTGACACCATATTCCCTAGTGTTCGGGACAGAATCTATCATCCCCTTAGAGATTGAACTTCCATCCCTGAGGATCTCTCTTCGAGACTATCTGGATAAAGATGAAGATTACCAAGTGGCAAGATTGGCTGAGTTGGAGCTACTGGATGAGAAGCGTATTCGTGCTCTTAATCACCTGAAAGTATATCAACACAGATTCTCCAGAAACTATAACAAGAGAATCATCCCTCATCAGTTTGAGGTTGGTGATTTAGTCATGAAGGAGAACCAGTTCAACACCCGAGCAGAGCGAGAAAAGAAAGGGAAGTTCGAACCCCATTGGTTAGGACCCTATGTCATAGTTGCAAGCATGCACATAGGGGGCATACAAGTTAGCTCACCCCAATGGTGATGAGCTCGAGAGCCCATGAACGCCATGCATCTTAAGAGGTTTTACGCCCGAACATGGAAGTCATAGAAAGTCATAAAAATAAAAAAATCAAAAAAATTCAAAAAAAAACAGAGAGAAAATAAGTCATCCACTTGTGAAAACCATGCAATGGCACTTTGGGCAAGTCCTTGGGTGAAAACGGTTTCCGACGCCTCAGGAAGATTCGTTGTTCGTAAGCATTCTATATTAGAAGGGTAGTTGTCTTTGGCCTGGACCTAGTTCTACCTCCGAGTTTCCTTGTGCACACCATTCTATCCAGCCTTGATCCGGCTTTGCCTTCTTTTATTCGTTTGTGAGGGATGTGGTCTTTTGTGATTTCCCATCTTACGCTGGGGGCAACTCAACAACTTCACCTTCTTGTTCATAAGTGCATGGCTTCTACCCTTGTATATTCCCCACCTAACGTTGGGGGCATCCACGCTTTCTTGGTTACCTGCACATAGCTTTGGAAACCGTTAGAAAACACAAAAACAATAGAAAATTGTTTCGAGAAAACACAAAAACAATAGAAAATTGTTTCGAGAAAACACAAAAACAATAGACAATTGTTTCACAAAAACCTAAACAATAGAAAATCGGTGCATGAAAACATATCTTACAAAAACATTTACTTGCATTGCCTTGTTTCCTTGCTTTGCTTGTTGTTTGTATAGTGTTTTGCGGGCTTACTTTTGAGTTGTTTGTTGCTTAGGTGTACTTTGTCATAGTTTATCTTATCTTGCTTAGAATAGATTCATTTTTACTTGTGCACGTTGTAGTGGGTTTCGACATGCTAGTGTGTTAATTCATTATTTATTTCTAAATGCATTTGGTTTTGTTTTGTTACTTGTTAATAAGGCATGGTGATTCATGGTGTATTGCATTAATTCTTGGTGTTCTTTGTAGCATTTGGCTATGTTTCTTGCATGTGCTCTATTTTTTATCATTCACATCACATTACCATCACTATCATCACATCTAGCATCATCTATACATCATATATAAACAAAAATGCTAAGTTTTACATCATGCATGTATGCTAAGCTAATCATCACATATCATATCATCAATGGGGGCAAGAGGGGTTGCGCATAATAAAAAATCTATCCCCCCGCACCAATATCATCATATCATCATGTCTATATACATCAAAATAATACTTGAAAACAACATTTGATATTGTCTACAGATCTATCATCTACAATCTACAACACACCTCAAACGATCACGTGCGATCACCATCTCTCCCGAGTGTCGAGCCTCATGGTAAGTTTTCTAAACCGAGCGGTTAAAATGACCACGATTGCGATGTTTTTACTCCCATGGGGGGTATATTAACCTATTTTTCACCATTCGACGGTAGGGACACCCGCTTAGCTCACCGTTTTCTCCTCTGTCACTGTGGTATAATTATTTTTAATTAAATAATTATTTTTCTCTTATTTTTCACCGTATTTGGGCTTTTCTATCCAATACCCCTTTCTTATCCCCGGAAAATTTTATTACTCTCTGTCAATTTTTATTCTTCTTCACACCCTCGTAAATAATTATTTTTAATTTTCCACTAAACAAGGACATTATTTGTTGTTTGTTTCTCCTTTCTTCCACCTAGGCACTTTCGTTGCCCCTAAGCCCTTATTTTTCTTCTTCTCCTTTCTTCTATTGTTTAACATGGTTCAGAAAGCCAAAACAATACAAACATTTACTCTATCAAAAAATCCCAAAAACAATGCAAAATTTTTCAAAAAATTCCTAAAAAGTAAAACACCCTACAAAATGGTAACTTGCTTCTTACGGCTGAAACTTGTATCTTGCGCATGGTATTTTCTCCATATCCTGTTGGTTTGTCTCACATCTTCCCCGATTAATATGACTCACGGATCACCGGATTCACAACCATTCACAAAAGCTAGCTGCTTGCTTCGTCTATACTCTGGGGCACTTTTGGTTGCTTGGTGTTGTTTCGTTGTGCACAAACACTTTTCATGGACCCCGTGTCCATTTTCATTTCCCCTTGCATGTATCCTTGCTTGGGGCATCATTTTTAACCCTTGTCATCAATCATGAACTTGTGGATCTCTTCAGTACTGATAACAAAACATTTGTACAACTATCTTGACCGTTGTTGGGTTGGATATGTGTGTTCGTACTTGTTTTCCCTGTTAGATGAGCTTGTTTCCTTCTCGTATTGCATTGCATTTTTGTATGTTGCGTGGAGTTGGTACTTTCAACAATAGACAATTGTTCGTAGTATGATTTTTCATGTCATTCCACCTTTGTTGTATGCTTATTTTTTCTTAATAAGGGCCAATGATGTAGTTCCTATGGCAATATGATGACATCAAATTTGTTTCACATAAACAACGGATAGAGGCTAAGCTCTTTCTCTCCCCTCTTCCTTATTTCTTCTACACCACTTCCCTTTTCACCCTCGCTTTTTTCTCTCTCAGGGCATCTTGCCTCCTCCCATCGCTCTACCTATATCTCACATTTTTCGATTGTCGATCGACTTCTTTCACCACCCCATCGACACTTGAGGGGGCATTTCTTCCTCCTACTAATTTTTCTCCTATTCCTTCAAAAAAATTCTTCCATCTACTATCTTTGAAGTGACATCACTTACGCCACCCTAAAGAGGGGCAAATATAAACACCTATAATTACGCCCAAGCAATTTAAATACTTAAATTGCGCTAATTATCTCATTTTCCATAAATAGATGACATATCATCAAAAGCGCTCATATTCCCTCTAATTGTCGTCAATTAATTACAATACGCTAATTGATTAAGTCGCCTACCCAGCTAACAACCTAATTAACGACCTTCCGTTAATTATCACTTCCTCTATCTTGATTAATTAATTATTATTAATTAATTAGTCTTCCCCTTCATTTAAACTAGTAAATCGATATTAAATTGATTTAATCCCTTTCTAATAGCTTGAATCGCACTAATATTCTTCTAAATGGCTTCTATAAGCTTACACATACCTATTAATTAATCACCTTTGATTAATTAAAATACCCCCAACTCCAATGACTTGCTAAACATGTATTAAACCCTTCTAAAGTAAGGTTACCTTTAATAAAGCAACCTTATCCATTCCTAATTAAGTTTTACCTTTATCCCACATTCATGAGAATGTGTTGAATCCTTTATCCTTTGGGCTATATAAAGAGCCCTCCACCTACCTTTTAGTTACACCTAAACTCCTTATAGAGCAAATGCAAAGCATATAGCAAAGAGAATAAGAGCTTGCACCTTGTTTTCTTGAGAGTTCATCATCTTGAAGAGATAACCCTCTTTCGTAAAGTGCTTGGGTCATATGGGAGGTGTCAAAAGGGTCTTGTAGCCCAACTTTGATTAGCCCCCATTCCTAGATTCTTGGAACATTAATGGACAACTATTTTTGATAGCCATGTACCTACCTAGGTTCCTTCATTTATATGTTGTTAGAGAATAGAGGATATTTAAGTGTTTAACATAGTTGATTTCATAGTTTTGTATTGATAATTGTTAGCATCTAACCCTTGATTAATTCTTATCATGACAAAGTGTTTATAATGTTGTTTAATTCTTGTTAATTAAGACTATTTAAGTGTTAGTCTTTGTTTACATTAACATTAGTTTAAAAACAACACTTGCACACAACTATCCTTTTGATTGGAGACAACTGCAGCAAAAGATTTGGTAGAACCTCCACTCCCTAGCCTAGGTGTTTCGTTACCATACTTCGCCATGCTTCTGCCACCCTACAAAAGGGCATCATATCTAATAGGGTCGCTCCCCCAGATCTGTTGTTAGATCCACAGCTCATGCTGCTTAAGTGAGAATGATGGCCACCATTTTCCTTAGCAGAGTCAGACAGAGGGTTTCGATAATCAGATTTGGCTTTCTGGGCAGAGGTGACTCCTGCTTTTTCTGCTTGTTTGGCCCGAGAGCCATTGCCACCTCCTCCTCTTGTGGGAGAGTCGTCAATAGAGCCGGATTTTATAGATTCCACAGCCAGGTTTTAAACACGTGAAGCACAACTAAAGGCCAAATCGATCTATGAGATATGCCCTTCGGTATGGTCAGTTGTATCCTTCCTACCGTTTCCGTCCTTATCATGAATTTGTTATTTTGTTGCAAGGTCACGAAGATTAGGGATCTGTTCTTTTCTCTGTCTGCACCCTTCAACCTGTACAGATGGCGACAAGGGGGAAGGTGCCACGAAGACGTTCAGATTGGGGTCTTCATTTTCCTAACCAGGCGCTGTTAGTCACAGCATTTTCTATCTAACGCCTACCGCCGCCACCATAGATCTAGACGCGGTTAGGGTTTTCATGAAAAATGACTAGAGGAGCCATCTGTTCTTTTTTATTATTAACTATGAAATCCATTACCTTACTATTACCTTAGTTCTTTTTTAGTATTAAATTCCTTATTTCATAGTAAATGTAATCAATTACCATGATAATAAACGTCAATAAAGCTAAGATGAATGTTTTCTAGGTGGCCGACAATTTGGACCATGATAGTTCACTTAAAAATATTCGTTGGAAACAAGCTCCATTGACATGAAAGAATATATTCCATCCAATGTTAGACGTGGTTTGCATAAATTACAGCAGAACGTTAAATCAGGAGAAAACATCCCAACCGATTTCCTGACCTGTTACTAGCATTAGTACCTTTCTCTTTTATTGGTGAAATAGCTCAATCATACCTTATATATATATATAATTGATTGAAAAAAATCCTCTAAGATCATCACCATACTCTAGGAGTTTATAATGTTACTCTGAATTTCGTAAAAGGAGACGAGTGGCAATCCGTATGAGCATCCAAGAGGCATGCGACTGATTGCACCGGGAGTAGCAGCCTAATGGTCTTAAGCAAAAGCTAGAGGTGACTAACCACCATTTGAAATTTCTCAACCACCGGGTTCTAAATATGGAGCATCACATTGGAAATAACAACCTCTTTATTAGTGATAGAAAATATTCTATCCATATGAACATCATCAACAATGGCATTATTTCTGTCTTTCCAAAGATGAAAAAGAATATTAGTTCCAAAGATGTGCCAAAAACATTTTGCAAATGGAAGGTAAGAGGACCGATTCCCCCAAGAGAATCATATTCCGGGTAAAGAAATATAAAAAAAGGGTTAAAACATGGTATGAACCCACTTCCATGGCGATTGAGCTCTAGAGAAAAAAAAAAGCGCTTGATAGAATTTGGTTGATTGTAGTCCAGGAAAGTGGGGTTAAGACCCATATGCTTGAGTCAATCCCCAATTAGAAGCCCCTAGTGTAAAATACAATTAAAGTATTTTAACAGTTGAAAATAGTGTAAAATAAATTTTAAGTTTAATTCACTTGTTACATATTTATAAAAAGATAATTATACATTTTCTTTTTGTAAATTGTATTTAAAATTACAAAATTAAAACTTTAGTACATTGTAATTAATGTAAACCATTAGTGCTTATACACTACAACAAATACGTCTTTTTACCACAATTATTCCACAATTTTTCTACAATTTAAAAGAACTAGAGAATATTTGTTGCATCTCTATGATATTTCTTTTATTCATTTTTTAGGTTTTGTAGATATTCTACAATTTACATATACTAAACTTTTATTTACCACGTTATATTTATAAACTATTATAAAAAGACTAATATAACATTATATTAATATTAATATTTAAAACCCTAATAAATGGTTCGTAGTACAAAAAGAGGGAAAAGACAATCCAAATGGAATTTTCCTCCAAGCAACTATGTCAAATTTAACTTCGATAAGTGCTCTAGGGGCAACCCTCGGGGAAGGCCGGGTGCTAGTGGCATCTTCAAAGAGTCTCATGGAGTGCCCATACTTAGTTTTTTCGAAGCATGGGCCGTATGCACCAACACATTTTCCAAAGCCAAAACATTGTGGAGAGGATAACAAATTTCCAAAGACAAGCAATGGATAAATCTACTGATAGAAGGAGATTCATTAATAATCATTAAGGTTGCTAAAATTGGATGGGCAAGGCATTGGAACTTTCACCTCATTGTTGAAGATTGTTTTAGACTTCTCAATGGTATGCAAATCTCTCACATCCCTAGAGAATCCAACATGGCTCTTGCGGTCTCACCAATGTAGGGGTGGATTTAAATTTTTCGAACCCCTTAGATTGGGCAAGGTGGAAATAATGTTAAAAATGTGCAATAATTAAAAAGATGGGATGAGCTTAGTTGTTCTTGTGGCAGATGAGCTGGCCTCACTTTCTATTAATGAAGGTAGCGAATAATTGATACAACTCACCTGCCTTTAGCGCAATATCTAGGAGATGTGTCCGAATAGATTTGGGCAGGTGACAAGGTGGGTTATTTAAACAAGATTTTAGTAGTTTCCTCACATATGGCTAGCACTCTCTCTATATGGTGCAAGGGAATTACGGTGGTGAAACATGGAGGAAAAGGAACATGAGGATAAAGGGTGGTATTGCTAAGTAATACAGCTTAAAGAGATGCAAGAAAATCTGGTGTATCATTTCGTTTCAAAGTGACATGCACTATTTCTTCCTTGGCACAGTGAATGATCTCAAGCTTTGTCACTTGCTAAACACGGGCCATTTGATCGATAGAGGAACTACAACTATGGCTATGGGATACCGGCATCAAGTACTAATTCGTGGGGTCAAGGATCCTAAACTTCTCAGATGGATGGCTACCAACCTTTTGAGGGTGCAACTTTCTACCAAGTTGGGGGATATGGTTGTGGTGGAAGAGGTTGTGTAAGTGACGAATGATCCTAGCCAATCCAACACACATCTAGATACACCGAAAGTAACACATATAATTGACGCTCGACGACTCGCGGTGTCGGGTCAGAATGCGCCTTTGTTATCCATGAGGATCTCGAGGAGTTCGGGTTTGATATGGGTTTGAAAATGGACCAAATGTCGTAAGTAATGAAAGATATGGTGTTGGAGAGCATCCAACGGGGGAAGAAGAACGATGTTATTTGTGTTGCCTTGCACATCCCTTCGGAGAATTTTGAGGCTTCCACCCTTGCCATTTCCTTGGTTGCTCGATTATAGAGGATGAAGCACGAGATGCCGATACATCGCCACCGTTAGGGTTACCAACACTTCGATGAGGAGCTTAAATAGTTAATAGTCTAATTTTTTTTTTTGTCGAATGTAATCTCTTATATGCTAAACCATCATTGATGGTTCCTACCGTAACATGAACTCCCCTTGTTTACGGTGGTTTTTTCTCGCTATATTAAATATACTAAAATAGTGAGGCTTGGAGCCTCTTTTTTTATTGATAAAAAAAAATTTAAAATTAAATAACATAAAAATATTATATTATCCTATTTTAATTTTTTTACTTATTTAAAAATATATATTAAATTTTTAAATGGAAATAAAAATATTATGAAAATCAAATTATATAACAATACATTTATTCTTATAAGTACTCATAAGATTAATAGATTTTTATGTTTATAACATTCCTCTCGGTTATTTATATGGTTATAAATAATTATGTAAACTTAACAAATTGTTTTCTAAATAAAAACTATATAATTAAAATTTTCATACCATCCATTATTAATGTATTTATTATACCTATTAATATTATAAATATTTTTTTGTAATATACTAATTTTTTTATATATATTGATGCCATTTCCAACTATTAAATTTGTTGGACCTCCATCATTTCACTACGGATGAAGAGTTGTCATGCCACCTTGCATCGCAACTTGAGCATGTGAGACACTTGGCACGTGTGCTATTTGACTTGGCCATGACAATAATTACATGATCTGCACTCATTGTTATTTGTAGGAAACTTTGTGTCTCCACCATTTCGATATGGCATTCCATGGGCTTCATTGTTCACTAGTTATGCTACTACTTTTTTGTAGAATGTGTTGAATGCGATGCGTTCCCTCAATTTTTTTAAGAGAGACTATGGCTACTAATGGTAGTGATGATGCGGTGCCAAATGATAAAACTGGGATTTAAAGGAACTAGCAATGTTTTAGATTCTTGTGCATAATGTGGAGTAAAGCACCTCGTCTTGACTTCATCAATCGGTGCAGTTTACATGGATCCAAACAGATATCCCGACTGCAATGCGGAAATATAAGGATAAAAAAGGAGTAAAGGGTCGTTTATGTAACTTGAGAGAACAAAGAAAATTTGGTGGAGCTAAAATTTGTATACCTCAAGATTCCCTGAAAATGGCTACCTGCAATGGCATTTCAAAACAGGCACATGAGTTTTTGTTTTCTTCTTCCCTTGACAAGGGTTGAGATAAGTGCAGGAATATCCACATGTCGTGTGTTGACACATTTTCATTTTTAAACCAACGAGTTCTCAAATTCAACCACAAGATATCCGTCTAATAAAGACATCATGTTTCCACTACTTGGGCCACGAGAAATTATAGCCGGGGTAGAGAAATTTACCAGATATATGTCAATTGATATGTATTTTTCTTGATAGTATGTTTTCTGTGCATGTATGAATTCCTTGTTATATTTTTTATCTCGTCCTAAGAAAACCCCATAGCTATGAAGGTACAACATATTTCTTATCACAATTAATATCTACAGAGATACTGTCATGTTCATATTAGGTCCATTAGACTAGGGATTTGGAATAATCATGCACCCTTGTTAATTACTTTAGGAACTCGTATTGCCAATGAGTTGTACGTTTCTTGTGATTCTTTTGGGAGACAAAATGTAGTCAAGGGAAAATGTGGGATTAGGTTAATTTAATTTAGCTTAATTCTATTATGTATTTGTTTTTGTGATCAACTTATCTTCAAGATAATTTTAGAAGTAGGATTCCTATAATCATCTTGTTAAATGAAAATAATCACCTCTCGTGGGGAAGCTTTAAAGTTGAGATAATAAAGTTATGGTATGTATGTTGTGTCTTCTAGTTGTATTACATGCTATCTATGATGGGTTGTGCCTATCCCTCACGTAAGTTTGCATGGAGAGTTATGTGGCATGTAGCCTATGGTAACATTGACTATTCGTCTCCATCCGCCTCCGTCTCCCTATGCCTCTATCTCCATCTATCCAACCATCATATCACAAATCATTAGTATTGTCACCTAATAAATTAAAATTTGAAATTTGAAATTTTCCCATGCACTTATTCCATTTCCTTATGTTAATGACTTCATTTTCCCTATTTTATCATGCAGGATGTCCAGATTCACAAAGAGGAATGCATGATTTCTAAAATCTTTGTGATTGTTGCCCCGTGAGGAATAGGCACCTACACATGCATAGCAAAAATGGATCATTTGATAATATACAAAAAGGAAAAGCGATTCTATGAAACTGCGTTTGAGGTATCTTTTGTGTGCTCATAGTTTTGGATGTTAAGGATCATGAAGACCGGTGGATGATCTATTTACACCATAGCTTCTCGGATTTGTGGCCCAACTAAATGCAATCCACACCAAAAGTCTATCAAGTATTTCTATGCCTAGATATAATTTTCTTCCCTTTTTCCACATGCTTGAGGTTTACGAACTATAGATAAAATGTTTGTTTCCCTTCAGGTCACAATCGGTGCTCTAACTCTCAAATATAAGAAATGTCTTACAAATTTTTTGGTCGTGATTGGAATTTTGATAGCCATGGAAGGCTTTGTCTCCATTTTCAAAAGTAAAGTGTTAAAGCAACTTACACCACACATGTGGGACTTCACAGAATGGGTTCGAGATGATCGACAAGGATGCATGTCTAGGAAACTCACCGTGGAGAAGAAGACATAGTCATCGGTATTATAGACACGACTTAAATTTGTACATAGTCTTTCATTTTACAATTAACACAATATTGAATAAAGATCAATATGTTGTATGTTTATTTACTTTAAGATCAAGATCTCTCGAAATATGGTATGGAAAAAAATTAATTAAGAATTATTAAAATTATCTAGATATTTTTATGATACATATTCAGAACTTTGAATAATGTGATAAGAAGTTGGGCCAAAGATAGAAGTAAAATGAGAGAAAATGAGAGAAAGAAGTGGTGCCACACTTATTCACTTGGGATGTTGTATTAAGAAAGTTATCCTAAAAATTTATTTCTTCATATCTTTAGACTTTCATATTCAAATATTCTATTTAAGGTAGCAACTTTTGTAAGGAATGTATTAAATGGTGGAATTCAAATATTTAAATAATATTTTTATAGAAATAATACGAGAAATTGTGTATTTGAAAAATATGAAAATTTTAATAGTGAAAAGCATAACTATATAACATATTGAAAATGATTAAACACTCATTTTAATCATTTTGAATATGTTATATAGTTATGCTTTTCACTATTATAAATTTCATATTTTTCAAATACACAATTTATCGTATTATTTCTATAAAATATTTTATTTAAATATTTGAAGTCCACCATTTAAAGGTAGAGGTATGCACAATTAAAGGTGTTCAAAATCCCTTTATTTCTATCATGATTTGTATTCCAAATATTAAGCCATACTCCATTGATGCCGTAATAGATATAGGAGCTGATATTAGCCTATTAAGTAAATGTAATCAATTACCATGATAATAAACGTCAATAAAGCTAAGGTGAATGTTTTCTAGGTGTCGACAATTTGGACTATGATAGTTCCCTTAAAAATATTCAATGGAAACAAGCTCCATTGACATGAAAGAATATATTCCATCCAATGTTAGACGTGGTTTGCATAAATTACAGCAGTAATGTTAAATCAAGACAAAACACCCCAACCAATTTCTCGACTGCATTACTAGCATTAGTACCTTTCTCTTTTATTAGTGAAATAGCTCAATCATACCTTATATATATATATATATATATATATATATATATATATATATATATATATATATATAATTGATTGAAAAAAATCCTCTAAGATCATCACCATACTCTAGGAGTTTATAATGTTACTCGAATTTCGAAAAGGAGACGAGTGGCAATCGGTATGAGCATCCAGGGGCATGCGATCGATCGTGACCTGGGAGTAAAGAACCTAATGGTCTTAAGCAAACGCTAGAGGTGACTAACCTCCATTTGAAATTTCTCGATCTCTGGGTCTAAATATGGAGCATCACATTGGAAATAACAACCTCTTTATTAGTAATAAAAATATTCCATCCATATGAACATCATCAAAATGGCATTATTTTTGTCTTTCCAAAAATGGAAAAAATATTAGTTCCAAAGATGTGCCAAAAAAATTTGTAAATGGAAAGTAACAAGACCGATTCCCCAAGAGAAACATATTCCAGGTAAAGAAATCTAGAAAAAAGGGTTAAAACATAGTATGAATACATTTCCATGTCAATTGAGCTCAAGAGAAAAAAACGTGCTTGATAGAATTTGGTTGATTGTAGACTAGGAAAGTGGGGTTAAGACCCATATGCTTGAGTCGATCCCCAATTAGAAGCCCCCGGTGTAAAATGTAGTTAAAGTATTTTAACGATTCTACATAAATAGTGTAAAATAAATTTAAAGTTTAATTCACTTGTTACATATTTATAAAAAGATAATTATACATTTTCTTTTTGTAAATTGTATTTAAAATTACAAAATTAAAACTTTAGTACATTGTAATTAATGTAAACCATTAGTGCTTATACACTACAACAAATATGTCTTTTTACCACAATTATTCCACAAATTTTCTACAATTTAAAAGAACTAGAGAATATTTGTTGCATCTCTATGATATTTTCTTTTATTCATTTTTTAGGTTTTATAGATATTCTACAATTTACATATACTAATAAAAATGTGTAGAGAATTCACATATCTAATCCTTCCGAAAGAAATTCTACAATTTTTAAAAAATAAAACTAATATTTACCATAAACTTTTATTTACCACGTTATATTTATAAACTATTATAAAAATACTAATATAACATTATATTAATACTAATATTTAAAACCCTAATAAATGGTTCGAGTACAAAAAAGAGGAAAAGACAATCGAAATGGAATTTCCCTCCAAGAACTATGTCGAATTTAACTTCGATGGTGCCTCTATTTAAGTAGGCAACCATAGTAGGTAGTATGGTCTTGGTGGCATCTTCAAAGACTCTCATGGAGTTCCCATTCTTGGTTTTTCAAAGCATGGGCCATATGCACCAACACATTTTCCGAAGCCAAAAATTGTGGAGAGGATTACAAATTTCAAAGACAAGCAATGTGTAAATCTACTTTGAAAGAAGGAGATTCGTTAATAATCATTAAGGTTACTAAAATTGCATAGGCAAGGCACTGGAACCTTCACCTCATTGTCGAAAAATGTTTTAGACTTCTCAATGGTATGTAAATCTCTCACATCCCTACAGAGAAGCCAATAGAGTCAGACAGTCTCACACCAATTTAGGGGTGGATCTAAATTTTATCGACCCTTAGATTGGGCAAGGTGGAAATAATGGAAAAAAATGTGCAATAATTAAAAGATGGGATGAACTCGGCGGTTCATGTGGCGAGATGAGATGGCCTCACCTTCTATTAATGAAGGTAGTGAATAATTTATACAACTCACCTACCTTTAGCGCGATATCGGGAGACGTGTGAGAATAGATTTGGGTAGGTGACAAGGTGGGTTATTTAAACAAGATTTTAGTAGTTTCCTCACATATGGATAGCACTCTCTCTGCATGGCGAAAGGGAATACAATGGTGAAATGGAGAAAAAGGCACATGAGGATAAATCTAGTAATGATTAAAGAGATGCAAGAAAATATGGTGCATCCACTACTAGAAAGAGGGATACTTTTCCATAATGTTATCCACAAAATAATCAATTTGTGGAAAAATTATGGATTAGCAACATTAAGTGGGTGACTTCATAAATCATGTAGAAAAATCACAATTTCTATATATATTCCTAAAAAATTATTTCTAAAACTATATTTAGAGATAGTCCAAATAAAATTGTAGATCAAAATTTCTAAATTCCACACTATTCTAAAATTAAAAAATTAAAAATTAAACCACTAGAACTATGATTATTATTTTTTTCATAATCTACCAAATATATTAATGTATCATGATTATAGTATTTTGAACTATTTTTAATCAAATAAAGATAATCACATAATTTTAAAGATTTTTTTATTAACAATAAATTTAAAACCATTAAAATTTAAGTTGTGTATTATCCTCAACTAACTCTAATTGTTGACAATCTATATTATAATTATTAATCTAACTTTTATTGTGGATAATCTACGTCACTGAAACAAATAGTAGTAATAATGAGTAATGTAAAAATAAGTAAATCATAAATAATCTAGACTATTTCGAATTTAAATATTATTTATGTGGATAATCTACATAATATTACAAATATTATTTGTGATCTTTTACACAACTACAAATAACTAGTTTGACTAGTCAATTCTACAATTAAATTGTCTATATATATGAGAGTGGGGGCTTCATAGGACTTAAATTGTGAAAAATTCACATTAATGGTATAACTTACCTACATAATTACAGATAATATAATTATAAATAAATAATAATTAGATCAATATAACTTCATTGCAATTCTATATTATTTATTGTTAGAAAACTCCATTACCTTAATAATGTTTGTGGATAATCCACAATATCCTTATTAAAAATTTTGAAATTAAAAATTAAAACCATTTTTTAACTTTTATTTAGAATATCTATATCAATCAACAAATATAGAATTAAATTTTGAATGCATTAAAAAGTCAAAATTTAGAGAAACAATTCCAAAATATACATAGATGTACAAATAGTAAAAATATATTTACAAGTAATTATTTTTTTAGTTTATAAGATAAATCTATAAAAGAATACATAATTATAAAAAAACCACTAATACAATTATTAAAAAAAAGAATGTAATTATAACAATAAAATAAATCATTATCATTATCCAAGGTAAATTAATATTGTAAATAATATAACAATTTGTTTTTACGTCTAATATTAAAAATGGGTTACATTACACTCTATATAATGCTGCCACATATAATCCTGAATTTTAGAGAACACGTTGAACCTTAAATAAAGTAATGACATTTTCAAAATTTGTTGGAGAAAAGGTAGTCTAAAGTGAAGTTATCATTAAGTCGTCCACAAAATCATATTGACCTTTTCTAAAGTTTTTAAATTTCCATATAAAAACTATTACTCATTCCGAATCTGTTTTGATATGGCACGGATTTCCATATAAATGATTTTATTATTTATTTAGAGTTTGAAACTGAAAATTTGTTCGGCTTTGCATTTTCCTATTTGGAAAATTTCTGCAACAAGAGCTATTCAATCCAAAAATTTCAATCAATCGT
This sequence comes from Taxus wallichiana var. yunnanensis, assembly GCA_018340775.1. Taxonomy (NCBI): domain Eukaryota; kingdom Viridiplantae; phylum Streptophyta; class Pinopsida; order Cupressales; family Taxaceae; genus Taxus; species Taxus wallichiana. The sequence goes on from CM031239.1 coordinate 627,785,425, forward strand.
TCTGATATGTTCATAGAATATTTTCAATATATATTCTTTTCAGAAAAGAGAATAAAAATTGGATCATTTTATGTTGTTTTTTGGATTTTAAGATTGTATGTTACATAATATTTCTATATTTTAAATTGCATAGCATTCATTCACTTTTCCTATGTTATTCTTAACTACTCTTCACTGAATCTTTGATCTGTGCTTGTGCATGATTAATGGAATCTTCAACCTATACATTTATGTGCTTATGGAATCCTCCATTTGTTCTTGTGTGCGCTTTATGTGCAAGGATAAAAGCACTTCTCTAATTGTGGTAACTCACGGATCATGACATGCAAAGTGTGTTATTGATTATTTAGAAGCTCCTAGTATATGCTATCCACCTTAATCTTAGGGAATTTCTCCTACATGTACTATGCAGGCTATTATGGATGGTTACATGTTTTTATTGATATTTACATGTGCATGTTTTTGGTTGCATATTTATGAATATTACATGCATGCATATTCAGGGATGATAGAGTTGATAATTTTATTGGCCGAGTGTTGTTTTTAAGTGTTAATATACTTTTGCTTGCAATTTCAAAACCCATCATCTATTTTAGGTGAATATTTTCTTGTTTTTGGCTAATTTCTCAAGAACCACATTGTGGTAATTTTATCTTCTGCTAATTATATCATCCATTAGAATATGGGTTTCTTAGCTTTTCGCATTTTTTCTATTCTTTCCCCAATTTCAAAGTGGATGGATGTAAATTTTATTTATGCTATTAGGACACATGCATGTTAATGAAAATGTGTGGTTATGCCATAGAGTCTCTGATCATTTCTAATGATTGATTTTTTTGGGTATGTTACTTAACCCTATAGATAACAATTAATATTACTAGTCTATGTTTATTTTTAAGGATATAGAATGTTTAGAAATTTTAAATGTATTGATGTTTGATGGACTATAATTGTTTTGTTGTTTTGCATTTGCAAAATAAAAATGTATGCAAACCACAGAGGGAATTTAATTAATAAACATGAATTTGACTAATTTATTAAATACATATTATAGCTCGTACCATAGATTTTATATTGTGAAATGTTAAATGAAGTTTCCTTTCCATATCTAGCCCCATTGGAAATTTGTTTATCTTATTGGAAATTGAGCAAATGCAACACTACAATTAGAATGGTTATTTATAAATTCTACAAAATATCAAAAATTCAAATATTCATAAAATATATATGTAAATTTCAAAATTATTTGTATTTCATGCATTAAAGAGATTTATGTCTTTGACACTTTTTATTATTAATAAGTATTATTTCAAAATATTTGATTAAAAGATTTGTTTCCCATGGTTTAGAAAGAGGCATTTAAAAAGACTTTAAGATGGATAAGACTTTTAGTATTTTTTTTGGATTAATTAATTTTATCATCAATACTCATTGTTTGGGTACGTTGGTAGAGGAGGAGTTATTATTATTAATAATATAATATTTTAAAATGGTCATATTTACATGCAATGCACAGTTTTATAATCATTCTTAGTTATTACATTTAATTCAAAGCTATCTAATTTAATAAATTTTTCTATTTCATTGTAAAAATATATTTTTAATTAAACATTAATTTCATGTTATTAATATTTTAAATTTAAATAAAATAGTTTAAAATAGTATGTTATTATTTTGTAAATTTCATTTTAATAGTTAAAATGAATATTAACAAGAAATTGTGCGCAATAAAAAAATAATATCTAATATTTATAATATTTAAAAATTAAAATTGTAAAATAATATTATAATTTGTAAAATTTTAATTTTTAAAATAAAATTGTGTAAATAGTTATAATTTAAATATTAAGAATTTACCTACAACTAACCTAAAATTATTATGATATATGTCATAATTTTAAAATTGTGTATGAATGAAAATATGTAATTTGTGAATATACACACAAAATTTTCAATTGTAGGTATGTAACAATATTAAAATTGTGACCAATTCTACAATTATAATATTGTGGACTTTTCACACTTAATTTCATTGTAGAAATTTCCACAAATTTTGTCACATTTTATGTTTCCACAAAATTATTGTGGGTGGAGTCCACAAATTTGGATTCACAATTTGAACTAAAATATCCACAAAGAAAATGTGGAAATTTTGTGAATACAACACCCTTTATCTTGTAGTGATCATTTGGTCTGGTGACATGCACTATTCCTTCCTTGGCACAGTGAATGATCTCAAGCTTCGTCGGCTAGTGAAGCGCGGGTCATTTGATCGATAGAGAAGCTGCGATTACAACCATGGAATACCGACATCAAGTACTAATTCGTGGGGTCAAGGATCCTAAACTTCCCAGATGGATGGCTACCAACCTTTTGAGGGCACAACTTTTACCAAGTTGGGGGACATGGTTGCGGTGGAAGAGGTTGTGTAAGTGACGAATGATCTGGCCAATCAATCCACATCTGGATACACTTTGAAAGTAACACATATAATTGACATTCGGATGGCTCTGCTCGGTGTTAGTAACACCTTTGTTATCCATGAGGATCTTGAGGAGTTTGGGATGGATATGGGTTTGAAAATGGACCAAATGTTGTAAGTAATGAAAGATATGGTGGTGGAAAGCGTCTAGCGAGGAAAGGAGATCGATGTTATTTGTGTTGCCTTGCACATCCCTTAGGAGAATTTTGAGGCTTCCACCCTTGCCATTTCCTTGGTTACTCTAATTATAGAGGACGAAGCATATATAGAATGTTGATACGCCACCTTGTCATGGTTACCAATGCTTCGATGAGGAGCTCAATAGTTATAGTCTAAAAATTATTTTTGTCGAATGTAATCTCTTATATGCTAAACCATCATTGATGGTTCCTCTTTGTAACATGAACTCTCCTTGTTTACGGGGTTTTTGCTATATTAAATATACTAAAATAGTGAGACTTGGAACCTCTTTTTTGGTTGATAAAAATAAAATAAAAATTAAATAACATAAAAATATTATATTATCTTATTTTAATATTTTTTACTTATTTAAAAATATATTTTAAATTTTTAAATAAAAATAAAAATATTATGAAAATCAAATTATATAACAATACATTTATTCTTATAAGTACTCATAAGATTAATAGATTTTTATGTTTATAACATTCCTCTTGTTATTTATATGGTTCTAAATAATTATGTGAACTTAACAAATTGTTTTCTAAATAAAAACTATATAATTAAAATTTTCAAGCCATCCATTATTAATGTATTTATTATACCTATTAATATTATAAATATTTTTTTTGTAGAATATAGAATATAGAAATGTGTGAAGAAGTTATAATATTAAAGTGATTTGGCTAAGGATAATATTTGAATATAGAATATTTGAATATGAAAGTATAACAATATGAAGAAATAAATTGTTAGGATAACTTTCTTAGTACAATATCCCAAGTGAATAAGTGTGGCACCACTTCTTTCTCTCCTTTTCTCTCATTTTACTTCTATCTTTGGTCCAACTTCTTATCACATTATTCAAAGTTTTGAATATGTATCATAAAAATATCTACATAATTTTAATAATTCTTAAGTAATTTTTTTCCATACCATATTTTAGAGATCTTGATCTTAAAGTAAATAAACATATAACATATTATATTGTTCAATATCGTGTTAATTGTAAAATGAAAGACTGTGTACAATTCTAACTCGTGTCTATAATACCGATGACTATGTCTTCTTCTCTGCGGTGAGTTTTCTAGACAAGCATCCTTGTCAAATCATCTCGAACCCATTCCCGTGAAGTCCCGGTTGTGTGGCATAAGTTGCTTTAACACTTTACTTTTGAAAACGGAGACAAAGCCTTCCACGGCTATCAAAATTCCAATCACGACCAAAAAAAAGTTGTAAGACATTTCTTATATTTGAGAGTTAGAGCACCGGTTGTGACCCACAAGGGAAACGAACATTTTATCTGGTACTTCGTAAACCTCAAGCATGTGGAAAAAGGGCAGAAAATTAGATCTGGGCATAGAAATACTTGATAGATGTTTGGCGTGGATTGCATTCAGTTGGGCCGCAAATCCAGAGAAGCTATGGTTGTAAATAGATCATCCACCTGGTCTTCGTGATCCGCAACATCCAAAACTATGAGCACACAAAAGATACCTCAAATGGTTTCATAGAATCGCTTTGCTTTTTTGTATATTATCAAATGTTCCATTTTTGCTATGCATGTGCAGGTGCCTATTCCAGTGTTTTAGAAATCATGTATTCCTCTTTGTGAACCCAGACACCCTGTAGTAAAACAGGGGAAAATGAAGTCATTAACATAAGGAAATGGAATAAGTGCGTGGAAAAATTTCAAATTTGAAATTTTGATTTATTAGCTGACAGCTCTCAAGTTTACCATAGGTTAAATGCCACATAACCCCCATGCAAACTTACGTGAGGGATAGGCACAACGTGATTCAATGTGGGAGTGGAAGTAGTCGTCACATTTTTACTTACATATGAATTGGATTATTGCATTAGTGATTTCAACTATCAACCCAAAGTACGATCTGTATCTACTGCAATGATAATGTTCTAATTCATTTGATTAAATCACTTACATGATATGGTTTTATTTGATGTCAAAACAGAACTGGTGCTTATACTATTCCAAAACTGTGGCGGAGAGAGCTGTTTGGAAGCAAGCGGAGGAGAGGAATTTTGATATGAAGGTGGTGAACGCTAGTTGTTTAGTATCATGTCCTCTATTGTAGTCCTCCATCAATGCTAGCACCGCTCATATCATGACATACATGACGGGTAAACATTCAATATCTTTGTGTATATGTATTTATAGGATGATTGGAATCGAAGGTTTAAAAGTATATAAGATGTGGAGGCTCCGCCAAAACATATGCAAACTCAACGCAAGCCTAACATGCATGATCTGGCTTGCGTTCATTTCGTCTTAGTATGGGCTTGGTTCTTAAATATTCTCCACGAGTATTTAGTCCTAGTTTCAAAAATTTACATTAATTCTTTTTCCTCTTTTACATAGACCAGTCTTAAGAATTTGCAGGTATTTTCTAAAATATTGTAGGTGTGAAAGCGCAGGTGGACATGCAAGGAAAACCCAAAATCAAACTGTATTATTTATGTTTGAAAATTCCTAAACAACTTCTCTATCTCCTTACTCGTAAGTAAATTTTAATTGTGCATATCAATATTTTTTATTATTGCACACATGTTTTGAGGAATTTTATTTGTTGCAAAATGTTTTTTCCTAGTAACTCATCAATATGCATGTTACGTGCATGTGTTTGGTGGCTCTAAAAACAAAAATTGACAACACCACAATGAAATATGACTTATAATCGAATATCATATCACACATTTAAGAAGACAAGGGTATGCTAGTCTCTAGACATTGACATTGTTTTACCAAAAGAAAACAATAAATCTTAAAATTGATCATCTTTCCTTGTTCTTAAGGTCACATCCTTGCACCCCCTGACTAATGCATTAATTATAGGATCCGACTCTCTACTTGTGCTTTCTACTTCTAAATGCCAAGCCCAAACTAAAAACTATCGTCATTTTCTTTCCAACCCCTCTGAAATCACATGCCATTCTACAATATAATCATGTTCATGTTCGTAAAATTCAAATCTTACATCTATCACTTTCTATTAGGATCATCGACATGTGATCGGAAACAAACTTCAATTAAAGGATGGGAGATAGTGAGCGAAGATTAAACTTGTGAGAAATAGAATAATGGAAATGTGTGAAGAAGTTACAATATTAAAGTGAGTTGGTCAATCAAGACCACAAATATCTTAAAATAGAGACATCGTGAGGTGGTGGTGTTTGATCCATGTGTACACTTTCTATAATAAGTAGAACATATTTTCTCTTCACATAAGATATTTTTTGAGTTTTTATTTTAATATTTTTTGATATTTTAAATTATTATTTTACTTTGTAGTTAAATATTTCTTTGAAATTAAAAATGAGTGCATACATAGAGAGAAAAAATTATTTAGATTGTTAAATAGTTTTATTTAGATCATATAATATAAATAGTAAACATTTCTTTATAATATATTTTCAATATATAAAAATGAAAATATTTTTTTCTAGAAATATATTCTCATTTAATAATAAAATTATATATTTATGTGTTTTTAAATGTAGACAATCTACATAAAGAATTATTTAAATGAATGTCAAATTGGTTGTTAATAGTAACTTTTCTACATTTTTTAAAAGATAATTTCACAATTAATTATTGTGGAAATCAAATTGTAGCTTCCACCTACAAGTTTTATGTGGTAAGGACAATTGTAAGAAAAAATTGTTGAAATTTCCACAAATATAACATTGATGAGAGATATGAAATTTTAAATTGTGGAATTTCTACAAAGATTGAATCTATAGAAAAACTACATTTTGGTGAAAATTGTGGAATACTAACAAAAACAAAAATTGTAGAAATGTTACAAACATCACAAAATGTGGACAATGTACAATTAAAAAAATGGAGGATAGCTATAAATTTTATGAATTGTGGACCATCCAGGATATAATGAATCGTGGAAATATATCAAAATGTGGATAAGCTACACTTCCAATGCCACAAGTTTAATTTTTTAGAATACTATATAATTACAAAAACATTGTTAAAAAATTGTGGTAAAAGATCTAGTATGTTATAATTAGAAATGTAAACTATTATTAGGATAAATATTTTGTAATGGGCAGTAGTACTTCTTACGTATTTGAGCAATTACTAACATCGATATTATATTTAATGTCTACTTATTATTACATGTTAATTCAATCTTAAATTTGACATTTGTTGTTTGAAAACATCATAATATCTTCCTCGTGAAGTAATTAAACTTTATTTTTAAAATAAAATATCTGACATGAATAATGGAAAACTAATAAATGTATTGAGAAATATACTATACATAATAAGAAAATAATGATATTATGCAACCCAAATCAGTTCGCAGGTGAACATTGAGTAGACTTGAGTACTTTTAATGGAATGTCTTCAGGTCACATTGTTATTTACACATCCGCTTTGTGAACGTGAGGTTATATGAAAGCTTTGAGAATAAAGTGAAATTATTCATACACCTAACGATTCTGTAGTTATGTAGATGGATTCTCTAATTCAGCATTGCATTACATCAAAAGAAGAAAGGTGGCATGTCTGGTAGGTTGATCCAGAGAAACATCTGCATTTTATTCTGAGAAAGGGAATCTTTCGTTCGAATGTCACCACTCATCAGTGTCCGATGTCGATTGCTAATTGCCAGTACCTCATGGGTTTGTACGTTTGTTTCTACAGGTAAATTTAAAATTAATCTAGGACTTAACCCACTGAAGAGGGGAGGGATACGGGACCATTAATGGCTTTCATTATTTTGGTTTTTAAGATTCTAAAATTAAGACATTTCCAGACGTTCATAATGTTTTGATGACATTAATAGTACTCTTGCACCTTACGACTCTGTTCGTATTAAATAATGTAATCCAATACCACGATAATAAACGTCAATAAAGCTAAGGTGAATGTTCTTCGGGTGGCCGGCAATCCGGACTACGATAGTTTACTTAAAAATATTCGTTGGAAAGAAGCTCAATTGACGAAAAGGAGTATATTCCATCCATTGTTAGACGTGGTTTGTGGAAATGACAGCGGAACGTTGAATCTGTGGTTATAAACACCGGCCCAACCGATTTCCTGACTTGTTACTAGCAAAATGGTACCTTTCTCTTTGATGGATGAAATAGCTTAGTCAAACCCTAACTAAATATAGAGAATCGTTTGAAAATAATTCCTCTTAGATCATCACCATGCTCGCAATTTTTGCAATATGTTTGCGTACGAGTTTATAATGTTAATCAGAATGTCGATCAAAATATGTTCTCCCCATATTTATTCCTAAAGCTCTCTATTTTATTGTGAAAAAATGGATTTATAATAGCTGATTATTTTCTCAGTGTTGCAGATACGCAGAAAACGTTGTATATGTCAATGGATTAACTGCTTTAGACCCAGCCTCCAATGTGGTGCATTTACCCCTTTTGAAGAGGAGCTCATCATTGAAGTACACTCATGGAACAAATAGATGACACTCACAAACATGGTGGGGTCCACGCTCTCCTCCAATCAAAAATTATTAACAAAAATGCTAAACATTATTTGAAAGAAGTCTTTTGCCTAAAACTCACATATATTAGTAAATTGAATTATTAATGACCTCACATATGTTAACGCATTGATTTGTTAATGAAATTAAGCTCAACTTTTGTGAGGCTTCTTCTTTCCATAGAAGAACTTAAATATTATGTATATTAAAAAACAATTACAAAACCGAAGCCTTAATTTATGACATGCAAATCGACAACCTATTGCTAAGTTACAAACATTTATAAAGAAAATCGAGGTCTCCTACCATGATGGAAATTGCATTCCTTCATCGAAAACGCCTAGAGTTAATGTCTTATATCTCTTTAGGAAGGGATTTTTGTCCATTCAAAGTCTTGTGTATGCAAGAGACTGGATTCCTTGGCCGAAGCTTAAAATAAAATACATTTTGATTAATTTGGACCTCCCTTCTATTCTTAAAGTGAAAGAGCTTCTCCCTGACGTAATGCTTAACAAGTTAGGTCCTACCAACAACAACTATTTGGTGAAAAGATAGGATAAGAAAAATGAATACCTCCTTCTAACATCACATGTCGGGATTGGTCTACCAACATGTAACTCATTCTTTCCTAACATCTGTAAGTTCAATTATAGATGGAACCTCAAATGTGGTTATTCACCCTCAACTAGATGTGAAATTCCCGATTAGAACCCAAATTCACACATTTTCTTTGATGCCTTGTTTACAAGCACATCTCGATTGGTGAAAGGCTTAAACATCTTGGTCTTGTCAATCCCATATTTCATGCTCGCGGTACCACTAAATCTTTTCAGAACATTTTTTGGTTATGCTCCAGTGCGCAAGCTCCTCGTGTCAGAATACACTTGTTGTTTAAGTCCTTTTATTTCAATCATTTCACTTGGAAGATGGCTAGCACTCTTTGGGACTCTTCTCAATGGCTTGCTTACATTGTTTTTATGGCAATTTTTAGGAGCCATCATTCTTTATCAATATGGAAAGCTAGAAATGTTGCTATCTTTAATAATGATGTTATTTATATTCAATTCCAATGTAATGATACAATTAATTTTATTATTATTGTTTACCTTAAAATTCAAGAACATACCAAAAAAGTGGCTCTTGAGTTCCAAAATCTCCAGGAGATGCTTGCACACTAGGGGAGTTAACCTTGCATAATACATGTCAAGTGCCACTAAATACACTCTAGTTGGGTTCACCACCACCGATCGCCAACATCCGTAGATCCGTTCACAAAATCGTTGTCCCTCCAGTGCGTGCTCACTTCCACACCTTGAATTGACTCAACAACAAGGCGGATGAAGTCTACCACCATTGTGATGGTAGTTTGCGGTTGGTCCCGTATCCATGTATTAGTTAGCTAAGTAAAGAGAATTGAAACTAACACCTAATAGTTCCAAAACAAAGCTAAACTATACCTAAATCATCATGCTAAGATCTTAAAGAGATTAAATATCAACACCATGCATTAGAAATTTGAAGGAAACTCAAACTAACATGCTGGACATTTATCCTCTACTCTTTGAAAGCTAAACAAGAGATGGACCTATGTAGATCCTTAGCAATAAAAATGTGATAGTTTGTTTGATCCCAAGGGTTTGAGAATGGATCTCAATCAAGACTTGGCTACAAGACCTCCTTGATCTTCTCCATATGGTTCAAAATCTTGGATGGATGAATGCAAGATGAAGATACCTAGCTCAACACTAATGAAAGATTCTCAAAGATGAAAATGTCTATAGTTTATGTTATAAGCATGTAAAGGTGTAAGTAGAAAGGTAGGAGGAGGGTTCCTTTTATAACCCAATGGTTTGAAGAAGATTTACATCCTATTACATGTGGGATAATAGCAAAGCTAGGTTAGTTAGGATAAGCATACTTTAAGTTTGCTTTAGAAGAGATTAATATTTCATTAGTGATCCATGGGAATTGAGGGGGTGTATTAATTAATCAAAAGTGATCAACTAATAGGTAGATGTAGCTTTTAGAAGCATTTGAGAAGAAAGTTAGTATGATCTATGCTATGAGAGGATTTTAATCAAATAAATGATGATTTATTAATTAAATAGAAGAGAGAATTAATTAATTAAGAATAATTAATTAATCTAGATAGAAAGGGGTATTAATTTATGGAAATTTGTTAATTAATTAGTGGTGGTGGAGGAGAAATGGTGTGTTATTGACAATATGTCATCAATTTGTGAGAAACTACAATTAGTATAATTTAATTATTTAAATTAATTGATCCAAATTACTACTGTCTACATTTGCCCCTCTTTGGGGTGGTGTAAGTGATGCCATGTAGTGCCCACTCCTCTTTGACACTATTTCATTTTGATATTGATATTGTTAGACTGATACTCAGACATTTTGATTATGATACATTGATCAATAGATGATAGATTATACTGATATTTGGACTATTGACATTATGTGGTTTACATTTTATTATGATGCACTAGATGGTGATGTTAGATAATTTGATATATGTTGATTTGCATGATTTGGATTTTATACTGACACATTATACTCTGGATGTTTTGAGTAGAATTATAATCTCATGGATGTTAGGGTTAGATTTTGATATATTAATGGATAATAGAATTGCTAATGTCGAATGATGATTATTGATTTTATATGTATATTGTCTCGATGTTGTTAATACGGTTGAAATACTAGAGAGGTATTTTGTTGTGTGCAATACTTTTATCACATACATCGAAGGGGATAGGGGACCAACCACGGAAGGATGTCGGGTGTTGAGCAACGTGGCCAAATTTGAAAACTTGTGTAATGTTGTTGTAGTGTGGTGTTTTGCATGTCTAGTTTGGAGGTTTCCCATGGGGGGTGACTTCACATGTGTGGCCATGGGGTGAATTGTGTTCCCTTTCTTTTAATTTTTGTATGTGCTTTATTTGTGTTTTATGCATTTAAAATTTGAAATTTGTTGTCACTTTATTAGCATGTTGTAATGTGTCTTAATTAAGCTAAATTCTTCTTATTTGGTTAACTAAATTTGGGATGTGACAAATAGTTAATTATGAGGTTAGGTGGTCCTTGTTGTAAGTAAAATTTATGTTGATTTGTGTGTGTTTTACTCCACCCCAACTTCAAAATTCGGATTTTGACTTGGGGGATTTTTTTCGGAGGCTTATGGGACAAACAAAGCTTGTCCCATGCCTCTTAAATTTACCCAAAAACCCTACCTATGGGTTGGGAAGCTTATTTTTGACTTGTTTATCCCTTTTGAGTGTAAAAGAGAGAAAATTATTGCACTTTCCTTCTACCCCAATTTATTGTGTCCTTTGAAAGCATGGTGTGTAAGTTTGTGAGCCATGTGGGTTTGTCATAGTTCTTACAAGTGCATTGATTTTATTGGACTTGGTGTGTTGAATTGAGTGTGGGAATGGAGGAATGATGAAGTGGCATCCTACATGGAGCCACCTCATCATCCTCACATTCCATTTCTATTTATTGATGATTTTTGGTTGGAATGGGGGTTACTTGTTCATTTTTCTTCTTGTGCACTTTTGGATTTGGAGCTTGTGGGAATTGCTTGGAGTGTGCTTGGCTTTGAAGTTGTCAAATATTTGTGAAGTTTTCTTGGATCTTGATGGAGAGGTAGGCTCTCCACCTTAGTTATTTTTTATTATGCTTTTTTATGAAATGTTGTGCTTGTTAAAATTGTTTAAGTCTTGTGAATGTGCTTGTGTGTTGGTTGGGTAGTAGGCCTTAAGTTGGGTGTGGGAGAAGGGATTATGGGACCATTGGGGAGGGAAAAGGGAGTTTTGTGAGGCATGCATTTAGTGGGAGTTTCACCTATGGGGAGTGAAAAGGAAATCATGGTTATTTTGTTGCATACTTGTAAGGGAGAGATAAGGATTTTGTGTTGATTGTTTTGTGCACTTAGAGGCTTAGGGTGAGACTCCCACTTCACTTGGGAGGCATAAGGAGGTGGTTTCCCATAGCCCTTGATCTATTTGGTTTGATTTCAAACTACGTGTTGTTTGTGAAATTATAAAACTTGTTGAGTATGGCATTTTAGTGTGTTGAGTATTTGAATGCATGTTGTTTGTGGAAGCCATGTTTGTTTAATGTTGTCAAATGTTACTTAAGACCCTATCATGGTTCTTTGGTTGGGGCATGGGGGCCATTAAGGGGATGGCTTCTCCTCTTAATGGATTAAAGGTTGGGCGGAGAGCATTGCCTACTCCCCCTTCCTTGTATTGTGATCCTTATTGTGAAAATATTGAAGAGTACAAGATTTGGAGCTACCTTTAGAGAAGACATGTAAATAGAAAACTTTTATTTTGGCCTTATTGAAATCCTTTTGTTGTAAATTGTTCCTCTTACTACTCCCACTTTGAGTGGATGATTGTAAAATTGTAAGATTGAGAGAAAGTTGTTGTAATACTTGGAAATCATTTTATCTTGTAAACTCTTTTAAGAGTGTTGTATGAGAAATGTGCATTTTAAAATGTATTAGCATTGTGAAAGGAAACTACCAACTTATCACATTGTTGTGAAGGAGTAGAAAGTTTGAAACAAGTTGAAATGGAACTTCTCTCCACTTGTGTGTTTTTCCAAAATTGCAAGTTAGATATATATGTAATAAAAGGGTGTGATTGAAAGAAAGTTTTACATGCTTAGTTGTTCTAAATCATTGCTCAAATTTGTTGAATGGAGAATGAACCTTGTTGTATGTTTGTGAAAGGAATTACTTACTTTAAAAAAAAAAATAGTTACCTTCTTTTATTGTATGGGAGACATAATGAAGTATTCAAATTGTAATTGCATTCTATTCATATTGAAAGAAGAAAGTAGTGTGTTGGCCTTCTTTTTGAATGAGTGATAATCTTCCTTTTTATTAAGTGTATCTAGTTGTGTAAGAAATCTTAACAATCTCCCAACTTGGTTCGAGATGGAATACACAAATAATGCCTAGATACATTTCTACATAAATATAACCATGGTCAAGTAAATTTCATATTAATATTTTACGAATTCCTTTATTCATAATAAATTAACTAGTGTTCTTTTAGAAAAGAAAAGAAATCTAAACAAATTGGATTATTTTAACATATATTTAATATATTATTATCATTACTATATTAATATTGTTAATGAAATCGAAAGACTAATAATAATAATATATATTTACTATTATATACCTATTAATATGATTATTATAAATAATATGATTATTAATATTAAAAATACATATATTAATTATTACTTATTAAAAATTATAATAAATAAAACTTTATAAAATAAAACAAAAAAATGTGAAATAGACTACTTCATGGTCATTTGCGACCATTTCTAGTTATATTTCAATTGAATAAGGGCGGGGAGGACGGTCATCGACCCCCCACCCCCACCCCATTTTATTAAATGGTATGGGGGTGGGGTCAGCAACCCTCCCTCCCAAAACAATTCAAACTTGTTTATTGTTAAGATCTGCGTCAATGTATAGTCGGCCAAGCCACCGTCTCCGAACCTTTCTTTTTCCATAGCGATTTTAATTGCGATATATATACATTTGTGTGTGTGTGTACACACACACACACACACACACACACACACACACACACACACACACACACACACACACACACACACACACACACACACACACACACACACACACACACACACACACACACACACACACACACACACCCAAGTTTATATACTCGATAGGAAAGAGTGTATATACCTAAAAATATATAGAATATAGATTTATTGGGCAAAAGCCACAAACCCAAATGGGTATTTAAAAAAAAAAAAGCTTACAAACCCTAGAATAGGGTAGAATAGAATAACAAGTAAAAATAAAAATGAAATAGATTTGGAATGTGTGTATCCATCCCAAAGCCCTGTCCCCCTCTTCCATGGCTTCCTTCTCTTCCTCCTTCCCTTAACCTACAAAACAAAAATGAAGAAATAAGTGAATGAAAAGAATAAAATAAAATTTCCTTAAAGATTAGGGTTGGTTGAAACCTAATTGATCCAATGGCCTAGATTGGATTCATGTAAAGGACAAGATTGTTCCCCACAAATGTTAGGTGGGGGTAGGTGAGATCATCATTTGATCACATGGGTCTTTTTTTGAATGGGACGACTTGAGTGGTATAGGAATTTAATTTGTTTTATAAAAATTTTAATTAGATGATGCTCTTTTATAATAACCTTTGATCCTTGTTATTTATCAATTCAAATCACCCCTTTTGATAACCAAAAAAATTTATTGTAGGATTTTAATTTAATAATATTGTGAAAATGGGAGGACAAATTAGTCTTAACATTTTTATAATAAATTATTGAATGACTTTATGAACCAATTTATTAAAGTAAACATGGATTATGTGAATGAAGTTTAAAATTTGAGTGAAGGATTAATATTATGTTTACTTAATTTTGTGTTGATCGTCATTAACCATATATTAGGAAATAAGGGATAAAATATGCGGGATACACCCTCACGTAATTGTAACAATAGAAACTAATATGCAAAAATATTACAGATCTCAAATAAAAGTGCAGAATAAAATAACACAACACAAAGAGACAATATTTAACGTGGTTCACCCAATTTGGGCTACGTCCACTAAGAATCACTTGCTCATATTTTATTACAAGCCACCACTCTCTCAATACAATACCCAGATTTGTTTGGAGTTATGCTTAACAAACTCTATATAACTCACACCCGAACTCAAAACACATCTACAATGTTACATTAACCATACCATATGCAGAAAACCACATAAGTAGACAATTGCTTAAGCAATTTTACAAAAATGTGGGTATCAAAACCATGGGCCAAAACCGTCCCATAAACCTATGGGTCAAAAATCCCGCCCATATGAGAAAAGAACATTTCTCGGTATATTAGGCACGTTTTAAGGTGAGACATCTCGTGGAAAGTATTCGAGTACTCTTAGTGTACAGTCTTCAACACTTTCTCACATGAAAATAGGCTCCATAACCTAACAATATCCCACTTGGAGACTAGTTTTCCTCTAAGAAAGCTTCTCAACCCTTCACTAGTTTTTGTGAAGACTAACCAAAGCTGAACACAACTTTAGTTTTTCCCTTGTGACCACCTTGGTCATCATGTTTGTAGGATTCTGACTGGTATGAATATTCTACAGTTTCAACTTCTCTTCCTCTAAAGTTGTCTTGATGAAATGGTACCTTAACTGTAAATGCTTCTTCCTAGAGTGGAAAACATATTTCTTAGTTAGGTGTATAACACTCCGACTATCACTATGCAATTTTCCTTCCTCCCGCTTATGCCCCCAAATCCTCAAGAAATTTCTGTAACCAAATCATTTCTTTTCTTACCTCTGCGGCAGCAACATACTCAGCCTCTGTGGTTGACAAAGCCACCAACTTCTGTAGTCATGAAATCTAGCTCATTGCTGTCCCACCTATAGTGTAAACATAACCTGTCGTGCTCCTCCTGCTGTCTACATCTCCAGCCATATATGAATCTACATAACCACACAAAGTGGTGTCGATCCATACTGTAGCAAAAATTGTCCTCATGGTCCCTCTCAAATACCGAAGGATCCACTTTACTACCTGCCAATGATCTCTACTTGGATCACTCATAAATCTACTCACCGCTCCCACTGCATGGGCAATATCAGGCCTAGTGCACACCATGACATACATCAAACTACTAACCATTGATGAGTAAGGTACCTTGGACATATGGTTTCTCTCCTACTGTCTTGGGACACTACTCCTTTGATAACTTGAAATGGCTGCCAAAGGAGTCTCAACCAGTTTAACATCCTGCATATTAAACCTCTCTAAGACCTTCTTAATGTACTCTTCCTGAGATAAAGTCAGCTTCTATTCCTTCCTATCCCGAGATATCCTCATACCAAGGATTTGTTTGGCTGCCCCCAAATCCTTCATGGAAAAAGATTAACTTAGTTTCTTCTTGAGTACTTTTATTTCCTGCATGTTTTTACCTGCAACTAACATATCATCCGCATACAAACACATGATAATATAACTTCCATCCTCAAATTTCTTTTCATACATGCAATGGTTAGAATTCCATCTAATATAACCTTGATCCATCATGAAGCTATCAAATTTCTTATACCATTGACGTGGAGCTTGTTTCAATCCATACAAGCTCTTCTTCGATTACACACCATCTTCTCTTTACCTTTGTCCTCATAGCCCTCTGGTTGCTGCATTTATAGTTCCTCCTCCAAATTACTATGGAGAAATGCGTATTTACATCAAGTTGTTCTAAGTGCAAGTATTCTCGCTGCAACTATTCTCGAGAATAGTTCTAATAGAAGTCATTTTTACTACGGGAGAAAAAATCTCATCAAAATCTATACCTTTTTTTCTATGCAACCCCCTTAACCACCAACCGGGCCTTGTATCTTTTCTTTCCTCCTTATTCCTCTTTGACTATGAACACCCACTTGTTCTGTAATGCTCTTTTTCCTTTGGGTAGCCTCACCAAATCCCATGTCCGGTTCTCCATGAGAGCCCAATGCTCATCATCCATGACTTGCTCCCACTTCTTCCGGCATCTACCGCATTGCTTCAGCAAAGATCTCGACTCTCCACTATCGGTGAGTAATAAATAATAAAGAGAAGGAGAAAAACGTTCGGGTTCTCTTCTTACCCTAGAATATCTCCTTAATATAAGAGTTTGGGGTTCTTGTTGAGGAGGTTCCTAAACCGATTCATGTGTCACTTTCCTATCTAAAAGATTCTCTACCGATGCATATTCTTTCTTGGATTATTCCCTATTTTCCTACAACCGCTGCTTATACATGAATTTCTCATTACTGAGACCACATCCCTAGATCAAATGATTTTATTGTCCTTAATACTCCAACATTTATATCCAAATTCATCACCACCATAACCAATGAAAGTACATTTTAATGACTTAGCCTCTAGTTTGGTCCTATCATCCTTGTCTATATGGAAAAACACCTCACATCCAAAGACTCTAAGAAATGAATAATCAACTTTCTTACCATACCAAGCCTCCTCGGGTATGCCTCGCATCCAAGGCACTTGAGGGTCCTTTGTTTATCAAGTACATGACTATGCTCACTATTCGCCCAAAAAGAAAGAGGTAGTCTGCATGTAACCTCATGCTCCCAATACATTCCATTATTGTTCTATTCATCCTTTATGACACCCCATTTTGCTACGGAGTTCTTAGAACTGTCTTTTGCCTACATATTCCATTCTTAAGAATTATTTCATTCTCTACCAAGGCTTTCCATTAAAAAAAGTGTAAAATACATTAGATTTGTTTGTAATAAAATAAACCCAAACTTTCCTTGTTGCATCATCAATAAAAGTAACATCATAAGTTGAACCCCAAGCGATGATACGAGCCGCCCCCATACATCATAATGCACCATCTCTAACTTTATTTCTTTATAGGTTCAACCTTGAGAAACCTCACTCACTTCTATTTCCCATATATGCGGTCATCACATAACTCCAAACCTATTTTTGTATATCCAGAAAATCCTTCTTTATGATCTCCAAGTCCTTATGGCTCATATAATAGAGCCTATAATGCCACAATGTGGTATCTATTTATGAAGCCACAAGATTACAAAAATTAGTGCTATAAGTAGTTAAATACAAGGTTTCAACCTTCTTACCTCTTGCCACCACAATAGCACCCTTGGTAGCTGTATGTACCCAAAATTGTATGTATCTTGTATTGTCGAAAAAGGTTACGAAAACCCAAATGATGATTCAGATCTCTTCACAAGGTGTTCAGAATCCAGAAAGCATGCTGAGTATACATTTGCATCCTAAAATGCCTTATCCAGCCTTCACATGCTTTGTTCTAACCCCTTTCCTCTCTTTTCCTTGCATTTTGGTCTTTAGTTATAGGATCGCCACCCGCCCGAGTAGCAGTCCCGTGACCACCACCCAGGAGACAAGGCGGTGGTCCTATAAATGCCACCTTCATACTGGGTAGCGGTCCTGTGTGCATTTTCTAGAGCTTTTCAACACACTTGTCAACGTAAAAATCAAGTTGCACTTGTAATTCTCAACCACTCTTGCTTTCATTAAAGTTTTATCCACTTGATAAATAGTAATTTCTTTTTTAATAGGTAGAAGAGTTCAATTTGATCTTACCTTTTGGTAAATCAAAATGCTATAAATACCAAGCTTGTTTACAAGAAAATGGCCCCTCTCCCTCTATGATTTATTATTCAGTGTGTTTGAAAGTTCTTCAATAAGTCTCAACAGGTCTAGATTTTGTATAAGTTCTCAGTCTCTCAGTTCAAGGCTCCTCAGTTCTGGTTTAGAGATCACTGGATCTCTCTAGTTTCATCTTGTTCCATTGTTGTTCTCCAAACAACTGGCTTAGCATAAAAAAATTAGTTCTAGATTAAGTTCATTTGAATCTTGATTTTTCTTAGAGTTATAGGTCATTGTTTCGTCACAAGAAGTATAGGTCCTAGAATTTTCGGTGTGTTTGTGTTGTATCCCTGCAACAATCTTGCTAGGAATTACATAGCCAAGCTCTTTTCTCTTGTGCTATCCCTCTCCTACTTGCATTATGTTCGGCTTATGTCCAAGCTGCCATTGTTCGAACATATTCTCCTGCTACCGTTGTCACATTCCCACTTTTCTGGATTCATGAGAACATGTAGGAACAAAGAGATCACACTGAGCAGAAAAGCTACGATAAAACTAGATTTGCCCTCGTTCAGTAAAGTCTAGGTTTGAATTGTAAAAGTTGTAGTTACAATATATCAAATAGAATAAAAAATCATTTTATTTTAGTTAAGATTGCTTTCAACATTACATTGAAAGCTATGGAGAATAATAGCTTCTAATAAGTTGTGATTTATTCCTCACTTCGGAGGTAAGATTGAAGGTCTTTCAATTAAATTAGTCAGTTATTCATATATAGGATCAATTCACAAGTGCACAGGAAAATAGCTACATCTGGCTATCTTGCTTGTTTTAATCCCATTATTAGATTAATCACTCGTTATATGAATTTATTAGATTAGTCACTCTTTAATTTCATTCAAATTCACATCTTTGAAAATACCAAAAAAAAAGCATAGCATAGATTTATTTTCATAATTAGTTTACTTCATTCAGTTAAGTTTGGTCATCTCTTGCATGAAAATTAGGAAACCCAGAGAGCACAGGGATTACATGTTTGAACCGTAATACCTCAACCAAATATCTTCACAACATTAGCATATATAGATCAAGGTCTTAGAATTCACGTCTTACGAACAACAACAAACCGATAAGAAATTAGTGACAATTGAGAGAATTAAACATCGAAGATGAAAAAGCATATGAATTTTGGTCAAATCAACCTAACTATAGATTGCTTTGATAGGATATTCACATGACCATACAAGAACCTGAAAAAGACAAAAAAATTGGTTGTGATTCATTAGTTCCGCATCCAAATGCAAAAGACCTTCTCATTGACATAGACATAGGCTGACGTATACAAGTTGCTAGAACACCCATAAGGTATTCCGAGAAGATCACACAACTCTTGGTATTAAACATAGAAGCTAAAAAGCTTATGACTATTGGATAGTTGGAAGAAGAGATTGATTCTTCACATGACCATAAAAGGTCCACAACAACCACGAACTCATGGTTGTGATCCTGTGTCCCATAACCAAATGACCACGATAATTAGTTAAACATTGACACCAGTTTACGTACGTTGGTATTTAGATCCTCACCACTCCCACAAGTATATTATAACACAATTTTTCGTGTTGAACATAGAAGCTAATCAAGCTAATATTTTCTAGGTTAGACCAGAAAACCGCCCATAGTTTCTGTAAATCCACTACACCTCTCGCTACCACTTTCATGACCTTTTTTGGAAATATACACGAAGCACCTACAGGTCACTTTCCATGCGTCCAATAGCCAATAGATAGGATCTCAACAAAGCTCGACATTGATTAGAGCCTCTGAGAAGTTATTATATCTGAACGATCCATTACACCAATTAAGGTTAGGAGAGCTTTCTTTGCCTTGGAATTGCAAATCACGTTATTGCATGTTAAGGATATAAGATTTCCCAACTAGTTTTTCCACATCCACATATATTTCATTTCCACTCGGTAATTTGTCTCAAAGACGACCTTGGGACGTCATGTATAAAGAAAGGCTACTTGTCAATTATCATGTGCTCCTGTCACTTTTCTATCGTACAAAATTTGTGAATTCCATGTGAATGCAACAAGTGCTCCCTTTTCATTTCCATTTCTCTCATCCATCTTCACTCCTTCCCATTATTCGGGGTATTTATATACCCCGTGAATATGTCGGTATATGAAGAATATGTTAGACCTCTCTCGGGTCTCGAAGCACATTATGGTCAAACAAGTAGACAACCATCACCCTCGCTTTCGCATGGGCTAACAACTTCTCAAGAAACTACTTGTCATCAAAAATCCTCCTCAAATAATCAGCTCTAGTTCTTCATTCAAAATTGAGAAGCTAGACCAGCTCACACTCGTGCCCCCAACATGACAAACCCTCAGGCTCGACAACATGACATTTACTAGAGAATCTAGTTCATCTCCTCGAGTTTTGTTTAGACCACAAATCAGTAGGTAGTCATATCCACTCCCATTCTTGGATGAGGAGTACTTAGCACGCTACGCTAAAAGTGAACAACACTTCCAAAACATGTACCCACATATAGGAAGTTTGCAAACACAACTCGACACCCTGCTCCAAGAAAACATCCCCATTCCTCCACCTATGGAAAATACTCTTGGTGAAGTTTGGTAGAGTAATGATAAATTCATAGCAGGTACCATACCCCTCTACAACCTCAAAGGGTACAACAACAACCATCAAGGAAAAACACTATGTCATCACCAATCAAGGTCATCTTAGCTTTAGTTGAGAGGGTTAGAGGACTAGAACTTTCTCAAGCAAATAAAAATTTACATTATGGGAAAGCAGAACTTCCAACCCTCCGCATTATCCCACCCAAAGTTGACCTCCTTCGAGGAATAGGCACCTTAGGCATGCCTCCTCAACATTTGTATAACTACCCACAAAAAACACCAACTAGAACTACGTTTTCAAATGCTTCTCTAGTTGAAAGTATGATACCTCCTAGTTTAGTACCAAACAACCCATATAAGAGAAATGCTCCTCCCTACTTAAACATTTATTCAAAATCACCATAGGGAGACATGTTCTCTTCTCCCGGGATGTTCACTCAACCATAGGGGTTTCCTTACACTCCTGTAAATACATATGCTATGCCATATCAACAACCCATTCCACCTCCACCCCCTCAGCAGGCACCATCGATGGTTAAAACCTATGTGGTAGGGACTTACTTAGAATATTTAAAAGAACCTATAGATTTCACCGTACAAAGCATCATGCTTCTAAGACCTCTTCCCGATTTACCTAAATTCAAGGGGAGGGAGATCCAAATTCACATACCCAACCTATGCCATGGCCATTCGAGAATTGCTCCTTGGGATGTGGTTATTGCTGAGATATTACCTAAGACCTTAGAGGGTATTGCCCTTGATTGGTATTTTAGAATACCCGAAGCCTCAATACACTCATTCAAACAACTTGTGTCAGAATTTATCAAAGATTTTGACATGAACAAATTGTTAAGAACACGGATCAGGGAATTCTTACATATTAAACAAGAGCACAATGAATTTTTGGTCATTTCATTCAAAGATGGCGTACGGTCCTTTACTCATCAACAAGTGCTCTGAACATGGATGAGATGGAACTATGTGATTTATTCCTTCATTCTCTCAATAGAGAGATAAAGGAAGAAGTCCAGAAGTTCCCACTAATGACTTATGATGAAGTACTCGAGAGTTCTCTCCAAATCGATCAAGCGGTAATAGACAACGGTCATAAGACATATGGAATGAACGGGAAATTAATTGCTCCTAATCAAAACACTACGACTTATCCTAATGTCAGGAATACCAATCAAGGACCCAAGATCCTTAACAAAAACTGTGGGGTTACAACAAATGGAGTCAAAAATATGTTAAAAGGGAAAACTTCGTAAACACTCTAGCACCCATTAACAATTAACGAAATAATATCTTTACTCCAACAATCAATGTGGTGGATTTTAACCATCCATCACAACAACAACAAATCCAGACACAAAGTCCAATCTGAAACCCAACTTGATATCAGAACCAAAGCCAAAGGAAACAACCTCAAAATTTCAAATCTAACAACCAACAACCTAATCGAATTTTGGACCACAACAGGTTTCAAACCAACAACCTCAAAACTATAATCCCAACTTGTATTGTGGTTTCCATAAGATTCAAGGCCATGATACTAGGACTTGCGCAACTATAATAAATTCATGCAACATTTTCCAGAAGATCAAAGAAAACTCTTTGTAGATATGTTTTTAACAAATTTTGCATTACCCATGCCGAACACCTATATGGGATCAATTTCCCCTCAAAATGCACCCCTCAAGATTTTTAACGATCCTCTCTGGAATTGTTCTAACAATAACATGTTAGATCCAAATGGGACAAACAAGAGTGTCATGGCAAGAAATAACGATCACGAAGCCTCAATCGCATCAATTCCATGTCACACCCCAATTAGGAACTCGACCAAAAACCATGATAGTTGGTCCGGTAGAGTTAGACACCAAGCTACATGTAGAAACCATAACAAGAGCACGAGATTATTCTTCTCAACCAGTTGTAAACTACCCATCAAGATTTAGACAATGTTTAACAAACACGGTAAAATCCATAGGCACTTATGACCTAACAAAGACCACCTCTCACATTTCCTTCTTGGATTTGTTGAAAAAATCTCCCACTCATAGTGCTACTCTCTTAGAGGCGTTGGGTCTTGGTCATCTGATGAACATCACTCCTCTTCCTGAAACACAAGTAAACCATGTAGACTTTGACGTCTACCCTCCGAGGCAGCTAGATAGGGATATTGAGTTTATATTTGATATAAGAAAAATGCCAACGGATGCTAAAATTACACGTAGAGGTGACCCAACCTTGCATTTGGAGGTATGGGTTTATAATAATTACATTAAGCGTGTAATTATTGATGATGGGGAAGCAGTTAACATAGTCCCCTTCGATTTTCTACAAAAACTAGGATATGGAGAAACAAATTGTTCCTCAACACGAAATACGCTAAGTGGTTATGATAGCCTCAAGGCAACTTCAATTTGGGCTATAGTGTTACCAGTCACCTTACGACCCAAGATAATCCTCACCAAATTTTATATTATAGATTTGGAAACCAACTATAATATGATTCTTGGTCGACCATGCATACATCGGATGAAGGCAATCCCTTCCATGTTATTCCAGGAAAAAAAAAATTTTACACAGGAAAAATCTTTTTGGCATAGGGTGACCCAAAACCTTTCAACATACACTTAGTAGATTTGAAAAAGAGACCAAGTGTCCACTCTGAGTTTGAGCTCCCAAGGAATCAACTTAACAAACCAGTCAATTCAAAGATTGAAGTAAAGTTGGTACCTACAATAGAATTAGAAGTCACAAATTTTGTCAAAGGCATTCCGAAAATCTTAAATGAGACCAACATCATAGAGATAGTATCATTAGGAACCACCATAAAAATTGTAGAGTTACTAGAGAAAGATCTACCTATTCTCCTATCGTTTGATTCCATGGGTATAAGATGTACCCTAGGAATTGGCTCCCTTCCAGCAGATGAAGTTTATATGGTAGAAGTAACTAAGGAAAAAGAAGAACATATGAAGAATGTTACAAAATCCATTTTTCCAAAAAATTATTAGAATCTCCACTTTGATGGAACTAGATGTCATTTCAGTCTTAAAGGTGTGATCATTACTTCTCCCGAGGAAAGATCCTACCTTTTACCTTTAAGTTAAACTTAAAATATACAAAAATGGGGCTAAATACGAAGCCCTCATCCTTGGCCTCATTATATCCAAAAGGATAGGTGTTCATAACATTAGAGTGCTAGGAGACTTGCAACTAGTTGCAAACCAAGTATTTGAGGTATATGAGACTAGAGCTGAGCACTTGTAACTCTATAAAATGGTGGTATTAGATCTAACCAAGGGATTTGACTTCATATCAATTGAAGCAATTCCACGAGAATAGAACCTTCTTGCAGATTCAATAGCAACCTCGGCTTCCCGTTTCACTCCAAGTAGTGAGTTGGAAAATACAAATTTCATGGTATCACTTCATACTGAACCATTGGTGCGTAAAATACCAATAACCCCGATCTTGACACACATAGAAGCTAAGAATTATTTTACCATCCTAGATCACTTTAACAATGATAGGGTCACTCTTGGATATCTAAATTCCTATGCGGAATTACATCTCACTCATCACATAGTAGATATATCCCTAATCCCATATTCCTCTTCCTATTTTGGAAATCCCATGAGAGAATCACCCCACAAAATAATCTCGAAATATACGATGTAGATAATGAAGAAAGTTTGGAACTACCTCCAGCCTTTTCGAGTTTGAAGAAGGAAACACCTCCTTAATCGAGGGAACCATCGATATAAATATCTAAATGGAGGAAGAAAAAAAGATTTTGAAAATGGGATCCTCATTAACTCTAGAGGAGATAGAAATACATACCCAGATCCTCAAAGAACATCAAAAGGCTTTCATATTTAGTTACAAAGAAATGACGGGAATTGCACCACATATCGCAGTACATAATCTTGTCACCAAACCAGATGCAAAGCCAATTAAGCAAAATTCAAGACCAATGAAGCCAAAAGTGGCTCTCATGGTGAAAGAAGAAGTAATGAAACTTCTCTAGGTGGGATTAATCAAACCAGTCAACTATTCACAATGGGTATCTAATATCATCCCCGTTCTAAAAAGAATGGGAAGATACACATTTGCATAGACTTCCGGGACATTAACAAAGCTTTCCCCAAAGATGACTTCCCTTTACCATCCATCGACATTATTATTGATGCGAAAATTGGATTTGAGATTTTGTCTTTCATGGATGGGTTCTCGGGATATAATCAAATCAAAATATATGAACAGGAACAAGCCAAGACTATGTTTATAACTCCTTGGGGAACTTATTGTTATGTTGTCATGTCATTCGGTCTTAAGAACGCTAGTGCTACATACCAACAGGAAATGACATACATATTCCATGAAATTATTCATAAGATTATGGAATCCTATGTAGATGACTTGCTAGCCAAGGCAAGGAAGTTTTGTGATCACCCAGAAGTGTTGCATATCATTCTCTCATGATTGATCGAATATGGCATCACATTGATTCCAGAGAAATGTGTATTCGGTGTAATAGGAGGCAAGCTTCTAGGTTACATTATATCATCATGAGGGATTGATGTTGACCCAGCCAAAATATGGGTTGTTCTTGAAATGATTCCACCATCAGATGAGTCTGGTATCAGATCATTTCTTGGGAAACTCAGTGCAATTTGAAGGTTCATCCTTGACTTAAGTTTTGTTGTTCATCCAATCAATAATTTATTAAAGAAGGATTATAGCATTGATTAGATGGAAGAATGCAATGAGGCCTTCAAAGCAGTTAAATGCTTCTTGTTGTCTCCTCCCACACTAATGCCTCCTAGACCAGATCATCCTTTGATCTTGTATTCACAGTGCTATTGATGTCTCGCTAGCCTGCATGTTGGCTCAAGAAGATGATGATAAATGGGAACGTGCAAGTTTATTTTATTATTCATACATTTCTTAATTATGAAACACATTACACACAAAAGGCGTAAAAGAGAATTCCTTGCCATAGTCTTTGCAACAAAACGTTTAAGACATTACATGATGAATCAATAAACAAGGGTTATTATTAAGATAGATCACTTGCAAACATTCCTCATGCAAGGGTCTTTCTCTAAAAAGGTTGGACATTTCATAACCTAAATGGGTGAGTTTGAACTAACATTTGTAAACAAAAAATCCATTAAGGGACAAAGCATTGCAGACTGGTTGGCTAAAAATCCATTAGATGGGGGTGATCTGGTAGATCTAGACTTTCTCGATGAGTTCATATATTTTTTCGAAACCCAGCCCCCCATCTCTATATGTCCTTGGTACACTAACATCGTCAATTTAATCATGGACCAAACATACCCATAAGGGGCCACATCGCAACAAAGAATGTGGTTACACATTATTACAGCTAAATACGTTATTTTATATCGGTGCTCTATCATAGAGCCTTCGATTGAATGCTTTTAAGATTTGTTGACACAAAAAAATCCAAAAAGATTATTTTCAAATCCCACAATGGGATATGTGGAGGCCACTTCAGTGGCCATACCACTACTCATAAAATACATCAGATGGGCTATTTCTAGCCCACTCTGGAACATGATGCAGTAGAGTTTGTGTGTAAGTGTCATAAATGCCAAGAGTTCTCCCATGAGATTCATATTCCAAAGCATAGGCTATGCAACCAATCACAACCCCATGGCCCTCTTCCACGTGGGACCTAGATTTGATAGGGAAATTCTCTCCTTCATTAACAGATGGTCATAACTTTATAATCATGGCCAAAAAATATTTTACTAAATGGGTAGAGGCCATGCCTCTCACCATCGTACTAGGTTTTGTAATCACTATGTTCATTCTGAATCAAATCATTTTCATGTTCGGTGTCCCATGAGTCATTATCTCATAAAATGTCACATCCTTCAAGAACGATGAGGTCCATGAGTTATGCAACAAATTCAAGATAAACCATCACACAACATCTCTTTATTACCCCCAAGCCAATGGATAGGCTGAGGTAAAAACCAAACATAAAAATCCATTCTCCTCAAAATAGTTAAGGAGAACAAACAGGATTGGCATTTAAAATTATACCCAACCTTGTGGGCCTATCGAATGTCAATAAGAACACCAACAGGGAAAACCCCTTTCTCATTGGTATTGGGGCAGAAGCAGTTCTCCCGCTTGAGGTCGAAATACCCAGTCTCCACATCTCATTACAAGGGATCTTAGGAGAAGAAGCCTATAGAGAGGCACACCTCTCTCAACTAGAAAGCCTTGATGAGGCTAGGTTAAACGTTGAACAACAAAATGGAGCCTATGCTGACCGGATGTGCTGGAAATATAACAAAAAGGTCTATGAACAAGAAATATACGAGGGAGATCTAGTTCTGAGACTAGACAACCGGATTGATAAGAAGAACAATGAAGGAAGGAAATTCCAGCCCAAGTGGTTGGGTGCATACTTGAGTAATGAATGATTATGGAAATGATGCGTATCTCTTGTGTACACTCGAAGATGAGGAATTCAATGAAATTGTCAATTCCTTGCACCTTAAACATTTTACGCATTGGTTGTCAACATCACCATTTGTATACTATGTTCATCTGCATTGCATTAGCCATTTAGTTAGTTCATTATGTTCACTCATTTCGTAAATTTTGTGGTCAAGGAACTTATTCTTAAGTAATTTATTACAAGCTTCTGAAAATATTGGAAAAGCATTCAAATCATATCTCTTCAATTTTCATAATATCATCAAATGGTTTCGAAATCATCTCATCAATTCGACAGACAAAATCTTGACAAAAACCATACCAAGGCCTACATACTTGGTCATACTCATTTTCTTCTACTAGGTTAAGTTGTTCTTACCTACGGTCTATTCTAGAAGATTCTTGGTGTCACATCTATCCCTCTTACGTCTCTTTGAAACAATGATACTCTAAATAAATAGAATATTTTATTTTACACACTTCTTTTCCCTACCAACCTTCGGTGATGAGCCCACATCTCTTACTAGTGGTGCGAGGTTGGGAAAGGAAAGAAGTTCCCTTACTCGCCTATGTCCTGCCTTCGGTGATAAGCCCATACTTCTTACTAGTAGCATGGGGTAGGGCGTAGGGGGTCCATTCATGTAAATTAATGAATCTTAGTGTTTTAAAAATTCAAAGCAAAGTGTATTGTGAAAAGTGAAATTAAGCATCCAAATTCCAAAGAGATCAAATCCTCAAAACTAGATTTTGTCAACCAAGTTGCCATTTATGGATCTAAGTCTAGATAAACTAGAAAGTAAGTTGCATTCTAAGCTATGTAGTAGTTTTTGAGTAAGGTAAGTACGTAGGTCTAAATTTGGTTTCTATCAATACCTTGTCTTTCTCTCATCATTTCCATTCAGTCAAACTCATACAATTTGCACCCTTCCTAGCTCTCGGTGTTAAGCCCTTGCATCTTACTAGTTGCGTGGAGTTAGGAATGGGGAAAGTTCATCTCATTATCACTACATATTCATCACGTTTTGCCAAAACAAGAAGAAGCAATGAACATTTCCCAAAGAAGCCAAAAATTCAGTACTACAGTATGTTTGCATCATCACATATCAACATTACAAAAACAAAAAAAAGAGAAACATTATGTTCAACATTTGTTGTCACTTGTCATCCATTGCATACATTCTAAAAAGCATCTAAAAATAGAGATTCTAAAGCATCTAGTATACACATGAGAAAAAAAAAAAACTCTAGATATAAGAAGATGTAGATAGATGTAGATATATATATATATATATATATATATATATAGGAATCATGTTTTACATACAACACTATCATGCACTAGGCATGATAAAATGCTCAATGAGCCCAAAAAATACAAAAAAACTCATATAAACATCTAACAAAATCACTTAAAAATATCAAATGACCTCTCAATCCTTGTGGGATCCCTCAGAGGTGTGCAACTGCATCTAGGGATCTTACTATGGCTGTGACAATGTGCTTGAATGCACTAAATGGTGGGAGTGCTCATGATCATAGGCACTAGATGTGGTCTCCCTATGAGAACAGATCTGCCTCATTAGGCACTCAACAGTCTCGTATCCAACTACTTGATTATGAAGGGAGGTCACTATCTCTGCCACCTTCCGCATGGAGTGAACACATCGCTATGTCAATTTGGCGGCTAAGGGTTGTCCTCAATTTGTAGAAAACTTGGCCTAGGTCTTCCCGACGGGATAAAATTGGTATCCACGCATACCGGTGAATGAGTTCTTTCCATCCCTATGTAGTCACTATAAATAAAAAGGGAAGTAACAAGTTAGAAAATCACCAAAAACAAGTAAAAATAAAAGACAAGAAAAAGAAAATCATCTAACATCTCTAACTAACGGGGGTTGAGAGAAGAGTGGTAACTCACTTGGATCTCCAGGCATCCAGGTAGGGTCTCTAGGATCTCGCATGGCCAACTATAGACACTGCTACTAACTACGGAACCTCCCAAATTCTTGAATGAAATGACATCCTACCACGGACTCATCATCTCCCTCAATTTCCTGAGAAGGTAACTCTCTCTGAGACCAAGGTCTCCTTCTCCACACTCGCCTCCAACCTCTCCACCCTAAAGATATCCTGAGTGTCATTGCACTCATAATCTCTATCATCCTCCTCGTCCATCACGCTAATCTCAGCTCCAATCCCTTCTCTCATTGTCTCCTCCTCAGTCTCCCCTCCTGTGAACTCCTCAGAGTCTGAGTCCACATCAATAGGCTCATCCTCCTCCCCACTAAAAGTAGGAGTAGCCCCAATCTGAAGTAAGGGTGCCCGAGGAGCACCAACTGCTTGTCGGGCATGAAACACTCACCTAAGTGTGATAGGTACTCCAAGAGTAACTGTGGTCCAACCGTGATCTCCTCTAGGACCTCCCCGGGTCTCAAAAATAGTCCTGTACACATGCCCCACTTGAGGAATCATATCAATATAAGAGAGACTGAACTTTTGAGTGACTCTATCAAAAGGGTGGATCTCCACTCTCCCTATCCTATCCACTAACTGACTTGTGGTAGAGAAAGCAACCAATGTAGTCACCTCCTACCCTAACAATCCTGCCATATCCTAATAAGGAGTAGCCTCCATATCTGTAGTAGTCAGTGAGGCCACTGACTAGTGTTGCATCCTAAGCACTGACATCCCTATCAACCTAGCTGCCCTAACAACGCCGTGTCTTGTACTAACACACCCCTCCCATAGGTAATGATATGCTCATCAACCCAACTCATAACCATACTAGGTTGTCTCAAACACTGCCCCTATAATCTAACCACCCTGTAGAAATCATGGTAGGTGGTCCCAAGAATATCTACTCCCCAAGCATAAATACGGTCATGGGCCTTAATCTGCACAATCACTGGAGCCCGATAATTTAACAGAGTCTCTCCTCCCTTATCCCTAATCAATCGTGAGGTCAAGATACCCATGATGACCTTACGAAGGGTGGGGATAGGAGTAGTAGCAATGAATCAGACATTCATCCCCTTCTTCGAGACAAAGGAGACAACAACATCCCCCATGTAGGTGTCCCACCTTGAATCATCTAAGCCCTAGATCATGCTTTGTCTTGAGAGGCAACCACCTCCTAAGAATCGGAACCCCCAAAATGTGGTAAACATCCTCCAGGGTGATATTCCACTCACCCCTAGCACTTGGTAAGTGGAAAGTATTTAGGTCTACATCCCAGTACGAGAATAATTCACACAATATGTGACTGACATGAGCAACATGAGGAACCAATGAAATCCTCAAAATATCGGCCCTCTGAAGAGTGTCTCGCTCTGTCTAGGTCATTATGTCTACAAATTTTGGGAGCCAATCACACTCCTTCTCTCTACTCCACTGAATATACTCCTCCTTCTGCATCCACCCAAAATAGAGAAAAAGAGCAAGTTAGCAACATAATTGATAGATAAGCTCATCAAAAACATAGCAAAATACCAAAAATACCAAAAAAATTACTTTTATGGCTATCTTTTGCTTTCTCGAACTACCACCCCGTGCGAATGGAAGTTCCGTGATCGCCTAGTCATGCGACCACCGCCATCACGGGGTGGTGGTCCCATGATCGCTGCTATGTGTAGGACAACGGTCTGTCGATTCGATGTACGTATCTAGTGCCCTAAAAACACTCAGAAAATGCAAAAATACACCATTTTGAGAAAAATAAAATCCTACCCTATGGTTGCCCCCTAGAGACTCATTTAACACTAAGATTTTTGAAAATAATCCCCAAGACAAATATTTTAAAAATATATATTTTGGGTTTAAAAACAATAAATTGAGAAAAACTAACTTGAGACTTCACAGGTCGATCTCCTGCTCTCGGAGGCATGATCATGATCTCAAAATGAACATTTTGACTACACTCTTGTCGAAAATGGTTACCGTGGGCCCCAGAGCTCAAAAATTACCAAATCGATACACACAAATGAATAGGAAAATGAGCTCGTTATATATATATATATATATATATATATATATATATATATATATAATATTCTAACCTTGTTTTGAATGTTCTTTCACAGAGTTGGAGTGCCGATGGAGGTAATTTCTTATCCCCACGCAAATGGTAAGTCCGCATTTCATTTTAATTTAGTATTTATTTTTTGATTTCTTTTATCTATCTCCACTTTATTCCTCTTTTCATTTTGCATATAATAGGAATCTAGATGAAGACATTTGAAAAACAAGCATCTCGAGATATAGCTTATAATTCCCCATTTCAGGACTGCCATACTGGACCAACCCTTTTATACCCCTTCATGGTTAAAACGCTTCTCCAAGGGGGAAATATGTACGTACCCAAAATTGTATGTATTGTACTGCCAGAAAGAGGTTACGGAAACCCCAATGATGATTCAGATATCTTCACAAGGTGTTCGAATATAGAAATCACGCTGAGTATACATTTGCATCCTAAAATGCCTTATCCATCCTTCACATGCTTTTTTCTAACCCCTTTCCTCTCTTTTCCTTGCATTTTGGTCTTTAGTTATAGGACCGCCACCCTGCCTAGGCAACGGTCCCATGACCACCACCCAAGACGGGGTGGCCGTCTTGTAACCACTGCCCTTCACTGGGTGATAGTCCTATGTGCATTTTCCATAACTTTATGATGCACTCATCAACACAAAAAATCAAGTTGCGCTTGCAATTCTCAACCACTCTTGCTTTCATTAAATTTATAGCCGCCTGGTAAATAGTAATTTCTTTTTTTTAATAGGTAGAAGAGTTCAATTTGATCTTACCTTTTGGTAAATCAAAACGCTATAAATACCAAGCTTGTTTAGAAGAAAATGGCCCCTCACCCTTTATGATTTATTAGCCATCATGTTTGAAAGTTCTTCAATGAGTCTCAATTAGTCTAAATTTGGTATAAGTTCTCAGTCTCTCAGTTCAATGCTCCTCAGTTCTGGTTTAGAGATCATTGGATCTCTCTAATTTCATCTTGTTCCATTATTGTTCTCTAAACAACTGGCTTAGCATAAAAAAATTTAGTTCTGGATTACATTCATTTGAATCTTGATTCTTCTTAGACTTATAGGTCATCGTTTCGTCATAGGAAGTATAGGTCCTAGGATTTTTGTTGTTTTTGTGTTGTATCCCTATAACAATCCGCTAGGAATCGCATACCCAATTTCTATTCTCTTCCACTATCCCTCTCCTAATTGCATTATATTCAGCTTACGTCCCACAAAAACCATGAACTCACATGACCATAAAAGGTCCACAAAAACCATGAACTCGTGGTTGTGATCCCCAGGTCCCACAACCTAATGGGCCTACTAATCAATTAAACATTGACATTGGTTTATATATGCTACTATTTAGATCTTCACCACTCCCATTGGATATTATAACACAATTTTCCATGTTGAACATAGAAACTAATCAAGCTAATATTTTCTGGGTTAGACCAAAAAACCTCCCACAATTTCCTACAAATCCACTACACCTCTTGCTACTAATTTCATGAGCTTGTCTATAAATATACACAAAGCACCTAAAAATCACTTTCCACACGTCCCAACAGGCAATAGATATTATCTCAAGTAGAGCTCGACATTGATTAGAGCCTCCGAGAAGCTATTATATCTGAATGATCCATTACACCAATTAAGGTTAGGAGAGCTTTCTTTGCCTTGGACTCGCAGATCCCGTTATTGTGTGTTGAGGATATAAGATTTCCCAACTAGTTTGTCCACATCCACATATATTTCATTTCCACCGGTTGTCTTAGCATGACCTTGGGAGGTCAGGTACGAAGAAAGGCTACTTGTTGATTCTCATGCCCACTGTCACTTTTCTATCGTACAAAATTTGTGAATTCAACGTGAACGCAACAAGTGCTCCCTTTTCATTTCCATTTCTTTTAACCATTTTCGCTCCTTCCCATTAGTTTGGGGGTATTTATATACCCCGTGAATATGTCGGGATATGACACATATGAGAGACCTCTCTCAGGTCTTGAAGCATATTATGGTCAAACAAGTAGACAACCATCAACCTTGCTTTCTGCATGGGCTAAAAGCTACTCAAGTAACTACTTTTCATCACAAAATCCTCCTCTAAGAACTAGCTCTAGTTCTTCATTCTGAATTGAGGAGCTGCACCAGGTCACACAAACACAACAACCAAAACCCTCAGGCTCTAAGAACATGATGTTTAATGGAGAATCCAATTCATCTCCTCGGGTTTTGTTTAGACCAAAAATTAGTAGGCAATCAGATCCACTCCCATTCTTGGATGAGGAGTACTTAGTATGTTATGCTAGGAGTTAAAAATGCTTCTAAAACATGTACCCACCTATATGAAGTTTGCAAACACAACCCAAAACCCTACTCCAAGAAAACATCCCCATTCCTCCACCTATGGAAAATACTCTTTGTGAAGTTTGGCAGAGTAATGATCAATTCATAGTAGGGTACCATACCCCTCTGCAACCTCAAGGGGTACAACAACAACCACCAAGGAAAAACACTGTGTCATCACCAATCGAGGTCATCTCGAATTTAGTTGAGAGGGTTAGAGGACTAGAATTTGCTCAAGAAAATAAAACTTCACATTCTCGGTCAAGTAGGAACTTCCAACCATCCACATCATCCCACCCAGGTTGACCTCCACACAGGAATAGGCATGTTAGGCATGCCTCCTAAACATTCATATAACTACCCACAATAAACACCAACTAGAACTGTGTTTCAAATGCTGCTCCAGTTGAAAGTATGATACCTCTGGTTTAGTACCAAACAACCCATATCAGAGCAATGCTCCTCCCTACTTAAAAATTTATTCAAAATCACCACAGGGAGATATGTTCTCTTCTCCTGAGATGTTTTCTCAACCACAAGGGTTTCCTTACACTCCTACAAATACATATGCTATGCCATATCAACAACCCATTCCACCTCCACCCCCTCAGCAGGAACCATTGATGGTTGAAACCTATGTGGTAGGGACTTACTCAGAATATTTAAAAGAAACTATAGATTTCACTGCATTTGAGCGTCATGCTTCCAAGACCTCTTCCTGATTTTCCTAAATTCAAGGGGAGGGAGATCCAAATGCACATATCAAGGCCTATGCCATGGCCATTCGAGAATTGCTCCCTTGGGATGCGGTTGTTGCTAAGATATTCCCTAAGACCTTAGAGGGTATTGCCCTTGATTGGTATTATAGAATACCTAAAGCCTCGATACACTCATTCAAACAAATTATGTCAGAATTTATCAAAGCTTTTGACATGAAAAAATTGTTAAGAATAGGGATTAGGGAATTCTTACACATTAAACAAGAGCACAATGAATTTTCTACTCATTTCATTCAAAGATGGCGTACAGTCCTCTACTCATCAGCAAGTTCTCTAAACATGGATCAGATGGAACTATGTGACTTATTCCTTCATTCTCTCAACAAAGAGATAAAGGAAGAAGTCCAGAAGTTCCCACTAAGGACTTATGATGAAGTACTCAAGAGTGCTCTCCGAATCAATCAAGCGGTAATAGACAGCAATCATAAGACATATGGAACGAATGGGAAATTAATCGCTCCCAATCAAAACACTACGACTTATCCTAATGTCGGGAATACCAATCAAGGACCCAAGATCCTTAACAAAAATTGTGGGGTTACAACAGATGGAGTCATAAACTAGGTTAAAAGGGAAAATGTCATAAACACTCCAGCACCCATTAACAATCAATGAAATAATAGCTTTACTCCAATAATCAACGTGGTGAATTTTAATCCTCCATCATGACAACAAGAACAACAAAAACAAAAATATAAAATCTAGACACAAGGTCCAATCCGAAACCCAACTGGATATTAGAACCAAAGCCAAAGGCAACAACCTCAAAATTTTAACTCTAACAACTAACAACCTAATCAAAATTTTGGACCACAACAAGTTTTAAACCAACAACCTTAGAACTATAATCCCAACTTGTATTGTGGTTTCCACAAGATTCAAGGCCATGATACTAGGACTTGCCGCGACTATAATAAATTCATGCAACATTTTCCAGAAGATCAAAGACAACTCTTTGTAGATATGTTTTTAACAAATTCTGCATTACCCATGCCAAACACCTATATGGGATCAGTTTCCCCTCAAAATGTACCCCTCAAGATTTTTAACGATCCTCTCCCAAATAGTTCTAACAATAAAAAGTTAGATCTAAATGAGACAAATAAGAGTGTCATGATAGGAAATAACGATCATAAAGCCTCAACTTCATCAAGTTCACCGGTCACACCTTTTGATTAGGAACTCAACCACAAACCAAGATAGTTGGTTTGGTAGAGTTAGACAGTGAGCTACAGGTAGAAACCATAACAAGAACACAAGATTATTCTTCTCAACCAGTTCCAACCTACCCATCAGACTTTAGACAATGTTAAATAAACATTGGTGAAAACTATAGGTGCTTACGACCTAATTAATGACCTAACAAAGACCTTCTCTCACATTTCCTTCTTAGATTTGTTGAAAAAATATCCCACTCACAGGGCTACTCTCTTAGAGGCACTTTGGGTCTTGGTCATTTGATTAACATCACTCCTCCTCCTGAAATGCAAGTAAACCATGTAGACTTTGATGTCTACCCTTTGGGGCAGCCAGATAGGGATACTGAGTTTATATTTGATATAAGAAAAATGCCAACGAATGCTGAAATTACACGTAGAGGTGACCCAGATTTGCATTTGTAGGTATGGGTTTATAATAATTATATTAAACGCACAATGATTGATGATGGGGAAAAAGTTAACATAGTTCCCTTCATTTTTCCTCAAAAATAGGATTTGGAGAAACAAATTGTTCCTCAACACGAAATATGCTAAGGGGTTATGATAGCCTTAAGGAAACTTCAATTAGGACTATAGTGTTACCAGTCACCTTAGGACCCAAGACAGTCCTCACTAAATTTTATATTATAGATTGGGAAACCAACTATAATATGATTCTCGATTGACCATGGATACATCGCATGAAGGCAATCCCTTCCACGTTATTCCAAGAAATAATATTTTTACACCTGGGAAAAATATTTATGGTGCAAGGTGACCCAAAACCTTTCGACATACACTTAGCAGATTTGAAAAAGAGACCAGGTGTCCACTCTAATTTTGAGCTCCCAACAAATCAACTTAACAAACAATTCAATTCAAAGCCAAAAGTAAAGTTGGTACCTACAATAGAATTAGAAGTCACGAATTTGGTCGAAGGCATTCGACAATCTTAAATGAGACCAACATCATAGAGACAATATCATTAGGAACCACCACAAAAATTTTCGAGTTACTAGAGAAAGATCTACCTATTCTCCTACCGTTTGATTCTGTGGGTATAGGATGTACCCTAGGAATTGGCTCCCTTCCAGTGGACAAAGTTTATATGGTAGAAGTAACTTGAGGAAAAAGAAGAAGATACGAAGAATGTTCCAACATCCATTTTTCTAAGAAATTATTGGACTCTCCACTTTGATGGAGCTAGATGTCATTTTGGTGTTGGGGTAGGTGTGATCCTTACTTCTCCCGAGGGAAAGATCCTACCTTTTTCCTTTAAGTTAAAATTTGAATGTACAAAAAATGGGGATGAATACGAAGCCCTCCTCCTTGGCCTCATCATATCCAAAATGATGTGCGCTGACAACATTAAAGTGCTAGGAGACTCACAATTAGTTACAAACCAAGTATCTAAGGTATATGAGACTAGATTTGAGCACTTGCAACTCTATAAAACAATGGTATTAGATCTAACCAAGGGATTCGACTTCATATCAATCGAAGCAATTCCACGAGAACAAAACCTTCTCGTAGATTCAATAGCAACCTCGGCTTCCCGTTTCACTCCAAGTAGTGAGTTGGAAAATACAAATTTCATGGTATCACTTTGTACTGAACCATTGGTGTGTAAAATACCAATAACCCTGATCTTGACACACATAGAAGATGAGAATGAGTTTACCATCCTAGATCACTTTGACAGTGATAGGGTCACTCTTGGATATCTAAATGCCTATGCGGAATTGCATCTCACTCATCACATAGTAGATTTCTCCCTAATCTCATATTCCTCTTCCTATTTTGGAAATCCCATGAGAGAGTCACCCCCGCAAAAAAATCTTGAAATCTACGATGTAGAGAATGAAGAAAGTTTGGAACTACCTCTAGCCCTACCTGAGTTTGAAGAAGGAAATGCCTCCTTAATAGAGGGAACCATCAATATAAATATCGGAACGGAGGAAGGAACAAATATTTTGAAGTTAGGATCCTCATTAACTCCAGAGGAGATAGAAATACATACCCAAATTCTCAAAGAACATCAAAAGGCTTTCACATTTAGTTACAAAGAAATGACGGGAATTGCACCACATATCGTAGTACACAATCTTGTCACCAAACCAGATGCAAAGCCAATCAAGCAAAATTCAAGACCAATGAAGCCAAAAGTGGCTCTCATGGTGAAAGAAGAAGTAATGAAACTTCTCTAGGTGGGATTCATCAAACCAATTGACTATTCACAATGGGTATCTAATATCATCCGTGTTCTAAAAAAGAATGGGGAGATACACATTTGCATAGACTTCTAGGACATTAAAAAATATTTCCCCAAAGATGACTTCCCTTTACCATCTGTTGACATTATTGTTGACGCGACAAATTGATTTTAGATTTTGTCTCTCATGGATGGGTTCTTGGGATATAATCAAATCAAAATATCTAAAGAGGATCAAGCCAAGACTACGTTTATAAATCCTTGGGGAACTTACTGTTACACTATCATGCCATTTGGTCTTAAGAACACTGGTGCTACATACCAATGGGAAATGACATACATATTCCATGATCTTATTCATAAGATCATGGAATCCTATGTAGATGACTTGCTGGCCAAGGCCAAGAAGTGCTGTGATCACCCAGAAGTGCTTTGTATCATTCTCTCATGATTGATCAAATATGGCGTCACATTAAATCTAGAGAAATGTGTATTCAGTGTAACAGGAAGCAATCTTCTAGGTTACATTATATCGTCATGAGGGATTGATGTTGACCTAGCAAAAATCTGGGTTGTTCTTGAAATGATTCCACTATCAAACAAGTCTGGTATCAAATAATTTCTTGGGAAACTCAGTGCAATTTTAAATTTCATCCTTGACTTAAGGATTTTTGTTCATCCAATCATCAATTTATTAAAGAAGGATTATAACATTGACTGGACGAAAGAATGTAAAGAGGCATTTGAAGCAGTTAAACTCTTCTTGTTGTCTCCTCCCATGCTAATGCCTCCTAGAACAGATCATCCTTTGATCTTGTATTCATAGGCTACTAATGTCTCACTAGCCTACATGTTGGCTCAAGAAGATGATGATAGACGGGAACAAGTAGTTTATTTCATTAGTCAGACACTACTTGATTATGAAACACGTTACACACAGGCAAAAGATAATGCTTTGCCATAGTCTTTGTAACAAAACGTTTAAGACATTACATGTTGAATCAAGAAATAAGGGTTATTGTAAAGACAAATCACTTGCGGACATTCCTCATGCAAGGGTCTTTATCTAAAAAGCTTGGACATTTCATAAACTTAATGGGTGAGTTTGAACTAACATTTGTAAACCAAAAATATGTTAACGAATAAATCATTACAGAATGGTTAGGTGACAATCCATTGGATGGGGGTGATCTAGTAGATCTAGAATTTCCAGTGAGTGCATATATTTTTTTGAAACTAGGCCCCCCATCTCTATATGTCCTTGGTACACTGACATCATCAATTTCATCATGGACCACACATACCTAGAAGGGGCCACATCGCAACAAATAAGGTAGCTACACATTAGTGCTACTAAATATTTTTTAGAACAAGTATTCTATCCTAAAGCCTTGGAAGGAATGCTTTTAAGATGTGTTGAAATGGAAGAATCCAAAAATATTCTTTTCGAATCCCACAATGGGATATGTTGAGGCCAATTTGGTGGCCATACCACGCTTGTAAAATACATTGAATGGGCTATTTCTAGCCCACTCTAGAACATGACTTGAAGAGAGTTTGTGCGTAAGTATCATAAATGCCAAGATTTCTCCCATGAAATTTACATGCCAACATAGGCTCAGAACCAATCGCAACTCCATGGCCCTTTTCATGGGGGCCCTAGATTTGATAGGGAAATTCTCTCCTTCATAAACAAATGGCCATAACTTTATAATCACAGCCAAAAAATATTTTACTAAATGGGTAGAAGCCATGCCTCTCACTACCATACTAGGTTTTGTAATCACTAAGTTCATTTCGAATCAAATCATTTATAGGTATGGTGTCCCATGAGTCATTATCTCGACAATGACACATCCTTGAAGAATGAAAAGGTCCATGAGTTATGCAAAAATTCAAGATAAACCATCACACGGCCTCTCTTTATTACTCCTAAACTAATGGAAAGGCTGAGATAAAAAAAAAAAAAAACATTAAAACCCATTCTCCTCAAAGCGCTTAAGGAGAACAAATGGGATTGGCATTTAAAATTATACCCCGCCTTACGGGCCTATCAAACATAAATAAGAACACTAATAGGGACAATCCCTTTCTCATTGGTATTCGGGCGTGGCGATTACGCCACTTGAGGTCAAAATACCCAGTCTCCACATCTCATTACAAGGGATCTTAGGAGAATAAGCCTATAGAGAGGCACACCTCTCTCAACTAGAAAGCCTTGATGAGGCCGAGGTTGAATTCGAACAATGACATAGATCCTATGTTGACCGGATGTGATGGAAATATAACAAAAAGGTCTACGAACAAGAAATATATGAGGGAGATCTAGTTACGAGATGAGACAACCTGGATTGATAATAAAATTGATGAAGGAAATTTTGGCCCAAGTGGTTGGGCCCATACCGAGTCATGAAATATTACGGAAATGATGCATATCTCTTGTGTACACTAGAAGGTGAGGAATTCAATGAAACTATCAATTCCTTGCATCTTAAACGGTTTTACGCATAGGTCATCAACATCACCATTTGTATACTATGTTCATCTGCATTGCATTAGC
Source organism: Taxus wallichiana var. yunnanensis (assembly GCA_018340775.1). Taxonomy (NCBI): domain Eukaryota; kingdom Viridiplantae; phylum Streptophyta; class Pinopsida; order Cupressales; family Taxaceae; genus Taxus; species Taxus wallichiana. Next base: position 627,826,040 of record CM031239.1, read on the forward strand.
CATTCAATTAGTTCATTTTATTCACTCATTTCATAAATTTTGTGGTCAAGGAACTTATTCTTAAGCAATTTATTACAAGCTTCTAAAAATATTGGCAAAGCATTCAAATCATATCTCTTCAATTTTCATAATATCATCAAATGGTTTTGAAATCATCTCATCAATTCGACAGAAAAAATCTTGACAAAAACCATACCAAGGCCTGCATACTTGGTCATACTCATTTTCTTCTACTAGGTTAAGTTGTTCTTACCTACGTCTGTTATAGAAGCTTCTTGGTGTCACATCTATCCCTCTTACGTCTCTTTGAAACAAGGATACTCCAAAATCACAGATCAGAAATGTCAAAGTCAAATTGAATCAAAAACACTAAACAAACAAAATATTTTATTTTACACACTTCTTTTCCCTACCAACCTTCGGTGATGAGCCCACATCTCTTACTAGTGGTGTGAGGTTGGGAAAGGAAAGAAGTTCCCTTACTCACCTATGTCCTACCTTCGGTGATAAGCCCATACTTCTGACTAGTAGCATGGGGCAGGGCGTAGGGGGTCCATTCACATAAATTAATGAATCTTAGTGTTTTAAGAATTCAAAGCAAAGTGTATTATGAAAAGTGAAATTAAGCATCCAAATTCCAAAGAGATTAAATCCTCAAAACTAGATTTTGTCAACCAAGTTGCCATTTATGGATCTAGGTTTAAATAAACTAGAAAGTAAGTTACATTCTAAGCTATGTAGTAGTTTTGGAGTAAGGTAAATACGTAGGTATAAATTTGGTTTCTGTCAATACCTTGTCTTTCTCTCATCATTTCCATTCATCAAACTCATACAATTTGTGCCCTTCCCAGCTCTCGATGTTGAGCCCTCACATCTTACTAGTTGCATGGAGTTAGGAATGGGGTAAGTTCATCTCATTATCACTACATATTCATCACGTTTTGCTAAAACAAGAAGAAGCAACGAACATTTCCCAAAGAATCCAAAAGTTCAGTACTATAGTATGTTTGCATCATCACATATCAGCATTACAAAAACAAACAAAAAGAGAAACATTATGTTCAACATTTGTTATCACTTTTCATCCATTGCATACATTTTGAAAAGTGTATAAAAATAGAGATTCTAAAGCATCTAGTATACACATGAGAAACAAATCACAAAACTCTAGATACAAAGAAGATCTAGATCCAAATATAAATATATATATATATAGGAATCGTGTTTTACATACAACACCGTTATGCACTCCGCATGATAAAAATGCTCAGTGAGTCTGAAAAATACAAAAATAACTCATATAAACGTAAAAAAAAAAATCACTACAAAAAGACCAAATGGCTTCTCAATCCCTGTGGGATCCCTCAGAGGGTACACGATCGCTTCTAAGGATCCTGCTATGGCTGTGAAGATACTCTGAATGCACCTAATGGTGGGAGTGCTCATGATCACTACCACTAGGTGTGGTCTCACTACGAGAATGGGTCCACCTTATCGGGCACTCAACGGTCTCGTATCCAGCTACCTAAGTACAAAGGGAGGTCACTATCTCTACTGCCTTCTAGACAAGGGTGAACACATAGGTATGTTGGCTTATGGCTAAGGGTTGTCTGGAATCCATATAAAACTAGCCCCGAGTCTTCCCCACCGGGATCAAAAGGGTGTCATGAATACAATTATTAGATTAATCGTTCGTTATCTAAATTTATTAGATTAGTTTCTCTTTAATTTCATTCAAATTCACATATTTGAAAATACAAAAATGCATAACATAGATTTATTTTCATAATTAGTTTACTTCATTCGAGTTAAGTTTGGTTATCTCTTGCATGAAAATTATGGGACCCAAATATCCCAAGGATTACATGTTCGAACTGATAATACATCAACCAAACATCTTCACAACATTAGCAGATATAGATCAAGGTCTTAGAATTCATGTCTTCGAACAAAAACAAACCCACAAGCAATTAGTGAGTAATTGAGAGAATTAAACATTAAAGATGAAAAATCATATGAATTCTAGTCAAATCAACCCAACTATAGATTTCCTTGATAGGATATTCATATGACCATACAAGAGCCTAAAAGAGAGCAAACATTTGGTTGTGATTCATTAGTTCCAAAGCCAAATGCATGAGAGCTTCTCATTGATATAGACACATGCTTACATATACAAGATCCGAGGGCTGGTTATTGGTGGCCAACTCTCTTCAAGGATACAAATATTTTGGTTAGAAGATGTGAGAGTTGCAGTGCTTCTCTAAAAGACCGACATCTTTAGGGTCCCTTCCTTTGCAACTTGTATCAATTGAAGCTCCATTCAAGCAATGGGGAATGGATTTAATTGGTGAGATTTCAGACCCTTCAAGTGCTGGCCATAAGTGGATTCTTTTAGCCACTGATTACTTCATCATGTTGGTGGAGGAAATCCCCACCAAAAGAGAAACACACCAAATTGTCATGGGCTTTCTATTGAACCATATCATTTACAGGTTTGGGGTGTCAGTCAAGATTGTTGTTGACAATGCCATGAGCTTTAGAGCTAAACATTTGATGGAAATGTGCAAGGAGTATGGGATCAAATTGACATATGCCTCCAATTACAATCCCTAATGAAATGGAAAAGTTGAGTCCAGTAACAAAAACTTGCTGAAAATTACTAGAAAAACCTTGGAGCTAAATAAGAGAAAGTGGGGTGAACAGTTGAAGTTTGTTATTTGGATAGATAGGATCACTACTAAAAGAGCCACTGGAAAGAGTCCATTTGATTTGGTGTATGGAACTCAGGCCCTGTTGCCCCTGCATATGTAATTATCCTCATATCAGTTCATTCAACAACTAGAGGATCAAGAGGTAGGTCCCTATGATGCTCGCATTAACCAGATTGTTGAACTTGATGAAGAGGGGAGGGTATACCACTAGAGGCATGTAAAGTTTAGAGCAAGGTTGAAGAAGTTATTTGATAAGAAGGTCACTCCCAAGGCCTTCAATGTTGGAGATCTTGTGCTACTATGGGATAACAGACATGAAGATAAGGGCAAGCATGGCAATTTTGACTCATTATGGATGGGCCCTTACTCCATTGATATTAGAATTGGTGAACATACCTTCTTCCTTAAGGACATGGATGGTGAATTGCTCAAATTTCTGTTAATGGAAAACATTTGAAGAATTTCTTAGATTGATTCCCCTGAATCAAGGCATAAATCTTGTGTACAGTGTATAGTTTGTTGTTTGTTTCTTGTCTTTTGTGTTTTTGTTCATTCTGGTCCTCGGTGACCTGTTTTTGCTGGTTTCTCTGTTTCATTTTTGGAGATGGCTCTGTTTCTCTACTTTGCAAGTTGACTCCATTACCCAATGGATATTTTTGGCACTTGGTCTACCTTTGTTCTTTTGGAACTCACAGGAGTGCCCATCCCCGAGTCGGAGCCAATGTTGGTGCTCATAATGGTCTTGCCTTGATTTTCCTTAAAAATCTATTGATTTACGGCCTCTATCACTTTATTTTCCCTCATGTTGTGTTTGGTTAATCTTTGTTGTCATTTTTAATTTGTTCCTAGGTTGTAGATCACTTATGGGTCCATGGTTTTCTCCTTATTTCTTTGTTCCTTTGGAAAAGGTCTATAATTTGGGTCTCCCATTCTTTGTTCATCTAAAAACTCAGGTTCTCCCATATTTTCCATTCTCCACAATGGGATTTGTTTTTTTATCATTTCGCCTAAATACTTGAAGAAAAATGAATGGATGTGTCTCTTGATGGACATATTTGAGCCTTGTAACATTTATAAATTCTCTTTCCTTGGAGAAATTTTCATTTTCGGGATCAAATGATCATTTTTTTGTATTTTACGGTTTGATGGGTGTTTCTCCCATCAAAATTACATCCTTGCTCAAAATTTTTATGAATCTTCTCAACTTAAAATGTGTCCACGTGGAGGTTTCGATACTTTTCTTAGACTTATATAAATTTTATGCAGCTAAAATAGTTTGGCAGAGAACAGGGACACATGGCGAGCTGCGCTCACTCAGAGTCTTTTGAAGAAGCACCAAGAGGACACTTGGAGGCCTCCACTCACTTTGCATTTTTCTTGGACTTTTCAATGGCCAAAGGAGACTACCCTAGAGCATGACACTTGGCACCTTCTTTTGAGCTTCGAGCCTTCAAAATTTTTTTTTTGGGCAAGGACATGTGACGAGCCCGCGCTCATTCAAGGTCTATATTTTTGGGGACCATCTCAAGGTGCACAATAGTGACACATGACAGTTTGAAAATTCAAAAGGAGTGGGGAAGTGGACCATCGAGGGAAACTTAGAATTTTTTTTCGCTTATGCTCAAAAGGGTTAAGATATCAAAAATTGCCCACAAGCCCAACAAAGGATCAATCAAAGTTTGTTTCAAGTCAAAGGGGCGGGGAGGCGGACCATCGGGGTAACCTACATTTTTGCCCCGATTTTATAAGGATAGAAACATCAAAATGGCCCATAAGCCCGATGGAAGAAAGGTCAAAGATTACTCCAGTCAATGGTGGAGGTGCGGGCCTTTGGAGGAAATTTGGAAAATTTTCCCTTTGTGGGAAAAAGAGTTAAAAGTAAAAAAGGAAGCGTGGTTCCATTGGGACCCACATTGAAAAATTGAAGTGGAAGGGTGGAGTTACGGGGAAAACTTGGAAAATTTTCCTTTTTCCAAAAAGAAGGTCAAATGGCATAATTTATGCACGGTTCCTTTGGGACCCACCTCAGGACACATGTTAGGCTCATTTCTCGAGGGTAGAAATGTGGAACTAAATGTGAATTTTTTTCATTTTTCCAAAAGTTGTAAAAGTAAGAGGGAACCCCCGGGCCAGTTTTTTAAAAATTGAATCTTCGACGTGGATGATCCAAATTCAAAGGAGAAGATCAATGACAAACTATGAGTTTGAATCTGATTTTCCCCCATTTTACTAAAACACACCTAGAAGTGCGAGTCTTCTTGATTTCTTGATATTTCCTACACACAGGTAGAGAGGGGAGGTAATGTTGATATTTGAGTTTGGAGTAGAGATCTGGAAGATGTATTACGCCATGAAAATGGTTTGACTATCATGCTTGATCAGATTTTTCTATTTTTCTTCTCCCAAGCACGCAAGGATCCAAATTTGATAGATTAGGGGAAGAAGTGGTTGTTAAATTGAAGGAGTGATCTACCATAGGAAGGAGTTGAATACGTGAGATATTCGATGAGATCTTCCCCTCAAGCACCTAGCAAATTTTTATAGATCTGATTCTAGGAATCATGATCGTGATCATGGTAAGCACTGGTAGCATTCAAGGTCTGAATTTTGGAGGGGTAAAGGGTCTCTATTGTAAATTTTATAAATGCCAAAAAAAAATTGTGCAAATGGTTGGAGTGTTAGGGGTCAGGACTGAATTTTCTAATAGAAAAACGTTTGACAGAGCCCATAATTTTGAGAAGCCGTATGAGAAGCTTATATTCTCTTTTGTATTAAATTTGATCATGTCAAGGTGGTTGCAATTATACATCCATTGACAAGCTTCAATACTATTCTAGAAACTTTCCCTTGCTGATAGATTTAATCAAATTTGAGTTATTTTTTGTTGTCTTGAGAAAAATGTGTTTGTTTTATTTCTGAATGTATGCGAGTAGTTTTTCTTGTTTACATTTGTAATATTGTATTAAAATCTGATTCAATCACACATGCCTCAATCCTTGTGACAATTTAGTGCCATCTGCAATTTCATTTCTCAGAAGATATTTCATCTGGAATTGGAATAAACGATTTAAAATCACTTTTCTTTCATCTATTGACAAATATTGTCTGTAAGCCTCTGGGTGTACCTTAGGCGTGATTTGACTTAGATCTTGACGTTTTGTTGGATTTTATAACTTGAGCCTTCATGATAGAATCTCAATTATTGTGTGAAAAAGTGCTAATCTAGGCCTCCATTGAAGCACATACTCTAGTTAAAGAAACATTTTAGCTATTATGTCGAATTATGTTGGTTTAATCTTCCATTTTGTAAGATTCTTTAATGATCTAGTGAATCAAGTTCATCGTGCCCCACCTCCCACAAAATTTTTATTCAAAAACAACCAATCCTACTTGTACTACCCCTATTTTTCCTGTGTGCATACAAATGCATAATCTCTATTACTAAAACATGCAAAAGAAATCAGGGTCCCAAATGTCTTTAGTAACCTTTGCCTTGTTGTGAAAATATCTCCATGATCTAGAAGTGACAACTCGTGAGAGTCAAATTTGGTGTGTTGATCATATTTTCCCAAGGTCTTCTCTATAAAATTTATGTAAAAGAAGGATTTATCATTATTATTTAATAATAGAGGTTACAAAATAGGTTCTCTTACCTTGGTTGAAAGGCACAACCTAAAATAGTTAAGATCAGATCACATCCTTTTAAGGTGCTTTACCCACTCTGTCAAAACCTAAGTGTTAAAGAGTCAAATAGATTGCTTCCTCGGCTACAAAATGACATACATGATTATCTATCTACCTCTGAGTGTCTTGTCAAATCCATGATGTTGCTTAGTATTTAAAGGAGTTTAAATTTAGGTACCAACATGCTTCAGGCGCCATTCATGGGGGAATTTTTGAATTGCTCGGAACTAATTTACATCGCTAAAGACCGATTTTTGATCTATTGCAGTTCATATCTATTTGGCCCGTCAACATGTGTTTTGCACTATTGCCATGGAATATAGTTTATACTCGAGAACCTAGTGTTATGTGTAACTTTTCCAGTATTTACAAGTTTTTTACACTAGCTTTCATTTGATAAATCTGGGTAAAGAAAGGTTAGAATCTTTCCATTTCTAGTTTCATGCATTGATAGACATTTGATAGATCATATTTAGTGCATTTGCACAACTAGGGTGGAAATCATTCATGGCGACTCCCAGTTGATCTAATTTTTTAATGAGTACCAGTGTCTTGAAAATTTTTCAAAGTTAGATGTGTTACTAATATTGGTAAAGCTGGAAGGAAGAAGATATTTCTTTACTAGGGATCCTGTTAGGACATTGTTTCTAGAGCTAGTAAAAGCAAAATCAAAAGGAAGAAAATCTTGGAGAATTGTGGAATAACAATAGACAAGAAGTAGGATATCCATTGATGAAAGTGATCGGCCTATCATTGAATATTGCCATTCAAGTGACTCTGAATCAGGTAGCCTCTTTGTGGAATTGAATTCTCCAACTGGAGAAGGGCCTTCATTTGATTTTGAAAAGTTTTCTTCACATTCTGTACCTATCTTTTCTAAGGTTGATAGGGATTTCCAAGAGACAAGGCCTTTAGGGGTATCCATTTTGAAAATTATACTCCTATGTTCCAAGGACCCTTAGCCCCTTATCAATTTGTCACCCCTCCAGGGTCACCTCCTCAAAATAGTATGGCCTAGCCCCCACCCAGACCTCCATTTGTTGTAAACACTTTTGGACCTATAAATTTTGTGGGAATGGCTAGTTATCCAAATGTAGTGCCTCAAGATGTAAGGAACAAACTACCAAAGTTCCAAGGAACAATGTTATTACCGGTGATCAACATCTAAATCTTTTTATCAATATGATGGAAGACTTTGAGATTGAACATGAAGATGTATATATCAAGCTATTTATCCATACCTTGGAAGAGGATTCCAGGACTGGTATAAAGAATTTCCAGATAACTCTATTGATTCTTAGACTGAGATGAGTAATGTATTTAGATTGCAGTATGGTGATAGAACTGACCCTAGGTTTCTTTTGATAGAATTTGAAAACATCAAAAAGAATCCTAATGAGTCAGTACATGATTTCAACATAAGGTTTAATAAGACCTTGAGGAGATTACCTATTAGGATAAGACCTTGTGATGAGTCATGTTTAATCAAATATATTGATGCATTTGATAAAAGGATGCATATTACTTAAGGGATAAGAACCCCAAAAATTTGAATGAGACCTTCACCATGGCTCTATAAATAGATAACAATATCAAGGAAATCGGAAAGCCTCCTAAGAGAGATGGTGTGAAATAGGTTAACCTAGAAAAACCTCAAACAAGTAAAGCTGTTGATTTAGAGGAGGTTGTGAAAACTTTGGCAGGGGATGTCAAGGAAATTTCCTACAAACTAGCTCGGGATGAGAAGGGAATTGGGCAGAGCTCACAAAGTCAACACAAGAAACAAGGCTAAAAAAGGTCTACAAACCACCAAAGATCTGATGACAGAGGAAAGGTACCTATTGAATTTGGAAATAGGCATCCCCAAGGCAGGGAAAACAAAATGGTGCCTGATCCTTTGGCTGCCAGAGTTTCTGTTGTGGAGGAGATATATATCATTGATTGGTGTGATAAATGTTTCATGCCTCATGCTCCTTGTGAAGAAGATCAGCAAGAAGAAGAAGAAGATGATGATAATGATGATGGTTTTTGCATGATGGGTTGCTTCACAAGCTCACAACAAGGGGAAACTTCAACTGAGGTGATAAATGCCCGCACTGCTGCCACTTTCTGGGAATGCATTCATAGGGTACCTATTCTTTCTCCCTCTCATACTTTAGAATTAGATACTGTACAAGATTTTGAATTTCCCAATAATGACTTTGAATATTTAAGGGCTTTAATGATAAAGAAGTATGATGGAGGAATTCCATCTGAGGAAGATAGGTAGTTACTGATGAATGTTGTTATTGCTCAAGAGAAGGAATATAACACAAGAAGTAAGGCTATCAAAGGGACATGGCCTCAAGCCAATCCAAAATCTCCCTTACTTTCAAACATTCCTAAAGAGGCTCCTAAGAAAGATGCATCTCCCAAGAGCCCTACAGTTCCAAACAAAAATCATACCCTACTCATGCCCAAGCTGTCAAAAATCTTGTACCACCTAATGAGTGTGTTGGCTTTCCTTCCAATACTGCCTTGCCAAGGAATGTCCCATATGATATTTCCCAAGTTTTAAGTCAAATAAAAGTATCTATTCCAATTGTTGAGTTGCTTAGGATTCTTGAGCACAAAAAAGAGCATTTGAATACTTGGGATCGAAAGAAGATAAGACTGCCCTAGGTAGAAATGTAAATATTGTGGAGACTCCTCTAATCATTCAAGAATTAGAGACACAACCAGCATTAGAGGAGCTAGATGAATCACCCAAGGTCTATTTGGGGACATCCTTAGTGGACTCTCGGATGACTGTGGATTCATTCTTCCCCACTTTGATCATTAAGGACAGGACTCTTTGTATGACTACATGTTTGACTCGGGGGCATCATGCAATGTTATGCCTTTGGAATAAATATCAAATTGACAACAGCATATGGGAAGTGCACTTCCATGGATTCTAGAGAAGTTCTAGTAGTGGGATGTGTGAAGGGTTTGGTGGTGTAGCTTGCAGCTTACCCAGGTAAAAATATAAAACTTGATGTTGTCATTGTTGACTGCTTAGCCAAGTGGGGCATGCTATTGTCAAGAAAATGGGCTGAAAGTGTTGGTGGGAGTGTCCAAATGGATATGTCTATGCCACCATTCCAATTGAGGTTAGCCTTGTCAGGTTGTATGGAGAAAAGAAAATGTTGCACCTTATGGAGGATCCCAACAATGCATCCTATGAAGTATTATAGACAAATGTTGATGTTGACAACTTTATAGGATTTGCTGATGGAAAGGAGCACAAGATTGAGGAATGCATGTGTCTTGAAAAAGAGGGCTCTCCTTGGACTCTATTGTTTGATGGAGCTTTCCCAAGTTTTGGAATGATGCTGGTGTTCTTCTACTTTCTCAGTCGGAAAAAAAATGTTTTTTTTCCTTCAAACTCAACTTTGAGTGCACAAACAACATTGCTAAGTATGAGGAACTATTGTTAGGTTTAAGAATTACTTGGAAATATGGTTTCAAGGACATAATTGTAAAACGAGACTCAAAATTAATTGTAAAACAAGTCAAAAAACTATATGCCACAAAGAATCAGCGAATGAAACAATACAAGCATGTAGTTTGGGATTTCATTGAGATGTTTGATTCATTTAACATTTTGCATCATGATAGAAATTTCAAAAACTTGGCGAGACAAGATTACTGAGTGTTGGGGTCTCGGTTTGAAAATTGTACAATATCCCCATATTGTGAATATGAAGTTGAGGTATTGATAAGACCCTCTGTCACGACAACATTAAACATTGGCAGGTTTTTTATGATAACACTCAGATTAGAAGATTTTTGTAAAACAAGGGAGAGTTTTTGATCAATGCATTGATTTGGAGCCAATGGTATGTACAACAGAGGGAAAGGAAACCTTGTTTGGTAAGGGAATCATTCAGCTAAATACCAATACCATTCCTAGAGGGTTGGTTAGTCTTGAGTCCAATTTTGATAATGCTAATCACATTGTTAATAGATGCATAATAGCCTCAAGGGATACTGACGAGCATGATCTTGGTACAAATGAGAAGCCAAGGAAAATTTGGTTAGGAAACAATCTCAGAAGGAGGAGAAGCAGTCATACATCCAGTTGTTGAAAAAATACCAAGATTGCATGGCTTGGACATATTCTAAACTAAATGCATACTGAGAGAGGACCTGTTTTAGCATGATATTCCCTTGGAGTCTAATTCAAATCCATTCAAGAAAAAATAGAGGCCCATCAATCCACTCTTATCTCTCAAAATTCTTGAGGAATTAAAGAAGTTGAGAGACGGAGGGATTATTCAGCCCACTAGGTATTCTTCTTGGGTTGCAAACCTAGTTCCAGTAAGAAAGAAGAATGGTGATATTAGGTTATGTGTGGACTTCAGGAATTTGAACAGAGTATCAATGAAGGATAATTATCCTTTACCAAATATAGAGAACATGCTGAAGTTAGCGACTGGGTTTGAATTGCTCTCTACCTTGGATGGCTTCTTTGGTTATAACCAAGTTGTGGTGAAGGAATCAGAAAGGATCAAGAAAACCTTTACTACTCCTTGGGGGACCTATGTTTATGTTAGGATTCCCTTTGGTTTGATGAATGCTGGAGCTACCTTTCAAAGAGCAATGGATGTTGCTTTTGTTGGTTACATCAACGAGTTTATTGCAGTTTATCAAGATGATGTAACTGTATTTTCTAGGAAGATAAGTGATCACCTGCTGCACTTGGAGAAGATGCTGATAAGATGTAGAGAATATGGCATCTCACTCAATCCAAAGAAGTTCCATTTTGGAGAGAAAAATGAAAAGTTGTTTGGTCACATTATGTCACAAAAGGAGTGATGATTGATCCGAGAAAGAATAGAGGCCATCAAAGAAGGTCCCAATTCCAAGAACCAAGAAGAGAATTCAGTCCTTCTTTGGGTAGATAAACTTCATCAAGAGATTCATATCCAACTTTTCTGATTTTACCATTCCAATCACTTCCATGTTAAAGAAGGACCAAGTCATCAAGTGGGATGAATCTTCCATCTAAGCTTTCAATGGGATTAAAGAGGCACTAAAGCATGCCCATGTTTTAGTAGCTCCAGACTATAAGAAGCCTTTCCAACTATTTTCCTTTTCTTCAGAGAACACTATTGCTTCTATCCTGCTGCAGAAGGATGATGAAGGGGCTGAGAGGCAATTTCCTTTTTCAGTAAGGCCTTGTAGGGGGCTGAGCTGAAGTACACTATCATGGAAAAGTAGGAATTTTCCTTGGTAAAAGAAACAAAGGTTTTTAGACCTTACATTCTAAGTTCTAAAGTGGTTTCTTATGTTCCCCACACCATGGTGAAGGACATTTTGTCAGAGATGGAAGTCTTAAGAAAAAGATGTAGGTGGGTGAACAAGTTGCAAGAATATGATATGGATATCCAAACCATGAAGTTGGTGAGAGGTTTGGGCTTAGCTAAGCTTATGGCTGAGAGCAACTTGCAAACTATTGAGGTAAATGAGGTAGAAGAAGAAAGGGAAAGTGTTTTTGAAAGGTTGATGAGTTCTGAGTGGTATAAGGATGTAATTTTCTATCTCATACACTTATACTACCCTGAGTATTTAAGTAAGAACTATAAAAGAGCTCTTAAGCTGGCTTCCCAATAATATGTCATTACTAGTTTTGGGTTAGCTTGGAAGAACCCACAGGAGTCCTCTTAAGATGCATTATCTGAAGATGAAGCCCCCAAGATAATTACTGATATCCATGGAGGATTTTTTGGGGGAATTTTGCTACAACAAGTAACATCACACAAGATCATGAGGGTTAGTTATTGGTGGCAAAATCTCTTCAAGGATACAAATCTTTTGGTTAGAAGATGTGAGAGTTGCCAACACTTCTCCGGTAAGACGAAAGCTTCAGGATCCCTTCCTTTTCAACCTGTATCAATTGAAGCTCCATTCAAGCAATGGGGAATGGATTTCATTGGTGAGATTTTAGATCCTTCAATTGCTAGCCATAATTGGATTCTTGTAGCCACTAATTACTTCACCAAGTGGGTGGAGGCAATCCCCACCAAAAGAGAAACACACCAAATTGCCATGTAATTTCCATTGAACCATATCATTTGCAGGTTTGGGGTGCCAGTCAAGATTGTTGCTGACAATGCCATGAGCTTTAGAGATAAACCTTTGATGGAAATGTGTAAGGAGTATGGGATCAACTTGACATATGCCTCTAATTACAATCCCCAAGGAAATGGAAAAGTTGAGTCCAGTAATAAAAACTTGCTGAAGATTATCAGAAGAACCTTGGAGCTAAACAAGAGAAAGTGGGGTGAATAGTTGAAGTTTGTTGTTTGGGTAGATAGGATCACTGCTAAAAGAGCCACTGGAAAGAGTCCATTTGAGTTGGTGTATGGAACTCAGGCCCTGCTACCCCTACATATGCAATTATCCTCATATCAGTTCATTCAATAAGTTGGAGGATCAAGAGGTAGGTCCCTATGATGCTTGCATTAACCAGATTGTTGAACTTGATGAAGAGAGGAGGGCATCCCACCAAAGGCATGTAAAGTTCAGAGCAAGGCTGAAGAAGTTATTTGACAAGAAGGTCACTCCAAGACATTCAATGTTGGATATCTTGTGCTTCTATGGGATAGTGGACATGAAGATAAGTGAAAGCATGGAAAGTTTGACTCATTATGGATGGGCCCTTACTCCATTGATATTATAATTGGTGAACATACCTTCTTCCTTAAGGACTTGGATGGTGAAATGCTCAAATTTCCTATTAATGGAAGGAATTTGAAGCATTTCTTAAATTGATTCCCCTAAATCAAGGCATAATCTTGTGTATAATGTATAGTTTGTTGTTTGTTTCTTGTCGTTTGTGTTTTTGTTCATTCTGGTCCTCAGTGACCTGTTTTTGCTAGTTTCTCTATTTCATTTTTGGAGTTGGCTCTATTTCTCTGCTTTACAAGTTGACTCCATTTCCCAATGGATATTTTTGGCACTTGGTCTATTGTTGTTCTTGTGGAACTCATAGGAGTGACCATCCCGAGTCGAGCTGATGTTGGTACTTAGAATGGTCTCACCCCAGTTTTCCTTTGAAAATCTATCGATTTATGGCCTCTGTCACTTTCTTTTTCCCTATGTTGTGCCTGGTTAATATTTGTTTCCATTTTTAATCTATTCATGGGTCGTAGATCACTTATGGGTCCATGGTTTTCTCCTTGTTTCTTTGTTCCTCTAGAAAAGGTCTGTAATTTGGGTCTCCCATTCTCTATTCATCTAAAAACTTGAGTTCTCCCATATTTTTCATTCTCCATAGTCAAGATTTGTTTTCTTTTTCATTTCTGCCCTAAACACTTAAAAAAATGAATGGTTGTGTCTCGATGGATGTATTTGAGTCTTGTAACATTTCTAAACTATCTATCCTTGGAGAAATTTTCATTTTTGGGATGAAATGATTGTTTTTCTGTATTTTACGGTTTGACGGGTGTTTCTCCGATCAAATTTACATCCTTGCATTGACAGGGGACGTGGCATCTTTTGGTTGGACGTGGTTCTGCTGGGTACTTAAATTTTCTATGAATCGCCTCAACTTAAAATGTTTCCACATGGAGGAATGACGCTCATTTGAAGATATAATTTTTGGTTTGGCCTTGGAGTAGCACTAGGGAGGACACATGGAGGTTTCCACTACTTTTTCTAGACTTAGATAAATTTTATATAGCTAAAATAGTTTGGCGGAGAACATGGACACATGGCAATCCCGCACTTGCTCAAAGTCTTTTAAAGAAGCACCATGAGGACACTTGGAGGCCTCTGCTCACTTTGCATTTTCTTGGAATTTTCAATGACCAAAGGAGACTACCCGGAGCATGACACTTGGCGCCTTCCACTGAGCTTCGAGCCTTTAAACAAATTCTACTGGGCCAAGACACATGGCGAGCCTGCGCTCATTCAAGGTCTCAATTTTTGGGGACAATCTCAAGGTGTGCCATAGTGACATGTGGCAGTTTAACAAGTCAAAAGGAGTGGGGAAGTAGACCATCGAGAGGCAACTTAGAATTTTTTCCTCTTATGCTCAAAAGGGTTAAGATATAAAAAATGGCCCACAAGCTCGATGGAAGAAAGGTCAAATCTTTCTCTAGTCAATGGCAGAGGTGCGGGCCTTCGAAGGAAATTTGGAAAAATTTCCCTTTGTGGGAAAAAGAGTTAAAAGTAAAAAAGGAAGCGTGGTTCCACTGGGACCCACATTGGAAACTTGAAGCAGAAGGGCTGAGCTGTGGGGAAAACTTAGAAAATTTTCCTTTTTCCAAAAACAGGGTCAAATGGTAGAATTTATCCATAGTTCCTTTGGGGCCCACCTCAAGACACGTGTCAAGATGATTTCTTGAGGGCGAAGGTGCGGAACAAAATGTGAATTTTTTTCATTTTTCCAAAAGTTGTAAAAGTCAGAGGGAACCCCCGGACCTGTTTTTTTTAAAATTGAATCTTCCATGTGGACAACCCAAATTCATAGGAGAAGATCAACGGAAACTATGAGTTCGAATCTGATTTTCCATCCATTTTACTAAAACATGCCTGGAAGTGTGAGTCTTCATGATTTCTTGGTATTTCCTACATGCCAGGTAGAGAGGGGAGTTAATGTTGATATTTGAGTTTGGTGGGGAGATCTGGAAGATTTCTTTCACCATTAAAATGGTTTGACTATTGTGCTTGATCGAATTTTCCATTTTTCTTCTCCCAAGAATGTAAGGATCCATATTTGATAGATTAGGGGCAGAAGTGGTTAGAAAATTAAAGGAGTGATCTACTAGAGGAAGGATTTGAATGCAGGAGATATTCGATGAGATCTACCCCTCGAACACCGACAAATTTTTACGAGATCGATTCTAGGAATTGTGATTGTGATCATGGCAAGCACTGGTAGCACTCAAGGTTTGGATTTTGGAGAAGGGTATCTATTGTAAATGTTATAAATGTCATGATTTTTTCATGTAAATGGTTGGAGTGTTAGGGGTCAGGACTGAATCTTCTAATAGAAAAAAGTTTGACAGAGCCCATCTTTTTGAGAAGCCCTTTAAGAAGCTTGTATATCTCTTTTGTATTAAATCTGATCATGTCAAGGTGGTTGCAAGTGTACAACCATTTACAAGCTATGAGATTGTTCTAGAAACTTTCCTTGCTGATAGATTTAATCAAATTCAAGTTATTCTGTGTTGTCTTGAGAAAAATGTGTTTGTTTTATTTCTAAATGTATGCGAGTAGTTTTTCTTGTTTTTGTTACAATCTTGTATTAAAATCTAATTCAATCACACAGGCCTCAATCCTTGTGACAATTTAGTGGCATTTGTAATTTCATTTCTCAGAAGAGATTTCATCTGGGATTGGAATAAACAATTTAAAATCATTTTTCTTTCATCTGTTGATAGAGATTATCTCGTAAGCCTTTGGGTGTACCTTAGGTGTGATTCGACTCAAATCTTGATGCTATGTTAGATTTTCTAACTTGAGCCTTTGTGATAGAATCTCAAAGATTATGTGAAAAAGTGCTAATTTGGGCCTCTATTAAAGCACATATTCTAATTAAAGAAACATTTTAGCTATTATGTGGCATTCTGTTGGTTTAACCTTCCATTTTGTAAGATTCCTCAAGGATCTGGTGAATCAAGTTCATCTTGCCCCACCTCCCACAAAAAAATTATTCAAAACAACCAATCCTACCTGTACTACCCCTGTTTGTCCTATGTGCATACAAATGCATAATCTCTATTACCAAAACATGTAGAAGCAATCAAGGTCCCAAATGTCTTTAGTAACCTTTGCCTTGTTGTGAAAATATCTCCATGATCTGGAAGTGACAACTCGTGAGAGTTAGATTTGGTGTGTTGATCATATTTTCCCAAGGTATTCTCTATAAAATTTATGTAAAAGAGGTATTTATCATTATTCTTCAATAAAAAGGTTACAAAAGAGGTTCTTTGACCTTGGTTAAAAGGCACAACCTAAAATAGTTAGGATCAGATCACATCCTTTTAAGGTGTTACCCACTCATGTCAAAACCTAAGACCTAAAGAGTTAAATAGATTGCTTCCCCAACTACAAAACGACATACATGATTATCTATCTGCCTATGAGTGTCTTGTCAAATACATGATGTTTCTCTATCTTTGAAGGAGATCAAATCCATCCATTGACATTATTGTTGATGGGACATCGAATTTGAGATTTGGTCTCTCATGGATGGGTTCTCAGGATATAATCAAATCAAAATATCTAAAGAGGTTCAAGCCAAGACTATGTTTATAATTCCTTGGGGAACTTATTGTTATGTTGTCATGCCATTCGGTCTTAAGAATGCTAGCACTACATACCAATGGGAAATGACATACATATTCCATGACCTTATTCATAAGATTGTGGAATCCTACATAGATGACTTGTTGGCCAAGGCTAGGAAGCATTGTGATCACCTAGAAGTGCTCTGTATAATTCTCTCACGATTGATTGAATATGGCATTACATTGAATCAAGAGAAATGTGTATTCGGTGTAACAGGAAGCAAAATTCTAGGTTACATTATATCGTCATGAGGGATTGATTTTGGCCCAGCCAAAATCTGGGCTATTCTTGAAATGATTCCACCATCAGATGAGTCTGGTATCAGATCATTTCTTGGGAAACTTGGTGCAATTTGAAGGTTCATACCTGACTTAAGTTTTTGTGTTCATCCAATCATCAATTTACTAAAGAAGGATTATAACATTTATTGGACGGAAGAATGCAACGAGGCATTTCAAGCAGTTAAACGATTCATGTTGTCTCCTCCCATGCTAAGGCCTCCTAGAACAAATAATCCTTTGATCTTGTATTCATGGGCTAATCGATGTCTTTCTAGCCAACATGTTAGCTCAATAAGATGATGATAAATGAGAATGTGTAATTAGTTTCATTAGTCAGACGTTGCTTGATTATGAAACACGTTACACATAAAGGCGAAAGAGAATGCCCCGCCATAGTCTTTTGCAACAAAAAGTTTAATACATTACATGTTGAATCAAGAAATAAGGGTTATTGTAAAGACAAATCAATTGTAGACATTCCTCATGCAATGGTATTTATCTAAAAAGGCTGGACATTTAATAACCTCAATGGGTGAGTTTGAACTAACATTTCTAAACCAAAAATTTGTTAAGGGAAAAATCATTGCAAACTAGTTAGCTGACAATCCATTGGATGGGGGTGATCTAGTAGATCTAGAATTTCCTGATGAGTGCGTATATGTTGTTGAAACTAGGCCCCCCATTTCTATATGTCCTTGGTACAATGACATTGTCAATTTCATCATAGGCCACACATACCTAGAAGGGGCCACATCACAACAAAGAAGGTGGTTACACATTATTGATGTAACACCGAACCTGTTGTTACTTCCTCCTAAGCATACAAGTGTTGATATGTGATTTATTTGTAAAAGGATGTGTTCCTTGATTGAGAAGTCATGCTTGATATGTACTGTATCTTCTTTGCAGATTGCGAGATATTTGACCGAGTCGGATTATGATTGGACTCTATTATTTATTTCATTTTGCATCTGAGTTTAATCGATCTCGGAAGCAATTATGAAGTTATTCATCTATAAGACCTAGCCTTGGATCGGTGGTATTGATCCAAGTGGTGCTTTAAGTTATTCGTGATGAATTAAAAATTATAAACCTTTCACAGGTTGCAGTAAGGTCCGAATTCGTTGAATAAAGCCAATCCGAAATGGAAGTCTAACTCGGGTTGATCGTGTGAAACCTTCGAATTATTAATGTTAGTAACCTAAAACTGGAATGGTTCCCGATATCGAAGTATATACGGAAGGTCTTGATCGTGGACCAGGTAATAAGTGCATTACATATATAATTCGAAAGCAAAGAATAAGCCTAATGGCAGGTGGCAGTTTCTATGTTATTAAATGCATGGATAAGCATGGTAATAAGTTTTAAAATGGCTAACTTACATAGAATTGGTTGGTTTCCATCGCCAATTATGGTAGTCTTGTGTTATTTTTGCTTCAAGCTCGGATTTTGGGGAAGTATCTTAATTGTTTACTTTGCATGTTCGGTGTTTTCAATTTAACCCTTGATGCAAGGTGTTTATTGTATTTTGAAATAGCAAATTTTTCCGGTGGCTCTAACTTATATTTCCTTGTGATTTTCATTCCGGCTTTTAGTCTTTTGATTTCGTAAAATATATGAAATGAATGTATCTAGGCTTCTTCTGTGAGAACCCATGAATTTTCTCGTGATGGCTTTTAGTGCGAAATACTATTGTGATGCTTGTTGATTTATACTTGTCATCGATGCTTGTTGTTGATAATCGATCGGAAGGGATAATCGAAGGGCTTTGGACATTTGTTTGATTGTTGGTTTAATTGAACTTTTTTAACTCGTTGAGGTTTCTAAGGTAGTGGTTATTGAATCTTGTTCGGGTTCAGCTATGATATTTAGGATTTGTTGAATGGATAACTTGTTGTGTTACGGTACTTCTTTGAGACCGTTCAAGTTCTTTTCCCTTGCATTGTGGTTATGGGATGCAACCCGTTGATAGTATGCAATCTATTTATTTATTGTACTCGAAACAACTCTTTAGAATCCATTGATTGAGTCATGTATTATGGACCTCTGTTGAAGCTATAGGTTTATATATTTGAGTATTGGTAATTTGATTTTGTTGGAGTCCTGAAGGAGTAACAGGTATACGACCTATGTTATTTTGTATGAATTTTGGTATGAGACTCTTGAGTGTATGTTACGTTTCCTTTCTGTGTAAGCTTGTGCGAAAATATTGATTGGCACAGTTGGAATCGTTTATTATTTTTATCTTGTTACTTTTGTTGAGTTCAGTTTAACCCTTGACAGGTAACTATAGTATTTGCCTCTAGTCAACCTGATTGGTTCACTTGTTGTTTTTGGCACTGTTGGATTCCATGAGTATAGTTAGTTATTATGTAACTTGTCTCTGTAAAAATGGGTCGTAAATACCACACTTCAAACCCCGAATTCATCTTGACGAGATTACGGTATGTCATGTTTCCTTTCCGATTATTTCAGATTAGATAAGAATTTTGTGCATGTTACGGAAATTTGTGTGATTATCTCAGCATAGTCTTGGGAAACATCGGTTACTTAGTGTTGAGGAGTCTATTGTTGACTACGAATAATTGAAGCTCTTTGATTTCGACCTTGGGTCCGGAATCCTTGTAGTGTTTATTATGAACTAGAAGGGGACTATAGCTTGATGTATGGGATTGTACTCTGCTTACGTATTTACATTGCATGACTATCCGCCTTGAGCTTGACTGAACTATGAGCCATCATGCACTGCACCACGGCGGGCGATGTGCGGAATATCTTCTTGTTAGCTGTTTCATGTGGAATGTCATGTGGAGTTTGTTTGGTAGATAGTCATCACTTTGTTGGTGTGATAGCTACTATACTGAAGTTTTGTTATATTCGATGTTAACAAAACGGTGATTCTTCTTGTGACTCGTCTAACTTTTCGTATGCATGTAAGGTGAATGTTTTCCATTTAAGGAGATGCAGTACAGTCATGAGCTTGTTGAAGGGAAATTTGAATGACTTGTTTTCTTTCTCTTCATTATGAAAATATACGATGATATTTTTATCTAACCGTTGGAACTGTTTTAAACGTATTTATGGAATCATGATTTATTGTGATATTACTTTTATTGTTGAATGAAATGATGCGTCTCAAGTTTGTTGTTTTTGGAATTCAGATGGATAGATGATATGGATACTTTCATTCTTCTTGATTTCTAATATTGTGATGAAATATTTGGGAAGTATTTAGGACTATTCTTTAATGATAATAGAGTTACACGTTTGTGGTCACTTTTGTATTACATCAGCATAGTCTGAAATATGTATACTAGTTTGGTGAAATGATCTCATTTAAACAGGTTGTTTAATGAAAACAGTTGGTGGATTGCAATTGTTTTAAGAGTTAGTGCTTATCATGCTCAGTTCATCGAACTAACCCATGTTGACAAATTTTGCAGATGGTCGCCGTAAGTGGTAAAAGCATGCAGATCTGATAGGATGTTCAGATTGTTTAACTTGGTTTATGATGAATTACAGTTTGATTCTCTAAATGTACTATTTGAGGAAAGATGTTCTTCTTCCGTTGAGTATTGTATCAAGTATGTTGAATGCATAAAATGTATTTGATTAATTCTGAAAGGGATGGAAAGTGATATTTGTTAATTATGTGTTTGTATTCTTATCTTGATAGTTTGACCTTCTTCGGTTCAAATATCTTGAGAGCATTGTTATTATTGTATATATTTGGAAACTTTGGTGATTATCAATGTAAGCTTTGCAAGAAAATGAGACTGAATTCTTATGAGTGTTTAGCAGTTCTTGTATGTTCTATCGAAGGCTAAATTGAAATTTAGATCTTGTCTTTTTGGAAGATAGGGTTAAAATATACCTAAGCAGAACGCTAAACAAGCTGAATTAAATTATTAATCCCTAGACCTAGTTATGACAGGACAACATTTAATTGGATTCTTAATCATTTATATCTTGATACTAATAAGTATGATATAAATTCAGTTATGAGAATTGATATAAACCTAATGGGGTTCTGATGGCAATCTCATGTGAAGTTTATGAGATATTGTCCAATTCCGTTGTTTTAGAATTATGTATATTCTATGAACTCCTTGATGAGACCTTGACCTTAAAAAATCCTCTGTGTAATGGGTTTTATTGAGAAAGGTCATCCTAAGATGAGGAATCCAAGGATTCGGAAAGGCTAACCTTAGGGGAATGTCCTTAATGTAATTTAAACTTAGTGTGCGTAACACTTATCAATAAGTAGATCTTTTCGAGGCGGATTTAAAGGTTGACGGCACAAGTCAACTGTGGGGTTGTACCTCTTAGAAGATTAGGATCTTCTCGAAGTTAAAACAATGTAGGTGACTTATGATGACACTCTTTGCATTGATCGCTAAGATTTACATCTTGATCTCGAACGAGTTACTCAGGGACCGATTAGGAATGTGGTCACGTTATAAGGCTTCCTAGGAGATTCGGGGTATCTTGACACACTGGTTTAACTAGGGTTGAACCAGTATGTCATCATATCCCTAGTCCTCGTGGGCATCCATATAACGTTATCACCTTACTAATCCGTTTCGAGTGAATAAGTTGGGATAGGAGGGACTGACTGAAGTTGGTATAAGACATTCTACATAACATAAGAATGGGGTGAAGGACGTATTCCAGATTGACGAGTATGCCGTTAAGGAATATGAGACATAAGAAGTATGTTTCAAATCTTTGGCCAAAGTATCGCAAGCTGCTGATTGCGTTGTCCTGAGTCACCTGGTCTAAGGAATGAGATGCCGATGAATAATGGTAACATTATTCAGTTAGGTTCCTTAGACAGAGAATTCGAATCCCCAGAATAGGGAAGAGAACTGCAAGAGTGGGGTGTTAAATAAAAACGCCAACTCTTATCACACATGAATAGATCGGTAGATTGCCAAGTCATGGAATGAATAGATCGGAGGTACTCCGAGTCATTACAGCTGCATATGGTTATCTGTTATATGAATGGTTATTTGATTTGTGAGTTCTAAATTATGTATTTAGAACCAGGAAGCATTTATCAAAAAAATAAGAATTGACTTGTTCTATTGTCTAAAATGAGGATGTTACATCTTGGTATCGGAGCGAAGAAGGTTGCAGCTCTTGGACCTATTGTGTCCATAATCCGATAAAAACCCGAATTTTCTTGTAACGAGAAAATGGTTAGAACAAGGGGATCGTTGCGAATAATGCTCCACCCGAGGGAGGGGTGGCAACAACCCGAAACTTGATGAGATCCTTGCTGCCCTGTTGGACACAAGAGATCGTTTAGCTGTACTTGAGCAGCAGGTGATGGGAAATGAGGAGGATGAAGAAGCTGGTAATAACAATCAGCCACCTCCAGAGGACAACCCCAATGTGGGTGTTGATGTTAATGTTGTAAATGCACCTGTCCAACCAGAAAATAAAAAGGCCAGGTTGGCAGCAGAACTCACTAATGATATAAAAAGGATAAGCCCACCTAAGTACGATGGCACCACATTAGGAGATGGAGCTGAGAACTGGCTCAACGAAATGGAGAAGTACTTTGCAATAAGGAACTTCTCAGAGGAAACCAAAGCTATTTGGGGAGCCTATCAGCTTTCCCACGAAGCATCTTCATGGTGGGATAGCCGTAAAGCTGAACTAAACATTGATGAGACCAATATTACTTGGGATCAATTTAAAGGCTATTTTAGGCAATGTTGGCTGCCACAACTTTTCTATGATCAGAAAATGATAGAATTTCAGAACTTAGCTCAAGGGAAGCTAACGGTAACTGAATTAGGGAGCGGTTTACAAAACTCCTCAAGTATGTACCGTGATATCAAACTAAAGAGAAGTTCGAGAATACGG
Organism: Taxus wallichiana var. yunnanensis; assembly: GCA_018340775.1. NCBI lineage: Eukaryota > Viridiplantae > Streptophyta > Pinopsida > Cupressales > Taxaceae > Taxus > Taxus wallichiana. Next base: position 627,848,916 of record CM031239.1, read on the forward strand.
AAATTCATCATGGGATTCAATCCGTGATTGGGGAGAGGTCGATGTTCACGGTCCAACCACTATGGAAGGAGTTGTTGAAAAGGCCATAAGGCAAGAACAGAAATTAAAGGCTATTTCTGCTCATAAAGAGGAAGTGCGGAAGAAGACTGCAAATCCTTCTTCAACCTCTCTTGCACCCAGAAAAGGACCATGGAAAAAGTTTGGAAACAAGAGTAAGTTTCAGGAGATAACAGTAAGAAAGCAGCAGTAAATAAGCCTGCTGGAAATGTAAGGGATAATTTTGCTAAAAATTATAACAATGGGCAGAAGCCCTATGGAGGACAACGTGACAATTACAAGGCTGGAGGCAATTCTGAGCCTAAAAAGGGACCTGTAGGAGGCTGCTACAATTGTGGCAAAGATCACTACGCAAATCAGTGCCCTTTGAAGAAGGATGATCGTAATCAGCAGCATAAGATACATGCTGCAGTAGCAGACAAGCAAGCTGAAAAGCAAGTAACACCTATAGAAGTTCCGGGTAAGTTATTTGGCATACCTGTCACTATTCTTTTTGATACAAGAGCTACTGAATGTTTTATTTCTAATAAACTTGCTTCTAAACTTAAAAGAAAAGCTGGGAAAATGGATAAATCTTGGACTGTACAGTATGGTAATAACTCTGTTCATACAGTGAGTATGTGTCTTTTTGGGGCAGTCCTTGACTTACCTAACTTTTCCACGGAAGTTGACCTCTATGTTACACCTTTATGATCGTATGACATTGTCATCGATGTCAATTGGTTAGTGACCACAAAGAAAAGGTAGATTGCTATGAAAAGAACATAAAATGTTTGGATGATCAGCTGGAAACAACAGAGATTCAAGGTGTGAAATGGAAAATTTCAGTTAGAAAATTGTCAGCTACGCAACTTAAAAAGGCTAAGAATAAAGGATGTACCCTTTATGTAGTAAAGATATCTAAATCTTCAAAAGAAGATGGTGATTACATGAAGCAATTTCCTCTGTTACAAAGTTTTAGGGATGTTTTTCCTGAAGAATTACTAGGGTTACCACCCAAGAGAGAATTTGACTTCACCATCGAAATCAAATCGGGAACTGAACCTATTTCCAAAGCGCCTTACAGGATGACTACTACAGAGTTAGTTGAGTTTAAGGCACAGTTGCAAGAACTTTTGACAAAAGGTTTGATTAGACCAAGTGTTTCACCTTGGGGTGCGCCTGTGATATTTGTGAAAAATAAGGATGGAACACTTAGGCTGTGTATTGATTATCGGATGTTGAACAAAGCAACAATCAAGAACTGATATCCTCTTCCAAGGATTGACGATCTATTTGATCGAGATGCATGGAGCATGGTTTATTCTAAGATAGATCTTCGATCGGCTATCATCGATTAAGAATTAGAGGAGAAGATATTCATAAAACAACTTTCCGAACAAGGTACGGACATTATGAATTCACGGTTCTACCCTTTGGATTAACTAATGCACCCGCAGCCTTTATGAACTTAATGAACAATATTTTTCAAGAATATCTAGACAAGTTTATACTTGTATTCTTGGACGATATTCTCATTTATTCTAAAAGCGTTGAGGAGCACAATGAGCATTTGAAGATAGTTTTGGGTATTTTGAGAAAAAGAAAGTTGTATGGAAAGTTATCCAAATGTTCTTTCTTTGATTCGAAGTTCACTATTTGGGTCATGTTATAATTAAAGAAGGAATTGTTGTAGATCCTTCAAAAATAGTGGCAATAACTGAGTGGCCTGCTCCAAAGAATGTGCATGAAGTAAGAAGCTTCATGGGTCTTGTTGGTTACTATAGAAAATTTGTAAAGTATTTTTCTAAGGTAGCTGCACTTCAATAACTTCATTGCAGAAGAAGGATAAGAAATTCGTATGGAATGACAAGTGCGAAGCGGCTTTCAAAAGTCTGAAAGACCAGTTGACTTTGCACCTATTTTATTTGTGCACTGAGACCCTAATGGGAGTTTCACGGTTGTAAGAGATGCTTCGGGGAAGGCCTTGGAGGTGTTTTGCCACAAAATGATAAAGTCATTGCATATGAAAGTAGAAAACTCAAGTTACATGAGCTGAATTATGCCCCTCATGATTTGGAGCTTCTGCCATTGTTCATGCGCTTCAAGTCCGGAGACACTACTTACTTGGGAAACCTTTTGAGTTGGCGATCACTTAGGACTGAAATATATTTTCACTCGGCCTAATCTTAATGCCAGAGAGAGAGAAGGTGGTTAGAATTTTTATCACAATATGATTTTGATATTAGCTATATCAAAGGGAAGGAGAATAGAGTAGCTGATGCTCTAAGTCGTAGGAGGCACATTTCTACTCTTATAACATTAAGAACTCAGTTCAAGGATGAGGTAAAAAGTGCCTCAGAATTAGATGCATACTTTCAGCAAGTAAAAGTAGCGCTTGCTGCAGAACCTAATGATGAAAGGTATAAGGGTTTTCATTTTGATAATGAAGGAATCTTGTGTTATGAAAACAAGGTGTATGTACCTATGTTGAATGACTTGAGGAAGAAGTTGTTAGTGGAATTTCATAATTCACCTTTCTCTGGACACCCGGGTATCACAAAGATGCTTGCTGATCTGAAATAGCAATACTTTTGGAAAGGTATGAAAAAGGATGTCATAAATTTTGTGACCCATTGTTTGGAGTGTCAGTGGGTTAAGGCAGAACATATGCACCCTGCTGGACTGTTATATCCTCATAGCATACCGCAGTACAAATGGCAAGTAATAACCATGGATTTTGTACAAGGATTACCCATGTCCAGGAATAAACATGATGTTATCCTGGTAGTTGTAGATAAACTGACTAAGGTAGCTCATTTCATCACTGGAAATCTAAAGGATGATTCACCAGTGCTGGCCAAAAGATTCGTACGAAATTTTCAGATTGCATGGTGTACCAGAATTGATTATATCTGACAGGGATCCAAGAATGATGTCAAGGTTTTGGAAAACGCTTAATACAGCTCTTGGCATGAAACTAAACTTCAGTTCTGCATATCATCCGGAAACGGATGGACAAACTGAGAGGGTAAATCAAGTGTTGGAGGACATGTTGCGAATGTATTGCATGGATCAACAGTATAAATGGGAAGAGTATCTTCCATTAGTTGAGTTTGCATATAACAACACTTATCACTCATCTCTTAAAATGGCACCATTTGAAGCACTTTATGGAAGAAAGTGCAGAACTCCTGTTAGCTGGGATAGTGTTGAGGATAGAGTGGTAATTGGACCAGAGATTCTCACAGAAATGGAACAGCAAGTTAAGTTGATTCGTGAACGATTAAAGGAAGCAGCGGATAGACAGAAGAGCTATGCTGACCTTAAGCGGGTTGATCGGAAGTTTGAACTGGGTGAGAAGGTTTTTCTTCGTGTTAAACCCAGAAAGAGTTCTATAACTTTTGGCAAGGCTACCAAGTTGTCACCTCGATTCGTGGGACCTTTCGAAATTGTCGAAATAATCAATCCTGTAGCTTATCGTTTAGCATTACCACCTGCTTTATCTCGCATGCATGATGTTTTCCATATTTCTTTGCTTAAGAAATATGTTTCAGATCTGTCACATGTTTTAAATTGGAATTCCTTGTAGGTCCAAGACCCAGGAATAATCGTGGTTAAACCCACACAAGTGCTGGAAACTCACCAATTGCATTTAAGAAATCATGAAATACAGCAATGTAAGGTCCAGTGGGACCAGTTTAACGAAGAAAGTGCAACTTGGGAAAATCTGGAAGAGATGAAAATTGCTTTTCCTTCTCTTTTTCAATAGAATGAAATCTGTTGACAAAACATTCTTTTATGAACTTATTTTTTTAAGTATTTATGAAAGCCAGATGGAGGCAAACATTATTCAGGTTGAATAAAATGTGTTGTGACATTGATTTCTGGAACTATTCAAGTTGGAAAATAGTCGCATTGATTTGTGAACTAATAAATTGGTTGACCTGAAGGTTAATTGAATATGTAATCATCGGGACAATGAATCTTTTAGGAGGAAGCATGTAACACCCCGAACCATTCTTACTTCTTCCTAAGCATACAAGTGTTGATATGTGATTTCTTTGTAAAAGGATGTGTTCCTTGATTGAGAAGTCATGCTTGATATGTACTGTATCTTCTTTGCAGATTGCAGATCTTTGAGTAATTCGGATTATGATTGGACTCTTTTATTTATTTCATTTTGTATCTGAGTTTAATCTGATCTCGGAACGAATTATGAAGTTATTCATCTATAAGACCTAGCCTTGGATCAGTGGTATTGATCCAAGTGGTGCTTTAAGTTATTCGTGATGAATTAAAAATTATAAACCTTTCACAAGGTTGCAAGGTCTAAATTCGTTGAATAAAGCCAATCCCGAGTCTAACTCAAGTTGATCGTGTGAAATGGAATGGTTCCCGATATCAAAGTATATCTGGAAGGTCTTGATCGTGGACCAGGTAATAATTCTATTACATATAATTCTGTAGCCTAATGGTAGTACAGGAGTGAACCCTGTTCGAGAATGCATGTTGTAGGTCTTTTTCTGAGTATATGAAATGTTAGACCTAACTGGAATTATTAATGTTAGTAACCTAAAACTAAACTTAACCTAGGGGTTAGATTAGTGTTAATCTAACCTAGACCTAGGCTAAGAGCTAATGTTCTAAGTTAGTATCTATGTGCTAAGTGGTTAGACTAGGTGTTATCCTAAATCCTAACCTAAGTTACTAACCTAACTATTGAGAAAAGAATAAGGGGACCTATGGAGGGGTGCGAACCATGGGCTGCAGTTTCTATGTTATTAAATGCATGGATAAGCATGAGGGACAGGTAATTGGTAGAAGTTTTAAAACGGCTAACTTGAGCCAATGTGGCAGAGTCCCTAAAGTTAGAAATGATCTATGATGTGCATTTCTCCATCACTAATTATGGCGGTCGGTGGCGGTGGAGTTTGAGCGGGGAAGCGGGAATTAATGCAATCAATGAACTCGGTCTTGAGCTCGGATTTCTTGGGGAAGCATGCAAAATGGAAAGTTAATTGTTTGTTTGGTTTTGCATGCGCTCCGGTTTTCCTTCTGTCTGTTCACTGGTTCTTCACACCAGTCTTCTTGGTGTTGCATGGCAAGTATGAGCGTAACTAGCTCTTTCCTCTGGCAAGGAAAATATATAAGTCATGGAAATAGCAAATTTTTGTTGGTGGCTCTAACTTGGAAAAGGAAGAGAAGGATCGAGCTCTTTCAGTGGTCTGCTTTGGAATTTTGAGCAAATATCCAGGCATGTTAGGCCCTAACCTTTAAAAATCTTGCTGTCTTTCAAGTGATTTCATTAGAACAACTCTGTTCAGATGATTTTTGGAATTGGTTGGTTTCTATGGTAGTCTTGTGTGATTTTTGGCACTGTATCTTTATGCTGGTTTGGTTTTTTCAATTTAACCCTTGATGGGTGTTTATTGTATTTTGAACTGTTGCTATATTTCCATGTGATTTGGATTCGGCTTTTAGTTTGCGAAATATATGAAATGAATGTATGCTTAGGCCTGCTCGTGAGAACCCATGAATTGTTCTCGTGATGGGTACAAAGCTCTTGTGATGCTTGTTGATTTATACTTGTCGTCGATGCTTGTTGTTGATATTCATCGAAGGGATACTTCTTTGGACATTTGTTTGATTGTTGAGTTTAATTGAACTTTTGTAACTCTGTTGAGGTTTTTAAGGTAGTGGTTATTGAATCTTGTTCGAGTTCAGCTATGATACTTAGGATTTGTTAAATGGATAACTGGCGTGTTACTGATGTACTTCTTTGAGACCATTACGAAGTTGTTTTTCCCTTGCATTGTGGTTATGGGATGCGACCCATTGATAGTATGCAATCTATTTATTTATTGTACTCGAAATAACTCTGTAGAATCCATTGATTGAGTCGTGTATTATGAACCTCTGTTGAAGCTATAGGTTTATATATTTGAGTATTGGTAATTTGATTTTGTTGGAGTCCTGAAGGAGTAACAGGTATACGACCTATGTTATTTTGTATGAATTTTTGGTATAGACTCTTGAGTGTATGTTACGTTTCCTTTCTGTGCAAGCTTGTGCGAAAATATTGATTGGCACAGTTGGAATCATTTATTATTTTTATCTTGTTACTGTTGTTCGGGTTCAGTTTAACCCTTGACAGGTAACTATAGTATTTGCCTCTAGTCAACCTTTGATTGGTTCACTTGTTGTTTTAGCACTTTGTTGGATTCCATGAGTATAGTTAGTTATCATGTAACTTGTCTCTGTAAAAATGGGTCGTAAATACCACACTTCAAACCCCGAATGCGTCTTGGCGAGATTATGGTATGTCATGTTTCCTTTCGATTATTTCGGTTAGATAAGGTTGTGCATGTTGCGGAAGTGCATGTGATTATCTCGGCATAGTCTTAGGAAACATCGGTTCTTAGTGTTGAGGAGTCTATTGTTATTGCGAATAATTGAAGCTCTTTGATTTCGACCTTGGGTCCAAAAGCCTTGTAGTGTTTATTATGAACTAGAAGGAATTTGTAGGTTGATGTATGGGATTGTAGTCGTGTTTACGTATTACATTGCATGACTATCTGCCTTGAGCTTGACCTGAACTATGAGCCATCGACCGCACCTCGACGAGGCGATGTGGGAATATCTTCTTGTTGGCTATTTGATGTGGAAGGTCATGTGGATTCTGTTTGGTAGATAGTCATCTTTGTTGGCGTGATAGCTGCATGTACGTGAAGTTTTGTTATATTTGATGTTAACAAAACATTGATTCTTCTTGTGACTTGTCGACTTTTTGTATGCATGTAAGGTGAATGTTTTCCATTTAAGGAGATGGTACAGTCATGAGCTTGTTGAAGGAAATTTGAATGACTTGTTTTCTTTCTCTTTGTTATGAAAATATACGATGATATTTTTATCTAACCGTTGGAACTATTTTAAACCTATTTACGGAATCATGATTTATTATGATATTCCTTTTATTGTTGAATGAAATGATCTGTTTGAAGTTTGCTATTTTTGGAATTTAGATGGATAGATGATATGGATACTTTCGTTCTTCTTGATTTCTAATATTGTGATGAAATATTTGGGAAGTATTTAGGACTATTTGTAATGATAATAGAGTTACACGTTTGTGGTCACTTTTGTATTACATCGGCATAGTGGTTGAAATATGTATACTAGTTTGGTGAAATGATCTCATTTAAATAGGTTGTTTAATGAAAACAGTTGGTGGATTGCGATTGTTTTAAGAGTTAGTGCTTATCATGCTAGGTTTCTCGAACCGACCCATGTTGACAAATTTTGCAGATGGTCACCGTAAGTGGTAAAAGCATGCAGATCTGATAGGATGTTCAGATTGTTTAACTTGGTTTATGATGAATTACAGTTTGATTCTCTAAATGTACTATTTGAGGAAAGATGTTCTTCTTCCATTGAGTATTGTATCAAGTATCTTTGAATGCATAAAATTTATTTGATTAATTGTTGAAAGGGATGGAAAGTGATATTTGTTAATTATGTGTTTGTATTCTTATCTTTATAGTTTGACCTTCTTCGGTTCAAATAGCTTGAGAGCATTGTTATTATTGTATATATTTGGAAACTTTGGTGATTATCAATGTAAGCTTTGCAAGAAAATGAGATGAATTTTATGAGTGTTTAGCAGTTAGGTTCTTGTATGTTCTATCGAAGGCTAAATTGAAATTTAGATCACTTTGTCTTTTTGGAAGATAGGGTTAAAATATACCTAAGCGAGAATGCTAAACAAGCTGAATTAAATTATTAATCCCTAGACTAGTTATGACAAGACAACATTTAATTGGATTCTTAATCATTTATATCTTGATACTAATAAGTATGTGTTTCACTCGGAAATGTTTCGTTCCTTTTAGAAACAGATAAGGTTAGGGGCTAGGAGGAATACCTGTAGAATGTCGAGATGGTGTGCGCGTACCATAGAGAAAGATCAGGTTGACTGCGAAGAACTCCTTTTTGTCTTGGAAGGACTACCTACAAATAAGAACACAAGACCACAAGATTTTAATTAGACAATAAATGAGGGAACTGCCTTGGGCCCAGGAAATATAAAACTTCCTTTCGAAGGTGGTCAGTTCCCCTGCTAATATGAATTAACACAAAAGACTGTAAGATATCAATTAAGTTGTTTCATTGAACTGGGTAGGGGAAAGGCTGGTTTTCTAGTTTTGATCAGAGGAACCGATGCCGGTTACTGATAACCGATGCCGGTTACTGATAACCGATACCGGTGGGTTCTAGGATCTTCTTGGTAGCTATGGTGTTTGTAAGGCTGGTTTATGGATGATATTAGGAAATGAGATGATGAGGGGTAAAGGAATGACAGTTAGATGCAATGGCACGTTGGGTAGTGGATTCAAAAACGGATTTAGGTGGGTGAGATTCAAGAAGCATAAGAAATGTTACAACAGAGAGGACATGTAAGATGTGACTTACTTGGTTTTGACCAAGATGCAAGCTGATCTCCTTTGTTTGTAAACACTTACTGGTATTTCCACTCGTCTCTGCTCGGTCAAGTGAAGATCTGGACTCTGTTTCTCGCTCCCAATGCTCTCTGTTGATCCAGAAATCCTTCCCTCTGATCCCAAAATGAAATTTCGGTCCCTTGTTTTTGGTTTGGGGAGCCCATTTACAGGGAACCGATGGCGGTTGCGTAACCGACGGCGGTCGAAGCAGAAAATGCATCGATGTAAGGAAAAAGTAGGCTATTTTTAGTAAAATAGCCCACCTTCCCTACTTTTCTCCCGAGAGATCAGTTGCGGGCTCGGTCAAGTGACTAGAAGGTCGGTTTTGGGTGCGAGAAAGGGGTCATTAGTTATGGGTGTAGGTGTGGACCAAGTTATGGGTCTTAATTAGGTTAGTTTTAGGGTTAGGGCTAGGTCATGATGAAGTGGCAAAGTGAGGTGGTAGGTAGGGTGATGTGGATTTATTAATTAGAAGGCAATTAATAAATAATTATGTAAGGTTTAGGTGATGAGGTTATATTGCAAGATGAGATGCGGGTCACAAGGGGTCGTAAGACACGAATTTGGTGTCTACATTATGATATAAATTCAGTTATGAGAATTGATATAAACCTAATGGGGTTCTGATGGCAATCTCATGTGAAGTTTATGAGATATTGTCCAATTCCGTTGTTTTAGAATTATGTATATTCTATGAACTCCTTGATGAGACCTTGACCTTAAAAACTCCTCTGTGTAATGGGTTTTATTGAGAAAGGTCATCCTAAGATGAGGAAAGGATTCGGAAAGGCTAACCTTAGGGGAACGTCCTTAATGTAATTTAAACTTAGTGTGCATAACACTTATCAATAAGTAGATCTTTTCGAGGTGGATTTAAAGGTTGACGGCACAAGTCAACTGCGGGGTTGTACCTCCGAGAAGATTAGGATCTTCTCGAAGTTACAACAATGCAGGTGACTTATGATGACACCCTTTGCATTGATCGCTAAGATTTACATCTTGATCTCAAACGAGTTACTCAGGGACCGATTAGGAATGTGGTCACGTTATAAGGCTGCCTAGGAGATTCGGGGTATCTTGACACACTGGTTTAACTAGGGTTGAACTAGTATGTCATCGTATCCCTAGTCCTCGTGGGCATCCATATAAGGTTATTACCTTACTAATCTATTTCTGAGTGAATAAGTTGGGATAGGAGGGACTGACTGAAGTCGGTATAAGACATTCTACATAACATAAGAATGGGGTGAAGGACATATTCCAGATTGACGAGTATGCCGTTAAGGAATACGAGACATAAGCAGTATGTTTCAAATCTTTGGCCAAAGTATCGCAAGCTGCTGATTGCGTTGTCTTGAGTCACCTGGTCTAAGGAATGAGATGCCGATGAATAATGGTAACAGTTATTCAGTTAGGTTCCTTGGACAGAGCATTCTGAATCCCAGAATAGGGAAGAGAACCGCAAGAGTGGGGTGTTAAATAAAAACTCCAACTCTTATCACGCATGAATAGATCGGTAGATTGCCGAGTCATGGAATGAATAGATCGGAGGTACTCCGAGTCATTACAGCTGCATATGGTTATCTATTATATGAATGGTTATTTGATTTGTGAGTTCTAAATTATGTATTTAGAACCAGGAAGCATTTATCAAAAAAAATAAAAATTGACTTGTTCTATTGTCTAAAATGAGGATGTTACATCTTGGTATCAGAGCAGAAGGTTGTAGCTCTTGGACCTATTTGGTCCATAATCTGATAAAAACTTGAATTTTCTTGTAACAGAAAATGGTTAGAACAAGGGGGAACGTTGCGAATAATGCTCCACCTGAGGGAGGGGCGGAAACAACCCAGAAACTTGATGAGATCCTTGCTGCCCTTTTTGACACAAGAGATCGTTTAGCTTTACTTGAGCAGCAGGTGACGGGAAATGAGGACGATGAAGAAGCTAGTAATAACAATCAGCCACCTCAGAGGACAACCCCAATGTGGGTGTTAATGTTAATGTTGTAAATGCACCTGTCCAACCAGAAAACAAAAAGGCGAGGTTGGCAGCAGAACTCACTAATGATATAAAAAGGATAAGCCCACCTAAGTACGATGGCACCACATTAGGAGATGGAGCTGAGAACTGGCTCAGCGAAATGGAGAAGTACTTTGCAATAAGGAACTTCTCAGAGGAAACCAAAGCTATTTGGGGAGCCTATCAGCTTTCCCATGAAGCATCTTCGTGGTGGGATAGCCGTAAAGATGAACTAAACATTGATGAGACCAATATTACTTGGGATCAATTTAAAGGCTATTTTAGGCAATGTTGGCTGCCACAACTTTTCTATGATCAGAAAATGACAGAATTTCAGAACTTAGCTCAAGGGAAGCTAACATGGTAAGCCAGATTCAGGAGCGGTTTACAAAACTCCTCAAGTATGTACCGCAGTATCAAACTAACGAGAAGTTCAGAATATGGAAATTCATCATGGGATTGAATCCCGTGATAGGGGGAGAGGTCGATGTTCACAATCCAACCACTATGGAAGGAGTTGTTGAAAAGGCCATAAGGCAAGAATAGAAATTAAAGGCTATTTCTACTCATAAAGAGGAAGTGCGGAAGAAGACTGCAAATACTTCTTCAACCTCTCTTACACCCAGAAAAGGACCATGGAAAAATTTTGGAAACAAGAGTAAGTTTCCAAGAGATAACAGTAAGAAAGCAGTAGTAAATAAGCCTGCTTTGAAATGTAAGGGATAATTTTGCTAAAAATTATAACAATGGGCGAAGCCCTATGGAGGACAACGTGACAATTACAAGGGTGGAGGCAGTGAGCCTAAAGGGGAACTGTAGGAGGCTGCTACAATTGTGCCAAAGATCACTACGCAAATCGGTGCCCTTTGAAGAAGGATGATCGTAATCAGCATGACATAAGATACATCTTTGCGAAGAGCGCATGACAAGCAAGTTGAAAAGCAAGTAACGCCTATAGAAGTTCCGGGTAAGTTATTTGGCATACCTGCCACTATTCTTTTTGATACAAGAGCTACTGAATGTTTTATTTCTAATAAACTTGCTTCTAAACTTAAAAGAAAAGCTGGGAAAATGGATAAATCTTGGACTGTACAGTATGGTAATAACTCTGTTCATACAATGAGTATGTGTCTTTTTGGGGCAGTCCTTGACTTACCTAACTTTTCCACGGAAGTTGACCTCTATGTTACACCTTTAGGATCGTATGACATTGTCATCGGTGTCAATTGGTTAGCTGACCATAAAGCAAAGGTAGATTGCTATGAAAAGAACATAAAATGTTTGGATGATCAGCTGGAAACAGCAGAGATTCAAGGTGTGAAATGGGAAATTTCAGTTAGAAAATTGTCAGCTATGCAGCTTAAAAAGGCTAAGAATAAAGGATGTACCCTTTATGCAGTAAAGATATCTAAATCTTCAGAAGAAGATGGTGATTACATGAAGCAATTTCCTCTGTTACAAAGTTTCAGGGATGTTTTTCCTGAAGAATTACCAGGGTTACCACCCAAGAGAGAATTTGACTTCTCCATCAAAATCAAACAGGAAGCCGAACCTATTTCCAAAGTGCCTTACAGGATGACTACTACAGAGTTAGTGAGTTTAAGGCACGATTCTGAGAACTTTTGACAAAAGGTTTGATTAGACCAAGTGTTTCACCTTGGGGTGCCTATGATATTTGTGAAAAGAAGGATGGAACACTTAGGTTTGTGTATTGATTATCGGATGTTGAACAAAGCAACAATCAAGAACCGATATCCTCTTCCAAGGATCGGCGATCTATTTGATCGAGATGCGTGGAGCAGCGGTTTATTCTAAGATAGATCTTCGATCTGGCTATCATCAGTTAAGGATTAGAGAAGAAGATATTCATAAAACAACTTTCCGAACAAGGTACGGACATTATGAATTCACGGTTCTACCCTTTGGATTAACTAATGCACCACATGACCTTTATGAACTTAATGAATGAACAATATTTTTCAAGAATATCTGGACAAGTTTGTACTTGTATTCTTGGACGATATTCTCATTTATTCTAAAAGCGTTGAGGAGCACAATGAGCATTTGAAGATAGTTTTGGGTATTTTGAGAAAAAGAAAGTTGTATGGAAAGTTATCCAAATGTTCTTTCTTTGATTCATAAGTTCACTATTTGGGTCATGTTATAAGTAAAGAAGGAATTGTTGTAGATCCTTCAAAAATAGTGGCAATAACTGAGTGGCCTGCTCAAAGAATGTGCATGAAGTAAGAAGCTTCATGGGTCTTGTTGGTTACTATAGAAAATTTGTAAAGGATTTTTCTAAGGTAGCTGCACCAATAACTTCATTGCAGAAGAAGGATAAGAAATTCATATGGAATGACAAGTGTGAAGCGGCTTTCAAAAGTCTGAAAGACCAGTTGACTTCTGCACCTATTTTAACTGTACCAGACCCTAATGGGAGTTTCACAGTTGTAACGGATGCTTCTGGGGAAGGCCTTGGAGGTGTTTTGCTACAAAATGATCAAGTCATTGCATATGAAAGTAGAAAACTCAAGTTACATGAGCTGAATTATGCCCCTCATGATTTGGAGCTTGCTTTTGCCATTGTTCATGCGCTTTAAGTTTGGAGACACTACTTACTTGGGAAACCTTTTGAGTTGGCCGATCACTTAGACTGAAATATATTTTCACTCGAAGCTTAATCTTAATGCCGGAGACAGAGAGAGAAGGTGGTTAGAATTTTTATCACAATATGATTTTGATATTAGCTATATCAAAGGAAGGAGAATAGAGTAGGCGATGCTCTAAGTCGTAGGAGGCACATTTCTGCTCTTATAACATTAAGAACTCGGTTCAAGGATGAGGTAAAAGTGCCTCGGGAATTAGATGCATACTTTTAGCAAGTAAAAAGCGCGCTTGCTGCAGAACCTAATGATGAAAGGTATAAGGGTTTTCATTTTGATAATGAAGGAATCTTGTGTTATTAAAGCAGGGTGTATGTACCTATGTTGAGCGACTTGAGGAAGAAGTTGTTAGTGGAATTTCATAATTCACCTTTCTCTGGACACCCGGGTATCACAAAGATGCTTGCTGATCTGAAACAACAATACTTTTGGCAAGGTATGAAAAAGGATGTCATAAATTTTGTGACCCATTGTTTGGAGTGTCAGCGGGTTAAGGCAGAACATATGCACCCTGCTGGACTGTTATATCCTCATAGCATACCACAGTACAAATGGCAAGTAATAACCATGGATTTTATACAAGGATTACCCATGTCCAAGAATAAACATGATGTTATTCTAGTAGTTGTAGATAAAATGACTAAGGTAGCTCATTTCATCGCTGGAAATCTAAAGGATGATTCACCAGTGCTGGCCAAAAGATTCGTACACGAAATTTTCAGATTGCATGGTGTACCAGAATTGATTATATTAGACAGGGATCCAAGAATGATGTCAAGGTTTTGGCAAACGCTTAATACAGCTCTTGGCACGAAACTAAACTTCAGTTCTGCATATCATCTGGAAACGGATGGACAAACTGAGAGGGTAAATCAAGTGTTGGAGGACATGTTGCGAATGTATTGCATGGATCAACAGTATAAATGGGAAGAGTATCTTCCATTAGTTGAGTTCACATATAACAACACTTATCACTCATCTCTTAAAATGGCACCATTTGAAGCACTTTATGGAAGAAAGTGCGAGAACTCTGTTAGTGGGATAGTGTTGAGGATAGAGTGGTAATTGGACCGAGAGATTCTCACGAAATGGAACAGCAAGTTAAGTTGATTCGTGAGCGATTAAAGGAAGTAGCGGATAGACGAGAAGAGCTATGTTAACCTTAAGCGGGTTGATCGGAAGTTTGAAGCTGGGTGAGAAGGTTTTTCTTCGTGTTAAACCCAGAAAGAGTTCTATAACTTTTGGCAAGGCTACCAAGTTGTCACCTCGATTCGTGGGACGTTTTGAAATTGTCGAAATAATCAATCCTGTAGCTTATCGTTTAGCATTACCACTTGCTTTATCTCACATGCATGATGTTTTCCATATTTCTTTGCTTAAGAAATACGTTTCAGATCTGTCACATGTTTTAAATTGGAATTCCTTGCAGGTCCAAGACCTAGGAATAATCGTGGTTAAACCCACACAAGTGCTGGAAACTCACCAATTGCATTTAAGAAATCGTGAAATACAACAATGTAAGGTCTAGTGGGACCAGTTTAACGAAGAAAGTGCAACTTGGGAAAATCTGGAAGAGATGAAAATTGCTTTTCCTTCTCTTTTTCAATAGAATGAAATCTGTTGACAAAACATTCTTTTATGAACTTATTTTTTTAAGTATTTATGAAAGCCAGATGGAGGCAAACATTATTCAGGTTGAATAAAATGTGTTGTGACATTGATTTCTGGAACTATTCAAGTTGGAAAATAGTCGCATTGATTTGTGAACTAATAAATTGGTTGACCTGAAGGTTAATTGAATATGTAATCATCGGGACGATGAATCTTTTAGGAGGGAAGCATGTAACACCTGAAGTGTTCTTACTTCCTCCTAAGCATACAAGTGTTGATATGTGATTTCTTTGTAAAAGGATGTGTTCCTTGATTGAGAAGTCATGCTTGATTACGAGATCTTTGGTCTTTGAGTCCGATTATGATTGGACTCTTTTATTTATTTCATTTTGCATCGAGTTTAATCGATCTCGGGCAATTATGAAGTTATTCATCTATAAGACCTAGCCTTGGATCGGTGGTATTGATCCAAGTGGTGCTTTAAGTTATTCGTGATGAATTAAAAATTATAAACCTTTCACAGGTTGCAGTAAGGTCGAATTCGTTGAATAAAGCCAATCCGAGTCTAACTCGGGTTGATCGTGTGAAATGGAATGGTTCCCGATATCGAAGTATATCGGAAGGTCTTGATCGTGGACCGGGTAATAATTCCGTTACATATAATTTTGTAGCCTAATGGCAGTATAGGAGTGAACCTGTTTGAGAATGCATGTTGTAGGTCTTTTACGAGTATATGAAATGTTAGACCTAACTGGAATTATTAATGTTAGTAACCTAAAACTAAACTTAACCTAGGGGTTAGATTAGTGTTAATCTAACCTAGACCTAGGCTAAGAGCTAATGTTCTAAGTTAGTATCTATGTGCTAAGTGGTTAGACTAGGTGTTATCCTAAATCCTAACCTAAGTTACTAACCTAACTATTGAGCAAAGAATAAGGGGACCTATGGAGGGGTTCGAACCATGGGTGGCAGTTTCTATGTTATTAAATGCGTGGATAAGCATGAGGGACAGGTAATTGGTAGAAGTTTTAAAGCGGCTAACTTGAGCCGATGTGGCGGTCGCCAAAGTTAGAAATGATCTATGATGTGCATTTGTCCATCCCTAATTATGGCGGTCGGTGGCGGTGGAGTTTGAGCGGGAAGCGGGAATTAATGCAATCAATGAACTCGGGCTTGAGCTCGGAATTCTTGGGGAAGCATGCAAAATGGAAAGTTAATTGTTTGTTTGGTTTTGCATGCACTCCGGTTTTCCTTCATACATTCACTTTGGTTCTTCGCTTTGGTCTTCTTGATGTTGCATGGCAAGTATGAGCGTAACTAGATCTTTCCTCTGCAAGGAAAATATGTAAGTCATGGAAATAGCAAATTTTGTTGGTGGCTCTAACTTGGAAAAGGAAGAGAAGGATCGAGCTCTTTCAGTGGTCTGCTTCGGAATTTTGAGAAAATATCCAGGCATGTTAAGCCCTAACCTTTAAAAATCTTGTTGTCTTTCAAGTGATTTCATTAGAACAACTCTGTTCAGATGATTTTTGGAATTGGTTGGTTTCTATGGTAGTCTTGTGTGATTTTTGGCACTTTATCTTTATGCTGGTTCGGTTTTTCAATTTAACCCTTGATGGGTGTTTATTGTATTTTGAATTTATTGCTTTATATTTCCATGTGATTTGCATTCCGGCTTTTAGTTTGCAAAATATATGAAATGAATGTATGCTAGGCTGCTCTGTGAGAACCATGAATTGTTCTCATGATGGAGTACAGCTAATGTGGTGCTTGTTGATTTATACTTGTCGTCGATGCTTGTTGTTGATATTTGTCGGAAGGGATACTGTTGGACATTTGTTTGATTGTTCAGTTTAATTGAACTTTTTGTAACTCTGTTGAGGTTATTAAGGTAGTGGTTATTGAATCTTGTTCGGGTTCAGCTATGATATTTAGGATTTGTTGAATGGATAACTTGTTGTGTTATAGTACTTCTTTGAGACCATTACGAAGTTGTTTTCCCTTACATTGTGGTTATGGGATGCTGACCCGTTGATAGTATGCAATATATTTATTTATTGTACTCGTAACAACTCTGTAGAATCCATTGATTGAGTCGTGTATTATGGACCTCTGTTGAAGCTATAGGTTTATATATTTGAGTATTGGTAATTTGATTTTGTTGGAGTCCTGAAGGAGTAACAGGTATACGACCTATGTTATTTTGTATGAATTTTAGTACGAGACTCTTGAGTGTATGTTACATTTCCTTTACGTGCAAGCTTGTGCGAAAATATTGATTGCTTGCATGATTGGAATCATTTATTTTTTTATCTTATTCTTGTTGTTCGGGTTGAGTTTAACCCTTTGACAGGTAACTATAGTATTTGCCTCTAGTCAACTTGATTGGTTCACTTGTTGTTTTTGGCACTGTTGGATTCCATGAGTATAGTTAGTTATCATGTAACTTGTCTCTGTAAAAATGGGTCGTAAATACCACACTTCAAATCATGAATGCGTCTTGGCGAGATTACGGTATGTCATGTTTCCTTTTCGATTATTTGAGTTAGATAAGGTTGTACATGTTGGGAAATTGCGTGTGATTATCTCGGCATAGTCTTAGGAAACATCGGTTTCTTAGTGTTGAGGAGTCTATTGTTGATTGCGAATAATTGAAGCTCTTTGATTTCGACCTTGGGTCCGAAAGCCTTGTAGTGTTTATTATGAACTAGAAAGGGGTGTAGGTTTATGTATGGGATTGTAGTCGTGTTTACATATTACATTTGCATGACTATCCCGCCTTGAGCTTGACCGAACTATGAGCCGTCATTGCACCTCGGCGGGCGATGTGGGGAATATCTTCTTGTTGGTTGTTTCATGTGGAAGGTCATTTGGAGTCTTTTTGGTAGATAGTCATCACTTTGTTGGCGTGATAGCTCTTTGTCAAAAAGTTTTGTTATATTTGATGTTAACAAAGCAGTGATTCTTCTTGTGACTCGTGAACTTTTTTGTATGCATGTAAGGTGAATGTTTTCCATTTAAGGAGATGGTACAGTCATGAGCTTGTTGAAGGGAAATTTGAATGATTTGTTTTCTTTCTCTTTGTTATGAAAATATACGATGATATTTTTATCTAACCGTTGGAGGCTATTTTAAACCTATTTACGGAATCATGATTTATTATGATATTCCTTTTATTGTTGAATGAAATGATCATCACGAAGTTTCTTTGTTTTTGGAATTGGATGTATAGATGATATGGATACTTTCATTATTCTTGATTTCTAATATTGTGATGACATATTTGGGAAGTATTTAGGACTATTATACGTAATGAGAATAGAGTTACACGTTTGTGGTCACTTTTGTATTACATCAGCATAGTTTGAAATATGTATACTAGTTTGGTGAAATGATCTCATTTAAACAGGTTGTTTAATGAAAACTTGATTGGTGGATTGCAATTGTTTTAAGAGTTAGTGCTTATCATGCTCGAGTTCATCGAACTAACCCATGTTGACAAATTTTGCGGATGGTCACCGTAAGTGGTAAAAGCATGCAGATCGATAGGATGTTGATTGTTTAACTTGGTTTATGATGAATTACGGTTTGATTCTCTAAATGTACTATTTGAGGAAAGATGTTCTTCTTAGTTGAGTATTGTATCAAGTATGTTGAATGCATAAAATGTATTTGATTAATTACGAAAGGGATGGAAAGTGATATTTGTTAATTATGTGTTTGTATTCTTATCTTGATAGTTTGACCTTCTTGTTCAAATATCTTGAGAGCATTATTATTATTGTATATATTTGGAAACTTTGGTGATTATCAATGTAAGCTTTGCAAGAAAATGAGGCGAATTCTTATGAGTGTTTAGCAGTTCTTGTATGTTCTATCGAAGGCTAAATTGAAATTTAGATCACTGTCTT
This sequence comes from Taxus wallichiana var. yunnanensis, assembly GCA_018340775.1. Taxonomy (NCBI): domain Eukaryota; kingdom Viridiplantae; phylum Streptophyta; class Pinopsida; order Cupressales; family Taxaceae; genus Taxus; species Taxus wallichiana. Next base: position 627,867,660 of record CM031239.1, read on the forward strand.
TTTGGAAGATAGGGTTAAAATATACCTAAGCAGAACGCTAAACAAGCTGAATTAAATTATTAATCCCTAGTCTTGGTTATGACAGGACAACATTTAATTGGATTCTTAATCATTTATATCTTGATACTAATAAGTATGATATAAATTCAGTTATGAGAACTGATATAAACCTAATGGGGTTCAGATGGCAATCTCATGTGAAGTTTATGAGATATTGTCCAATTCCATTGTTTTAAAATTATGTATATTCTATGAACTCCTTGATGAGACCTTGACCTTAAAAACTCCTGTGGAATGGGTTTTATTGAGAAAGGTCATCCTAAGATGAGGAATCCGAGGGGATTCGGAAAGGCTAACCTTAGGGGAACGTCCTTAATGTAATTTAAACTTAGTGTGCGTAACACTTATCAATAAGTAGATCTTTTCGAGGTGGATTTAAAGGTTAACGGCACAAGTCAACTGGGGGGTTGTACCTCCGAGAATATTAGGATCTTCTCGAAGTTACAACAATGCAGGTGACTTATGACGACACCCTTTGCATTGATCGCTAAGATTTACATCTTGATCTCGAACGAGTTACTCAGGGACCGATTAGGAATGTGGTCACGTTATAAGGCTGCCTAGGAGATTCGGGGTATCTTGACACACTGGTTTAACTAGGGTTGAACCAGTATGTCATCGTATCCCTAGTCCTCGTGGGCATCCATATAACGTTATTACCTTACTAATCCATTTCCGAGTGAATAAGTTGGGATAGGAGGGACTGACAGAAGTCGGTATAAGACATTCTACATAACATAAGAATGGGGTGAAGGGCGTATTCCATATTGTGAGTATGCCGTTAAGGAATACGAGACATAAGCGTATGTTTCAAATCTTTGGCCAAAGTATCGCAACTGCGATTGCGTTGTCTTGAGTCACATGGTCTAAGGAATGAGATGCCGATGAATAATGGTATGATTATTGATTAGGTTCCTTGAACGAGCATTACGAATCCCGAGAATAGGGAAGAGAACCACAAGAGTGGGGTGTTAAATAAAACGCCAACTCTTATCACGCATGAATAGATCGGTAGATTGCCGAGTCATGGAATGAATAGATCGGAGGTACTCAGAGTCATTCTGACTGCATATGGTTATACGTTATATGAATGGTTATTTGATTTGTGAGTTCTAAATTATGTATTTAGAACCAGGAAGCATTTATCAAAAAAATAAAAATTGACTTGTTCTATTGTCTAAAATGAGGATGTTACAGGATGGGGGTGATCTAGTAGATCTAGAATTTCCTGATGAGTGTGTATATTTTGTTGAAACTAGGCCCCCCATCTCTATATGTCCTTGGTACACCGACATTGTCAATTTCATCATGGACCACACATACCCAGAAGGGGCCACATCACAACAAAGAAGGCGGTTACACATTATTGCTACTAAATACATTATTTTAGAATAGGTGCTCTATCATAGAGCCTTCGACGGAATGCTTTTAAGATGTGTTGACACAGAAGAATCCAAAAATATTCTTTACAAATCCCACAGTGGGATATGTGGAGGCCACTTTGGTGGGCATGCCCTTGCTTGTAAAATATATTGGATGGGATATTTACGGCCCACTTTGTAACATGACGCAATAGAGTTTGTGCACAAGTGTCATAAATGTCAAGAGTTCTCCCATGATATTCACATTCTAGCATAGGATATGTAACCAATCACAATCCCATGGCCCTTTCCACACGGGGCCTAGATTTGATAAGGAAATTCCATGCTTCATCAATAGATGGCCATAACTTTATAATCACGACAAAAAATATTTTAATAAATGGGTAGAGGCCATGCCTCTCACCATCGAAGTAGGTTTTGTAATCGTTAAGTTCATTCTGAATCAACTCATTTATAGGTACGGTGTCCCATGAGTCATTATCTCGAGAAAATGGAACATCCTTCAAGAATGATGAAGTCCATGAGTTATGTAGAAAATTCAAGATAAATCATCACACAACATCTCTTTATTACCCCAAGCCAATGGGAAGGATGAGGCAAAAAATAAAACATAAAAATCCATTCTCCTCAAAAAAGTTAAGGAGAAAAAATGGGATTGGCATTTAAAATTATACCCGGCCTTGTGGGCCTATCTAACGTCAATAAGAACACTAATAGGGACAACCCATTTCTCATTGGTACTTGGGGCAGAACCGGTCTCCGCATCGATTACAAGGGATCTTTAAGAGAAGAAGCCTATAGAGAGGCACACCTCTCTCAACTAGAAATCCTTGATGAGGCTAGGTTAAATGCCGAATAACGACATAGAGCCTATGCTGATTGGATGTGACAGAAATATAACGAAAAGGTCTATGAATGAGAAATATACGAGGAGATCTAGTTTTGAGACTAGTAAATTTGGATTGATAAGAAGGCTGATGAAGTAAGGACATTTCGGCTCAAGTGGTTGGGCCCATACAAGTCATGAAAGATTACGGAAAGGATGCATATCTCTTGTGTACACTAGAAGGTGAGGAATTCAATGGCTGTCAATTCCTTGCATCTTAAATGATTTTACACATAGGTCGTCAACATCACCATTTGTATACTATGTACATCGCATTACATTAGCCATTCGGTTAGTTCATTTTGTTCACTCATTTCGTAAATTTTTTTGTCAAGGAACTTATTCTTAAGAAATTTATTACAAGCTTATGAAAATATTGGCAAAGCATTAAAATCATATATCTTCAATTTTCATAATATCATCAAATGGTTTTGAAATCATCTCATCAATTCGACAGACAAAATATTGACAACAACCATACCAAGGCCTGCATACTTGGTCATACTCATTTCTTCTACTAGGTTAAGTTGATCTTACCTATGGTCTGTTCTAGAAGCTTCTTGGTGTCACATCTATCCCTCTTATGTCTCTTTGAAACAAGGATACTCTAAAATCATAGATTAGAAATGTCAAATTCAAATTGAATAAAAACACTAAAAAAACAGAATATTTTATTTTATACACTTCTTTGCCCTACCTGACCTTCGGTGATGAGCCCACATCATTACTAGTGGTGTGAGGTTGGGAAAGGGAAGAAGCTCCCTTACTCGCCTATGTCCCACCTCCGATGACAAGCCCATACTTCTTACTAGTAGAATGGGGCAGGTGTGGGGGTCAAGTCATGCAAATTAATGAATCTTAGTGTTTTAAGAATTCAAAGCAAAGTGTATTGTGAAAAGTGAAATTAAGCATCCAAATTCCAAAGAGATCAAATCCTCAAAACCATATTTTGTCAACGAAGTTGGCATTTATGGATCTAATTTTAGATAAACTAGAAAGTAAGTTTCATTCTGAGTTATGTAGTAGTTTTGGAGTAAGGTACGTACGTAGGTGTAAATTTGGTTTCTGTCAATACCTTGTCTTTTTCTCATCAATTCCATTTAGTGAAACTCATACAATTTTTTCCCTTCCTAGCTCTTGGTGTTGAGCCCTCGCATCTTACTAGTTGTGTGGAGTTAGGAATGGGGAAAGTTAATCTCATTATCACTACATATTTATCATGTTTTTCCAAATCAATAATAAACAACGAACATTTCCCAAAGAAGCCAAAAGTTCAGTACTACAGTATGTTTGCATCATCACATATCAGCATTACAAAAACAAACAAATAGAGAAACATACATCGTTCAACATTTGTTATCACTTCTCATCCATTACATACATTACGAAAAGTGTATAAAAAGAGAGTCTAAAGCATCTAATATACACATGAGAAACAAATAAAAAAACTCTAGATATCAAGAAGATCTAGATCCAAAATGATATATATATATATATATATATAGGAATCGATTTTTACTACAACACCATCATGCATAGGCATGATAAAAACACTCAATGAGCAGAAAAATACAAAAATAACTCATATAAACATCTGACAAAATCACTACAAAAATACCAAATGGCCTCTCAATCCCTGTGGGATCCTTGAAAGGGTGTGCTACCATGTCAGGGCTCCTACTATGGCTGTGACAATGATACTGCTCAATGCCTTTGAATGATGGGAGTTCTCATGATCATGACCACTAGGCTGTGGTCTCACTACGAGAATGGCTCCACCTCATCAGGCACTCAGCAGTCTCGTATCCAACTACTTGAGTATGAAGGGAGGTCACTATCTCTGCCACCTTCCAGATAGGGGAAAACACATAGGTATGTCGGCCGGCTGACTAAGGGCTGTCTGAATCCATGAACAACTTGGCACGAGTCTTCCCAACGAGATTGAAAGAGTGTCAGGCATACCCGATGAATCAGTTCACCGCCGATCCTGTGTAGTCACTACAAATAAAAAGGGAAGTAACAAGTTAGAAAATCACCAAAATTTTTGAAAAACAAGCAAAACAATAAAAAATAAATATCAACTAACATCTCTAACTAATAGGGTCGAGAGAAGAGTGGTAACTCACTTAGATCTTCAGGTATCTAGGCAGGGTCTCTAGGATGCGTGCTTGCTATAGACACTATTTTCAAGCTGTGGAACCTCCCCAACATATGGAATGAAATGAAATCCTGCCATAGACTCATCATCTCCCTCAATGTCCTGAGAAGGAAACTCCTCTAAGACCAAGGTCTCCTTCTCCACACTTGCCTCCACCCTCTCCACCCTCAAGATATCCTAAGTTTCATGCCACTTAGAATCGCTATCATCCTCCTCGGCTGTCCCACTGGCCTCACCTCCAACCCCCTCTCTCATCATCTCCTCCTCAGTATCCCCTCTTATGAACTCCTCAGATTCTAAATCCACATCAATAGGCTCATCCTCCTATCCACTAAAAGCAGGAGCAACCTCGATCTGAAGTAAGGGTGCTTGAGGAGCACTAGATGCCTATTGGGCAAGAACCACTCACCTAATTACAATAGTTACTCCAGGAGTAATTGTGGTCCAACCTCAATCTCCTCTAGGACCTCCCCAAGCCTCACGGATAGTCATGTACACATGCCCCACTGGAGGAAGCATATCAATATAAGGGAGACCAAACTACTAAGGGACTCTATCAAAAGGGTGGATCTCAAATCTCCCTATCCTATCCACCAACTGACATGTGGTAGACCAATCAACCAATGTAGTCACCTCTTGCCCCCAAAATCCTGACATCTACGATAAGGAGTAGCCTCCATATCTGTAGTAGTCAATGAAGCCACTGGTTAGTGTGGCATCCTAAGCACTGACATCCCTATCCACCTGGCTACCCTGACAGCCCCCGAGTCCTCTACTAACATACCCCTCCCATAGGGAATGATATGCTCATACACCTAACTCATAACTAGAGTAGGGTGACTCAAAAGCTTCCCCTGTAGTCTGGCCACCCTATACAAATCATGGTATGTGGTCCCAAGAATATCTACTCCCCAAGCATAAATATGGCCATGGGCCTCAATCTGCACAATCACGGGAGCCCAACAGTATAACAAAGTGTCTCCTCCCTTATCCCCAATCAACCGTGAGGCCAAGATACCCATGATGGCCTTATGGATGGTGGGGATAGGAGTAGTAGTAATGGATCAGACCTTCATCCCCTTCTTCAAGCCAAAGGAGACAACAACATCCCCCATGTAGGTGGCCCACTGAATCATCTGAGGCCTGGATCTTGCTATCTTGAGAGACAACCACCTCCCAAGAATCAAAACCCCCAAAATGTGGTAAACGTCCTCTAGGGTGATAGTCCACTCACCCCTAGCACCTGGTAACTAGAAAGTATTCCGGTCTACATCCCAGTATGAGAATAAGTCACACAATATGTGACTAGAAAGAGTAACATGAGGAACCTGTGAAATCCTCAAAATATCAGCCCTCTAAAGAGTGTCTCGCTCTGTCTAGGTCAGTATGTCTAAAACTGCCAGGAGCCAATCACACTCCCACTCTCTACTCCACCAAATATACTCCTCCTTCTGTATCCACCCAAAATAGAGAAAAATAAAAAGTTAGAAACATAATATGATAGATAATCTCATAAAGAACATAGCAAAATACCAAAAATACCAAAAAAATCACTTTTATGGCTATCTTTTACTTTCTATCCAGAACTCCTTCCCTGTGCAGAGCGGCAGTTCCATGACCACCGCCTTCTAAGGGCAGCGGTCCTACGACCACCGCCATCATAGGGAGGTGGTCCCACAACCACCACTATGTGTAGGACAACGGTCCTATGTCGATTCGATGTACGGCTCTAGTGCCTTAAAAACACTTAGAAAAGACAAAAATACACCATTTTGAGGAAAATAAAAGCCTACCCTATGGGCGCTCCTAGAGACTCATTTAAAAATAAGATTTTCTAAAATAACCCCCAAGACAAAGATTTCAACATTTTTATATTTTGGGTTTAAAAACAATAAATTGAGAAAAACTAACCTAAGACTTCACGGGTCAATCTCCTACTCTTGGAGGCATGATCACGATCTCACAACGAATGTTTTGACTACACTCTCATCGAAAATGGTTACCATGGGCCCTAAAGCTCAAAAACTACCAAATCGATACACACAAATGAATAGGAAAATGAGCTCATTATATATATATATATATATATATATATATATATACATATATTATAACGTTGTTTTTAATGTTATTTCACGAGTTGAAGTGCCGATGGAGGTAAGTTCTTATCCCCACGCAAATGGTAAGTATGCATTTCATTTTAATTTAGTATTTTTTTTTTAATTTCTTTTATCTATCTGCACTTGAGTCCTCTTTTCATTTACTGAGATAATAGGAATCTAGATGGTGACATTTCAACACACAAGCATGTTAGGTATAGCTTCTAACTCCCCATTTCGGGACAACCATACTTGGATCTGTTATCTCAGTTTTGAGTTTACGCCAAAACTATCAGATAACCCTACGAAATTTTTAAGCTGGTTTTGCAAAATTGCCTTTATAAGAGATAATCGGGTTTTCGGGTTTCACAAACAGGATAACATGTGTTTTGAATGCTTTATGTCTTGTGTTCCCCGAAACCCGAAACCCGCTTCAAGTAAGTCGAGTTGGGTTTTCGGACCTTCGAGCATCGGAACATGCCTTATCCGAAACATGTTCCATGTCGCCTATCTTCCGATACCCGAAGTCCGATTTAGTCCTTCATGTCGGGTTTCAGAACTTTGAAGCATCTAAACATCTCATGCTTTGTGTTGATTGTTTCTCGGAACCTGAAACGTGAATTACTCTAAACACCTATGTGTTGGGTTTTCGGACCTCCCGAGCATGCTTTGACATGGTGTTAATGTCAAGTTTTAGGTGAATTGGCACATGCCACCGAAGTGTATTAATTACAAATTTTTATATATATGTGGATTTCCATGTCATTTTTACGGACGTATTTTTAACTCGTGGATTTTCGCACATGCTTCTCAACCTCGAAACCCGAAACTACTTTGTGCCCTATTGAATTGCCCATTTTTATCTTTCCTTGCTCTCGTTGAAGGTATTTCTCTCTCCATTCTTTGTTCTTGGTTTTTATGGATTGATTATGTATGGAATTCTTCCCATTTCCTTACCAGGTTTGTGGGGTTTTTATTCTTTTTCCTTTTGGGGTTGTTTTCTAAACCGGGTTTATGTTTTAGGGTTTATCTCTTTGGAATTACCACTTTGTGTTATTTCCCCAGAATTTTGTTGTAATTAAAATGTGTTTGGTATATGAATGGTAAAGAAAGAACTTGCATGTTTTAAATTCAACAAAAACCTTGTTCCCTCTTCTCGGGTTTTGAAGGGTGTTGTGCAGTATCAAAGACCCGAAGTATATCAGAAGATTTGGAGTGTCGGACTTTCTCAAGATTCCGACATCTTCAAAGTGCCAGGCTTTCTCAAGTTTCTGACATCTTCAAAGTGCCGGGATTTCCAAAGTTTCCGACATCCTCAGCGCATCGGGTTTTCTGGATTCCCCGACATCCTCCTCAGTGTGTCGGACTCTTCCATTCTTCCGGCATCTCCAGTAGGTCGGGATTTTCACAGTGTGCAACACCTCCTGATCTCTGAAACTCTCATCCTTTGAAATCCTTCATGTCGGACCCTGGTCCATCGCAAGAAAATACTGAGAAGTCAGGAAGGATGAAATACAAGTTCAGAAAGGTGGAGTCTCCATCATATATTGATTGCAATTATGACATCCGAGATACAGAGCTTGAAAATATAGATATTGAGGATTTACGGAGTAGGGAAGGAGTTCCTCCCAAACTCCATGGATGAAATCGATATCCGATAGTGGTTCACCTCTTGCGGTGGATTTTCCCATGTCCACTCATTGCACTAAATTCATCTTAGCATGCACTTCCGAGTTATGACTCGCTTCTAGTTAGAAATCAGGCAGGAGAAGTAGTGATCAAATTGGATGGAGGTTACTTTGATGACCTCCTCAAACTGCCCAATTTTGAAGAATATGGAGAGTTGGATATCAAGTCAGCTCAGAAAGCCTGGGATAACGATCAGGAAGATTGTATCAAGCATGTAAATAAGAAGTTCCTGATCAAGGCCAAACCGGCCGTCTCCAGATTCCCAAGACTTATCCCAGGAATGATTTCATCCAGGAAATCCATGATATCATCACTCTGTTGAGTCAGGTATTTGGCTTACCCAAATCAAATGTTTTCCAAGGGTGGATGTATCAATTCATGATCACCATCAAGAAGAACCAGCAAGGGATTGATTGGGGAACTCTCATTAGTAATGAGATAGATTCCCAAAATGACTTGATCTTGTCCATAGGGAAATTTTATATGTCTTCATATGTCACATATGTAGTGGCCGGGATGAGGAACTATCCCGGGTTGGATACCAAGGGAAGCAGGACGGTGAACCATGTTTATCAGTACTTCCCTCAACTGATGAGAAAAGGGTCCCAAGACCAATTCAGAAGGGTGAATGACACCTTCTTTTATGAAAACATCTGCAGGTTAAACCCTGAATTGAGGAAGACAAGAGTCTCGAGATGAGGGCACAGGCTGAAGTTTCCAAATGGGGATGTGTCTTCTTACAATTCAAGAAGTTCACATATCTTCGGGTGGTCATGTACTCGGGGATCCTTTCCGTCTGCCCCGATATCCAGGGGATAAACTGATATTGATGGAATTGGTTAGGCAACTATTGGATTTCCATAAATTCCAACAAAGTAAACATAAGGCTGTTGTATCCTTCCCAATTTCTATTGGGAGATACACTTGTTTGACAGTGGTGAAAGCTAAAAATGTTATCCATGAGCTTCAAGACAAGTTGAAGAAGCATATGAAGCCCCGAGACAGGTTTGACATTCGAGGAGTCCTCAGGGCATATGGAACCCTGCACCTGCATAGGCCAAGCATAGAGGACATTTGGATTGATCTGCGTGATGAGGTTGCTATTCGCAGAAAGGATCATAGTAGATTGACAATTGCTGAGATTCAAACACTTGAGCTTGTTGATTTACTAGAAGGTACTAGTGATAATGAAAGTGTTTTGGATCTTTCCTATGATGGACTAAATGAAGATCAATATGTTTTCCCACCTATTGATTGGTCAATCAGTGAAAAATCCTCCATTACAGATAGGTCGGCTCTGATTCTTGCACGCACCAAAGCATGGCTCTCCTCTTGGGGAATGAGTTTTAAAGATGATAAGTTTTCAAATTTGGTCGCTTCGTGAGGCGGGTCCCTCCAAAAAGGAAAAGGACAAAAAATCTTCTAGGGGCCTATAAAGGTCAAGTTTGTCAAAAAGAGGAAAGAAAGAGAAATCTCTTCAATTATTTCTCTAGTTGAAACGGTGGATGTGCCAGAATCACCAACACCACCAGAAATAGGAGAAATTACTTTGGAAGAAGAAGGAAGCCAGCCTCTGGTTTCATCATTTGTTGATTTCCCAAATGAAGAGACCTTACCTATTGCATCTCGGGATTTAGAGTCCGAATCTTCGCCTCCCCCTCACAACCACTCCTACCTCCTCATTCTCCATCAACTTCTTCAATAATGGCCAGTATTTTCTCACGGAATTTCACCACTCTCTGCTGGGACCCAAGTGATCACCAACACGCCCCCTCCTGTACCTCTTTTTATCGGATCTACTACCACATTGGTAACTATTCCCCCTTCACTAGTAGAATCTTCTCCCCTTGAGAGTATGATACCAACTTCTACAATAATGGCAGCTTGCTCTGATACGCCGCAATGGCTACTCGAGAAAACTCTGAGGAAGAGGAAGGTCATTGTACCCATACCAGCCTTTGATTTTAGCTCACTCAAGGCTTCTACTGCTAAATCAGCCAAGAAACCTAAAACAGTTTCAAGGGTTTTGGTGTACGCTTCAGGGGATAAGTTTATAAAGATTGCCACTCCCGCGACTGACAAAACTAAAGAGGACATAAAAGCCTCTGATTATCAGATAACCAGGGTGGCTCTAGGAAGAGTGACAGTAGAAGGGGCGCAACAAGATGCGCGGGATGCCACAAACATGTTGTGCTAGAAGCTGAAAGAAATGAAAGACAGTAGAGATGAGAAAAAAGGAAAAGTGGAGCAGTTGACCGAGGTCTTGCTTAATCTCTAAAAACCCCTTGAATCCATACAATCTTCTTTTCTATCCTGCCGGATTTGATTTCTCATCGTATCTATAATTGAGAAAATTGCTAAAAAAGGAAGGGTAGTCGATGAATGAATCCAAAGGCTGCTCCAACAAGGGAAGGAAGTGATTCAAGAGCGTTGTGAAAGTGTATTGATCTTTGGGGGACATTCAGAAGGATGGAGAGAAGATGGACGAGGATTTCTCTCATGAAATTTGACATCTTGATTTGACTTGTGAAGCTCTCGGGTATTAAAGAAAATACCACCACATATCTTGGTAGAAGAAGGTGTCATCCCACATACGGATAAGCACTTCTAGTGACTAAAGCCATCGGAGTTCGGGTGAAGATTCTCAATGAAGCCTACGGTAAGTTGAGAGAATTAAGGGATAAATTGATTGATGGAAAAAGTGATCTGGAAGAAAAGTTCTTTGAAGATTTGTCCAAAGGTGTCAATTGGAAAATCAGGTATCCTATCAGCAGATGATCTTTTCAAACAAGTCCAAGAGTCTGTTCAACATGAACCAATGCACGAATTTAGTATTGAGATCATTGATCGGTTTGTAAGAATTGAACATTCTTTGGAGGCCTTTAGAAAGCTCAGAAAAAGATCGAAAAAGCTTCCCGGTGGTGCTAGTGATACCCATGAAACCTATGAAATTTTTAATTATCATTCCACTGCGCCTGACGAAAATGAAATGCAAGGCATAATTCGAAAGTTCCAAGAATTTCGGAACAAACAGGCTTAGCTAGAGGAAGAGAAGGATGAAGGAGAAAAAGATGATGTTTCAGATTAATTCTTGATGTTTCATGTCATTTCAATCTTGAAATTGACATGTTTTTCATTTCTGTTTCGTCACATAGGAAGCAAATTTTGACTTGGTCTCCTGCGTGAGAGTCAAGCAAAATAGAACTCTTTTTAAAGAACACTATTTTCTAGGATTTATCCTGTTTTCTCCCTACCCCTTTTATTATAAATAAGGGATGCTTATGCATTCCAAAGGGTGGATATTTTTGTAATATTGAGCTATTGGAAAGAAGAAAAACTTTGTGTTTTCGTTGATCATTTGAAGAATAGGAGTTGATATTATTTCACAAACTTTGTGTTGTGGGATATATATTTCTTAAGACATTGTTCTTACGTTCACGATCTTAAGCTATTCTTTGCGTAGCATCTTAGTGTTTCTAATCATCTCAAACATTATATTTATGATCTAAAGCTCGTATGATTATTTCGTGCTCTGTGTTTACTTGAAAGAAAACATGTTTCTCTCATTTTCTTTCCATTGTACTTCTTTCATTGTAATAATTTCCAACACGGTTCATTTACGAAAGCAATACCTTTGAATCGTGTGAATGTGGATTTTAGGATTCTATCCCAACCCCCAATGGTTAGATTAGTGTGAATCTTTGTATATATTGTTTTTTTGTGTTTTATATTAGTAATAAACAGGCAGCCTCACCTGTCTTTGAGGAGGGATTTAATCCCATATACTGTGGTTGAACCTCATATTTTGGATTGACAAAATATCCAACCAACAGCTTTTGGCGACTCTGCTGGGGAATACGGATTAATAGTATAAAGCTTATCCTCTTGGTGTCAGCGACTCCGTATTTTCCTTATTTGTAACAAGATTTCTTTCCCGAGTTCAAGCTAGCGAGAAAGATCTTCACTCGGACTGCCGAGCCCAAGGTGAAATTGACCCACTCTTTGAGTTGCTACAACAACACAATTTCAGCCTGTCCCCCAACAACATTGTTTCTAACCGAACCAGAAGTTCTTCGCCTGTTCGGAGAAACTAGATCCCTATGGAACGGGAAGCATCTGCAACTTGTCATGCATTACTCTTGTCTGATACTCGGATCCCTATACGCACTCTTTTTAGAAGGATGGCAGTGCAGCCTGTGCCTTGGGGCGTAGTTATTGGTGCTCTTTCTTTAAGTCCACCATTACACGAGTTACCACATGGATCATGTAAAACATTCCCAAATCCAATGGGGATGGGAAGCAGCATCCTGATGAACATGTTGCATCTTTCTTTGTAGCGTGCGGTGTCCTTGGAGTAGCTCACGAAGATGTTTCTGTTCGAATTTTTGTTGAAACATTGCATGGTGCAGCAGCTGAATGGTTTTATCATCTTCCAAATGCGTGCATCACAAATTGGGCTACCATGCGGACCAAGTTCGAAGCACGATTCAAACCAGCTGAAGATTCTCATGCCTTGTTAGCTCAACTTACTCATATGAAGAAGGAATCTCATGAACCCATGCGGGACTTCGTGAAAAAGTTTAATAAATTGATTCAGAAGATTTTGAAGATAGTTGTTCCAACTCCAGAGAATCAGAAATGCTTCTTCATTAATGCTCAGCCTCCTGATGTGAGCTTTTTATTAAGAAGGTCGGTTATCCCAGATTTGGCTGTTGCTCAGTCAACAGCTATTGAAATAGAAGATGATCTTATTTTGGCTGGAAGAATCAAGAAAGACATACCCAAACTCAAAAATCAAGGTTCTTCTCAAGGTAATACTGATCCTATGTTTCAAAAAATGGCTAATGATTTGATCACTTTAAAAAGAAAATTTCTCAGCAGGTGAACAATGTTCCGTATCGGGATATCCCTAGATGGAATTTCAATAACAACAATGGTACGCTTGCAATGGATAGGCCTCGGTTAACTCCTGCTCAACCGAGTCTAGCAATCAAGGCTCCTCCCTGTTAATGCGGACGAGTAGAAATTGTTGAAGAAGAGGAAGAACTAGAAGAAAAGATTCTCAGGAGGCTTTGGAATCTTCGGGATATGCCGATGAGTCTTATGACAATTAATTTGGCGACTCTAGCATTGGGTATTTGGAATATGATGAAGATGAATGTGTGCCAGATGGTCAGTCATTTGCTGTCTTCACTCGATCCCAATGTCAGAATCCCAGAAAACCTCTTGAAAACAATAAGGAGAAGAATAAGGAACCTCCCATAGCCATAGTTAAGAGAGGTACTCCTATTTCAGCACAAATTGTAAGAGAAGTCACCAAAAAGGCAACTTCTCCTTATTCTCTTTCTCCTAAGATCAGTGCCTCAACTCAAGCTCATGTGATTAGAACTGTGCCTACCATCACCCCTTCTTATACTGCTTTTGACATTATTGATCATGCAAAGAGAACCAAAATCCAAATGTCGAAACGAGAATACCTTGATCAAATCTGAGCAGTTTGAAAAACTTGCCAAATTCATCAGAAGCAAAGTCGCTGTTCCATCACCTTCAAAAGGTCTCCTTTCAAATCCTACTCAATCCCCGCCTCAGAACAATCTGACCTCTGCTTCTTCTTCGGGAAAGATTGAACCATTTTATTTGTCTTTACTTATAAATGGGCTTAAACTCAACAATTGCATCATCGACTCAGGGGCCTCTGACAATGTTATGCCCACAAAAGTAGCCCATGCTCTTGGGCTTACTTTGACTAAGTCATATGGATGGTGTTACTCTATGGAAACCAAACAAGTTCCTTTGATTGGTCAAATCAAAGATGCACAGTTCGCATTCGTTGCTTTCCCAGAAAAGAGAGTGAAAATGACCATTCTAGTATTTGATATCCTGCACTTACGGTATCCTCTTGGGTAGGGGTTTTTGTAAAGATGTCGAGAGGAGAGATTAATATGGATTAGACCAAAGCTAAGATCCTAGTCAATGGGGTTCATCAGGTTCTCCATCCTGAACCGCAGGCGAGGTATTTGGTAACTAAATCAGATGATCCTAAAGCTCAAATTCTTTTCGAAGATGCTAGCTTTGGAAATTATTTCATGACTTTAGAGATACCGACTGTGGATGTTGAGGAAGAAGATCCTAATGCTATTTGGACCCTCGAATTCGATGGTAGCTACTCAACCACCGGATCAGGCGCTGGTGTTGTTCTTATATCTCCTAATTATGAGATTTTCCCATCAGCTTACAAGTTGTAATTTGATAATACTAATAACACGGCTGAGTATGAAGCTTTGTTATTAGGATTAGAAATGGCCAGATAGAAGGGAATTCAAAATATCAAGGTTCAGGGGGATGTAGAGCTGATTGTCAACCAGGTCAGGGGAATCTATCAGGTGAAAAATGATCACTTGAGACATTACAGGAACAAAGTTTGGGATAGTATAGAATGCTTTGATGCATTCTCTATCAAGGAAGTTTTGAGAGATTATAATGACAAGGCTGATTCTTTGGCCATGTCTGCATCCTTCCTCCTCCCTCCTCCTCGGTTCAAGCAAGATACATACTCTATCAATATTGTGTACCGTCCCGAGTTATCCCGAGATAATGCAACTCACCGGAAAGTGTTCAATGATGATCAATAGGTGTTGGCTTTTTAAAAAAGGTGACAATTTGAGTGAGTTATACTTTGAAGGTTTGGAATCAGCTTTCCGTGAAACTATCTTAGATCCATATCAAGAGGTTGATGGTGAATTTATCTAGCTTAAAGGCAACAAGATACCAAAAGGTTTGGTTTCTTTGGAGGGTTTGTTTGACAAGCATGATCGTTTTATTCAAAACAAAAGGCAAGTTGAAGGAGCTTCTTATTCAAAGGTAGATCAAATCAATCTAGGTTCGTCGATCAACCTCGGATGGTGAATATTGGGAAATGTTGTTCTCACGAAGAGAAAGTAAGATTCACTTCACTTCGAAGAGATACATGGATGTGTTAGCTTGGTCTTATGCAGATTTAAAATCCTTCAAGCTCAAAGATGTACTGAAGACAAGTATTCCTTTGAATCCGATGTGAAACCATACACGAAGCGAAGCAAATACATTACAATCCCAAGATTTCAGGGACTATTCTTGTGGAAATTCAGAATATGCTAGATGCCAGGATTATTTTTCCAATCCATCACTCCACTTGGGTTGCTAACATCATCCCTGTCAGGAAGAAGAATGGTGAAATCCAAATCTGTGTTGACTTCCGGAACCTGAATCAGTCGTCGCTGAAGGATAACTATCCCTTGCCTATCATGGATCAGGTATTACAAACTGTTACTGGATCAGAAATGCTATCCATGCTTGATGGATTTTCAGGATATAATCAAGTTGAGGTAACTACGGAGGATCAACACAAGACGGCCTTCACAACCCCATGGGGTACCTTTGCTTACAGGAGGATGCCTTTCGGCTTGATCAATGCGGAGCCACCTTCGAGAGAGAGCTATGGACTTGACATTCAGAGACCTAATGGGCAAGGTCATAGTTGTGTATTTAGATGACTTGACCGTTTTCTCTAAAAAATGGAGTGATCATTATGATCATTTAGAGAAAGTACTTTTGAGATGCAGGCATCACGGGATTTCATTAAATCCCAAGAAGTCCATGTTCGGGGTGACCGAAGGAAAATTGCTGGGTCATATCGTGACTAGAGAAGGAACCAAAATTGACCTAGAAAGGGTAAAGGCCATTTAGAGCCTTACCCTGCCCACAAGTAAAACTAGAGTTCATTCTTTCTTCGGAAAGGTTAATTTCCTAAGAAGGTTTGTACCTGATTTCGCTGACAAAACCAAGGATATCCTTGGGATGATGAAAGGAAAAGTTCCATTTCGATGGAGTATAGAAGGGAAGCTTGCATTCGAAGAAATCAAAAGGGAAGTTGCTTGCGCTCCTATCCTAGTATGTCCGGACTTCAAAAAAGATTTCATCATGTATAGCTACGCCTCTGCTCACACAGTGTCAGCCATCCTGATGCAGGAGAATGGGGAAGGCATTGAAGCTCCCATCGCATTTATGAGCTGCCCATTGAAGGAACATGAATTGAAGATGTCACAAATTGAAAAACATGCCTATGCGGTGGTACGAGCGGTGAAACATTTTAGGTACTATGTGCTGAATTCCCATACCCTCGTTCTCATTCCCGACACTTCTGTTAAATCCATTTTGACTCAACAAGAGCTTGGGAGTCAATGAGGTACTTGGATAGCTAAAGTTCGGGAGTACGAATTGGACATCGGACCTACCAAGTTGGTGCAAGGAAGGGGGCTGTGCCGATTGATTACTGAGAAAATCATCTTTGCCAAGAGAATGTGAAAAGACTCAAGATACTTCTTGAGCTGCCCATGGTGCTTTTCGTGAGTACAACTGATGAATGGTACACGGATATTGCTTTCTTTCTAACTTATGGTGAATTCCTCCCGCATTTAAACCAAAGCGAGAAGAAGAGGACAGTCAAGTTGAGATTTACAAAATACCTTTTGTGGGATAATGGAATATAAAGAAAGGTATTGATGGTGTTTTCTGCGTTGTGTTGATAAATCACAACAGGTAAAGTTGTTAGAATCCTTCCATAGCCTAGCATGTGGAGGCCATTTTTCATCTTCTGTAACATCTTATAAGATCATACGGGCTAGGTACTATTGGCCTACTCTCTTTCAGGATTTAGCAGATTGGGTGTCCAAGTGTGAAGCTTGTCAACATTTCATTGGTCATCCCAAGCTAGCAGCTCTCCCCTTGAAGCCCGTAGTGATCGAAGAACCTTTTCGCCAGTGGGGAATTGATTTCATTAGAACATTGAATCCTGCCTCCAGTGTCAGACATAATTACGTATTGACTGCTACAAACTATTTTACCAAGTGGGTGGAAGCCGCACCAATCAAGCAAGCAACCTCTGAAGTTGTTTGCAAGTTCCTTAAAGAAAATATAATTTTCAGATTCGGTGTGCCTCACAAGATTGTAGCTGATAATGCATCCAATTTCTCATCACATGAGTTAACAAAATTTTTCTATGGATTCAGCATCACCTTGGGTCACTCATCTGATTATTATCCCCAAGGCAATGGGCAAGCTGAATCTAGCAACAAGAACCTGGTTACCATAATTAGAAAACTAGTAGATGAAAACCAGAGGACATGGCACAAAGTATTGTATGACGCATTGTGGGCTGATCGGATTACCCCAAAGTGAGCTATAGGAATGTCTCCTTTCCAAGTCTTTGTATGGGATTGATTTGAGATTCCTATCTCAATAGAATTGCTAGCCTTACGGTTGAAAAAAGCATTCGAAGATGCGGCTTTTCAAAATTGTTGAGAAGAGGGTTATGTACCTAGCGAGACTAGAAGAGGAACGAAGCAAGGTGGTTGATCGCATCATGGATCATCAAAGAAGAGTGAAGAAAATTTTTGACAAGAAATCAAAGCAACGTAATTTCCAGTTGGAGACTGGTGTTGCTTTGGGATAAGAGAAGGAGTAGAAAGGAATGCACGGGAAGTTCGATTCTTTGTGGAAAGGACCTTTCAAGATCTATGAGCTGAGTGGTGAAAATAGTTTCCTTCTATCATATCTGGATGGAGGGTTACTCCCTTTTCCTTTCAGCGGACAACATCTAAAGCTATTCCATCACTAATGCAAGATGTTCTCTTACATTGTACATACTTTACTTTTTGTTGTGTGTTTTCTTTTGGTTTTCTTTCTTTCTTCGTTTTGTTTTGTTTCGGTTTTCTTCTTTTCTGACTCCATAGCCCAATGGATAAGACCAGAGATTCTGAGTTCTCTTCCTTTGGTATCACAAAGAAAGTCCCAGTGGAGCATTTGTTATCTCGATTTTGAGTTTACGCCAAAACTATCGAGATAACCCTACAAAATTTTAAGGCTGGTTTTGCAAAATTACCTTTATAAGAGATAATCAGGTTTTTGGGTTTTACAAATAGGATAACATGTGTTTTGAATGCTTTATGTCTTGTGTTCCCCGAAACCTGAAACCCGCTTCAAGTAAGTCGAGTCGGGTTTTCGGACCTTCCGAGCATCAGAACATGCCTTATCCAAAACATGTTCCGTGTCACTGTCTTCTGATACTCGAAGTACGATTTAGTCCTTCATGTCGGGTTTTCAAAACTTTGAAGCATCTAAACATCTCATGCTTTGTGTTGATTATTTCCTAGAACCCGAAACCCGAATTACTCTAAACACCTTTGTATCGGGTTTTCGGACCTCCCGAGCATGCTAACATGGCGTTAATACCGAGTTGTCGGGTGAGTTGGCACGTGCCAGCCAAAGTGTATTAATTGCAAATTTTCTTATATATATGCATATGTCCACGTCATTTTTACCGGACGTATTTTTAACTCGTGGATTTTCACGCATGCTTCTCCAACCTCGAAACCCGAAACTTGCATGTGCCCGATTGAATTGCCGTTTTGATCTTTCCTTGCTCTGGTTGAAGGTATTTCTCTCTTCATTCTTTGTTCTTGGTTTTTATGGATTGATTATGTATGGAGTTCTTCCCATTTCCTTACCAGGTTTGTGGGGTTTTTATTCTTTTTCCTTTTGGGGTTGTTTTCTAAACCGGGTTTATGTTTTAGGGTTTATCTCTTTGGAATTACCACTTTGTGTTATTTCCCCAGAATTTTGTTGTAATTAAAATGTGTTTGGTATATGAATGGTAAAGAAAGAACTTGCATGTTTTAAATTCAACAAAAACCCTGTTCCCTCTTCTCGGGTTTTGAAGGGTCTTTGTGCAAAGATCAATGACGTGAAGTATATCAGAAGATTTGGCGTGTCGGACTTTCTCAAGTTTCTGACATCTTCAAAGTGCCGGGCTTTCTCAAGTTTCCGACATCTTCAAAGTGGGCTTTCCAAAGTTTCGACATCCTCAGCGCATCAGGTTTTCTGGATTCCCCGACATCCTCCTCAGTGTGTCGGACTCTTCCATTCTTCCGGCATCTCCAGTAGGTCGGGATTTTCACAGTGTGCAACACCTCCTGATCTCCGAAACTCTCATCCTTCGAAATCCTTCATGTCGGACCCTGGTCCATCACAAGAAAAGACTGAGAAGTTAGGAAGGATGAAATACAAGTTCAGAAAGGTGGAGTCTCCATCATATATTGATTTCAATTATGACATCCGAGATACAGAGCTCGGAAATATAGATATTAAGGATTTCTGGAGTAGGGTAAGGAGTTCCTCCCAAACTCCATGGATGAAATCGATAGCCGATAGCGGTTTACCTCTTGCAGTGGGTTTTCCCATGTCCGCTCAGTGCCCTGAATTCATCTTAGCCTGCGCTTCCAGTTATGACTCTACTTCTCATTCTGTGAGAAATCAGGCAGGAGAAGTAGTGATCAAATTGGATGGAGGTTACTTTGATGACCTCCTCAAACTGCCCAATTTTGAAGAATATGGAAAGTTGGATATCAAGTTAGCTCAGAAAGCCTGGGATAATGATCAGGAAGATTGTATCAAGCATGTAAATAAGAAGTTCCTGATCAAGGCCAAACCAGTTGTCTCCAGATTCCCAAGACTTATCCCCAGGAGTGATTTCATCCAGGAAATCAATGACATCATCACTTTGTTGAGTCAGGTTTTTGGCTTACCCGAATCAAATGTTTTCCAAGGGTGGATGTATCAATTCATGATCACCATCAAGAAGAACCAGCAAGGGATTGATTGGGGCACTCTCATTAGTAATGAGATAGATTCCCAAATGACAACAGTCTTGTCCACAGGGAAATTTTATATGTCTTCATATGTCACATATGCAGCGGCCGGGATGAGGAACTATCCCGGGTTGGATACCAAGGGAAGCAGGACGGTGAACCATGTTTATCAGTACTTCCCTCAACTGAAGAGAAAAGGGTCCCAAGACCAATTCAGAAGGGTGAATGAGCGCCTTCTTTTTGAAAACCCCGAGTTGAGCCGAGGAAGACAAGAGTCTCAGATGAGGCCTGGGATGAAGTTTCCAAATGGGGATGTGTCTTCTTATAATTCAAGAAGTTCACATATCTTCGGGTGGTCATGTACTCGGGGGATCCTTTCCGTCTACCCCGATATCTAGGGGATAAACTGATATTGATGGAATTGGTTAGGCAACTGTTGGATTTCCATAAATTCCAAAAAATTAAACATAAGGCTGTTGTATCCTTCTCGATTTCTATTGGGAGATACACTTGTTCGACAGTGGTGAAAGCTAAAAATGTTATCCATGAGCTTTAGGACAAGTTGAAGAAGCATATGAAGCCCCGAGACGGGTTTGACATTCGAGGAGTCCTCAGGGCGTATGGAACCCTACACCTGCATAGGCTAAGCATAGAGGACATTTGGATTGATCTGCATGATGAGGTTGCTTTGTTTGCAGAAAGGATCATAGCAGATTGAAAATCGATGAGATTCAAACAATTGAGCTTGTTGATTTACCAGAAGGTACTAGTGACAATGAAAGTGTTTTGGATCTTTCCTATGATGGACTAAATGAAGATCAATATGTTTTCCCACCTATTGATTGGTCAATCAGTGAAAAAGCCTCCATTACAGATAGGTCGGCTCGATTCTTGCACACACCAAAGTGTGTCTCTCCTCTTGGGAATGAGTTTTAAAGATGATAAGTTTTCAAAGTTGGTTGCTTCGGAGGCGGGTCCCTCCAAAAAGGAAAAGGATAGAAAATCTTCTAGGGGGCCTATAAAGGTCAAGTTTGTCAAAAAGAGGAAAGAAAGAGAAATATCTTCAATTATTTCTCCGGTTGAAATGGTGAATGTGCCGAGAATCACCAAAACCACTAGAAATAGGAGAAATTACTTTGGAAGAAGAAGGAAGCTACCTCTGGTTTCATCATTTGTTGATTTCCCAACCGAAGAGACCTTAACTCTTGCATCTCGGGCTTTGGAGTTCGGATCTGTGCCTCCCCCTCCCAACCACTCCTACCTTCTCATTATCCATCAAATTCTTTAATAATGGCCGTATTTTCTCCTGGACTTTCACCCCTCTCTGCTAGGACCCAAGTGATCACCAATACACCCCCTCCTGTGCCTCTTTTTATTGGATCTACTACCACATTGGTAACTATTCCCCCTTCACTAGTAGAATCTTCTCCACTTGAGAGTATGATACCAGCTTCTACAATAATGGCAGCTTCCTTTGATATGCCGCAATGGCTACTCGAGAAAACTCGAGGAAGAGGAAGGTGATTGTACCCATACCAACCTTTGATTTCAGCTCACTCAAGGCTTCTACTGCTAAATCAGCCAAGAAACCTAAAACAGTTTTAAGGGTTTTGGTGGACACTTCAGTGGATAAGTTTGCAGAGATCGCCACTCCTGCGACTAACAAAACTAAAGAGGACATAACAGCCTCATATTATCAGATAACCAAGGTGGCTCTACGAGGAGTGACATGAGAAGGGGGTGCAACAGAGATGCGGGATGCCACAAACATGTTGTGCGAGAAGTTGAAAGAAATGAAAGATATCGAGAGATGAGCAAAAAGGAAAAGTGGAGAAGTTGACCGAGGTCTTGCTTACACTCTCAAAACCCCTTGAATCCATACTATCTTCTTTTGTCCCCTGTTCGGATTCGATTTCTCATCGATATCTACAATTGAGAAAATTGCTAAAAAAGGAAGGGTGGTCGATGAATGAATCCAAAGGCTGCTCCAACAAGGGAAGGAAGTGATTCAAGACGTTGTGAAAGTCTATCAATATTTTTGGGACATTCAAAAGGATGGAGAGAAGATGGACGAGGATTTCTCTCAAGAAATTAGACATCTTGATTTGACTTTGAAGCTCTCCGGGTATTAAAGAAAATACCACCACATATCTTGGTAGAAGAAGGTGTCATCCCACATACGGATAAGCACTTCCAGCTGACTAAAGCCATCACGTTCAGGGTGAAGATTCTCAACGAAGCCTTTAGTAAGTTGAGAGAATCAAGGGATAAATTGATTGATGGAAAAAGTGATCTGGAAGAAGAGTTGCTTTGAAGATTTGTCCAAAGGTGTTAGTTGGAAACTCAGGTATACTATCAGCAGATGATCTTTTCAAACAAGTTCAAGAGTCTGCATCAAAGCATGAACCAACGCATGAATTTAGTATTGAGATCATTGATCAGTTTGTAAGAATTGAAAATTCTTTGGAGGCCTTGAGAAAGCTCAGCAAAAGATCAAAAAATCTTCCTGGCTGTGCTAGTGATACCCATGAAACCTGGGAAATTTTGAATGATCATTCCACTGCGCCTGACGAAAATGAAATGCAAGGCATAATTCAAAAGTTCCAAGAATTTCAGAACAAACAGGCTCAGCTGGACGAAGAGAAGGATGAAGGAGCGAAAGATGATGATTCAGATTAATTCTTGATGTTTCATGTCATTTCAATCTTGAAATTGACATGTCTTTTTCATTTCTGTTTCGTCACATAGGAAGCAAATTTTGACTTGGTCTCCTGCGTGAGAGTCAAGCAAAATAGAACTCTGTTTAAAGAACACTATTTTCTAGGATTTATCTTGTTTTCTCTCTACCCTTTTATTATAAATAAGGGATGCTTATGCATTCCAAAGGGTCGAGATTTTTGTAATATTCAGAGCTATTAGAAAGAAGAAAAACTTTGTGTTTTCGTTTAATCATTTTGAAGAATAGGAGTTGATATTATTTCGCAAACTTTGTGTTGTGGGATATATCTTTCTTAAGACATTGTTCTTACATTCATGATCTTAAGTTATTCTTTGCGTAGCATCTTAGTGTTTCTAATCATCTCAGACATTATATTTATGATCTAAAGCTCGTATGATTATTTCGTGCTCTGTGTTTACTCAAAAGAAAATACATTTCTCTCATTTTCTTTCCATTTTACTTCTTTCATTGTAATAATTTCCAACACATTTCATTTACAAAAGCAATACCTTTGAATCATGTGAATGTTGATTTGGGATTCTATCCAAACCCCAATGGTTAGATTAGTGTGAATATTGTATATATTGTTTTTTCTTTGTGTTTTAGATTAGTAATAAGCAGGTAGCCTCACCTATCTTTGAGGAGGGTTTAATCCCATATACGTGGTTGAACCTCATATTTTGGATTAACAAAATATCCAACCAACAGATCCACTATTTTATGCCCCTTCGTTGCTAAAACGCTTCTTCGAGGGGGCAATATTTACGTATGCAAAATTATATGTACTATACTGTCGGAAAGAGGTTATGGAAACCCCAATGATGATTCAAATCTCTTCACAAGGTGTTCGAAATCTAGAAAGCACGTTGAGTATACATTTGCATCCTAAAATGCCTTATCCATCCTTCACATGCTTTATTCTGACCTCTTTCCTCTCTTTTCCTTGTATTTTGGTCTTTATTTATAGGACCACCACCGCCAGGTGGTGGTCCGTGACCACCACCGGGATGGGGTGACGGTCCTATAACTACCGCCCTACGCTAGGCGACGGTCTTGTGTGCATTTTCCATAACTTTTGACGCACTCATCAACGCAAAAATCAAGTTACACTTGTAATTCTCAACCACTCTTGTGTTCATTAAAGTTTTAGCTGCATGGTAAATAGTAAAAGAGTTCAATTTGATCTTACCTTTGGTGGATCAAAATTCTATAAATATCAGGCTTATTTATAAGAAAATGGCCCCTCGCCCTCTATGATTTATTATTCAAAGTGTGTTTGAAAGTTCTTCAATGAGTCTCAACAGGTCTAGATTTTGTATAAGTTCTCAGTCTCTTAGTTCGAGGCTCCTTAGTTATGGTTTAGAGATCAATGGATCTCTCTAGCTTCCTCTTATTCCATTCTTGATTCTGATAAAAAAGCTTAGCATAAAACAATTTTAGTTCTAGATTATATTCATTTGAATCTTGATTATGCTTAGAGTTATAGGTTGTTGTTTCGTCACAGGAAGTATAGGTCCTAGAATTTTTGGTGTGTTTGTATTGTATCCCTACAACAATCCTGTTAGGAATCACATAGCCAAGCTATGTTATCTTGTGATATCTCTCTCCTACTTGCATTCTATTCAGCTTACGTCCTAAGTTTCAATTTGCTCAAACATCTTCTCCTCGCCTGCCGCTATCACATTCCCACTTTTCTAGATTCACGATAACACGTAGGAACTAAGAGATCACACTGAGCGGACAAGCTACAATACAACTAGATTTTCCTCTGTTCATTAAACTCCAGGTTTGAATTGTCAAAGTTGTAGTTACAATATATAAAATAAAATAACAAATCATTTTATTTCAGTTAATCTTTCTTTCAACATTAACAGGGCATCTGTGGGGAATACTAGCTTCTAAGTAGCTATGATTTATTCCTCACTTCTAAGGTAAGATTGAAGGTCTTTCAATTAAATTAGTTAGTTATTTAAATTTAGGATCAATTCATAAGTGCACAGGAAAATAACTACATGTGGCTACCTTGCTTGTTTTAATATTGTTATTAGATTAATCACTCGTTATATGAATTTATTAGATTAGTTGCTCTTTAATTTCATTCAAATTCACATATTTGAAAATACTAAAAAAATAAGCATAGCATAGATTTATTTTCATAATTAGTTTACTTCATTCAGTTAAGTTTGGTTATCTCTTGCATGACAAATATGGGACCCAGAGATCCCAGGGATTACATGTTGGGAACTGGTAATACCTTGGCCAAATCTCTTCACAACATTAGTAGATATAGATCAAGGTATTAGAATTCATGTCTTCCAAACAACAACAAACCCACAAGCAATTAGTGAGAAATTGAGAGAATTAAACATCGAAGATGAAAAAGCATATGAATTCTAGTCAAATCAACCCAACTATAGATTGCCTTGATAGGATATCCACATGACCATACAAGAACCTGAAAGAGAGAAAACATTTGGTTGTGATTCATTAGTTCTACAACCAAATGCATGAGACCTTCTCATTGACATAGACACAAGCTTACATATACAAGTTGCTAGAACACCCATAAGGTATTCCAAGAAGATCACACAACTCTTGGTATTAAACATAGAAGCTGAAAAAGCTTATGACTACTGGATAGTCAAAAGAAGAGATTGATTCTTCACATGACCATAAAAGGTCCACAATAACCATGAACTCATGGTTATGATCTGCAGTCCCACAACCCAACGAGCCTGCTAATCAGTTAAACATTAACACTAGTTTATATATGCTGGTATTTAGATCCTCACCACTCCCACTGGATATTACAACACAATTTTCCATGTTGAACATAGAAGCCAATCAAGCTAATATTTTCTAGGTTATACCAGAAAACCACCCATAGTTTCTTGCAAATCCACTGTACCTCTCACTACCACTTTCATGACCTTGTCTAGAAATATACACGAAGCACCTACAGGTCACTTTCCACATGTCCAACAACCAATAGATAGGATATCGGCATATCTCGACATTTATTGGAGCCTTCAAGTCAGCTATTATATCCGAATGATCCATTACACCAATTCGGAGTTAGGAGAGCTTTCTTTGCCATGGACTTGTAGAACCCGTTATTACGTGTTGAGGACATAAGATTTCCTGACTAGTTTGTCCACATCTACATATATTTCATTTCCACTGGCTATCTCAGCATGACCTCAGGAGGTCGGGTATGAAGAAAGGCTACTTGTCAATTCTCATGCTCACCTGTCACTTTTCTATCATACAGTAACCTTCCAAGAGTAATTGTAAATATCATGTTGAGACAACCATCACTTCCCAACTGCCGTGCCGATATCAAAATTTGTCTTAATGTAGGCACATGTATGACCTCCTTTAATAGCCAAGTATTCCCATTCTACATCTTAACTTTGAACACAACCTTTTCCAACTATGCTGCAAGGCTCATCATCACCAAGAAAAACATGCCCAAAATCAACTTGAACATAATCAAAAAAATAATTCCTATGTGGAGTAAGCATGGAAAGAAGCCTCCGAATCTAAAACCCAATATTTAGTAATGACATACATTACCCATTGCCACATTTTCCTCTTTTCTTCCTGTTGTTTCTTGTCCCAAAGTTCCCAATAGTCCTTCTTTGCATGCCTAGACTTTCCATGTTGCCAACATACTATCTTGATTTTAGATTTTGACCTTTCTCGATCCTTTGATTTTCTATGGCTTCCTCTATTCTTTGTCTCCCTCTAGTTTCTTGTTAGGAATTATTGAAAAATATGTGGAAACAATTCCTCAAACCACAACAGTAAGAAACTATATAGCAAAATTATACTTGCAGAAATAAAACAACATATATAAATAATGCACAAAAGAAGACAAGACGAGATTTAACATGGTTCACCCGATGTGGGCTACGTCCACCAAGAACTTGCTCAGATTTTATATCAATATGAGTAAAACAACTCTCACGGTCTTCTCTCGTTATTAACTCACAACAGAATTCCAAAGATGTTAAACCACATCTAAACCACAATTGACACCCAATTTCTTAACCTTGATCACTCTTGATCTCCTCTTGATTACTAAGAATCAAGACCTCTTGAACACTCAAGATATCTACAAGATACCCTAACACCTCTATTTATAGGATTACGATCCTTATAGAAAATCCTAAAGCTGACCTTAGAAGTTTGAAAGTCGTGATATTTCAACTTCCCACGGTTGGAAAAAATAGTCCCGGCATTAACAACCAATTAACAACATGTTAACAACATATTAACAGCAACAACACAATGATGACACAACAACGTCACAACAAACGACTACAGAATGCTCCTAAAGTCTCCAAACTTAACCATTCGAGCTCCAACACTTCAACACTGATTCAAGAAGACCAAAAATAGGCTCCACACCCCAACAATCTCCCACTTGGAGACTGTTTCCACTGAGCAAAGTTCTTAACCCTTCATTATCAACCATGAAGGCTAATCAAAGTTGAACACAACTTCAAATTCTCCCTTGTGACCACCTTGGTCATCATATCCATAGGATTCTGACTAGTATGAATCTTTTCTAGCTTCAACTTATCTTCTTCCAAAGCTGCCTTGATGAAATGATATCTCAGCTGAATGTGCTTCATCCTAGAGTGGAAAGCAGAGTTCTTCACCAAATGAATAGCACTCTAACTATCACTATGTAGTCTCCCAACTTCCTACTTATGACCCAACTCATCAAGAAACTGCTATAGCCAAATCATCTCCTTGCTTACCTCTATGGTTGACAAAGCCACAACCTTTTGTAACTGTGAAATCCAACTCACCGTTGTATCACCAATTGTAAATACATAACATGTTGTGCTCCTCCTACTGTCCAAATCTCTTGCCATGTCTAAATCTACATATCCATGTAATGTAGTGTCTGATCCACTGAAACACAATGCTGCTCCCATGGTCCCTCTTAAATATTGAAGGATCCACTTTACTACCTGCCAATGCTCTCTACCTGGATCACTCATAAACCTACTCACTGCTCCCACTACATGGGAAATGTCAGGCATAGTGCATACCATAGCATGCATCAAGCTACCAACTGTTGATGAGTACAGTACCCTAGACATCTAGGTTCTATCCTCCTTAGTCTTGGGACTTGACTCCTTTGATAACTTAAAGTGACCTGCCAAAGGAGTACCAACCGGTTTAGCATCTTGCATACTAAACCTCTCCAAGATATTCTTTATGTACTCTTCTTGAGATAATACCAACTTCCTCTCCTTCTTGTTCCGAGTTATTCTCATACCAAGGATTCTTTTTACCCCCAAATACTTCATAAGCAAAGGAGTTACCTAGATGTTTCTTGAGTACCTTTATTACCTACATGTTCTTCCTTATAACAAGCATATCATCTACATACAGGCACAAAATAATATAACTACCATCAAGAAACTTCTTGATGTACATGCAATGGTCTGAGTGACACCTGGAGTAACCCTGCTCCTGCATAAAACTATCAAACTTCATGTACCATTGTCGTGGAGCTTGTTTCAGGCCATAAAAGCTCTTCTTCAATTTGCACACTAACCTCTCCTTCCCTTTGAACTCATAACCCTATGGCTGCTGCATGTAGAATTTCTCCTCCAACTCACCATGAAGGAATGCAGTCTTCATATCTAACTATTCTAAGTGCGGGTCTTCTACTGCAAATTTATTCTTAATGTAAATCCTTGACCACCAACCGGGCCTTGTATCTTTTCCTACCTCCATCTTCCTCTTTGATTATATACACCCACTTGTTTTGCAATGCTCTCTTTCCCTCGAGTAGCTCCACTAGATCCCAAGTCTAGTTTTCCATAAGAGATCTATGCTCTTCATCCATGGCTTGCTCCCACTTCTTCCTGACATCCACTTGCACTACTTCCTCAAAGAACTTTGGCTCTCCACTGTCAATGAGCAATAAATAATTCAAAGATAGAGTAAAATGTTAGGTTCCCTTCTTACCCTAGAATACCTTCTCACCTTAGGAGTTTGGGGTTCCTGATGAGTAGGTACTGAACTGGCTATGTCGGAACATGTTGTACCTGAACCGGCCCCTTGGACACCTTGTTATCCACAATGTCCTCTAACACTATGTATTCTTTCTTTGATTCCTCTTTCTGTTCCTGCAACTGATCTTTATACATGAATTTTTCATTAAAGACAATATCTCTAGACCGAAATATTTTCTTGTCTTTAAGACTCCAAACACGGAAACCAAAGTCATCTTCACCATATCCAACAAAGGTGCATTTCTCAGACTTAGCCTCTAACTTGGTCCTATCATCTTTATCAATGTGAACAAATACCTCACATCCAAATACTCTAAGAAATGAGTAATCAATTTTCTTACCAGACCAAGCCTCCTCAGGTATACCTCCATCCAAGGCCATAGAGGGTCCTCTATTAATAAGATAAACATTGTGCTTACCGCTTCCACCCAAAACATGAGTGGCAGCCATGCATGTAACCTCATGCACCTAACACGCTCCATGATTGTCCTATTCATTCTCTTTGACACTCCATTTTCCTGTGGAGTATTTGGAACCGTTCTTTTCCTGTAGATCCCATTTACCAAACAATAATCAAGAAATTCATTACTGCAATATTCCCCTCCATTATCCGACCTGAGACATTTCAACTTGAGACTTGTTTCATTCTCAACCAAGGCTTTCCATCTTTTGAAAGTTTCAAACACATCAGATTTCTTTCTAATGCAATATACCCAAAATTTTCTAGTTGCATCATCAATGAAAGTGACATAATAACATGAACCACCAATAGAGTTTACCTTAGCTATCCCCCATACATATGTATGCACTAACTCCAACTTACCCTCCTTCTGGTAGGTACAACCTTGAGGAATCTCACTCGCTTTTGTTTCCCATAAACACAGTCCTCATAGAAGTCCAAATCTAACTCCTTTAATATGGGTAACCTATCTTTTATAATCTACATTCCCTTATGACTCATATGACTGAGTCTCTGGTACCAAAATTTACATCTCCATCTGTAGTAACTAAATTGCAATAATCAACACCACTGGTTAAATACAAAGTACTAGTTTTCTTACCTCTTGCAACCACAAGATCTCCCTTGGTAACCTTCCAAGAATCCACTATAAAACTAACCGTATAGCCATCACTACCCGGTGTCCACGATATCAAATTCCACCTATAATTAGGCACATGCCTGATGTCCTTAAGTAGCCATGTGTTCCCATTCTACATTTTCACCTGAACACAACCTTTCCATACTATGCTACATGGTTCATCATCACCAAGATATACATGTCCAAAATCAGATTGAACAAAATCAGTAAAGTAATGTCTATGTGGGGTGGCATGGAAAGAATCCCCTGAATCTAACACCTAAGATTCAATGAATATTATCTAAAGAAAGAATTAAGGCATCTTAAAAACATCACCAGCTACCAAATTTACCTCTTTAGTTTCCTCCTCCTTGTTCTTCTTATCTCGAAGAGCCCAACAATCTTTCTTAGCATGACCAACCTTCCCACAGTGCCAACATTCTAACTTACTCTTGGAATTTGACCTTCGCGATCATTCGACTTCCCACGATTACCTTTCCTCTGCTCTCCACCGTCAAATCATTCCAAGAAGTACAGGAATCTCCAGTTCTCTTCCTTTGCATTTCCTCACTTAGGATCATACCTATTACATCCTAAAACTTCAACTTTGAGTTATTAGAGACTAAATTACTTACAACCATAACCAAGCTATCCCGGCCTATATGGTAAGGAGCAAAAAATCAATAAAACCCTGGCCTCATCATCAAAGTCAATTTTTACCGAGTTTAACATACTCACAACCATATTAAATTCATTTAAATAATCAACAATAGAACCATTCTCAGACATATTCATATTAAATAACTTTTTCATCAAAAATATTTTATTAGAGGCAAAGGGTTTTTCATATAACTTCCCCAACGCACTCATGAGACCTTTCGTGGTCTTCTCTTGTGATATGTTGAAAGCAACCAAAGATGCAAGGCATAAACAAATTACCCCGAGTGTCTTTCTATCCAGAAACTCCCAATCCTCATCCGATATGGTTGTAGGTTTCTTTTCTTTTCCAACCAAAGGAATATGGAGGTCCTTTTGATATAAGTAATCCTCCATTTGCATCTTCCAAAAACCAAAGTTTTGCCCACTGAACTTCTCAAACCTCGATCTACCCTCATCTACCATAGCTCCCACTCTAGCTAAAATTTCCCTATGATTTACAACTTCAGAAAAAAACCACCAAAGATCTGATACAAATTGTTAGGAATTAGTGAACAAATATGCGGAAACAATTCCTCAAACCACAGTAGTAGGAAACTATATAGCGAAGTATACTTGCAGAAATAAATCAACATATATAAATAATGCACAAAAGAAGACAAGACAAGATTTAACGTGGTTCACCTAATGTGGGCTACGCCCACCAAAAAATTGCTCAGATTTTATTATCAACAAGAGTAAAACAACTCTCATAGTATTCTCTCAGTTACAAACTCACAATAGAATTCCAAATATGTAAACCACATCTAAACCACAATTGACACCCAATTTCTTAACCTTGATCACTCTTGATCACCTCTTGATCACTAAGACTCAAGACCTCTTGAACACTCAAGATATCTACAAGATACCCTAACACCTCTATTTATAGGATTACAATCCTTTTAAGAAGTCCTAAAGCCGACCCTAGAAGTTTGAAAGTCGCGATCTTTCAACTTCCCATGGCTGGAAAAATAGTCCCAACGTTAACAGCCAATTAACAACATGTTAATAGCATATTAACAACAACAACATAGCGACGACATAGCAACATCACAAAAAACTACTGTAGAATGCTCATGAAGTCTCCAAACTTAACCGTTCAAGCTCCAACACTTCAACACTGATTTAAGAAGACCAAAAAAAGGCTCCACACCCAAACATTACCCATTGCCACATTTGCCTCTTTTCTTCCTGTTGTTTCTTCTTATCCCAAAGTTCCCAACAATCCTTCTTTGCATGCCCATACTTTCCACAGTGCCAACATACTATCTTTATTTTAGATTTTGACCTTTCCCAATCCTTTGATTTTCTATGGCTTCCTCTATTATTCTCTCTCCATCTAGTTTCCACTATCAAAGCATTCCCAAGTAGAAGATTCCCTAATATTTTTCTTCACATTTCTTAGAATCACCACTACAACATCCTCAAACTTCAACTTTGAGTTAGCCTGGAACCAAGTTTCTTACCACCATTACTAGGCTATTCTAACTCTCGGGTAAAGAGCCTGAGAACTAATAAAGCCCTAACTTCTTCATCAAATTCTATATTGTAACCAAAGCTAGCATATTTACAACCATATTAAAATCATGTAAATGATCTTCTACTAAACCATTTTTAAACATCTTCATATTAAACAAATTTTTCATTAAAAATATCTTATGTAACACCTCGAATTGTTGTTACTTCCTCCCGAGCATACAAGTGTTGATATGTGATTTCTTATAAAAGGATGTGTTCCTCGATTTGAAAATCATGCTTGATATGTACTTTGTAATTTCTTAGCAAATCCTTGGTCGAGTCGAGAATATGATTAGACTCTTTTATTTATTTCATTTTGCATCTGAGTTTAATCTGATCTCGGAATGAATTATAGAGTTATCCATCTATAAGATCTAATCTTGGATCAGTGGAATTGATCCAAGTATTGCTCTAAGTCTGTTCGTGATGAATTAAAATCACAGACCTTGAACAGGTTGCAAGGTCTAGAAGCATTGAATAAGCTGGTCGGAGTATGACTCAGGCTGATCATGTGAAATGGATTGGTTCCCGATATGGAAGTATATCTGGAAGGTCTCGATCGTGGACCAGGTAATAATTCGGTTACATACGATTCTGCAGCCTGAGGCAGAACAGGAGCTAACCCTGTTCAAGAAGGTATGATGTAGGTCTTTTTCTGAGTGTACAGAATGTAGACCTAACTGGAATTATTAATGGTTAGTAACCTAAAACTAAACCTAACCTAGGGGTTAGATTAGTGTTAATCTAACCTAGACCTAGGCTAAGTGCTAATGTCCTAAGTTAGTATCTATGTGTAATGTGGTTAGAATAAGTATTATCCTAAATTCTAACCTAAGATACTAACCTAACTATTGAACAAAATGTATGGGGGCCTATGGAGGGGTGCGAACCATGGGCGGCATTTTCTATGTCATTAAATGCTAAGGATAAGTATGAAGGACAGGTCTTGGCGGAGGTTTTAGGAACGGCTAACTTGTGCCGACGTGGCAGGTCGCCAAAACTGAAAATGAACTGGAAATTTTATTTGACTGTCGCCAATTTTGGCGGTCGGTGGCAGTGGAGTTTGAGCGGGAAAGTCGGTGTAAATGCATTCAATGTGCTCGGTAGTCGAGCTCGGAACTCGCGTGAAGGCATGCAAACTGGGAAGTTGTTGGTTTGTTTGGCTTGTCGTGAATTTCGGTTTTCCTTCTGCCTGTTCACTGGTTCTTCGCACCAGTCTTCTTGGTGTTGCATGGCGAGTATGAGCGTATCTAGCTCTTTTCTCTGTCAAGGGGAATATATATGTCATGGAGATAGCAAAATTTTGTTGGTCGCTCTAACTTGGAAAAGGAAAAGGAAGTCTGAGCTCTTCCAGTGGTCTGCTTCGGAATTTTGAGCAAAAATCCAGGCATGTTAGGCCCTAACCTTTAAAAATATTCTTTGTTCTTTCAAGTGATTTCATTAGAACAACTCTGTTCAAATGTTTTGAGAAAATGGATGATTTTTTCCTATGGTTGTCTGGTGTGATTTTTCCACTGTATCTTCTTGCAGGAATGACTTGTCATTTATTCCTTGATGGGTGTTTATTATTTTCGAACTGTGGCTTTGTTTCCTTGTGTTTGCATTCTGGCTTAAATATGCGAAACATATGAAATATATGAATGCTCGGCCTGTTCGGCGTGAGCCCATAAATCATTCCTGTGATGGGTATAGACCATTGTTATGTTTGTCGATTTTTGGTCGTCGATTCTTGATGTGGAAACAGTCGGAAGGGATACTGATGGACCTGTTTGACTGTTCAGTTTTATTGAATCTTTGTAAGCTCTGTCGTGGGTTTTGATGAAGGTAGTTATTGATACTGTTGGGTTTCGTTTTGTCTTGAAGGTTGTTTGAGAATAAACATCTTTCGGTGTGACAGTATCTTATTGCAACTCTTTTGGAATTGTTTTCCTTTTTCGTTGGGGTAACGAGATTTAACCGTTACAGTATGCATTATGGATATATGTATATTATATATTGGAACGACTCTGTAGAGTCCATTGAATGACTTGTATAAATGGACCACTGTGGAAGCTATACATTTATATATTTGAATGTTGGATATTGATTTGTTTGAAGTCTTGAAGAAGTAACAGGTCTTTCGACCTCTGTTAACTATAGTAAATTTTGGGTATAGACTCCCCGGTTGTACTGTTTCGTTTCCTTCTGTGTAAGCTTGTTCAAAAATATTGAAGAAGGTTCAGTTGGTTCTTTTTACGAAATCAGTAATTATTGAAGCCTGTTCTTTTATGTTTATCATTACTGGAGTAGATGGAATCATTAATTATTCTTCTTTATTATCTTGAATACTGTTGTATAGACTCGGTTGAATTCTTGATAAATAACCAGTGTGATCGCTTCAAATTAGGACTGTTGGGTTTATTCTATTGTTTGACCCTGTGGAGGATATCTTGTTTCTTTTGGCTTCTGTATAAGCCTGAGATTGAACATGTGATGTTTATTTGGCCTTGATGGATTTCTGTGAATAGCTTGACATCTTGTATAACGGCTTTATGAAGTAGGTCATGGATACCATACTTTCTACTCTGATTTCATTCAGATGTAGCTACGATATTCTATGTTGTGTTTTCTTTAGATTTCATGCCAGTTGATGTGGCTGTGTGTGATGCGTGGGTTTCATTTAAACTTCTCTCTGCTTAAGTCGTAGGGAGATGTCATTGTTCAAAAGGAGTTCGAGTTTCTTATTGACTGTGGCAACAATTGAGTTCCTTTGAATTCGACCTTGGGAACAAAAGCCTTACAGTGTTGAAAAGGATTGAAGAGGCTGTAGATTGTTATTGGGATTGTAGGCGTGTTACGCCTTCCTTACTTTGATATCCATTTTTGAGTATGAATGAATTTAGGAGCTAACTGTACCTAAATAGGTAACGGCAGTAGTTGTCTTCTTGCCTGTCGCTTCTTGCGTGAGGTCATTCTGAGTCTGTCTGGTAGAAAGACCATGTTGTTCGGCATGGGGGCTACTGTACTGTAGTTGCTTTATTGTAACAGTGTGCTGTTGATGGACTCGACTGATTTATTTGCTGTGTTTTATTTCTTTATTTAAAACAACGATTCTTCTTGTGGCTTGTCGGACTTGTTCGTATACTTACCGGATGAATGCTTTCCATATGAGGAGACGGTACAGTAGTGAACTTGTGTGAAAGGAAGTGTGAATGATTTGTTCCTTTCTCTTCTATTATTATAATACATGTTGATATCTGTAACAGTAGGAGCTGTTTTTAACATATTGATATACTCAAGAGTTGTTATGATATTTCCATTTCCTGATGAAATTAACGATCTGTCCAATGTTGCTGATCTTGGATTTAAGATAATTGTTTTGGATACTTTCGTTCTTTGATTCTTAATATTTGATGAAATAATTGAGAAGTGTTTAGGACTATTCTGTAACGATGATAGAGTTACACGTTTGTAGTCATTTTTGTATTACAAGGGCATAGTCTGAATATGTTTACTTGTTTGGATAATGGAACTCATTTAAACAGGGTGTTTAATGAAAACAATTGACGGATTGCAATTGTTTTAAAAGTTAGTGCTTATCATGCCTACCATCGAACTGACTCATGTTGACTATTTTTGCAGATGGTTGCCGTAAGTGGTAAAAGCAATGCAGATCTGACAGGATGATCAGATTGTTTAATTTGATTTATAATGAATTACAACTTGATTTTCTAAATGTACTATATGTGGAAAGATGTTTCTTTTCCGTTAAGCATTGTATCAAGTATGCTGCTTGCATAAAATGTATTTGTATAGTTATGAAAGGAATGAAAATAAGTATTTGATACTTATGTGTTGTATTCTTAATTCTGATAGTTGACCTTCTTCGGTTTATATACCAGAGTGGCAATGTTATCTTTGTGTAATTGGATGCTTTTGTGATTGACAATGAAAGCTTAAAGAAAATGTGATTGAATTCTTATGAGTGTTTAGTAGTTCTAATTTGTTCTATCGAAAGCTAAATTGAAATTTAAATCATTGTCTTTTTAAAAGATAGGGTTAAAATGAACCTAAGCAGAACACTAATCAAGCTGAGGTAAATTACTAATCCCTAGTCCTAGTATGGCAGGACAACATTAAATTGGATTCTTAACCAATTATATCTTTATACTAATAAGTATGATATAAATTCAGTTAAGAGAACTGAAATAAATCTAATGGGGTTCAGATGGCAATCTCATATGAAGGTAATGAGATAATGTCCAATTCTGTTGTTTTAGAATCATGTGTATTCTAATGACTCCTTGATGAGAGCTTGACCTTAATACCTCTACCATGTAATGGGTTTTATTGAGAAAGGTCGTCTTAAGACGAAGAATCCAGGGATTGGGAAAGGCTAACCTATGGGGAAAGTCTTTAAAGTAATTTAAAACTCAACGTGCGTAACGCATATTAGTAAGTAGATCTTTTCGAGGTGGATTTAAAGGTTGACGGCACAAGACAACTGCAGGGTTGTACCTCCGAGAAGATTAGGATCTTCTCGAAGTTACAACAATGCAGGTGACTTATGACGACACCCTTTGCATTGATCGCTAAGATTTACACTTTGATCTCGACGAATTACTCAGGGACCAATTAGGAATGTGGCCATGTTATAAGGCTGCCTAGGAGGTTCGGGGTATCTTGACACACTGGTCTAACTGCAGGGTTAAACCAGTATGTCATCGTATCCCTAATACTCGTGGGCATCCATATAACATTATCACCTTGTTAATCTGTCTCCGAGTGATTAAGTTGTGAAAGGAAGGACTGACAGTAGTCAGTGTAAGACATTCTATATAACATAAGAATGGGGTGAAGGACGTATTCCAGATTGACGAGTATGCCGTTAAGGAATACTAGACATAACAGTATGTTTCAAATCTTTGGCCAAAGTATCGCAAGCTGCTGATTGCGTTGTCCTAATTCACCTAGTCTAAGGGATGAGATGCCGATGAATAATGGTAACAATTATTCAGTTAGGTTCCTTGGACAGAACATTCTGAATCCCAGAATAGGGAAGAGAACCACGAGAGTGAAGCGTTAAATAAAAACGCCATCTCTTATTACTCATGAATAGATCGGTAGATTACCGAGTCATGGAATGAATAGATCGGTAGATTACCGAGTCATGGAATGAATAGATCGGAGGTACTCCGAGTCATTACAGCTGCATATGGTTGTCTGTTATATGAATGGTTATTTGATTTGTGAGTTCTAAATTATGTATTTAGAACCAGGATGCAAATATCAAAAAAAAAAAAAATTTTCACTTGTTCTAAGGTATTAATTGAGGATGTTACATCTTGGTATCAGAGCTGAAGGTTGCAGCTCTTGGACCTATTGTGTCCATAATCTGATAAAAACCTGAATTTTCTTGTAACAGAAAATGGTTAGAACAAGGGGGAACGTTGCGAATAATGCTCCA
Source organism: Taxus wallichiana var. yunnanensis (assembly GCA_018340775.1). Lineage (NCBI taxonomy): Eukaryota > Viridiplantae > Streptophyta > Pinopsida > Cupressales > Taxaceae > Taxus > Taxus wallichiana. The sequence goes on from CM031239.1 coordinate 627,905,120, forward strand.
CCTGAAGGAGGAGCGGCAACAACCCAGAAACTTGATGAAATCCTTGCTGCCCTGTTGGACACAAGAGATCGCTTAGCTGTACTTGAACAGCAGGTGATGGGAAATGAGGAGGATGAAGAAGCTGATAATAATAATCAGCAACCTCCTGAGGACAACCCCGACATGGGTGTTGATGTTAATGCTGGGAATGCACCTGTCCAACCAGAAAATAAAAAGGCCAAAGTTGGCAGCAGAACTCACTAATGATATAAAAAGGATAAGTCCACCTAAGTATGATGGCACCACATTGGGAGATGGAGCTGAGAACTGGCTCAGCGAAATGGAGAAGTACTTTGCAATAAGGAACTTCTCAGAGGAAACCAAAGCTATTTGGGGAGCCTATCAGCTTTCCCACGAAGCATCTTCGTGGTGGGATAGCCGTAAATTTGAACTAAACATGATGAGACCAATATTACTTGGGATCAATTTAAAGGCTATTTTAGGCAACGTTGGCTGCCACAACTTTTCTATGATCAGAAAATGACAGAATTTCAGAACTTAGCTCAAGGGAAGCTAACGGTAACTGAATACTGGGAGCGGTTTACAAAACTCCTCAAGTATGTACCGCAAAGATCAAACTGACGAGAAGTTCAAAATACGGAAATTCATCATGGATGAATCCCGTGATAGGGGAGAGGTCGATGTTCACAGTCCAACCACTATGGAAGGAGTTGTTGAAAAGGCCATAAGGCAAGAACAGAAATTAAAGGCTATTTCTGCTCATAAGGAGGAAGTGCGGAAGAAGACTGCAAACCCTTCTTCAACCTCTCTTGCACCTAGAAAAGGACCATGGAAAAAGTTTGGAAACAAGAGTAAGTTTCCAAGAGATAACAATAAGAAAGCAGCAGTAAATAAGCCTGCTGGAAATGCAAAGGATAATTTTGTTAAAAATTATAATAATGGGCAGAAGCCCTATGGAGGACAACGTGACAATTACAAAACTGGAGGCAACTTTGAGCCTAAAAAGGGACCTGTAGGAGGCTGCTACAATTGTGGTAAAGATCACTACGCAAATCAGTGCCCTTTGAAGAAGGATGATCGTAATCAGCAGCATAAGATACATGCTGCAGTAGTGGACAAGCAAGCTGAAAAGCAAGTGACACCTATAGAAGTTCCGGGTAAGTTATTCGGCATACCTGTCACTATTCTTTTTGATACAGGAGCTACTGAATGTTTTATATCTAATAAACTTGCTTCTAAACTTAAAAGAAAAGCTGGAAAAATGGATAAATCTTGGACTATACAGTATGGTAATAATTCTATTCATACAGTGAGTATGTGTCTTTTTGGGGCAGTCCTTGACTTACCTAACTTTTCCACGGAAGTTGATCTCTATGTTGCACCATTGGGATCGTATGACATTGTCATCGGTGTCAATTGGTTAGCTGACCATAAAGCAAAAGTAGACTGTTATGAAAAGAACATAAAATGTTTAGATGATCAGCTGGAATCAGCAGAGATTCAAGGTGTGAAAAGAGAAATTTCAGTTAGAAAACTGTCAGCTATGCAGCTTAAAAAGGCTAAAAATAAAGGATGTACCCTTTATGCGGTAAAGATATCTGAATCTTCAGAAGAAGATGATGATTTCATGAAACGATTCCCTCTTTTACAAGGTTTCAGGGATGTTTTTCCTGAGGAATTACCAGGGTTACCACCCAAGAGAGAATTTGACTTCACCATTGAAATCAAGCCAGGAACAGAACCTATATCCAAAGCGCCTTATCGGATGACTACTACAGAGTTAGTTGAGCTTAAGGCACAGTTGCAAGAGCTTTTGTCTAAAGGTTTGATCAGACCAAGTGTTTCACCTTGGGGAGCGCCTGTAATATTTGTGAAAAAGAAGGATGGAACACTAAGGCTGTGTATTGATTATCGGATGTTGAACAAAGCAACAGTCAAGAACCGATATCCACTTCCTAGGATCGATGATCTATTTGATCAGATGCGTGGAGCAGCGGTTTATTCTAAGATAGACCTTCGATCTGGTTATCATCAGTTAAGGATTAGAGAGGAAGATATTCATAAAACAGCTTTCCGAACAAGGTACGGACATTATGAATTCACAGTTCTACCCTTTGGATTAACTAATGCACCCGCAGCCTTTATGAATTTAATGAACAATATTTTTCAAGAATACCTGGACAAGTTTGTACTTGTATTCTTGGACGATATTCTCATTTATTCTAAAAGCGTTGAGGAGCACAATGAGCATTTGAAGATAGTTTTGGGAATTTTGAGAAAGAGAAAGTTGTATGGTAAGTTATCCAAATGTTCTTTCTTTGATTCAGAAGTTCACTATTTGGGTCATGTTATAAGTAAAGAAGGAATTGTTGTGGATCCTTCAAAAATAGTGGCAATAACCGAGTGGCCTGCACCAAAGAATGTGCATGAAGTAAGAAGCTTCATGGGTCTTGCTGGTTACTATAGAAAATTTGTAAAGGATTTTTCTAAAGTAGCTGCACCAATAACTTCTTTGCAGAAGAAGGATAAGAAATTCATATGGAATGATAAGTGCGAAGCGGCTTTCAAAAGTTTGAAAGACCGGTTGACTTCGCACCTATACTAGCTGTACTGCACCCTAATGGGAGTTTTTATTGTTGAACAGATGCTTTCGGGAAGGCCTTGGAGGTGTTTTGCTACAAAATGATCAGGTCATAGCATATGAAAGTAGAAAACTTAAGTTACATGAGCTGAATTATGCCCCTCATGATTTGGAACTTGCTGCCATTGTTCATGCACTTCAAGTCTGGAGACACTATTTACTTGGGAAACCTTTTGAGTCAAGACTCCACCACTTAGGACTGAAATATATTTTTACTCAGCCCAATCTGAATGCCAGACAGAGAAGGTGGTTAGAATTTTTATCACAATATGACTTTGATATTAGCTATATCAAAGGGAAGGAGAATAGAGTAGCTGATGCTCTAAGTCGTAGGAGGCACATTTCTGCTCTTATAACATTAAGAACTTAGTTTAAAGACGAGGTAAAAAGTGCCTCAGAATCAGATGCATACTTTCAGAAGTAAAAGCGCTTGCTGCAGAACCTAAGGATATAAGGTATAAAGGTTTTCATTTTGATAATGAAGGAATCTTGCGTTATGAAAACAGGGTATATGTACCTATGCTGAACGATTTGAGAAAGAAGTTGTTAGTTGAATTTCATAATTCACCTTTCTCTGGACACCCAGGCATCACAAAAATGCTTGCTGATTTGAAACAACAATACTTTTGGAAAGGTATGAAAAAGGATGTAATTAATTTTGTGACTCATTGTCTGGAATGTCAGCGGGTGAAGGCAGAACATATGCACCCTGCTGGATTGTTATATCCTCATAGCATACCGCAGTACAAATGGCAAGTAATAACCATGGATTTTGTACAAGGACTACCTATGTCCAGGAATAAACATGATGTTATCCTGGTAGTTGTTGATAAACTGACCAAGGTAGCTCATTTCATCGCTGGAAATCTAAAGGATGATTCACCAGTGCTAGCCAAAAGATTCGTACACGAAATTTTCAGATTGCATGGTGTACCGTAATTGATTATATCGACATAAGGATCCTAGAATGACGCTCAAGGTTTTGGCAAACGCTTAACGCAGCTCTTGGAACGAAACTAAACTTCGCTTCGCATATCATCCGAAACGGATGGACAAACTGAGAGAGTAAATCAAGTGTTGGAGGACATGTTGCGAATGTATTGCATGGATCAACAGTATAAATGGGAAGAGTATCTTCCATTAGTTGAGTTCGCATACAACAATACTTATCACTCATCTCTTAAAATGGCACCATTTGAAGCGCTTTATGGAAGAAAGTGCAGAACCCCTGTAAGTTGGGACAGTGTTGAGGATAGAGTGGTAATTGGACCAGAGATTCTCACAGAAATGGAACAGCAAGTTAAGCTGATTCGTGAACGACTAAAGGAAGCAGCGGATAGACAGAAGAGCTATGCTGACCTTAAGCGGGTTGATAGAAGGTTTGAGCTTGGTGATAAGGTTTTTCTTCGTGTTAAACCCAGAAAGAGTTCTATAACTTTTGGCAAGGCTGCCAAGTTGTCACCTCGATTCGTGGGACCTTTCGAAATTGTCAAAATAATCAATCCTGTAGCTTATCGTTTAGCATTGCCACCTGCTTTATCTCGCATGCATGATGTTTTCCATATTTCTTTGCTTAAGAAATACATTTCAGATCTGTCACATGTTTTAAATTGGAATTCCTTGCAGGTCCAAGACCCAGGAATAATCGTGGTTAAACCCACACGAGTGCTGGAAACTCGCCAATTGCATTTAAGAAATCATGAAATACAACAATGTAAGGTCCAGTGGGACCAGTTTAACGAAGAAAGTGCAACTTGGGAAAATCTGGAAGAGATGAAAATGGCTTTTCCTTCTCTTTTTCAACAGAATGAAATCTGTTGACAAAACATTCTTTTATGAACTTATTTTTATAAAAATATTTATGGAAGCCAGATGAAGGCAAACATTATTCAGGTTGAATAAAATGTGTTGTGACATTGATTTCTGGAACTATTCAAATATGAAATAGTCACATTATTTGTGTACTGATAATTTGATTGACCTGAAGGTTAATTTAATATGTAATTCATCGGGACGATGAATCTTTTTAGGAGGGAAGCATGTAACACCCTGAACTGTTGTTACTTCCTCCTGAGCATACAAGTGTTGATATGTGATTTCTTATAAAAGGATGTGTTCCTCGATTTAGAAATCATGCTTGATATGTACTGTAATTTCTTTGCAGATCCTTGACTGAGTCAGAATATGATTAGACTCTTTTATTTATTTCATTTTGCATCTGAGTTTAATCTGATCTCGGAATGAATTATAGAGTTATCCATCTATAAGATCTAATCTTGGATCAGTGGAATTGATCCAAGTATTGCTCTAAGTCTGTTCGTGATGAATTAAAATCACAGACCTTGAACAGGTTGCAAGGTCTAGAAGCATTGAATAAGCTGGTCCGGAGTATGACTCAGGCTGATCATGTGAAATGGATTGGTTCCCGATATGGAAGTATATCTGGAAGGTCTCGATCGTGGACCAGGTAATAATTCGGTTACATATGATTCTGCAGCTTGAGGCAGAACAGGAGCTAACCCTGTTCAAGAAGGTATGATGTAGGTCTTTTTCTGAGTGTATAGAATGTAGACCTAACTGGAATTATTAATGGTTAGTAACCTAAAAACTAAACCTAACCTAGGGGTTAGATTAGTGTTAATCTAACCTAGACCTAGGCTAAGTGCTAATGTCCTAAGTTAGTATCTATGTGTAATGTGGTTAGAATAAGTATTATCCTAAATTCTAACCTAAGATACTAACCTAACTATTGAACAAAATGTATGGGGGCCTATGGAGGGGTGTGTGAACCATGGGTGGCATTTTCTATGTCATTAAATGCTAAGGATAAGTATGAAGGATGGTCTTGGCAAGTGAGAGGTTTTAGAACGGCTAACTCAGCCGACGTGGCAGTCGCCAAAACTGAAAATGAACTGGAAATTTTATTTGACTGTCGCCAATTTTGGCGGTCGGTGGCAGTGGAGTTTGAGCGGGAAAGTTGGTGTAAATGCATTCAATGTGCTCGGTAGTCGAGCTCGGAACTCGCGTGAAGGCATGCAAACTGGGAAGTTGTTGGTTTGTTTGGCTTGTCACGAATTTCAGTTTTCCTTCTGCCTGTTCACTGGTTCTTCGCACCAGTCTTCTTGGTGTTGCATGGCGAGTATGAGCATATCTAGCTCTTTTCTCTGTCAAGGGGAATATATATGTCATGGAGATAGCAAAATTTTGTTGGTCGCTCTAACTTGGAAAAGGAAAAGGAAGTCTGAGCTCTTCCAGTGGTCTGCTTCGGAATTTTGAGCAAAAATCCAGGCATGTTAGGCCCTAACCTTTAAAAATCTTGCTGTCTTTCAAGTGATTTCATTAGAACAACTCTGTTCAAATGTTTTGAGAAAATGGATGATTTTTCCTATGGTTGTCTGGTGTGATTTTTCCACTGTATCTTCTTGCAGGAATGACTTGTCATTTATTCCTTGATGGGTGTTTATTATTTTCAAACTGTGGCTTTGTTTCCTTTTGTTTTGCATTCTGGCTTAAATATGCGAAACATATGAAATATATGAATGCTCGGCCTGTTCGGCGTGAGCCCATAAATCATTCCTGTGATGGGTATAGACCATTGTTATGTTTGTCGATTTTTGGTCGTCGATTCTTGATGTGGAAACAGTCGGAAGGGATACTGATGGACCTGTTTGACTGCTCAGCTTTTATGAATCTTTTTAAGCTCATCGTGGGTTTTGATGAAGGTAGTTATTGATATCGTTGGGTTTCATTTTGTCTTGAAGGTTGTTTGAGTATAAACATCTTTCGGTGTGACAGTATCTTATTGCAACTCTTTGGAATTGTTTTCCTTTTTCATTGGGGTAACGAGATTTAACCGTTACAGTATGCATTATGGATGTATGTATATTATATATTGGAACGACTCTGTAGAGTTTAGTGAATGATTTGTATAAATGGATCACTGAGGAAGCTATACATATTTATATTTGAATGTTGGATATTGATTTGTTTGAAGTCTTGAAGAAGTAACAGTCTTTCGACCTCTCGTTAACTATAGTAAATTTTGGGTATAGACTCCCGTATTGTATCTTGTTTCATTTCCTTCTATGTAAGCTTGTTCAAAAATATCAAGAAGGTTCAGTTGGTTCTTTTACGAAATCAGTAATTATCAAGCCTGTTTCTTTTATGTTTATCATTACCGGAGTAGATGGAATCATTAATTATTCTTCTTTATTATCTTGAATATCATTGTTGTATAGACTCGGTTGAATTCTTGATAAATAACCAGTGTGATCGCTTCAAATTAGGACTATTGGGTTTATTCTATTGTTTGACCCTGTGGAGGATATCTTGTTTCTTTTGGCTTCTGTATAAGCCTGAGATTGAACATGTGATGTTTATTTGGCCTTGATGGATTTCTGTGAATAGCTTGACATCTTGTATAACGGCTTTATGAAGTAGGTCATGGATACCATACTTTCTACTCTGATTTCATTCAGATGTAGCTACGATATTCTATGTTGTGTTTTCTTTAGATTTCATGCCAGTTGATGTGGCTGTGTGTGATGCGTGGGTTTCATTTAAACTTCTCTCTGCTTAAGTCGTAGGGAGATGTCATTGTTCAAAAGGAGTTCGAGTTTCTTATTGACTGTGGCAACAATTGAGTTCCTTTGAATTCGACCTTGGGAACAAAAGCCTTACAGTGTTGAAAAGGATTGAAGAGGCTGTAGATTGTTATTGGGATTGTAGGCGTGTTACGCCTTCCTTACTTTGATATCCATTTTTGAGTATGAATGAATTTAGGAGCTAACTGTACCTAAATAGGTAACGGCAGTAGTTGTCTTCTTGCCTCGCCGCTTGTGCGTGAGGTCATTCTGAGTCTGTCTGGTAGAAAGACCATGTTGTTCGGCATGGGGGCTACTGTACTGTAGTTGCTTTATTGTAACAGTGTGCTGTTGATGGACTCGACTGATTTATTTGCTGTGTTTTATTTCTTTATTTAAAACAGTGATTCTTCTTGTGGCTTGTCGGACTTGTTCGTATACTTACCAGATGAATGCTTTCCATATGAGGAGATGGTATAGTAGTGAACTTGTGTGAAAGGAAGTGTGAATGATTTGTTCCTTTCTCTTCTATTATTATAATACATGTTGATATCTGTAACAGTAGGAGCTGTTTTTAACATATTGATATACTCAAGAGTTGTTATGATATTTCCATTTCCTGATGAAATTAACGATCTGTCCAATGTTGCTGATCTTGGATTTAAGATAATTGTTTTGGATACTTTCGTTCTTTGATTCTTAATATTTGATGAAATAATTGAGAAGTGTTTAGGACTATTCTGTAACGATGATAGAGTTACACGTTTGTAGTCATTTTTGTATTACAAGGGCATAGTCTGAATATGTTTACTTGTTTGGATAATGGAACTCATTTAAACAGGGTGTTTAATGAAAACAATTGATGGATTGCAATTGTTTTAAAAGTTAGTGCTTATCATGCTCAGTTCATCGAACTGACTCATGTTGACTATTTTTGCAGATGGTTGCCGTAAGTGGTAAAAGCAATGCAGATCTGATAGGATGATCAGATTGTTTAATTTGATTTATAATGAATTACAGCTTGATTTTCTAAATGTACTATATGTGGAAAGATGTTTCTTTTCCGTTAAGCATTGTATCAAGTATGCTGCTTGCATAAAATGTATTTGTATAGTTATGAAAGGAATGAAAATAAGTATTTGATACTTATGTGTTGTATTCTTAATTCTGATAGTTGACCTTCTTCGGTTTATATATACCGAGTGGCAATGTTATCTTTGTGTAATTGGATGCTTTTGTGATTGACAATGAAAGCTTAAAGAAAATGTGATTGAATTCTTATGAGTGTTTAGTAGTTCTAATTTGTTCTATCGAAAGCTAAATTGAAATTTAAATCATTGTCTTTTTAAAAGATAGGGTTAAAACGAACCCAAGGTAACACTAATCAAGCTGAGGTAAATTACTAATCCCTAGTCCTAGTATGGCAGGACAACATTAAATTGGATTCTTAACCAATTATATCTTTATACTAATAAGTATGATATAAATTTAGTTAAGAGAACTGAAATAAATCTAATGGGGTTTAGATGGCAATCTCATATGAAGGTAATGAGATAATGTCCAATTCTGTTGTTTTAGAATCATGTGTATTCTAATGACTCCTTGATGAGAGCTTGACCTTAATACCTCTACCATGTAATGGGTTTTATTGAGAAAGGTCGTCTTAAGATGAAGAATCCAGGGATTGGGAAAGGCTAACCTATGGGGAAAGTCTTTAAAGTAATTTAAAACTCAACGTGCGTAATGCATATTAGTAAGTAGATCTTTTCGAGGCGGATTTAAAGGTTGACGGCACAAGACAACTGCAGGGTTGTACCTCCGAGAAGATTAGGATCTTCTCGAAGTTACAACAATGCAGTGACTTATGACGACACCCTTTGCATCGATCACTAAGATTTACACTTTGATCTCGATTTAATTACTTAGGGACCAATTAGGAATGTGGCCATGTTATAAGGCTGCCTAGGAGGTTCGGGGTATCTTGACACACTGGTCTAACTACAGGGTTAAACCAGTATGTCATCGTATCCCTAATACTCGTGGGCATCCATATAACATTATCACCTTGTTAATCTGTCTCCGAGTGATTAAGTTGTGAAAGGAAGGACTGACAGTAGTCAGTGTAAGACATTCTATATAACATAAGAATGGGGTGAAGGACGTATTCCAGATTGACGAGTATGCCGTTAAGGAATACTAGACATAACAATATGTTTCAAATCTTTGGCCAAAGTATCGCAAGCTGCTAATTGCGTTGTCCTAATTCACCTAGTCTAAGGGATGAGATGCCGATGAATAATGGTAACAATTATTCAGTTAGGTTCCTTGGACAGAACATTCTGAATCCCAGAATAGGGAAGAGAACCGCGAGAGTGAAGCGTTAAATAAAAACGCCATCTCTTATTACTCATGAATAGATCGGTAGATTACCGAGTCATGGAATGAATAGATCGGTAGATTATCAAGTCATGGAATGAATAGATCGGAGGTACTCCGAGTCATTACAGCTGCATATGGTTGTCTGTTATATGAATGGTTATTTGATTTGTGAGTTCTAAATTATGTATTTAGAACCAGGATGCAAATATCAAAAAAAAATATTTTCACTTGTTCTAAGGTATTAATTGCTAAACCATTCTTAGACATTCTTAGACATCTTCATATTAAAAAAATTTCATTAACCCTACCATATGCACAAAACAACATAAGTAGACAACTCGCTAAGCAGTTTTACAAAACCGTGGGTATCAAAACCATGGACCAAAACCATCCCATAAACCTATGGGTCAAAAATCCCTCCCATATGAGAAAAGAACATTATTTAGCTAAACACCATAGGATTACCTAAATGTTGTTTTTGTCCTTTAACAAAAAAATATTCCATAATTTTTCGATTATAACCTTTGTTTCGATTTTGGGTTTCATGAGCAAATTTTTGTGGGCATCACACTTGGTATCAAAGCCATGGGTTTAACTCTTAGACCCTAAGCACACTTGGAAAACATGAAACCAAAAAAAAAAAAATCTAGCTAAACTCTAAGTGTAGTATACACAACTATGCATGATGTTTTGAAACGTAGAAAATTTAGAAAAATGAAAACAAAAACTTAGATGATTATAAACTAACTCTTTCCTTGAGTCATGCAAGAGGTGGAAACCAAACGATGGGCTCCTAAACGTGGACCTAGACCTACCACCCCTAGATCGTGCAATAGAAGCTATTCTTCCTTACATATTATAGACGCTATAGGAGGTTAATGCCGCTAAATGTGGAGGATCTTTAGGAAGATGACCTAGAAGGAAGGAAAGAGAGCCATTAGTGAAGGCTTGTGTGCCTTTACATCACATTGCAAAGGATAGGGTAAATAACTCCCATATGGAGTCAGTTAGACATGAGTCACCTCCTAGGGAGCTCAGAGATTGAGTTACGATACACAGAGAAAGGTATAGAATCCCTAGGCCGAAAGATGATTAGGTTGATAGGCCTAGAGGTCGAAAATCGACTAGAGAAGATCACATTAGAGAGATACCGAAGTTACACCTACCTCATTTTGTTGGAGAGATAGGTAGATTTTAGGGTGAGGCATGGATGCTAAGCTTGAGCAGATGATTTAAGCTATGCCCTTATTCTAGCAACATGAAATCTTGTGTTTCCATTCACCGTTTGAGAGACAGAACTGGAGTTTGGTGGAGGACCGAGGAGTAGAAGCTTGATGTAGATTCTGAGATGGTCACTTAGGAGCTCTTTGAGGAGTGTTTTAAGAGAAGAAATATTTGTAAGAGATTCATTCAGCAATGGATCGATGAGTTCCATGATCTGTGACAAGCCTCCATGACGGTAGTAGAGTATGAGGGATGATTTATGGATCTACTTCAATATGTAGATTACATGCAAGACAAGCATTTATGAGTTCACAAGTTCATTAGGGGCCTAAACTTGGACTTGGGTGGGGTAGTGTGAATTCATTTCCCACAGACACTTTCAGAAGTCGTGGAGAAGGCCTACATAGTAGAGGAAACTAGGGGGAAGACTCAACAGGATCGTGACAGAGTGAGGAGCCACATACAATAGTTACAGGATAGTAGGTTGAGGGATCAGGTCCTCCTCCTCATGGTGGACACACTTCAACACAGTCTTCCTTCTGGCCTCCTCCACCTCCTCAAAGCAACAATAATATAGAACTTGACCCTTCTTTCAACCTCCACAAAGCACCATGATGCTCAGAGAGGGTGTAGTATGGGATCTCCAACAAGGGGTAACAATAGGACACAGGCTCCACCTCAAGCACATTTGGCAGAGTACATCCACCACAACACCCACAAAGATCTATGGCAGGCTCATCAAGTTCTTCAAGAGTACACACTACTTGGCCACTTGGAGGACTATCTGATTAGTGGAGAGGACTAAGTACTTGCTATAGATGTGGTGTGCATGGACATCATTGGAGAGTACCCCCAAGTTACTTGTTAATTAGGGTAAGGCACCTTTTCTCGAGCCCATTGTTGCTAACATGGCTAGGAGCCATATGATATATGCAGCAGTCGAGAACCACCGGTAGAGCAACGGGGCACGGTGATAGAAACCACAAGTAGCATTGGTGCTATTTCTATCCCTATTTTATTTGACTCAGACTCATTAGATTCTTTCATTTCTCCATCTTTAGTAGAGAATTGTAGGCTAGATGAAGTTAGAAAGGGCCTTAGTTACGACATCAATATAACCATGGTATACACAAATAATGCTTAGATACATTTCTACCTAAATATAACCATGCTCAAGTAAATTTCATAGTAATATTTTACTTAATTCCTTTATTCATACTAAATTAACTAGTGTTCTTTTAGTAAGAAAAATGAAATCTAAACACATTGGAATATTTTAACATTTAAAAATATATTATTATCATTAATATATTAATATTATTACAATTTAATATTGTTAATGAAATCGAAATAATATTAATAATATATATATACTAATATATATTTATTAATATTATTATTATAAATATTAAAAAACATATATTAATTATTACTTATTAAAACTTATAATAAATAAAACTATATAAAATAAAACAAAAACATGTGAAATAGACTACTTAGTGGCTACAACCATTTCCTTGTTGTATTTCAATTGAATAAGGGTGGGGTTTCCGACCCCACCCCACCCCACCCCACCCCATTTTATTAAATGGGATGGGGGGTGGGGTTGGTGACCCTTCCCCCGCCCCCACCCCGAAAAAAAAACAATTCAAACTTATTTATTGTTAAGACTGCAACCAAGGTGCGGTCAATGCCAAGCTGACGTCTGTGAACCTTTATTTTTCTATGGTGATTTTAATTGCTATATATATAACTTAACTAAATAAATTTTAAGTTTTATTATTATAATGAAATTTTCTATAAATATATATAGAGTTATACCTAATTTTATATACTTAATAGGAAAGAGTGTATATACCTAAAAAAGAATATAGATTTATTATGCAAAAGCCACATACCCAAATGGGTATTTTTATTAAATCAAGCTTACAACAATAATGAAAATTACAAACCCTAGAATAGGGTAGAATAGAATAACAAGTAAAAATAAAAAAATGAAATAGATTTGGGATGTGTGTATCCATCCCCAAGCTCTATCCTCCTCTTCCATGGCTTCCTTCTCTTCCTCCTTCCCTTAACCTGCAAAACAAAAATGAAGAAATGAGTGAATGAAAAGAATAAAAGAAACTCTCCTTAGAGATTAGGGTTGGTTGAAACCTAATTGATCCAATGGCCTAGATTGGATTCATCCAATGGCCAAGATTGTTCCCTACAAATGTTAGGTGGGGGTAGGTGAGATCATCATTTGATCACATGGGTCATTTTTTGAATGGGGCCACTTGAGTGGTATATGAATTTAATTTGTTTTATAACAATTTTAATTACATGGTGCTCTTTTTATAATAACCTTTGACCCTTGTTATTTATCAATTCAAATTACCCCTTTTGATAACTAGGAAACTTTTATTATAGGAATTTAATTTAATAATATTGTGTAAATGGAAGGAAAAATTAGTCCTAGTATTTTTATAATAAATTATTGAATGACTTTAGGAACCACTTTATTAAAGTAATTATGGATTATGGGAATGAAGTTTTAAACTTGACTGAAGGATTAATATTATTGTTTACTTAATTGTGTGTCATCTGTCTGTTAACCATAGGATTAGCTAAATATTCTTTTCATCCTTTAACAAAAAATAAAAAATTATTCCATAATTTTTCCATTATAACCTTTGTTTCGTTTTGGGTTTCATGGGAAAATTTTTGTGGGCATTACACACCACTTCAAATATAGTAGACAAGTAGAAATAAATGAATTTTGAAGATATAGAAGAAAAATTAATGGAGTGGAGGATGGCCCCTCGAGTGTCGATGTGGTGATGAAAGAGGTCGATCGATGATAAAAAGATAAAGGAAACAAATAGAAGGAGGAGAGGCAAAGCATGCCCTAAGGAAATTAAAAGAATATCATATACGGGAGAGTGATATAGAAGAGGAATGAAGTGTTACAAATATATTGCGTAACATTATTAATAAATTGTATTATTATTAATAATGAGTTAAAACAATTGATATTAATAATATAGTTAATAGTTGTGTGTGAGTGAAGTTGTTGAATAAACAACTCATGTAGCTATTTTCGTTTAAGAGATATTAAGAGATAAGTTTGAGAGATTCATGGAGAGTGATACGAGGATCAAGATGATGTTTGACTTCACCTTTATAGGAGATCAAACATTATAAAATGTAACCTCTATCATTGTAATTGATATCATGTCGTTGTTTATTTCTCATATTATTGTGTAATTTTTATTAGTGGTATCGAGCAACATCTGATCCATATTCCATGTAGTCAAATCATTTCAAGCATCCACCATTGAAGCCTGCATGTAAATCTATCACAATGAAATGGTGGAAAATTGATTTTGGTCTCATGGATTCTACGCTTCTCATTCTACTACATGACATTTTCTCCTGCGTTTGGTGCACACTCACCGTCCATCGTGATCTACTCCTTCAACATTACTCTATTTTCACCCAATTGTGAGTTATAATTATCATTATCCTTTGGCATCACTGTTTTGTTAATGTTATTTTTTCACGTAGTCACGGAAACTGTGAAATTGTGAGTTGGAAATCCTTTGTTCTGTTTTTTGCCATTTTTGGACGTATTAAAAGAAACACAAGAAAAAAATTCCATTTTTGGAAAGGGGTCCGGAAAGATGTTGGATTTAAAATTTGTAGTTGCCATAACTTTCAGCTGGTAACTCAAATTGAGATGATATTTTTTTAAAAATGTGTGTTTTTTTGAGCTCTTTACATTGATAATATCAAAAATTGTAAAAACAAAAATTGACTCACGGATGCATTTTCGGTGGAAATCGACGTCCATTTTTTTACTATGGATAAGTTGATATGAATTGAAAAAATCGAAGGCAAATATTTCCATACATGGCAAGTTAGAACTCAATTGTTGCTGATTAACAAAGATCTATGGGAGATTGTAGAAGGAAAAATCAATAAACCACACGATGTAGATGAAGCAACAAAATGGGAAAGCAAGGATTGAAAAGCAACAATGATTATTGGCCTAGGTTTATCTGATGCCTACCTACATCACATAAATCTAACAAAGACATCACATTTGATCTGGATGACATTGAGCAAACTTTTTGGGTCACAAGCAAAGAGCACAATAGTGGCACTCAAGAAAAAGTTGTTCGGACTCAAAATGGAGGAAGGAGAAAGTATGGTGGAACATATTAGTAAGTTTTGTTCTATTTCAAATCAATTAGCTAGAATCAAATTTGATGTTCTTGATGATGATGCAAAAGTAGTATTACTTAATAACATGCCTCCTAGCTATTCTAATATGGTATTCACTTTGAGAAAAATAAATTCGAGTCTAGAGGATTTAATTTCTTCTCTGATAGAAGAAGAAAATAGAACCAAGAAGATTGATCTAGAAGAAATTGCAATGTATGGTAGAAACAAATCATATGTTAAAGGAAGATTCAAGCCTTTTTAAAACAAAAATCAACCTCCCAAGGTCCACAAAAATTTCTTTTCATTACTATTGTAATGCTTCTGGACATGGTATTATGTATTGTAAGAAAAGAGAACAAGATTTAATTGATGGTAAATTGAAGGATAAAGCCTTCATTTCTGAAAATAGAGATGAAGAAAGTGATTGGGATATGAATTCTCCCCACTCTGATAATGAGGAAACAAATGCTCAAAAAAGTGATGAAGACTTCTTATATTAAGTAAAGAGTGCATTCATTGGAGGATGGAGGCAACGGAGGCTGGAGGTCAATCAGCAACCTCTCGTCAGTCACCAACGATGGGGCCGCATGAAGCTGTGGTGGTAGTGTGTGTGTGTGTGTGTGTGTGTTTTATTTCAGATTTGTAGTTTATTTCAGTTGTGTGCAATATGATTTCAGAGTTCCTGTTTGAATAAGTGAAATGTTCACATTGAGGGGGGGAACTGGAACATGGTCTCAATGTTCAATTTTCCCTCTATTCAGTTTGTATTTAGTAAGCAAGTGGTTCCTACATATTCCCTAAAGGAAAGACATAGTGGATAGACAAAAGCACAAAGGAAAAGTAGTAGCATGATTTTTGGGTTATTGGTTGTCTTGTAAAACCATCCTTTGTTTTAGGTTGTTGGTTTTCTGTAAAACCATCCTTGTTGAGGTTTTTGGCTGTCCTTGTAAAACCATCCTTGCAGGTTGTTGGTTGTCCTACAAAACCATCCAGATCATGAGCACGCATAGGTGACAAGCTGCAAAAGGAAGTGTGATTATTTTTTCTACATTGTCAACATTAGGGGAGTGTATATGGGAATTAATAATGTTAACAATAGGGGAGTGAATGTTACAAATATATTGTGTAACATTATTAATAAATTGTAATATTATTAATAATGAGTTAATACAACTCATATTAATAATATAGTTAATAGTTTTGTGTGAGTGAAGTTGTTAAATAAACAACTCACGTAGCTATTTTAGTTTGAGAGATTCATGGAGAGTTATATGAGGGATTGAAGATGAAGTTTGACTCCATATTTTTAGGAGATCAAACATTATAAAATGTAACCTCTATCATTAAAATTGATATCCCGAATGAATTCTTAATTTATATATATTATTATTTGGTGTTTATTTCGATATTATTGTGCATTTTTTATCATGAAGATGGAAGGTAAAGAGAAAGATTTCATCTAGTGTATAGAAACAAATTTAGTGTCATCATATAGCCAAAGATCTACATCATTGGTCCTTATTAAAAATTTAAGGAGATGAAAAAGCGTAGAATGACATGAAAATCCATAATATGAATCAATTGTCCAACGTTGAAAACACCAACCCAATGCAATATTGGGACAGCAATATTGTCACACAGAAAAAATAAATTGATATTGTATTCAACACATATTGAATTACAATCACAAGGCTATTATATAGCCATATCAATAGGAAAACTGACTTCCTATAAAATAGGAAACTACAACACACCCGAATATATATTGTTATATATTTGTTATAACAATATATATAAAACTAACCATACAATTATTTACCACAATGTAAATACTAATTCCTAACATTCCCCCCCTTAGTGTTTACATGGTAGAAAAATATCCACACTCTCAACTGCAGTATGCTCACCCCTATGGCATGTCCAACTCTGTGACTCATGACCTTGATCCAAAAGAAAGGATCTCTCCTTCCATGGTTTTAAACAGGCTTACCACAAACCTTGACGTGATAGGAACCTCATCAACTGTCCACCTCGTGTGGTTTTCTAGATCCTCCCACAAACCCTTTCAAGATCCATGAACTAACTTACTCTGGTGCTACTGTTCACCACTATGCTTATACATCAGGGAATTATGTAGGAAACACAACTTGCATATTACAAAACTACACAATAGAAGAAATACTGAAAATATTTCACATTACTTCCTATAAGAATCGTAATGTTCTTAATCGTAGTCTCTGTCATTGATCACTACCACTCGATCTCGAACAACATAGAAAACTGCCACTGCCACTGGAAGCTTTCCTTGACTAATTCGTTTTGGGTACAGAATGGGAATGGAACATTGGTATGTATTCCCCCCCACAATGTGAAATTCCACTCATATAGATACTGAGAAGCAAAATGCATCGAAGAACATACTCCTGAATGGATCTTGCTAGTTAGGTCTTGCTACACATGGTAACTAATGCTAGTGAACATATTCTTCTAGCTGACCATCTTCCAACGAAGTACGGCAGTCAAAGGACCAAGTCAGTCAGAGGATCACTGACAGTCATCTGTGCTCCAACACACCTCTCTTTCCAACATCCATCAAATACCACACAAAACAGGAACATTGCAAACTAAAAAAATGGAAACCACACTGAAAAACATATACTCACACCATACATATGCCACCACAGCTTCTGTATGGCCCCGTTGTTGGTGACTGACGATAGGTCGCTGTTCGACCTCCTTCCTCTGATGCCTCCTTCCTCTATCATCATTCTGCTAGTTCAGTTGGATGTGATCATCAAGCTCAAAATACCTTTAATAATTTGGATGTCGCATACAAGCAAAAATGCGTCCAAAATTGAAATGTGGGCAAAATTTTATTTTATTTTTCAAACTTTGGAAGATGACACTTTTTACAATAGAATTGACCCATAATGAACTTTTGACAACTAAACAAAAATCAACTCTTGATTTTTTAAAATAGACACAAAAATGACTATTTTACCATATATACATATCATGACACTTTACAAAAAACACACTAATGGTGCTATATAAGACACTTATACTCTTAATGACATGACTTTTTACACCATTATTGCTTTGACACTTATACAAGACTCTTTTACATTGACAACTAACTTTCAAAACAATACTTGTCAATTTGAATGACTCAACTTTAATTTTTTTACTAGAATTTAAGAGGACATTACCAAAATAACATACATATGACATGGAAAAGAAGGCAGCGGCCAAGGATTTTGACAATATAGTGAGTAATACAAGGCGATTTTCCCTAAAATGTAGCCAACTTAGCAAAGCACTGCCTCCACAAAGAAAACACAGCCACCGAAGATGAATCCCAAATAGCTCTTAGAAAACGTAGACAAATAAAAAGAAGTTTTCTAGGGAAAGGGGTCCGATATAAGAAAACACCAATTTGTTTATTCCCACGTACAGGCCATCCTATCTCGAAAAAACATCTATTTGCATAAGATCTGCAAACCAGATCAGAGCAGCTCAATGCAAAACTCAAAGAGGCACCACCTATAGAGGCCATAATACCAAAGCAAACAAGACTCCACACACAAGGCATGACCACTTTCAAGACCGTGTCAAGCTATTCTTGATTTATCTTGCACAGGTTTCAGTTGCATGCATATGACAGAACAAATTGAACATGAGTTTATATCAGTCGATCTGAAAGATACACAGAAGCAATATTCCTCAGCTCCAAATGTATAAAGAAATAATTGTATCATGATTTCCACCCAAATTTCTTCTGCTGCGAGGAGATCATTTGATAAACAATGATATATTCTACACTATCAAAGCATAAAATAATGTGAATGATAGCCGTGGGCATGCAAAGAAACACCAGATCTGTCAGAATCGTTGGAGGTAGAAACCACGATCCATTATATACTGTGCACATGGATATACAAATTGCCTCCAGGACGTGAAGAATTCACCTTATTTCTATGCAGCAGGTCTGCAACCGATTGATGGACAACATTTTTCAATGAGAAATGACTCTCATTTGGACACAACCTCAGACCTCTGATCGCTCTGATACCAAATATTGGGACAACAATATTGTCACACAGAAAAAATAAATTGATATTGTATTCGACACATATTGAATTACAATCACAGGCTATTATATAGCCATATCAATAGGAAAACTGACTTCCTATAAAATAGGAAACTACAACACACCCGAATATATATTGTTATATATTTGTTATAACAATATATATAAAACTAACTAACCATACAATTATTTACCACAATGTAAATGCTAATTCCTAACATGCAACATATATAATGCAATGTAATACGAGAAGTAAACAAGCTCATCTAATAGGGAAACAAGTACACACACACATACTCAAACCAACAACGGTCAAGACTATTGCACAAATGTTTTGTTATCAAGATGAAGATCCCAAATGTTCGTTATTAATGAAAAGGGTTAAAAATGATGCCCTAAGAAATAATAAATGTGAGTGGAGTTAATGAAGGAAGCATAGTCCAATGGTGAAGCTTTGTGCACTAAAAGACAATACCAAACAACTCGATGTGCCCCAGAGTACAAACGAAACAAGTAGACTAGTTGTATAAATGGTTATAAATCCAGGTGATCCACAAGTCATTTGGTTTGAAAACACATGAAAACATCAACAAGATATAGGATAAAAACCATGTGTGTGATAGAAATTTCAGCCGTGTACAAGCTCTTTACCTATTTTTGTTATTTTTACAATTTTTAGGATTTTGTGATTAATTTTCTAATTTTTTTGGATTTTTATGATTATTGCAATGTTTAAATTTTTGTTTTTTTTGACATTGTTAGAAAAAAATGAGACAACAAATTCTCACCCGAGAGCGATAAAAATTCCCAATGAGAAGAAACGGATGCGGGTGGCAAAAATATGCCCCGACACAATGAAGAAGCGTAAAAAATAATTATTTAACAAAATTATTATCAAAACGGTTAGTAGAAGAAGTAAGAATGAAAAATATAATCTAGAAGAAAATAAAAATGCCCCCTGATGTAAGAAATGAGTGCTAGGTAGGAAAAAAATGCCCTAAGCATAGCAATTTTTTTATTAAAAATAGAGATTTAATAAAAATAATTATCACGATGGGTAGAAAAAATGCTAGAGTGATCATGGCGGTCAAAAAATACCTCAGGGAATCACTGCGAGTTAAAATGGCTTAATATACCCTCCCTGGGGAGGGTAAATCATCATGACGGTTTCATTTTTTACCAGAGTCTTTGCCGATTTTTTACCATGAGTGATTCAAGAGAGAGTGGTGAGTGAGATCGCGCGAATCCGAAGATGATGGAGGTGAGCTAACATGGATCGTAAGTACACACTGGGGGAGGGTGACACATAATTTTTGAGTACGCAACACTTCTTGTCTAATTTCACATTTATTAGCATTAATTAACATTTATTAGGGTTGAATTCGACGTCAAAAATGTGTACACGCACCTCGGGGTGTGTAGGCACTCATAGTGGCACTACACATTCAAATTATGTGTATGCACACTCATACATATCATAGTATGTGTACGTGTATGTGTAGGAATTAAAACCCTAGTGTACACACCATAGGTCAAAGAATTCACATGCCTTAGACACGCACTTAGAAACACACGTGTATACAACATAAAGGTCACATACACATAAGTTAGCCAAATTAACAGAGGAATGAACATACATACTTATTTGAGCATGTATGCATAAAAATATTACACATGTGTCATGGGCGTGTACACATGAGGATGAGTGCATACATGCCCAAAAGGGTGCGTAGGCACTGAAAAGAGAAAATGTTGCACTTTTAGAAGAAAAATGTAGGAGTTTCTCAGAAGAAATATGAATAGATGACAAGGATAGTGTAGATGAAATCAATGTTTTGAGTGATAGAAGAATAGAAGAAGATAGAATAAATGTTAGTTCTAACACTTGCTACATAATTTCACAGAGACAATTACCGGTATTATAGACGAGGGAGCATCCTAGCCATATCACGACCATAGAGGAAACCTTCCATACACAACACAGGTGGATGATGGACATCCTCTTGGAGGTGACTCGGGTTAGCTCAGGTGGCAAGGATTCCTCTGATTACCTTATACCATGGTCTCCTAATAGCCTTGGTGTAGTGGTGGCACAGTGAGAGTAAGTGCTTCTGAATCCCAATAGGGGAGATGATAGTGACTCTTGAGGATGTTTGACGCACTCTTCATGTTCCTATTTAGGGCTAGATGATCAAGTACATTCGTAGGAAGGAAGACATTGTGGAATGCTTGATTGAGGTTTTTTGTTGAGTTGATATACCACGAGAGAGGGATGATAGTGTACCCTGCACCACTATATAACATATATGAGCTTTCACCGTATGAAAATTTATTTGATGGCTCTTGTTATTGGCATTTTTCTCACTAACAAGACATGTGCCACATTTCCTCTCACTTGATTAGCACGATAGAAGGTTTATTTCACGGTGAGAATTACTATGGGGCCAAAGTGCATACTGACACATTTTTACTGGGATCTACACCTTATTACCTACCACGGTCAAAAGACCGTGGGTCCCGCCACACTACTGCAGATTTGGGCATGGGACCACATAGCTATTGGTCACCTCGTAGGTACTCTTCAAGTGTAGGATCCAGAGGAGCCATCAGTCATGGGATGGGTCCCCATTGGTAATGATATCCATGGTCACCAGGGTGATACTTACTATTATCACATATTTCTTATAAGATTGAAGCACGACGTAGTGTGACGACCTTACCATCATTAAAAGTGGGTAGAGGACGCCCTCAAACTCGACATAACTACTATGGTGGAGAATTTTTTGATTGGTAGCTGGGGTTATCTCCGGAGTTTTATAGGGTAGATGTCGAGAAAGTTTGGCATAACACATGATATACCCCATCCAGATATGTTGTACATATACGGGGATACCGAGAGGTTTGACATGGGACCACCCATTCAGCAAGATAGGGCTTGAGGTATTTTTAATGGGATGGTGCCACAAGTATGGGCACCTATGAGATGGCAGACTAGAGATCCCAGGATCACAACTGAGTATGGACCTTGGTACTTGAAAATTTTATCGTGCCGCTTTACCATTCCAAAGTCTTTATGGGTTGTCGTAGTCGTGCCACCATCCGAGGAGGAAAATGATTATGACGATGATGAAGATGGTGACAATCATGATGGTTTTGATGTCATGGGTCATGACGGTGGTGGTGGACAATTTCCTCAACCCTTATAGTGATAAAGACAGAGGAAGACCCCTCTCGTTAAATAGATACATATGACCCAATTAGGCATACCATATGGTGTTCATTTTCCACTACGGTAGAGGTTCCAACAAAGAGAAACACAAGTAGGGTCCTCTTCCACATCTAGGTTTATAGCAGGGGCCAATGCCTATCCTGCTACATAGTCCACTGAAAGGTGGAGGGGGTGGAGATGATGATTGAGATGGAGGAAAAATAGCTACATTACATTAGTAGTTAGAACAATTCATATCTCTGTCCAACTTGAGGTAACAACCGAGAGGGACAATGACAGAGCAGGACATCTGATTCTTACTGTGGAGTGAGACCATGCCAGAGCATAGGTCAGCTAGGGAGGTGGTGGAGATGTGGGAACTTGGTTTAAGTAGATACATCATCCGGTTTCTCGAGTGCATAGATCATGAGCCTATTACAATAGTCCGGCACATGTACATGCCATTACTATTGAGAGGGACAAATTGGCAGCTAAGAGGATAGTGGTTTAGGCTAAGCTTTCCCATTTACAAGAAGATGTGGCTTCTTTCTGGTGGACTGATGGAGCGACTATGACAACAAGGATATATATGGACTTGGCTACAACTAATGACAGGAGTTCCTTATACAAGGATCGTATTATTATATGGTTCCGTGAGGTTCGAGAGTTCAGTGTGTAGTCGATGGGAAGGTCACAGAGATCACAGATACCTGAGGCATCAACTAGATATGTGGAGTAGGCATGAGATCCCCAGGTAGGGGATCGAGTTCATAGGTGATGCTACCTCCCCTAGATTGTAGGCCTCTAAGTCCTCATGAGGGATCAAGTCAGACATGACTATTATTTTATTAGACACATATGTACTTAATACTAATGTATGCCTCTTATGAAGGCTTAATTTTGATCTATGATGTATTGATGTACTATTTTGATTCATGCCCTTGATGGTAGATTTTGTATCGACGATGGATATCTTTATGAGATAGACATTATATACATGTATATGGACATTCGATGTTATACTTTCCATGTATTTATATGATTCATGATGATGATTATGGTTATGATGTTGTTTGAATTACTTTTTATGTATGTATCATGATGGATGTTGGTGATGTATCACATGTTTTTGATTTTATGATAGATCCATAGATGATATCATTTGTTATGTACATGTGATGTTTTTAGACTAGTGGACATACGGGATGATATGATGATATTGGTTTAAGGGGGATATATTTTGATATTTGTGACCCCTCTTTCCCCATTGATGATATGATATGTGATGATTAGCTTAGTATAAATGTATGATGTAGACTTTGCATTTTATTAATATATTATGTATAGATGATGTTTATATGTGATGATATGGATGATAGATGATAGATGTGATAACAAAAAAATGTACAAGTAATGAACAAACAAGCACAAAAGTAAAAAAGTTACCAAATAAACATACTAATCAACTTAACAATGCAACTAAGTACAAATTATTCACAAGCATGCCAAACACACTCAATATGTACAAACAAGAATGAATCTAATATAAGAAAAGATCAATCTAAAATGCATGTTTAAGCAACACACTATACAAATGTACAAGCAAGAAAAACTATACAAACAATGAAGCAAGAAACACACAAGGAAACAATGCAAGAAAAATATTACTATGTTTTTGTGAGACTTTTTCAATGCATTTTGTGTTACTTTTGGGAGTTTTGTGAAACAATGTTCTATTGTTTTTGCATTTTCTAGGTTTTTGAATGTTTTTGTGTTTTCCAACAAATTTGATTGTTTTTTATTTTCTGAAAGTTTTCTCGAAGCTATGTATAGGAAACCAAGAAACATGGATGCCCCCAACATGAGATGGGAATATACATAGGTAGATGCCACATGATATATAGAAGAATATGAAGTTATGAATATTCCCCTAACATGAGATGGAAATATATAAAGGAAACTCCTTCCTAGCAAAAAACAACAGGAGAACTAGTCGGATCAAGGATTTGATAGGATAGGCTCACAAAGAATCTCAGATGTAGGTGTAGAACTAGCCAAAAACTAAGTAAAGGTACCCTTAGACATAAGATGTTTGTGAACAACGAATCCTAAAAAGGCAATAGAAACCAGTTTGAACCAAGGTACTTATCCAAATTGCCACAATTATGTGGTTTTCACATTTAGATGACTTGTTTTCTCTTTTTCTTGATTTTTTAATATTTTACATGGTTTTTTAAATTTTTTTGGTTATAATCTGATTTGTGTGCCATGTTTAAGCATATAACCACTTGAGGTGCATGGAGTTCATGGGCTCTCATAGCTCATCTCCATCAGGATGGGCAAGTTTATATGCTCTTGACCCAAATTTGGCCACAATGACATAGGGTCATAACTAATGTGTTATCCCAATTTCGCCCCTGATAAAATTGGTGAGACACAACCCCGAAAATGAAGAAAAATAGATTCATCTCTATCACATGAACCCACATTTAAAATTTAACGATCAAAGTTACATAAGGGCTCAAAATGAAGAAGCATGGGTCAACTAAGGAGGCAAACAATGACAAATAAGCCGAGAGGCTCTCGGAGAGAAACAAAAAAAGGCTCGAGTCTTTTTCTATTTCACAAATGATTAAGAGCAATCCCAAATTAGCCAAGTATAGAGGAGCAGGGTCAGAAAATGGGGCCTAACGGTGTCAAGAGAGATCAGAGCTTAACAATAGAAGGTTGAATAGGAAAGGCTCAAAGTTTTAGACTTCACATACGATTCAACTCAAGGCCGGAACTGCCCAAGTAAAATGGACTGCGGAAGGCGCATGTGTCATCTCGACATAATTCCAAAAGATGCATCCAAAGAGAAGTTCCAAAATGAGTGCAGGCTCACCATGTATCCCAGGTCCAAAAAAGGGACAGAGTCAGGGGTTGAATAGTCAAAGTAGAGGTAGGCCGGCGGAAGGATCCAAGTGTCGACACGGTCTTACTTCAAAGGTAAATTTTGGAGCGGGTTCCCAAATGAGTGTAGGTTCACCATGTGTCCTAGGTCAAAAAAAGGGATAGAGTGGGGTTAAATATTCAAAGCAGAGATAGGCGAGAGGAAGGAGTGAAGTGTTAGCACAACGCTACTTCAAAGGTAAAATTTGGATCGGGTTTCTAAACAAGCGCGAAGTCTCCACGTGTCCGGGTCAGACATATGGCCCCGCCAAACAAAAAGACTTAGCCAAAACATAAGGAAATATATAAAATCCACATAAGGCACCATGTGTACCTTCGGCACAACTTCAAAAGGAAAATCCAAAAGTGGTCCCCCAACAACCAGCTCTACACGTGGCCATGTTCCAAGTCAAAGTGGGAAGCGGGTCATTGGAGGCAATTCAAAAATTTTGGTTCGAAAGCCATAAAGTATAAAAGTGAGCCGCACCTCCGCTAATGCCTAAGGAGCCACATGTCAAACCTCAATTGCATGTAGGAAAACAAGCTAGGGAGGACTTTTCACCCAAATGGAAAATGCGGAGTTTCAGGCCGAAGATGATTTTTGACAAAATGAATTAAGGGGCTGTGAGGAATTTTTTGCATTTTGTTTTTTTGGTGCTAAAAGGTGCAAAGTGAGTTTTAGGCCCACGAACCCACTATGCTAAACTATTTTTCACCATTTTTGTATGGATCCGACTCAAACATTCAAATGGACATATCTTTCAATCCAGTGCCCAAAATCCAACAAATTTAGCACTATTAGAAAGGTCTCGACCTCGTCTACACCATGGGAGCTTGAAACTTTAATTTTGATGAGGTTAGGTGTGTAAAAATAGGAAAACACCTTTATGCCATGAATATTCAATGTAATTGTTTCCAAAACCAGATCAGATTTGATTCGATCCACCGTTCATCCTTCTTCAACATGTGAAATAGACATAGGAACCAAAATTAATGGATTGTGGGCAGATTTTGGCAAACATTGATGGTTAGTTGTTGGATTTTAAGATCAGAGTCAAGTTTCTCTTATTTCCCTCTGATTTTCGTTGCCTATATATTGTAAACACTTCTCATTTGAGAAGAAAGAGACATTCTAGGTGTGGGGAAACTCACAAAGTTGTTTCCCAACTCCATTTAAGATGTAAGCCTTTTCCTATGCCTGAGAGCATATTTATGCCTCTCCAGTACCCATGTAATAGTTTTTTAACCTTATAGAGCAATAAAATCTTGTTTTATGGCATCTTTAAACCCTTGGAATTGTTTTTTTATTTCACCGTGCCTCTCTATCTCATGTTTGCTTCTTGTGCATGTATTTCATGTTTAGAGGTGTAAGATGTCGTGCTTCGTGGAGTTTCAATTGCAGATTTGGATCTAATTCTATGTCACTTCTATCTAACCTCCTCGGTCCCCTTTTCCCTATTTCATTCTCCCTCAACGAGTATCTTGCCACTTCCTTTCTCGGTGTATCACCGCTCGGTGTAGGCACTCTTTCATCCTCTCTCTCTCCTTGTCTCCATGGAATAGTTAGATTCTACTTGCACTGAAGTAGATTGTGGTAGGTAGATTAGGAAGTAATAACCCACTTTCTCCAGAGGTGCATCTCAGGTTTGCAAGTCCCATAACTTGAGAGATGGTCCCATGTTGTGCAATCACACCGAATGCCCCACTCACACTCGAGGCCATTTGGGGGTGCTGTGATTCTGCACTAACAATTTTGGCATGCCTAGTGGGACACTGAGGTTAGATATTCCATCTTTCCAAGGTGTCTCATTACAACAATAATTCATAAGCCACCGTGTGCTTTGCACTAACAATTTTGATAGGCCCAAAGTGGGACACCGAGGTTAGATCTTCCATCTTTTCAAGGAGTCTCATTACAACAGTAAATCATAAGCCACCGTGAGATCGTACTAACATTTTTGGCATGCCGATGGGAAAATAAGGTTAGATCTTCCATCTTCCCAAGGTGTCTCATTACAACAACAAATCATAAGCCACCATGTAACTATTATCCGAAATGAGCCCCTACTTATTTTGGCTAACTTGTCTTCGTTCTTTCCTTCCTTGTACTTCAATTCAAGTTTCATAGATTGCAAGGACTCAAAATATTCTAGAAATGGCTTCATTAGATAGGATTTTTCTTCCCCTTTCCGGGGAAGGTAAATAAGTCCTCCTAACTCCTTGTATTTTTTGAGTTATGGCTCGGTGGAGTTTGGAGGGAAATTTTCCTAAGGCGGCCCATGGAGCTTGGGAGAGTTTTGTGCCAAAGAGGCTCGGGCTAGTGGAGCAGAGGAAGAAATTGAGAACTTAGCACTTTTTGGGCTAAAAGCACAAAATTCATTTGTGCTCCCATAATCTCGCAAAGGAAATGAAATTGCCTAGGGGCTGTCAAAATGTGCCAATGAAATGATGCCACGTGTCAAGGCGGAGCGGTGGGCATTAGAGGGACTTCTAGTTTTTGGCGTTTGGTCAAAATTTGTCAAAGGAAAAAATGGAAGTGCATCCCTACCAATAAATCAAAATATGCCACATGTCTTAGAGTGATGGGGCCCTAGAGAATTTTAGAAAATTTCCCAATTTTGTGAAAAGGGAAAAAGTTCAAGTTTTGGCCCACCGACCTGATTTTTGCCCTAATTTTGCCTTATTTGCCCTAAATCTTCAAAGGGCCATATCTTTCGATCTAGAGCTCGATTTTCATGATTTTGGTATCAATGGAAAGATTTTGAAATCCTCTACATGATGGACACTTAAATTTTAAATTTTGATGGATTTTTGTGGGAGAAAAATGGGAAAACATCTCTGGCATGGAAAAATTGTAGAAAACAACCCCAACCACCAAAATTAATGAAGTATGGGCCTCTTTCTTGCTCTCTGCAAGCAATGTACAATGAAGTATGGGATTTTTCATGGAAACCCATCATTTTACAAGCTAATTAAATGGATCTTGTTGGTGGTTGGAGTTTTAAAATCAATTTTCCTACGTTTTCTCATTTCCTTCATTCTGTTTCAAGTGATAAAAGCCAGTTTTGGCTCATTTTGAAAAAGCTTGTTCATCCTTCTTCTCCGTCTCTCCCTTATTTTCTTCCCTAGGGTTGAAAATGGAGTTTGAAACTCCTCCCCTACTCTGTAATGGCATTTTTTCCTCTTACCCGTGAAATTATGCACCTTTGTGTAAATTATGAATAATAAAAAATGTGTTTTTGTGATGCATTTTTCCATCCTTGGCTTGTTTTCTTTGTTGTTTTCCTTACCTCTCTTCATTACAGGTATTTGTGCATGTTTGGATGTTCATTATAGATTTTGGAGCTATGTTCATGGAGTTTTGGAACATTTTTGTGTGAAATCCATCTTTGGTCTGTGATGCACTTGTCCATCCTTTCCAATGCTCGCCTCTTCTTGTTCTATGGCGTTTTGATAGATAATCAACACTTTCCTCTCTCGGTGTATCACCATTTTAGTGTAGGCTCTGTTTTTCCTTGTTTTCTTCCTCTCCTCATCTCCTTGGAAGTTATAATAGGTTAGATTAGCTTTCTTGCACCTGGAATAGTTTATGGAAAGTAGTTTAGGAAGAGGAACCAACCTTCTCGGAGAGATTTCCCCATTTACAAAGGTCCCACACTTTGGGAAAGCTCAATGTTGTGCAATCACAACAAATGAATTTTCCTTAGAAAATCAGATCCATAACTCATTTGGGGGTGTTGTGAATTCACACTAATAGTTTTGGCATGCTTGATGGGACTAAGAGGTCTTCCACTTCATTTTTTACAGGTTGACATGTTCCTGTTTAAAATTTCAGCCTTTGGAGGCACTTGCAAATACATCTAGCGACTCCATATCGTCAATAACCCATCTCTAAAGTTGCAAAACTTCCTTTTCATTCATTCTTCTTCCATCCCTTTCACTCTTTTCCATTCTAGGAAGTTGTGCAATCATGACTTCATTTCCACCATGGAATTCACATCTACAGTAGTAACAATACATTCCTAATCCAATGTGCTTTACAACTCCTTCAAATCAGCATTTTGAGCATATTCGAGATCAACATGTTTACTCCTATGAGCAGCAATGTCAAAATTAGTTTGGATATGGAGATTTCCAAGAGTAGGGTTATGCTAACAATGAAGACAATGAAATGCAAGATGTTGGTATGTTGGAGAAGATCCAAAAAATGGAGGGAAACATTGTGCAGTCAAGAGAAACAGCTCAAATGAAGGCTTTTAGAATTGGTTGTAGGGGACCTTATCCAAGGGTTGGCCCTTTTGCAAGACACTTCAACACTTAGGATAAGTTGGACTTGATGGTGGAGATGCTGCCCCAAGTTGCAAAATGGACTAAGGGGATAGAGGCATATGAGAAAAGTGTAACACAACCTTGTCAATGGATAAGCACACCACCTCATAGTTTTTTCTTTTCTCCTCAATCTATATCATTGTAGTAGTGTCAAATTTCTTGCCCCTCATCTACTGTCCCAACTATTAATTCCCTTTCTCCATCTCCTAGTCTTCCATCCCATCTCATTTTTTCCACCCTCTTCTCTTCCAAATCCAAATCCCCTCCACAAGAGCCAAATGAAATACCTTCCCCTCCAAAGAAACAAGAAGTTTCACCTCCTCCACCACCACAAACAAATGCAAAATTGGTTGAACTCCAACCTATTTCTCCTCTTGTCTTCCCAATTCCATGTGGGGAAGAAGAAAAAAACCAAAAATCAGTCAAGGACAGCAAGAAGAAAAGCCAGCAGAAGAAGAAATGATCAAAAGTTTAGTGAGCTTGGCTCTTAGGTATGGAATCAAGAAAATTCCTTTGCTGGTTAAGCCTATAGAGGAGGCCAAGGATGAAGAGTCAATGGTGGTTAGGACTGATTTTGTTGTAGCAATAGAGAAGCAAGAAGATCATTCATTAAGTTTCTCAGAGTGTAGTGTCCATATTGGCACTCTGTTGGAAGAAGATGTTGATCTAATAGAAGTTGCACAATCAGCCATGGAAGAGGAAAAAAAATCAGCTCAAAGTCCCATTGGAAAGGAGCAAGTGGATGTTGTAATCAGAGATGAAGAGTTGTAAAAAGAAGAGGAGTGCATTCTAGTTGTGGAGGAGAAAAGTGTAGATCTAAAAGATTTGAACACAAAACAAGCCATAGAATAACCTTCAATTATTCCTTCTACTTCATTCTCTTCAAGCTCTAACATTGAAGAAGAGTTTGATCTTTCAAAATTCATCTTTGAGAATGAAGATAACCATGGTGATCAAGTTATAGATCAAAAGAACACCATGGAAGAGGTTGAGCATTTGCAGCAGGACAACAAGGAGGTAGTTTATTTGTCAGATTTGGAGGACTGTTTTGATGGAGAGGAACCAGTTGAAATCACATTGTTTTCTCCTTCATCATCCATCTTCCAAACACAAGAACCTGCTGCCATGAAGGAGAGAATTCATTTGCAGCAGCCTACATTTTATAGTAGCTCTTTGGAATCAAGGTTGGAAGATATTAATCTTCCATGTTCTTCACTAGAAGAGGAAGGAAAAGAGTAGAAAAGTTCCACCATTCCTTCCACACCATTCACCCAAGGAGGTCTACAAGAAGACTCCATTTTGGAGGAGAATTTTAGAGCTATGGGCATATCAAATGGATCATACCTTGCCCAATAAGGTATTTGGCTTCATTGGAGCCAAAAGAGGAGTTTCCACCAGTCATGCTTACTTCTAAGCATGAGGATGAGCATCAAAGTACCAAGGATCAACTACAATGCCTCTTTAGTCCAAATGCAGAGAAACTAAAAGAGGTATTTTATTTGTTTTCAGTTGACACCTTGATGATTTGGGTGGAAGATCAGCTTGTAGTTAGTTTTTCACTCATTTAACCAGCCATGTTTAGTTCCAAATCAGTTGCATGGCTGCCATTTTTGAGGAAGGGAAGATTTTTCTCCCTGCCAATTGTAGGCTTTGTTTGAGCTCCCTTTTCTCTTGGTTAGAGTAGTGTAGGTAGGTTTGTTTTTAGTAGAAGAAGTGATTTTGCACACTCTGCATGTTCCATTTGGAGCATGTATGATTTTAATTTTGTACATAGTTTTTGGTGTTGTTTTGGTTGCTCTTGCACAGTGCATTCAGTGGCTTTTGGTGAAGATCAACTCCAAGTTTTAGTGGGTTTCCAAGTGGCTCAAAGGTTAGATTTTCATAGTTCAGATTAGAGTTGGTTATCAAGCTTGACTCCATGCCCAATGGATGCTTCAAAATGCCACTAATCATTCATCTAGTAGGTAGATGACCCCTCTGAGTCACCAAAATTGTTATCCAAAATGAGCCCCTACTTATTTTGGCTAACTTGCCTTCATTCTTTCCTTGTGCTTCAACTTCAATTTTCACACATTACAAGCACTCAAAATATTCTAGAAATGGCTTTATCGATATGATTTTTCTTTCCCTTTCTAGGAAGGTAAATAAGTCCTCCTAACTCCTTGTATTTTTTGAGTTATGGCTCGGTGGAGTTTGGAGGGGAAATTTTCCTAAGGTGGGCCCGTGGAGCTTGGGAGAGTTTTGTGCCAAAGAGGCTCGGGCCAGTGGAGCGGAGGAAGAAATTAAGAACTTAGCACTTTTTGGGATAAAAGTAAAAAATTCATTTTTGCTCCCACGAGTCTGAAAAGGAAATGAAATTGCTTAAGGCCCGCAACCAATGAAATGATGCCACGTGTCAAGGCAGAGTGGCGGGTGTAAGAGGGACTTCTAGTTTTTGGCATTTGGTCAAAATGTGTCAAAGGAAAAAGTGGAAACGCATCCCCATGAAGAAATAAAAATATACCATGTGTCTTGAAGTGGTGGGGTCATGGAGAATTTTGGGAAAATTTTCCAATTTTGTGAAAAGGGAAAAAGTTCAAGTTTTGGCCCGCCAACCCGATTTTTGCCCTAATTTTGCCTTATTTTCCCTAAATCTTCAGAGGGCCATATCTTTCGATCTAGAGCTCATATTTTTGTGATTTTGGTATCAATGGAAAGCTGTTGAAATCCTCTACATGATGGATACTTCAATTTTAAATTTGATGGAGTTTTGTGGGGAAAATGGGAAAATGTCTCTGGCATGGAAAAATTGTAGAAAACGACCCCAACCACCAAAATTAATGAAGTATGGGCCTCTTTCTTGCTCTGCAAAGCAATGTATGATGAAGTATGGGATTTTTCATGGAAACCCATCATTTTGTAGGCTAATTAAATGGATCTTATCAGTGGTTGGAGTTTTAAAATTGATTTACTGTGTTTTCTCATTTCCTTCATTTTGTTCAAGTGATAAAAGCTAGTTTTGGCTCATTTTGAAAAAGGTTGTTCATCCTTCTTCTCTGCCTCTCCCTTCTTTTATTCCCTTGGGTCAAAAATGGAGTTTGAACCTCCTCCCTACTCTGCACTAGCATTTTTCCTCTTACCCATGAAATTATGCATTGTGTAAATTCTGAGCAATAAAAAATGTGTTTTTGTGATGCATTTGTCTATCCTTGGCTCATTTTCTTTGTTTTTTTCCTTACCTCTCTTCATTACAGGGTATTTTTTCATGTTTGGATGTTCATTTAAGGTTTTGGAGTTCTGTTCATGGAGTTTTGGAACATTTTTCGTGTGAAATCCATGTTTGGTCCGTGATGCACTTGTCCATCCTTTCCATTGCTCACCTCTTCTTGTTCCACCATAGTTTTGATAGATAATAAACACTTTCCTTCTACGGTGTATCATCATTTTAGTGTAGGATATTTTTTTCCTTGTTTTCTTCATCTCCTTGTCTCCTTAGAAGTGAGATTAGGTTAGATTAGATTTCTGCCTGGAATAGCTTGTGACAAGTAGTTTAGGAAGAGGAACCAACCTTCTCTCGGAGATCTTTCCCTATTTGCAAAGGTCCCACACGTTGGGAAATGTCAATGTTGTGTAATCACACCAAATGAATTTACCTTAGAAAATAATATCCATAACTCATTTGGGGTGCTATGAATTTACACTTATAGCGACTACACTAAAATTTTTGGCACGCCAGTGGGACAGTCAAGCATGTTACAACTTCATCTTAGCAGGTTGATGTGTTCCTGTTAGGATTTATCCTTTTAAGGCACATACAAAGCACATCTGGTGACTCCATCTGTTTAACAACCCATCTCTAAAGTTGCAGACCTTCCCCATCAATTTTCATCCATTTCCACCCATATTCATTCACTTTTCTTTCCATATCTCCTATTATTCTTCCATTCCATGAAGTTTTGCAAGCATGAATTCATTCCCATCTTGGAATTCACACCTAAATTAGTGTAATCCACCTCTAATTCATTTCTCAACTCCTCTAGATCAGCATTACAATAAGAACCAAAACCATTATGCTTACCCATATGAGCAGTGGTCAAAACCAATTTGGCCATGAAGTTTATTAGAACAGGGGACGCATACAATGGTACCAACCACACAAAGGATGCTGACCTATTGGAGAATATTCAAGGGATGGAGACTAGCATGGTGTAGTCCAGGGCTACAACACAAATGAAGGCATTCAAGATTGGTTTTAGGGCACCTTGTCCATGGGGAGTCCCTTTTCCAAGACATTACAACCCTCAGGAGAAGATTGACTTCATGGTTGAAGTGTTGCCTCAACTTGCATAGTGGATTGAGGAGATTGAGGCTTATGAGTTGGATTTAGGACATCCTTGTCAATGGTTAAGTCCACCACCTCATAGCTATTCATTTTGTCTTTCTAAAACTTATCATTTCAGCATGATCAAGAGTCAAGCCCTCGGTTGTTGTTGCCCAAGTGTTGATTTCCTTCTCCATCTCCTAATCTCCCATCTCATTTCAATTATCCTCCCCTTTTCTTTCCCACGCAGTCATTTCCTCCACAAAATCCAAAAGCAATGTCTTCCCTCTACCACAAAGAAACAAACAACTAGTGGAGACCCAATCCACAACTCCTCCCGCTCTCCCAAGTCCATGTTGGGAAGAGACTCAAGAATCCAGTCAAGGAGAACAAAAGAAGAGGCACCCAACAGAGAAGAAATGATAGAAAATATGAAGATTTGGGCTACCAAATTTGGGTTTACAAAGATCCCCTTGATGGTCAAGCCAATAGAGGAGGTTAGAGTTGAAGAGCCAGTGGTGGTTGAGGATGAGTTTGTAGTAGAAGAAGAACAAGAACAAGAAGGAGAAGATCTGAAATTTGGCTGCTCTAAATGTAGTGTCCATGATGGCACTATTTTTGAAGAGGATGTTGATCAACCCAAGCTTCAAAACTAGTGAAGGAGGAGGAACAATCATCTCCAAGTCCCATTAAAGAGAAGAACACTCGGGAGAGATCAAATCAGAGTTGAAGCCACTTAATGAAGAAAACATCATTGAAGATTTTTTACTTTCATTTTAAGGGCCTGATTTGATTGATGAACCCATTATGGAGGAGGATCATATAGTTTCAGAGGCTCCAAGTGTGGAGTAGGCTACAAAAAAACCTTCAGTTCTTCCTCCCACTTCATCCCCTTCAAGCTCTAATGTTGAAGAAGAGTTTGAGCTTTCAAACTTAATGTTTGAAGAAGAGGGGAACCATGGTGAGAAATTTATAGATCAGAAGGACACCATGAAGGAGAGAATTTAGGTACAACAACCTACACTTCATAACACCTCTCTGGAACCAAGGTTGGAAGATATGATTCTTCCATGTTCTTCACAAGAGGAGGAAGGAAAAGAGACAGAGGATGTCATCATCTCTCTCACACCATCCATCCAGTAGGGTCCACAGGAAGAATCCATTTTTGGAGTTGAAATTTAGATCAAGGGGCACATCCAAAGGATCAGATCGTACCCAATCAGGTACTTGGCTTCATTGGAGCTAAGAGAGTTTCCACTAGTCCCCATTTTAGAGCATGAGGTTGAGCTACAAAGCACCATAGGTAACCATCAAAGCACCTCTAAGAGTCTAATGCAAATCATCTTGAGGAGGTATTTTCCATTAATGTTGATACCTTGATGATATGTGTGGAGGATTGACACCTTGTTATTTTTTCACTCATACAAGCAGCCATATTCAACATCAAACCATTTATATGGCTGCCCCTTTTAAGGAAGGGAAGTTATTTCTCCCTACCCGTTGTGGCAGGATTTGTTTAAGATTTTCTATGTTAGGGTTGGTATAGGAGTAGGAGTAGATTTTATTTCTAGTAGAATAAGTTCTTCTACACACTTTTCATGTCTCATTTGAGGCATGTGTGATTTTTTTCTTTGTACAAAAGTTTTGTTTGTATTGCTTTGGAGGTATACGAGACTAGGATTTTGAGTATACACGATAGGGAGACCCATAGTTGCCTATAATAGTTGCTAGTTTCAAATAAAACACAAATACAAAGAAAATAAAATTGGATTCGAGACAATCAATACTCGGGAATAGGTAAGAGCCCCCAGCAGGGCAATTTTAGAGTCAACATGATGGAGAAAATTAGGAGAAGTTTCAAAGCAAAAAGGATCAATATCAGGCTATCATTCTTGACTCCACGCCCAATGGATGCTTCAAGGCTACTAGTCCCTTCATCTAGTAGGTAGATGTCCCCATGAGTCACCAAATTGTTATCACAATTTTTTCCCATAGATAAAATTAGTCAAACATGACCCTAAAAATGAAGAAAACCAAAATCAGCTTTGTCGCATGAGCCCATGTTTCAAATCTAACGATCATGTTACAAACAGGGTCAAAAATGAAGAAGCACAAGTCTGTTAAAGAGGAAAAAGGTGTCAAAGAAGCTAGAGGCTCTCAGGAGAGAAACATAAAAAGGCTCAGAGTCTTTTTCTATTTGAAAAATGATTCAGAGTGAGCCTGTTAGTGGCCATTTTGATCTTGCAATGATTTTTCCCTAATTTTCCTTTCACTTTGCATTTCCTAAAACATTTTTACAATTTGAATGGATGGGATGAAAATATTTTTTCTATTTCCATGCCCTAAGCAATTTGAAAATCATTTTCTATGCCTCATTTGTGAAGAAACAGGCAAATTTTCCATGTTCTATGCCCTTATTTTTCTAAATGTGGGCTATGCTATTTCTTCCTTTTGCACGATCATGAAAAAGGTAAAATTGATTGATTCATACTTGTATGTATTCAAAAATATAATCCTAAGGTCAATAAATGCTCGAGAATCATGTTTTATCTGGTTCCAATTTGAAAAAATGTCCATGGAGAAAAATTGAATTCGGGTGTCCTTCAGCCAATTCTGCGTTTTTTAACGATTGTACGGGTGTCATTTTGCTGTCAAAATTAAGCTCAAAATTCTCCTCCTACGTGGACGCTTCTAGTTGGACAAGGATCGATGGGTTTTCTATAAAAACTTAACATTTTTTGGCCTTTGGAAAATTTCACATTTTTTCCCCACAACCCCGCAGGTCCCAAAGGAGGGACATGTGTCATGTTCTTGTGCTTGAGGGTGGAATGAAAGGTGGGTAGGGAACTTAGGAATTTTTGTCATTTTTGGTGAAGGGAAAGGGTGTGGAAAGGCCTGCGTGTCCGCAATGGAGCAAGGGATGGACACGTGGCAAGCATGGAGGAAAGTGTGGGCCACCTGGAGGTCAAGGAAATTTTTCCCGAAAAAGCTAAGGTGAAATTTTGGAGCATGGCCCCATGGCCAATCACAGGTGGACACATGTCCATGAGAAGTCAGAATGGGGGCAGATTTCTTGGTGACTTTGAAGTTTTAACTTCAAATGGATCAAAGTCAAAACTTGGGCTGAAGTTCATGCAACCAATCCAAGTGTGACACATGGCCAATTTTGAAAGTCAAAGGAGAGCGTGGGCCACCGGTGAGTTTTGAAGTTTTCAATTTTTGCGAAGGAGGTATGATGGAAAAAAGAGAGACATGGCCCCATGGCGAATCATCAAGTGACATGTGGCAAGGGAGAAATTGGGTGTGCGGGCCCATAGAGGTTTTGGGGAAATTTTTCCTTTTTCAAAAGGAGGTAAAATGTGTAGAATTGTCCCATGGTTTCATTGGGATTTACATTGTGGACACGTGGCAGGCCCAGGAAGGAGGTGGGGAAAGATGGAATTTTTTTCCAATTTTTCAAAAGGTTATAAAATGATAAATTTTGACCCTAGGCCCAATCTAATCATATTGCGCCACGTGTCTGGCATTATTAAAAATTAAAAAAGTAACCCAAGCTTATATTTGATCCACATTTTCCACGTGGAGGGCCAGGATTTAAAGTTGAAGGCAGATCAATGGTTCCTGTACGTTGCACCATTTTTGCCATGGGAGCTCCAAGAAACTTGGAATTGTGAATTTTGCATCAAATTTCATCAAATTTTTGGCGATTCCATGTCATTTGGGCCTTCCAGGATCATTGGGATCACTTTCATGGCTTAATTTGTAGATCTGAGATGTTTTTGAAACAAATTTTTCCCTAATCCATCCAAACACGTGAAATGTCAAATTTGAAAGTTGTAGAGGTAGTTTTAAAAGGTGAAAAGGTGAAATGATGAGTGGAAAGGCATCTGCATGCATTGATGATGAAAAATGTGCCTCTAGGAAGGATAATGATCCAAATATTTGTAATGATTCAACCTTTTTAAACACTTGGCAATTTTTTTGTGAATCATGAGGAATTATTGTAACAAAATTGATCCCTTGGCCTATTCTTTGCTTGGGAAAGAAGGATCCAATGTGGTAAGAGATATATAATGCATTTTTGAGAAATTCAAATGGTTGAAGAAACTTAGAATTTCACGGGAAAATCTAGGAAGAAGCCCATTCTCTGATAAACTACCTGAGAACCATTTTTAATTCCTTTTTGCATCATATTTGTATCATGTTGAGTTGGTTTCAGTTGTAAAGCCATCAACAAGCTCTGAGATTGTTCTTATAACATTCCCCTACTAATAAATTTGGTCATTCTAGATTATTCTGTGTTGTCTCTTGGCAAAGTTTGCATGTACTTATGTTTCAAAATGTTTTCAATTTGTGTTTCTTGCTCTGTTGCAGTCTTGTGTTTAAAATCTCTCTTGATCATACATGGTATCATTTCTTGTTGATAGTTTAGTGGCATCTACAATCTCACATTCGAGAAGAGATTTCATCGATAAAGAGATAAACAGATTTAAAATTGCTTTACCTTCCTTGAATTTTGAGATTGTTGTAAAAATTTTGGTGCACCTTATGTCATGATAAAATAGAGATTTTGGATGCTTTGTTGGTTCATCGCTTGAAAAAAATTTGGTGGGTTATCAAATATTGTGTGGAAGAGTGCAGATTTAGACCTCCATTTGGTGCACATATCCTAGTTAAAGGAGTATCTCAACCCTTTTGAAGCATTTTGTTGTGTGAGTCTTACAAAGGTCCTAAAAGAATTTGGAAAATTCTGGTTAGGCCTATCTAAAATATCCCACCAAAAATTCATTCAGAATAACTAATCCTACCCAATACTACCCCCGCATTACACTTTGTGTGTCAACATAAGAATACAATCCATTTAGAAAAATGCACAAAGCAAATCAGATCATACCATGTCTCTAGCAGCCTTAGCCTTGTCTTGAAAACATTTCCATCATTTAGTAGTGACAACTCTGTTGATTTTTAATAATGGAAAATTGATCATGTTTTCCCAAGGCCATCTCCATACAATATGCATAGTATAAGGATATCTCCACCTCCTTCACAAAACAAAGGCTGCAATATAGGTTCTCTTACCTTGGTTGAAAGGCACAACCTAAAATAGTGAGGATTAGATCAAAATCCTTTCAAGGTGCTACCCACTTCTTCAAATCCTGAGTGCTAACAAGTCAGATAAATTGCTTCCCCACTACAAAATGACATATAAATCATTTATCTACCTCTGAGTGTCTTGTAAAATCCATGATGCTACTCAAGTTGTGAAGGAGATTAAATCTGGGTACCAACACCCAAATGGTGCCATTTCGAGGACATTATTTAGTATTTCAGTATTTCAGATCCCTGGTAATACTTCTTATGTGATTTATGTGCAATTAAAAATATGAGTATCATCTTCTGATCAGATTTATAAGATTGGAATGAAGAGTAGAGTTCTAAGTTTGATATTCTCTTAGTTCAATCTGATCCATGTGCATACATATTTGAGATATTTGAATGCATATCAAACCCTAGTAAAGTCCCTTGCAAATTCTACATGCAAATACATTATTGAAGCATCATTTTATAATCAGATTTGTAAGGATTGAGTGAAGATATAAGTTTTTCCTACAAATTTTATCAGTTTCTAGCAGTAGTTGCACTTCATTTGCATTTGTGATTGATAAATTCAAAGAAAGGAATGTATGATCTATAAAGTTTGACAAGTTTTTCAGTGCTGATAGATATTTGAAAGAGTATTTTAGTGAATTTGCACAACTAGGGTGAAATTCCTTAGTGATGACTCCATGTTGTTTTTATCTTGATAAGTACTAGTGTCTTAACCTTTATGTCATGTACTTTGGTGTTGCTAATCTCTACAAAACTAGAAGGAAGAAGATCTCTCTTCCTTAGAGACTTTGCTAAGAAGTTGTTTACAGATTCAAGAAACTCAGAGTTGGAAGGGAGAATATTTTGGAAATTTGTTAAAGGTCAAACATCAGGAAATGATATATCCATTGGTGAGAGAGATCAACCTTTGGTAGAGGATTATCACTCTTCTTCAAGTGATTCTGATTGAAGCAATCCTCTCATAAACTTGTTTTCCTCAACTAGTGAAGCTCCTTCTGCTATGCCGGGTAGGTTCCTTCTCTAATCTACACCTCTATGTTTCAATTCAAATAAAACTTTCTAAGAAAATAAGCAGTTAGAGAATACAAGTCTCGTGAATCACATTCTTGAGCCCCAAAGACCTGCACTCCTCATCAGCTCGTGTCACCCCCAAAATCACCTCCACCAAAAAATATGGCTCAACCTAGACCTCCATTTGTTGTTAACACCTTTGGTACTATAGATTTTAGAGAAATGGATGGTTACCCGAATGCTATCCCACACGATGTCGAAATAGATTGCCAAAATTTCAAGGTAACAATGCAATAATTGGTGATCAACATCTCAAAAAATTTGTTAACATGATGGAATATTTTGAGATAGAGTTTGAAGATGTGTATATTTAATTGTTCATTCATACACTAGAAGAGGATGCTAGGGATTGGTAGAAGGCTCTACACGATAATTCGATTGATTCTTGAACTAAGATGAAGAATGCATTTAGGTTGTAATATGGTGACAAGACTGATCTTAGATTTCTCTTGTCTCGAGTTTGAGAATATCAAGAAGAACCCCAATGAATCAGTCCATGACTTTAACACAATTTTTAACAAAACTTTTAGAAGGCCACTGTTAATCTAAGGCCTTGTGATGAGTCTTGTTTAATCAGATATCCAGATGCATTTGATAAAAAGGAAGCCTATTACCTGCTAGGAAGGGTGCTGATTTAGAGGAGGTTGTGAAAATTTGGTAGGGGATGTCAAAGAAATCTCATACAAGTTGGCAAGCGCTGATAAGGGAATTGGGAAAACTTCACAAGGTCAGCAAAGAGCACAAAACCATGATAGATTTTCCAATCATCCTAGAGGTGGTGAAAGGGTATATGATAGAGGGAAAGGACCCATGGGGTATGCAAATAGATATCCTTAAGTACATAAAGGAAGAGTGTTACTGATCCCCTTAAGTGCTAGGGTTGCTTCTGTTGAAGAAGTTTTTTATATTGATTGGTGTGATAGGTGTTTTTTACCCCATCCTCCATGTGAAGTGGACCAGCAAGAAGGTGAAGCTAATAATGATGATGGTACTGATGATGATATTTGCATGGTGGGTTGTTCTTCAAGCTCATAAGGAGGAGCAACATCTACTGAAGTGATAAGTGCAAGGACAAATGCAACTTTTTGGGATTACATCAAATGGGTACAATTCTTTCTTCCCCCTCATACTCTTGAAGTTGATGTAGTGCAAGATTTTGAAATTCCTAATAATGAATTTGAATACTTAAGAGCTTTGATGATTAAGAAGTATGATGGTGGTATCCCTTCGGAGGAAGATAGACAATTATAGATGAATGTTGTAGTAGCTTAAGAGAAAGACTATAACACTATAAGAAAAGTTGTTAAAGGAGTTGGGCTTCCCACCAAACCTAAAACACCCTTGCTCACAAGCATTCCCAAAGAAGCTTCTAGAAGAGAAGCACTGCCAAAAGTTCTATTGTCCACAACAAAATCTAAGTCCTCATCATCCCCAAGCTGCCAAGAATCCCACACCATCTGATGAATCTTCTTGTCTCCCTTCTAATGTTGTTTTTCCAAAAAGTGTTCCCTATGACATAGCCCAAGTATTGAGCCAAATCAAATTGAGTTTTCAAATCATTGAGTTTCTTAGGATTCCTGAGCATAAGAAGAGAGCATTTGAGTACTTGGGATTGAAGGAGGAGAAGATTACTCCAGGCAGAAATGTAAATGTTGTTGAGATTCCTCCTCAAATCATTGTTGACCTTGAAACACCACCAGCAGTAGAGGATCTTGGAGAGACACCTGAGGTATATTTGGGGACATCCTTGGTTGATTCCCAATTGAATTTTGATCCATTCTTCACAACTTTGATCATAAAGGATAGGCTACTTCACAATTGTATGTTTGATTCTAGTGCATCATGTAATTTCATGCCTTTAGAAGTCATGAATGAGTTGGATATCAAAGTGACAATAGCCTATGGAAAGTGTATGGCCATGGCCTCAAGAGAAGTGCCAATTGTTGGTTGTGTGAAAGGTTTGATTATGCAGCTTGCATCTTATCCCAAGATGAAGTTAAAATTGGATGTTGTGATTGTTGATTGCCCTGCCAAATGGGGTATGCTATTGTCAATAAAGTGGGCTACAAGTTTTGGAGGGAGTGTCCAAAAGGATATGTCTTTTGCCACCATTCCCCTTGAAGGAAGCCTTGTCAAGCTCCATGGAAAGAAAATGTTGCATCTAATTGAGGACCCAAACAATGCTTCTTATAAAGTATTATTTGCTGATGTTAATGCTGATAATTTTATTGGTTTTGCTGATGGAAAAGAACAAAAATGGATTAGTTAAAGTTCCTTGATCAGGTATGTTCTCCTTGGACCTTTCTATTTGATGGAGCTTTCTCCAAATTTGGAAATGGTGTTGGTGTAATTTTGATTTCCCTATCTTGGAAGAATTTGTTTTTTCCTTCAAGCTTAATTTTGAATGTACTAACAATGTTGCTGAGTATGAAGCCTTGTTGTTGGGTCTGAGAATTGCATGGAAGTATGGTGTCAAGGACATCATTGCAAAGGGAGATTCAGAGCTAGTTGTCAAACAAATAAGAAAACTGTATGCTACAAAAATCAGTGGATGAAACAATATAAGCATGCAGTTTGGGATCTAATTGAGATGTTTGATTCCTTCAATATTGTGCACCATGACAAAAGTTTGAATGCTTCTGCTAACAAGTTGGTAGTGTTGGGGTCAATATTTGAAGATTGCACCATTTCACCTTATTGTGAGTACAATGTTGAAGTGTTAACTAGGCATTGGCTGTCCTTAAAAATTCAAGCATTGGTAGGTGTTTAATGACGATGCTCAAGTGCAAAGGTTCTTGAAAAATCGAGGTGAGTTTGTAGGCCAACATATTGATTGGGAACCAATGGTTTGTGTGACTGAAGGAAGAAATACTTTGATTGGAAAAGATATTATCCAATTGAAAACTAACACCATTCCTAGAGGTCTTGTTGCTCTTGAGTCAAATTTTAGCAATGCTGATTACATCATTAATAGAAACATATCTACCTCAAGGGATGTGGAAGAGCATGAATTGGGAACAAAGGAAAAAACAAGGAGAGTTTGGTTGGGTAGCAATTTAAGCAAGGAAGAAAAATAGTCCTACCTCCAATTGTTAAAACAATATATAGACTGCCTTGCTTGGTCATATTCAGAGCTGAAAGCATATAGAGAGGACTTGTTTTAACATGA
Organism: Taxus wallichiana var. yunnanensis; assembly: GCA_018340775.1. NCBI lineage: Eukaryota > Viridiplantae > Streptophyta > Pinopsida > Cupressales > Taxaceae > Taxus > Taxus wallichiana. Next base: position 627,948,363 of record CM031239.1, read on the forward strand.
GATCCCTCTTGAAAAAAATGCAAAACCATTCAAACAGAAGCAAAGGCTGATTAATCCACTCCTCTCCATGAAAATGCAAGATTAATTGAAGAAATTGAAGGAGGGGGATCATTTAGCCCACAAGGTATTCATCCTGGGTTACAAACCTTGGCTAGTCAGAAAGAAGAATGGAGATATCAGACTTTGTGTAGACATTAGAAATCTGAATAGAGCTTCACTAAAAGACAATTATCCTTTGCGAAACATGGAGAACATGCTGCAATTAGTTACTGGATCTAAATTTTTGTCCACCTTGGATGGTTTCTCTGGCTACAATCAAGTTGTTTTTAAGGATTTAGAAAGATTTAAAACTACCTTTACCACTCCTTGGGGAACATATGTTTATGTGAGAATGCATTTTGGTCTCATGAATGTTGGAGCTACCTTCCAAAGAGCAATGGATGTTGCTTTTGATAGTTATATAAATGACTTCATTGTAGTTTATCAGGATGATGTGACTGTATTTTCAAGGAGCTAGAGAAGATCACTTGTAGCATTTGGAAAGAATGTTGATCAGATGTAGAGAATTTGGAATCTCTCAATCCAAAGAAGTGTCACTTTGGGGTGTAAAGGCCAAGCTTCTTGGTCATATTGTTTCAAAGGATAGTGTCATGATTGACCCTGAGAGAATAGAAGCAATCAGCAAGGTGCTAATTCCAAGAACGAAGAAGGGCATCCAATCTTTCTTTGGGTAGATCAACTTCATTAGAAGGTTTGTGTCCAATTTTACTGAGTTGACTCTTCCTATCACATGCATGTTAAAGAAAGATCAAGTTATCAAGTGGGAGGAGGCTACTATTTAGGATTTTGAAGGAATCAAAGAGGCACTTAAACATGCACTTGTCTTGGCAGCCCTGAATTACAAAAAGCCTTTCCAAATCTTCTCCTTTGCTTCTGAAAATACTATTGCATCTGTTTTGCTCCAAAAGGATGAAGATGGGGCTGAGAGGCCTATTTCCTTCTTTAGCAAGGCTTTACAAGCTGCTGAGTTAAAATATACAATCATGGAAAAACAAGCATTTTCCTTAGTGAAAGCAATAAAGGTTTTTAGGCCTTATATTTTAAGTTCAAAAGTTGTTTCTTATGTTCCCCACACCATGGTAAAAGACATCTTATCAGAGATGGAGATCTCAAGTAAAAGATGTAGATGGGTGAAAAAACTACAGGAGTATGATATGGACATCCAAACCACAAATTTGGTAAGAGGTTTGGGTCTTGTTAAGCTCATGGTTGAGAGCAATTGGTAGAGGAAGAAAGGGCAGATGTTCTTGGGAAATTGGTAAGTTATGAATGGTACAAGGATATAATATTTTACATTAGACTCATATGTTGTCCCTGATCATTTAAATAAAAATCATAAAAGAGCCCTCAAGTGACTTCTCAAAAATTTATCATCGGTGACTTTGGGCTGGCTTGGAATAACCCTAAAGGTTTCCTCTTGAAGTGTGTAACTGAAGATGAATCTCCCAAAGTAGTTATTTATTTCCATGCGAGAGTTTGTGGAGGACGCTTTGCTAAATTTTTTTGTTGTTGTAGACTCACAAAGACCCCGGATGCGAGATCGGGCTTCTAGGTTGATCACTCTAGCATCCAGTGTGATTGCACAACATGGAAACCTCTCTCTAAGCGTGGGACTTATGAAACCGAGAGAGGAATCTCCGAGAGAAGGCTGGTTCCTACTCCTAAACTACACCGCCACAAGCTATTCCAGTGTAGGAAAGCTAATCTAATCCTAATCTAACCATGCCAAGGAGACAGAGAGAGAAAAAAAGTGAAAAATAATAAAAGCCTACACTAAAATGGTGATACACCGAGAGAAGGAGAATGTTAAACATCTATCAAAACTGCCATGGGACTAGGAGAGGTGAGAAATGGGAAGGATGGACGAGGACGCACCACAGGCCCAAAGATAGATTTCACACGAGAAAATGTCCCAAAACTCCATGAACACAGCTCCATACCTATAATGAACATTAGAACATGCGCAAATACCTGCAATGAAGAGAGGCAAGAAGAGAACAAGCAAAGGAATGAGCAAGGATGGATAGATGCATCACAAAACACGTTTTTGTTGCTCCAAAAGTTTGCACAGAACATCATTTCAATAGTAAAAGGAAAAAACGCCATTACAGAGCAAGGGAGGAGGTTCGAACTCCATTTTCAACCATAGAGAAGAAAAATGAGGGAGGGAAGAGTAGAAAAGATGAAAAACTTGTAATAATAATCCCCCCTTACAATTTATAGGAAGAATGAGAGAGGGAAGAGAGAGGAAATTTGAATCTGCCCCAACCACTTCCAGGTCACGTTTTAATTTATCTCATTATGGCGGTGGGTGAGAAATATAGCAAGAGCTGATGAACTATGTTTTGCATTGAATCTGGTCATTGAAACGTCACTTCTGGCCCCGTTGAAGGAGAATGCGACCCATGTGCATTAAACTAGTTGTTGAAATGTTAGTTACGGCCATTCTGCGTGCGAGACGTTTCTTGAATTTATCTCTCCAAACTGCATCAAAATTCAAGACTATCCCGAGAATCAAGTAAAGAATTTCCCAAGCTTTCCATTGATATAAAGAACATGCAAATCCGAGCTCTGGGTCAAAAGATATGGAGATCTGAAGATTTAGGGCACAAAACAGGTGAAACAGATTTTTAAATTTCTTCCCGCGCTCTGCCACCTGGATGACACGTGGCATGCATTGATTGGTCGTCAGGGGCATGGGGAGACCTTTACTTTTAGATTTTGGGTGAACTTCTTGCCAAATTCTCTAACTCCTCCCCGAGCTCCGCATTCCTTGCTTCATAGGACATGTGTCCTCTTCTGATTGGCTTGGGCTGACCCTTCAAAACTCGCCCTTTGACTTTTGGACTTTTTCTCTTGTGACACGTGTCATGATTTGGTTGGTTCTCGGGCCTGCTGGATTTTTGAGTCCACTGCGTCCATTTGTCTCCAGATGTCCCAATACTGTTTGGGACAAAAACTTCGATCCGCCGGAAATGGGCTTCCCTGTCCCTTTTCTGCTAGTGACACGTGTCATGATCTGATTGGTTCTCGGCTTTTTCGGCTATCGCATCTTCCACATCCTTTTGTCCCACTTGTCTCATACTTTTTGGGACAAATTCTTCCGATTCACCCGATTCAGCCGGTTCGCATCCTCACGGCCCAAATGTCCCGAACTGCTTAGTGCGAAAGTTCTCCATTTCGGCCAATTCGGGCGGTTCGCGTCCTTCACGCCTTCTTGTCCCCAATGTCCTAGAGCAATTAGTCAATTTTCTTCTCCTTCGGCTGAACTAGCTTTCCACGTCCCGTGTCCCGACGGCCTGGATGTTCATTTTGCTCTGCAGACTGCTTGGTGGCCTTTCGGCCGATTCGCGCCCAGATGTCCCTCACGTCCCGACTGTTGCGAGGACTAGGACTTAGCCATTTTTCATGATTTTTCCTGGCCCAAGGTTGTTTTCCGCAACTTCTTCACATTTTCTCGGAACTTGCTCTTTTCTTCTTCTACTTGGGGAATTATAAAAAATCTGAGGGGACCCTAGAAACATGATTTTTTCTCTGAATCAATCAATTTGCCTGGGGCTTGAGAATTTAATACATGCTACCAAAATTACTCTGGGGGGTGAATTTTGGATAACAATTTGGTGACTCAGCGGGGTCATTTGCCTGCTAGATGAAAATACCAGTAGCCTGAAGCATCCATTGGGCATGGAGTCATGAGTTGTAACCTGCAACTGATCTAAACTTTGAAAATCTCCTCTCTGAGCCACTTGAATCCATTGAACTTAGAGTTGTTCTTACCAAAATGCCACTGGAATGAACTGTGCAAGAGCAAAACTAGCACCACAAAAACTATGTACATAACTGAAAATCATACATGCTCCAAATGGAACATGTAGAGTGTGCACAAGCACTTCTTCTGCTGAAAGCAAACCTACCTACTCTATTCTAACTTGGAAGCAAAGGCAAGCTAAACAAACCCTGCAATTGGTTGTGAGAAATAGCTTCCCTTTCTCAAAAGTGGCAGCCATGCAATTGATTTGGAGCTGATCATGGCTATTAGGATGAGTGGGAAATCAACAAGAAGTTGGTCTTCCACCCAAATCATCAAGGTATCAGCTGAAGGAAAATTCAATACCTCTTTTAGTTGCTCTGCATTTGGATTGAAGAGGTATGACAGCTGATCCTTGGTACTTTGTAGCTCATCCTCATGCTCGGAAGCAAGCATGACTGGTTGTGACTTCTCCTTTGGCTCCAATGAAGCCAAATACCTGATTGGGCAAGGTCTGATCCATTTGATATGCCCATAGCTCTGATTTTCAACTCCAAAAATGGAGTCTTCTTGTAGACCTTCTTGAATGGATGGTGTGGAAGAAATGGTGAAGTTCCTCTGTCCTTTCTCTTTCTCCAATGAAGAACATGAAAGACTAAAATCTTCCAATCTTGGTTCCAAAGAGCTGCTATAAAATGCAGGCTGCTACAAATGAATGTTCTCCTTCATGAAAGTAGAATCAAGTGTTTGGAATGTGGATGATGAAAGAGAGAATGGTGGAAACTCAACCGGCTCTTCTCCATCAAAACAGTCCTCCAAATCTGACAGATAAACTGCCTCATGACTGTCCTGCTGCAAATGTTCAATCTCTCCCATGGTGTTCTCTTGATCTGCAACTTGATCACCATGGTTTCCTTCACCCTCCAGCATTGAGTTTGAGAGATCAAACTCCTCTTCAGTACTAGAACTTGAGAGAGGTGAAGTAGAAAGAAGAACTGAAGGTTCTCCTGTAGCCTGCTTTGTGCTCAAAGCTCTTGGATCTGCACTTTTCTCCTCCACAACTAGAATGTGCTCCTCTTCTTTTAGATTTGGAGCAGCTTCTCCTTCCTCTACTACTTGAAGACAATCTTGCTCTTGATAGAACTCTTCCTCCAGCATGAAGTTTGTCAAGTCAAACTCTTCAATCTGCTGCTCTAGAGGACAAGTTGGGACTGCAAGAACTTCTTCTTCTGCTGCAACAAAATTAGTCCTGACCACCATTTGTTCTCCAACTCCAACCTCTTCTGTAGGTTTAACCATCAAGGGGAATCTTCTCAATTCCAAATTTAAGAGCCAAACTTACTAAGCTCTTAATCATTTCTTCTTTTCTTGGCTCTTCCTCTTGCTGTCCTTGATGACTGATTTTTGCAATTTCTTCTTCCCCACATGGAATTGGGAATGCAAGAGGAGGGATGGGTTGTAACTCAATTGGCTTGGCAATTTTTTGTGGTGGTGGAGGTAGAAACTCTTGTTTCTTTGGAGGAGGGGGTATTTCTGTTAGCTCTTGTGGAGGGGATGACTGTTTGGAAGGAAAAAGGAAAGAAGAATTGAGGTGAGGTGGAAGACTGAGAGGTGGAGAAATGGATTCAACACTTGGGACAGCAGATGGAGAGTTTAAAACTTGACACTGCTGAGATAAAACAGATTGGGAAAGAGGAAAAAGAAAGGCATGAGATGGCGTGCTTACCCGTTGACAAGGTTACTCAATACTCCTCTCATACACCTCTATTTCTTCAATCCACTTTGCAAGCAATAGCAGTGTTGCAATCATGAAGTCAAGCTTCTCTTGAGGGCTGTAATGCCTTGGAAGAGGTCCCACCCATGGATAGGGTACTCCATAACCGATTCCAAATGCTTTCATTTGTGCTTGAGCCATGGACTGCACCATCTTTACCTCCATCTTTTGGATTTGTTCCAGCAGACCAGCATCTTGCATCTGATTGTCTTCATTACCAGCATACCCTTGCTCTTGATGTGCTTCATATCCAAACCGAATTTTGCACACTTGCTACTCATTTGAGTATGCATACTGATCTTGAATTTGTTCAAAATGCTGATTTGGAGGATTTGTAAAACATGTTGGAGGTGTGATAAACTGTTGTTGTAAATGTGAGTTCCATGATGGAAATGAAGTCATGATTGCACAACTTCATGGAATGGAAAAGAATGAAAGAGATGGAAAGAAAGATGGGTGGGAATGGATGAAAAATAGGTCTGCAACTCAGAGAATGAGTTATTGATTAGATGGAGTCGCCAGATGTGTTTGTAAGTGCCTCCAAAGGCTGAAATCTTCACAGGAACACACCAACCTGCAAAAGATGAAGTGGAAGACCTCTAAGGTCCCACCGGGTGTGCCAAAACTGTTGTTGCAGACTCACAGCACCCCTGGATGCAGATCAGGCTTCTAGGTTGATCACTCTAGCATCTAGTGTGATTGCACAACATGGAAACCTCTCTCCAAGCGTGGGACTTGTGAAACCGAGAGAGGAATCTCTAGAGAAGGCTGGTTCCTGCTCCTAAACTACCTACCACAAGCTATTCCAGTGCAGGCAAGCTAATCTAATCCTAATCTAACCATGCCAAGGAGACGAGAGAGAGAGAAAAAAGGGAAAAATAGTAAAATCCTACACTAAAACGGTGATACACCGAGAGAAGGAGAATGTTGAACATCTATCAAAGCTGCCATAGGACCAGGAGAGGTGAGCAATGGGAAGGATGGACGGACGCATCACGAGCCCAAAGATAGATTTCACACGAGAAAATGTCCCAAAACTCCATGAACATAGCTCCATACCTGTAATGAACATTAGAACATGTACAAATACCTGCAATGAAGAGAGACAAGAAGAGAACAAGAAAAGGAAAGCAATAATGGACGGATGCATCACAAAACACGTTTTGTTGCTCCAGGAAGTTTACACAGAACATCATTTCAATAGTAAAAGGAAAAAAATCCATTACAGAGCAAGGGAGGAGGTTCGAACTCCATTTTCAATCCTAGAGAAGAAAAAGAAGGGAGGGTAGAGCAGAAAAGATGAACAACTTGTAATAATAATCCCCCTTACAATTTATAGGAAGAATGAGAGAGGAAGAGAGAGGAAATCCGAATGCCCGCAACCACTTCAGTCACGTTTTAATTTATCTCATTATGGCGGTGGGTGAGAACTCTAGCAAGAGTGGTGAACTTTGTTTTGCATTGAAGCTGGTCATTGAAATGTCACTTCTGGCCCCGTTGAAGGAGAATATGACCCATGTGCATTAAAGCTTGGTTGTTAAAACGTCGATTCTAGCCATTCGCATGCTAGAGACGTTTATTGAATTTCTCTCTCCAAACTGCATTAAAATTCAATATTAACCCTAGAATCACGTAGAGAATTTCATAAGATTTCCATTGATATAAAGAACGTGCAAATCGGAGATCTGGGTCAAAAGATATGGAGATCTGAAGATTTAGGGCACAAAACAGGTGAAACAGATTTTTAAATTTCTTCCGCGCTCGCCCCTGGATGACACGTGGCATGCATTGATTGGTTGTCAAGTGCGTGGGGGAGACCTTTACTTTTAGCTTTTGGGTGAACTTCATGCCAAATTCTCTAACTCTTCCCCTGAGCTCCGCATTCCTTTCTTCATAGGACACATGTCCTCTTCTGATTGGCTTGGGCTGACCCTTCAAAACTCGCCCTTTGACTTTTGGACTTTTCTCTTGTGACACGTGTCATGATTTGGTTGGTTCTTGGGATTGCTGTATTTTGAGTCCACTGCGTACATTTGTCCTAGATGTCCCAATCTTTATGCTGGGACAAAAACTTCCGATCCGCCTGAAATGGGCTTCCCTGTCCCTTTTCTGCTGGTGACACGTGTCATGATCTGATTGGCTCTCGGATTTTTCAGCTATCCGCGTCTTCCACATCCCTTTGTCCCACTTGTCCCGGACTGTTTGGGACAAATTCTTCTCGATTCACCCGATTCGGCCGGTTCGCGTCCTCACGGCCCAAATGTCCCGAACTGCTTAGTGCGAAAGTTCTCCTTTTCGGCCGATCCGGGCGGTTCGCGTCCTTCACGTCTTCTTGTCCCCAATGTCCCAGAGCAGTTAGTCAATTTTCTTCTCCTTCAGCTGAACTAACTTTCCACGTCCCGCGCATCGCGATGGCCTGGATGTTCCTTTGCTGCTCAGAACTTCTGGCGGCCTTTCGGCCGATTCGCGCCCAGATGTCCCTCATGTCCCGACTATTGTGAGGACTAGGACTTAGCCATTTTTCATGATTTTTCCTGGCCCAAGCTTGTTTTCTGCAACTTTTTCACATTTTCTCAGAACTTGCTCTTTTCTTCTTGGCTAGGGAATTAGAAAAAATCGAGGGGACCACTAGAAACATGAATTTTCCCTGAATCAATCAATTTTCCTAGGGCTTGATAATTTAATACATGTTACCAAAATTACTCTGGGGGTGAATTTTGGATAATAGTTTTAGAGCACACAAGTTTTGAGAGCTGGTTATTGGTGGCCTACTCTCTTCAAAGATGCAACCATGCTGATTACAAAATGTGAAAGCTACCAATGTTTCTCTGGAAGAATGAAAGCTTCAGGCTCCCTTCCTTTGCAGCCTGTATCAATTGAAGCTCCTTTCAAATAGTGGGCAATGGAATTCATTAGTGAGATTTCAAATCCTTCTAGTGCTGGCCATAAGTGGATTCTTGTAGCCACATATTATTTTAAAAAGTGGGTAGAGGTAATCCCCACCAAGAAAGCAACACACCAAGTTGTTATGGACTTCTTGCTAAATAATATCATATGCAGATTTGGTGTACCGGTAGAAGATTGTGGCTGATAATGTCATGTGTTTGAGCAAAACATTTAATGGTAATGTGCAAGGAGTATGGAACCAATCTGACTTATTATTCAAACTATAATCCCCAAGGAAATGGAGAAGTTGAGTCAACAATAAGAATTTTTGAAGATCATTAGAAGAACCTTGGAGTTGAACAAGAGAAAGTGGGGTGAACAACTGAAATTTACAGTTTGGGCTGATAGGATAACTCCTAAAAGAGCTATGGGTATGAGCCCATTTGAATTGGTATATGGAGCTCAGGATTTTTGCCCTTACATCTACAATTATCTTCATTTCAGTTTGTTCAACAGTTGGAAGATCAAGAGCTCAATCCATATGAAGCAAGGATTAATCAGATTATGGAGCTAGATGAAGAGAGAAGAGCATCCCACTAGAGGCATGTCAGATTTAGAGAGAAGTTGAAAATATTGTTTGACAAGAAGGTCACTCCTAGGGCCTTCAATATTGGAGATCTGGTTTTGTTATGGGACAAGAAATGAAGATAAGGGAAAACATGGAAAATTTGATGCATTATGGATGGGCCCTTACTCCATTGATATCATAATTGGTGAGAATACCTTTTTTCTCAAAGATTTAGATGGGGAATTACTTGAATTACTGTTAATGGTAGGCATCTGAAGCATTTCTTGGATTAATCCCCAAATTTGAGGTATGCACCACTTGTATAGTGTATAGTGTTTGGTTTTCACTCTATTTTTGGTGTTTTGTCGATTTGTGGTTTGCCTTGGTGTGTGGTAGCCATTTTGTCAGGTTCTCAGCTAGTTTTTGGTGACTTTGGCTCATGACTCCTATGCCCAATGGATATTTTGGCACTTGGTCTACATTTTTTCTTAAGACACTCACCATGGGAGTGCCCATCCTTGAGCTAGAGTGATGATGGTGTCCGATTTTATCTTTGCAATGCTTTTGCCCTAATTTTTCTTTCACTCTGCATTTCTGAAACATTTTTACAATTTGAATGGATGGGATGAAATTGTTTTTTCTATTTCCATGTGCCATGCCATTTCAAAATAATTTTCCATGCCTAATTTGTGAAGAAACACCTAAGTTTGCCATGTTCTATGCCCTAAGTTTTCCAAATCTGCGGGCTATGCCATTTCTTCCATTTTTCTTGATCATGAAAAAGGAAAAATTGATTGATTCATACTTGTATGTATTCAAAAATACAATCTTAAGGTTGAGAAATTCTAAGAATCAAGTTTTATCTAGTTTGAATTCGAAAAAATGTCCATCCTTGGAGAAAAAATTGAATTCGGGCGTCCTTGGAAAATTCTATGTTTTTCTAAGGTTGTATGGGTGTCATTTGCCTGTAAAAATTAAGCTTAAAATTCTCCTCCTACGTGGCCACTTCTAGTTGGATAAGGATCGGCAATTTTTTTATAAAAACTTAACATTTTTGGCCTTTGGAAAATTTCACATTTTTTTCCCACAACCCCGCAGTCCCAGAGGAGGGACACGTGTCATGTTCTTGTGCCAAGGTGGAATGGAAGGCAAGTGGGGAACTTAGGCATTTTTTTTCATTTTTGGTGAAGGGAAAAAGGGTGTGGAAAGGCCCACGGGTCTACAATGGAGCGAGGGATGGACACGTGGTAGGCGTGGAGGAAAGTGTGGGCCGCTGGAGGTTGAAGGAATTTTTTTCCCTTTTGGCAGAAAAATCTAAGGTGAAATTTTGGACCGTGGCCCTATGGCCAATCACAGGTGGACACACGTCCATGAGAAGTAAGAATGGGGGGGCGGATTTCTTGGTGACTTTGAAGTTTTAACTTCAGATAGATCAAAGTCAAAACTTGGGCTGAAGTTCTACAACCAATCCAGGTGTGACACGTGGCCAATTTATAAAATTAAAGGAGAGATCAAGGCCACTTTGGTGATTTTTGAAGTTTTCATTTTTGTGAAGGAGGTATGATGGAGAAAAGAGAGACATCTCCTGTAGTGAATCATCGAGCAACATGTGTAACACCTTGAACTATTGTTACTTCCTCCTTGTTAGTCGTCAAATAGGACTTTTAAGAAGAGCAATAGTCAGGGGACAAGAAGTCCCTCCTCTTTAATGGGAGAGGTTCCCTTATTCAGAAACGAACTTATTTACAAATATACAAAACATGATTTTATGGTTGAACTTGGATATTACGAAAGTGTTTTCCACAAGGATCATCAGTTACAAAAGGACTGAGGAAATGAGAGTACGGAAAAGAGCAGAAAGGCAAACATGCGGAATTATAGATATCAGAGTAATTCTTTATGTTTGCGAAGTCACAGTGGATTGAAAACAAGATCATTCGTATCGGACAAATAAGATGGAATTCAAAGACACAAAGTTCTGTAAATAACATCTGCCAGAACACAAAGTTTCTTAACGTAACACAGATTCATTATCAAGGAAACAAAGTTCCTTCTTGGTTGTACAAGATCACCGTGCTTGCAGAGTCAATCGGTGAGACTAACGAATTTGGGATAAATGATCTTCACCAGGAAAATAAATGAAAGCTTAGGAAAAACAGGGATCAGATAGACAAAGAAAGGAAAGTCCTCTGTATTGATTTCTTTATGATCTATTTACACTCTCCAGAAAATACGCCAAGTTCCTCCTTTTACCTGTGGCGTAGAAATGCCGTTATATAGATTACAAATCAGTTACCCTTCGTAACCGTTTCTTTAATCAAGAACCGTTAAGGACTGCCAACCGCAATACCTCAACCTATTACAAAGAAAACGGAAAAGAAAGGGAAGAGGAGAAAAGAACAAGGAGAAGAAGACAGGTGGCCAGTCGCTGAGAGGGACCCACTGACTTCAGAAACCGCTGTCAGAATCTCTCTAACGCCTCAGCTATGTCCCTGCCACGAGGTCTGACGTGCTGGCCGAAGGCTGCGTCCAAAATCCAAGACGTTCCTCTATCTCTTTATCAAACTCGACGTGAGTATGATAATCATTATTGGCTTCTTCAATGGCAGACTCGAGCGGCGAAATTTGTTCCTGTTCCTGAAACTTGATCTTCATACCAGTTTGAAAAAACAACATATTCGGGTAGAGCGGGAAAAACCAAGTATGAATGGCTTTTGGTTCGCTAGGGACATGTGAGACGCGAATCGCCAACTCTGCGGCTCACCGATTCTGGGAAAAATAGGAGAAGACGCACAAATGCATTTTGGGACACTCGGGACGAAAATGTGCGAAAGACGCGGTTCGGGTGAATCGGCCGAAAATGGAACAACTCGCACTTTTGGCTTCGGGACAGTTGGAACAAAAATGTGCGAAGTGCGCGACTCGGGCGGTTCGGCCGAAAATGGAACAGAGCACACCTTTTAACTTGGGACATTTGGGACAAAAAGTTCCTGAGTACAGTTCGGCAGTTCGGCCGAAAATGGAACGACTTGCACTTTTTACTTGGGCTATTTGGGACATGCAAGAGCGAAGGAACGCGGTTCGGGAGTTTGGCCGTAAAAAGGTTCCAACTTGCACTTTGACTTTGGGATAGTTGGGGCGAAAACTTCCGACGGCCCGAAAATGGAACAACTTCGGGATTTTGGCGATCAGGAAGCGAACGCACCGGAACTTGGGACACGCGGGACAAAATGTCCGACGAGGCACGAAAAAAGGAACAAAATGACCCAAAACACATGATTTTCTCAATTTCACGACTTATGCACTTTAGAAAAACACTTAAACTCAAAATTTTGAAATTTTTTACTTTTATCGGAAGCGGGGAATTTTTAGTGGACAAATGGCGGCTCTTCAGGGATGACTTGGCATAATTCAAGGAATGAGGCAAGGTAAGAACTTAGACAAACTCGGTGGAAGTAGACCAGTGCCTTATCCATTGGGCAATGGAGTCAAGAACAGACCAATACAGAGGGCAACACACCAAAACAAGAGGAAGGGAAACACGCCAAAACACGAAGCAAAAGCACCGTATGCACGGAATGTACAAGAGGGCTCCCTAATCACCTAGGACTTGAACAACTTGAGATACTGCCCACTATAAGGAAGTGGGAGAGAAGAACCATCCATGTAATCAAGATAAAAAGAGTTCTCACCGGAAAAGTGTCTGATCTTGAAAGGTCCGAGCCACAGGGAATCAAACTTTCCGTGGCTACCACGAGGTTCATGCCTTTTATCCCATAACAACACAGTGTCTCCAACTTGGAAATCTCTGAACCTAGCTTTCTTATCAAACAGGACCTTTACCTTCTGCTGGTGAACAGATATCCTATCGGCAACCACCAATCTGTCTTCATTCAGCTTGTGCAGGTACATAATTCTCTTGTCCAGGGCATCTCTGAAACTAGTATCTTCAATGGCCTTCATTAGGTGCAAGGCTAGTAGTTCCACTATCCTTTGCGTGATTGAGCCTCTACTCCATACACCACTTGAAAAGGAGACAATCCAATAGCTCTCTTTGGGGTAATCTTGTCTGCCCAAAGAGCATTATAGAGCTTCTTGTGCGGTTTATTTGAGACCCATTGACCAACTTCCTTATAATAGTCACCAGATTTTTGTTAGTGGATTCTGCTTGCCCATTTCCCTGAGGGTAGTAATCCGAAGAGTGAGCCAATGAAATGCCGTACCCATAGCAGAAATCCATTATCTCAGTTGAGGAGAAGTTTGAAGCATTATCTGTTACAATCTTGTTAGGTACACCATACCTTACCAAGATGTTCTCTTTGATGAAGCTGCATACCACTTTAGAAGTGGTGATCTTGACTGGAATAGCTTCCACCCATTTGGTGAAGTAGTCATTGGCAGTTAGCACATGAGTGTGACCAGCACTAGAAGTAGGATTAAGTGTACCAATGAAGTCCAAACCCCACTGTTGAAATGGTTCCTCAATCACAACTGGCTTGAGAGGCAAAGAAGCCAATTTAGGTCTTCCCACAAAGGTCTGACAAGCCTCACATTTCTCCACCCACTTGGATGCATCTCTGAACAAAGAAGGCCAGTAGTACCCTCCACGGAGTATCTTATGTGCTGTGACCGTTGATGAATAGTGCCCTCCACATGCTTGATCATGAAAAGCTGAGAGCAATTTTCTCTGTTGTTCCTTGTCCACACACTTCAAAAATCTCCCATCTAAGCCACGCTTGAACAAAGCATTTTCCCATAATACATATTGTACTGATCTCAATTTAACAGTCCTCTTTTCTTTGGCAGTTAAATGAGAGGGGCATTCCCCATAGGTGAGAAAATGGGTGATGTCAGCATACCATTCATCGACTGAGCTAAGGAACAGAATAGTAGGAATGTCAGCTTTCTCCTCCAGCAACTCATGTTTAGCTCCTTCAGCAATGAGCTCACAAAGACCTTTTCCACGAACCAGCTTGGTTGGTTTGATATCAATGTCGTACTCTTGGACCTTAGCAACCCAGTTCCCTCTTTTGGATCCAAATTCTTGTTGTGTGAGAATCGACTTAACGGATTGTATCGGAACCCGCACCATGGAGTGAGAGTTGAGGATATAAAAACAAAACTGCTTCACAGCTTTGACCACCGCAAAAGCATGCTTCTCCATCATGGTGTATTTCAACTCATGATCCTTCAGAATATAGCTCATGAATGCAATTGGGAGTTCATGCTCATTAGAGTCTTCTTGAGTTAAGACAGCAGCCAGGGTATTATCTGTAGCATAGCAATAGATGATAAAATCTTTGTTAAAATCAGGACAGGCCAAAACTAGAGTTTTAGCAATAGCTCTCTTGATATCTTCAAAGGATTCCTTTCCTTCAGAAAACCAACCAAATGTTTGTTTCCCTTCATCATCATCGAGAAATATTCAAAGTTAATTCTATAAAATCGGGGATGAATCTTCTCAAGAAATTGATCTTACCGAAGAAGGAGTGCACGCCCTTTTTACTGGTTAGAAGAGGAATTTGCTGGATGGCTTGAACTCATTCAGGATCAATCTTAATACCATCCTTGGAAATGGTGTGTCCTAATAACCTTCCCTCAGTGACACAAAAGACAGATTTTTTAGGGTTCAGAGAGATCCCATGCTCTCTGCATCTCAGCAGAACTGTCTCTAGGTGATCAAAATGATCCGCTCTTGTCTTGGAAAACACTGTCAGGTCATCAAGGTAGATGACAATACACTTCCCTTTTAAGCTTCCAAAAGCCAGATCCATAGCTCTCTGGAAAGTGGCACCAACATTAATAAGCCCAAAAGGCATTCTCTTGTAAGCAAAGGTGCCCCAAGGAGTAGTGAAAGCTGTTTTATGTTGATCTACAGTATCAACCTCTACCTGATTGTATCCAGAAAATCCATCAAGCATAGATAACATTTCAGAGCCTGTTACTGCTTGCAATACTTGATCCATCATGGGCAAAGGATAATTATCTTTCAGAGAAGCCTGATTTAGGTTCCTGAAATCAACACAGATGCGGATCTCACCATTCTTCTTTCTGACAGGCACAATATTTGCAATCCATGTTGAATGGTGGATAGGAAAGATAATTTTAGCTTTCAACAACTTCTGTATCTCCTGAAAGATGGTGTCAGCTACTTTGGGGTTGTATTGTCTCTGTTTCTGCTTGAAAGGCTTAATTCCAGGCTTGAGGGGAATAGAGTGCTGCATATCTTTTGGTTTGAAAGCTTTCAAATCTTCATAAGAGTAAGCGAGAACATCTTTATACCTTTTTAGAAGATCAATTGCTTTTCTCCTCTCATCTGCTGTGCAACATTTTCCAATGTTCACGAGCTTGGGAGTCGATAGAACTCCCAATATCAATCTTATCATACTCGGTGATTCTTTGAGGCCCCGGAAGAAGCTCTAGATTTCACATACCTGTCATGCTTATCAAATAGTTCCTCCAAACTCACCAGCCCTTTAGGAATCTTGTTTCCTTTGAGCTTAATGCACCCTTCCTGATCTGTTTCTTCTCCTTGGGTGACAGCTTGGCCAAAGGACACACTTTCACGAGGCAGGTTGTCACTTCCCTCAAAATACAGTTGTTCAAAATTACCTTTGAGTTCCAGGAAGGAAAGCAAATGCTGATCATTATTGAAAACCTGCCAGTTATTGGTGTTGTCAGGTACACTAGGCCGATGGACCATTTCAATGGTGAATTTTTCTGAGAGAAATCAGGATGAGGAATCAGCAGTGACCCTAAGACAGCTAGTGAATCAGCCCTGCTGTTCTTTTCCCTAAATCTTGCTTGAGAGAAAGCATCAAGGAATTCAATGGAATCCCAAACCTGATTCCGGTAATGCTTCAGCCTCCCATTTTTTACCTGAAAAAGGCTTTTGACTTTCTTTACAATCAGATCTGCATCACCACGAGCCAGGAGGTTCTTTACACCTTGTTCTTTGGCCACCTGCAATCCAAGAATGAGAGCCTCGTACTCTGCTTTGTGTTATTAGTATTCTCGAAGCTGTAACTTGAATGAAAAGGGGTGTAGGCTTCCCTCGGGTGACACTAGCGGGACACCGGCTCAGAACCAGTGAGGAACAACTTCCATCAAATTCTAAAATCCAAACCCCATTAGGATCTCTAGGAGACACTTTGGGGGTGGGATTTTGTCGAGGGGACATAATCATGTAGTTGCCATGACCCATATCTTCATAGAGTATTTGTGCTCTAGGATCATCCGTTGTTTTACGCACAATATACTCGGGCATCGCTTTCGAGGCAACAACTTCTTCATTTGTCCATTGTGAGCACGAGTGCATGTGACCGATCCATCTGGATTTCCCCACCCACATCTTTACGCGAAGTTCCTACTTAGCAACATCCCGTATGAAGGAGGGATATCTGCTACTAGGATGGTAGCCAACACTTTCTTTTCAGGCAAGGCAGCAAAAGCCACTTGTGCATCTTTAATCCTCCCGACCAGGGGCACTTCTTTGCTTTCCATGGAGTAACAGGATCCATAAGTGCGAGTGAGGGTCAGGCCTAAAGCATGAGCTACTTTAGCAGGCATTACATTATCTGAGGCTCCTGAGTCAATGACACAATTACTGAGCCTATGGCCAGCTATAAGAAGTGTTACATAAAAAGGTTTAATTTTGTCACCAGGAGAGGTGACAGCAGCTACCAGGCTAGGCTGTGGTGTAGAAGAAGGAGTAGGCAAAAGACCTTTAGAGGTGGTCTTGGAATGGGAATTAACAAATTGAATCATCTTGGCAAAAGCTTTGGGATGGGTTTGATAGTATTCAGCTTCTGAGATTTGTACCTTGGTCTTTTTCAGGTGATCAACAATATCAAAGGATCCAGAAGTGGATGGGCCATCATCATTTGGAATTCTAGGCTTATCAACTTTAGGAGAAAAAGAAGAAGCAACTTTGGTAAGCTGGATTGATAGGACTCACCTTTGGTGTAGACGAAGTAGGGATAGGAGATCCTCTTCTTGCAATTACAGGGATAGTTGCCGACTGCTCCTTGGATTTCTTAGGTGGCTGGGTCACCTTCTCCCTCTGCTTTGTCTGTTCTCGAGTCATGACAGCAAAAGATTCGTTGTTCATGTCTGCTACCACTTCATCATAATCATCAATGCCCTCAGTGGTAAAGAAATTCACTCGAGATCCCTCAAGTTCCTCTGCCTCATCATCAAATTCTCTCGCAAACTCTTCGCAAGCTTCGTTATCTTCATCATCATCTGGTTCTTCCACCTCACAGGTCGCATTGACAGGGACTCTAACAGGAGGTCCTTCAAGTGCTAATCTTGTTTGAGAAGCAGGAAAACGATTCCTGGGCTGGAAATTTCTCCTCGGAACGTCTGCATAAGGAGCGTGCTGAGCCAGTTGTTTCTTTATAGCAATAAGATCATTTGCAAGTTTCTGAACTAATGGATCAGTGTTAGGTCCAGGAGTGGAGGAGGAAGAAGCAGCAGACTTGGATTTGGGAGGGTCTCTTCTCAACTTCCCTGACATGATTAAGTCATCCTCGATACTAACAGCAAGAGTTTGATCCTCGACTAATGTTGCGAGATTAGCCCTTCTTAGTGCATAACTAACTTTGGGCGATTGAGCATTCAGGAAGAAACACTTTTGAATTTGATCAACAGGCCGAGTATTTGCAGGAATTTTGTTGATCAGTCTGTTGAATCGGGCCACAAACTCTCTCATAGGTTCTTGCGAATCTTTCTTTATCTGAGAAATTTGGGCAAGCAAAGCATGCACATCTTCTGCCGGCTTGAAACGGTTTTCGAACTGAGTTCTCATTGTGGTCCAGTCGGTGATAGCGTTAGCCGGAAGGTGGTAGAACCAATCAGCAGCATTGTCTTGTAACGTCTCAATGAACAGCCTTACGGAGACGTCTTCATGTTCGACTCCCAGAACTCCACATGCAACAATGAAGGCTGCGATGTGTTCATCAGGATGCACTTTGCCATCGCCTTTGAATTTGGGGAAGTTCTTCCGGTTACCTCTGGGTAACTCATGCAAGAGGCTGAGCAAGGGCCAGGGGCCCGACACGATGACCCCATGGTAATGGTGCCGCCATTCTTTGAAAAACGGCTTGGAGAGGAACTGTAACACCAGCAAGAATCAAAGCTTGAAGATTAGGGCTAGCTGGCTCTGAAGGAATACCACCCGCAGGACTTCTTTCTTGAACAGGTGGTGTGCTTGTCGAACGAGTCCTTCTATTTCTTGTGGAAGGAAGAGGAAAACCCTGCTGCTCCAAAAGCTGAAACTGAGAGTCTTCAATACCAAGGGTCCTTCTCCCTCGAGTAAAACGTGGAGTCACCAGATCAAAAGATGATCGAAAATTATAGAGCTGGAATGTGATTTTCCCCAGCGGAGTCGCCAAAAACTGTTAGTCGTCAAATAGGACTTTTAAGAAGAGCAACAGTCAGGGGACAAGAAGTCCCTCCTCTTTAATGGGAGAGGTTCCCTTATTCAGAAACGAAACTATTTACAAATATACAAAACATGATTTGATAGTTAAACTTGGATATTACGAAAGTGTTTTCCACAAGGATCATCAGTTACAAAAGGACTGAGGAAATGAGAGTACGGAAAAGAGCAGAAAGGCAAACATGCGGAATTATAGATATCAGAGTAATTCTTTATGTTTGCGAAGTCACAGTGGATTGAAAACAAGATCATTCGTATCAGACAAATAAGATGGAATTCAAAGACACAAAGTTCTGTAAATAACATCTGCCAGAACACAAAGTTTCTTAACGTAACACAGATTCATTATCAAGGAAACAAAGTTCCTTCTTGGTTGTACAAGATCACCGTGCTTGCAGAGTCAATCGGTGAGACTAACGAATTTGGGATAAATGATCTTCACCAGGAAAATAAATGAAAGCTTAGGAAAAACAGGGATCAGATAGACAAAGAAAGGAAAGTCCTCTGTATTGATTTCTTTATGATCTATTTACACTCTCAGAAAATACGCCAAGTTCCTCCTTTTACCTGTGGCGTAGAAATGCCGTTATATAGATTACAAATCAGTTACCCTTCGTAACCGTTTCTTTAATCAAGAACCGTTAAGGACTGCCAACCGCAATACCTCAACCTATTACAAAGAAAATGGAAAAGAAAGGGAAGAGGAGAAAAGAACAAGGAGAAGAAGACAGGTGGCCAGTCGCTGAGAGGGACCCACTGACTTCAGAAACCGCTGTCAGAATCTCTCTAACGCCTCAGCTATGTCCCTGCCACGAGGTCTGACGTGCTGGCCGAAGGCTGCGTCCAAAATCCAAGACGTTCCTCTATCTCTTTATCAAACTCGACGTGAGTATGATAATCATTATTGGCTTCTTCAATGGTAGACTCGAGCGGTGAAATTTGTTCCTGTTCCTGAAACTTGATCTTCATACCAGTTTGAAAAAAACAACATATTCGGGTAGAGCGGGAAAAACCAAGTATGAATGGCTTTTGGTTCGCTAGGGACATGTGAGACGCGAATGCGCGAAACACGCGGCTCGGCCGGTTCGGGTGAAACAGGGAGAAGACGCACAAATGCATTTTGGGACACTCGGGACGAAAAATGTGCGAAAGACGCGGTTCGGGTGAATCGGCCGAAAATGGAACAACTCGCACTTTTGGCTTCGGGACAGTTGGAACAAAAATGTGCGAAGTGCGCGACTCGGGCGGTTCGGCCGAAAATGGAACAGAGCACACCTTTTAACTTAGGACATTTGGGACAAAAGTTCGGAGTACAGTTCGGCCGTTCGGCCGAAAATGGAACGACTTGCACTTTTTTACTTGGGCTATTTGGGACATGCAAGAGCGAAGTACGCGGTTCGGGAGTTTCGGCCGAAAAGGTTCCAACTTGCACTTTTTGACTTTGGGACAGTTGGGACGAAAACTTCCAACGGGCGAAAATGGAACAACCGGGGATTTTGGCGATCGAGGCGAACGCCGGAACTTGGGACACGCGGGACAAAAATGTCCGAGCTGAAAAAGGAACAAAATGATCCAAAACACGATTTTCTCAATTTCACGACTTATGCACTTGAGAGAAAAACACTTAAACTCAAAATTTTGAAATTTTTACTTTTATCGAGCGAGGAATTTTAGTGGACAACACTCTGAATATTCAAGTGTCGGTATATGATTTCTTCTATATAAGGATGTGTTCCTTTGATTGTGAAGTCATGCTTGATATGGATTGTATCTTCTTTGGTCTTGAAGATATTTGAGTGAGTCGGGATATGCTTAGACTCTTTTATTTCTTTCATTTTTTTTTACTTTGAGCTTAATTTGATTTCAAGAGGAATTGTGGATTTATCCGTCTTTATGAATCAGCCTTGGATCGGTTGCATTGATCCAAGAGATGTTTTAAGTTTATTCGGGATGAACAAAAAAATATCGACCTTACAAAAGTTGCAAGTCCGAATGAGTTGAATGAGCAATTCGGAGTTTAACTCAGGCTATAAAATGAATTTGGTTCCCGAAATCATAATATTAGGAAGGCCTAGACCTTAAGCCAGGTAAGAAATTCTGGTGTATACTACAAGCTTATTAGCTATACCGGATAGAATCCATTACGGGGATGTTATACCCTGCTTGGTTCTAATACTGATTGGTCCTACTTGTGAGACCTAGACTGAATTCATTAAGGTTAATAACCTTAACCTAAACTATAACCTATTGGTTGAATGATTGCTAATCTAAACTAACCCTAAACTATAAGCGTAATGCTCCTAAGGTTAGCTACACCTAGCACTATGGAAGTAAGACTAATGTCTTACCTTATGATCTAACCTATCTTAACTAATGATAATGGATGGAGGGGGACCTATGAAGGGGCGTGAGTCATGGGCGGTGGTTTCCATGGCATTAAATGAGGTGGATAAGGATGAAGGACTTGGGATTTGGCAGAGGTTGCTAACGGCTATTGTGACCTGACGTGGCAGCATCGCCAAATTTGGAAATGGTTGTTTGTTTTCATTTGGCAATCACCAACTTAAGCGGTCGGTGGCAATGGAGAATAGGCGGGAATCTTGGAGTTAATGCCTTTGATGAACTTCGGTTCCCGAGCACAGATTGCTTGGGAAGGCATGCAAATGGAAAATTTGTTGGTATTTTGGTTTTCCATGCGTTCCGTTTTTCTCTCTACTTGATGACTGGTTCTTCGAACCAGTCTACTCTGTGTTGCATGGCAACCTTGAGAATATCTAACTCTTTTCTCTGTTGGGGAAAGTTTATAAGGCATGAAGGTAACAATTTATTGTTGTTTAATCTATCGTGGAAGAAGAAGAGAAGGTGCGAGCACATTCAGAGGTTTTCTTCGGATTTTTACGTGAAACTATCAGGCATGATAGGCCCTAACTTTTAAAAATCTTGCTTTCCTTCAAATGATTTCATTAGAACAACTCTGTTCAGATGATTTTTGGTTCAGTTGGTTTTAATGGTAGCAATGTATGAAATATCTTGCTATGTTTTCATCTTTGGTTTGATTATTCGTTGAATCCTTTGAGTGTACAGTTGGATTAGATTCTTATGTTGAAATATCTTCTTTGTGTTTTGAATTTTGGTTAGATTCCGTAGAAATGCTTGCATGGATAAGATATGATATCAACTCTGTTGGAGTCCTTGAAATGATTTTTTTGAAATCGATTTCTGTCGGAGCCTAGTTTTGAGCATTTGTTGGAAACGACTCTGTTGGAGTCCTTGTAATGTTTCTTTTTGTATGGTTCATCTTCTATCGAAGCCTAGTTTTGAGCACTTGTTGGAAACAACTTTGTTGGAGTCCTTGCTATATCCTCATGTGAATGTGACTCCTGTTAAAATCCTTGATGTGCTGCATGTTGGTTTGACTTCTGATGTAATCCCTCGCTGTGAATGCTTATAGATCCGACTCAGTGTAAATGTTTGCTGTGTTTATTTAAGAATTCAACTCAGTTGTAAATATTACTGCGTTGTTTATGAATTCGGCTCAGTAGATATGTTTGCTGAGTTGGTTTTGGATTCGACTCTCTCTCTTAATGTTGTTGTGGTTATATTTAGTTCGATTCTGTGGAAATGTGTGTTGGGTTACTTAACAAACTCGACTCTGTTTGAGTCCCTGCTGTATTTTTGTATTAGCTCGACTTCGGTTAAACCTTGCTGAGCTTATGATATGGAGGAGACTTCTGTAAAGTCCTTGCTGTGGTTATCTTTCTTGAATTCAGCTTCTGATATAAGTCCTTGCTGTATATTAGTAGGGATTAGATTCAGTTGAATGTTGCTGTGTATTTACATGTTTTGATTCGATTGAATGTCATTTGTGTATTTATGTGTTTCGATTGGTTGAATGTTGTTGTGTATTACATGTTTGATTCGAGTTGAATGTTGCTATGTATTACGTGTTTTGATTTAGTTGAATGTTGCTGAGTGTTTCAACTCAGTGGGAATGTCACTGTGTTTGCACATGGTTACGTATTTTGTCTATTGTGTTATCTAGTCTCGTGTTTGACTAAGATAAAGAGTTCCTAGTTGTGCCGTGTCAGGCGATGGCGTTGGATATTTTTCATGTTTAATGAATGATATGGAAAGTTTTTTGAGTCTATTTGGGTTGGATTATTTATTATTGCTTTGTCGCGAGAGCTCTTGTATTGCTTAATAGCTACAGGTGATTTTTATATTTGAATTTTGATGAAACTGTAGTTTCTTCTTGTTATCTCGACTGATTTAGTCACATGCGTTTAATGTAATTGCATTATTCTTGAGAAGTTGGTACAGTCCTGAACATGATTGGAATGGAAATCTGAATGTCTCTATTTCTTTCTCCTCAACTGTAAATTTTATGTTGATATATATATAACTGTAGGAATAATAAGATATTCTCTTCTTGTCTACAAACTATGAATGTTTTCTTCTTTGTAACCATATGTGAACTCTACAATACATGCACAAGAAGAGTAGACTATTAAATTTTATGTAGAGACTGGTAAAAATAGTATTGCAGTATAAGTTCGTATACTTGTAAATTCCATTGAAATAATGTTATGAGTATAAAGGAACCCCGTCAGTTGAGCTTGTTGGATATTATAATCTGCCTTTGTGGAATTGTTAGAAACATACTTCTTGGAAACACGAACTGATAGGATATTCATTTTTGAATGGAATAATTTGTTGGATTATTGTTGTCCTTGAGATACAGATGGATGGATGTTTTGGAATCATTTTGTTCTTCTTAGTCTCTAATATCTATGATGAGTCATCTGAAAATATTTAGGTTTAATTGGTCAGCTATAATATGAGTTATGCGTTATAGTCATGTTAGAATTGTAGAAAGATTATTGGCCTGATTCATGTTTAAGAATTTGATGAAATGATTTCATTTAAACAGGTTGTTCAATGAGAGCAATTGGTAGAATGTAATTTTTGTAAGAATTAGTGATTATCATGCTCGTTCACGAAGAACCGACCCGTGTTGGCAATTTTTGCGAGATGGTTGCCGTAAGTGGTAAAGGCATGCAGATACGATATGATGCTCAGATTATTTAATTTGGTTTTATGATGAATTCAACTAGACTTCCCTAATTGTATTATATGAAGAAAGTTGTTCTTATCTTTGTTGAGTATTGTATCAAATATTTGAATGCATAGATTGTAATTGTTTGGCTTAGAATTAAATGAAATGAGGGAATTGATACTATATGGCTGTATTTTTATTGTGATGGATTGATCCTCTTTGGTTCGATTGTTTTGAAGTGCATTTTTATTATTATTATATACCTTGGAGACATTTTTATTCTCTAAGTAGGCCTTGTAAATATTTTGTGACTAAACACTTGTGAATGATTAGTAGTTCTGTTATATTCCATATAAGGCTAATTTGGAAATTAGTCCACTATCTTCCAAGAAGATAAGGTTCAAATAAACCTTAATAGGTAGCTAAACGGGAAGAGTAATCTATTACTCCCTAACCTTGATCTAAGCAAGACAACGTGCATAATGAATCTAAATCACTATATCTTAATACAAATAAGTAAGATATAATTCAGTTTTGGAAAACCGATATAAACCTAAAAGGGCATATTTAGCATCCTTAAGAGGATACTTAGGGCTACTGCCCATTTTCGTTGATTAATATAATTGTGAATCAAAGAACTCTTGACGAGATCTCGAATCTTATTAAATTTATCTCTGTGAAATGGATCTTAAATAAGTAAGGCAACTCAATGATGAGGAACCCAGGAGTTGGGATAAGACTACCCGGAAAGGAGAGTCTTAAAGTATAATTTCAACTCAACATAAGTAACACCTTAAGAAAAGTAGATCGTTCTGAGGTGGTTTTGTAGGATGATGGCACATGTCGACTGCAGGGTTATACCTTCGAGAAGATTAGGATATTCTCATGGATACAACAATGTAGGTGACTTATGGCGACACCCTTGCATTGATCGTTAAGATTTGCACTTTAAACTCGAACAAGTTTTTACTCGGGAGCTAGTTAGGTACATGGTCATGTTATGAGGCTGCCCATGGAGATTTGGGGTACCTTGACACACAGGGTTAACTAGGGTTGACCCAGTATGTCAGCTTATCCCTAGTCCTCGAGAGCATCCTTATAACGTTGTCATGTTATTAATCCGTTTATGAGTGAACGAATTGGGAGAGGGATAATGATGTGAAGTCAAGTATAAGACATTCTATATAACATCGAGTGGGGTGGAGGACGTATTCTAGATTGATGTGTATGTCGTCAAGGAATATGAGACATGAACAGTATGTTTCAAAACTTTGGCCAAAGTATTGCAAGCTGCTGATTGCGTTGTCCTATATCGCCTAGTCTAAGGGACGTGATGCCAATGAATAATGGTAACAATTATTTAGATAGGTTCCTTGGGTAGAGCATTCTAAAATCCTATTTAGGGAAGAGAACCGCAAGAGTGTGGTGTTAAAATAAAAATGCCAACTCTATGACATTCATGAATAGATCGGTAGATTACCGAATCATGGAATGAATAGATGCGTGGTATACTGTGAGTCATTATTACTAAACTGCATATGGTTATCTGTTATAAGAATGGTTGTTTTGATTTGTGAGTTCTAAATTATGTATTTAGAACTAGGAAGCATTTATCAAAAAAATAAAAATTACTTGTTCTAATGTACTAAATTGGGGAATGTTACATCTTGGTATCAGAGCTGAAGGTTGCAGCTCTTGGACCTATTGTGTCCATAATCTGATAAAAACCTAAATTTTCTTGTAACAGAAAATGGTTAGAACAAGGGGGAACGTTGCGAATAATGCTCCACCTGAAGGAGGGGTGGCAACAACCCAAAAACTTGATGAGATCCTTGCTGCCCTATTGGACACAAGAGATCGTTTGGTTGTACTTGAACAACAAGTAATGGGAAATGAGGAGGATGATGAAGCTGGTAATGACAATCAGCAACCTCCTGAGGACAACCCCGATATGGGTGTTGATAATAACGCTGGAAATGCACCTGTCCAACTAGAAAACAAAAAGGCCAGGTTGGCAGTGGAACTCACTAATGATATAAAAAGGATAAGCCCACCTAAATATGATGGCACCACATTAGGAGATGGAGCTAAGAATTGGCTCTAGCAAAATGGAGAAGTACTTTGCAATAAGAAACTTTTCAGAGGAAACCAAAGCTATTTGGGGAGCCTATTAACTTTCCCACGAAGCATCTTCGTGGTGGGACAGCCGTAAAGCTGAGCTAAATATTGATGAGACCAATATCACTTGGGATCAATTTAATGGCTATTTTAGGCAATGTTGGCTGCCATAACTTTTCTATGATCAGAAAATGACAGAATTCCAGAACTTAGCTCAAGGGAAGCTAATGGTAACTGAATATTGGGAGTGGCTTACGAAACTCCTCAAGTACGTACTGCAATATCAAATTGACGAGAAGTTCAGAATACGAAAAATTTATCATGGGACTGAAACCCGTGATAGGAGGAGAGGTCGATGTTCACAGCCCAACCACTATGGAAGGAGTTGTTGAAAAGGCCATAAGGCAAGAAAAAATATTAAAGGCTATTTCTGCTCATAAAGAGGAAGTGCGGAAGAAGATTGTAAACCCTTCTTCAACTTCACTTGCACCCAAGAAGGGGCCATGGAAAATTTTGGAAACAGAAGTAAGTTTCCAGGGGATAATAGTAAGAAAACGATAGCAAATAAACCTACTGGAAATGTAAGGGATGGTTTTGCCAAAAATTATAACAATGGGCAGAAACCCTATGGAGGACAACATGATAATTTTAAGGCTGGAAGTAATTTTGAGCCTAAAAAGGGACTTGTAGGAGGCTGCTACAATTGTGGCAAAGACCACTACGCCAATCAGTTCCCTTTGAAGAAGGATGATCATAATCAGTAGCATAAGATACATGCTACAGTAGCTGACAAGCAAGCTGAAAAGCAAGTGACACCAATAGAAGTTCCGGGTAAGTTATTTGGCATACCTATCACTATTCTTTTTGATACCGGAGCTACTGAATGTTTTATTTCTAGTAAACTTGCTTCTAAACTTAAGAGAAAAGCTGGAAAAATGGATAAATCTTGGACTGTACAGTATGGTAATAACTCTGTTCATACAGTGAGTATGTGTCTTTTTGGGGCAGTCCTTGACTTACCTAACTTTTCCACTGAAGTTGACCTCTATGTTGCACCTTTGGGATCCTATGACATTGTCATCGGTGTTAATTGGTTAGCTGACCATAAAGCAAAAGTAGACTACTTTGAAAATAAAATAAGATGTTTAGATGATCGTCTAAAAACAACAGAGATACAAGGAGTGAAACGGGAAATTTCGGTTAGGAAGCTATCAGCTATGCAACTTAAAAAGGCTAAAAACAAAGGATGTACCTTATATGCAGTAAAGATATCTAAATTTTTAGAAGAAGATGGTGATTCCATGAAATGATTCCCTCTGTTGCAAAGTTTCAAGGATGTTTTTCCGGAGGAATTACCAGGTTTACCACCCAAAAGGGAATTTGATTTCACTATTGAAATCAAACCAGGAACGGAACCTATTTCCAAGGCACCTTATCGGATGACTACTACAGAGTTAGTCGAGCTTAAGGCACAATTGCAAGAAATTTTATCTAAGGGTTTGATTAGACCAAGTGTTTCACCTTGGGGAGCGCCAGTAATATTTGTAAAAAAGAAGGATGGAACACTTAGGCTGTGTATTGACTATCGGATGTTAAACAAAGCAAAAATCAAGAACAGATACCCACTTCTAAGGATTGGCGATCTTTTGATGGATGCATGGGGCAGAGTTTATTCCAAGATAGATCTTTGATCTAGTTATCATCAATTAAGGATTAGAGAAGAAGATATTCATAAAAAGCGACTTTCTCGAACCAGTGCAGACATTATGAATTCACGGTTCTACCCTTTGGATTAACTAATACACCGCAAATTTTATGAACTTAATGAATAATATCTTTCAAGAATATTTGGACAAGTTTGTACTTGTATTCTTGGACCATATTCTCATTTATTCTAAAAGTGTTGAGGAGCACAATGAGCATTTGAAGATAGTTTTGGAAATTTTGAGAAAAAGAAAGTTATACGGTAAGTTATCCAAATGTTCTTTCTTTGATACTGAAGTTCACTATTTGGGTCATGTCATTAGTAAAGAAGGAATTGCAGTAGATCCTTCAAAAATAGTGGCAATAATCGAGTGGCCTACACAAAGAATGTGCACGAAGTAAGAAGCTTCATGGGTCTTGCGGGTTATTATAGAAAATTTGTTAAGACTTTTCTTACGTGGCTGCACCAATAACTTCATTACGAGAAGAAGGATAAGAAATTTATTTGGAATGATAAGTGTGTTGCTTTCAAAAGTTTGAAAATCCGGTTGACTTCAAGTACCTATATTAGTTGTACTGAGACCTAATGGGAGCTTTTATGTTGTAACAGATGCTGCCACGGGGAAGGCCTTGATGGAGTTTTCTTACAAAATGATCAAGTCATAGCATATGAAAGTAGAAAATTAAGTTACATGAGCTGAATTATGCCCCTCATGATTTGGAGCTTCTTGCCATTGTTCATGCACTTCAAGTCCTGGAGACACTATTTACTTGGGAAACCTTTTGAGTTGAAAACCGATCACTTAGGACTAAAATATATTTTCACTCAAACCTGATCTAAATGCCGAGACAGAGAAGGTGGTTAGAGTTTTTATCCCAATATGATTTTGATATTAGCTACATCAAAGGGAAAGAGAATAGAGTAGCAGATTCTCTGAGTCGTAGGAAGCACATTTATGCTATTATACTATTAAGAACTCGGTTTAAGGATGAGGTAAAAAGTGCCTCAAAATCTGATATATACTTTCAGCAAGTAAAAACAACGCTTGTTGCAGAACCTAATGATGAAAGGTATAAAGGTTTTCGTTTTGATAAGGAAGGAATCTTACGTTATGAAAACAGGGTATATGTACCTTTGCTAAATGATTTGAGAAAGAAGTTGTTAGTTGAATTTCATAATTCATCTTTCTCTGAACACCCGGGTATCACAAAAATGCTTGCTGATCTAAAACAACAATACTTTTGGAAAGGTATGAAAAAGGATGTTATTGATTTTGTGACTCATTGTCTTGAATGTCAGCGGGTTAAGGCAGAACACATGCACCCTGCTAGACTATTATATCCCCATAGCATACCGTAGTACAAATGGAAAGTAATAAGCATGGACTTTGTACAAGGGTTACCTATGTCCAGGAATAAACATGATGTTATCCTGGTAGTTGTAGATAAACTAACTAAGGTAGCTCATTTCATCACTGGAAATCTAAAGGATGATTCACCAGTGTTGGCCAAAAGATTTGTGCATGAAATTTTCAGGTTACATGGTGTACCAGAATTGATTATATCTGACAGGGATCCTAGAATGACATCAAGATTTTGGCAAACGCTTAATACAGCTCTTGGAACGAAACTAAACTTTAGTTCTGCATATCATCCGGAAACGGATGGACAAACCGAGAGAGTAAATCAAGTGTTGGAAGATATGTTGCGAATGTATTGCATGGATCAACAGTATAAATGGGAAGAGTATCTTCCATTAGTTGAGTTCACATACAACAACACTTATCACTCATCTCTTAAAATGGCACCTTTTGAAGAACTTTATGGAAGAAAGTGCAGAACCCCTGTTAGTTGGGATAGTATTGAGGATAGAGTGGTAATTGGGCGAAATCATCACCTGAAATGGAATAGCAAGTAAAGTTGATTCGTGACGTTTAAACAAAGCAAGCAGATAGCGGAAGAGCTATGCTGACCTTAAGCGGGTTGATCGAAGGTTTGAACTTGGCGAGAAGGTTTTTCTTCGTGTTAAACCTAGAAAGAGTTCTATAACTTTTGGCAAGGCTGCCAAGTTATCACCTCGTTATGTGGGACCTTTCGAAATTGTCAAGAAAATCAATCCTGTAGCTTATCGATTAGCATTACCACCTGCTTTATCTCACATGCATGATGTTTTCCATATTTCTTTGCTTAAGAAATACGTTTCAGATTTGTCACATGTTTTAAATTGGAATTCCTTGTAGGTCCAAGACCCAGGAATAATCGTGGTTAAACCCACATGAGTGCTGGAAACTCACCAATTGCATTTGAGAAATCATGAAATATAGCAATGTAAGGTCCAGTGGGACCAGTTTAACGAAGAAAGTGCAACTTGGGAAAATCTGGAAGAGATGAAAATTGCTTTTCCCTTTCTTTTTGAACAGAATGAAATCTGTTGACAAAACATTTTTTATGAACTTATCTTTTCATGTCTTTATGAAAGCCAGATTGAGGCAAACATTATTCAGGTTGAATAAAATGTATCGTGACATTGATTTCTGGAACTATTCAAGTTGGAAATAGTCTTATTGTATTGTGAACTAATAAATTGGTTGACCTGAAGGTAAATCAAAATATGTAATCATCGGGACGATGAATCTTTTAGGAGGGAAGCATGTAACACCCTGAACTATTGTTACTTCCTCCTGAGTATTCAAGTGTTGATATATGATTTCTTCTATATAAGGATGTGTTCCTTTGATTGTGAAGTCATGCTTGATATGGATTGTATCTTCTTTGCTCTTGAAGATCTTTGACTGAGTCAGGATATGCTTGGACTCTTTTATTTCTTTCATTTTTAGCACCTGAGTTCAATTTGATTTTGGGAGGAATTGTGGATTTATCCAGTCTTTATGACTCAACCTTGGATCAGTTGCATTGATCCAAGAGATGTTTTAAGTTTATTTAGGATGAACAAAAAATATCGACCTTACGAAAGTTGCAGTCCGGATGAGTTGAATGAGCAATTAGGAGTTTAACTCAGGCTGATCGTGTAAAATGAATTTGGTTTCTGAAATCATAATATCAGGAAGGCCTAGACCTTAAGCTAGGTAAGAAATTCTGGTGTATACTGCAAGCTTATTAGCTATACCAGATAGAATCCATTACGGGGATGTTATACCCTGCTTGGTTCTAATACTGATCGGTCCTACTTGTGAGACCTAGACTGAATTCGTTAAGGTTAATAACCTTAACCTAAACTATAACCTATTGGTTGAATGATTGCTAATCTAAACTAACCCTAAACTATAAGCGTAATGCTCCTAAGGTTAGCTACACCTAGCACTATGTAAGTAAGACTAATGTCTTACCTTATGATCTAACCTATGTTCTAACCTATCTTAACTAATGATAATGGATGGAGGGGGACCTATGAAGGGGTGCGAGTCATGGGCGGTGGTTTCCATGGCATTAAATGAGGTGGATAAGGATGAAGGACTTGGGATTTGGCGGAGGTTGCTAACGGCTATTGTGACCTGACGTGGCAGCATCGCCAAATTTTGAAATGGTTTCTATTTTCATTTGACAATCACCAACTTAGGCGGTCGGTGGCAATGGAGAATAGGCGGGAATCTTGGAGTTAATGCCATTGATGAACTTCGGTTCCTGAGCACGGATTGCTTGGGAAGGCATGCAAATGGAAAATTTGTTGGTATTTTGGTTTTCCATGCATTCCATTTTTCTCTCTGCTTGATGACTAGTTCTTCGAACCAGTCTACTCTATGTTGCATGGAAACCTTGAGAATATCTAACTCTTTTCTCTGTCGGGGAAAGTTTATAAGGCATGAAGGTAATAATTTATTGTTGTTTAATCTATCGTGGAAGAAGAAGAGAAGGTGTGAGCACATTCAGAGGTCTTCTTCGGATTTTTACGTGACACTATCAGGCATGATAGGCCCTAATTTTTAAAAATCTTTCTTTCCTTCAAATGATTTCATTAGAACAACTGTTAAGATGATTTTTGGTTGATTGGTTTTAATGGTAGAAATGTATGAAATATCTTGCTGTGTTTTCATGTTGGTTCAATTATTCTGTTGAATCCTTGTTGAGTGTACAGATTGGATTAATTATTGTTGAAATATCTTGCTGTGTTTTACATTTTGGTTAGATTCCTTAGAAATGCTTGCAAGGATAATATATGAAATCGACTCTGTTGGAGTCCTTGAAATGATTTTTGTTGATATCGACTTCTGTCGAAGCCTTGTTGTTAACACTTGTTGGAAGCGACTCTGTTGGAGTCCTTGAAATGTTTTTTTATGGTTCGTCTTCTATTGAAGCCTAGTTTTGAGCACTTGTTGGAAATGACTCTGTTGGAGTCCTTGCTATATTCTCATGTGAATGCGACTCCTGTTAAAATCCTTGATGTGCTGCGTGTTGGTTCAACTTATGATGTAAGCCCTCACTGTGAATACTTATAGATCCGACTCAGTGCAAATGGTTGTTGTGTTTATTTAAGAATTCGACTCAGTTGTAAATATTACTGCGTTGTTTATGAATTCGGCTCAGTAGATATGTTTGTTGAGTTGGTTTTGGATTTAACTCTCTCTCTCTCTCTTATGTTTTTGTTGTTTTATTTAGTTCTATTCTGTGGAAATGTGTATTGGGTTACTTAACAAACCCGAATCTGTTTGAGTCCCTGCTATATTTTTGTATTAGCTCAACTTGATTAAACCTTCTTGAGCTTAAGATATGGAGGTGACTTGTAAAGTCCTGCTTTATGGTTATCTTTCTTGAATTCAGCTTCTGATATAAGTCCTTGTTGTATATTAGTAGGGATAAGATTCAGTTGAATGTTGCTATGTATTTATGTGTTTCGATTGATCGAATGTTTCTTTGTGTATTTACGTGTTTCGATTGATTGAATGTTGTTATGTATTACATGTTTTGATTGATTAAATGTTTCGTGTATTACGTGTTTGATTCGATTGAATGTTGCTTTGAGTGTTTCGACTCAGTGGGAATGTTGCTGTGTTTGCACATGGTTACGTCTTCTGTCTATTGTGTTATCTAGTCTCATGTTTGACTGAGATAAAGAGTTCCTAGAGATGTGTCATGTCAGGGGATGGCGTTGGATATTTTCCATGTTTAAGGAATGATATGGAAAGTTTTGTTGAGTCTATTGGGGTTGGATTATTTATTACTGCTTTGTCGTGAGAGCTCTTGTATTGCTTAATAAGCTACAGGTGATTTTTATATTTGAATTTTGATGAAACTGTAGTTTCTTCTTGTTATCTCGACTGATTTAGTCGCATGCGTATAATGTAATTACATTATTCTTGAGAAGTCGGTACAGTCCTGAACATGATTGGAATGGAAATCTGAATGTCTCTGTTTCTTTCTCCTCAGCTGTAAAGTTTATGTTGATATATATAACTGTAGGAATAATAAGATATTCTCTCCTTGTCTAGAAACTATGAATGTTTTCTTCTTTTGTATCCTTATGTGAACTCTACAGTACAGGCATAAGAAGAGTAGACTGTTAAATTGTATGCAGAGACTGGTTAAAATAGTATTGCAGTATGAGTTCGTATACTTGTAAATACCATTGAAATAATGTTATGATTATAAAGGAACCCGTCAGTTGAGCTTGCTGGATATTATAATCTACCTTTGTGGAATTGTTAGAAACATACTTGTTGGAAACACGAACTGATAGGATATTCATTTTTGAATGGAATAATTTGTTGGATTATTGCTTATCCTTGAGATACAGATGGATGGATGTTTTGGAATCATTTTTTTCTTCTAAATCTCTAATATCTATGATGAGTCATCTAAAAATATTTAGGTTTAATTGACAGCTATAATATGAGTTATGCGTTATAGTCATGTTAGAATTGTAGAAAGATTAATGGCCTGATTCATGTTTAAGAATTTGATGAAATGATTTCATTTAAACAAGTTGTTCAATGAGAGCAATTGGTAGAATGTAATTGTTTTAAGAATTAGTGCTTATCATGCTTAGTTCACTGAACTGACCCGTGTTGGCAATTTTTGCAGATGGTTGCCGTAAGTGGTAAAGGCACGCAGATCTGATATGATGCTCAGATTATTTAATTTGGTTTTATGATGAATTCCAACTTGACTTCTCTAATTGTATTATATGAAGAAAGTTGTTCTTATGCTGTTGAGTATTGTATCAAATATGTTGAATGCATAGATTGTAATTATTTGGCTTAGAATTAAATGAAATGAGGGAATTGATACTATATGGCTGTATTTGTATTGTGATGGATTGATCCTCTTTGGTTCGATTGTTTTGAAGTGCATTTTTATTATTATTGTATACCTTGGAGATATTTGGATTCTCTAAGTAGGCCTTGTAAAGATTTTTGACTAAACACTTGTGAATGATTAGTAGTTCTGTTATATTCCATATAAGGCTAATTTGGAAATTAGTCCACTGTCTTCCAAGAAGATAAGGTTCAAATAAACCTTAATAGGTAGCTGAACGGGAGGAGTAATCTATTACTCCCTAACCTTGATCTAAGCCAAGACAACGTACATAATGAATCTAAATCACTATATCTTAATACAAATAAGTAAGATATAATTCAGTTTTGGAAAACCGATATAAACCTAAAAGGGTATATTTAGCATCCTTAAGAGGAGACTTAGGGCTACTACCCATTTTCGTTGATTAAGATTATTGTGAATCAATGAACTCTTGACGAGATCTCAAATCTTATTAAATTTCTCTCTGTGAAATGGATCTTAAATAAGTAAGGCAACTCAATGATGAGGAACCCAGGAGTTGGGATAAGACTAACCGGAAAGGAGAGTCTTAAAGTATAATTTCAACTCAACATAAGTAACACCTTAAGATAAGTAGATCTTTCGAGGTGGTTTTGTAGGATGATGGCACATGTGGACTACAGGGTTGTACCTTCGAGAAGATTAGGATCTTATCGCGGATACAACAATGTAGGTGGCTTATGGCGACACCCTTTGCATTGATCGTTAAGATTTACACCTTAAACTCGAACAAGTTTTTACTCGGGATCTGGTTAGGAACATGGTCATGTTATGAGGCTGCCCTTGGAGATTTGGGGTACCTTGACACACAGGGTTAACTAGGGTTGACCCAGTATGTCAGCTTATCCCTAGTCCTCGAGAGCATCCTTATAACGTTGTCATGTTATTAATCCGTTCCTGAGTGAACGACTTGGGAGAGGGATGGCTGACAGAAGTCAGTATGAGACATTCTATATAACATCGAGTGGGGTGGAGGACGTATTCCAGATTGACGTGTATGTCATCAAGGAATATGAGACATAAACAGTATGTTTCAAATCTTTGGCCAAAGTATCACAAGCTGCTGATTGCGTTGTCCTATATCACCTAGTCTAAGGGACGTGATGCCGATGAATAATGGTAACAATTATTCAGATAGGTTCCTTGGGCAGAGCATTCTGAAATCCCAGTTTAGGGAAGAGAACCGCAAGAGTGTGGTGTTAAAATAAAAATGCCAACTCTATGACACTCATGAATAGATCGGTAGATTACCGAGTCATGGAATGAATAGATCGGTGGTATACCGAGTCATTACAGCTGCATATGGTTATCTGTTATAAGAATGATTGTTTTGATCTGTGAGTTCTAAATTATGTATTTAGAACTAGGAAGCACTTATCAAAAAAATAAAATTACTTGTTCTAATGTACTAAATTGGGGAATGTTACATCTTGGTATCAGAGCTGAAGGTTGCAGCTCTTGGACCTATTGTGTCCATAATCTGATAAAAACCTAAATTTTCTTGTAACAGAAAATGGTTAGAACAAGGGGGAACGTTGCGAATAATGCTCCACCTGAAGGAGGGGCGGCAACAACCCAAAACTTGATGAGATCCTTACTGCCCTATTAGACACAAGAGATTGTTTGGCTGTACTTGAACAACAAGTAATGGGAAATGAGGAGGATGATGAAGCTGGTAATAACAATCAGCAACCTCCTGAGGACAACCCCGATATTGGTGTTGATAATAACGTTGGAAATGTACCTGTCCAACCAAAAACAAAAAGGCCAGGTTGGTAGTGAAACTCACTAATGATATAAAAAGGATAATCCCACCTAAATATGATGGCACCACATTAGGAGATGGAGCTGAGAATTGGCTCAGCGAAATGGAGAAGTACTTTGCAATAAAAAAAATTTCAGAGGAAACCAAAGCTATTTGGGGAGACTATCAACTTTCCCATGAAGCATCTTCATGGTGGGACAGCCGTAAAGCTGAGCTAAATATTGATGAGACCAATATCACTTGGGATCAATTTAAGGGCTATTTTAGGCAACGTTGGCTGCCACAACTTTTCTATGATTAGAAAATGATAGAATTCCAGAACTTAGCTCAAGGGAAGCTAACGGTAACTGAATATTGGGAGTGGTTTACGAAACTCCTCAAGTATGTACCACAATATCAAACTGATGAGAAGTTCAGAATATGAAAATTTATCATGGGACTGAATCCCATGATAGGAGGAGAGGTCGATGTTCATAGCCCAACCACTATGGAAGGAGTTGTTGAAAAGGCCATAAGGCAAGAATAGAAATTAAAGGCTATTTCTACTCATAAAGAGGAAGTGCGGAAGAAGATTGTAAACCCTTCTTCAACTTCACTTCCAGGGGATAATGGTAAGAAAATGATAGCAAATAAACCTGCTAGAAATGTAAGGGATGGTTTTGCCAAAAATTATAACAATGGCGTAAACCCTATGGAGGACAACGTGATAATTTTAAGGATAGAAGTAATTTTGAGCCTAAAAAGGGAGCTGTAGGAGGCTGCTACAATTGTGGCAAAGACCACTACGCCAATCAGTGCCCTTTGAAGAAGGACGATCGTAATCAGAAGCATAAGATACATGCGATAGCAGACAAGCAAGCTGAAAAGCAAGTGACACCAATAGAAGTTACATGTAAGTTATTTGACATACTGTCACTATTCTTTAGATATCTACCGGAGCTCTGAATTTTTATTTCTAGTAAAATTACTTCTAAACTTAAAGAAAAGCTAGAAAAATGGATAAATCTTGGGTATGCGGTATGGTAATAACTCTGTTCATACGGTGAGTATGTGTCTTTTGGGCAGTCCTTGACTTACCTAACTTTTCCACTGAAGTTGACCTCTATGTTGCACCTTTGGGATCTATGACATTGTCATCGGTGTTAATTGGTTAGCTGACCATAAAGCAAAAGTAGACTACTTTGAAAAGAAAATAAGATGTTTAGATGATCGTC
The DNA here is from genome assembly GCA_018340775.1 of Taxus wallichiana var. yunnanensis. NCBI lineage: Eukaryota > Viridiplantae > Streptophyta > Pinopsida > Cupressales > Taxaceae > Taxus > Taxus wallichiana. The sequence goes on from CM031239.1 coordinate 627,984,989, forward strand.
TAAAAACAACGAGAGATACAGGAGTAAAATGAGAAATTTCAGTTAGGAAGCATCAATTTATCTATGCAACTTAAAAAGGCTAAAAACAAAGGATGTACCTTATATGCGGTAGTAAAGATATCTGAATTTTGAGAAGAAGATGGTGATTCAATGAAAGCGATTCCCTCTGTTGCAAATTTTCAAGGATGTTTTTCCGAAGGAATTAGCAGGTTTACCACCCAAAAGGGAATTTGATTTCACTATTGAAATCAAACCAGGAACGGAACCTATTTCCAAGGCACCTTATCGGATGACTACTACAGAGTTAGTCGAGCTTAAGGCACAATTGCAAGAACTTTTATCTAAGGGTTTGATTAGACCAAGTGTTTCACCTTGGGGAGCGCCAGTAATATTTGTAAAAAAGAAGGATGGAACACTTAGGCTGTGTATTGACTATCGGATGTTAAACAAAGAAACAATCAAGAACAGATACCCACTTCCAAGGATTGACGATCTATTTGATCAGATGCGTGGGGCAGCGGTTTATTCCAAGATAGATCTTCGATCTGGTTATCATCAATTAAGGATTAGAGAATAAGATATTCATAAAACAGCTTTTCGAACTAGGTACGGACATTATGAATTCATGGTTCTACCCTTTGGATTAACTAATACACCCGTAACTTTTATGAACTTAATGAATAATATCTTTCAAGAATATTTGGACAAGTTTGTACTTGTATTCTTGGACGATATTCTCATTTATTCTAAAAGTGTTGAGGAGCATAATGAGCATTTGAATATAGTTTTGGAAATTTTGAGAAAAAGAAAGTTATACGGTAAGATATCCAAATGTTCTTTCTTTGATACGAAGTTCACTATTTGGGTCATGTCATTAGTAAAGAAGGAATTGTTGTGGATCCTTCAAAAATAGTGGCAATAAGCGAGTGGCCTACACAAAGAATGTGCACGAAGTAAGAAGCTTCATGGGTCTTGCGGGTTATTATAGAAAATTTGTTAAGGACTTTTCTTACGTGGCTGCACCAATAACTTCATTACAGAAGAAGGATAAGAAATTTATTTGGAATGATAAGTGTCAAACTTGCTTTCAAAAGTTTGAAAATCCAGTTGACTTCAAGTACCTATATTAGTTGTGCGGACCCTAATGGGAGCTTTCTTGTTGTAACGGATGCTTCGGGAAGGCCTTGGTGGAGTTTTCTTACAAAATGATCAAGTCATAGCATATGAAAGTAGAAAACTTAAGTTACATGAGCTGAATTATGCCCATCATGATTTGGAGCTTGCTGCCATTGTTCATGCACTTCAAGTCTGGAGACACTATTTACTTGGGAAACCTTTTGAGTTGGCCCGATCACTTAGGACTGAAATATATTTTCACTCGGCTGATCTAAATGCCGAGACGAGAGAAGGTGGTTAGAGTTTTTATCCCAATATGATTTTGATATTAGCTACATCAAAGGGAAAGAGAATAGAGTAGTAGATGCTCGAGTCGTAGGAAGCACATTTCTGCTATTATACTATTAAGAACTCAGTTTAAGGATGAGGTAAAAAGTGCCTCAGAATCTGATATATAATTTTAGCAAGTAAAAACAACGCTTGTTGCAGAACCTAATGTTGAAAGGTATAAAGGTTTTCGTTTTGATAAGGAAGGAATCTTACGTTATGAAAACAGGGTATATGTACCTTTGCTAAATGATTTGAGAAAGAAGTTGTTAGTTGAATTTCATAATTCACCTTTCTCTGGACACCTGGGTATCACAAAAATGCTTGCTGATCTAAAACAACAATACTTTTGGAAAGGTATGAAAAAGTATGTTATTGATTTTGTGACTCATTGTCTTGAATGTCAGTGGGTTAAGGCAGAACACATGCACCCTGCTAGACTATTATATCCCCATAGCATACCGTAGTACAAATGGCAAGTAATAAGCATGGACTTTGTACCAAGGGTTACCTATGTCCAGGAATAAACATGATGTTACCCTGGTAGTTGTAGATAAACTAAGGTAGCTCATTTTATCATTGGAAATCTAAAGGATGATTCACCAAAGTGTTGGCCAAAAGATTTGTGCATGAAATTTTCAGGTTACATGGTGTACCAAAATTTATTATATCGACAAGGATCTTAGAATGACATCAAGATTTTGGCAAACGCTTAATACTGACTCTTGGAACAAAACTAAATTTCAGTTTTGCATATCATCCGAAAGCAGATGGAAAACCGAGATAGTAAATCAAGTGTTGGAAGATATGTTGTGAATGTATTGCATGGAATAGCAGTATAAATGAGAAGAGTATCTTCCGTTAGTTGAGTTTGCATACAACAACACTTATCACTCATCTCTTAAAATGGCACCTTTTGAAGAACTTTATGGAAGAAAGTGCGAGAACCCTGTTAGCTGGGATAGTATTGAGGATAGAGTGGTAATTGGGCCAAAAATCATCTTTGAAATGGAACAGCAAGTAAATTTGATTCGTGAACATTTAAACGAAGCGTGAGATAGGCAGAAGAGCTATGCTGACCTTAAGCGGGTTGATCGAAGGTTTGAACTTGGTGAGAAGGTTTTTCTTCGTGTTAAACCTAGAAATAGTTCGATAACTTTTGGCAAGACTGCCAAGTTGTCACCTCATTACATGGGACCTTTTGAAATTGTCAAAATAATCAATCCTATAGCTTATCGATTAGCATTACCACCTGCTTTGTCTCACATGCATGATGTTTTCCATATTTCTTTGCTTAAGAAATACGTTTCAGATTTGTCACATGTTTTAAATTGGAATTCCTTATAGGTCCAAGACCCAGGAATAATCGTGGTTAAACCCACATGAGTGCTAGAAACTTGCCAATTGCATTTGAGAAATCGTGAAATACAACAATGTAAGGTCCAGTGGGACCAGTTTAACGAAGAAAGTGCAACTTGGGAAAATCTGGAAGAGATGAAAATTGCTTTTCCCTTTCTTTTTGAACAAAATGAAATCTGTTGACAAAAAAATTATTATGAACTTATCTTTTCATGTCTTTATGAAAGCCAGATTGAGGCAAACATTATTCAGGTTGAATAAAATGTATCATGACATTGATTTCTGGAACTATTCAAGTTGGAAATAGTCTTATTGTATTGTGAACTAATAAATTGGTTGACCTGAAGGTAAATCAAAATATGTAATCATCGGGATGATGAATCCTTTAGGAGGGGAGCATGTAACACCCTGAACTATTGTTACTTCCTCCTGAGTATTCAAGTGTTGGTATATGATTTCTTTTGTATAAGGATGTGTTCCTTTGATTGTGAAGTCATGCTTGATATCGATTGTATCTTATTTGCTCTTGAAGATCTTTTTGAGTCAAGATATGCTTAGACTCTTTTATTTCTTTCATTTTTTTACTTTGAGTTCAATTTGAGTTTTCGAGGAATTGTGGATTTATCGTATTTATGACTCAACCTTGGATCAGTTGCATTGATGCAAGAGATGTTTTAAGTTTATTCGGGATGAACAAAAAAATTATCGACCTTACGAAAGTTGCAAGGTCTGAATGAGTTGAATGAGCAATTCCGAGTTTAACTCATGGGTGATCATGTAAAATGAATTTGGTTCCCGAAATCATAATATCGTATGGCCTAGAACTTAAGCCGGGTAGGGAGATTCAGGTGCATCCTTTGCAAGCTTATTAGCTATATCTTGGATAGAATCCATTACGGGGATGTTATACCTGCTTGGTTCTAATCTTGATCGGTCCTACTTGTGAGACCTAGATGAATCCGTTAAGGTTAATAACCTTAACTTAAACTAGAACCTATTGGTTGAATGATTGTTAATCCAAACTAACCCTAAACTATAAGCGTAATGCTCCTAAGGTTAGCTACACCTAGCACTATGGAAGTAAGACTAATGTCTTACCTTATGATCTAACCTATGTTCTAACCTATCTTAACTAATGATAATGGATGGAGGGGGACCTATGAAGGGGCGCGAGTCATGGGCGGTGGTTTCCATGGCATTAAATGAGGTGGATAAGGATGAAGGACTTGGGATTTGGCGGAGGTTGCTAATGGCTATTGTGACCTGACGTGGCAGCATCGCCAAATTTGGAAATGGTTGTTTGCTTTCATTTGGCAATCACCAACTTAGGCGGTTGGTGGCAATGGAGAATAGGCGGGAATCTTGGAGTTAATGCCATTGATGAACTTCAGTTCCTGAGCACGGATTGCTTGGGAAGGCATGCAAATGGAAAATTGGTTGGTATTTTGGTTTTCCATGCATTCTTTTTCTCTCTGCTTGATGACTGGTTCTTCGAACCAGTCTACTCTGTGTTGCATGGCAACCTTGAGAATATCTAACTCTTTTCTCTGTCGGGGAAAGTTTATAAGGCATGAAGGTAACAATTTATTGTTGTTTAATCTATCGTGGAAGAAGAAGAGAAGGCACGAGCACATTCAGAGGTCTTCTTCGGATTTTTACGCGACACTATCAGGCATGATAGGCCCTAACTTTTAAAAATCTTGCTTTCCTTCAAATGATTTCATTAGAACAACTCTGTTCAGATGATTTTTGGTTCAGTTGGTTTTAATGGTAGCAATGTATGAAATATCTTGCTATGTTTTCATGCTGGTTCGATTATTCTGTTGAATCCTTGTTGAGTGTACAATTGGATTCGTTACTGTTGAAATATCTTGTTGTGTTTTGCATTTTGGTTAGATTCCGTAGAAATGCTTGCAAGGATAATATATGAAATCGACTCTGTTGGAGTCCTTGAAATGATTTTGTTGAAATTGATTTCTGTCGAAGTTGAGTTTTGAGCACTTGTTGGAAATGACTCTATTGGAGTCCTTGTAATGTTTCTTTTTGTATGGTTCATCTTCTATCGAAGCCTAGTTTTGAGCACTTGTTGGTAACAACTCTCTTGGAGTCCTTGTTGTATTCTCATGTGAATGTGACTCCTGTTAAAATCCTTGATGTGCTGCGTGTTGGTTCGACTTCTGATGTAAGCCCTCGCTATGAATACTTATAGATCCGACTCAGTGCAAATGGTTGTTGTGTTTATTTAAGAATTCGACTCAGTTGTAAATATTACTGCGTTGTTTATGAATTTGGCTCAGTAGATATGTTTTCTGAGTTGGTTTTGGATTCGAATCTCTCTCTCTTAATGTTGTTGTGGTTATATTTAGTTTGATTCTGTGGAAATGTGTGTTGGGTTACTTAACAAACTCGACTCTGTTTGAGTCCCTGCTATATTTTTGTATTAGCTCGACTTCGGTTAAACCTTGTTGAGCTTAAGATATGGAGGTGACTTATGTAATGTCCTTGCTATGGTTATCTTTCTTGTATTCGGCTTCTGATATAAGTCCTTGCTGTATATTAGTAGGGATTAGATTTAGTTGAATGTTGCTGTGTATTTATGTGTTTGATTGATTGAATGTTGCTATGTATGTACGTGTTTCGATTCAGTTGAATGTTGTTGAGTGTTTCGACTCAGTGGGAATGTCGCTATGTTTGCACATGGTTACGTCTTCTATCTATTGTGTTATCTAGTCTCATGTTTGACTGAGATAAAGAGTTCCTAGCCATGTCAGGTGATGGCGTTGGATATTTTCCACATTTAAGGAATGATATGGAAAGTTTTGTTGAGTCTATTGGGGTTGGATTATTTATTACTTCTTTATCTTGAGAGCTCTTGTATTTCTTAATAAGCTACAGGTGATTTTAATATTCGAATTTTGATCAAACTGTAGTTTATTCTTGTTATCTCGACTGATTTAGTCGCATGCGTTTAATGTAATTGCATTATTCTTGAGAAATCGGTACAGTCCTAAACATGATTGGAATGGAAATCTAAATTTTTCTGTTTCTTTCTCCTCAGTTGTAAATTTTATGTTGATATATATAACTGTAGGAATAATAAGATATTCTCTTCTTGTCTAGAAACTATGAATGTTTTGTTCTTTGTACCCTTATGTGAACTCTGACAAGACAGGCATAAGAAGAGTAGACTGTCAAATTGTATGTAGAGACTGGTAAAAATAGTATTTCAGTATAAGTTCATATACTTGTAAATACCATTGAAATAATGTTATGATTATAAAGGAACCCGTCAGTTGAGCTTGATGGATATTATAATCTACCTTTGTGGAATTGTTAGAAACATACTTGTATGAAACACGAAGCGATAGGATATTCATTTTTGAATGGAATAAGTTGTTGGATCGTTGTTGTCCTTGAGATACAAATGGATGGATGTTTTGTAATCATTTTGTTCTTCTTAATCTCTAATATCTATGATGAGTCATCTAAAAATATTTAGGTTTAATTGGCAGCTATAATATGAGTTATGCGTTATAGTCATGTTAGAATTGTAGAAAGATTATTGGCCTGATTCATGTTTAATAATTTGATGAAATGATTTCATTTAAACAGGTTGTTCAATGAGAGCAATTGGTAGAATGCAATTGTTTCAAGAAATAGTACTTATCATGCTCAGTTCATAGAACTGACCCATGTTGGCAATTTTTGTAGATGGTTGCCGTAAGTGGTAAAGGCACGCAGATCGATATGATGCTCTGGGATTATTTAATTTGGTTTTATGATGAATTCAACTTGACTTCCCTAATTGTATTATATGAAGAAAGTTGTTCTTATCTTTGTTGAGTTTTGTATCAAATATCTTTGAATGCATAGATTGTAATTTTTTGGCTTAGAATTAAATGAAATGAGGGAATTGATACTTATGCATTTGTATTTGTATTTTGATGGATTGATCCTCTTTGGTTCGATTGTTTTGAAGTGCATTTTTATTATTATTGTATACCTTGGAGACATTTGGATTTTCTAAGTAGGCCTTGTAAAGATTTTGTGACTAAACACTTGTGAATGATTAGTAGTTCTGTTATATTCCATATAAGGTTAATTTGGAAATTAGTCCATTGTCTTCCAAGAAGATAAGGTTAAAATAAACCTTAATAGGTAGCTGAATGGGAAGAGTAATCTATTACTCCCTAACCTTGATCTAAGCCAGGACAACGTGCATAATGAATCTAAATCACTATATCTTAATACAATTAAGTAAGATATAATTCAGATTTTGGAAAATCGATATAAACCAAAAAGGGCATATTTAGCATCCTTAAGAGGATACTTAGGCTCTTGCCCATTTTCGTTGATTAAGATTATTGTGAATCAATGAACTATTGACGAGATCTCAAATCTTATTAAATTTCTCTCTGTGAAATGGAACTTAAATAAGTAAGGCAACTCAATGATGAGGAACCCAGGAGTTGGGATAAGACTACCCAGGAAAGGAGAGTCTTAAAGTATAATTTCAACTCAACGTAAGTAATGACTTAAGAAAAGTACATCATTCCGAGGTGGTTTTAGGATGACGGCACATGTCGATCATTGCGAGGGTTATACCTTCGAGAAGATTAGGATCTTCTCGCGGATACAACAATGTAGGTGACTTATGGCGACACCCTTACATTGATCATTAAGATTTACACCTTAAACTCGAACAAGTTTTTACTCGGGATCTAGTTAGGAACATGGTCATGTTATGAGGCTGCCCTTGGAGATTTGGGGTACCTTGACACACAGGGTTAACTAGGGTTGACCCAGTATGTCAGCTTATCCCTAGTCCTCGAGAGCATCCTTATAACGTTGTCATGTTATTAATCCGTTCTGAGTGAAGCGAATTAGAGAGAGGGATGGTGACAGAAGTCAGTATAAGACATTCTATATAACATCAGAGTGGGGTGGAGGATGTATTCTAGATTGACGAGTATGCCGTCAAGGAATATGAGACATGAACAGTATGTTTCAAAACTTTGGCCAAAGTATCACAAGCTGTTGATTGCGTTGTCCTATATCACCTAGTCTAAGGGACGTGATGCCGATGAATAATGGTAACAATTATTCGAGATAGGTTCCTTGGGCGAGTATTCTAAAATCCCGAGTTTAGGAAGAGAACCGCAAGAGTGTGGTGTTAAAATAAAACGCCAACTCTATGACACTCATGAATAGATCGGTAGATTCTTGAATCATGGAATGAATAGATCGGTGGTTACAGGAGTTATTACAATTGCATATGGTTATCTATTATAAGAATGGTTGTTTTGATTTGTGAGTTCTAAATTATGTATTTGGAACTAGGAGGCATTTATCAAAAAAAAATTACTTGTTCTAATGTACTAAATTGGGGAATGTTACAACACGTGGCAAGTGAGAAATCGGGTGTGCGAGGCACGCAGAGGTTTTGGGGAAAATTTTCCTTTTTCAAAAGGAGGTAAAATGTGCAGAATTGTCCTGCGGTTTCATTGGGATTTACATTGTGGACACATGGTAGGCCCAGGAAGGAGGCGGGGAAAGATGGAATTTTTTTCCAATTTTTCAAAAGCTTATAAAATGATAAATTTTGATCCCGGGCCCAATCTAATCATATTGCATCACATGTCCGGCATTATTAAAAAATTAAAAAAGTAACCCAAGCTTATATTGGTGAGGATTTAAAGTTGAAGGCGATTCACGGTTCTTGTACGTTGCACCATTTTGGCCACCATGGGAGCTCTAGGAAACTTGGAATTGTGAATTTTGCATTAAATTTCGTCAAATTTTTGGTGATTAGTGTCATTTTGGCCTTCAAAATCATTGGGATTACTTTCATGGCTTAATTTGTAGATCTGAGATGTTTTTGAAATGAAAATTTTCCCTAATCTATCCAAACATGTGAAATGTCAAATTTGAAAGTTGTAGAGGTAATTTTAAAAGGTGAAATGATGAGTGGAAAGGCATCTGCATGCATTGATGATGAAAAATGTGCCTCCAGGAAGGATAATGATCCAAATATTTGTAATGATTCAACCTTTTTAAACACTTGGCAATTTTTGTTGCGAATCTGTTAAATGTCATTTTTCAGTGAATCATGAGGAATTGTTGTAACAAACTTGATCCCTTGGCATATTCTTTTCTTGGGAAAGAAGGCTCCAATGTGGCAAGAGATATATAATGCATTTTTGAGAAATGTAAATGGTCAGAGAAACTTAGAATTTCATGGGAAAATTTGGGAAGAAGCCCATTCTTTGAGAAACCACCTAAGAACCATTTCTAATTCCTTTTTGCATCAGATTTGTATCATGTTGAGTTGGTTTCAGTTGTAAAGCCATCAACAAGCTCTGAGATTGTTCTTATAACATTCCCCTACTGATAAATTTGGTCATTTTGGATTATTTTGTGTTATCTCTTGGAAAAATTTTCATGCACTTATGTTTCAAAATGTTTTCAATTTGTGTTTCTTGCTCCTATTGTAGTCTTGTATTTAAAATATCTCTTGATCATACATGGTCTCATTTCTTGTTAATAGTTTAGTGGAATCTACAAGTATCACATTTAGAAGAGATTTCATTTAATAAAAAGATAAACAGATTTAAAATCACTTTACCTTCCTTGAATTATGAGATTGTTGTAAACCTAGTTACTCCCTGTCTAAAATCTCCCACAAAAAATTCACTTAGAATAACTAATCCTACCCCATACTACCCTTGCATTACACGTGTGTCAACATAAGAATACAATCCATTTACAAAAATGCACAAATAAAATCGGGATCATACCATGTCTTAAAAACATTTCCATCATTTAGTAGTGACAACTTTGTTGAGTTTGAATAATGGAAAATTGATCATGTTTTCCCAAGGCCATCTCCATACAATATGCACAAGTATAAGGATATTTCCACCTCCTTCACAAAAAAATGCTGCAATATAGGTTCTCTTACCTTGGTTGAAAGGTACAACCTAAAATAGTGAGGATTAGATCAAAATTCTTTCAAGGTGATACCCACTTCTTCAAATCTTGAGTGCTAACAAGTCATATAAATTGCTTCCCTAGATACAAAATAACATATAAATCATTTATCTACCTCTGAGTGTCTTTTAAAATGCATGATGCTACTCAAGTTGTGAAGGAAATTATATCCGGGTACCAACAAGCCCAAATTCGATAAGTATGCAAGAGCAGGGTCGGCAAGTGGGGCCTAATGATGTAAAGAGAGATCAAAGCTCGATAGTAGAATATTGAATGCGAAAGGTTCGAAGTTTTAGACTTTGCATACAATTTAACTCAAGGACGGAATCTGTCTTAGTTAAACAGAGACACATGGAAGGTACCATGTGTCGGCAGTGTAATTCAAAAGACGCATCCAAAAGCGGTTCCCATACGAGCACAAGCTCACCACATGTCCCAAGTCAAAAAAGGGACAGATTTGGGTGTTAAATAGTCAAAGAGGTAGGCGGTGGAAGGAGCCAAGTTTCAGCATGATGCTACTTCAAAGGTAAAATTTGGAGTAGGTTCCCAAACAAGTACGGAGTTTCCATGTGTCCCATGTCCAAAAAGGGACAGAGTCGGGGATTAAATACTCAAAGCAGATGTAGGCGGTAAAAGGAGCCAAGTGTCAACATGATGCTACTTCAAAGGTAAAATTTAGAGAGGGTTTCTAAACAAGCGTGAAGTCTCCACGTGTCCGGGTTAGACATATGGCCCCGCCAAACAAAAATACTCAAGAAGAAAATAAGGAAATAGAGCGAAGCCAAAGAAGGAACCACGTGTCTCTTCAGTGTAACTTCAAAAGGAAAATCCAAAAGTGCTCCCCCAACTAGCACCAACTCTACACATGGCCATGTTCCAAGTCAAAGTGGGAAGGCTGGTCATCGGAGGTAATTCAAATTTTTTTTCTCAAAAGGCGTAAAGTATAAAAGTGAGACGCACCTCCGCTGATGCCCAAGGAGCCACATGTAAAACCTCAATTGCATGTGGGATGGTGGGCATGGGGAGGACTTTTCACCCAAATGGAAAATGTAGAGTTTAGGGTCCAAAGATGAGTTTTGTACAAAAATGAATCACGGGCTACAAGGCATTTTTTTGCATTTTATTTTTTCTAGTGCCAAAAGGCGTAAAGTGAGTTTCAAGCACGCAGACCCATTCTACTAAAATAGTTTTCACCATTTTTGTATGGACCTGACTCAAACATTCAAATGGACATATCTTTCGATCTAGTTCCTGAAATCTAAGAAATTTGGCACTGTTGGAAAGGTCTTGATCTCATCCATGCCATGGGAGCCTAAAAATTTAATTTTGATGAGGTTAGGTGGGAAAAAAATGGGAAAACATCTTCAAACCATTAATATGCAATCTGATTGTCCCCAACAACCAGATCAACGTTGATTCAATCCGTCATTCTTCTTTCTTCAACAAACCGAATAGACACAAGGAACTAGACTTGATAGATTATGGACATATTCACGGTGGCCATTAATGGTTGGTGGTTGGATTTTAAGAAAGCAGTTTCAAGTTTATTTTCTTTCCCTCCGATTTGATTTTCATCACCTATATATTGTAAAAACTTCTCATTTGAGAAGGGAGAGACATTCTAGGTGTGGGGAAACATTGTCATAGTCATTTTATGACTCCATTTGAGTTGTAAGCCTTCTCCTATTCTGGAGAGTGTATTTGTGCCTCTGAGCACCCATGTAATAGTCTATGCACCTTATAGAGCAATAAAATCTTGTTTCGTGGTGTATTTCAACCCTTGGCATTTTTTTGTTTCTTTGTGCCTCTCTATCTCATGTTTGCTCCATGTGCATGTATTTCATGTTTGCAAGTGTAAGATGTCATACTTCATGGACTTTCGATGGCTGATTTGGATGCGGGTCCGTGTCACTTCTATCCGAACTCACTTAGTCCCCTTTTCCCTGTTTCATTCTCCCTTAATAGAGTATCTCGCCACTTTCTTTTCTGGTGTATCACCACTTAGTGTAGGCTCTCTTTCACCCTCTCTCTCTCCTTGTCTAATTGGAATAGATAGATTAGGATTAGTTAGATTCTACCTGCACTAGAGTAGCTTGTGGCAAGTAGATTAGGAAGCAAGAACCAACTTTCTCCGGAGGTCCATCTCAGGTTTGTAAGTCCCACAGATTGAGAGATGGTCCCATGTTGTTCAATCACATTGAATGTCCCACTCACACTCAGGCCATTCGGGGTTGCTGTGATTCTGCACTAATACAAGGAGGTTAGAACTTGCCTTTCTTTTCTCTTTTTGCCCTTGTGTTGAATTGATTTTACTTCATTACCAGATATCCAAACTGGAATTGATGAGGTATAATTCTCTTGTTGCAACTGCATGACACTCTTTCTTGATATAATTAAATATGGTTGACTGCGTGGATGTGCCTTTCATATAGGATTTTTAATTCTATTAGTCTTGCCACCATGTAATCCTCATCTTTATATAGATAATCCCTATGAGATATTCTTAGGGAGGGAAGTTCTATTTCTAGGGGGATGATGGACTCAGTTCCAAATACTAGGGAATAAGGTGTCACACCAGTAGGGGTGTGAATGGAGGTCCTATAAGCCCAGAGGGCAAGGTGAATTTGCAAATGCCAATTATGACATGTTTTACTCACCATCTTCTCCATGATTTGAACAAGTGTTTTATTAGTGTCTTCTGCTTTCCCATTACCTTGAGGGTAATATGACGTGGACCACTTTAATCATATCTGAAAGCGATGACATAGAGATTTTACTATCTTGTTCTTGAAATATTTCTCATTATCAGTAACAATGGTGGTTGGAATACCATAGCGATAGATGAGGTGATTCATAATGAACTTCGATATTTGGGAAACCTGTAACATACGTTAATGGAACAACCTCCACCCACTTGGTGATTTTTTTATGGCTGTTATGATGTGCATATGACCATCGGATGAGGTAGGGGTAAGCTTCCCTATTAGGTTCAATCCCCATTTAGAGAATGGCCATGGTGTTGTGATCGGCTCTAATGGTTGCGATGAAACATGTATGAATTTTCCATATTTCTAGCACAACACACATTTTCTTACATAGTTGCAACAATTTGTTTCCATGGTAGGCCAGTAATAACCTACTTGTAGTAATTTCTTTTCCAAAACCATCCCATTTGTATGGGCTCCATAGAATATTCTTTATACATCTTGAATTACTTTCACTAACTTTGCTACATCTAAATAATGCAACAGGTTCCCATCATAGCCACGATGATAGAGGGTGCCTCATAGAAGGGTGTAATGAGCTATCTTACAAACAAGAATTTGTTTTTAGAATGGGTGATGTTGGGAGGAAAGGTATCATTTTTGAGATAGGTAAATATGGGATCATACCATGGTGAGAAAGGACCAACAACCTCACATGCCATGCATGATTCCGACATGTCATATGCATGTTGACGTAGATTTTCAACAAAAAATGACATATCATTACTTTATGGTGGAATCCGTAGCATATAACCCACTGTTGTCATTGCATATGCAGATCAATTTTGTGCCCTTGGAATTTTCTCAAAGGTGATACGTAAAAATATTATTTTAGATTTTCTACCAACTTTTTATCTGGGATGATATTTTCATCCCTGAATTCCTTTATAATTAGTTATGACTCCCCAATGAATTGAAAACAGTGGATATTCCATTTTATAGACAATTTCATCTCGACGATGAGAACTACATACTCTACTATATTATTTGTGTATGAAAACCCAAGATGAAAATCTTGAGGTATGGGGTCTCCTGTAGGAGTGACTAGCACTACCCCGGCCCCGAACCATGGAAAATAAATGATCCATTAAAATGCATTCTCCACATGACAAATTATTCGATGTACATCAATGATGAATCTTACAATTCCAACCATACTATCTCCATTCTAGGTAATGGTACTTCTACTAGCTAATATGTGAGCACCTATCCTTTTACTAACTTCCGGTATACGTAATCAATGTAATATTCACTAAGTAGAATGATCCAATTAGCCATTCTATAGGTAAGGGTGGGATTGGAAATAGATATTTGAGCGGGTTAACTTTGGATATAAGCTCGGTGTTAGTATTCAAAAGATAATGAAATTTTTTTTGGAAGGTAAAAACAACAGTCAAACAAGCTTTTTCAATTTGTAGATAGTTGAGCTCATATGAAATTAGAGTACGAATGATATTGTATAGTAATTTTTCTTTCTAGGTGAGGTCATATTGAGCGAGTAGAGCACCGATAACAAATTGGGTTAAAGATATGTATAATAATGGGGTAAGTGGCATGAGGACTAGCAGATTTTCCAAGTATTGTTTGAGCAAGGTGAAGGCTTTTTATCATCGGGTCCCTAAATGAAGTCAATGTACTTCTTGAGAAAATGGGTGAAGGAATGACACTTGTCAACTAGTTGTGAGATGAAGCGGTGAATGGCTTGTATTTTCCCTTGTAAGCTACATAACTACTTGATGTTCTTGGGTAAAGGCATTTTAGTAATGGATATTACTTTGGTAGGGTCTACCTTAATCCCTCATCTTGATATAATGAAGCCCAATAGCTTCCCTAAAAATACCCCAAAAACACACTTATTTGGATTTAACCATACTTTATATTCCGGAGGTGCTCAAAGATGCACCTTAGAAACTCTGGATGGTCTTCTCTTGTCTTTGAATTTCCTAGGATATCATCCACATAGTCCTCCATGATGTCATTAAGCATATCATGGAATATAATAGTCATTTCCCTTTGATATCTTTTGCGCTAGAGTTTTTAAGGCCGAAGGGCATTACAGTGATAAATGTTCCCCAAGGGTTGTAAATGCCATCATGTTTTGATCATAATTTTATTTTAATTTTATTGTAACTAGAAAATTCATCCATAAGAGATATAATTTCATATCTGTAGTTGAATTGACAATCATGTCAATGATAGGAAAAGGAAAATCATCTTTGGGACATGCCTTATTGATATCTTGAAAGTCAATGAAAATTCTGATTCCAATAGGTTTATTTTAAACTGGAAATATGTTTGATATCCACTCCAAGTAGTCAATGGGTCTGATAAACCCTGCTGCTAATAGTCTCTCTAACTCCTTTTAGACCGGAAGGGCTAGTGATGGATGCATTTTCCATATCTTCTGTTTAATGGGATTTACGTTTGGATGCACAACTAATTTGTACACCACTAATGATGGATATAAGTCCTACATATACACATAAGACCATGCGAATATGTCTATAAATTCCCTTAGAAGCATAGTGAATGTTTTATGTTCTTGTCTTTGAAAGTGAATTTCCCAAACTTAACTATATATGGTTCTTCTATTTCAATGTTTACATCAATGGTTTCTTCCACAAGAAGTTTTGACATATCCTCTATACACATAGGATTAGGAGGAAGGTTGAGATATTTTTCTAATGTTGTCTCAACAAGATTTTCACCCTCACCATGGTCACTTCTTTTGTCCATTGAATTTTGTATTTATTTGTTAGCCAAAGCATCTCAAAGAGGTTTTCATCGTGCGACTTGGACTTATGTTTTTTCCGAGGCTCTGTAGAGGAAAAATTTCCCTCACTTTTTCTTAAATTTTGCTAACCATGAAGCTCATCCTCCTCTCTCGAAGTACTCATAGGTATCCAGGTTAATGAAGAATCTGTTCTTGTGATCTCCAATAGGAATAATATCCCATATGCCCATAAATTCTGAAATAGCCTCATCATTCTCAAATAGATCCAGGGGCACGTGACGTTTTTGGTCCTAATTGAAAAGGGTAGGGTATACAAGGTCAACAGTTGGGTTTTTGGGGGTTATGGTAAGGATAATGGTATCCATCAAATGGTTTATGGAGGAAAGGTCCTCATATTTTCTATGATGGTAATATTTTTTTCTATCCAAGTAAACAAAGATACCCTCACGTTCGAGAGTAGCTAGCATGTTGATACATGGGGTGAGATCCATAGGGTCGATTTCCCACACCATATCTCTCTATTTTGAAATGTGGAAGCGGGACTAGCTCCCTCATCCCTTATTCAAAATTTCCACATCCAAGGCCTTTGTAAACCATGTAGTACATCATTCTACTAGAATTTTGTGTATTATAGTGCTTCATAGCATATAGGCCTAGTGTCCTCGGGGATCCAAGTTGTAGGTGGGTCCAGTAATTTCTCTTCTGCAAGAAGACCACCAAGTAAGAACATCCCAATAGTGTCTTCATGTCAAGGTCATTTAAAACAATAGTTAGGTCTACCTCTAGTTTTAGGCAACAAGGAAAAATATGAGACTAGGATAGCTTGTTGGATTTTGTATTCTCCACAACCATACTCAAGAATTTGCATCTCCCATGAATCAAATGGAGATGCAGAAGTACTTGCATTGTGAGTGCAAGAAATTAGGGAGTATGAATCTACCCATGACTCAAGAACCTCATAATGAAGGGGGACAACTATATTTGTGTAGGAACATTCATATGCACCTTGACACAAAAATCTATTGAGAGCTCTATAGTGGGCGAAGGGTTTTGGATATCCTTAATAGTAACAGTGTGTCCCTTGTGTTTTAATTTGATACACTAGTGAAACATTAATGGTATGGCATGGATATCATGAATCCATGGGAATCCAAGAAGCATGTTGTACGGAAGTTCCAAGTCTAAGACATGAAACTTCGTGTCGTGACAAGTGGGCCCTACCTCCATCGCAGTGTTATTGTACCCATTGATTCCCTTTCTATGTTGTCGTATGTGGTTATGGTGATAGTGTGGGACTCTAGATATTCTCCTGTGTGTCAAAAATGTTTGATTAACTTTAATGTGCATGTGTTTGAATCGACCGGTTGTCCTTAAGCACCGTCTTTTTTTTGTGAGTAACAAATACTTATATATAAAGAGGAAGGTTATGTGTATAGTCTTCATTAGGGATCTCTTTGTGGTTAAAGGAAATGTGTTCACTTGGTGCAATATTTTCCACCACAATGCGTAAGTGAGAGGGATCTACCTCAATTGACACTCTTAACCCCGGAGAGTTTTGTAAAGGATGTCCTTATGTGTGTTTGATATATTAAGAACGTCTAAGATTGAAATCTTAGTAGATGTCTTCTCAAGTTTTTCTATGAGATTTATCTTGACTATCCGAGGGTTAGACATAGGAGGTTTTGAGATCGTGAGATGAGCACGCCTTGTTATCATATTACAATATCTACTCTTTATTCTAATAATATTGATATTCTCCTTAGAAGAGTGAACACATCTAGTTAATGAATCATAATGATTGTTTTCTTTATTGGTATAAGAATAATTTATAGCTTAATAACTTTGGGAAGACTCTCCTTGATCCATATTTTCTCTCCTTGTGTATTATGATTAGGTAAAGGCTCCTTAGATATACCCATCCTTTGATTGGGCATTTGGTTTGATTCTAGCGAATCGACTTCTATCTCCCCACTATTAATGAGATCTTGGATGAAATGGCAAAGTCTTAGACACTTATCAGTTTTATGTCCTTTTACACAATGAAAATCATAATATTCATGCTCATTATACCATGAAGGTTTAGATACATTTTAATCAAACAGCTTTTTTCCTCGGATATGTTACTAGGTTGACTACATCTAGTTGCTTTAAGATCATGGACAATGAATCTATCTATGGAGTGAACTCCCTTCATTTTACCGATGGTTAGATGGGCCCTTTGTTCAAGTATAAAGGTGTACTAAGTTGGACATCTTGTATACATTTGGAATCCATGATTCCATCACCTACGAAATTCTGTTTTTATTAAAGATCTTGGGCTTGTCTACGGGTTTGGAAGACTAAGTGTATTTTGAATAAGGCTTGAGTGTCCCTTTTGTAATTAGAGACTTTTCTATTTATGTTCCATTCTTGATGACCTCTTCAAATTTCTGAACACAATGCATTTGTAAGTGAAAGGAAACATTTGGGTTTAGGTTCCATATAAAGATACTAACAAGTTTCTTTTTAGAGATCGAGTAAGGGAAATGAGTAGCTAGTCGCTGCCATCTTTGTAGGAAAATTGTGAAGGTCTTATTTTGTTTATGTTTGGAATTACATAATTCATCCACGGTTATGTAAATTTCCACATTAAAAGAGAAATTATGCACAAATATTTTCGCCAATTCCGTAAATGTTAAGATAGACCCTCGAGGTAAAGAAATGAACCACTCTAGTGATTTCCTCCTAGAATTTTCTGAAATAGTAGTATGAGGTAGTTATCATTGTATGCCACTTCTTGGCAGGCCATGTAAAAATATTTCACATGATCTCATGGATCTCCCTTTCATTTATATTTTTGAATTTTTGAATGTCAAATTTGATGGGTCGGTGTATTCTTCCAATGATTTAACCTGACATGATATTTCTAGTGTCATTCTAAACCGTAATGTATCCAGGCAATATGCAATGGATTTAAGGGAACCAGTTATACGTTGAGTTGGTTTGGGGTTGCTTAGTTTTCCAGACTAAGCTACAAAAATGTAGTTAAAATCTATGGAAATTAAATACAAATCTACGGAATTCGACTGTTTGCAATGAAAGGAATTTTAGCAACTAATCTTCTACTGTAAAATAAAATACGCACACACTTATTCTTAACAAATTAAATCACAACTAAACAAATGAAATTTTTAGCAGAAATCAAGATTGTTCATGAATTAGATTTGTATAACAAAAGCATCTATTTTGAGCAAAATCGGTAATAGAGAAAGCAATGACACTTAATCAAGACATGCACGTAAAACTCATCAAATGATAATTGCAGTAAGGCTAATTGAAAGACTATATGCATGAACTCAAAGTAACCTCGTATCTCTTCGGTTGAGTGGGCCCTTGCTCTTCCTCGGGATAGAGTGATCAACAACTTCGGATTCTCAAAATGCCATAGATTTCATTAACTTTGAAATAAGTTCATAATACATCCAAAAACAAGAACAGAACAGTATGCAGATAATCTCTTTCAACAATCAAAAAGTGGTACCCCAAGTTCTGAAGACAAAGTCTTCATATAGATAATGTTTGTTACAAGATCTGCCATATTAGGTAGCATTAAACACTGTTTCATCAAATATCAATTAAAACTCATAAATTCCTATGGGCCGTTAGAGTCAAGCCCAAGCTAATAGGTCAATTCGATGGAAACATTCTTCAGCCGCATGCATCAAACTTGGGAAACTTATCCACCAGTAACCTCCATCATTCCCTGCATGCATCATCACATTTGATCTCATAAAAATAGTTAGTAGGAGGTCATATGATAAACAGTTTTCATAAATAATAGCAAAGGAAAATGCACCAACCTACTAAGACATGACTACACAAAACATCCCCATATACAAATAAGTCATATCATGAAGAGTATTTCCGGTTTAAAGAGATGATATTAATGATCCAAACTATGTACTCATCATTTCCCCCTAAATTTACCTCTTGCATGTCCCAATGTAACTCATCGTACCCTTTCGCCTTCCAAGTTGTTCACCATATCATACTCCTCGAATTGATCAACGTATAACTTTGTGGTATTCTTGTAGCCACGAGTATTGGAGGTAATTTCCACCGAGTAGTGAAAGCGCTGTCATGGAAGCTGTGCTGCATTCTCGCCATGTTGTGAGAGGGATCAAGAGGAGTGGAGGCTGTCTTGAAGGCCTTCCCATTCATCGGTGTATTGCTGGCTGGTTTTCTCTGTAGTTTGCTTGATAATGGCGATGAGAGAATCTTACCTACATATGCTCCAACTCAAATTTCAGGGAGAGAGAACCTCCTACGTTTCAAAGGTAGGCTTAAAGTATCCCATCTCCTATCACAAGCTTACCAAGCAGCCCCAAAATTCTCCCGACCATAATTTTCAAAATCAAGAACACCTTGTAGAAAAATCGAGAAATATTCACCCCTACCCCTACCTAATAGTAAAATGATTGAAAGTTTTCCACGAGGGTGATATACGTATGATGAGTTGGGAAAATGTAAAATCCGATGGTGAGTAGTGGTATTGAAACTTTTCATTTCTTTTGCCTGCCTCCAAATTATTTGATTCCGCAATACAAATTGAAAAGCTTTAATTTGAAAATCACCCAAAAACAAGTTGTTTAAGAAATAAAGGACATTGGTTACTATCATATTATGTAGATAAAATTCATAGAGCAAATTTGGAATTTCCTGAGCTTTGCATTTGTAAAGCGATAGAAAACTAGGGCCATCAGGAATTTTGTGAGGGGCTTGAGAACACAACTGAAATAACTACCAAGAATAAAATTGTTCTTGGACATACATGTTGTGTAGGCGAGGAGGGTTTCCTACGGGACAGTAGTTTGATGGCCAAATGATGGATAGATTCTAGGATAGAGGTTACTTTTTGTTTTCCTCTTGTAAAGATTCCTTTTCTTTTTTTAATTTTTGATTTTCCCTCTATAATTCCCTTTCTTGAAGGGACAACTATTGTAAAATATTCAAGAGGGTAAGACCCTTATCACACTTCAATCGTTTTAAAAACTTACTTCCAATTTCAAGGCAGCAATCTCCTGATATTTTTCTACTATCTTTTGTTTAAATTCAACTTGTAATAAAAGGTTGGTTTCTGCATACATCAGAATGGCGAGATTTTAGAAGCGAGATTTCCTCCGAGATAGCTATGAGAAGGCTACACTTGGGTGTCAAGCATTTCCGAGTTCCAGTGTGAATTTCCTAGATGGCGGAACAACGAGATGATGGAGTGGCCGTCATTCTCCATATGCAGTTCCTCCCGAATATGGATGGTATCATCAGGCAGGGACTCTGATTGGAAATCACCTGTCTGCAAAAATGAGCTAATTTATCAGGACTGTGGTTGCTTAGAAGAAGATGGGGTCATGGGACCCTTGCCTTTTGAATCAAAAATAGATGGGGATGGTCCCTCAAGAGTACCCACTATGTTGGCATGCTCGGGATCATCGTTTGCCTCGGCAGCTATGTGAAGGACAAGGGCCCGATGCAAGGGTAGATCGAGGTGCCAAAGATAGACCTAATTTTAATCATTTTGGCCTGGACCCTTCACCACCAACACACTCATCGAGCCTCCGCTTTGGTTGAAATAATACCTGGTGTGAAAATAACAGATGAATCAACCTGGGGTGCTTAATCATGGACGTGCCTTCACTAGACCAATGTTTTTGGCATACTTTAATGATAGAGTCTGTGAGGTACTGGAAAATTCACCCAAATGGCCTATTGACATGTCTCTTTTTAAGGTGAATGATTATTTTGAGTACATCACCACCCAAGATAGAGGCCTAGCCGTCACATATGAAATACCTGTTAACCCATTTCTCAATCTCACCCCAGATTCCAAGAAAACTTGTTCGCTTAACACCCTTCTAGACACCCAATGGAGTCAGGATGACCTTCAAGAGTGCCTCTCCTTCATTATGGAACTGAGAAATCAGAATTTGCAAAGGGGCATTCATCATAACCTTTAAAATGAAATTTGGTAAGCAGAGACGGAGTTAGAAATGACCTGACTAGTAATTTCAACTCTCCGCCCACCAACTTGCGAGTAGGTGGACTCAAAATTATTCAAGAACTCTTCCACAATGCCCTCATCAAATCCTTCAAACTACCGAATGAAATCTAACCATCCAAAATCATGGAATACCTATGAAAGGGCAGCATTCCAGAGCAAGGCATCGGGAAAAGTAGGTTACGATGTCTTTCACGGTCCCATCTTTGAGCCAAAAAGTGAGAAATACATGGTAGCAGGAAAAAAAAACCAGAGCTGAGTGTCTCTTCCACTTCTTATCCGATTAATACGATAAAACCGGTCATGAATGATGTGCATACCACAATGGGAAGAAGCGATTCTGAGAATTAAATTTCAAATGACACCAAATTCCTTGGGTAGCACAACATTAAGTGCGGGTGACGGTGGAAAAAATAGTGAAGAGACAAAGCATGGGTAAGGAGCAAGCGCAACTGTCTTGATGTTGGAGAGTACGACACATCAAAGCATGTGGTGATTTATGAACCATTACTCCTATTATGTCGTCATTCATAAAGCCAGATTTGGAAGGAGATCCAAGATGACCATAGTAATCATTTGATGATGGCGTCATAATGACAAATGGATACATGGGGAAATGTTTCACATAGAAATATCATTAGCGGTTAAAATGCACTTACCCATGCCACATTTAATCAGCTGATATCCATAGATTCCTATGCCCTACAATTTTGGGATGAAATATGATTAACAAGCAGTAGAAATAATGGAAATTACAATAAAAACTACTAACTAAGGGAAGAAGATTGAATGAAGGATCATCTTCCTTTATTAAATTTGCAAAATATTAATTACTCCATGCGTGAGAGGCAAAGAGCCTCCTTAGCATGCATATTTATTCATAACAGAATGTTGTCGGTGAAAGTCTTCTTATCCAGTGGTTGGTGATAAACTCGGAGCCTATGCCCATTCACCAGAAGAGTTCGTTTATCTCCATCAATCGGTATCAATCGAATAAAGCCATTATCAAACACTTGATTTACTTGATAGGGACCTAACCAACATGTATGCAACTTTCCTTTAAACTGCTGATAGTAGGAATCAAAGAGTAAAACCCACTGTCCTTCATGAAATATCCTTTTTTTGA
Organism: Taxus wallichiana var. yunnanensis; assembly: GCA_018340775.1. Taxonomy (NCBI): domain Eukaryota; kingdom Viridiplantae; phylum Streptophyta; class Pinopsida; order Cupressales; family Taxaceae; genus Taxus; species Taxus wallichiana. The sequence continues at coordinate 628,007,440 of CM031239.1, forward strand.
TGTGAGCATCATGCCAAGTTTTCCACTGATGTTGTAGAATTTTGGTCTGTTGTTGTGCCTCCATCCACATTTCATCTAGTTCATTCAACTGCAACACTCGTTCACACTATGCTTCATCCAAATCAATCCCAACTTCCAATGCTATTCGCTAGGTGTGCAACTCGAACTCAATAGGTAACAGTGGCTTCTTCCCAAAGACCAGCTCATAGGGAGAGAAACCAGTAGTTGTTTTCTAGGTTGTGTTATAGGCCCAGATAGCCTCAGGAAGCTTTGGTACCCAATTCTTTCTATCGGCATTAACCACCTTAGAATATTTTGAGTTCTCGGTTGGTTACCTCCACTTGTCCATTGGATTGAGGGTGGTATGGTGATGATTTCTAGTGCATGATTTTATAGATTCCTAAGAAAGCTTCAATCATATTTGAAACAAATTGAGGACCTTAATCGATACAATGGCCCCTGGTGCTCGAAATTGTAGCAATATCCGGTTGTAAAGAAAATTAGAAACAACTTCCTCATTGGGCAGATGCCAATGCTTGAACTTCAGCCCATTTGGTGACATAGTCTGTGCATACCAAGAGATACTCCTTCCTGAAAGATGCGGGATCGAATTCTCCAAAAAATCAATACCCCATTTCTCAAATGGTCCTAGAACCAATTGAGGGTTCAGAGGAATTTCTGTAGAAAGTGTAGGTTTTCCCATTCGTTGGCATGCATCACACTGCCACACATACTTTTTGACAATCTTATGGAGTGAAGGCCAATAGTATCCTACTCCAAGGATCTTGTGAATTGTTTGTTTCACTGAGTAATGTCCACCTCCTAGCTCATCATGACATGATTGCAGTATGTCATGTACCTCATTCTCTCAGACACACCTGTGAAGAACCATGTCAGAAAACATTTAAATAAGAATCCATTGCACCATTTATATGTTGCACTATTTCTAACCAATCACCTTCTTTCCTTATGAGTAAAATATGTAGGAAACTTCCCCTGTTTTTAAAGAATTCGCAAGATCAGCGAGCCAGGAGTCTTAGTAGAGATAACAAACAAGTGTTCATTGGGAAATTGGTCTTAGATGGCTTCGTCATCACCTGAAACATTTATTATATGATCTTCTGAGTCTTTTTGTCCAAGGACAACACCCATGGCTGTATTAGAAGCATCAGTGTGGATATGGAAAGGTTGTCCCTAGTCAGGGCCACGTAAGATAGGGGTAGTTGTTAGCTTTTCTTTAATAGAATCAAATGTCCTATTGACACTGAAAATACCATTCAAAAACACAATCTTTGGTTAGCAATGAAAACATTGGGGCGGTAATTTTGCTAAAATATTTTATGAATCAGCGGTAATAACCTGCATGGCCAAGGAAAATTTTGATGTCAGTCTGATTAGCTGGTGTAGGTAATTGGGTGATGATTGATATCTTTTTGGGATCCACCTATATACCTTGGGCTGAAACATGGTGACCTAAGACAATTCCTTGATCAACCATCATTAGACATTTTTCATGACTTAGAGATAGTTGGTGTTGTTCACATTGACTGAGTACTTTCTCAAGATTATTCAAAGATTATTCAAAAGTGGATCCATGGATAGTGAAATCATCCATGTAAACCTCAACACATTCGTTAGCAAGATCTACAAAAATGGCCAAGACTGCCGCTAAAATGTAGCAGGGGCATTACAAAGCCCAAAAGGTAAGACTCTGTAAGTGAATGTACCCCAAGGGCACGTAAAATTAGTCTTATCCTGATCAGTAGGGGTAATACTAATTTGATTATACCCACTAAACCCATCCAAGAAAGAGAAATATTTCTTACCAGCCAAATTGTCCAGGACTTGGTCAATGAAAGGCAGAGGAAAATAATCTTTCTTGGTGGCTTTGTTAAGTTCCTTGTAATTAACACATATTCACCACTTACCATTCTTCTTGGGAAAAATAAATAATGAGGGAACCCACTTGACTATCGGATATAGGATAAATGAAACCTACCCTTAGGAGCTTTTCGATCTCGTTTTGACTATGTCTCTCAATCTTTGGATTTATTCTTCGTTGCGGTGCCTTATAGGTTTGACGTCTTGAGTGTAAATATGATGTGTACAGATGCTAGGATGAATTCCCTTCATATCAGTGTAATCCTAAGAAAAATCATGAGAATGTTTCTTGAACCTCAAGAACCCTATCTTCTTAATTGACCTCCAAGTCGCTTCCTATAGTCAGCTCTCTACCCATCCGACAAGCACCTGCTTAGTATCATTTGTAAGAGAAAGCTCTTTACTAGTGATGAAAGAATTCAATGGGAAAACATGGGGTTGAAGCACGTGCGGGATGGATATGTTATTAAAAGAGAACCTTGGTTAAAGGAAAATAGAAATCAGGAACTAAATGTTTAGAATTATAAGCATAGAGTTTCCTACCAGACTTAGCAGAGGTGATGTATAATTCTGTAGCAGTAGTGCTGATTTCCATAGTTGCAGAGTCCTTAGAATCAGTCACCGCATATGACTCTGCATCTTTTATCATATGATTTTGTACTACAATAGTGGCCAGAAAAGAAGAACTCAAAGAGTTAGCATCCAAAGAATCCACCCATACCTAGTCACAATTGTTCATATAAGGCTAGGCAGGAGGATATAATGAAATGTGTTTGGATTTTTGCCCATTTAGAATTGTCATGTTGCCTGACCTACAATCAATGTATGCAACAACCATAGCCAACCAAGGTCTTCCCAAGATGATTGGATATCCCAACTTCTAAGATTTAGGCTGTAAAACCATGAAATCAACTAGGTACTCCCATGATTCAATAGTGACCATTATATCTTCAACCACACCATCAGGTACAGTAATGGATTGATCTGCTAATTGTAAAATAGTGTTGGTTGGTTGAAGTCCTGTCAAGGATAGTAGGTTAAACATTTATGTTGTGATGACATTAATAATAGCACCAGGATCCACCAAAACATTAGATATTGATTGATTGTTTATACAAATAGTAATGACAGGGCTCCCAAGATTACCATATTTTGGTGAGATAAGAGTGCAACAACTAAATCAGCCAAATTTCCTTTGACTCGACAATTTTTGGGTATTTTTTTTTATTCCTAGTGTCTTTATACACTTGTTTTTAATGGTTTGGTTTAGATTAGGGATGTCCCTTATTGCATGCAACAAAGGAACCTCAATATGTACTTTTTTAAATTCCTGAACTAATTCTATTTCATCTGCAGTTTGAGTGTCCTGTAATCACACAAGAAAAGGGGTTGTAGTCTATTTGGGTATTTGATCATCCTACTTATCGGCATTGGTGAAGAACCAGTGTCACCCTCCAATTTTTCTTCCTTATCGGCATCATCAAGTAGTTCTGTGAAAATAATAGGAGGGTTCAATACTTTACCAAATCGTAATCGTAAATTACCAATAGTATTGACTTGCATGGTGTTACTCGTGTATCGTGTCATCAATCAAAGTTGTCTGTTGATTTTTAGGATTGATATCTTGGCTAAGCCGAGAAGTTTTGTTTGTGTTGTTTTTCCTTGATTTTTGTAGGCTTGAGGTGGAGGCATTAAAGCTTGCTTTGTGGCTGCTCTTGGAACCGGCATTGTTGATTGTCATTTTGTGGTGGTGCCCTGGGACTGATTTTGGCTAAAATTTTGTTGAGGACCCCACTGCTGATTGTGCCAAGGATTGGTTGTAAGTGGTGGAGCCCAACCGGTGAGGGTATGGATTTTCCAAGGTGGTGGATATGGATAAGTCATCTAGTTTGAGTTTTTCCACTCAGGATGTCCCCAAGATCACTGAGAGGCTTGATTTGGCCATGGCATTCTCCAAGGATTCTAAGTTGGTCTAGATGGGAACCCACCCCGATTGTTTTATCTTTGGACAAAATTTAATTCTGCACTTGTTTGAGAGATGACATTCATACCTCCCTTCAACTATGGTAGAAGTGTGCAATGCTTAGTGTCATGGTTAGTAACTTCGCAAATTAAGCACATATCTGTGACATCCAAAGGACATTCTCTCAAGGGGTGTATTTTCTAACATTTAGGGCAATACATGTCCAATGGTTGTTTAGCAGGGGTTGCTTTTTCCTTGAGTCCATATATGGTGGATGTTAATTGTAGTAGAATGTCTATTTTCATGTTGGCCATTTCTTCTATAAGTTTAGAGGTACCCAAAGACTTGGATGATTGTTTCCTTCGTATTCCTCCCCGTGTTCTAGAATATCTTCTACATAGCTCAGTAATTTGTTCCATGGTGAGCTTATGCACGTCTCCACCTCCCATGAGATGGAGAGAGTCCTTGGTTTCTTCATCCAGTCCTTTCGAAATACCGTTTTAGTGATTCCTACATGTAACTCATACCCACTTTGTGTTTATGGAAAAAGACGAATCTATCTAGATAATCCTCTATATTCTTATCTTCCTTTTCGATATTTGAAAGAACTCTTCCTTCTTATCCCTTCCTCTACAATAGTCTTGGTATTTATCTAGGAAGGCTATCTCCATGGCTTCCTAGGAATAAATGGAGTTAGATGGTAACCCCATAAACCATCTCATTACAGAATCTTTGAGAGTGGAGGCAAATAGTTTGAGTTTTTGATTGTCAGTTCGGTAGTCATATGTCCAGCATGGAGATTTTAAATTCAAAACAGTAAACCGATCAGGGTCTTCTTTGGTCATTCCTCGAAAGAGGGGTAGGATGGATGGTGAGATGTTTTTCATGGGTGCATCCTCATCTGCATTGAGGACAATGGGGTATGTAAAGGTTCATCCTAAAGGTTGGTCTTCAACATTCCCAAGATCCCCCATTGCAGAATGATGTGAAGAGGATACAAAATGCTCAGAAAAGGTTCTAAGTGTTGAGTTGGAATCTGTATCATTCTCAATGTTTCTCTCATGTGAAGTGTCTAAAGAGATTTGTTGAATATTATGTGCTATAAATCTCTCTTGGTTATCTTGTGCCCTATGAATCTAGGTTAGTTGGTTTAAATCGAGGGCCAAGAGAACTACTTTGGTTTCCTTTTTGAAATCCATTAACACCCATAGAAGATAGAATAACGTAATAGAGCTTACGGTTATTTTCCTTGGATATGGTGCCAAAAATGATGGGTCATTGTATTCTTCCAAAGTAATTTAACTAACATGATATTTTCCAGTGTCATTCTAAACTAGGGTGTGTCTAGGCAATATACAATGTGGTTAGGGAACTAGTTATACATTGAGTTGGTTTAGGTTGCTTAGTTTTCTAGACTAATATATGGAAATGCAGTTAAATCTACAAAAATTAAATACAAATCTACGAGAATTTGACTGCATAGTGAAAGGAATTTTAGAAACTAATCTTCTACTGTAAAATAAAATACGCACACACTTATTCTTAACAATTTAAATCACAACTAAATAAATGGAATTTTTAGCAGAAAGCAAGACTGTTCATGAATTAGATTTTTATAACAAAAGCATATATTTTGAGCAAAAGTAGTAATAGAGAAAGCAGTGACAGTTAATCAAGACATGCATGTAAAACTCATCAAATGATAATTGCAGTAAGGCTAATGAAAAGACTATATGCATGAACTCAAAGTAACCTCGTATCTCCTTGGTTGAGTGGGCCCTTGCTCTTCCTTAGGGATAGAGTGATCAACAACTTATGATTCTCAAAATTCTGTATATTTCATTAACTTCAAAATAAGTTCATAATACATCCAAAAAAAAGAATAGAACAAGTATCTAGATAATCTATTTCAATAATCAAAAGTGGTACCCCAAGTTTTGAAGACAAAGTCTTCATATAGATAATGTTTGTTACAAGATCTGCCATATCAGGTAGCATTAAACACTATTTCATCAAATATCAATTAAAGCTCATAGATTCTTATGGGTTGTTAGAGTCAAGCCCAAGATAATAGGTCAATTCGATGGAAACAGTCTTGATTACATGCATCAAACTTAGGAAACTTATCCACCAAGTAACCTCCATCATTCCCTACATGCATCGTCACATTTGATCTCATAAAAATAGTTAGTAGGACGTCATATGATAAACAATTTTCATAAATAATAGAAAAGGAAAATGCATCCACCTACTAAGACATGACTACAAAAAACATCCCCATATACAAATAAGTCATATAATGAAGAGTATTTCCGGTGCGAAGAAATGATATTAATGAGCCAAACTATGCACTCATCAAAATTTCTTAGGGAAGGGTTGGAGAAACATAGTCTTATAAAATTGATAAGGGTGAAGCTCTTCGTATCGATACATTTTGTTATGTCCTACGTTGCTTTCTTGAAGACTTGTAAGCATTGCTTTCATAGATTGTATTTCTTGTGTAAGAAATTTCTCGTTAGTGGGGGAAGCTGACATGTACACATGACTTTTTAACGTTTCTCCCTCTTGATATTTTGTGTGAAATTCAATATTTCTAACCTTAGGTTTTTCATGATGCATGTTTTTATTTGTCTCCTTTTACACAGGATGATAGGAAAGCTAATTTTTGACTAAGTGTTGAATTTATTGTTGTATAGTGGTTTCTTCATTTTTAATTTCCTCTTTGTTTTCATTTTGAGGAGGTTGTTTCATGTTTTCATAGTCCAACCTTATTCTACGTGGAAATCTTATGAGTGGCATTTTAAAATCACCTATGTTATCATGTTGTGTGTTGACAAGACATAATGTTGTGATAAGGAGAAGATACACATAGGATTTTCACATGGGATTAAGGTGTATTTGAAATCATGAAAAGATAGGAAAGGAAACGTGCACCAGAACAAGTTGACTCATGACTTAGCCATTTTTATGGATACGTGTTATTTTTGGAGATAACGTGCGGAGAACACATTGGGATTGATACTTGTGCGACATGAAAATTATATTTTTGGAATGAGTGAATGATAAGCACCATGCATGAGCTTGAGTTAATAATAGGATTACTTCTACCCGATTAACTATAGGATGTCTATTATTAGCATACTTACAGTGTCCATGTGATTGTAAAGGCATATGGCTATTATCGGCATACGACCTATTTTAAGTAGTGCATAGGTGGTGAAGGAAAGTCATCACCCCTATAGGTATGTATTAAAATATGTATTTTAGTAGTGGTGAATTATTATAGACTTATGCTATTGGATATGATACGTGCATGACTTATGATGATAATTTATATTGTAAAAGATTCTATGTTTTATAGTGTTTAATGTAATGGACTATGTTGGCTGGATAATGGTGTTAAACATGATTATAACTAGTTCTTTTATGGTTGATCTTATTATAGTTATTGTTTAATTCATGATTCTCTTAGATCTAGATCTGGAATATGCTCTATGGAATGTTTATGGTTATTTATGGTTCTGAATATGCTTTATCTTCATCACACTAACATCCTACACAAGTAATTGTAAAGAGGGTCATGTTACCTTTGCATACTTAGGGTGAATGCTCAGCTTAGGCTACGTGATGTGCTAGTGTGTGCGGATTTTATATAGTGGATTCTAGGCTACATCATTGGTTTCATTTTCGGGAACTCTTTTCATTTGTTTTCAAAAGTATGGTTCATGATGATGACGTCTTGAGTTGAACTTAGCAAGTGTTAAGGAGTGAATTAAAGATCGGAAGAATAGTACACTTGAAGGTTCAATAATAGATCATAGTTTGAAGCATGCATGGGTGGATTAGAATTTATATGACTGTTTATATGAGATCTTCTTTGTTATCTTTTCGATAGAGCTTTACAAGTGGCTACTTGCTTATGCGTCTAAAAGGAATTGGAGGTATCACACATTTGTTTGGATGTAGGAAAAATTTCAGGCCCTATATGATGCTAATATGATTTGGATACTTATTTGTGGACACTTGGTTCGGTGGTGTTACAAATAGATATATTTTGGAGTACTCAATTTCCACTAATTATTTCCTGGAGGTAGCCGAGTTCCATATTTTACGTTATCTTAGGGAAACTTATTTGCAAGAAATTCCACTAGCGATCAAAATCTTGATGGTAACCCTAAACTTGGAAGAGAAGTCAATGGCTAGCTAAACCCCACCACGTGCGGGAAGGAGAAGGTTTGGTGAAGGATGGAGGACCTAGCGGTAGAGAGGTAGTGAGAAGAAATGTGGCTTGAGTAAAAGAGGTGTGCGAGAGGGAGGTAGAGAAACAACGTGATGTTGTAGAGTGGATGACATTGATGAGATATATGGATCGTGAAAGATTTGGAGCTCACACAGAAGGTGTGGAGCCAGTGCATATGGATCTTCCCCCATTTGGGAGAGCATAATAGGTAACCCTCCTTGGCCTCATATAGGAGCACACTAGTAGAGATGACATGGGAATGTATCGAATCTACATGGCAACCTAGCCCTTATGTTGGGTTTTCAAGTATTTAGTACAACCAGTAGTCATCAAGCTAGTTTGGGTAGTAGAAGCACAAGAGTAAGTCAACTAACAAGAATATATATGGCAAGGAAAAAATCTTCTTTGTTTTTGAAGGTGCCTTCTAAAACACATCGTCGACATACAAGTCAAGTGCATGAAACTTTAGACTCACTTTTGGGAGTAGTACCACCTAGCAGAGACTATAGGAGTTGAGTTTAGCACCACCATTGGTATACGAGGTAAGTACATCTCTTGTTCCACTTCGACTATAGGTGGAGGATCATTGGGCATAAGTGACACTAGTTCTTGTAGATCTGGTGGTTACGGATGAAAAGGTAACACACAGGAGGTTCTAAATCAGGTGGAGAGGGTCCTATTCAACCCCAAAATATTTGCATGTATATATGTCTCACCATCTTCCGAGTATAGGGGCATAGAAGATGTTGCTAAAGCAGATTCACATGCGTGAGATACTATGGTGCGTAAAAGGAATTACGGCTTCGAGTGCAAGGAAAGTCGGGGTTTACAACTACATTACGGGGCCGCACTTATAGTTAGTACGAAAGTTTGACCCTAATCATACTTATGTAGATTATGCTACATTACAGAAAAATTTCCATAAGAAGTTCCATATTCCACGATTTTAAGCGAGAAGAGTATAAGCATAGTCAACGATATTAAGAAGGAACTCTTGAGAGATTTTGGGAATATGATGCTCATTTCAAGACACTTTTGTCTAAAATTTCTTATGATATTCATGAAAGCCAATATACACAATAGTTCATTGGGGCCTTGATCACACCTTTCATAAAGGTGCTTTCACATAAGACATATACAGACCCACACGAAGTACATGAACCCACTTTGCATGTTGAAGCAGTAGGGAGTCTAAACACTAGAATAAGCCCATTCATGGAGGAACAAATCATAGGTATGGTAAAGAATTTGGAGAAACTAATAGAGAATTCAGCACATAAGACACAAAATGGGATTTGATGTACAAATTGTGAAGTGGAAGGGCACACTAAGGATAGTTATCCCTAGAGATCGGTGCATTAATTATTGCTAGATTGTGAGATATGTCCTTTGTACCATAATGGAAGTTGTTGCACATTATTACAACATGTAATAAGAAAGAATGTATCTTTCTATTGTAATATTTACCGGTCCGTGACTCATAATAAAAATACTTGTAGGTTGATTGGTCGAGATACATGATGCCATTAATATTGTTGTGCGAAAAACATGTGTATCGAGTTAATTCTTAAAGAAAAAGTGAGCATGATGATTATGACCACACTCAATTGTTCTATGATTGGAACAAAGGGAACTTTAAAAGAGGTCATGGCAGAGGTAAAGGATATTGTGGTGCATTCGGGGGCCTAGGACATGGTGGTGGATGAGGAAAATTCCCTCACGGAACATGTTTTAAATGAGGATCTCCTGACCACTATAGGTGTGAATGTCCTTAGAATATTACTTGTTCTTTTTGTGGGAAGAATCAAAACTTTGAGGAATGCCCAGACTAATACAAGTGTTGGGCCTCTTAATATTGGCTAGGTACACATAGGTGCGTGGGTTTGTACGGTGAAGGCATGCAAATCGGGGTTTTGAAGGGTTTGGCAGAACCCAAGGTGCGCACCAAGGAGAAAAAGGGTTTTGGGACTTAACGATATATGGCATTCTAGGAAGCACAAGAGAATAGTGTGACTTGTGTAACATATGAAGTGGATAAGATGCCCGGCTGACAACTTGATGGTCAAGAAAGGAATTTTCATGCTTGGTGTGGAAGGAACCGAGAAGGCATCATTGCAAAGAGTGCAGAGCTCGGATCAAAGGAAGCATACTCCATTGGAGGACCACATGGACAATTGGTAATTGATATATTATCTTAGGAAGACATGGTGGTGGAGATTGAATCTATATAGAGAGATGCTCAAGTGAAAGAAAGGGAACACCAAGAGAGACATCATATAACATTGGATAGGTGAAGCCCTGCAAGAATAGTGAGGGATAGTTTTGTTTGGGATTGTAACAACCACTTTTTGTCACTTCAATCTTAGAGATTTTTTTTTTTTTTTGTCTTACCTTATGTAGCTGATTCAAATACCCATATATTTAAATCCAACATAAGTCTTAATGCAACCTCCTTTTTAATAACTATCATGAACCATGTGCAGCTGTATGAGAGAATACCGAACTTACAAGTTCTCCCTCAATGCTCTTACGAGCCATACATACAAATGTATCCCTTTGGTTCTCCTTTAACAGGATATGATATATAAGTGATAACCCTAAGTGTGTACCTGGGTTCCACCTATGAAATCCACAGGCATCTCACAGCTTAGATAATGGTGAAATCTCGACAAGTATAATCAGTAGTTACACTACCTTGCGCAAGGTTTCTGAGTCATGTATACCATACTCAATTCCATGATGGCACACTCATCATTAGGAAATTTTCGTTTCACCTTAATCACTTTTTTGGTTATAAGGATTTGCAGTCAATGATGTTGTAAATAGCTACAAGTCTTATACAAGGTACAAGCCCGGATTAACCTATACGAAGCATTACCTCAAAGTCAACCTATGATGCCTATGGGAGAGCAAGTGTCTTTATAATGATTCTCATCATTGCTAGACTTCTTCCCTTCCCGTAGCCATCATATGTTGTCATCGGGGTACCAACCCATGGGGTTCCATCCACCCTTGTAACTATAACAAGCTTGTACTTAAGCAATACCACTCTACATTTTAAGGTCTTGAAAAGGGAACTCAATATAGTTGTTATGTGGCAGTATTCAATTAACGACAACTGTCATTAAATGGATACGTCCACGTAACAACGGTAGTGAGTCAACCTGTCAGAGTCCTAAAATGAAACTTGGTATCTTAATAAATTAAGCATGACACAATGTTCTAGTTCCATGTCTTCATCACTTAGTGAAGAGTATCTAGAGTCCTGTCCCCTAGAATCATGATAGGTTAAATGTAGTTCCAAAACTACTCATTTCTTCCTATCTATTTCAGATATAAGATAGATCAATCTTTAGACCTAAATTCCCAATCCTACGGTTTGTTAATGATTCAATTTCCACCGTATCAGAATAATACCTTACATTATCATGGAGTAATAACTACTAATGTTATTCTTACTCCCATTAGTAATCATGCAACTATGCAATTACTAATTATTGGGTACATACGGAGTCGTTCCCGTTACCCTCTTTTCAATAACACTTAAGCTATATTATTAGAATCATGTTTCTCAGTTTACCTCGGCATTTATTCTTGCCAGGTTTGATTTATCGATAGATATAAATCTTATCCATTTTACGGTTCTTGATTTAGTAGGATTCCCAATTCTCTTGAAAACCTCTATAACCATTTCCAAACCTCAACTTAGGTTTAATTTAATGGCTACTACCACCTTGGCAGAGTATTCATTTTCCCTGGATTCATGTACCAATTTCCTTGGCATCCAAATACTTTCCACTAATTCCAGCTATCGGATCGTTGTTATCATTTATATGACTACACCGTCATATCCTAATCATGGTTGGTTTCAGCTCACAATTTTATTTTATTTTAGGAACTTAAACACCAAACTTCCATAGTGAGTGAGATGGCGAGTACTCATGTTGAGCACAATCTGAATGCTCCCATCAATACTCTATTCATTTTCATTGGGTAGTAAACCCATGGTTTCTTGGAGGTTTAGTATTCTAGGAATTAATCATTTCCCAACAATTTTATGCCAACTGTATCCCATATCCTATGGGCCCTTTTTGCATTTAGGTTCAATCTGATTATTAATGATTCATCTTTAATACATCTTGTTAGCTGAAATAGCTCCAACATAAACATTCAACACATCATATTTTATACAATAGCAATCTGATAGATCATATCCTTTGTTTACCCATTTTATGGAAGGACAGTTTGCTTAAGCCACAAGAAATGATCTATTCTCGTTTATTATTTCACTTTGAGGAATTAAATTTGAACTCTCCTTCATGTTAAGGGAGTTGGGTTAGTTTTATCAATTATTTCAACTTAGTTTCCTTAAAAGGTTTAAGTGCTGCCCAAAAGGAACTTCAGCAAGTTTTTGGGACTTAATCTTTATATGATGAATATTAACATTTCATCCATAAATTTCAGCATCACAATCTATGTCTAATATAGTTACTCAAACTCTATCAGAGGAATCTTCCTTCAGTATGCTCACATAAGCAAACACATCAAGATTCACAACTAGTTGATTTCTCATCTACCATGCATTTAACCTTTACCGGTCTTGTGAGGAATCATTACCTCTAGCAAACAACAATATTGATTTCCCATAAGTTAATCAATCTAGATTACAGAATTCGACAACACTACTTTGTAGTGTATTCCATTAACCTATCCCTTATGTTACTGATATATAACTTCACAACTCACCCATTGAACCTTCTAGGCTCACCTAGCCCATAAGACAGTTGTTATATTATAAAATAGAAAGAGTTACAACAGCCCTCTATTGCAATCGTCCAATGATCCAATTTTCATAAGAGATCATAAGTATAAAGCCATTCTTATACCAACATTGCTGCAACATAATGGGTTTCATTACAGAAATTTCAGAGAGGCATTAACATTCTTCGATAATACGAAGTGAGTATTTATTGAACAGAATATGGAATCTTTTCCATGTTGCAATAAATCGTAAATGTACACAGTATATTTTCACAAGAGAATCTTAACTCGAAGTCAATAAATAACTTCCTTTACATAAATAAGAATGTCTCAAATCAACAATTGGCTGCAACTTTATCTTTTTAAAGTAAGCATGTGATATAATTAGATAACCAAGACATTTCTTTCCTTCACGCCAGTTACCTTCGCTCAATTTCCTGCAATGGTTAGGCAAGGTCAGTTCGACTGAACTGAGCAAGAAAATTCCTTTATCCCATTTATCAATTTATGTCATTAAATGTTAGAATGAATAAATACTGCAATAATCTCAATCTAACATTTTAATCATATAATTCCACAAAATCATTCTTAAGTAACCTGCTTTGCAAACATTAAGAACAGCTCCTTTACCTCTTTCAGTACTCTGCAAGGACAAGTTCTAGGTATTACTTCACAAAATAAGTTAAAGCAAAACCGGATAAAAGATATTCATACCCAAGAATGACCATCAAATAATCAATAACACAAGTTATTAAAAATACGCTTATATCACATAAAGTTAGATGGAGTAATCTGACTTCTATCAATCACAGTATGAATCTATGTCATCCCATTAATAAATATAAATTGCTGCAACTAATGTTAGCTTCTCCAGCAATACAAACAGTATAGTTCTTGGACACACAAGGTGATCCACGCTACGAAAATGAAACTAACCAGTTTCATCAACATCAACACACCCATCAAGATAGATCCAGTTAATACTCATGACGTTTTATATGTCATAGCTACAGAACATGACATATTCTACATTATCCATAACATCCTAAGAAGGATATATATATATATATATATATATATATATATATATATATATATCTATACCACTCAAGTTACTTATCATAGTAACATAGAGAAATCAAGGCAATATAGACTCAGTTGCCTATTAATTTCTTATTGTACCTTCTTAAACAAAACTCATCTTTTCAAATCATATTTTACCACATTCTACTGCAATAAGAATCTGAAGACACAACCATTCAAAAGCTTATTTATGCTTGCATTTAGGGGCTAAACTCCCGAGTTTATCTCAATGGTTAATACATATTACTCTTCAGTAATAAAGATATGTTTTCCTTGATTTAATCATCCTACAGAGATTAATCCTTACATAACTTTACATAATATTAATATTAAAATCCTCAGTAAGGATCGATTTTAAGAATGGAGACACTAAGTTTCCTTTCCATTATTACACCTTATATATGGACCAGCAAAACTTATCAAACATATCCATAGTGTAATCCACCAAGACCCCTTGGTTCCAAGTAAGATTTTCTAGTTCTTTCAAGGAGACATACAACAACCAACTCTCTTTTATTCATTAACCATCTAGGTCCCAGCTCAAATCGAGCTTCCTTAAGTAAGTGTCTGATTATAGAAGTAATATAACATCAGAACATAATTTCTTCCTGAAGAGAGAAGAATGGTTTTCCGCACTCGGTAGAAGAACAGTTAGGTTCAGCCCTTCAAAAACTGATTTCCTAATTCATCTTTTGATCTCCAGTATCAGATCAAAACTAGCTTAGATGACTTCTGAGGAAGGTAGTAAATAACGAGACTCCTTATAATGGAGTGAGCCGAAGGCTCTACAACTCAGCAATTATTTATACCAACTGTAGGTACTTCGAAAATCCTAAGAAAGGGAATATTTAAGATGAGGTTGCAACCAACACGCGGCTGGATGGTGATGGATTATGATACAAATATCCTGCAACTTAGCCTCTGTTGTCACTCATCTGCAACAAAACCAACAATAATCCCTGCTTCTTCCCATTAACCTTTCGAAGAACTACATGGTTCAGCAAATAATGCTAGAATAATGTGAAGTGTTATTAGCTCACAAAACACCTGTCAAACTGAGCCAAGCCTTAAAAGGTTAATACCTATATTTTCTTGCAGACCCAACAAGGGTAAATGGATTACATTGACAAACCAAAAGTCTTCAGCCCAGCGGACTCGTGGCTCATTAATAGTCAACCCGATGGAGATAAAAGTAGTCTATAATATATATTATGCATGATATAAGTACGAACAGGTTATCCCCAAATCTACCCGAGATCATGCCCAAAAACACTTTCTTTTCCTACGGTGATAAGCACAGGACAGAAGTGAAGTAATATACACCGATATCCAGACTAGGTTTAATTGCTTAAATAAATATACCCTGATTTGAGTCAGGTATAAAGGAAACCCATGTTCCCAAATTATAATTTTTGCAAAACATTATATCATTTGCACAAATACCCGTTATTATTTGGGTCAACCCCAATCGACAATGCAAACAAAATACAGTAAATACAGACGTCATTGCCGAGCATGATACAAGCGGAAAGATAAATGGATAATAGTTCTCCCAGGGTTACAGTCATATCAATTCCCACTTCTACTCGCATACAAACAGAGTATAACAAACAACAACCCCGAACTATACATACCCATTTTTCTCTTAACACAAACCAAATTGCAAATATGTATTCATTATAACCTCAGATGATTTAAAAGGATAAAAGGGATAAAGAATGTTTCTTGCCTGGTAAAATGGCAGGCCGTATTCTTTTCTTCCTGCTTCCTTCGCAGCCCCAAACCGTACACAATTCGAATCAACTAGATCACATTTCCAGCCTCCCTTGCTCAGTGAAACATTTTAATATAGCAACTGATTTAGAAATCACAAAGCTTTACAGTCTTCTGCCCCAAGAAATTCGCCATGCAAGGATACCCAAACTGGAGTTTTTTCCAAACTTACCAACAAACTAAATGAAGCAGTGGTTGCATGCAACTCGCCTCATTCGAGGCTTTACGAATTTCCAAAATATTAAATGCAAATTTTAATGACATTCAATGCAGAAGTGCTACACCAGTAGCTTATCCATCTACCACCACCCATTACCCTCCTCCAAAATTGGCGGGGTTATTCCAGTTTAAAACTTTAGTTACCTTTTCCCCCGAAATTGCTAAATAATAATAACTTAATTACTCTTCATAACTTAGGTCGATTAACCCTTCAAAACATAGGTTATAATATAGTATAAACAATAGGACCAATGCTATTGTACATGTATAACCCTTTTTGTTATTATTTATATGTCCCATAACTCTTATAAAGATGCATATTACAAAGTGAAATCAGCTATAATAATTTCATAATCCAATGTAAGTGTCATGGCCCATGATTCACAAGCCGGAGTCCACTGACCACAGTGGTCGATCATTAGAAGGTTCGTTAGATAAATCTGGAAACCACGTTCCCTTGTCTAAAACGTGTTACCTTCTAGGAATGAAACAATGAAATATACTATTTCGCAGGTATCATATTATCCTTAGAAAACTTTAACTCTTCCCATTGTGATATCATGACCCAACGCCGTCGGTACGACATATTAAGTCATGTCGTCGATAGTTATTACACATTTTTTTTTATCGTAACCAATTGTACATGATTACAATACTTCAATTCTCAGTTACCAGCAAATTATCTTGATTACAAGAATGTTCTTCGCAATGCAATCTTAATATTTAAATACAAAATCGGGGTTTTAAAGTGAACATTATTTAAAAATACCCAATTCCCATCACTTTAGTAGGAGCAACATATCACTTCCTACCCTTATTAAATGCATGGCTAGCGCTATCCGCACAACCTGTTATGGCAAACATGTTGTGGAAAGTGAAGATGAACGTTAGAATCTAGGAGTCACTGCATTAAATCCTTCGACTTGGTTTTATCATTCCATGGATAATTTCAACTCCTTTATGATCCTGCACTAAATTTGAGGAGTGTTACAGGATTAGGAGAACCGTAGGAGTGATGGCATATTTAGAGGGATGGGTCTGTAACCAGTTTTGTAATGTGCATAGTTCAGGTTCCTAATGCATGACTCTGATCTGCATTGTTATATTGGCTTGTTATGGCCTTAATGAATGTAATGTGGTTATTGAACTTGTTAACATGAATATAAGGTTTTGTTCTAAAGTATATATGTTGTTCATGGGCACAAACCCTAGTGCATTTCCTTTCTATCATGAATTAGATCTACATTCTATTTGATACTTCTCTTTTGTTATCTGAATGGATGCATTGGTATAATAACTCATCCTAAGTTCTCAAAATGAATGCATGGTTCTTTTCTTTCCTGCATCTAAATCTTTCATAAATGATGTATTCTCACATAACTCAAACAAAGGGGGCTCGACACCCGCGCATTCCTCAGTGAGTGCCTAGCACCGTTAGGTGATAGGACAACACACATGGGATTAAACTATTGTTCTAAGGGTATAAAAATGACTACATCTTGGTTCCATCGCTGGGACCTCTTTTCGAAGTTGCTATGAGAAATGATATACATTTTGGTTCCTGTGATGTGTGATGACAGATCACTTGACCTTGGAAAGTGTCAAAGCATGGTTTAAAAGTACGGAGGATGATTTTTCTCAAATGTTTAGTATCAGACCTAATTTTGATGTACATAGATGGGTAGAAGATCATCTATATCATGAGTTGCATGAGATCTTATTTTTTTTGTTTTCCAGTAGATTTGTATGAATGAATTTCAAAATATGCATCCAGATTGAGCTAGTACTATATATTGTACATATGGACCCAATATGATTACCAAAGGTTACAACATGCAAATCTAACTTGGACGTGTTCTTCAAATCACTGGTGGAAAGGAGTCTTGACTAGTTATACTCTAGAATATGCCATTTCTATGTATTCTTGCCCAAAGGTTGTTGAGTTTGAGTTTCTGAGGGATCCCATAGGATCATTGTTACGTCCCATCCCTTTGGCTATGAAGATCTTGATCATTACCCTAAGTTTAGAGGCATTCCTATGGCTGGCTAAGATTCTCTAAGCATTGGGTGAGGAAGCTAGGGTGGAGGAAGATGGCGGTGATTACATTTAAAAAATAAAGAGAAGAGAGATGACTTAAGTATAGTGAATCTTGTGAAAGGGAGATGGCTAGAAAATGTGAGGTTACAGGTGTGATGGATCTATAGAAGAAAACATTGTAGGAAGGAGTTGAGGTTCATGCAGAGGACGTGGACCCTGAGAAGTTTGTGTCACCCCATCTTGGAGAGCATGAGAGAGAAGCCCCTTCGATTCTCATGAGAGTTTTTGCATGAATAAAGGAGATCTTTTGGCATGCATTTGAACCTACCTAGTGACCAAGCCCGGCATTTGGTTTCCTAGATCAAAGAATAAGTATTGCTAATCCAGTTAGTATTGGTGGAAGTAACCGATCTATGCATAGGAGATATAATTTATCATTTGGGACATCCATGACTACACAAACCATTCCCATATTTGGAGGAATTTTTGGACAAGGTGCAAATACACAAGGTTTGGGTATTGCATCTAGAAGTGGCACATGACACACTGGCCCGGTATTAGGATGATATCGTAAAGCATTAGCGCACAATTCAAAGTGGGATGTTGGGGACACAAAGCATGACCATTTTGGGCCATTTTCTAGCTACACGAGTTGGATCTCGGTGGTATAGGAGCTAGAGGACCTGGTGGACCTAGCATATCTGGAGGATCTATTGGGTTAGGAAGAAAAAGACCTTGTGCATCCAAGTGGATCTGGTGGAGGAGGAAAAACTAGAGGGAACCAAGGCTTTGGATCAGGAGGATAAGGGCCGTAACCACCTCCACAAGTATTCTTTGAGATGTCTTTGCACTTACCGGACTACAGGGGTATTGAGGATGCTACAGAGCATGTCCACAAGTGTGAATTACTATGGTGTGTGAAAGGGATCACTACCCCAGAGTGAAAGGAAATTCAATTTGCGCAAGTGACATTGTAAGGGCACGCACATAGTTGGTATTAGAAGTATGACCCCATCAAATGGTGGTAGACTACACTGCATTGAAGAACACCTTCCTAGAAAAGTTCTATATCCCTTAATTTTAGTAGAAGAGCATCAGCACTCTGAAGGAGATCTAACAAGGAATGGAAGAGAGTGTGCGGGAGTATGACGTTCGGTTCAAGACTCTCTTATAAAAATATCCTATGACATTCACCCTTATGAACATGCTCAATGGTTTTTGGAGGATAGATATTACCGTTAAGAAGGAACTATCACACAATAATTTCCCATGCCCTGCATGATGCCTTGGAAGCTTCCCTGCGCGTTGAGGATGTTGGGAGCATTGATACTAGTGTTAGACCTTTCCTAGAGGCTCAAATTACTGTAATGGCCAATAGGTTGGAGAAGTTGTATACAAATTTATTGCATGAGGTTCGTAGAGGTATTTAGTGCACAGACTATAAAGTGGAATGGAATGTACAGGATAGTTTCCCTCAAAAGTTGGTACGCACCATGGTGGTAGACTATGAGATTTGTCATGGGGATCATGATGTAAATAGATGTCCTCTACTACAACGTGTAATCCACAAGAATGTTTCTTACTATTACAAGATCTATACCTCTATGACCCATGATACCAAGGATTATAGGCTGATTGACCAGATTCATGATGCTATTGATATTGATGTGTGCCAGACTAGTATTGCAAGAAATTACAAGGATGATGATTGTTGTTATGAAGGGTGCGCAGAGGGAGGAGAGCATGGAAGAGGTTTTCGTGGAGGGTTTTATGGCTGCGATCTTGTGGCGGAGGAATAAGTGAGTTCCCACAAGGAACCTGTTATAAATGGGTATACATAGCATTATAAGTGTGAGTGTCTTAATCTATCACGGTGCAGTGATCATGGTGTGGAAAGAAACATAAGTATGAGGAGTTCCCGAGTTGTTTGAACGCATGAGCCACCAAAGAATGGAGAGACAAAGGCACTGGGATGGTGAGTATAAATAATTCTAACCCTCGGTGGATGTCAAGAGTGATGCGTGAGTCAGGATTAGAACCTATACTAGTGACAACGCTGAGCAGAGGTTTTCCATGCAAGGAGATGCCAAGACAAAAACTAGTTGTTAGGGAAGAAGTGGTGCATGGGAAGTATCAAGACCCTACTCATCAGAAGGAATTGTATCAAGAGACTATGGATGTAATTCGGAGGTTGCAAAGGGAAATGCAATGTCCAAAGGAGAAGTCAAGGTAGTTGGAGCACGGGAAGAATGTTGAGGCTCCGAGAAGGATTAGGATGAGGTCGGGAAGTGTGAAAAATGTTAAGGTAGGAGAATATTATTCCCTTTCTAGGAGAATGGATACAAGAGAAGGTACCATGCACCAGAGCAGAGTGTGAAAGAAAGGTTTTGCATGCAAACCTTCCTTCTCACATCCTTGACTATGATAAATAAATTACATTGAATGCAGTTGTTGATGGGTGGCTTTTGAGCAATATCCTCATCGACATAGGAGTAGAGGTCAATGTTCACACCTTAGAGGTATGACATCAAATGGGAAGGCCTTCATTACAACCATCTTCGATTGTGTTGTATATGGCGAAGAAGATAAAGGTAATGCCCATTGGGGTCTTGAAAGATGTGGTTATCACTATTCAAGGGGCAAAGTTCACTAGGAAATTTGAAGTCTTGGCGCTTGCTTTGAGGCGAGATAATTTCCCAACATTACTTTTTTTCCCTTTATGTTATAAGAACAATGTTGACCTATGATTAACAAGGGTTATATCAATTTCAAGAACAAGGAGGAAAGGGTGATCATTCCTTTAATAGATGGGAATTCAAAGTGCCCTATACCGAGCCCTTAGGAGAGGAACTCCTTGATAGAATCTATGTGCGCTCTATTAGAGATCCTGAGGTAATTAATCTTACAGAAGGATTCATCTAATTTGAAGATGCTCAGTCGATGAGTGATACAACTAACATAGCATGTGAAAATTGGGCACACATGAATTATGAGTTAATTAGGATATAATTGAGAGGATCTGTAAGAAGAGTGATGAAGGTGCACTCAGTCAAGCAAACCTGGGAAGAAAGAGGCTACCGAGTAACTTTGGAGGGGCAAGATATGATGATTTCTTACAAGAAATGGAGGCTCAGTGGAAAAATGAGGACAAAAGGATAAGTATGCTCAGTTATAACTTGCTCGAGACTACAATGTGTTGGTGGGAAACACATCATGAGAGTCTCCTAGAATGGCGCAAGGTAAAAGTCACATTTTTGTAAGGTTCTCTAGAAGCAATGTGCCCACTGTCATACATGACTACCATGGCAAGGAACCCACCTCGTCCCATATCCAAGCTTGTGAGAAGGCCTAGATGGAGGGCACAAAAGTGTTACCACCTTTATTATGGGTGCATAATTTATATTCCACCTTACAGGTTTGTGCATGTGTATGTTATATCCACTTAGAGACACACCATCAAATAGGGAATTAGAAGTAGTTAACGACTGATCTCATTTAATATTTTGAGTATCGAAGTACCAAGCCATTAGTGGATAAGGCGTTGTAAGTTTTCAAGCACCTTATAATGGGAGATAGTGCTATGGTAGAAGATAGACTACTAGAGTTCTTTGGGTGAACCTTGTTTAGAGATGTGCCTCAATGAAAAGAATTAGAAGAAATACAACTTGAGCACGCATGCATTGAAAAGTAAAAAGGAAAAAAGTCTACGTAATAGATGGTGAATAGATGGAAAGTTTGGATGTTAACCATACTAAAGGTACGTATAAAGTCATAGATAGCGCTAATGATCAAGCACATGACTACAATGATCCCTTGAAAAAAAAAAGGTTAACATTAGGACAAAGATAGAACCTAAGGAAGCTATCATTGGGGACTATTGGTCAGAGAAATAAGTTTTAAAGGTTATTGATCTGTTGCACAAGTTCCAGAATTTGTTCCCTTGTAGGTACCATAAACTCAAAGGAATCCACCATTCCTTGGGGGAGATGAGGATCAAGTTGAAGGAAGGTGCACGCCTAATTTAGAAGAGGCCTTATCGGATGAATCCAAATTTGTGCATACGGGTCAAGGAGGAAATAGACAAGATGATAACATTTGGTATCATTGAGGTTGTGGAGGAATTAGAATGGATAAGCCCAATGGTCATCAATATCAAGAAGGATGGAAGAATAAGGATCTGTGTTGACTATAGGGACCTGAATGTAGTATGTTTCATTGATTCTTTCCCAACCTCCTTTATTGAAGAGATTATGGAGGGAGTAGTCGAGCGCAAGGTCTACTCTTTCATGAATGGGTTCTAAAGGTATCACCAAGTCAAGATTGCAAAGGAAGACTAGAGAAAGAAATTTTTGCCACTGAGTGGGGAATATTTTCCTATACGGTCATGCCCTCTAGATTAAAAAATGTTCCTACGGTGTTCTCGCACATTGTGGTACAAACATTTCAGGACTTCATCCATATGTTTCTTCAAGTCTACCTGGATGACTAGTGGATGGTGTATGGGATACTAAAAGACTATTTTGATAATTTGAGGGTGATGTCTGAGGGATGTCAACATTTGAGGATATCCCTCAACATCAAGAAATGTGTCTTTGATACTCCATTTGGAACCCTGTTATGACATATTATATGTAAGGAAATCCTAATAGTGGATCCCACCAAAGTTGAAGTTATTGTGGGATTGGGTGAGCCTACTAGTTAAAACTTAGTGGTTAGATTCCTTGGACATATGGGGTGCTATAGGAAATTCATTAAGTGGTATGCCAAGATCACTGCGCCCTTGGAGGAATTACTAAAGCACAAGAGTGCCTTTCATTAGTGAGAGGCATAATAGAAGGCATTTTACACTTTGAAGGATAGACTTATCACTGCACCCATACTACATTTTCCTTCTTGGGATAAGCCTTTCCATGTGCATGTTGATGCCTCAGGAACAACCATGGGAGTAGTACTAGCACAACCTAGTGAGGGGATTGTTGATCACCCATTTGTGTTTTGCAAGGCAGGAAATTGACAAAGGAATAATAGAATTACACAACTATCGAGCACGAGGAACTCATTAATGATGTACGTGTTGCATATGTTCGAGAGTACCTTTTGGCAACGCCCTTTATATTCTATACAAACCACATGGCATTGAAATACTTGGTGAACAAGCCCATTTTATAAGGACACATATGTCGTTGGGTCTTATTATTCCAAGAGTTTGAGTTCATGGTGGTTGTAAAACTAATGAAGAGTGATTAAGGGCCTGACCACTTATCAAGTATTGATTTAGGGGAGGATGCGCAAAGCATTGAGGATATAATGTTGGATGCACAATTATTTAGGTTGTGGCACGTGCCCTCAAACTTGGAAGATATCATTGTATTCTTGAAAACTGGTGTGGTGCCGGAAGGGATGAAAGCTTTGAAGAGGAAGTAGTTAGCAATATGCATCGCACCCTACATATTGATTAGTGGAGATATGTATAAATTAGGATGTGATGAGGTTCGCGCTAATGCATATTGGAACATGAACGTGTGGAAATTATGAAAATTCACATGGTGGGATTGCAGGAGGACACTATGTAGGAAATGCTACTATGGGAAAGATTCTAATGGCAGGGATTTGGTGGGAAACCATCTACCAGGATTATATCAAGTTTTGTAAGGCCTGTGACCATTTCCAACAACTTGAAAAACCTAGAAAGAGGGATGAAATGCCTTTGTTACCAATAGTGAATGCTAAAACATTTGACAAATGGAAAATCAACTTTATAGGGCCAATTTCACTAGCGTAAAGGACTAGTTCATTGTATATCATTACTTGCATTGATTACTTGACAAGATGGGTAGAGGGCGCATCCAAAGGATTACAATACATCAATAGCTGCTAGATTTTTATGGGAGAACATAATCAGCAAGTATGGATGTCCTTTAAGCTTGACAAGTGATAGAGGTACACATTTTCTGAATGAAACAGTTAGGATTTTGTTAGAGAATTTATGGTGGCCCATCACAATACTACCCCTTATCACCCTCAAGTGAATGGAATGCTGAGGAATTTAACAAAATACTAAGTCACACGTTGACCTAGATCTATGACGTCAGAAGACAAGATTGGTATGAAAAAGTATCAACCATTCTATGGTCATACATGATAAAATACAAGAGCTTGAATAAGGCCACATCGCTTCAATTGGTGGTTGACATGGAAGTTGTTTTTCCAGTTGAATTCATGTTACCATCACTACATATAGCACACATATCAGGATTGGATAATGAAAAATCACTAAAAGATAGGATTGATAATTTGATGTAGTTAGACAAAAGGAGATCACTTGCTAGATAGAGTTAGAATACAGAAAAGGAAAGACAAAAGGCTTGACATGATCGTCATATCAAGAATAAATAGTTTAAGGTTGGGTGATGGTATTGTTGTATGATTCCAAGTTTCTGCACCATCCCGAGAAGTTGAAATTCTATTGGCTAGGACCTTACATCATCTCGTACATCCTTAGTTCAGGTGCATGTTGGTTACAAGCATTGGATGGGATGAAGTTACCTGGCCATTTCAATGGGAGTGGGTTGATGTCCTACTATAAATAAGTCTATTAGGTGTTTGTAAATAAGGCAGTATTGCCAGTTAGCTTAGGATTTCCCATTATCCTTTTTATTTTCTTGTGTTTCCCTTTCTCGTTGCTTGTTCCTTTCTTTCTATTCTATTTTGTGCCTTGTGTGCCGGTAACCACATTATTTTTCTAAATTTGTGTATGCGTAGAGGACCGCACATCTATTTTAGTGTGGGGTGGAGTAGTGCAAAGTAAAGTATAAGCCAATAGTAAAAGTTGAATGGCCTAGTAGAAGGAAGCATGTAAGGTTGAGAAAGTGCATGGGGAAATGGTGGATAATGAATTGTGGTGTCAAGAAGGCTATAACAAAGACCACATACAAAGAATGAAGAGTGTAGAAACAACATGAGGTAGGCAAGGGAAAAAATCAGGTAAAGGACATAAGAAGTGCCTTCAGAGCTGCAGATGCATGCGTAAGATTCTTTAGTCAGATTGAATTTTTACGTGCCAAAAGGTTGTAGAAGGTTTTTGTGTAGGATTGGGTGCATGGGTAAGGGCGCTTAAGATCAGATTTTGTGGAAAAACTGGAATTTAATGATAATTACATTGGTAGGTGGCATATCATTTATTGTTGGATAGGAGAAAAAAATATAAGGATGAATTCGAGAAAATTATTATTTACTTTGCTTTTATGAAGTGAAAGAGATCTTGCGAACTAGGGCATCTAGAGAAATTTGTACGAAGGAAGAAGAATCATAGAGATTTAAGTGCCTTACTAGGGTTGATCTACAAACCGGAGTGGAACGAGTACATGGGCATGGGGATATTTCTTTAAAAATTATGTTATCTTGTGGAAGAAGTTATTTCTAGTTGGGGTTTGACAACTAGGCACGAAAGAAGGAGAATTATTTGTGGATTGGAGCCTTAGATTTTAGTAGAGTAATAGATCAAAGCAAGAAGGAGGGATTTAGGTTGTATCCCAAAAAGAAAACATGACACCAAAGAAGGTGACCATTTCACCAAAGAAACAAAAGGGAAAGGGAAAAGGAAAGTAAACCACTTCCGTCGTTAGCTCCAATGAAGAATGGTATGCAAAAATGTAATACACAGATGGATTATGTATGGGGAAAGAGTGGGTGTCACACTTGAGACAAATGGCCGTGAGTGATTACAACCATTGTACGAGCACTATTGAGAAAGAAATGGTGTTGGAACTGGTTTGTCCAACTAATAAGAGGACATTGGATGGAATGGAAATATATAGTGACGAAGTAAAGGTAAATTTGGAGAAGGCAGGGTTGTTGCAACTATATGAGTTGCCTTATTTTGGCAAGCTAAGTGGCTATATCAGTGGTTGATTTTGTGTGTACACAAAGACCATTTCTATTTTACTGAGCCACAAGGTGCGCATAACCCCTCAACTTATATCAAATTTCACGTTCCTGAATTGTGAAGGAGACTCCATAGATGATGACTTGGATGATAAGGAGGCCATCAAGGAAACTATGGAGGCCTATGACTATAAAAAGGGTTCATGGTACTTTGACATCACGAAACCCCGAACCTATCATAAAGATTAATGATCAATAAAGATGGATGCAAGTAAACATGACATGGTAAATGTATGCCGAAAGATATGAAAAGGGATTGTCTTGGAGATTGGAGTTTCTGATGGGCCAGAGAAGTTCATATGGGAGTATCCAAAAGACAATCCCTTTCCTGTGAAAAGGTTCAAAAAATATTCTTATGAGACCATGACAGACACTCACAAGGTGTGCCTAGAAAACTGGTACAAGTGAATGTGCAACGCATTTTAGGCAAAGTGAAGGATCCCCGAGTAGTTACCCGCACTTGTGGATGGAGAGGTAGAGTTTGTAGTATATTAACATTTCTACATTTGCAGGTTTACATTGACATATGGGACTAAAATTCCATGGTGCAAGCTACCTTTCTCCCGCATTGTGTAATACTTCCAGCAGGGGTCAACCAATTCAAGGAGGCAAAAAGGCTAAGATTCGACCTTAGTGAGGTAGACCAATACCACCGCTAATTGTTCTAGAAGCACATATACCCAAAGAAGTGTGTATACAAGGAGAATTTTGTCTCCCACGAAGTAAATATGATGAAGCCAATAATGTTTCGATCGCGGAAGGACTACAAGAAGGGTATATTTGCGCATAACGCCAAAGTTTGAGAAAGGCACCTATTTGGAGAATGATATCTCCATTCCAGAAGACCCCATAGGGAGGAAAAATGCCATGCCAAAGAAGAGGGAAAGAGAAGAGGTATAGGAGAAGAAGGCACCAAGTGTGAAAATAGTACAATCTGTGATCGCGCTGGAAGTAAACGCTAATCCTAGCACTTATGCGTGCAGGAAGAAGTCCCCAATCAAGGAAAAGACCCCAAAAGAAGAGGTGCTAGAGCATGAAGGGACCCTCACACATGAAGAATCACCAAGGAAGACATCACCTATTAAGGAGAAAGAGAAGGAAGAATCTCCTATACTAGAATCACTAGTTAGGAAGAAGAAGAAGGTGGAAAAAAGGAAGAATCAGAGGAAATAGAGAGCCTAGAGGCCTACATTGGCAATAGGGATGATGACGATCCCGAGGGATCTCAAGACCATCTAGTATATAATGTACATGAATTTGAGGAGGAAGATGAAGAGAAGAATGACGAGGAGGAAGCAAAAGATCAAGGCAAGGGGGTGAGTGAAGAGGTAAGCACCAAAAATTAGAGAACCCCAAGCCTCACCAAGGAACAAGTGGAAGAAGTCATGGAAAGAGTAGTGGGAATCATTAAGGACTTGGTGGAGTAGGAGTTGGAGCAGAGCATAGATGAAATTTTGAAGGAAATGGAAGAAGAAAGCGTTGGGAAAGAATATGGCAGCATGGGTGGGAATCCCAATTTGGTGGTAAGCTTCCCAAGGGTTGCGTGTGAACAGTGGTAAGGGTGTAATGATAACAAAATGAAAAGGGATGGGCTACATTAATTATCCAAGCAAGGTTCTATACACATGCTTCCGAGCATCGTATGAATATAACAACTCCTACCTATGACTTCGTTTGATGAAGAAGGTGCATATCCATGAACTAGAAATATGTTATCTTTAGCATTCGAGTCCCATAGTGGGCATTGCTTACATATATTCTATTTCTTGTATAATAAGTTTCATTTTAGTGGGGGAATTTGTCATGTACACATGACTATTTTTCAAATTTTCTCCCTCTTCATATTTTGTGTGAAATTCAATATTTCTAACCTTAGGTTTTTCATGATGCGTGTTTTTATTTGTCTCCTTTTACACATGGGATGCTAGGAAAGCTAATTTTTTGACTAAGGTGTTGAATTTATTGTTGTATAGTGGTTTATTCATTTTTAAGTTCCTCTTTATTTTCATTTTGAGGAGGTTGTTCCATGTTTTCATGTTCCAAACTTATCTTACGTGGTATTTTAAAACCACCTATGTTGTTATGTTGAGTGTTGAGAAAACATAATGTTGTGCTAAGGAAAAGCAACACATATGATTTGCACATGGTAGTAAGGCATATTTGAAGGCACGAGAAAGATAGGAAAGGAAACACATGCCATAACAATTTGACTAAGGAATTATCCATTTTTATGGATATAGTCTATTTTGGAGATAACATTGAGACCACACATAATGATGGAGAATTGTGTGACACATAAATGATACTTTTTGAATGAGAGAATGATAAGCACCATGCATGAGCTTGAGTTAATAATAGGATTACTTCTACCAGTTAACTATAGGATGTCTATTAGTAGTGCACTTGCATGTGTGCATGTGATTGTAAATGCGCGTGGCTATTATAAGCATGTGACCTATTTTAAGAAGTGCACAAGTGAAGAAGGGAAAGTCCCCACCCCTATAGCTATGTATTGAACTATGTATTTTAGTAGTGGTGAATTTTTGTAGAGTTATACTCGGATCGATGCCCACATGACTTATGGTGATACTTTATATTGTAAGAAGCTTTTATGTTTTACAGTATTTAATGTAATGGAGTATGTTGGCTGGATAATGGTGTTAAACATGATTAAAACATGATTATAACTAGTTATTGTATGGTTGATCTTATTATAGTTATTGTTTAATTCATGATTCTCTAAGATCTAGATCTGGAATATGCTCATGGAATGTTTATGGTTATTTATGGTTTTGAATATGCTTTATCTTCATCACACTAACATCCTACACAAGTAACTTGTTGGTCCGAAAATCTATCGCTTGGGCAGATCTATGGATAAACGAGCCAACAGTGTGCAGGGCATAGCCCCTCTTTGAGTCAGCAAAGCGAAACTGGTTTATTGCTATTCTACCAGCAGGAATCTATGCAAGTCTCACAAATTCTGCCTTCGGGGGTTTGGGATCTCATCCCAGTAGGGGTGTTTCTGACTGTGAAAAGAAAGGAAAGGAAGAGGGGATGAAGAAAGAGCAGGTCCGAAGGGAGAAAAGAAATGAATTCCAAAGCAGAAAGGTCAGAAGGTTTATGTTTTGGGATTGGTAGTAAACAGAGCCAAACCTACTTGCATAAACGAGCAAAGCAATACTGATGATAAATAAATGACAATAAAATGAAGCAGATCCAACAGAATAAACACACAGATCTAACGTAAGAAAGATCTAATGCACATAACACATGTATTCAGCACAAAGTCTAAATATTGTATTAATATTTTCCTTCTGTTACAAAAAGCTCAAAGTCTTTTCTCCTCACTTCTATTTTTCATCTGAAAGATATTCATCCATCCATAATACAACAAGTATTGGGGTATTTATAGAAGAAGGAGAGAAAAGAAGGCAAAAAGGAGCCAACAACTTATTTACAAAGATATTTACAAAATATCTAAAAGTCATGTTGACTTTTGACCACTTGGTGGACGACATCATCCCATGATGCAACATGGATGATGTCATCATTTGTGTCAACATACTCCAGATATTCTCAAAAAGAAAGTCGAAGAAGAGAGAGAGAGAGAAGAAGAAGAAGAAGAAGCTACTCATCGTCGTCATCCTGCGGCCGAAAGGGGGTGGACTACTTTTGTTGTTGCTCAGGTGATGAGATATGGAATTGAGAGTGGTATTCCATAAACTTGTTGATCATTGGCCCTAGCTGATCCTGGGAAGGATCCTTGTGCCGATCACTGATCACCTCACAAGTCTTCCCGCTCATCTATGAGTTTCTCGGGGAGCTTGGAATAGTCTTTTTCCACTTCAATGAGTAACGCAATGAAGTCGGCAAGCAGCCGCCAGTTGTTGATAGACTCTGCGTCAAAAGTGACCTCTGGCCCCATCCCTTGAGAAACGATCTCTTTGAAGATCTGGGTGGTTTCATCAGCTTTCCTTAAAGTGAAGGAAGGAGTAAGTAACCCTTGCAACATGTTAAGAATGATCCATTCCATTTGGTGCATCGCGTCCAGGGCTTCTTCCTTCACTTTGTCAATCTTTTCTAGGACAAATTCTAGCTGATCCACCCGGTAATCCAGAGTGGACATGATTTTGTTGAGGGCCCTGGGATGGCCGAAGACACCGAACTTGACCAGATCTTCGACTGAACAGTCGAACATTTGTTGGAAGGTCTCGTGCTGCAGTCTAGCATGTTCCAGCTCTTCCGATATGGGTCCCGCTAACGCTTGGAGCTCTTTATTCACCTTATTGATGCTTAGATATAAGTTGGAGAACTCGGTGATTACTTTTTCACTGTCTTTGAGGATTTGGCTCCTCCAAGTGGAAACGGCCATACCCTGCTCGCCGATCTTTGCGTACTCATTAATTTTCTCCTGGCTGAGAAGCTCAGAAGTCTCGGCGGTAGTTGTGGGAGGTGCACTACCCATCTTCTGTAAGGCTTGGAGCAGATATTTGTTTTGCTCTTTCAATTGCCTTTTCTCTTCCTTTGTCTCTTGAAGCTTCTTGCAGAGGGCGTCAACTGCAGAAAGGGCCTCCCCCTAAAGGCTTTCAGAAGATGTCCCCATTGTGACTTGGGTCACAGTATAATCTGTCGGAGACAGATCCTTTTTCTCCTTGAGGGGATTGGGGTACGCGATCTCCATAACCCTCTCTCCGCAGCACTTTGAGAGAAGCGTGTGATGGGCTTCTGCTTCTTTGCCCCCTTAGATGGGATTACAGAAAAGTCCATCGGAGTGATGGGAACTTTCCTCTTTTGCTGACTTAGCTGCTGGGAGATCCAGGCTGGACCTATGGGAGAAGGGCCGGAAATGGAAAAGGGGGCAGCTACAGTAGTGGAGGGGAAAAATGTGGAGACACGTGGGGGCATGGAGAGAATAGCCGAAGAAGTGTCCATGGGAGGAAGGGAAACTACAGCTACGGAAGACATAGGAAGGGAAGGGAGCTCAGAGATGAGGGAAGAAATGGAGGGGGAAAGATCCGCAAGGGAAGAGAAGATAGATGAAGAAGCGGGGGGAGGAGTAGAAGAAGGGGGAGAGGACACGACCAAAGGGATGGTCGCTTGAGTCACTCGAGGAGGGGAAGGAAGAGAAGAAGAAGGGACAGAAAGGACCTCGGTTGTTGTAGCAATGCCAACATCCTGAGTGGATGGGCCTATTGGAATAGCCTCTTCTGCTTCTTTCTCTGGCGTAACCAGAGTTATTACCTGTTCGGGTGTGGTGGAAGGAGGACTTGCTAGAGCTTCTTCCTGAGTGGTGCTGGATTCACCCTCTATGCCTTTGCCCTTGCCTTTAGGTTGTTGTTTAGATCGGGGAGGTGCGTTACCCAATGGGGAGGTTGTGAAATCAACCCCGAGGTAGATTAACCCGTTCATCCGGCACCAATGCTCTGTCCTGCGTAGAGTCTCCTTGATCCTCTCCTCAATCGTCTGAGGTGCCTTAGTTCTATCAATGGCTAGAAAATGCCAATTGTCCGCATCCGTGTTAGTATATACTTGGTCTATTTCATCTTCCATAGTTTGGAAGCCTTTGGGGACAATTGCTACCCCATATTGGATGATTTCTGCCAAGGCTAAGTGAGAATGATCCTTTCTCCTGAGCTCAACCTCATGGATGATGTTGATGTAGATGTCCTCGATCTGAGGGATGTGGATTGGATCGAGTTTCGCCCTTGGCAGACAATTCCTTGGGTCGAAGGTAGGCCTGGCCGGGAAATCATGTCTCAAATTAAGCAGCTTCAGCTTTGCGAACATGTCCTTTGCCTTGTGGTGGGTAAGGCATGTATATCAGCCCACTGTGAGGGGGAAAGGAGTTCCACCCTTCTTTCTTTTGAGGCACTTCTCATGATATGTAATCAGCTGCCTTGACAGCTCCAGCAAAATCAGCTTGGGCCCAGCATACCTTGGCAGTCTGGTCGGCTCTCCCAAGAAGTTGGCTGCCCTCAGATAGGTGAATGTGGGAAATTGGGTGAACAGGGCCCCCATTTCTCAGTGGCTGCCACTATGCTTTTGGTCGTACGACCATAAGTCATATTTGGCCTCAACAGGTAGATGATGTGATAGAAAAACACATCATTAATCTTTGTGAATTGAGAGATGCTATTCTCCAGCCTCAATTCTGGGTAGTACTCATATATTTTGACCTGAGGCCAAACTCCACTTCGCATCAGGCCTGGGTAGTCTCTCTCTGATGCTGCAACATAGACAACATAGGAGTTCATGTAGAATCTTCCCGTTGTAAGAAATTGTTGAAGTTGTTCAGAGATTGTGCTGCTTATAATCTCTCGCCCATTCAAGCGCTGATCGGGCATATTCTTATTCATGGTCTCTAAGTACCGCAACATCCATTTATGGAAAAAGTGGGCATCAGGAAGCCCAAAGACCCTGCTCAGGAATGTGATGGTGTCGCTGAGCTCCTCTGAGAAGTCAGCTGCGGTGGATGATTTGAGGCCATCGGGTCACCACCTTTTTGTTTTTCAAATAGACCTCGTTCATCAGTTGCATGCACTGATCTTCGTTGTCATCCCAGGCCTTAATGCAATCCTCTCGGCTGACGGCCACGAAGTGCCGGTGATGAGGGATGCCGAGTATTATCTCAAAGTGGCGGGCAGTGAGGTTAATGACTACCTCACCCTTGTCATTTACGACACACCTTGTGTCCTTGTTGTAGCACCGGGCGACCACCATCATGAATTCATTGTCGACGGTGCTGACTGGGATTCCTCCAGCGAGGTGTAGGGCACTGCCTATCAGTTTTTCCATCCATGGACTTCTTGTTACCTTCTGAGTTCTGACCCAGAATTCCTCCATATCAATGTGACCCAACTCTGAGTCCCTGATATCTAGGTCGCATTCGGCCTGGGAGTCGGGCATTCTGACTCTCTGGTACTTGTATTTCATCTCTTCTTCTGTAAGTTTGGCCTTGCCTTTGGATTTGGTAGGTCTCCTACTTGATGTAGACATATGTTCTTCCGAGCTTAGTTGCTGATCTGCACGAAGAAGAAGCGAGACCCAACGCAAAAAGGTTGTGTTAGCCATTTGATCTTCCATTGAAATGTTAACAGAAGAAAGAGTTAGTGATTTTGAGGCTCAGGGCAGGGCGCATGAAAGCTGCAGCTTACAGGGCTAAATAGGTAAGGCACACAGAAAAAAGGTGTTGCAAGGGTTAAATCAGTGCCAAAGGCGCATGGCGCATAGAGACTGCAAGATACATTTTGTAAAGGGCGCATGGAGATTTGGTGTAACAGAGGGACAGGATGCGCCAAAGGCGCATAGATTTTTATGTTGCATGAATATTTGGTGTGCCAGAGGCGCATGTATGGTTTGTGTAACAGGAACTTCATGTGCGCCAAAGGCAACTTGGTGCAGCGCACGGAGGGTCTACACAACATAATGTTACTGCAACAAGGAAAGCACTGCGCCTTCGAAACTTTGTACTTAGCGCGGATTAAGCTGATGTTGCACAAATGCAGGGTGCGCCAAGGAGGCACATGTATACGTGATGTAACAAATAAGGTTGAGGTGCCTAAAGAGGGTGCAAGGCTAGCGCTTGCAGCATGCGAAGGAGGCGTGCCTTGAGGGCGCAAAAGTTCTTAATGCAACAGGCATGATGGGTGCGCCATTGGCGCAGATTTTGATCATGTTGCAGGGGTGACAGATGCGCCAAGGAGAAAAGAAAAACAGTCTCTTTTTAGAGCTTAGATTATCCTCAGAGGGGTCTTTTACATGGTTTAGCTTCTTTTCTCTTTTCTTTTCCAAGGTCATTGTTATCACCGAATCACAACACCCCTGTGCATGTATTTGAACTCACAGTGTGATTGGATAACATGGGTACTATCTCCAAGTTCAGGACTTGCTTCTTGAGATGACCTCAAGAGAAAGTCGGTCTTGCTCCTAAACTACCTGCCACAATCTACTCTAATGCAGGATAAGCTAACTGTTCTAATCTAAATTTCCAAGGGACCAGGGAGAGAGAATACATAAAATGAAAGCCTACACTAAAGCGGTGATACACCAGAAAAGGAGGGTGGGAGAGTAGTCTCCAAATGTGTGAAATACAGAGGCAAAGTGCACACTAGAAGAGGTGATGACAGTTCACCATAATCTAGCAAAATGCATTCACAATAATATTCCAAGCATACACAATGATAATGAATCCCTGCAAGAACATAATAAATAGACACAATATTCTTATAGAAAGATCAAAGGGGCAAGAAGAATGCAAGAAAACACAGCAGGGGAAGATACATCCACAAACTGGTATTTTATTGCTTCATGATATGCACAGTTCAATCTATTACAAGATAAGGGCCTGGATCACCATGCAAGGAGTCCACTACAAGGGCCTGCAACACACTGGCTTCACAAATCAATTTTGGTAGAGCTTTGCTACCCAAAAACTCTCTTCTTTACAATGAGCCCAACACTCCAATTTATAGAAAAATGAGAAGGAAAAGAGAAGGGAAAATGGAAATCCCGAAATCTGTCCTTCAACCACCTGTAAGAGGCATTAAATTGAGTGGAATGGTTATACATTACTTGCAAAAGGCTCCCCATACTGTCCCATGTGCTGCAGCAGAGAAAGAATGATGACCATGCCTCTTAATTGCACTCCCAGCTACCAAATAAAACACTGTTCTGAACCCGGCCAAGTTTTCTTAAAAAACCCAAACAATTTTTTGATCAAATCTGGAATTTCTTGATTTTTGTGCATCAGGCTTGGAACCATGATTCCAACGGTACCAATTTTGTGCAATTTCGTTGAGAAATGCAAAAGTTATGGCCTTCTGAGTGTGGGCAGCTATTTTGGGCCTGGTAGGGGTTTTCTGTCATTTGACGGGAATGAGCATTAACTGACTGGAGCCGAATATGTTTCTTTTATTTAAATATATCTACCCTCATTAAAAATAAGAAATCTAGTTTTTGTGGTGTAGAGGACGTCGTGCTCGTTCCAGAAAGTCCAATTTTGTGAAAATCGGAGCTCGGAGTCAAAAGTTATGGCCGTTTGAAGTTCCACGGGTCAAATGTTGACTTTTCTCCTCTTCCTTCGGCCATTTCGGCTTTTCGCGTCCCGCGCGTCCCATTTGGTTTCGGTGCTGAAATTTCCCATTTCGGCTGAACCGGTCGGTTTGTGTACTCGCAGCCCATATGTCCCATTTGGTTTCGGACCGTCTAGGACAAATTCGCCCAGTTCGGCCAGTTCGTGCCCTTTTGTCCCAACTGTTCTGGGACAAAAGTTCTCATTTTCGGTTCGGTTCGGCGATCGCGCACTTTGGCCCCGCGCGTCCCAAATCAAGCTTTCGAGCTGCCTTGACTCATTTTGCTCGGTTGGGCTGGTTCGCGTCTTTTTGTCCCACTTGTCCCAAAGGCGACCCTCTCAAATAGATTATCCAATTTTTCTCTCTTTTCGGCCGATTCGGATTTCGCCCCGCGCGTCCTTGGCCCGGATGTCCCATTTGCGGACTGCCCGCGGCCTTTTGGCCGGTTCGCGCCCTTTGTCCCAACTGTCCCAAATGCTGCGAGGACTAGGACTTAGCCATTTTTCGTGATTTTCCTGCCCGAGCTTGTTTTTGCAAATTTTTTTCACATTTTCTTAACTTGCTTTCTTCTACTTAGACAGGGGAGTTAGAAAAATATGAGGGGACCCTAGAAACATGAAATTTTTCCCGACTTAATCTATTTGCCTCGGGACTAAAGAATTTGATGCATGTTATCAAAATTACCTTGAGGGTGAATTTTGGATAACAGTCATTTGGGTAATAAAATGGTTTAATCAAAAGGGATTAAACCATGCTTTCAGAACAACTTCCTCTACCAGCAGATCTGGAAAGAGGGGAGGAATATGGAAAGATAGCAAGGGGGCTAGATCAATATTTCAATCCCAAAACCAAAACAACAAGCATACAAAGAACCAAAAATGCCAAACACATGAAAGAGATAAGAACCTCTTACCGGATAAATAGTGAAACACGTGCAAACGGGTCCACTAGGCGTTTGAAAATGACAGTGTAGACTTGCTGACAGGCTCAGAGAATACAATAGAAAAACTTGATTGCTCTGGTGATAATGACATTTGCAGGCGCGCAAAAATATATATAGGTGAGTCAGTAATAAATGCGCCACCAACTTTGTAAAGGGCGCATGAAAATTACTGTCGACATAGGAAAGCATGCGCCCTTTAGCACACCAAAGAATTTGCCAGCATGGAACTAAGTGCGCCCTTTGGTACACCAAAAGTGGTGTTGACATGAGATTATGTGCGCCTGTGGTGCACCAAAAAGTGGCGTAACAAAGCATTTTCCAATACGAAGGTGCATGCACCTTGGCGCACGTAGGGAAGACTCAACATATTAAGGCACACCAAAAAGTGTGTTGACACAGGAAAATATGCGCCAAAGGTTTTAAAGGGGGTGCACCAAAAGGTGGTGTTACATAGCAATTCCATGCGCCCAACCAAAAGACCAAAAATGACTAAGTTCGGAAAACCAGATTTCCCAGAAAAGGGATTTTGCAATGTTCCGAACGCAAGGGATCCCTAATGAGGGATCGAAACAAAATTTTCAGTATGGTTATCGGTAAAATTGCCCTTGTCAATTTTACGAGATAACAAACTGGCTCTTTCTGGGGACTATCCCTGAGCAAACTTGGGGGTAGAGAATCCCAGATCTCATGTGCCTATCCATTGGGTAACAGAGTCAAAAACAAGGGCGACCGGAGGGAGAACAAAGGAAACACACGACAAACCGAAAGCAAACACACGACGAAAACAAACACACAACCAAAGAAAACTGTACAAAGAAGAGAGCGAGCTCTACTTCTTGAAGATTTTCAGGTGTTGCCCGCTATAAGGAAGCGGGAGCTCGGTTCCATCCAGATATGAGAGATAGAAACTATTCTCTCCGTTGAGCTGCTTGATCTTGAAGGGCCCTCTCCACAGGGAATCAAACTTTCCGTGCATGCCCTTTGTCTCTCTTCGCTTGTCCCACAGAAGGACAAGGTCTCCCACTTGGAAATCCCTTTTCTTAGCTTTTTTATCAAATAATCTCTTGACTTGATTCTGATGTTCAGTGATCCTGTCGCCCACTCTTACCCTCTTTTCTTCAAGCTCTGTCAGATACATGATTCTCTTTTCAAGAGAATTTTGGAAAGTTTCATCTTCGATAGCTCGCACCAATGCAGCGGGAAGTTCAAAGCAGAAATGGGAAGCTTGGCATCGGTGCCATATAACACTTGAAAAGGTGACATGCCAAGAGACCTCTTGGGAGTAATACGATCGCCCACAAAAGTGTCGACAAAGACTTGTGCCACATTCGCTGATTCTCATCCACTAACTTTCATATGATGGTCACCAAGTTCTTGTTCGAATTCCGCCTCGACCATTTCCCTGAGGGTAATAATCTGAGGTGTGAGCCAAAGTTATCCCATATTCATAGCAAAAACTAATAACTTCTCGCGAGGAGAAGTTAGAAGCATTATCAGCAATAATCTTGTTTGGAACGCCAAACCTGACAATGATATTTTCTTTAATGAAATTACAAACCACCTCAGAAGTGGCATGCTTGACAGGTATGGCTTCCACCCACTTGGTGAAGTAATCCGTTGCTGTAAGGACATAGCTATGTCCGGCACTCGATTGAGGATTGAGTGCACCAATAAAATCAATTCCCCATTGCCTGAATGGTTCGTTGACAATGACAGGCCTAAGGGGAAAAGCAGCCAACTTGGGCTTGCCGACGAACTGCTGGCAAGGTTCACACTTTGCCACCCAGGTGGCTATATCTTGGAAGAGCGTCGGCCAATAGTACCTGGCTCAGATGATCTTATGTGTTGTCATGGAGGAAGAGAAATGACCTCCACAGGCTGAATTATGAAAACTTTCAAGTAACTTTACCTATTGTGGTTTGTCAACACATCGCAAAAAGATGCCATCTATCCCACGTTTATATAAACCGTCATCCCAAATGACATATTTAGCTACTCTGAGCTTTATAGTGTACTTCTCCTTTGCAGTTAGGTGTACTGGGCATTCGCCATAGGTGAGGAAGAAAGTGATATCGGAATACCATTCATCACTAGTCGCAACAAATAGGACTAGAGGCAGAGAATCGGGTTTTTCCAGCCAGTCCTATGCTTCATTAGTGTAGTCACCCCTTTCATCAAGGTTTTCTGAATCTTTGTTTTCAGCCATAAGCTGACATAGGCCCTTGCCCCTTACCAGCTTGGTTGGTTTAATATCCAGGTCATACTCCTGGACCTTTGTGATCCAATTTCCTCGCAAGCTTCCTAACACCTGTTGAGTTAGAATTGATTTTACCGCTGTGTCAGGGACCAACACCACTATATGAGAGTTTAGAATGTAATATCTGAAGTTTTTCATTGCTTTGACAACAGTGAAGGCATACTTTTCTAGTTGAGACATTTTTAGTTTGTGAGGCTTGAGGGGAGAGATCATGAATGCAATCGGAGATTCAACATCCTCTCGAATTCTTTTGCATCAAGATTGCGGACACAGTATGCTCAGATGCGTAACTATACATGATGAAGTCCTTGGAGAAATCGGGACATACCAGGACTGGTGCGTGAGCAATGAAAGCTTTTATTTCTTCAAACGACCTTTTCCCTTCCTCGCTCCATCCGAAAGTTGGTTACCCCTTCATCATGTTCAATATGTGATGAGTCTTCTCAGCAAAGTCGGGAACAAAACACCTGAGAAATTTCACCTTTCCGAAGAGAAAATGAACACCAATCTTGCTCGTAGGTAGAGTAAGGCTTTGAATAGCCTTAACTCTTTCGGTATCTATCTTTGTTCCCTCTTTGCTAACCACATGCCCTAGCAACTTTCCTTCCGTGACTCCAAAAATATACTTTTTTGGGTTTAGGGAGATCCCATGTTCTCGGCACCTGGCCAACACTTTCTCCAAATGATCACAATGATCATTTCGTTGTTTAGAGAACATAGTTAAGTCATCTAGATAAACCACAATGACCTTCCCCATCATACCTTTGAATGCAAAGTCCATGGCCCACTGAAAAGTGGCGCCAGCATTAGTTAGGCCAAAAGGCATCCTGTTGTAGGAAAATGTACCCCAGGGAGTAGTGAATGCTGTTTTAAATTGATCTTCAGGTGAAACTTCAATCTGATTATAGCCTGAAAAACCATCAAGCATGGATAAAGATCTCCGATCCAGCCATCGCTACGAACTTGATCCATTATAGGAAGTGGGTAGTTGTCTTTCAAGGAAGCCTGATTCAAATTGTGAAAGTCTACGCATATGCATATCTCGCCATTTTTCTTGCGCACTGGCACAATATTTGCTACCCAAGTACTATGATGGATAGGAAAGATGATTCTCGCATCCAGCATCTTCTGAATTTCGGCCTGGATGGTACCCGAGATCTTAGGATTATAGTGCCTCTACTTCTGGCGAAAGGCTTTGACATCCTCTTTCAATAGGATGTCATGCTGGACGTCCTTTGGCTTAAAAGACTTTAGATCAGCATGGGACCATGCCAATACATCCATATATTTCTTCAAAGAACTTGACAAATTTCCATTTCTCTTCAAAGTGCAACATGTTCCAATGTTCACAAATTGTGGGTGCTCTACCGAACCTATATTGACCGGTTCGGTTTCTGGGGATGAGTCAGGATCATCTTGCCTCTTCTTTTTCACAAAATGGTCATGCTTGTCGAACAGCCGCTCCAGAGAAACCAGGCCCTTTGGAATTTTATTTCCTTTGAGCTGACATATGCCATCATTCCCTTCAGATTCATCGCCTTGATCGGTGACTGATTCACGGCAAGTGGAAGTAGACCCTTTAAAGTGCAATTCTTTAAAATTTTCCACCTTCTCTAGAAAGGCAATGAGTTGATTATCATCATTGAATACTTGCCAATGCTGATAATTATCCGGCACGCTTGGCCGGAAAACCACCTCAATGGTGTATTTGTTTGTTTTCAAACCTAGGTGAGGGAGCATGAGGGATGCTGAAACAGCCAATGAATCGGCCATGTCATTTTGGGCTCTTGGAATGGATTCAATTGAAAAAGCATCAAACTCTTCAATGCTGTCCCACACCGCATTACGGTAATGCCTGAGCCTTTCATTCTTCACTTGGTAAACCCTTTTAACTTGATTCACAACTAGCTCTGCATCACCTTGCACTTTTAGATTCTTAATCCCTCTTTCTTTTGTGGCTTGCATGCCAAGTAGCAAAGATTCATACTCAGCAATATTATTTGTGTTAAAAAACTACAACTTGAAAGAGAGAGGAATGACTTCTTCCTCGGGAGATATTAGCACGGCTCCGGTGCCACATCCGCTGGTTGCACAGCTGCCATCGAACTGCAAGGTCCAGATCTTATTAAGATCTCCTTCTTGAACGAGAACAACCATTTTGTCAGACTCGGTAGACAAGAAATAGTTCCCCATCCCTGATGAT
The DNA here is from genome assembly GCA_018340775.1 of Taxus wallichiana var. yunnanensis. Classification (NCBI taxonomy): domain Eukaryota; kingdom Viridiplantae; phylum Streptophyta; class Pinopsida; order Cupressales; family Taxaceae; genus Taxus; species Taxus wallichiana. Next base: position 628,047,819 of record CM031239.1, read on the forward strand.
TCAAAAAGGATTTGAGCTTTGGGGTCCTCAGAGCTAGTAACCAAGTACTTCTTTTGTGATTCTGGCTCCAAAGTCTGCATTACACCTTTGACGGGAATTCTAGCTTTAGACCAGTCCATATGAATCTCTCCACCAACTTCGCTGCAAAAACTTCTTCCCAGCAAAATTCCGTAGGCTACCTGGAATGTCAGCAACGAGGACTGTCATCTTTACTCTCTTCTCTGGGAATGCCACAAATGCAAATTACGCGTCTTTGATTTGGCCAATCAACGGAACCTGCTTGGTTTCCAAGGAATAACATCTACCAAAAGGCTTGGTAAGAGTGAGGCCCAAAGCATGGGTGACTTTTTCCGGCATGACGTTATCAGAAGCCCGGAATCAATTATGCAGTTACTCAGTTTGTGACCATTGATTAGGAGGGAGAGATAGAAAGGCTCTATCTTTCCTGATGTAGATGTTGAAGCAACATTTATGTGGGATTCAGGGGGAGTGGAAAGGATTTCTTCTGGGGAAACCTGCTTAGATACAACAACTTGACTTTGAATATACTTGGTCAATCTTACAAGTTGTTCAAGATTTGATTTGAAGGTACTCACTTGAGACATTTGAATCTTGGTCTTTTTGCATGATCTAAGATATCAAATGCGGCCAAGGGTTGCGTTGGTGAAGGAATGAGTCCCTCACTTCGCGATGGTGGAATAGGGTTATTGGTCTTGGTAGGAACATGAGAGGACTGATTTGGAGGAGAGATGGGGGGAAAAGATTTCCTTGTAAAAGTCTTGCCAGGGAGTTGAGCAGGAAGAGGATTACCTCTTTTAGCAATGATTGGAGGCGTGTTTGACACAACCTTCTCCTGCTATACATGGGCAGCGACTTCCGCTTCTTTTCCTTGCGAGCGGGTAAAAATAGCGTATGACTATCTCGCTTGCATATCCCTGGGTACCCTCTTCTTCATCAGATTCTTCCTCGTCAAATTCCATATACCCGATAGTAGAGTCACCAGTCGGTTCACCGACATCTTGATCATCTTTTCCTTGAGATGAAGGTTCTTCATAATACTACTCTTCTTCTTCAATTTTGGCTAGAGCGTTGACCGGAGGAGCCTCAAGCGCCAGCCGCGGAGCAGTTGTGGGTAAGCGCGGCCTTTGTGAAATATTGTTAGGAAGGAAATTCCTCCGTGGAATATCCCGATATGAGGAATTGGGGAAGCTCAAGCCAATCTGCGCTTTAATGCAAGCAAGTCGTTCGCCATCTTTTGAAAGGCCGGATCAGATGAAGTAGCGGGCGAAGGGCCTGAAGATTTAGGCTTGGATGATTCCTTTTTTAATTCGCCAGATATTATCAAATTATCTTCTATTCGAATGGTAGTGGCACGGGTGAGAATCAAGGTAGCCACTCGCTCTTCATAGCATTTACGAAGAAACACTTTTGATTTTCCAAAGATTTGAAGCATGGCAACAGGGGACACGGTTGATTAATGCATTGAACTCGGCGATAAAATCATGCATGGTCTCGTTTTCCTCCTTCTTCGGGTGAGTGATCCATGATAATAATGTAAATGCATCTTCTGAAGGTTTGTACTTGTCTTCAAAAGCATCCGCAAGGTGGCCCAACTTGTAATATATCCAGTCGGTAAATGCTGAAACCATTCAGCTGCGGGCCCTTGTAGAGTTTCCAGAAAAAGGTGAACTGACACATCCTCATGAGTTACATCCAGGATACTGCATGACATAATGAATGTAGATATGTGGGAATCCGTGCTTTGATTTCCGCTCCCGTCGAATTTGGGAAAATTATTTCATTTTTCGTGAGGGAGCGCATGAACTAGATGTGGTAAGGCCAAGGGACCCATAGCATTTCCCCATGGTACCGCCATTTGAAAAGCTGGAAAAAGAACACGGGCTAGAAGTGTGGTTCCACTGAGTAGCAAGGCACTACAAAGGGATGTGGATGCCCCTTGCGAAATATTTTTTCCTCGTGGAGGTGAGACACTCCTGGATGACCGGTTGGCTGAGCTTAGCGTTGAAAAACGTGCCGGTGTTACGCTGAAATTGTGCCTCTGAAGCAAATCGAAAATAGGATCAGTTTCTCCACGAGCTCTCCTGCTACGCGTAAAGGGTTCACCTGCCAGCGTGTCTTTCCGATCTGCGATTTAATAGTGCAGATTCAAAATTTCTTTTTGGCTGTACTTGCTGATTTTCTGGCTTTTCTGGCAAAAACCAGCAGCATGTACTTTTCTAAATATTTAAAAACTATCCTCTTCAGAAAACCGATTGCGGTTAATGACAAATAACAGTGAGGATAAAACGGCAGAGAAGATTAGTAAGCTGATTTTCGGATCTAATTTTGACTTTTTTCAAAGGGTTTCAAACTTTTGGCAAACAGTCAAAAACTCAGATCTATGGCAAAAACTGATTTTTATAAAAACTCAGTGAACTAAAGGTCTCCAACTAGGCCAGATCTATGGATCTCAGAAGAAATTTTTCAATTTGAGTCACTTTTGCAAAATTTTGGATTTTTGACAAAATATGCAGATTTGCAAATAGGCAGCAATTTTCTTATTTTTCTGATTTTCTATCCTACCACCATCATAGATCTGATAGATCTATTCGATCCCCAGTAGAGTCGCCAAAAACTGTTGGTCCGAAAATCTGTCGCTTGGGCAGATCTATGGATAAACGAGCCAACAAACGGTGTGGGGGCATAGCCCCTCTTTGAGTCAACAAAGTGGCGGTTTATTGCTATTCTACCAGCAGGAATCTATGCAAGTCTCACAAATTCTACCTTCGGGGGTTTGGGATCTCATCCCAGTAGGGGTGTTTCCAACTGCGAAAAGAAAGGAAAGGAAGAGGGGATGAAGAAAGAGCAGGTCCGAAGGGAGAAAAGAAATGAATTCCAAAGCAGAAAGGTCAGAAGGTTTATGTTTTGGGATGGTAGTAAATGAGCCAAACATACTTGCATAAATGAGCAAAGCAATACTGATGATAAATAAATGACGATAAAACAGAAGCAGATCCAACAGAATAAACACACAGATCTAATGTAAGAAAGATCTAATGCACATAACACATGTATTCAACACAAAGTCTAAATATTGTATTAATATTTTCCTTCTGTTACAAAAAGCTCAAAGTATTTTCTCCTCACTTCTATTTTTCATCTGAAAGATATTCATCCATCCATAATACAAGTATTGGGGTATTTATAGAAGAAGGAGAGAAAAGAAGGCAAAAAGGAGCCAACAACTTATTTACAAAGATATTTACAAAATATCTAAAAGTCATGTTGACTTTTGACCACTTGGTGGATGACATCATCCCATGATGCAACATGGATGATGTCATCATTTGTGTCAACATACTCCAGATATTCTCAAAAAGAAAGTAGAAGAGAGAGAGAGAAGAAGAAGAAGAAGAAGCTACTCGTCATCGTCATCCTGCGGCCGAAAGGGGGTGGACTGCTTTTGTTGTTGCTCAGGTGACGAGATATGGAATTGAGAGCGGTATTCCATAAACTTGTTGATCATTGGCCCTAGCTGATCCTGGGAAGGATCCTTGTGCCGATCACTAATCACCTCACAAGTCTCCCGCTCATCTATGAGTTTCTCGGGGAGTTTGGAATAGTCTTTTTCCACTTCAATGAGTAACCCAATGAAGTCTCGGCAGGCCAGCAGGTTGTTGATAGACTCTGCGTCAAAAGTGACCTCTGGCCCCATCCCTTGAGAAATGATCTCTTTGAAGATCTGGGTGGTTTCATCAGCTTTCCTTAAAGTGAAGGAAGGAGTAAGTAACCCTGGCGACATGTTAAGAACGATCCGTTCCATTTGGTGCATCGCGTCCAGGGCTTCTTCCTTCACTTTGTCAATCTTTTCTAGGACAAATTCTAGCTGATCCACCTGGTAATCCAGAGTGGACATGATTTTGTTGAGGGCCCTGGGATGGCCGAAGACGCCAAACTTGACCAGATCTTTGACTGAATAGTCAAACATTTGTTGGAAGGTCTCGTGCTATAGTCTAGCATGTTCCAGCTCTTGATATGGGTCCCGCTAACGCTTGGAGCTCTTTATTCACCTTATTGATGCTTAGATATAAGTTGGAGAACTCGGCGATTAATTTTTCACTGTCTTTGAGGATTTGGCTCCTCCAAGTAGAAACGGCCATACCCCTCGCTCACCGATCTTTGCGTACTCATTAATTTTCTCCTGGCTGAGAAGCTCAGAAGTCTCGGCGGTAGTTGTGGGAGGTGCACTACCCATCTTCTGTAAGGCTTGGAGCAGATATTTGTTTTGCTCTTTCAATTGCCTTTTCTCTTCCTTTGTCTCTTGAAGCTTCTTGCAGAGGGCGTCAACTACAGAAAGGGCCTCCCCCTGAAGGCTTTCAGAAGATGTCCCCATTGTGACTTGGGTCACAGTATAATCTGTCGGAGACAGATCCTTTTTCTCCTTGAGAGGATTGGGTACGTGATCTCCATAACCCTCTCTCCCGCAGCACTTTGAGAGAAGCGTGTGACGGGCTTCTGCTTCTTTTCCCCCTTAGATGGGATTACAGAAAAGTCCATCGGAGCGATGGGAACTTTCCTCTTTTGCTGACTTAGCTGCTGGGAGATCCAGGCTGGACCTATGGGAGAAGGGCCGGAAACGGAAAAGGGGGCAGCTACAGTAGTAGAGGGGAAAAACGTGGAGACACGTGGGGGCGGCATGGAGAGAATAGCCGAAGAAGTGTCATGGGAGGAAGGGAAAGCTGTGGCTGCGGAAGACATAGGAAGGGAAGGGAGCTTAGAGATGAGGGAAGAAATGGAGGAGGAAAGATCTGCAAGGGAAGAGAAGATAGATGAAGAAGCGGGGGGAGGAGTAGAAGAAGGGGGAGAGGACACAACCAAAGGAATGGCTGCTTGAGTCACTCGAGGAGGGGAAGGAAGAGAAGAAGAAGGGACAGAAAGGACCTCGGTTGTTGTAGCAATGCCAACATCCTGAGTGGATGGGCCTATTGGAACATCCTCTTCTACTTCTTTCTCTGGCGTAACCAGAGTTATTACCTGTTCGGGTGCGGCGGAAGGAGGACTTGCTGGAGCTTCTTCCTGAGTGGTGCTGGATTCACCCTCTATGCCTTTTCCCTTACCTTTAGGCTACTGTTTAGATCGGGGAGGTGTGTTACCCAATGGGGAGGTTGTGAAATCAACCCCAAGGTAGATTAACCCGTTCATCCGGCACCAATGCTCTGTCCTGCGCAGAGTCTCCTTGATCCTCTCCTCAATCATCTGAGGTGCCTTAGTTCTATCAATGGCTGGAAAAGGCCAATTGTCCCCATCCGTGTTAGTATATACTTGGTCTATTTCATCTTCCATAGTCTGGAAGCCTTTGGGGACAATTGCTACCCCATATTGGATGATTTCTGCCAAGGCTAAGCGAGAATGATCCTTTCTCCTGAGCTCAACCTCATGGATGATGTCGATGTAGATGTCCTCGATCTGAGGGACGTGGATTGGATCGAGTTTTGCCCTTGGCAGACAATTCCTTGGGTCGAAGGTAGGCCTGGCCGGGAAATCATGTCTCAAATTAAGCAGCTCCAGCTCTGCGAACATGTCCTTTGCCTTGTGGTGGGTAAGGCATGTATATCGCCCTACTGTGAGGGGGAAAGGAGTTCCACCCTTCTTTCTTTTGAGGCACTTCTCGTGATATGTAATCAGCTGTCTTGACAGCTCCAGCAAAATCAGCTTAGGCCCAGCATACCTCGGCAGTCTGGTCGGCTCTCCCAAGAAGTTGGCTGCCCTCAGATAGGTGAATGTGGGAAATTGGGTGAACAGGGCCCCCATTTCTCAGTGGCTACCACTATGCTTTTGGTCGTATGACCATAAGTCATATTTGGCCTCAACAGGCAGATGATGTGATAGAAAAACACATCGTTAATCTTTGTGAATTGAGAGATGCTATTCTCCAGCCTCAATTCTGGGTAGTACTCATATATTTTGACCTGAGGCCAAACTCCACTTCGCATCAGGCCTGGGTAGTCTCTCTCTGATGCTGCAGCATAGACAACATAGGAGTTCATGTAGAATCTTCCCGTTGTAAGAAATTGTTGAAGCTGTTCAGAGATTGTGTTGTTTATAATCTCTGCCGATTCGAAGCGCTGATCGGGCATATTCTTATTCATGGTCTCTAAGTACCGCAGCATCCATTTATGGAAAAAGTGGGTGTCAGGAAGCCCAAAGACCCTGCTCAGGAATGTGATGGTGTCGCTGAGCTCCTCTGAGAAGTCGCTGCAGTGGATGATTTGAGGCCATCGGGTCACCACCTTCTTAGTTTTCGAATAGACCTCGTTCATCAATTGCATGCACTGATATTCGTTGTTGTCCTAGGCCTTAATGCAATCCTCTCGACTGATGGCCACGAAGTGCCGGTGATGAGGGATGCCGAGTATTATCTCAAAGTGGCGGGCAGTGAGGTTAATGACTACCTCGCCCTTGTCATTTACGACACACCTTGTGTCCTTGTTGTAGCACCGGGTGACCACCATCATGAATTCATTGTTGATGCGCTTAATCGGGATTCCTCCAGCGAGGTGTAGGGCACTGCCTATCAGTTTGTCCATCCATGGACTTCTTGTTACCTTCTGAGTTCTGACCCAGAATTCCTCCATATCAATGTGACCCAACTCTGAGTCCCTGATATCTAGGTCGCATTCGGCCTGGGAGTCAGGCATTCTGACTCTCTGATACTTGTATTTCATCTCTTCTTCTGTAAGTTTGGCCTTGCCTTTGGATTTGGTAGGTCTCCTGCTTGATGTAGACATATGTTCTTTCGAGCTTAGTTGCTGATCTGCACGAAGAAGAAGCGAGACCCAATCCAAAAAGGTTGTATTAGCCATTTGATCTTCCATTGAAATGTTAATGAAGAAAGAGTTAGTGATTTTGAGGCTCAGGGTGCAGGGCGCATGAAAGCTGTAGCTTACAGGGCTAAATAGGTAAGGCACACAGAAAAGAGGTGTTGCAAGGGTTAAATCAAAGGTGCAAGGTGCATGGCGCATGATCGCAAGATACATTTTGTAAAGGGCGCATGGAGATTTGGTGTAACAGAGGGACAAGATGCGCCAAAGGCGTATATATTTTTCATGTTGCATGAATATTTGGTGTGCCAGAGGCGCATGTATGGTTATTGTAACAGGAACTTCATGTGTACCAAAGGCAACTTGGTGCAGCGCATGGAGGGTCTACACAACATAATGTTACTGCAACAAGGAAAGCACCTGCGCCTTCAAAACTTTGTACTTAGCGCGGATTAAGCTAATGTTGCACAGATGCAGGGTGCGCCAAGGAGGCACATGTATACATGATGTAACAAATAAGGTTGGGGCGCCTAAAGAGGGCGCAAGGCTAGCACTTGCAGTAGGTGATGGAGGCGCGCCTTGAGGGCGCAAAAGCTCTTAATGCAACAAGCATGATGGGTGCGCTATTTACGCAAATTTTGATCATGTTGCCGGGGTGGTGTGTGCAAGGAGAAAAGAAAAACAGTCTCTTTTTAGAGCTTAGATTATCTCAGAGGGGTCTTTTACATGGTTTAGCTTCTTTTCTCTTTTCTTTTCCAAGGTCATTTGGGTAATAAAATGGTTTAATCAAAAGGATTAAACCATGCTTTGAAACAACTTCCTCTACCAGCAGATCTGGAAAGAGGAGGAAGAATATGGAAAGACAGCAAGGGGGCCAGATCAATATTTCAATCCCAAAACCAAAACAACAAGCATACAAAGAACCAAAAACACCAAACACATGAAAGAGATAAGAACCTCTTACCGGATAAATAGCGGAACACGTGCAAACGGGTCCACTAGGCGTTTGAAAACGACAGTGCAGACTTGTTGACAGGCTCAGAGAATACAATAGAAAAACGTGATTTCTCGGTGATAATGACATTTGCAGGCGCACAAAAATATATATAGGTGAGTCAGTAATAAATGCACCACCAACTTTGTAAAGGGCACATGAAAATTATTGTCGACATAGGAAAGCATGCGCCCTTTGGCGCACCAAAGCATTTGCCAGCATGGAACTAAGTGCACCCTTTGGCACACCAAAAGTGGTGTCGACATGAGATTATGTGCGCCTGTGGCACACCAAAAAGTGGCACAACAAAGCATTTGCCAACACGAAGGCGCATGCGCCTTGGCGCACGCAGGGAAGACTCAACATATCAAGGCGCACCAAAAGTGTGTTGACATAGGAAAATATGCGCCAAAGGTTTTAAAGGGGGCGCACCAAAAGGTGATGTTACATAGCAATTCCATGCGCCCAACCAAAAGACCAAAAATGACTAAGTTCGGAAAACCAGATTTCCCAGAAAAGGGATTTTGCAACGTTCCGAACGCAAGGGATCCCTAATGAGGGATCGGAACAAAATTTTCGGTATGGTTATCGGTAAAATTTCCCTTGTCAATTTTACAAGATAACATAACTCTAAAGAGGGTCTTGGTACCTTTGCATGCTTCAAGTGAGCACTCGGTTTAGGGTGGGTGATTTACCAAGTGTGCCTGGGTTTTATATAGTGGATTCTATGCTTTGCATCATTGGTTTGGTTTTTGGGACCTCTTTTTCAACTATTTTCAGGATGGTTTGTGATGATTGCATACGATTTGATCTTAGAAAGTGTTAAGGAGTGGATAAAAATCTGAAAGAAGTGTATGCTCAGAGGTTCAATAATAGATCCAAGTTTGAAGCACACACATGGGTGGATTAGATTTTGTATGATTGTTTATATGGTAGCTTCTTTGTTATCTTTTTAGTAGAGCTTTATGAGTGGTTGGTTACTTATGCATCTAAAAGGAATTGGAGGTATCACACACTTGTTTGGATGCAGAAATAATTTTAGGCTCTATATGATGCTGATCTAATTTGGATGTGTGTTGTGGAAACTTGGTTCCATGGTGTTATGAATAGATATATTTTGGATTACTCAATTTCCACTTATTATTTCCCCGAGGTAGCTAAGTTCCAATTTTTACGTTATCCCAATGGAACTTATTTTCAATGAATTCTACTAGCGATCAAAATCTTGATGGTAACCCTAAACTTGGAAGAGAAGCCGATGGCTAACCATACCCCACTACATGTAGGGGAAGGAGCAGGAGTTTCTTGAAGGGTGGTGGACCTAGCAGCAGAGAGGCAACGATAAGTAAGGCCACTTAATTACAATGAGGTACACAAGAGGGAGGTAGAGAAACAACATGATGTTGTAGAGTGCATGATGTTGAGGAGAGAGATGGTTCATGAAGGATTTGGAGCTCACGTAGAAGGTGCGGAACTGAACATTTGGGACTCCCCCATTTGGGAAAGTATAATAGGAACCCTCCTCAGCCTCATATGAGAGTGCACTAGCATAGACAACATGGGTTGCAGGAATGCATCTGAATCTACATGGAAAGCTAGCCCTTGTGCTTGGTTTTCTAGTATTTAATATATCAAGTAGTTAGCAAGCTAGTTTTGGTAGTAGAAACACGGGAGTAAGTCATATAGCAAGTACATATATGGCAAGGAAAACATTTTCTTTGTTTTTGGAGGTACCTTCTTAGGTGCATCGTGAACATACAACTCAAGTGCGTATAACTTTGGACTCACTTCTAGGAGTAGTATCACCTCACTGCAGATCGTGTAGGATTTTAGTTTAACACCACCATTGGATACAAGTAAGTACATCCACTATTCCACTTTCAGCTATAGGTGGAGGATCAGGGGTCATAGGTGGCTCTAGTTCTGGTAGATTTGGTGTTTCATAAGGCAAAGGTAACACAGGAGGTTTTGGATTAGGTGGGCAAGGTCCTCTTTAACCCCATAATATTTACATGGATATGTCTCTCTATCTTCCGAGTATAGTGGCATAGAATATGTTGTTCAAAACATGCACATGTGTGAGATATTGTGGCACATAAAAGGAATTACGGCTTTTGAGCGCAAGGAAAGTCAGTTTATAACTACGTTGCAAGGGCACGCTCATAGTTAGTACATAAAGTTTGACCCGATTAGACTTGCATAGATTATGCTACATTACAAAAATATTTCCATAAAGAGTTCCATATCCTTGATTTTAAGTAGAAGAGTATAAGCGCACTCGAGGATATTAAGCATGGCACTACTGAGAGCATTTGGGAATATGATGCTCATTTCAAGACATTATTGTCTAAACTTTCTTATGATATTCATGCAAGCCAAAGTATACATAGTGGTTCATTGGGGCCTTGATCACACTTTTTAGAAGGGTGTTGTCACATAAGACATATTCAGATCCACGTGAAGATGCTTTGCAAGATGAAGCAATCGGGAGTATAGACACTAGAGTGAGCCCATTCCTGGAGGCACAAATTATAGCTATGGAAAAGTAGTTGGAGAAACTATCAGAAAATTCAGCACATGAGACACGCACTGGGATTTGGTGTACAGATTGTGAAGTGGAAGGGCACACTAAGGATAGTTTTCCCCATAGATCAGTGCATTCATTGTTGATAGATTGTGAGATATGTCATTTGGACCATAATGTAAGTTGTTGCACATTATTAAAAAACGTGATAAGAAAGAATGTATCTTGGTATTTTAAGATTTACCGGTCCACGAATCACAATACGTAAGACTGTAGGTTGATTTGTTAGATCCATAATGCCATAGATATTGGTGTGCGGCAGACAAGAGCATCGAGTTAACTCTTAAATAAAAAGTGAGCACCATGATGATGACTACACTCAAGCGTGCTATGATTAGAACGTAGGGAACTTTGAGAGAGGTCATGGTAGAGATCAAGGATACTTGTGGTGGATTTGGGGTCTAAGGAGATGGTAGTGGATGAGGCGAGTTCCATCATGAAAAATGTTTTACATGCAGATATCCTTACCACTACATGTGTGATTGTCCTTAGAATATTACTTGTTCTTTTTGTGGGAAGAATCAAAGATATGAGGAATGTCCAGACTTATATGAGTGTTAGACCTCAAAATATTGGCTAAGTATAAGAAGGTGCATGGGCGCACGGGGCATATATGAAGAAGGGTGCGTAGGGTGAAGATGCATACAATAGGATTTTTGAATGGTTTGGTAGAACCCAAGTCGCATACCCAAGGAAAAATAGGGGTTTTAGGACTTAGCCATATTCAAAATTCTAGGAAGCACATGAGAATAACGTAACCCATATAACATATGGAGTGGATAAGATGCCATCCTGACAGCTTGGTGGTCAAGAAAGGAATATTCCATGCTTGTAGTGGAAGGACCTAGAAAGACATCATTGCAAAGAGTGGAGAGATTGGATCAAAGTAAGCAAGCTCCATTTGAGGACCAGATGGACACTTGGCAACTGATATGTTATCTCAGGAAGGCATAGCGGTGGAGACCGAAGCTATATATAGAGATGCTCGATTAGAAGAAAGGGGAAACCAAGAGTGACATCATATAACTTTTGATAGGTGAAGCCTGCAAGATTAATGAGGGATCCTATGGGTTGGGATTAGGAGAACCGTAGGAGTGATGACATATTTAGAGGGACATGATTGTAACCGATTTTGTAATGTGCATTGATTCAGTTCCTAATGCATGAATCTAATCTACATTATTACATTGACCTGTTATGGCCTTAATAAATGTAATGTGGCTATTAAACTTTTTAACATGAATATAAGGTTTTGTTCTAAAGTATTTTTTTTTCATGGGCACAAACCCTAGTGTATTTCCTTTCTGTCATGAATCCAGATCTGCATTCTGTTTGATACTTCTCTTTTGTTATCTAAATGGATGAATTGGTATAGTAACTCATCCTAAGTTCTCAAAATGAATGCATGATTCTTTTCTTTCCTACATCTAAATCCATCATAAATGATGTTTTCTCACATAACTCAAACAAAGGAGGGGCTCAGCACCCACGCGTGCCTTGGGTGAGCGCCCATCACCTGCGCTAGGTGATAGGACGATGTGCATGCGATTAGATTGTTGTTGTAAGGGTATAAAAATGACTACAATGAGCATCTTATTAAGAAACATAAACAAGAGAACAATTGCGAAAGGATGGTTAGAATATAACGTGTTGTGGAAAATTAGTGGATGAAAAAGTTGACACTGGAACTTGAGGTAGTACCTGTGAAGATTACTAAACATCTTTGAAGCTATGTGCACGAGAGAGAAATTATAGTTAAATCCTACCATCAATAAGGAATAAGTTTTACATGCAAGGTACCCAGATCCTACACATTAGAAGAAGGTTTATCAGGAGACCATGGAGGTACTAAAAAATATTCAGGGTGAAATACAATGTTTAAAGGACTAGTATAGGAAGTTGGAGAAAAAGAAGGCAATAGAGATAGTCAAATCAGATATTGATAACTTAAAATAGGTATGCAAGATGTTGCGCCAAAAGAATATCATTATATTATTAGGGAATTAGCTAAAGAGAAACACTTTGCACACAAGTATTGAAAATGAATGACAAATCCTGCATGTTAGTCTTCCCCCTCATAGTTTTGATTATGATAAGGAGATCAATTTGAGTGATTTTATGGATGGGTCTCTCTGAGAAATATTTTGATTGATACAAAGTGCGGAAGTTAATGTGCTTACTTTAGATACATGGTTATAGATTGGAAGACCTCTATTGCAGCCATCCTCTAATGTACTATTTATGGCTAATCGAACTAAGGAAACTCCCATCGGAGTTTTAAAGGATGCATCTATCACTATACAAGGGGTCAATTTCATTGGGGATTTTGAGGTCTTAGCACTTGCGAGAAGAAGATAAATTCCTAATTCTACTTGGGCACCCTTAGTTTTATGTAAATAATGTTGATCTCTGATTCAAGTAAGGGGTATATAAGTTTTGAGAACAAGGAAGAAAGACTGATTATCCCTTTGATAGATGGAAAATATGAACCTTATGTTGAACATTTGAGTGAGGAAGACATGAACAAAATTTATTTGCGTGTGTTTTGGGACCTAGAAGTACTTGAGCCATCTAAGGAAGGAATCCTCCAGTGGGAAGATGCATAGTCTATTAGTGATACTACAAGTATTTCTTGTGATAACTGGGTGCATAACACCTATGAGATGGTTGGGTATGAAGTAAGAAGAACATTTACGTGGAGAAGTAAACCTCATTGCATTAGGAGGATAGGTAACTTTGTACCTTGGTACACTAGAGAAGGAGACCCTACGGTATTCTTGCATGCCATGGAGAAGTAGTGGATGGATCAAGTGGAAAGAAGAAATATGTTAGTGTATACCCTATGTGGGATAACAACATATTGGTGGATGGTTCACAGGGATAAAATTATAGAATGGAATGAATTCAAAATTTCTTTAACCACTCGGTTCTTCAGAGAAATGCACCTACTCAAATCTGCATGTATCATGGTAATCAACAAGTTCAACACCATGTTCAACAAAGTGTAAGAGATTTTGGTTGGAGGGTAGCAAGCTTTAACACCTTCACTATGGGTGTAAAAACTTTATTGCACTTTACAACGTTGTGCATGAGCTTGGTATATTTATGTGGAGATGTATAGGGAGACTAGAAATTGGCAGGACTTGATTGTAGGAATGACCTAGAATTTTGAATACTTCTCTACTAATCCTCCGGTAGAAGAGACATTAAGGGTTACAAAGTGCTCAACTATTGGAGACACTGTGTAAAGGCTGAAGAAATCATTCATGATTTATTTGGTGAGGTAGAGTTAGGAGCGTGTTTTGATGAAGTAGAAGAGATGGATGCCACACTACTTAAGTGTGCTTGTTGTGAGAATGAAAAAGGAATAATGGTCTACATACAAGATGATGAAGAAGTAGAAAATATTTATATAGATCATTCAATAAGTACACGTGAAGTGTTAGATAGTGTGGATAAGAATGTGTGCGCCTATCATAAACCTATGAAGACCAAGAAAGTGAACATTGGTACGGATGGTGAACCCAAGGGGGCCATAATTGAGGATTATTGGTCCGATTCAAGTGGAAAAGATAATTGAATTACTACATGATTTTCAAGATTTATTTCCTAGGGGCTACCATGAGTTAAAAGGAGTGCATGAGTCATTAGGCAAGATGAAGATTAAGCTAAAGGAAGGAGTGCACCCGGTCAGGAAGAGACCTTACATGATGAACCCTAACCTGTGCATAAAAGTTAAAGAAGAAATTGAAAAAATGCTGAAATCTGGCATCATTAAGCCCCTAGAGGAATCAAAGTGGGTTAGGCGATGGTCATCAATATAAAGAAAGATGGTCGGATTAGGATTTGTGTGTATTATAGGAATTGAATGCTACATGTGTGATTAATCCTTTCCTACACCTCTCATAGAGGAAATATTAGGAGTTTCCACGCACAAAGTTTACTCTTTTATAGATAGATTCTCTGGGTATCATCAAGTTATAATTTCATAGGAAAATCAAGAGAAGATGACTTTCACCACTAAATGGGGAAGTTTTTCATATCTTGTGATGCCCTTTGGTTTTAAAAATGTGCATGTTGTATTTTTTGCATACTTGTTCAAGAATTCTAGGATTTTATTCAAAAAGTCTTGCAAGTTTACTTACATGATTATCCAATATATGGGCTTGTTAAGGATCATTGTGAAAATTTGTGCTTAATGTTTGAAAGATGCATACACTTGAGCATCAACTTAAACATCAAGAAGTGCATGTTTGATACACTTTCTTGAAATCTATTAGGCATATCATTTACAAGGAAGGTTTGTTAATAGATCCAGCTAAGGTTGTAGTTATTGTGGGTTAGGCGGAGCCTACCGGTTAGAGTGAGGTGCATAGATTATTGGGTTGCATAGGTTATTATAGAAAATTTATCAAAGGATATGTGAATATTTCTGCACCCCTGTAAGAGTTACTAAAAGGAAATATTTACTACAATGCCTATTCTAGGTTTTCCCTCATGGAACCAACCATTTCATATACACGTGGATGCCTCTCGCATGGCCATTGGTGCGGTGTTAGCTTAGGCTAGAGAAGTTATTATATATCATCCTATCTCTGTTTTACTAATACAAAGTTGACTCTTGCATAATAGAATTATACAAGTACAGAGCGCAAGGCCTTGTCAATGATCTACACGCTACATAAATTTACACAATATTTTCTAGAAATACCCTTTGTATTTTTATTCGATCGAATGAAATTAAAATACTTGGTAAATAATCTCATTCTACAAAGGGTGGATATGTCAATGGGTGCTCTTATTCAAATAATTTGACTTTACTGATTGTGGTAAAACTAGGTAAAAGTAATTCTAGCCCGGACCACTTATCAAGGATTCAATCAAGGGAGGACACATAGATAATTGAAGATACAATGTTGGATGCATAGTTATACATGTTACATCGTGCACCTTCAGAATGGGAGGATATTGTTG
This sequence comes from Taxus wallichiana var. yunnanensis, assembly GCA_018340775.1. Classification (NCBI taxonomy): domain Eukaryota; kingdom Viridiplantae; phylum Streptophyta; class Pinopsida; order Cupressales; family Taxaceae; genus Taxus; species Taxus wallichiana. Next base: position 628,063,192 of record CM031239.1, read on the forward strand.
AATTTTATGCACGGGTATGGTGCCGAGAAGGAATGAAAGAATTAGAGAAGAAATAACTTACAATTTGTGTGGCACCCTTCATGATGATCAATGGTTACTTATACAAATTAGGTTGAGATGAAGTATTATGCTAGTGTGTACTAGAAAATGAGCACACATATATCATGGAAGAGGCTCATGGTGTTATTTCAGGTGGGCACTATGTAGGTGACGCCACTACGTGTAAAATTCTACTTTCTTGATTATCATGGGAGACCCTGTACAAAGATTGTAAAGAGTATTGTAAGCCATGTGATCACCGTCAACACCTTGCCAAACACGGGAAAAGAGATAAAATTACTTTGAAGCCTATTGCTAGTGTAGAGACCTTTGAGAAATGGTGAATAGAATTTATGGGTCCTATTTCCCTAGTCACGTGTAGAGCTAGATCGCACTATATCATCACTTGCATAGATTATCTTACTAGGTGGGAAGAAACTCCACCTACAAAGGATTGTACATCAGCTACAACAACTAGGTTCTTATGGGAAAATATTCTTACTAGGTATGGATGTCTATTGAGCTTGACAAGTGATAGGGGCACACACTTCTTGAATGAGACAATTAGGATATTGTTGGATGAATTTATGGTTGCGCACCACAAGACTACACCTTATCATCCTTAGGAAAATGGCATTGTGGAGGCCTTCAATAATATATTTAGCCAGACCTTGACAAAAAAATTGATGTTGGAAGGAAATATTGGGATGATAATTTTTTTGTTGTGCTTTGGGTGTATAGAACAACCTACAAGAGGTTGAGTAAGGCGACGCTTACAGTTGGTGTTTGGAGCAGATGCAGCTTCTTCCAATGGAATTTATATTTCCATCATTGCATATTACACGCGGTGGAGGTCTAGCTGATTACCAAGCATTAGAAGAAATAATTGATAGGTTAATACAGTTGGATTAGAGGTGTGTCATAGCACGTTGTAGTCAAAATCAAGAAAAGGCTAGGCGAAGGCATGGCATGCATGACAAACACATCAAGGATAAGAAGCTTGAGGTTGGGCGAGATGGTACTTCTTTATGATTCTAAGTTTCTATGCTATCCATGAAAGTTTAAGGTACATTGGTTTGAACTGTATGTTATCACTCATATACTTGAATCAAGTGCTTTCCAGTTAGAGGCACTTCATGGAATACGGTTACCTGGTTACTTTAATAGGAGTAGGCTGAAGCCCTACTATAAATAAGTCTTCTTGGTATTTCTAATAAGACAGGTTACCATTTAGTATAGGTTTCCTTTTTATATTTATTTTAGTGTATTTCCTTCTTCATCGCTATGATTTGTTAATTTAGTTTGGTGTTTTGTGTAATAAGTGCATTTAAGCGCTGTAAGTTATTACAATTTGAAGTATTTTTATGCGCGGAGAACTGTACATACCATTGGTGGAGGGTGTTTGTTATTTGTTATTCAAAAATGGGTATAAATGAGAACAAAATATTACGAGATGTTGGTGCTTGATTTGATTGTGCCCTAGTTTTCCCTCAAAATTCTTCAATCTATGGGCTCTGTCATATTTTCTATTTCCTCAAATGGATGCGTGAAAGGTTTTCTTCATTTGTATGTTGTTGAAGATCCTTCTCCATGGTCGTGGATCACATTTGGGCCTTGTATCATTTCCAAATTCTTTTTCCTTGAAGAAAAATTCAATTTTGGGCACAAATGGTGAAGTTCCCCTACATTGTTCAACAGGCGTGTTTTCCCTGTTAAATTATATCTTAGCATCTTCAGCTACTTGGTCCCTTTCGATTGGATGAGGCATGTCAGTCTATTTTATAACTTGTAACTTTTTACTAAGTTCGCAAAAAGATAAATTTGGCCCTGCGCCCTATTGAATTCTCGATTGGGCCGTGGTCAAATTTTTAAAGATGGACCAAATTTATCTTTTTTTCCTGAAGGTGTATACGTGTTCATTTTTAATTGGTTATGGCCCGAATGGTCTTTTTGGTGAAATTTACCACTTTGGTCACATTTGTAAAAAATACCAAATTAACCCCATGTCCCCGATAGTCTCTGATTGGCTATTCAACAAATATGAAGTGGTAGGGAAAAAGTCTTACTTTGACCCCGAAGAAAGACATGTGGTAGTTTTTCAAGTTACAAGCGGGGAAGTGGGTCGGCGGGTCTTTTTGGTGAAATTTTCCACTTTGGTCACATTTGTAAAAAATACCAAATTGACCTGCGGCCTCGATAGTCTTTAATTGGCTATTCAAATAATATGAAGCAACATGAAAAAATCTTACTTTGACCCCGAAGATGGACATGTGGTCATTTTTCAAGTTACAAGCGGGAAGGCACGTCACCGAGGTGTTTTGAGGATTTTTGCCTTATTTTGAAAAGGAGAAGAGTATAAAAATGAAGTGTGAATCCACCTGGGGCCACATCAAATGATAAAAGCGGAAGTGGATCACCGGAGGAAAATTGGAAAGTTTTCCTTTTTTTTAAAAGGGGTAAAATTGCATAAATGAGTTGTGAATCCATTAAAGGCCTAGATTAAGCCACGTGTCGAGCCCATATTTCAAAGGTGGAGGGGAGGGAAAAATGTGAAAAATGTGCATTTTCTCCAAAAGTCATAAAATGCAAGAGGCACCCCCAGGCCCATTTTGGCTCTAATCTTCCTCATGCATGGCTCTAATTGAAAGTTGTGAAAGGGAACAATCAACGGTTATGACACGATACATCTAGTTTCCCCAACATTAATGTTCCATGACTTCGGGGATGCTAATATGCGTCGTCTTTCATGGTGAATCTGAATGATTTCTTGTCATTTCTATCAGCAAAGTGCAATTGAACTGTTGTGGAGTTCGAATTTGTGAATATGAGGAAGTGCAAGAGTTGATATTTTGAAACAAAGTGTTACAGTGCACATGTAGAAAAATGAATTGCTAGATCCAGAGAGAAAATTGTAGAGGAAATAATGAGAAGGAAGCTATAGGCACAAAGGATGAAAAATGTGTTGCCAGAGGAGATGACTGGATTCTCGAGTTAAAAAAATGATGGAAATATCTCGAAATAATTCACCTTTTAAACACCTAGTAACTTTTTGTTATAAATATGTTAAACATCACTTTCTTGAAATCATGATCAAATATGTAACAAAAAAGGTTCCTCAAATATTCTTTGCTTGGGGGAAAACTTTAATGTAAATGAGTGCTATAAAGGGCATGAGTTAGTCATGCAAATGGTGGGGTTGAATTCTTACGAGAAAATTTGAGAAAGCCCATCTTCCTAAGAGACCATCTAAGAAACCTATTAATCTCTTGTGTTTTAGATTTGATCGCGTCAAGATGGTTGTGAGTGTACAACCATTGACAAGCTTTGATATTGTTAAAGAAACTTTCCCTATTGATAAATCTAATAGATCTTGAATTAATCTATGTTGATCTTGGGAAAAATTGTGTCTGCTTTTATTTCAGAATGTTTTCAAATGGTTTTGATGTTTCTATTACAATCTTATGTTAAAATCCCTCTGAATCACACAGATCTCATCCTTGTGATAGTTTAGTGGCATTTGTAATTTCATTATGAGAAGAGCCTTCATCCTATAATGAAATAAACAATTTAAAATCACTTTACAATAATTTTGTTGATAGAGATTACCTGTAAGCCTTCGAATGTATCTTAGGTGTGAGGAACCAGGGGTCTTTAATGTTTAATTGAGTCTTTAGCTCGAGCCTTCGTGTTGAATTCTCAAAGATTATGTGAAACCGTGCAAATCTAGGCCTCCATTGATGCACACCTTCTAGTTGAAGGAATATTTTAGCTATTTTGAAGCATTATGTCATTTAGTTTTCCAATTGTTGTGAAGGTTCTCAAAGATCTGGAAAAATCAATTTTATCCTGCTTAATCTCCCACCAAAAAATATTCAAAAACAATGAATCCTACCTGAACTACCCTTATTTTCCCTGTATGACCAAAAATGAATAAATTCTACTTTTGCCAAAATATGTAGAAAAAATTAGATTCCATAATGTCTTTAGTAACCTTAACCTTGTTTAGAAAGTATCACCATTCTTTAGAAGTGACAACTCGTGAGAGTAAAATTGTGGTGAATTGATCATATTTTCTCAAGGTTTCCTTTCAAATTTGTGCAAAGAAGGATATCTTCATTCTCCTTCACCAATAGAGGTTACAAAATGGGTCCTCTCACCCTGGTTGAAAGGCACAACCTAAATTAGTGAGGATAGATCAAATCCTTTTGAAGGTGTTATCCATTTCTCTAACGTCTGAGTGACAAAGAGCCGCCTAAATTACCTCCCACCTAGAAAACGACATACATGATGATTTATCTATCTCTACGTTTCTTATTAAATTTGTGATGCTACTTAGCTTGTAAAGGAGAATCAATTTGGATAAAAACACCAGATTGGTGCCATTCTTTAGGGACTTATTATCATTACCAAGGATTATTTGAACACTAGAACCTATTTTTGTACTAATAACACCCATATTGGCACCATTTCTTGGGATTATTTGAACTCTAGGATCTATTTATGTGGCAAAAATTGTATTGGTGCTATTTCCGCAGAATTATTAGTGATGTTGGGGATTATTTGAACAATGAGACCTATTTGTGTGGCAACAATACCTAGATTGGCACCATTTTTGGGGATTATTTGAACTTTGGGACTTATTTATGTGGCAACAACACAGATTGGTGCCATTTCTGGGGATTCTTCAAAGGCATTCTCATATCAACCCTGATAATGTTTCTTACATGATCTAAGTGCAAATACGTTATTTAATCGTCATCCTTTTTTAGATCTATAATATTTGCAAAGTTAAAAGTTCTATGTGCAATATCTCCAGTTTGTAGTGGTTATTGCACTAAATTTATATCATCAGTGATAAATACTGGTAGAGAAAGGTTAGATTTTCTACGATTTGTTTTAATTAAGTGTTGATAGATATTTAACAAGTCATTTATAGTGAATTTCAACAACTAAGGTTTAAATCCTTACTTGGCGAATCGTGTTGAATTAATTTTTGATAAATGTTAGTGTCTTAAGCTCTGTCAATTGAAATTTATCACTAATCTTTTAAATTTGTAAGGAAGAAAATATTTCTTTGTTAAAGACCCTACTAGAAGGTTGTTTCTAGAATTGGGAAAGACAAATTCTGAAGGAAGAAGAATCTGGAAAGTTATTGGAGATCAAAATCATGAAAAGAGTTATCAATTGTGGAAATCGATTAACTGTCATTAAAGATTTCCATAATTCCTCAAGTGCTTCTAAATAAGGTCATCTTTTTGTAGATCAAAATTCTCCATCCGGAGAGGAGCCTTCATTTGTATTTAAAAAATTTACATCTCATTCTTGTCCCTGTGTTTTCAAAAGCTGATAGGATCTTCCAAGAAATAAAGTCTTTAGAGGACATTCATTTTGAAAATTATACTCTTGTGTTCCAAAGACCCCTTGTCCCTCATCATTTTGTTTCTCCTGTAAGGTCGCCTCCTCAAAACAATATGGCCCAACCCCCACCCAGACCTCCATATGTTTTCAATACTTTTGGTCCTATAGATTTTAAAGGTATGGTTGGATATCCAAATGCAATGCCACAAGATGTTACAAATAGACTACCTAAATTTCAAGGGAATAATGCTATCACTGGCGACCAACATTTAAAACTTTTTGTTAATATGATGGAAGAATTTGTGATTGAATTTGAGGATGTGTATATAAAACTCTTTATTCATACTCTCGAGGAGGATGCATGTGACTAGTATAAATATTTACTAGACAACTAAATAGAATCATGGACAAAAATGAAAAATGCTTTTAGTTTGCAACATGGGGATAAGACAGATCCCGAGTTTCTTTGTGTCGAATTTGAAAATATTAAGAAGAATCCTAATGAATTTGTTATGACTTCAATACAAGGTTCAATAAGACCTTGAATAGGCTACGTAATCCCGAGGAAAATGATGTTTCCTCTTTGATAAAATACTCTAATGATTTTGATGAAAAGGCTACCTATTATTTAAGGGATAAAAACCCATGAACTTTGAGGTATGCCTTCACCATGGCTTTCAGATTAAAAACAATATCAAAGAAGTTAGTAAGCCTCCTAAGAGGGAAATTATCAAGTGATCAATCCAGAGAATCCTTAGTCGAGTAATTATGTGGATCTCGGAGGAGGTTGTAAAAACTTTGGCCGGAGTTATTAAGGAAATATCATATAAACTGGCCAAAGTAGAGAAGGGGATTAGACAAAGTTCCCAAGGTCAAGCACAAGCCACAAGGTCAAGAAAGATTTGCAAATCATCCCAGAGGTGATCATAGATCAGATGACATGGGTAAAGGGCCCGTGGGATTAGGAAATAGACAGCCCCAACCTCGGGAAAACAAATTAGTGCCTGATCCTTTAGCTATCAGAGTTGTTGTTGTTGAAGAAGCTCATGAAATTGAGTGGTGTGATAGCTATTTCTTGCCACATTCTCCATGTGATGTTGAAAAGGGAGTTGAGGAAGAAGCTGATGATGATGAGACAGATGATGATGATGCATGCACGATGGATTTCTCTACAAGTTCACAGTAGGGAGCAACCTCAACTAAGCTGATGAGTGCTAGAACTGTTGAAAAATTCTAGGATTGCATTCATTGGGTATTTCCTCTTCCTCCCATTAATGCTTTTGAGATTGATATGGTACAATATTTTGAGTTGCCTAATAATGATTTTGAGTACTTAAGGGCATTAATGATTAAGAAGTATGATGGAGGAATTCCTTCAGAAGAGGACAGATAGTTGTTAATGAATGCAGTAGTTGGCCACGAAAAATAATATAATACAAGAAGCAAAGTTTTCAAAGGGGCAGGGCCTCAGGCCAAACCAAAATTCCAGTGCTTACCAATATCCCTAAGGAAACCCCTAATAAGGATGCATCTGGAAAAGGATTTTTCACCCCAAATAAAACTTGTGTTCCTCCCCATGCTCAAATTATGAAAAATCTCATGACATCAGATGAATTTGTAAAATTTCCTCCTAACACTGCCTTACCTAGATATGTTCCTAGTGACATAGCCCAAATCCCGAGTCGATCAAGATTATTTTTCCTATTGTAGAATTTCTCGTAATCCTTGAGCATAAGAAGAGGGCATTTGAGTATTTGGGATTTAAAGAAGAAAAGGTCACCCAGGGTAAAAATGTAAACAATGTAGAGGTTCCTCCTACCATTACAGAATTAGAAAAACCACAAGCATTGGAGGAATTGGGTGAACCACCTGAGGTTTATTTGGGAAACTTTTTGGTTGAGTCTCAGCTGAAGGTGGATCCATTTTTCACTACTCTGATTATTAAGGATAAGTTGTTACATAACTGTATGTTTGATTCAGAGCCTCATGTAATGTAATGCCTCTTGAGGTCATGAATGAGTTGGATCTCAAAGTAACAACAACTTATGGGAAATGTACTGCCATGGATTCAAGAGAGGTGCCAGTAGTTGGATGTGTCAAAGGCTTAGTAGTGCAATTGGTAGCATATCCAAGAAAGTACTTAACTTTGAATGTAGTAATTGTGGATTATCCTGCTAAGTGGGGAATGTTATTATCCAGAAAGTGGGCAGCTAGTGTGGGTGGAGGTGTGCAAATGGACATGTCTTATGCTACCATACCAATTGAGGACAGCCTTGTGAAGTTACCTAGTTAAAATAAAATGTTATATCTCATTGATGACCCCAATAATGCTTATTATGAAGTATTGCATGTCAATATTGATGTTGATAACTTTGTGAGCTATGTTGTTTTCAAGAATTATGAAGTTGATCAATGCAGATATCTTGAACAGATTGAATTTCCTGGGACTTTGATGTTTGATGAAACCTCGAGAGATGTTAAAAAAATTGACTTAGACATAAGGGATAAGCCTTAAAAAATGTGGTCAGATAACAACTTGGATGGAAAAGAGAAACAATCATATGACCAGTATTTAAAGATGTATCAGAACTGCTTAGCATGGTCATATCCAGAATCGAAGGCACTTGAAAATTTTCCTTGATTGTTTTCTTTGAATCAGGGTGCACACCATTGTACATTGTATAGTCTTTTGCTTTCATTCTATTTTCATGTTTTTCAGTTTTAATTCATCCTGGTCCCAGTGACCAATTTTTGTTGGTTTCTTAGTTTTTTTTTATTAAGGGAAAATAGTTTTGAAGGGACTATACCCTGTATACAAAAGGGATCAACAGCCAGATAGTAAAGGTGAGAGAAACAGCCCAAAGAAGGGAAAAATGATCAACCAAAGAGGGCTCAACAGCCAAATAGGACAATATAAGTGAAGCAAGGATCCCAAAGAACAATGATCCAAGAAGAAACATAAATTATCAAAAAGCAACCAAAAGAGAAACAACACAAAAGAACTCCACCAAAAAGCAGCCCCGTAATCGCCGGATAACAAAGAACTTCGCGAAAAAAACAAAGCAACACAACAACCTGTTATTTGATAGCCCTCTCAATCTTGGTCTTGATAGCCTACAGTAACATGAAGAAGGCAATGGTAGTGACCTGAGAGGAGTCCTTCATATCCGCCTGAGCAATTTCCAAATCCTTTTCTCTTTAGGGCCCCAAATGTCTTCATTAATCCCACTTAAATCGCAGACACTACGAACATGTTGTTCAATGAAGTTATAAATGCTTTTCAGGGAAGATAATATGTAGTCATTGCAAATTTTTGCATTCCCCATTCTACCATCAAAGGACTGTAACTTCTTGAAGACCTCAGCAATAACCCCCTCATCATCATCACTTTGAAGAATTCCTTTGCCTTTATCTCTTCCCATATTCTTTATAGTCCCTTTGAGCTCTTGAATCTCCTTTTCTAACCTGTCAACTCTTTCCATCAAATCCTCCTCCTTGGGCTCCTCCCTCGGTGTACTGATATACAGGAGGTTCTCAGCCAGTTCCAGGTCCTTGTGGCTTCTTAGGACCCATTGGGAAGAAGGGATTTTAACTTTTATGTTATTTCTTTTCTTTCGGAAGAAGTAGCTTCAATCTTTCTTTTCAGCAGGGGGAGTGGAAGCGGTGTGAGTAGGTGGAGGAATTGGGGACGAAGGTGGGGGGGAGTCATGGGGGTAGCTAGAACAATGGCGATGGATCAGGAGGATAAGGCCCTGGTGCAAAGGGATAGCCCTAGAGTGGCTCGAACTTCCCTAATTGATTTCTCCAGCGAGTTAATCAAATAGTGAGGAAAGCTGATGGTGATATGTCTACGGAAGTGATTTAAAAATATCAAATGCTTAAGAGGTAAAGTCACAAATCTTCCTTCCAGGGTAACATACCTGACAACCATCCTGGCAAAATCATCAAAAGGCTCAGGAATCAACGCCACCTTGATGCCAGTAGTCACGAATTCCATATTCTCTCCATCATCCAAGAACTTCTTGGTCTCAACCTCCCTCTCCACCTTCTTACTAAAGAATTTGGATCCCTCCAGCTGAGGCCCGTGATCTAGGTGATGAGCTCTTCCATGATCTCAATCTCCATGTTATTGTATTTGACAATCCGATTCTGCCATCCCTGGGTGAATCTGATAGAAATGTCTTGGTCAAATCCTTGAATCCTCTCAATTAAATTGGGACATGTGCCCCGATCTCGAAGGTAATTCCAAAGCACCGTATTCTCTTCCCATGCCGGATTGTGGCTCGGTTCAGTTTTACAAGGCGGACCCCCCATGTTTCCTCTATTCCTTTTCTTGTTCTCAATGGTAAAAATGCTCTCACTATGCGGGACAAGGCTAATCTTTGATGTTGGTTTCTTAGTTCATCTTGGGGATTTGGTTATTATCTTTCGGATCTACACGCTTGTTCTTGACTCATGTTGCCCAATGGATTTTTGTCACATGGTCTTTTGTTCTTGTGGCAGTTGCAGGGAGTTCCCATCGCTGAGTCGGAGCCGATGTTGGTGCTTGATTTGATCATGCCCTAGTTTGCCCTTGAAATTCTTCAATCTACGGGCTTTATCATATTTTCTATTTCGTGAATGGATGCGTGAAATTTTTCTTCATTTCTATGTTGATAAAGATCCTTCTCCATGATCATGGATCACATTTGGGCCTTGTATCATTTGGAAATTCTTTGTCCTTGAAGAAAAATTCAATTCTGGGCACAAAATGTGAAGTTACCCTACATCTTACTATTCAACAGGCGTGTTTTCCGTGTCAAATTATATCTCAGCCTCTTCAACTATGTGGTCCCTTTTGATTGGATGAGGCATGTCAGGTCTATTTTATAACTTGTAATTTTTTTCTATGTTTTCCAAAAGATCAATTTGGCCTCGCGGCCCCATTGAGTTCTCATTGGCCAATCAAATTTATGAAGGCGGGGCAAATTTCTCTTTTACCCTAAATTTGTATACGTGTCGATTTTTAATTAGTTGTGGCATGACGAGTATTTTGGTGAAATTTACCACTTTGGTCACATTTGTAAAAAATACCAAATTGGCTCAGTGGCCCCGATAGTCTCTGATTATCTATTCAACAAATATGAAGCGGCGGGGAAAAAGTATTACTTTGACCCCTAAGAAGGACACGTGGCCATTTTTCAAGTTACAAGTAGGGAAGTGGGTCAGTGGGTCTTTTTAATGAAATTTTCCACTTTGGTCACTGTTGTTACAAATCAGTAACACCCCTGGATGTTGATCAAATTTCTAGTTTGATACTTTAAACATCCAGTGTGATTGCACAACATTGAATCCTCTCCCCAAGTGTGGGACTTGAAATCGGAAAGGAATCTCAAAATTAGAGGCTGGTTCCTCAACTCCTCTAAGTAGATGGATTATTTGCAAGTTGCAGAGGTTTTGAATTCAAGATCCTACTCTAAATTCCAAGGGGACAGAGATAGAGAATGCAAAAAAAAAAACTTGAAACTAAAGCTAATAAGGTGATGCACCAAAGGATTGGTGAACATTCTTACTTCTACGAGATAGACACAGATCATGGAAATGCAACAACACATCATGCACAAACCGATGACATATAATTAAAGATCGAAAGGGAGCAAACAATACAAGCGAGAGGATTAAAACTCATTCACGAGCTTATATTGCCGTTTTCCAATATAAAAATACATGCATTATAACATTTGGGAGGCAGAAATCATGTTACAGTCCTAGAAGAGGTATGATTTTTCCAAAAATCACTTTTAGGTGAAAGAAGGAGCTCGCAATACATGAAAAATGTTCCACCTTTGAAAATGAGCCAAATCGGCTTTTACACGAAAGAGACGAGCCCAGAGAGAGAAACGTGGGAAAACATGGGAGAGATTCAACCATTGACCAAAATTCCATCCAAACAGCATGGGCATCCTTACAAGTCCATTCCCGACATTTTTAGCCATCTTTGGGAGAGAATGCAAGCCATTCTTCATTAAAAACAATGGTTGAAAACGTCATTTTTGTCCAAGACCACGTGCCGAGAGGTGTTTTAAATTTTTATCTCTCCAAACTCCATCAAAATGCAAAAATGACCTCGAAATCTTGTAGATAATTTCACCAGCTTTCCATTGATATAAAGAACGTGAAAAACCATGCTCCTAGATCGAAAGTTATGGCCATTTGAAATTTTAGGGAAAAACAGGCCAAATTAGATTGGTGGGCAAAATTTTGAATTTTTTCACCTTTTTTGCATTTAGGAAAATTTTCTAAAAATTCCCCATGCTCTACCATTCGGGTGCCATGTGGCATGCTCGATTGGACATAAGCCTTCAATGCTTCATTTGCCTTTGTTTTTGCCTTTGGAAAATTTTTAGAAAACTCTCACGGCCAAGGAGTTGAGGACACGTGGTAGAATATGATTGGATGCGGGCCCCGGGAAAACTTTTTTCCTTTTGAAATTTCTCCAAAAAACACTTCGCAAAATTTTTTAGTTTTCCCCATGGTCCGTGGGTCGGAGACACGTGGCACGAGGCCATGGGCGCGGCCTCGCCCTTTGAAATTTTCCTCATGGGCCTATCCTGAGTTTTTTTACGCCACCTAGACATGTGGTGAGATTTCATTGGTTCGCACTCGGGGAATTTTTCCCTTTGAAATTTCATTCTTTTTCCTTTGGGAAAATTTCCCAATTTCTCCCCGCCTTCCACCGGTCCGGGACACGTGGCAGAGTCTCCTTCGATGCGGGGCTACGGCCAATAATTCTCCTTTTGATTTTTAGACTTTGGGAAAAATCCCAATCTCACCCTCTGCTCTCGCCACCACGCATGCCCATGGACACGTGGCACAATTTCACTAGACGTGGGCCTTCTCTTCAAAATTTTCCATGCACCAACACTTAGATGATTTTTTCAATTTTCTTCCCCTGGACGTGTGGAAAAAATTGATTGGACGGTGGGCCGCGGGCGGGGAAAATCTTCTCCTTTGAAATTTTTTCCAAACACTTGGTAAAAAACCAAGTTTTCCTTCGAACCCTACCACTTCCTTGGACACGTGGCATCCTCTCATTGGATGTGGGCCTTCCAGGGGAAAATTTCCCACAAAAGTTCCATGAGCCATAACTTCAAAAATACATGGAGTTAGGAGGCAAACTTTACTGTCCGGAAAGCTAAGAAAGAGCTCTATCCAATGGTGCCATTTCCAAAAAAATTTGAGTGCCTGAAAAGCAAAAATTTATGATTGAGGCACAAGAGAGGGAAGAATGAAGGGAGTTAGCCACAAAATGAGCGGGGGGTACATTTTGGTTAACAATTTTGGCGACTTAGAGGGTCATCTACCTACTAGGACGAAGTTACCAATTTCTGAAGCAATCCATTGGGCATGGAGTCATCAAATTCTCTGTTTGGTCCCCAAAATGACTAGAACACTACAAGGAGGAAGATGGAGGGTGGAACATCACCCGATTGAGCAAGGCCTATAACACACATTTCCAAGATCAGCAAGCTTGTGCCAAAGCACTTAGGGAAAGAAAAACTAATCTCTACAACGAAACAATGTGCATAAACACTTGGAGGAAAGAAAACCTAAGCTAATATGTACAAGGTGGAGAAATTTCTTCAGTAGCAATGCTTTAGGTGGATTCCATTGACTGGAATCTGCAGTTCTTCACCATCCAATGAAGACAATGGAAAGCATTGTTGTCCTTGCACTTTGTGACCATGTATGGGCCACTCCAAATGGCATAAAATTTCGAATGCCTTCCCAGATTTTCTCTATCTGCATCCCACTTTAATACTAGATCTCCAACTTGAAAGGATCTGTTCTTGGCCTTTCTATCAAATGTCTTCTTTATCAAAGCTTGATCCTTCTCCATTGCTTGGGATGCTTGATTTCTGATTTCTTGGAGCTCCATCAATTCTGCATATCTAACTTCCATGGGGTCCAAACTCTGACAACTCCAACTGTTTCATGAGTTCCAATGTTGGCAACTCAAGTGACATGGGCAAGATTGCCTCTCTTCCATAAACGAGTATGAATGGAGAGTTACTGTAGATCTCTTGAGAGTTATCCTATCAGCCCATAAGGCCGACTTCAACTTAGTATGCCAAGACCTCTCGATTTTCATCAAGAGTCTTCCTAATGATTATCAACAAGTTCTTGTTTGTAGACTCGGCACGGCCATTACCCGAGGGTAATAATTTGATGAAGTGCTTAGGTAGATCCCATTCTTGATAGCCCATTCAGTTACCTTGGACCCAATGAATGCCAATGCATTATCTGATATTATTGTAGCAGGTATGCCAAATCTGGTTGCTATTCCCTCATAGAAGTCTAGGATGCTAGATTCATTTGCTTCTTTGAGTGCTACTGCTTCAGTCCACTTGGTGAAGTAATCTATGGCTGTTAAAATCCATTTGTACCCTTGGCTTGAATTGGGATTAATGACTCCAATGAAGTCTAAACCCCATTGCATGAATGGCTGGTCAACTGAAATTGGATGCAATGGAAGGGCAGCTAGCCTCTCTTTACCTGTGAAGAATGCACAATTCTTGCACCTCTTGATCCATGCATAACAATCACTGAAAATATTGGGCCAATAATAGCCAGCCCTCATGATCTTTAGATTTGTCACTCTTGGTGCAAAATGACCACTAGCTGATCCACCATGGAACTCTTCCAACACCCTATGAATCTGATTTTTACCAATTCATCTCAAAGAACACTCCATTCACATCCCTCTTGAACAAAACACCATCAACAAGGGCTTATGGGATAGCCTATAATCTAAAGTTTCTTCTTTTGGTCTTGTTCATTTATGGAGGGCATAGACCTATGCTTAGGAAGTGCATTATGTCTTGGGTCCAGCAAGGAGTGAGGACACCATCATTTTCCTTTTGAGTGCTTCCTTGCTCATGGCTGTCTTGCAACACCAAAAGAACCTCCTTCTCCATGTATGCTTCCTTGGGTTTGTCTAAGACCATCTGCTCACACAATCCTTTCCCTCTCACCACTTGGTGACTTTGATCTCAATTTCATACTCCATGACACGAGTAATCCAACCTACCCTCTTTTAATTCAAGTCTTTATTGAGGAGGAAGTCCTTAACTCCCACATGAGAAACCAACAATTGAACCTTGTTGCTTGAGACTAGATGCTTGAATTTATTCAAGCTCCTAATTACTGCAAGAACATGCTTCTCAATGAAGGAATATCTCACCTCATAGTCATCCAGGCTTTGGCTAAAGAAAGCAATTGGTTGCTCATCATTGTCTTTATTCTGTTGTACCAAAATTGCAGAAATAATATCATCACCCCCAAATGCATAGAGGATGAAGTCCTTGGAGAAATCCGGGTTAATGAGAGTTGGTGCTTGAGAGATGGCTTCTTTGATTGCTTCAAAACTTTCCTTGCTTTCTGCTGTCCATTTTAAAGCCATGCTTTTCTTTAACATCTTGGTGATAGGCTTGACAAGGGCTGCAAAATTTGGGACAAACCTCCGAACAAAATTTATTCTCCCCAAGAAAATTTGAAGGGCCTTCTTGTGGCTTGGCAATGGTAGTGCTCTTATGGCCTCAACTCTTTTTGGATCAATTGCTAATCCTTCTTTGGAGACAATGTGGCCAAGGAGATTTCCTTCATGTGCTAGAAAAATACACTTTTTAGGGTTCAGGATACTCCAAACCTTATGCACCATTGGAACACTTGTCTCAAATGAAAGAGGTCGTCTACTACATTTTTGAAAAAATAGTGATATCATCAAGATATATCAGCACTATGTTGTTAATCAAACCCTTGAACGCCATGTCCATTGCTCTTTGGAAAGTAGCTCCAGCGTTGGACAGCCCAAATGGCATTTTCTTGTATGCATAAGTTCCCCATTTGGTTGTAAAGGCTATCTTGAACTGATCCTTTTCCTTCGCCATAGTCTGATTATACCCTGAATAGCCATCAAGTAATGAAAACCTCTCAGAGCCAGCAACAACTTGTAAAATCTGCTCCATAGAAGGAAGTGGGTAATGATCCTTGAGAGATGCTCTATTCAAATCTCTGAAGTCAACACACAATCTGATTTCCCCACTCTTCTTTCTAACTAGAAACAAGTTGGCCACCCAAATAGAATGCTTGATAGGGAATATGATTCTTGATTCTATCAACTTATTCAATTCCTTTCTCATAAGAGGCTCCATGTGTGGATTGATGGCCTTTGCTTTTGCTTGATGGGCTTAGTACTTGGATCCAATTCAATAGTATGTTAAGCTAACTCAGATTGAACCCTTTCAAATCTTCATAGCTCCAAGAAAACACATCGGGAATTATTGACAAAGATCTATGAACTCATACCTTTCTTGTTCAGTTGTCATCTTACCAATTTGCAATGATTTGCCTTCTTCCACCAAGATGGACATTGAATCTTCTCCCTTGACTTGGGTTTTTTCTTTCTCCTTCCTAACTTAATCATTAGGATTGAAAATGGAATCCAAAGTAATAAGTCCTTGGGTAGTTTGTTGGTTCTCACTGTACCACTTGGTCACCATACTATTGTTCCAACTTTTCCTAATTTTTAGTGAGAACTTATCCTCTTTTTGCAAGAAATGGATGATTTGCTGATCATTTTAAAACACTTGCCAACTTACATTGTTGTATGGCATCAAGGCCTTACAATCACATGGATGTTTGGTTGTAACTTATCCTTTTGAATGCTTTCAACAACGTCAAAAGCTTCTCTAACTATTCAAGCCTGTCGTGACTTGGTTCTCTCCTCTAGG
This sequence comes from Taxus wallichiana var. yunnanensis, assembly GCA_018340775.1. NCBI lineage: Eukaryota > Viridiplantae > Streptophyta > Pinopsida > Cupressales > Taxaceae > Taxus > Taxus wallichiana. The sequence continues at coordinate 628,079,361 of CM031239.1, forward strand.
AATGGATTTTATGCCAAAGCCCTCAAAATCCTCAATGAGGTCCCACACCTTGTTCTTGTAGCATTTGAGAAGATCATTCTTGGCAGCATGCTACCCCTTAACTTGATTGACAATCAACTCACCTGTCACCAAATACTTGCAAGTTCTTTATTCCTTTCTTGATTGACCAATGCAATCCTTGTATCAAGGCTTCATATTCAGCAGTATTATTAGAGCATGCAAACTGAAATCTATAAGTTGAATAATAATTAACTCCTTGTGGTGAAACAAGCATAGCTCCACCTCCCACACCTTGTTTACTCCTTGATCCATCAAAAATAACTGCCATACCTCATTGTCATCCTTGTGGTTTGGCTTGGTGATGCTAGGAATAGGCTGGTTTTCCTCATGTATGCAATAGACTCCTAGTTCAGACTCTTCTATTTCTTGATAAGTATAAAAACCATGTACCCTGTTTTCCCATTCATCAAGAGTTAGATCCGGGATGCTTCCAACCTTGGTGTCAACTTCATCAAGTGCTTGGATAATCCTCTTGATCAAACGTTGAACAATTGGTATTGACCGACTTGGAGTGTAAGGCTCAATGTGAAAGTTTCAATAGGTTCGAGATATGATTGTGGCCTTGGTTCCATATCCTGCTCGAACAACATGTGTGTCAAATCAGTAGATAAGTAGCCTCCAATCTTGGCTATGAATTCCCTTGACAAACATAGGGCAAAGAGTGGTGGAAGGTCTATTACTGAGACATCTTGTAAAACAACAACATTGGGGCAGGCATGCAAGGTAAGACTCAAGTTTTTAATCACTCCAACTGTTGTTACTACTGTCCCATCCAATTGCACTACCCCTTTGGATATGAATTCATATTGAAGCCCTAGCTGATCAGCTATTTGCTTGGGCATTACTGAACTATTTGCCCTGGAATCAATCATGCAATTATGTACTAATTGGTTTCCAATGATTAATGAAACATAGAATGGAGGGGGCTTCAAAATTTTACCTTGCTGTCCTCCATGATTCCCTTTAGGCTGGGAAACATTTGTGAGCACCTTCTCTTGCATTTGGACTTGCTGATTTGAAGTTGACCAGTCCTTCATGGCAGCTTGTAGCAAATCCCTTTGTCCTGGGATAGATAGTGATTCCCACATTGATATGTTCACATTTGTCTTCTTCATCTGATCAATGATGTTGAATGGGGATGAAGCATCTCTTTATCGTCCCTTGGCCTACACATTCATTCCTTGCACATGGGCGTAAGCAACTAGTATTTGAGTTGGCCTAGAGTTTGTTTTAGACAATCCTTGTGTGTTTGGAACTGAATTTTGTTTGCCAATAATTTGTGGAGTGATGGAAGGTTGTGGATTTCTTGGAGCTAATGGCTGCTCTTCACCCAAATTTCTCCTTTTTGACCTTGTGTTGGCTGCAACACTTTAGGAAACTGTTTGATTTATGCCACAAAAATCTTCTTCCTACCAGTTTACAAGTGTGGTATCACTTGGAGTTGATTGCTGCTAGAATGTTTCTTGTTGGTGGTCATTTCCTTGACTACCTTCACCTTCCACACCAGTAGTTGTCACCATTAATTCTTGATTTAAGGCATTGTTGAAGCACATAGACTAGTTGTGAGGTTCATTACATGGAAAGCACTAATCATATTCTTGAGCTATGTTGTTTTGTATTGCACTAATGCTTTAGAGGAAGATATAGCATTGGGATTATAGGGCTGAAATGGTCTATTCGGGGAGGTCTTGTTTCATTTGAATTTGCAACTGGATTGGGTGGTCTTTGAAGTTGGTATGGCTACCTGTTAGGCTGAGCTTGAGGTGGAAAGAAGGTCTAAAACTCGGGCTTATGCGCTCTTAAGGGTAACCAGCTCATTGCCTAAATTTTGCAATTGCTTCATGACTTCTTGAAGCTCATTTGAGGCACTAGAAGATGAAGTAGAAGCTTCACCTGAATTCTGATTTCTAGGAGTGGGAATAGGAGCTAAATTAGGCACTTGGCTAGTACTTGGGCTCTCTAAACTTGGAAATAATGGCATTAGAGGCCTAGGAGCTAGCTTTCTAGCTTGAATCAAACAATTTTCAGCTCTAATGGCAATGCTATAAGCAATAGGGATAGTTGTGCCTCCCATGGATTGAATCAACATAGAAATATCAGAATTTAAAGCTTTAAGGTAATAAAGGAAAGCACCTTTCATTGGTTGCCGACTTGACCGCCATTGGAATTCTCTCCCAAGTCCTTTGAAATCTGAAGTTGAAGTCAGTCAGCTGCTCATTGGGAGCTCTCTTGATAGTTGTCAATTGTTCCAAAAGGGACAAGTTATCTCCCTTTTCTCCAAACTGCTCATGGAGAGCTATACATAGCTGGTTCCAATTTTGGATAGAACACGAGGTAAGACTCTTGAACAATTGCAAATCCTTCCCTTTGAATGAAGATGCCAACAATTTGATAGCAACTTGCATCTCATTAATCTCATCGATCACACAAATGTTAGCAATATCCTTGACATGGTCACCAGAAGTAGTTTGATTCTCTCCAGTAAAGTATGGAATGTTCTTCAATACCGCAACCGGGATGGATTTTTTTGCATTGAGAGAAAGTGGGCTGCTACAAGTAAAATTGACATAGGGGTTGTTTTGTGCCATTCGATTGGCCTTAGAACCCTTGTTGATTGAATGAAAGGCCTACCAGGTGGAGGAGTTAATAGAGTTCTGTTTGGTGGAGATGGAGATATTTGAATTCTCCTCCCTCTTTTCCTTCTTCTTGGAGATAACTATAGATACTCAAACAACAATTCTTCCTCTCTAACTCTTGACCTTGTGTTGATTCTTCTCATGAGTTTTCAGTGTGCACTACTAAAACCAATTTGATTCTTCTTCCTTGGAGTTGCGGATGTGTAATTTAGGGCTCTTTTAAGCAAGAAACTTGAAACAAATGCACATCAATTTTTTTGCAATGAAGATGAAGAACTCTAAGGTCCCACTGGGCATACCAAACCTATTGTTGCAAATCAGCAAAGCACCCCGGATGTTGATCGATTTCTAGTTTGATACTTTGGACATCCAAAGTGTGATTGCACAACATTGAATCCTCTCCCCAAGTGTGGGACTTGAAAATGGGAAAGGAATCTCAAAATTAGAGGTGGTTCCTCAACTCAAATCTCGAGAAGATGGATTATTTGCAAGTTGCAGAAGTTTTGAATTCAAGATCCTACTCTAAATTCCAAGGGGACAGAGATAGAGAATGCCAAAAAAAACTGAAACTAAAGCTAATAAGGTGATGCACCAAAGGATTGGTGAACATTCTTACTTTTGCAGATAGACACAGATCATGGAAATGCAACAACACATCATGCACAAATTGATGACATATAATGAAATATCGAAAGGGAGCAAACAATACAAGCAAAGGATTGAAACTCATTCACGTAACTTATATTGTCATTTTCCAATATCAAAAACATGCATTATAACATCTAGGAGGTAGAAAACATGTTACAGTCCTGGAAGAGGTCTGATTTTTCCACAAAATCACTTTTTAGGTGAAAGAAGGAGCTGCAATACATGAAAAATGTTCCACCTTTGAAAATGAGCCAAAATCGCTTTTTAAAGTGTAAGGGACGAGCCCAGAGAGAGAAACATGGGAAAACATGGGAGAGATTCAACCATTGATCAAAATTCCATCCAAACAGCATGGGCATCCTTACAAGTCCATTCCCTGACATTTTTAGCCATGCTGGGAGAGAATGCAAGCCATTCTTCATTAAAAACAGTGGTTGAAACGTCATTTTTGTCCAAGACCACGTGCGAGAGGTGTTTTTAAATTTTCTATCTCCCAACTCCATCAAAATTAAAAAATTACCCTATAATATTGTAGAGAATTTGACCATCTTTCCATTGATATAAAGAACGTGAAACACCGAGCTCTAGATCGAAAGTTATCGCCATTTGAAATTTTAGGGAAAAACAGGCCAAATCGGATTGGCAGCAAAATTTTGAATTTTTTCACCTTTTTTGCATTCAGGAAAATTTTCTAAAATTCCCCACGCTTCGCCATTCGGGTGCCATGTGGCATGCTCGATTGGACAAGAGCCTTCAATGCTTCATTTGCCTTTGTTTTCGCCTTTGGAAATTTTTTTAAAAAATCTCCGCCGAGCCGAGGAGTTGAGGACATGTGGCGGAATATGATTGGGTGCGAGCCTTGGGAAAACATTTTTCCTTTTGAAATTTCACCAAAAAACACTTCGCAAAAATTTTAGTTTTCCCCCACGGTCGGTGGGTCTCGAGACATGTGGCACGAGGCCATTGGCACAGCCCGCCTCGCCTTTGAAATTTTTCTCGCGGGCCTATCTCGAGTTTTTGCTGCCACCTAGACACGTGGCAAGATTTCATTGGTTCGTGCTCGGGGTGATTTTTCCCTTCGAAATTTCATTCTTTTTCCTTTGACAAAAATTTCCAATTTCTCCCCGCCTTCAACTGGTCCAGACACGTGGCAAAGTCTCCTTCGATGTGGTGGCCAATAATTCTCCTTTTGATTTTTAGACTTTTGGAAAAAATAATCTCCTTTTGATTTTTAGATTTCCTCTAAAGTGCCAAGTTCGTGAAAATTGAGAAAATCTATGTTTCGGGTCATTTTGTATGTATTTCGGGCCTGTCGGACATTTTTGTCCCGCCTGTCCCAAGTACGAAAGTGCATTTTGTTCCCCGATCGGCCGAAACCTCCGAATTTGTCCCATTTTTGGGCCCGTCGGAATTTTTTTGTCCCAAGTGTCCCGGTTATTTTGTGCGAGATGTTCCATTTCGCCGAACCGCCCGAACCACGTACTTCGCACTTTCTTGTCCCAAATGTCCCAAATTTCAAAAGTGCGCTCTGTTCCATTTTCACTCGAACCGCCGAGTCGCGACTCGGAACTTTTTGTCTCAAATTCTCAAGTTCAAACTTAAAGTGCCTCTGTTCCATTTTCGGCCGATTCGCCCGATTTCTTTCACGTCCCAATGTCCCAAGTCAAATTGTGCACGCTGCTCCATTTTCTACGAATCACCCGAACTGCACGACTTCGCACATTTTTGTTCCAAGTGTCCCAAAGTCAAAAGTGCAAGTTGTTCCAATATCGGCCAATCCGAGTCCCGAACCGCTTTCATGTCCCAACTGTCCCGAAGCCAAAAGTGCAAGCTGTTCCATTTTCGGCCGAAACGCCCGAGTCGCGTCCTTCGCACATTTTCGTCCCAAATGTCCCAAAATACATTTGTGCGTCTTCTCCTTATTTCGTCCGAATCGGCCGAGCCGCTCGTGTTTCGCGCATTCGCATCTCACATGTCCCAAGTGAACCTAATGCAATTCATACTTAGTTTTTCCCGCTCGACCCGAATATGCTAAATATGAATTTAAGTTGGCTCGATACTATCAAAAGATCAAATTCCAAGGACAAGTGGCATAAAGACGAAGCTTTCAAGACGCCCGGTTACATCAGTTTTCAAAGATATCCATTGTCATCTTCAAGATGAAAATTCCGGGTGTGTCCTCGTGGCAAAGACATAGCCGAGACGTTAAAGAAATTCAAGAAGGTTTTCAAGACGGTGGGTCCTCTCAAGTGATTGCCATTGCCTCCTTCTTCATTCTTTTTCTTCTTCCTATTCCTTTTTCGTATTCCATGTAATTAGTTAAGAAATTGCGATTTGGCGGTCCTTAACTATTCTCTAGTTAAAAGAAACGGTTACTTGAAGAGTAACCGAATTGTAAGCTATATAATGGTATTTTTACGCCATTTTAAAAAAGGAGGAAGAACTTGGCATATTTTCTCGCAAGTGTAAATAGATTATAGAGAAATCAATACGTAAGGACTTTCCTTTCTTTGTCTATCTCGATCTCTCGTCTCTGCTCTAAGCTTTCATTTGTTTTCTTTGTGAAGATCATTTATCTCAAATTCGTTAGTCTCATCGATCGCATACTCTTCAACTTTGCAAGCACGGTGATCTTGCATAACCAAGAAGGAACTTTGTCCTTGATAACAAATCTATGTTACGTTAAGAAACTTTGTGTTCTCGCAGATGTTATTTACGTAACTTTGTGTCTTTAAATTCCATCTTACTTGTTCTATACGAATGATCTTGTTTTCAATTCACGGTGACTTCGCATACATAAAGAATTACTCGATATCTATAATTCGTATGTTTGCCTTTCTCGCTCTTCTTTTCTATGCTCTCATTTCCTCCTCCTTTTGTAATTGATGACCTTCATAGAAAACACTTTCGTGGTATCCAAGTTTAACCAACAAATCATGTCCCTATACATTTGTAAATAGGTTTGTTTCGAATAAGGGAACCTCTCCCATTAAAGAGGAGGGACTTCTTGTCCCCGACTGTTGCTCTTCTAAAAAGTCCTATTTGAAAACCAACAGTTTTTGGCGACTCCGCTGGGGAAAATCGCATTCCAGTTCTGCAATTTTTGATCATCCTTTGATCCGCGACTCCGCATTTCACTCGAGGGAGAAGGGCCCTGGTATCGAAGATTCTCGCCAGCTTTTAGAACAACAAGGTTTTCCTTTCCTTCAAATTCAACAAGAAATAGAAGGACCGCATTCGACAAGCACTCCACCTATTCAAGATAGAAGTCCTATGGGTGGTATTCCTTCGTGAGCCTCGCTAGTCCCAATCTACGAGCTTTGATCCTCTCGCGGTGTTACAGTTCCTCTCCAAGCCATTTTTCCAAGAATGGCGGCGCCATTACCATGGGGTCATCGTGTCGGGCCCCTGGCCCTTACTCAGCCTTTGCATGAGTTACCCAGAGGTAACCGGAAGAACTTCCCCAAATTCAAAGGTGATGGCAAAGTGCATCCTGACGAACACATCGCAGCCTTCGTTGTTGCATGTGGAGTTCTGGGAGTCGAATATGAAGACGTCTCCGTAAGGCTGTTTGTTGAGACGTTACAAGATAATGCTGCTGATTGGTTCTATCACCTTCCGGCCGGTGCTATAACCGACTGGGACACAATGAGAACTCGAGAACCGCTTTCAAGGCAGTAAGATGTGCATGCCTTGCTTGCCCAGGTCTCTCAGATAAAGAAAGATTCACAAGAGCCCATGAGGGAATTTGTGGCCCGGTTCAACAGGTTGGTAAATAAAATTCCAACGCCTACCCGACCTGTCGACCAAATTCAAAAGTGTTTCTTCCTAAATGCTCAATCGCCCAAAGTTAGTTATGCACTAAGAAGGGCTAATCTCGGAACACTAGCTCTGGATCAAGAACTCGGTCAGTAGTATCGAAGATGACTTGATCATGTCAGGGAAGTTGAGAAGAGACCCTCCCAAATCTAAGTCTGCTGCTTCTTCCTCTTCCACCCCTGGACCTAGTACTGATCCATTAGTCCAGAAACTCGCAAATGATCTTGTCGCTATAAAGAAACAAGCTTGGCTCAAGATGCCCGTATGCAGATGTTCCAAGAAGAAATTTTCAGCCGTAAATCGCTTTCGCCGCTCCTCACACAAGACTAGCACTTGAAGGACCTCCTGTTAAGGTTCCTGTGAACGCAACCTGTGAAGTTGAAGAGCCAGATGATGATGAAGCTTGCGAGGAGTTTGTGGAGGAATTTGATGATGAAGCAGAGGAACTTGAGGGATCTCGGGTTAATTTCTTTACCACTGAGGGCATTGATGATTATGATGAAGTGGTAGCAGACATGAACAGCGAATCTTTTGCTGTCATGACTCGAGAATAGACAAAGCAGAGGGAGAAGGTGACCCAGCCACCTAAGAAATCCAAGGAGCAGTCGGCAACTATCCCTGTAATTGCAAGAAGAGGATCTCCTATCCCTACTTCGTCTACACAGAAGGTGAGTCCTATCAATCCAGTTACCAAAGTTGCTTCTTCTTTTTCTCCTAAAGTTGATAAGCCTAGAATTCCAAATGATGATGGCCCGTCCACTTCTGGATCCTTTGATATTGTTGATCACCTGAAAAAGACCAAGGTACAAATCTCAAAAGCTGAATACTATCAAACCCATCCCAAAGCCTTTGCCAAAATGATCCACTTTGTTAATTCCAACTCTAAGACCACTTCTAAAGGCCTTCTACCTACTCCTCCTCTCGCACACACCCAAGCTCAGTAGCCTGCCACCTCTCCCGGTGACAAAATTAAACCATTTTATGTAACACTTCTCATAGCTGGCCATAGGCTCAGTAATTGTGTCATAGATTCAGAGCCTCGTGATAATGTGATGCCGCTAAAGTAGCTCATGCTTTAGGCTTGACCTCACTGCACTTATGGATCCCGCTACTCCATGGAGAGTAAGGAAGTGCGTTTGGTGGAAGGATTAAAGATGCACAAGTGGCCTTTCACGCTTTGCTCGAAAAGAAAGTCTTGGCTACCATCCTAGTAGCAGACATTCCTCCTTCTTATGGAATGTTGCTAAGTAGAAACTTCTGCAAAGATGTGGGTGGGGAGATTCAAATGGATTGGTCACATGCACTCATACCTATCAATGGACACATGAAGAAGTTACTACCTGAGAAGCAGTCTGAGTATATTGTGCAGAAAACAGATGATCCTAAGGCACAAATACTCTATGAGGATATGGGGCATGGTAATTACATGATTCTGTCCCCTGATGAAATCCAACCCTCCAAAGTATCACCTAAAGATCCCAATGGTGTTTGGATTTTAGAATTTGATGGAAGTTGTTCCTCAGCTGGTTCTGGAGCTGGTGTCCTGCTAGTGTCACCTGAAGGATGCCTACATCCTTTTTCATTTAAGTTGCAGTTTGAAAACACTAATAATACAGCAGAGTATGAGGCTCTCATTCTTGGACTGCAAGTGGCCAAAGAACAAGGTGTGAAGAACCTTCTGGCTCGTGGTGATGCAGAGTTGATTGTGAAGCAGGTCAGAAACCTCTTTCAGGTAAAAAATGGGAGGCTGAAGCATTACCGGAATCAGGTTTGGGATTCCATTGAATTCCTTGATGCTTTCTCTATGAAGCAATACCTAGAGAAAAGAACAAACAGGCTGATTCACCGGCCGCTCTCAGGGTCACTATCGATTCCCCATCCCGAATTCTCTCAGATAAGTTCACTATCAAATGGTCCACCGCCTAGTGTACTTGACAATACCAATAATCGGCAAGTTTTCAACGATGACCAGCATTTGCTTTCCTTCCCGGAACTCAAGGGTAATTTCAACAATCGTATTTTGAGGGAAGTGACAACCCGCCTCGTGAGAGTGTGTCCTTGACCAAAGCCACACCCAAGGAGAAGAAACAGATCAAGATGGATGCATCAATCTCAAAGGAAACAAGATTCCTAAAGGGTTGGTAAGTTTGGAGGAACTATTTGATAAGCATGACATGTATGTGAAATCTAAAGCTTTATGGGACCTCAAAGAATCAGCCGAGTATGATAAGATTGATATTGGGAGTTCTAATGACCCAAGCTTGTGAATATTGGAAAATGTTGTACACAACAGATGAGAGGAGAAAAGCAATTGATCTTCTAAAAGGTATAAAGATGTTCTCGCTTTCTTATGAAGATTTGAAAGCTTTCAAACCAAAAGATATGCAAAGACTCGATTCCCCTCAAACCGGAATTAAGCCTTCAAGCGTAAACAAAGACAATACAACCCCAAAGTAGCCGACACCATCTTTCAGAGATTCGAAGTTGTTGAAGGCTAAAATTATTTTTCCTATTCACCATTCGACATGGATTGCAAATATTGTGCCTGCGTCAGAAGAAGAATGGTGAGATCCGCATTCGTGTTGATTTCAGAACTCGAATCAAAGCTCTCAAAGATAATTACCCTTTGCCTATGATGGATCAAATATTGCAAGCAAGAAACAGGATCTCAAATGTTATCTATGCTTGATGGATTTTCTGGATACAATCGTAGAGGTTGAGCATGCAGATCAACACAAAACAGCCTTCACCACTCCTTGGGGTACCTTTGCCTACAAGAGAATGCCTTTTGGGCTTATTAATGCTGGTGCCACTTTCCAGAGAGCTATGGATCTGGCTTTTGGAAGCTTGAAAGGGAAGTGTATTGTCATATACCTTGATGACCTGACAGTGTTTTCCAAGACAAGAGCGGATCATTTTGATCACCTGGAGACAAGCTTTCACGAGATGCAGAGAGCATGGAATCTCTCTGAACCCTAAAAAATCTGTCTTCTGTGTTACAGAGGGAAAACTATTAGGGCACATTGTCTCCAAGGATGGTATTAAGATTGATCCTGAACGAGTTCAAGCCATCCAGCAAATTCCTCTCCCAACCAGTAAAAAGGGCGTGCACTCCTTCTTCGGTAAGATCAAATTTTTAAGAAGATTCATCCCTGATTTTGCTGAATTAACTTTGAATATTTCTCAGATGATGAAAGGGAAGCAAACATTTGGTTGGTCTTCTGAAGGAAAGGAATCCTTTGAGGGTATCAAGAAAGCTATCGCTAAAACTCCAGCTTTTGCCTCTGTTCCGATTTCAACAAAGATTTCATCATCTATTGCTATGCTACAGATAATACCCTGGCTGCTGTCTTAACCCAAGAAGACTCCGATAAACATGAGCTACCAATTGCCTTCATGAGCTATATCCTGAAGAATCATGAGCTAAAATACACCATGATGGAGAAGCATGCTTTTGCAGTAGTCAAAGCTGTTAAGCAGTTCCGTTTCTATATCCTCAACTCTCACTCTATGGTGTTGGTTCCAGATACAACTGTTAAGTCAATTCTTACACAGCAAGAATTTGGATCCAAGAGAGGGAACTGGGTGGCTAAGGTCCAAGAGTATGACATTGATATCAAACCAACCAAGCTGGTTCGTGGAAAAGGTCTTTGTGAGCTCATTGCTGAAGGAGCCAAACATGAGTTGCTGGAGGAGAAAGCTGACCTTCCTACTGTTCTGTTCCTGAGTTCGGTTGATGAATGGTATGCTGACATCGCCCATTTTCTCACCTATGGGGAATGCCCCCCTCATTTAACTGCCAAAGAAAAGAGGACTGTTAAATTGAGGTCAGCACAATATGTATTGTGGGAAAATGCCTTGTTCAAGCGTGGCTTAGATGGGAGATTTTTGAAGTGTGTGGACAAGGAACAACAGAGAAAATTGCTCTCAGCTTTTCATGATCAGGCATGTGGAGGGCACTATTCATCAACGGTCACTGCTCACAAGATACTCCGGGAGGATACTACTCGCCTTCCTTGTTCAGAGATGCATCCAAGTGGGTGGATAAATGTGAGGCTTGTCAGACTTTTGTGGGAAGACCTAAACTGGCGTCGTTGCCTCTCAAGCCAGTTGTGATTGAGGAACCATTTCAACAGTGGGGTCTAGACTTCATTGGTACACTTAATCCTACTTCCAGTGCTGGTCACACTCATGTGCTAACTGCCACTGACTACTTCACCAAATGGGTGGAAGCTATTCCAGTCAAGAGCACTACTTCTGAAGTGGTATGCAATTTCATCAAAGAGAACATCCTGGTGAGGTATGGTGTACCTAATAAGATTGTAACAGATAATGCCTCGAATTTCTCTTCAGCTGAGATAATGGACTTCTGCTATGGGTATGGCATTTCTTTGGCTCATTCTTCAGATTACTACCCCCAGGGAAATGGTCAAGCAGAATCCACAAACAAAAACCTGGTGACTATCATAAGAAAGTTGGTCAATGAGTCTCAACGAAACTGGCACAAAAAGCTCTATGATGCTCTTTGGGCAGACAGGATTACACCAAAGAGAGCTATTGGAATGTCTCCTTTTCAAGTGGTATATGGAGTAGAAGCTCAATTGCCAGTGACAGTGGAACTGCCAGCCTTGCACCTAATGAAGGCCATTGAGGATACTAGTTTCAGTGATGCTCTGGATAAGAGGATTATGTACCTGCATAAACTGAATGAGGACAGATTGGAGGTTGCTGATCGGATATCTGTTCACCAGCAAAAGATAAAGGTCCTGTTTGACAAGAAAGCTAGGTTCAGAGATTTCCAAGTTGGAGACACCGTGTTGTTATGGGATAAAAGACATGAACCTCGTGGCAGCCATGGAAAGTTTGATTCCCTGTGGCTCGGACCCTTCAAGATCAGACATTTTGCTGGTGAGAATTCTTTCTATCTTGATTACATGGATGGTTCTCCTCTCCCACTTCCCTATAGTGGGCAGTATCTCAAGTTGTTCAAGTCCTAGGTGACTAGGGAGTCCCTTTGTATATTCTCGTATGTTTTTTCTTCGTTGTTTTGGTGTGTTTTCCTTCGTTGTTTTTGTGTGTTGCCCTCTGTGTTGGTCTATTTTTGACTCCGTTGCCCAATGGATAAGGCACTGGTCTGCTTTCACCAAGTTTGTCTAAGTTCTTGCCTTGTCTCATTCCTTGAATTTATGCCAAGTCATCCCCAGAAGGAGCCAGCTGTTGTCCACTCAAAATTCCCCGCCCAAAATAAAAAAGTAAAATTTCAAAATTTTGAGTTATGAGTGTTTTCCTCTAAAGTGCCCAAGTCGTGAAAAATTGAGAAAATCTAAGTTTTGGGTCATTTTGTATGTATTTCGGGCCTGTCGGACATTTTTGTCCCGCCTGTCCCAAGTACGAAAGTGCATTTTGTTCCCCGATCGGCCGAAACCTCCGAATTTGTCCCATTTTCGGGCCCGTCGGAAGTTTTTGTCCCAAGTGTCCCGGGTTATTTGTGCGAGATGTTCCAATTTGGCCGAATCGCCCGAACCACGACTTCACACTTTCTTGTCCCAAATGTCCCAATTTCAAAAAGCGAGTCTGTTCCATTTTCGCCCGAACCGGCCGAGTCGCGTACTCCGGAACTTTTTGTCTCAAATTTCTCAAGTTCAAACTTAAAGTGCACTCTGTTCCATTTTCGGCCGATTCGCCCGATTTCGTCCCAACTGTCCCAAGTCAAATTGTGCACGCTGTTCCATTTTCGGCCGAATCACCCGAACCGCGTACTTCGCACATTTTTGTTCCAAGTGTCCCAAAGTCAAAAGTGCAAGTTGTTCCAATATCGGCCGAAACCCGAAGTCGCGCTTTCATGTTCCAACCGTCCCAAATCAAAAAGTGCGAGCTGCTCCATTTTCGGCCGAAACGCCCGAGTCGCATCCTTCGCACATTTTCGTCCCAAATGTCCCAAAATACATTTGTGCATCTTCTCCTTATTTCGTCCGAACCGGCCGAGCCGCGTGTTTAGCGCATTCGCGTCTCACATGTCCCAAGTGAACCTAATGCAATTCATACTTAGTTTTTCCCGCCTGACCCGAATGTGCTAAATTTGAATTTAAGTTGGCTCGATACTATCAATCCGAAGATCAAATTTCAAGGACAAATGGTAGTAAAGACGAAGCTTTCAAGACGCCGCGGTTACATCAGTTTTCAAAGATATCCATTGTCATCTTCAAGATGAAAATTCTTGTGTGTCCCTCGTGGCAAAGACATAGCCGAGACGTTAAAGAAATTCAAGAAGCGGTTTTCAAGACGATGGGTCCCTCTCAAAGGACTCGGCCACCTGCCTCTTCTTCATTCTTTTTTCTTCTTCCTATTCCTTTCGTTTTCTTTGTAATTAGTTGAAGAACTTGCGATTTGGCATTCCTTAACTATTCTCTAGTTAAAAGAAACGGTTACGAAGAGTAACCGAATTGTAAGCTATATAATGGCCTTTTTACGCCATTTTAAAAAAAGGAGGAAGAACTTGGCATATTTTTCCGTAAGTGTAAATAGATTATAGAGAAATCAATACAAAAGGACTTTCCTTTCTTTGTCTATCCGATCTCTCGCTCTGCTCTAAGCTTTCATTTGTTTTCTTTGTGAAGATCATTTATCTCAAATTCGTTAGTCTCATCGATTGCATACTCTTCAACTTTGCAAGCTCGGTGATCTTGTATAACCAAGAAGGAACTTTGTGTCCTTGATTAATGAATCTGTGTTACGTTAAGAAACTTTTGTTTCGCAGATGTTATTTACAGAACTTTGTGTCTTTAAATTCCATCTTACTTGTTCTATACGAATGATCTTGTTTTCAATTCACGGTGACTTCGCATACATAAAGAATTACTCTGATATCTATAATTCTGTATGTTTGCCTTTCGCTCTTTTTCACATGCTATGCTCTCATTTCCTCACCCTTTTGTAATTGATGACCTTCATAGAAAACACTTTCGTGGTATCCAAGTTTAACCAACAAATCATGTCCTGTACATTTGTAAATAGGTTTGTTTCTGAATAAGGGAACCTCTCCCATCAAAGAGGAGGGACTTCTTGTCCCCTGACTGTTGCTCTTCTAAAAAGTCCTATTTGAAAACCAACAGTTTTTGGCGACTCCGCTGGGGAAAATCACATTCCAGTTCTGTAATTTTTGATCATCCTTTGATCTGGCGACTCCACGTTTCACTCGAGGGAGAAGGGCCCTTGGTATCGAAGATTCTCAGTTTCAGCTTTTAGAACAACAAGGTTTTCCTTTCCCTTCAAATTCAACAAGAAATAGAAGGACCCGTTCGACAAGCACTCCACCTATGTTCAAGATAGAAGTCCTACGGGTGGTATTCCTTCAGAGCCTGCTAGTCCCAATCTACGAGCTTTGATCCTTGCCGGTGTTACAGTTCCTCTCCAAGCCGTTTTTCCAAGAATGGCAGCGCCATTACCATGGGGTCATCGTGTCGGGCCTCTGGCCCTTGCTCAGCCTTTGCATGAGTTACCCAGAGGAAACCGGAAGAACTTCCCCAAATTCAAAGGCGATGGCAAAGTGCACCCTGACGAACACATCGCAGCCTTCGTTGTTGCATGTGGAGTTCTGGGAGTCGAATATGAAGACGTCTCCGTAAGGCTGTTTGTTGAGACGTTACAAGATAATGCTGCTGATTGGTTCTATCACCTTCCGGCCGGTGCTATAACCGACTGGGACACAATGAGAACTCAGTTCGAGAACCGTTTCAAGCCGGCAGAAGATGTGCATGCCTTGCTTGCCCAGGTCTCTCAGATAAAGAAAGATTCACAAGAGCCCATGAGGGAATTTGTGGCCCGGTTCAACAGGTTGGTAAATAAAATTCCAACGCCTACCCGACCTGTCGACCAAATTCAAAAGTGTTTCTTCCTAAATGCTCAATCGCCCAAAGTTAGTTATGCACTAAGAAGGGCTAATCTCGGAACACTAGCTCTGGATCAAGAACTGGCTGTTAGTATCGAAGATGACTTGATCATGTCAGGGAAGTTGAGAAGAGACCCTCCCAAATCTAAGTCTGCTGCTTCTTCCTCTTCCACCCCTGGACCTAGTACTGATCCATTAGTCCAGAAACTCGCAAATGATCTTGTCGCTATAAAGAAACAGTTGGCTCAGCATGCCCCGTATGCAGATGTTCCAAGAAGAAATTTTCAGCCCAGAAATCATTTGCCTGCTCCTCACACAAGACTAGCACTTGAAGGACCTCCTGTTAAGGTTCCTGTGAACGCAACCTGTGAAGTTGAAGAGCCAGATGATGATGAAGCTTGCGAGGAGTTTGTGGAGGAATTTGATGATGAAGCAGAGGAACTTGAGGGATCTCGGGTTAATTTCTTTACCACTGAGGGCATTGATGATTATGATGAAGTGGTAGCAGACATGAACAATGAATCTTTTGCTGTCATGACTCGAGAGAATGCAGACAAAGCAGAGGGAGAAGGTGACCACCACCTAAGAAATCCAAGGAGCAGTCGGCAACTATCCCTGTAATTGCAAGAAGAGGATCTCCTATCCCTACTTCGTCTACACGGAAGGTGAGTCCTATCAATCCCACTACCAAAGTTGCTTCTTCTTTTTCTCCTAAAGTTGATAAGCCTAGAATTCCAAATGATGATGGCCCGTCCACTTCTGGATCCTTTGATATTGTTGATCACTTGAAAAAGACCAAGGTACAAATCTCAGAAGCTGAGTACTATCAAACCCATCCCAAAGCCTTTGCCAAAATGATCCACTTTGTTAATTCCAACTCTAAGACCACTTCTAAAGGCCTTCTACCTACTCCTCCTCGCGCCACACCCAAGCTTCCTCAGTAGCTCATTGTCACTCTCCCCGGTGACAAAATTAAACCATTTTATGTAACACTTCTCATAGCCTGGCCATAGGCTCGAATTGTGTCATAGATTCAGGAGCCTCAGATAATGTGATGCCTGCTAAAGTAGCTCATGCTTTAGGCTTGACCCTCACTCGCACTTATGGATCCTGCTACTCCATGGAGAGTAAGGAAGTGCCTTTGGTTGGAAGGATTAAAGATGCACAAGTGGCCTTTGCTGCTTTGCCTGAAAAGAAAGTCTTGGCTACCATCCTAGTAGCAGACATTCCTCCTTCTTATGGAATGTTGCTAAGTAGGAACTTCTGCAAAGATGTGGGTGGGGAAATCCAGATGGACTGGTCACATGCACTCATACCTGTCAATGGACACATGAAGAAGTTACTACCTGAGAAGCCTGAGTATATTGTGCGGAAAATGATGATCCTAAGGCACAAATACTCTATGAGGATATGGGGCATGGTAATTACATGATTCTGTCCCCTGATGAAATCCAACCCTCCAAAGTATCACCTAAAGATCCCAATGGTGTTTGGATTTTAGAATTTGATGGAAGTTGTTCCTCAGCTGGTTCTGGAGCTGGTGTCCTGCTAGTGTCACCTCAAGGATGCCTACATCCTTTTTCATTTAAGTTGTAGTTTGAAAACACTAATAATACAAAGCAGAGTATGAGGCTCTCATTCTCGGACTGCAAGTGGCCAAAGAACAAGGTATAAAGAATCTTCTGGCTCGTGGTGATGCAGAGTTGATTGTGAAAAGGTGTCGAAACCTCTTTTAGGTAAAAATGGGAGGTCAAGCATTACCGGAATCAAGTCTGGGATTCTATTGAATTCCTGGATGCTTTCTCTATGAAGCAATACCTAGAGAAAAGAACAAAGCAGGCTGATTCACCGGTGTCTAGTGGTCACTATCGATTCCCCATCCTGAATTCTCTCAGGATAAGTTCACTATTGAAATGGTCCACCGGCCTAGTGTACCTGACAATACCAATAACTGGCAAGTTTTCAACGATGACCAGCATTTGCTTTCCTTCCTGGAACTCAAGGGTAATTTCGAACAACTGTATTTTGAGGGAAGTGACAACCTGCCTCGTGAGAGTGTGTCCTCTGACCAAGCCGTCACCCAAGGAGAAGAAACAGATCAAGATGGATGCATCAATCTCAAAGGAAACAAGATTCCTAAAGGGTTGGTGAGTTTGGAGGAACTATTTGATAAGCATGACAGGTATGTGAAATCTAAAGCTTCTACTGGACCTCAGCAATCAGCTGAGTATGATAAGATTGATATTGGGAGTTCTAATGACCCTAAGCTAGTAAATATTGGAAAATGTTGCACAGCAGATGAGAGGAGAAAAGCAATTGATCTTCTAAAAGGTATAAAGATGTTCTGCATATTCTTATGAAGATTCAAAGCTTTCAAACCAAAAGATATGCAAAGACTCGATTCCTCTCAAACTAGGAATTAAGCCTTTCAAGCAGAAACAAAGGCAATACAACCCCAAAATAGCTGACACCATCTTTCAGGAGATTCAGAAGTTGTTGAAGGCTAAAATTATTTTTCCTATTCACCATTCGACATGGATTGCAAATATTGTGCCTGTCAGGAAGAAAAATGGTGAGATCCGCATCTGTGTTGATTTCAGTGAACTCGAATCAAAGCTTCTCGAAAGATAATTACCCTTTGCCTATGATGGATCAAATATTGCAAGCAAAAGAATAGGATCTGAAATGTTATCTATGCTTGATGGATTTTCTGGATACAATCGTAGAGGTTGATATACAGATCAACACAAAACAGCTTTCACTACTCCTTGGGGTACCTTTGCCTACAAGAGAATGCCTTTTGGGCTTATTAATGCTGGTGCCACTTTCCAGAGAGCTATGGATCTAGCTTTTGGAAGCTTAAAAGGGAAGTGTATTGTCATCTACCTTGATGACCTGACAGTGTTTTCCAAGACAAGAGCGGATCATTTTGATCACCTAGAGACAGTTCTGCTGAGATGCAGAGAGCATGGGATTTCTTTGAATCCTAAAAAATATGTCTTCTGTGTTACAGAGGGAAAACTATTAGGGCACATTGTCTCCAAGGATGGTATTAAGATTGATCCTGAACGAGTTCAAGCCATCCAGCAAATTCCTCTCCCAACCAGTAAAAAGGGCGTGCACTCCTTCTTCGGTAAGATCAATTTTTTAAGAAGGTTCATCCCTGATTTTGCTGAATTAACTTTGAATATTTCTCAGATGATGAAAGGGAAGCAAACATTTGGTTGGTCTTCTGAAGGAAAGGAATCCTTTGAGGGTATCAAGAAAGCTATCGCTAAAACTCCAGTTTTGGCCTGTCCCGATTTCAGCAAAGATTTCATCATCTATTGCTATGCTACAGATAATACCCTGGCTGCTGTCTTAACCCAAGAAGACTCCGATAAACATGAGCTACCAATTGCCTTCATGAGCTATATCCTGAAGAATCATGAGCTAAAATACACCATGATGGAGAAGCATGCTTTTGCAGTAGTCAAAGCTGTTAAGCAGTTCCGTTTCTATATCCTCAACTCTCACTCTATGGTGCTGGTTCCAGATACAACTGTTAAGTCAATTCTTACACAGCAAGAATTTGGATCCAAGAGAGGGAACTGGGTGGCTAAGGTCCAAGAGTATGACATTGATATCAAACCAACCAAGCTGGTTCGTGGAAAAGGTCTTTGTGAGCTCATTGCTGAAGGGGCCAAACATGAGTTGCTGGAGGAGAAAGCTGACCTTCCTACTGTTCTGTTCCTGAGTTCGGTTGATGAATGGTATGCTGACATCGCCCATTTTCTCACCTATGGGGAATGCCCCTCTCATTTAACTGCCAAAGAAAAGAGGACTGTTAAATTGAGGTCGTATACAATATGTATTGTGGGAAAATGCCTTGTTCAAGCGTGGCTTAGATGGGAGATTTTTGAAGTGTGTGGACAAGGAACAACAGAGAAAATTGCTCTCAGCTTTTCATGATCAGGCATGTGGAGGGCACTATTCATCAACGGTCACTAGCTCACAAGATACTCCGGGAGGATACTACTGGCCTTCCTTGTTCAGAGATGCATCCAAGTGGGTGGATAAATGTGAGGCTTGTCGACCTTTTGTGGGAAGACCTAAATTGGCTTCTTTGCCTCTCAAGCCAGTTGTGATTGAGGAACCATTTCAACACTGGGGCCTAGACTTCATTGGTACACTTAATCCTGCTTCCAGTGCTGGTCACACTCATGTGCTAACTGCCACTGACTACTTCACCAAATGGGTGGAAGCTATTCCAGCCAAGAGCACTACTTCTGAAGTGGTATGCAATTTCATCAAAGAGAACATCCTGGTGAGGTATGGTGTACCTAATAAGATTGTAACAGATAATGCCTCGAATTTCTCTTCAGCTGAGATAATGGACTTCTGCTATGGGTATGGCATTTCTTTGGCTCATTCTTCAGATTACTACCCCCAGGGAAATGGTCAAGCAGAATCCACAAACAAAAACCTGGTGACTATCATAAGAAATTTGGTCAATGAGTCTCAACGAAACTGGCACAAAAAGCTCTATGATGCTCTTTGGGCATATAGGATTACACCAAAGAGAGCTATTGGAATGTCTCCTTTTCAAGTGGTATATGGAGTAGAAGCTCAATTGCCAGTGACAGTGGAACTGCCAGCCTTGCACCTAATGAAGGCCATTGAGGATACTAGTTTCAGTGATGCTCTGGATAAGAGGATTATGTACCTGCATAAACTGAATGAGGACAGATTGGAGGTTGCTGATCGGATATCTATTCACCAGCAAAAGATAAAGGTCCTGTTTGACAAGAAAGCTAGGTTCAGAGATTTCCAAGTTGGAGACACCGTGCTGTTATGGGATAAAAGACATGAACCTCGTGGCAGCCATGGAAAGTTTGATTCCCTGTGGCTCGGACCCTTCAAGATCAGACATTTTACTGGTGAGAATTATTTCTATCTTGATTACATGGATGGTTCTTCTCTCCCACTTCCTTATAGTGGGCAGTATCTCAAGTTGTTCAAGTCCTAGGTGATTAGGGAGTCCCTTGTATATTCTGTACAGTGTTTTTGCTTCTCTACTTTTGGTGTGTTTCCTTCGTTGTTTTGGTGTGTTTCCTTCTCTCTCTCGTGTTGGTCTCTTTTTTGACTCGTTGCCCAATGGATAAGGCACTCGGTCCGCTTTTCACCAAGTTTGTCTAAGTTCTTGCCTTGCCTCATTCCTTGAATTTATGCCAAGTCATCCCAGAAGGAGCCAGCTGTTGTCCACTCAAAATTCCCTGCCCTAATGAAAGTAAAATTTCAAAATTTTGAGTTATGAGTGTTTTCCTCTAAAGTGCCTAAGTCGTGAAAATTGAGAAAATCTATGTTTCGGGTCATTTTGTATGTATTTCGGGCCTGTCGGACATTTTTGTCCCACCTGTCCCAAGTACGAAAGTGCATTTTGTTCCCCGATCGGCCGAAACCTCCGAATTTGTCCCATTTTGGGCCCATTGAAATTTTTTTGTCCCAAGTGTCCCAAAGTTACTCATGCATGCGAGATGTTCCAATTTCGGCCGAACCGCCCGAATCGCGACTTCGCACTTTCTTGTCCCAAATGTCCCAATTTCAAAAGTGCGCTCTGTTCCAATTTCGCCCGAACCGCCGAGTCGCGTACTCCGGAACTTTTTGTCTCAAATTTCTCAAGTTCAAACTTAAAGTGCACTCTGTTCCATTTTCGGCCGATTCGCCCGATTTCGTCCCAACTGTCCCAAGTCAAATTGTGCACGCTGTTCCATTTTTCAATTTTCAATCACCCGAACTGCTAAGTGTACTTCACACATTTTTGTTCCAAGTGTCCCAAAGTCAAAAGTGCAAGTTGTTCCAATATCGGCCGATCCGCCCGAACCGCGCTTTCATGTTCCAACTGTCCCGAAGCCAAAAGTGCGAGCTGTTCCATTTTCGGCCGAAACGCCCGAGTCGCGTCCTTCACACATTTTCGTCCCAAATGTCCCAAAATACATTTGTGCGTCTTCTCCTTATTTCGTCCGAACCGGCCGAGCCGCGTGTTTCGCGCATTCGCATCTCACATGTCCCAAGTGAACCTAATGCAATTCATACTTAGTTTTTCCCGCTCGACCCGAATGTGCTAAATTTGAATTTAAGTTGCGAAGATCAAACTATCAAGAAGATCAAATTTCAAGGACAGTCAAGTAGAAAGACGAAGCTTTCAAGACGCCGTTATACATCGGGTTTTCAAAGATATCCATTGTCATCTTCAAGATGAAATTCCTTGTGTGTCCTCGTGGCAAAGACATAGCCGAGACGTTAAAGAAATTCAAGAAGCGGTTTTGAAGATGATGGGTCCTCTCTGACCGCCCACTGTCTCTTCTTCATTCTTTTTCTTCTTCCTATTTTTTCGTATTCCATGTAATTAGTTAAGAAATTGCGTTTGGCATTCCTTAACTATTCTCTAGTTAAAAGAAACGGTTACGAAGAGTAACCGAATTGTAAGCTATATAATGGCCTTCTTTCCGCCATTTTAAAAAGGAGGAAGAACTTGGCATATTTTCTGCAAGTGTAAATAGATTATAGAGAAATCAATACAGAAGGACTTTCCTTTCTTTGTCTATCTGATCTCTGTCTGTTCTAAGCTTTCATTTGTTTTCTTTGTGAAGATCATTTATCTCAAATTCGTTAGTCTCATCGATTGCATACTCTTCAACTTTGCAAGCTCGGTGATCTTGTATAACCAAGAAGGAACTTTGTGTCCTTGATTAATGAATCTGTGTTACGTTAAGAAACTTTGCGTTCTGGCAGATGTTATTTACAGAACTTTGTGTCTTTAAATTCCATCTTACTTGTTCTATACGAATGATCTTGTTTTCAATTCACGGTGACTTCGCATACATAAAGAATTACTCTGATATCTATAATTCTGTATGTTTGCCTTTCTGCTCTTTTCTATGCTCTCATTTCCTCAGTCCTTTTGTAATTGATGACCTTCATAGAAAACACTTTCGTGGTATCCAAGTTTAACCAACAAATCATGTCCTGTACATTTGTAAATAGGTTTGTTTCTGAATAAGGGAACCTCTCCCATCAAAGAGGAGGGACTTCTTGTCCCCTGACTGTTGCTCTTCTAAAAAGTCCTATTTGAAAACCAACAGGATGCGTGGCAAAATTTGATTGGACGGCGGGCCCGCGGGGAAAATCTTCTCCTTTGAAATTTTTGCCAAACACTTGGTAAAAAACCAAGTTTTCCTCCAAACCTTGCCACTTCCTTGGACACTTGGCATTCTCTCATTGGATGCGGGCCTTCCAGGGGAAAATTTCCCATAAAAGCTCCACCGAGCCATAAATTCAAAAATACATGGAGTTAGAAAGCAAACTCTACCTTTCGGAAAGATGAGAAAGAGCTTTATCCAATGGTGCCATTTCTAGAAAGTTTTGAGTGCCTAAAAAGAAAAAAATTATGACCGAGGCACAAGAGAGGGACGAATGAAGGAGTTAGCCACAAAATGAGCAGGGGGCACATTTTGGATAATAGTCACATTTGTAAAAATACCAAATTGGCCCCACGGCCCCGATAGTCTTTGATTGGCTATTCAACAAATATGAAGCGGTAGGGAAAAAGTCTTACTTTGACCCCGAAGATGGACACGCGGCCATTTTTCAAGTTACAAGCGGGAAGGCGGGTCACTTTGGGGCGTTTTGAAGAGTTTTTCCTTTTTCGAAAAGGAGAAGAGTATAAAAATGAAGTATGACTCCACCTGGGGCCCACATCAAAAGATAAAAGCAGAAGTGGATCGGCGGAGGAAAATTGGAAATTTTGCCTTTTTTGAAAAAAAGAGGTAAAATTGCATAAATGAGGAACGAATCCATTAAAGGCCTAGACTAAGCCATGTGTTGAGAATGTATTTCAAAGGCGGAGGGGTACGGAAAAATGTGACAATTGTGTATTTTCTCCAAAAGTCATAAAATGTAAGAGGCACCCCTGTGCCCATTTTGGCTCTAATCTTTCATGTGCACGACTCTAATTAAAACTTGTGAAAGGGTAGAATCAAAGGTTATGGTGCGATGCATCTAGTTTTTCCACCATTAACATTCCATGACTTTAGGGGATGAAAATACGCATCATTTTTCATGGTGAATCTGAATTATTTCTTGTCGTTTCTATCAAGCAAAGTGTAATTGAAGTGTTGTGGAGTTTGAATTTGTGAATTTGAGGAAGTGCAAGAGTTGATATTTTGAAACAGAGTTACTCAGGAACCTACGTAAAATGAATTACCAAACCGCAAAGCAAATTACAGAGGAAAGAATGTGGAGAAGGAATCTATAGGTGTAAAGGATGAAAAATGTGTTGTCGACAAGATGGCTTGATGCCCCGCTTAAAATAATGATGGAAATATCTGAAATGATTCACCTTTTGAACACCTAGAAACTTTTTTTTCTCAATATGTTAAACATCACTTTCTTGAAATCATGATAAAATATGTAAGAAACAAAGGTTATGTTGATGGTGAATCACAAAGACCCCCGAATGTCTCTACAACTCGATGGGTTGAGACTCTCAGTGCGATTGCATAACATGGAGCTTTTCCCAAGTGTGGGACCTTGCAAAATCGGAAAAGCTCTCCAGATGAAGGCTGACTCCTATTCCTCTGTTCAGATGCACACGTAGAAAATGCAGAGGGTTTACTAAAAACCTAATCTAACTTGTCAAGGAGACAGGGTAAGAAAATGCATAAAATAAAACCTAAACTACAAAGGTGATGCACCGAGGAATGAAGAAAACCTGTCTTGCCAATAAACACAGATCATTAAAATGTAATGCAAGATCATGCACAGATAGCCATGTTCATAGTGAAAGATCGGGAGGATGCAAAAATGAACACAGAGAGGGTTGAGAATCATCCACATTCATGCATTAATTTTCTCCAAAGATTGATACAGCACACTGCAAAATGCCAAGAGGTAAAGTTGCATTACAGTTTTAAATGGGAGGTTTGAACTCCACAAATTCACCTGCCAAAGAGAAGAAGGGAGGGGCAAAACAAGAATGTCTAACCTTTAGAAAGAAGCCCCTCCTTACAATTTATAGGAGGAAAAAGAGATGGAGAAGAGAGGAAATCGAAAACTACCCCAACCACCTCTAGGTTGCATTTAATTCATCTCATTATGATGGTAGGTGAGAACCCAATAACGAAACCAAAAGTGGAAAACTGTATTTTGCATTTTTAAGAATTTTTATCACCCAATTAAATATATCTAGTCGTAGTTGGATAGAGGACCTTGTAAGATTTCCGAAAAGTCCAACCTTGTATGAATCCGAGCTCCCGGTACCAAAAGTTATGGCCGTCTCGAATATCTACACCGGGCCGCTCTGTCAACGCTCGAAATGTTGCACCTCTCGGAGGTTCGCCATAGGCGCATCCGTGTGTGTGTCGACATCCTTTGTCATGCGCCACTTTTTTCACCTTGGGTGCACCGTTTTCCTGTCGACATCCATTGTCGTGTGCCACTTCTGTGCACCTTGGGCATGTCAAGGATTTGAGCTTCTTTGATTTCTACATTCTCTTGCTTGTCTATATCTACGCGGGGGAAAGATATATACAACAATTTGGCGACTCAACGGGATCACCTTCCTGCTAGGTAGAAGATCAGTGGCCTTTTAGCAATCCATTGGGCATGGAGTCATAAGCAATAACTTGAAACCAACCTGATATCTGATCCCGAACCTGATATTGCAACTCCTTCTTCGAGAGCATGCTGAACTGAAGAAAACAACCTGAGAGCAACAAAACCTGTGCCGGAGCACTTAGGGAAATAGAAACCTAACTACAACAAGACAATGTGCATACACACTTAGAGGAATTGAAATCTAGGCTAATATTTACAAGGGTAAACCTTTTCCTTTTAGTAGCAATGTTTAAGATAGATTCCGTTAACCGGAATCGGGAGTTCTCCTCCATCCAAAGTAGACAATTGGAAGGCATTACTACTTTTACATCTCATGACCATGTAGGGGCCACTCCAAATGCCATCAAACTTGGAATGCCTTCCTGGTTTTTCCCGATCTCGCATCCCATTTCGTAATCCCTTCCGAAAGGTCCTTGCTCTTGCTTTCTTACCAAACCATCTTTTTACTAAGGCCCGATCTTTCTCGATTGTTTGAACCTGCATGTTCTCTAATTTCTTCCAATTCCATCAACTCGCATACCTAACCTCCATTGGTTCAAACTCAGCCAACTCCAACTGCTTCATGAACTCTAATGTAGGCAGTTCTAATGATATAGGCAATACTGCCTCTTTTCCATAGACCAACTTGTAAGGGGAATTACCTGTAGACCTCTTTGGTGTTATTTTGTCAGCCCATAATGCTGATTTTAGCTTGGTATGCCATGTTCTTTGATTTTCATCCAGAGTCCTCCTGATGATTCTTAGAAAAAATTTGTTCGTGGACTCTGCCTGTCCATTACCCTCGCATGGATAATAATTTGAAGAGGTGTTCAAATATATTCCATTCTTGACAGCCCATTCTGTAATCTTCGAACCTATAAATTCCAATGCATTGTCTGATATGATAGTGGCAGGCACACCGAACCTGGTCACTATTCCTTCATAAAAGTCTAGTATGTTAGACTCATTTGCTTCTTTGAGTGCTACTGCTTCGGTCCACTTGGTGAAATAGTCTGTTGCCGTGAGAATCCACTTGTGGCCTTGGCTCGAGTTTGGGTTGATGATTTCGATGAAGTCCAATCCCCATTACGTAAATGGTTGGTCAACCAAAATTGGGTGCAATGGGAGCGCTGCTAATCTTTCTTTGCCTGTGAAGAGTGCACATTTCTTGCACTTTCTTATCCATGTATAGCAGTCACTGAAGACTGTCGGCCAATAATACCCGCCTTCATTATATTGAGAGTTGTTACGTGGGGAAAATTTCCTCCGTAATCTCCATCATGAAAATCTCATAACACCCTCTCAATTTGACCTGTCCCAATTCACCTCAATAGAACTCCATTGATGTCTTTCTTAAACAAAACACCATCAACAAGCACATATGGAATGGCTTATAATCTGAAGTATCTCCTCTTTGCTTTGCTCAATTCTAGAGGGCATAGGCTTGTCTCGTAGGAAGTGTATCACATTCTCGAGTCCAACAGGAGTGGGCACATCATCATTTTCCCTGTTCTTGACCATCCTATAGTACCAAGATAGCCTCTTTTTCATTACTCGCTTGCCAACTTGTTGACTCAAGGCTAGCCTGCTCACATAGTCCCTTCCCACGTACTAGTTTGGTGACCTTGATCTCGATGTCATATTCCATGATACGAGTTATCCATCCCGCACGTTTCTCATTAGATCCTTGTTTAGAAGGAAGTCCCCGACTCCCGCATGAGAGACCAATAATTGGATTTTGTTGTTTGAGACTAGGTGCTTGAATTTCTTTAAGCTCCTGACATCGCAAGGACATGCTTTTCAAATAAAAGAGTACCTAGTTTCGTATTCCTCTAAGCCTTGATCAAGAAAGCAATCGGTTGTTCTAATCGTCCTTTGTTTTGTTGTACCAGATTGCAGAAATCGTGTCCCCACCACCAAAGGCATATAGCACGAAGTCCTTGGATAAGTCTGGATTGACAAGAGTCGAGCTTGAGATATAGCCTCTTTTATTGCCTCAAAACTTTCCTTGCCTTCAGATGTCCACTTAAAGGCCATGCTCTTCTTTAACATTAGTGTTATTGGCTTTATGAGAGATGCAAAGTTTGGAACAAACCTGCAGACAAAATTGATCCTTCCTAAGAAGCTTTGAAGAGCCTTCTTGTGACTTGGCAATGGCAATGCTCGAATTGCTTCAACTCTTTCTGGGTCAATCGTCAACCCTTCCTTTGAAACAATATGGCCTAGAAGTTTTCCCTCATGAGCCAAAAATATGTATTTTTTGGGATTCAATGATACCCCAAATCTTCTACACCTCTGAAATACTTGCCTCAAATGACAGAGGTGATCCACTGCATTTTTTGACAATACGGTGATGTCATCAAGATATATTAGAACTATTTTATTGATCAACCGCTTAAATGCCATATCCATTGCCCTTTAGAAAGTGGCCCCAAAGATTTGATATAGCCCAAATGGCATCTTCTTGTAGGAATAGGTCCCCCATTTCGTGGTGAAAGCCATCTTGAATTGGTCATCTTCTTTCACCATCACCTGATTGTACCTCGAGTAGCCATCTAGAGAGAGAACCTCTCGAACCGAGATACTACTTGCAATATTTGTTCCATCAAGGAAGTGGGTAATGGTCTTTGAGAGATGTCCTATTTAGGTCTCGGAAATCCACACACAACCTGATTTCTCCACTCTTATTCCCGACCGAACCAAGTTTGCGACCCATTTTGAGTGCTTGATCAGAAAATAATGCTTGCCTCTATTAGCTTATTTAGCTCTTTCTTTATTAGAGGTTCAATGTGAGGGTTGACTAGTCTCTGCTTCTGCCTGATGGGCTTAGCATCTAGATCCAATTCTATGGTATGTTGTGCCAAATTTGGATTGAATCCTCTTAAGTCTTCATAGCTCCAAGCGAAGACATCTGGAAATTCTTGGCAAAGCTGTATGAAATCTGATTTCTCCTGCTCAGTGGCCACTTTACCAATTTGAAGTGTTTTGCCTTCCCCAATCGAAATTGGCTCTGAATCTTCTCTCTTGACCTGTATGTTAGCCTTTTCCTTACGGAACTGGGCGTTAGGGTTGAACATAGACTCCAATGTTACTAAACCCTTAGGAAGCTTGTTTGTCTACAGCTGCACTACTTGATCCCCATACTACTGCTCTAATCTGTCCTGATTCCTAGCTGAGAATTCAGCCTCTTCTTGTAAGAAATTGACGATTTGTTAGTCATTCTCAAACACCTGCCAGCTTGTGTTATTATCTGAAACTACTAGCCTCACAATCACATGGATATGTGGCTGTGTTTTTCCCCTTCTGATGTTGTCAACCACATCAAACGTTGCTCCAACTACTTCGAGCCTATTTTTGACTTCATTTTTCTTCCTGGGTATGGACACAATGTTGAAAGCTTCAAAATCCTCAATGAGGTCCCATACCCTATTTTTGTAGCTCCTCAGCAAGTCGTTCTTTGTAGCATGTTGTCCCCTAACTCAGTTGATGATTAGCTCACTATCGCGAAACACCTGCAAGTTCTTTATTTCCTTTTTCCGCCCCAATGAATTCCATGAATCAATGCTTCGTATTCAGCCGTGTTGTTTGAACAGGAAAACTAGAAATGAAAAGCTGAAAAATATTTGATGTCTTGTGGTGAAATCAACATTGCACCACCTCCAAGCACCTTGTCTGCTTCTCGAACCATCGAAAAATAATTTCCAAACTTTGTTTTCATCCTTTTGTTCAATTTGAATGATGTCGAGAATGGGTGAATTTTCTTCGTGTATACAATACACGCCCAACTCGATTATTCAATTTCCTTGTATGGGTCGAATTCATGACTCTTGTTTGCCCATTCATCCAAAGTTAAATTGGGAGTTCCCTCGACCTTAGTACCTATTTCTAGATCACTTGAACACTCCTCCCGATTAAAAGCCGAGCAATTTCCATTGATAAGTTTTGGTACATGAGGCTCAATATGGAAATTGGTAATTGGTTCTGACCTGATTGTTGCTTTGGCTCCATACCTTGTCCTAAAAATCATGTGTGACCAATCTGTAGATAAATATCCACCAATTTTTACAGTGAAGTCTCTTGATAGACACAACGCAAAGAGTCATGGATGGTCAATCACAGACACATCTTACAGAACTGTAACATTAGGATAGGAATGTAGTGTTAGGCTTAACCCCTTGATGACTCTAATAGTTCCTACTGCCATTCCATCTAGTTGCACTACTCCTTTCAGCACTAGCTCATACTTCAGACCCAGTTGATCTGCTATTTTCTTTGGCATCACTGAACTACTTGCCCCTGAATCTATCATGTAGTTGTGTACCAAGTGGTTTCCAACAATCAACGAAACATAGAATGGTGGAGGCTTCAAATTTTTCCTTGTCTGGCCCCCATCATGTTGCACTGCATTAGTGAGAACTTTCTCATGTCCCTGGTTTGATACATTTGTGGCAGACCAATTAGCCATTGCAGCTTGCAATAAATCTCGTTGCCCTGGGATCACCAGTGATTCCCACATGTAAATGTTCACATGTGTCTTCTTCATTTGATCGATGATGTTGAAGGGGGATGAATTGTCCTTTTGCTGCCCCTTGTTTGGCACAAAGCATTTTCTGGAGCTTGAACAAGTGCGTGTGTTGCTACAACAGGTACCTTAGGCTGATTTTGCACATTTGGGGCTGCGTTTGGTCTACTAACCCCTTGTTGTGTAGGAGTGGACTGAGAAACAACTGGATTACACGGTTGTCCCTCTCCTATGCTTCTCTTCTTTGACCGTGTGTTGGCAGCCACGCCTTGAAAAGGTTGTTGGTTAACTCCACAGAAGTCTTCCGTTTGCCAATTGGCCAATGTGGTTTCTGTTGGAGGTCCTTCTTGTTGCATTTCTTGCTATTGATTCTCCTCCTGGCTTGGTTCTTGAGGCACACTAATGGTTTGCACCATCAAAACCTGATTTAGTGCACCATTGAAACACGCTGACTGATTGTGGGGTAGATTGCAAGGGTAACACCAGTCGTATTCTTGTGCCATATTATTTTGTGTTGGGACCAAGGCTCTTGAGGACGTCGTTGCATTTAGATCATACAAATCGAAATGGCCGGCAATTTGAGGTTGTCCTTGGTATTGGTTTTGATTTGCAGCCTAAGGAGGTGGTCTATTTTGTTGGTATGAGGGCCTAGCTTGGTACTGTGCTTGAGGCTGATACGGTCTAGCACTTTGAGCTTGTTGTCTTTTGATAGTCACTAGCTCATTTCCAAGGTTCTGTAGCTGTTTCATAACCTCCTGCAATTCCTTTGAAGTATCTGAAGAAGTCGATGCCCCATTATTGCTTTGATTTCTAGGAGTTGGAATGGGATTCAACTCTGGTGCTTGACTGGTTGTAGGATTTCCCATATCCAGATAGAGAGGCATTGGTGGCCTTGGTGCAAGCTTGCCAGCTTGGATCAAATAGTTCTCTGCTCTGATAGCTATGTCGTAGGCCCTTGACAGCATTGTCCCTCCCATTGATTGGATCATCATGGCTATGTCTGAATTTATAGCCTTTAAGAAATAAAGGAATGCTCCTTCGGCGGTTGGTCTAACAGCTATTGGAATCCTGTCCCATGTCCGTTGGAATCTGAAGTTGAAATCTGTCATTTGTTCATTAGGAGCCCTTTTGATTGTTGTCAATTGTTCCAATAAGGACAAATTGTCTGCCCTCTCCCGAATCTGGTTGCAAAGAGTGAACGAAGTTGGTCCCAATTGTAATAGACCTCGGGCCGTTAGGCTCCTAAACCATCAGAAGGCCTTACCTTTGAAAGATGAAGCCAACAACTTTACTGCAACATCCATTTCATTTATTTCGTGAATTGCACATGCATTAGGAATATCCTAGATGTGATCAATAGGAGTAGTATGATTTTCTCCTGTAAAATAGGGTATATTCTTTAGTGCTGCAACTGGAATTTGATTCTGAGCATTTAGGGCAAGTGGACTAATAGCCCATGAAATTGACAAAGGGATTCGGTGGTAGATGTGCCATTATGATTGGCCTAAGAACCCTGGTCGATGCGAGAAAAGGCCTACCAGGTGGAGGTGTAGACAAAGTCCTGTTAGGTGGAGATGGTGATCTTTGTGGTCTTCTTCCTCTCCTTCCTCTTCCTGGTGAAAGTTGCAAGTGGAAAAATAGCCCCTCTTCTTGAGTATTGGACCTGGTTTGAATTCTTCTCATATGCCTGGGCAACTTTTGCTGCTACACCGCTGAATTCTATCCCCTTCGGAGTCACCAGATGTGTTAGAAAGTGAGCCTCAAAAGGCTAGATTCTGCCAAGTTACACACCAAACTTGACAATATTTAAAAATAGAATTTTAAAAGACCTGTATTTTTGAGATTTTAGAGTTTGGAATTTGATTTGGAATGACAGTCCCGAAAATCCAAAAATGCCAGACTTTCGAAAACCTAAAATCCAAAAATCAAAAAACCATGAAATTTTGAAAGTCAAAATCTCAAAAATCTAAGAATACCCTTTTGAAGATTATCCCCGATCTATCAACTGGTGAAATTTTGACTTGTTTCAAGCAAGTTAAGTCCTTGAAAATTGATTTCAAAGTTCAGCCTAGAAGGTGAAAATATGAAATTGTAAAACCTGCAAATTTTTAAGTCTGAATTTCTTGAAAGTTCCTTCAAATATGTGGAATGACCTCTTGGTCCCACCAAGCATACCAAAACTATTGATGACCAATCACAGCACCCCTGAATGTCTCTGCAACTCGATGGGTTGAGACTCTCAGTGCGATTGCATAACATGGAGCTTTTCCCAAGTGTGGGACCTTGTGAAATTAGAAAAGCTCTCCGAATGAAGGCCGGCTCCTATTCCTCTGTTCAGATGCACACGTAGAAAATGTAGAGGCTTTACTAAAAACCTAATCTAACTTGCCAAGGAGACAGGGTAAGAAAATGCATAAAATAAAACCTAAACTACAAAGGTGATGCACCGAGGAATGAAGAACACCTGTCTTGCCAATAAACACAGATCATTAAAACGTAATGCAAGATCATACACTGATAGCCAGGTTCATAGTGAAAGATCGGAGGATGTAAAAATGAACACAGAGAGGGTTTAGAATCATCCACGGTCATGCATTAATTTTCTCCAAAGATTGATACAAACACCATCGCAAAATGCCAAGAGGCAAAGTTGCATTACGTTTTAAATGGGAGGTCCGAACTCCACAATTTCACCTGCCAAAGAGAAGAAGGGAGGGGCAAAACAAGAATGTCCAACATTTAGAAAGAAGCCCCTCCTTACAATTTATAGGAGGAAAAAGAGAGGGAGAAGAGAGGAAATCGAAAACTACCCCAACCACCTCTAGATTGCATTTAATTCATCTCATTATGATGGTAGGTGAGAACCCCAGTGAAACCAAAAGTGGCAAACTGTATTTTGCATTTTTAAGAATTTTTTCTCACCCAATTAAAGATATCCAAGTGGTAGTTTGATAGAGGACTTCGTAAGATTTCTGAAAAGTCCAACCTTGCGTGAATCCGAGCTCCCTGTGAAAAGTTATGGCCATCTAAATATCTCGCGCTGATGTCTCCTTCTCGCCGCCGCTTAAAATGTTGCGCCTCGAAGATGCACCATAGGTGCATCTCGTGTGTGTGTCGACATCCATTGTCATGCGCCACTTCTGTGTGCCTTGGGTGCACCATTTTCCCTGTCGACATCCATTGTCATGCGCCACTTCTGTGCGCCTTGGGCATGTCAGGGATTTGAGCTTCTTTGATTTCTCCATTCTCCTGCTTGTCTATATCTACCTGGGGGAAAGATATATACAACAGTTACTCGAATATTCTTTGCTTTTGGGAAATCTCTAATGTAAATGAGTGCTATAAAGTGCATGATTTAATCATGTAAATGGTTGGGGGTTGAATTCTTATGAGAAAATTTGAGAAATCCCATCTTCCTGAGAGACCATCTGAGAAACTTGTTAATATCTTATGTTTTATATTTGATCATGTCATGTTGGTTGCAAGTGTACAACCATTGACAAGCTCTGAAACTGTTCAAGAAAATTTCCTCCCGATAAATCTAATACATCTTAAATTAATCTGTGTTGATCTTGGGAAAAATTGTGTTTGCTTTATTTCAAAATGTCTGCAAATAGTATTTCTTGTTCCTATTGCAATATTATATTATAATCTCTCTGAATCACACAAGATCTCATCCCTTTGATGGTTTAGTGGCATTTGCAATTTCATTATGAGAAGAGCCTTCATCTGGTAATGAAATAAACAATTTAAAATCACTTTACTCTCATTTGTTGACAAAGGTTGTTTGTAAGTCTTTGAGTGTATCTTAGATGTGATGAACTAGAGATTGATAATGTTTAATTGAGCCTTTAACTCAAGCCTTTGTGTTAAATTCTTGGATATTGTGTGAAACCGTGCAAATCTAGGCCTCCATTGATGCACACCTTCTAGTTGAAGGAATATTTTAGCTATTCTGAAGCATTCTGTCATTTAGTTTTCTAATTGTTGTGAAGGTTCTCAAAGATCTGGCAAAATCAAGTTTATCCTGCTTAATCTCCCACAAAAATTATTCAAAAACAATGAATCCTACCTGAACTACCCTTGTTTTCCCTGTATGTCCACAAATGAATAAATTCTATTACCAAAATATGTAGAAGCAATCAGGATTCCATAATGTCTTTAGTAACCTTAACCTTGTTTAGAAAATATCACCATTCTTTAGAAGTGACAACTCGTGAGAGTTAAATTGTGGTGCATTGATCATATTTTCTCAAGGTTTCCTTTAAAATTTATGCAAATAAGGATATCTTCATTCTCCTTCACCAATAGAGGTTACAAAATGGGTCCTCTCACCCTAGTTGAAAGGCACAACCTAAAGTAGTGAGGATAGATCAAATCCTTTTGAAGGTGCTATCCATTTCTCCAACATCTGAGTGACAAAGAGCCAACTGAATTGCCTCCTTGGCTACAAAATGACATACATGATGATTTATCTATCTCTAGGCTTCTTGTTAAATCTGTGATGATGCTCAACTTGTAAAGGAGAATCAATTTTGATACCAACAACAATGTTAGGAATTAGAGAACAAATATGTGGAAATAATTCCTCAAATCACAACAATAGGAAACTATATAGCAGAATTATACTTGCAAAAATATAACAACATAAATAAATAATGCACAAAAGAAGACAAGACAAGATTTAACGTGGTTCACCCAATGTGGGCTACATCCACCAAGAACTTTCTCATATTTTATTATCAACAAGAGTAAAACAACTCTCACAGTCTTCTCTCAGTTATGAACTCACAACAGAATTCCAAAGATGTTAAACCACATCTAAACCAAAATTGACACCCAATTACATAACCTTGATCACTCAAATGGGCACCCAAAGAATCCACTTTACTACCTCGCCAAAGGTGCTCTCTACCGGATCACTCATAAACCTGCTCATTGATCCCGCATTGCATGGGAAATGTTAGGCCTAGTGCATACCATAGCATACATCAAGCTACCAATCGCCGATGAGTACGATACCCTAGACATCTCTATTCTATCCTCCTCGCCTTGGGACTCGCTCCTTTGATAATTTAAAGTGATCTGTCAAAGGAGTACCAACAAGTTTACCATCCTATATACCAAACCTCTCCAACACCGTCTTTATGTACTCTTCTTGAGATAATACCAACTTCCTATCCTTCTTGTTCCGAGTTATTCTCATACCAAGGATTTGTTTTTCTACCACCAAATCCTTCATAGCAAAGGAGTCACCTAGTTGCTTCTTGAGTACCTTTATTTCCTACATGTTCTTCCCTGCAACAAGCATATCATCTACATACAGGCATAGAATAATATAACTACCATCAAGAAACTTCTTGATGTACACGTAATGGTCTGAGTGACACCTGGAGTAACCATGCTCCTGCATAAAATTGTCAAACTTCATGTACCACTACCATGGAGCTTGTTTCAGGCCATACAAGCTCTTCTTCAATTTACACACTAACCTCTCCTTCCCTTTGACCTCATAACCCTATGGTTGTTGCATGTACAATTCCTCCTCCAACTCACCATGAAGGAATGCAGTATTCACATCTAACTGTTCTAAGTGCAGGTCTTCTACTGTAACTAAACCAAGAACAATCCTAATAGAAGTCATTTTAACAATCAGAGAAAAATTTCATCAAAGTCTATACCTTTCTTCTATGTAAATCCTTTGACCACCAACCAAGCCTTGTATCATTTCCTTCCTCCATCTTCCTCTTTGATTCTATACACCCACTTGTTCTGCAATGCTCTCTTGCCCTCAGGTAGCTCCACTAGATCCCAAGTTTATTTTTCCATAAGAGATCTATGTTCTTCATCCATGGCTTGCTCCCACTTCTTCCTAACATCCACCTGCACTACTTCCTCAAAGCGCTCTCGGCTCTCCTTTGTCGGTGAACAATAAATAATTCAAATATGTTGTAAATCATTCAAGTTCCTTCTTACCCTAGAAGACCTTCTCACCTCAAAAGTTTGGGGTTCCCGATGAGTACGTACACGAACTAGTGTGCTGAACATGCCGAACCTAAATCGCCCCTGGACACCTTGCTATTCACAATTTCCTCTAACAATGTGTATTCTTTCTTTGATTCCTCTTTTTGTTCCTGCAACTGATCTTTATAAATGATTTTTTCATTAAAGACAATATCTCTAGACCAAAATATTTTCTTGTCTTTAAGACTCCAAACACAGAAACCAAAATCATCTTCACCATATCCAACAAAGTTGCATTTTTCAGACTTAGCCTCTAACTTGGTCCTATCATCCTTATCAATGTGAAAAAATACCTACATCCAAATACTCTAAGAAATGAGTAATCAATTTTCTTACCAGACCAAACGTCCTCAGGTATACCTCCATCCAAGGCCATAGAGGGTCCTCTGTTAATTAGATAAACAACTATGCTTACCACTTCCACCCAAAACATGAGTGGCATCCCCACATGTAACCTCATTCACCTAGCACGCTCCATGATTGTCCTATTCATTCTCTCTGACACTCCATTTTCCTGTGGAGTATTTGGAGCTGTTCTTTACCTGCGGATCCCATTTACTGAAAAGTAATCAAGAAATTCATTACTGTAATATTCCCCTCCATTATCTGACCTGAGACATTTTAGCTTGAGACTTGTTTCATTCTCAACCAAGGCTTTCCATCTCTTGAAAGTTTCAAACACATTAGATTTATTTCTAATGCAATATACCCAAACTTTTCTAGTTGTATCATCAATGAAAGTGACATAATAACATGAACCACCAATAGAGTTTACCTTAGCTGGCCCCCATACATCTGTATACACTAACTCCAACTTACCCTCCTTCTTGGTAGGTCTAACCTTGAGGAATCTCACCGCTTCTATTTCCCATAAACACAGTCCTCACAGAAGTCCAAATCTAACTCCTTTAATTTGGGCAACCTATCCTTTATAATCTGCATGCCCTTATGACTCATATGATCGAGTCTCTGGTGCCACAAAGTTGCATCTCCATATGTAGCAACTAAATTGCAATAATCAACACCACTAGTTAAATACAAAGTACCATTTTTCTTACCTCTTACAACCACAAGAGCTCCCTTGGTAACCTTCCAAGAATCCGTTGTAAAACTAACCATACAACCATCACTACCCAGTTGTCCCGCTGATATCAAGTTCCGCCTCAACTTAGGCACATGCTTGACGTCCTTAAGTAGCCACGTGTTCCCATTCTACATTTTCACCGAACACAACCTTTCCCTACTATGCTGCATGGTTCATCATCACCAAGATATACGTGTCCAAAATCACCTTGAACAAAATTAGTAAAGTAATGTCTATGTGGGGTGGCATGGAAAGAAGCCCCTGAATCTAAGACCCAAGATTCAACAATATTATCTAAAGAAATAATTAAGGCATCTTGACAAACATCACCTGTTGCCAAATTTACCTCTTTAGTTTCCTCCTTGTTCTTCTTATCCCGAAGATCCCAGCAATCTTTCTTAGAATGAACAACCTTCCCATAGTTCCAACATTCTAACTTACTCTTGGACTTTGACCTTCCACAATCATTCGACTTCCCATGGTTACCTTTCCCTCTATTCTTTTGTCTCCCTCTTCTCTCCACCGTCAAAGCATTTCCAGAAGTAGAAGAATCTTTGGTTCTCTTCCTTCACATTTCCTCGCTTAGGATCATGCCTATTACATCCTCAAACTTCAGCTTTGAGTTATTAGAGACTGAATTACTTACAACCATAACCAAGTTGTCCCAGCTATTTGGTAAGGAGCAAAAATCAACAAAGCCCTGACCTCATCATCAAAGTCAATTTTTACCGAGTTTAACATACTCACAACCATATTAAATTCATTCAAATGATCAGCAACAAAACCATTCTCAGACATCTTCATATTAAATAAATTTTTCATCAAAAATATTTTATTAGAGGTAGAGGGTTTTTCATATAACTTCCCCAATGCACTCATGACACTTTCCGCGGTCTTCTACCTGCGATATGTTGAAAGCAACCGAAGATGCAAGGCATAAAAAATCGCCCCAAGTTCCTTTCTATCCAAAGAACTCCCAATCCTCATCCGACATGGTTGTAGGTTTCTTTGCTTTTCTAGCAAAACGAACATGGAGGTCCTTCTGATATAAGTAATCCTCCATTTTCATATTCCATCAACAAAATTTCTACCCATTGAAATTCTCAACCTCGATCTACCCTCATCTTCCATAGCTCCCACTCAAGCTTAACTTTCCCTGTGATTTACAACTTCAGCAAAAAAACCACCAAAGCTCGATACTAATTGTTAGGAATTAGAGAACAAATATGAGGAAACAATTCCTCAAACCACAAGTAGTAGGAAACTATATAGCGAGAATTATACTTGCGGAAATATAACAACATAAATAAATAATGCACAAAATAAGATAAGAAAATATTTAACGTGGTTCACCTAATGTGGGCTACGTCTATGAAGAACTTGCTCAGATTTTATTATCAACAAGAGTAAAAAAACTCTCACAATATTCTCTCTGTTATGAACTCACAAGAATTCCAAAGATGCTAAACCACATCTAAACCACAATTGACACCTAATTACATAGCCTTGATAACTCTTGATCACTTATTGATCATTAAGAGTCAAGACCTCTTGAACACACAAGATATCTTCAAGATACCCTAACACCTCTATTTATAGGATTAAAATCTGTTAAGAAGTCCTAAAGTTGACCCTAGAAGTTTGAAAGTCATGATCTTTCAACTTCCCATGGTTGGGAAAAATAGTCCCGACATTATGACCAATTAACAATATGTTAACAACAATGTCGTAGCAACGACACAGGGACTGCACAACAACGGCATGAAAAATGACGCAGAATGCTCCCGAAGTCTCCAAACTTAACCGCTCGAGCTACGTAACTTCAACATTGATTCAAGAAGACCAAAAAAAGTGTTATTAAAGTATGGAAAGAATTTGTTAGAGAGGAATTGCTTCTAAAGAAGACCATAGATGGAAATGAATGAAAAGATAGTATAATGTTAGGTAAGAAACGGCCATGGAAACTACCAAAAGAGGGAACAATAGTGACATACTTCGCCCATGGAAGAGCGTGGAAGAGAAGTCTATAGCTATAAGGTAGGAAGGCATTCTAGAAGGTTATACTGGGGTGCAAAGGTATACCACGCATAAATTAGGAAAATTGTCAATAATGAGACGATTGGGTGTAGGTGATGGAGTAATAAATGTACCAATTATTTGAAAATCTATCTAAAGACGTGATGTGGGTTAATTTTTTCCTTTGCAATCACAACTATTCAAGAGAGCTAAGTACAATTAAGCCAAGAATATCATATTGAGGTGCAGAGAGCTACGAAACTAGATGTGGAGAGCTGAATTTTGTGTGAAAGTGGCTTGCATCCCCATTGGTAAAGGGTTTGAGTGTAATAGAAGCATTGAGAAGGAGTTAGGGCACCCGGTTTTGAGATAGGGAACACAATTTTGAGCTAACTTTTGAGATTACTCGATACAAAAGACAAAAGGTAGGATTTTTATAGTGGCATGAAGAAAGAACATACAAATCAGCACACAAAGGGAAAGAAAAAGGTGGAGGTTGAGGTCAAAGTTGTGCCCGAGAGTAACTTTTCATAAATGTAGTACCCAAAAGGAGTGATAGTTGGACGGGATTGGGATTCCCACGTTCGTCGATGCAAAGTAAGTGATTACAATCACCACACCACCGACAACAGGGGAGAATTGGATGCGTTGTTGAACAAGAAGACCAACAAGTGCATGGTGGATGATATGCTAGTATATGATGATGTTGGGGAGAAGTTGCTTAAGAAGGTAGGGTTTTATTAGTTATATGAACTCCCATATTTTGGAAAACTGAAGCATTATACCAATGGCTTATGAATAGATTCCACAGGGGAATTTTTCTATTTTGTTAGACGGAGGGTAAGGATCATAGCATCCCTGATTGCCACATTGATAGGACTGAAGGGCACAGGGACAGATATTATGAGTGATCTAACATATAAGGAATTTGTTATATCCACCAACAAGGAGTTAGGATACTCCAAAGGTCCGCGCAGAATGGACATAGACAAACTAAATAAGTATCATAGTACAAGCAGCCACGCATCTACTCACAAAGTTAAATGATCAAGAGAGATGGTCGTAGGTAAACATAATGTGGCTACATATTGCAAAGAAAATGTCAGAGGGTGAAATCTACAACTTGGTTGGATACATTGTGGAAACTATTACTGAGGAAGTGCGCACAGTGAGAAGATAAGTTTTGGCGCTATCCTACTATCCCCTTTTTTTTTTAATCAAAATTAGAGTACGCATGGGCCAAAGAAAAAAATTTGGGAATACCCCATTGAGAAGAAGTCCCTCGCGGAAAGGTTCAAGAAATATTTATGTGAAGGATCAATGAGTGGCCCATTTAAGAAAAGGGAAGAACTATGGTATAACCGATTCGCACGGTGTTTGAGGAATGGCTCATTCCAAAGGAACTACCTTTGGTAGTAGGTAAGGAAGTGTAATTTTTGGTATATAAACACTTCGCATCATGCGGTATATATATCTTGGTCCGTGTAGACTAACATGGATGAAACATATTTTGATGTGTTCAATGAGTCTTGTGTCTCAAGGAGAGTAAAGAAGGCACCTCGAGCTGACACATGACCACAAAACCCACACTTATGTCCGATGAGAAGGTCAATAATTCCTTAGACAAGGTATCTCTTGAGGTGACACAGAGAAATATTAATAAGGCCGCCACCATTAGAGAGTTGATGGAAGATAAGAATGATAAAAATATGGATACTAAGCACTTAAAGTCGAGGAGTGAGAACAGAAAAATAATGAAGCTTTCCTTATCATGGCGAGAGGATGTTAGTGATTACATTATGAAATAAAGGCCTCATCTAGAACCAAAGGTACGTGAGAATTTTCCTTCTACAATGCATTATGTGTGGGACCACTTAGAATTCCTTTACCAAAATATTTTGAACAAGAAGCAAAGAGAGCAAGGGCATCTATGATCAGAAAAATTTCAATGTATGAGGCAATGCTCAATACTTTGAAGGATAAGCTAAATAAAGCATACCAAACTCGAATTTTTGTGTAGCTCATGAGGCAAGTAATAAGGACCAAAACTCTAGTTGAGGATAATGAAGTTCGGGATTGATGAAGGATGACACTTTAGGGCACGTAGAAATATTGGCACTAGTGAAATAGAAGTGTGAAGCCCTTACAACAACCCAAGATCCACATAAGGAGAGAATAGATGAGATTGGGAAGCTCATAGCACAGAAGATGGATCTTCTAGAAGGAATGATGTCTGCTATGGCCAATGTTGTCTCGTGTATTGTAGAATGAGAAGGAAAATATTACTCAGACGAGTTGGATGCCA
The DNA here is from genome assembly GCA_018340775.1 of Taxus wallichiana var. yunnanensis. Taxonomy (NCBI): domain Eukaryota; kingdom Viridiplantae; phylum Streptophyta; class Pinopsida; order Cupressales; family Taxaceae; genus Taxus; species Taxus wallichiana. Next base: position 628,119,999 of record CM031239.1, read on the forward strand.
TCGCTACAAACATTCTAGAGAAGACAAGGACCATGCTAGATGACTGATAGACATTGGAGGTTGAGATAAAAATTGAATATCCGGAGTTGATCCTCCAAGTTGAAGAAGAGGAAGTCAGAGTAAAGATTAATTCTTTTGTACAATGATTCTTTACATTCTTTCAATTCTTATTCTTTATTATTTGGGAACATTAGAAAGAATCCCCATTTTTGGGATGGTAATGTACTTTACTATGGGGTAATGTTGAGAAGACATAATATTGTGCTAACGAGAAGACACACATTGGATTCGCGTGTGGGAGAAAGGAGAATTTGAAGGCACAAAAGGTAGGAAAACAAACACGCACCAAAATAAGTTGACTCAAGACTTATACATTTTTATGGATACGGGCTATTTTTGGAGATAGTGTGTGGAGCACACACTAAGATGGATATTTGTGCAACACACAAATGTTATGTTTGGAACGAGTGACTGGTGATAAGTGTTATGTGTGAGCTTGAGTTAATAATAGAATTACTTATTCCAATTAACTATAGGATGTCTATTATTAGTGCACTTTCTGTGTGGATGTGATTATAAAGGTGCATGGATATTATCAGCATGCAACCTATTTTAAGAAGTGCGTAGGTGGTGAAGGGAAAGTCCCCACCCCTATAAGTGTGAATTGAACTATGTAGTTTAGTAGTGGTGAATTATTGTAGAGTTATGTTGTTGGATTTGATGCGCACATGACTTATGTTGATACTTTATATTGTAATAAGCTTCTATGTTTTACATTTTTTTATGTAATGGAGTATGTTGGATAGATAAGTGTGTTAAACATGACCTGTAATTTGTTCTTGTATGATTGATCTTATTTTAGTTATTGTTTAATTCACGATTCTCTAAAATCTAGATCTTGAATATGATATGTGGAATGTTTATGGTATTTTATGGTTATGAATATGTTTTATCTTCATCACACTAACATTCAACAGAAGAAAATCTAAAGAGGGGCTCTGACCTTTACGTGCTTTGGGTGAGCACTCAACTTAGGCTGGATGATGTGCCGCGCTACTGGGTTTTATATAGTGGATTCTAGGCTACATCATTGAGTGTTTGATGTTAAAGCTTGTCAATGACCTAAAATTTCGTCCATGTTAATGAGGGTTATTTATTCCTCATTAGAGTTATTTGTAGGTGGAATATTTTCATATTCTATTGGCATTATAACACGAAACTCCACAACTCTTGCAATTGCCCTATATTTATTTAAAAATAGGAACTCATCTAATTGGGTGGGGTCAAATTCAAACTCCACATGTGGTGATCCCAATTCATCACCATTATGGTCTACCATCTCCTCTTCTTCTTTTTCTACAGAGAAGAGAGGTCCTAGATCATTACCAATAAAGGGATTTGACCCTTGTTTGGCCGATGTTTCCCATGCTTGTCTCCTAGCTCCCATTATTGTTGTAGGGGCCATAATAAATGAGGATTTCACTAAGGTGCTTTTGTTTGAATTTTTCTGAAAGTACAATCAAACCTAAGTGAAGACCTAGAATGATATTTTTGCTAAGGTTGCACAAATAATGTCAAATGTCCAAAGAATAGTGAACGTCAAAAAATCAAAGTGATTGTCTCAAATGGATAAGTCAAAATGATGAATAAATCATAAAACAAAATCACACAAGGATTGTTCTTAACTAATCAATCAATGAAGTACTTCCTATGATGTGTCTAAATGGTAGTTTGACATTTAAATATGATCAAAGAAATGTCAAGTTCAAGAAAATGAAAAAGGCATAAATAATAACAAGAGGTTGATATGATTCCCACACAAAGTATATGCAAATCAAGTTTGAATCTAACTAAGACCTATGTGTAAAAAAGTGGGAGTCATGAATATGAACAACACAACAATACCACTAAGATATGCTAACCAAACTTTATGAAAAATTAAGGTATTAATATAAAAATAATATTGATACGAAGCACATAAAGGTAACAAAAACACCTTTATTCAAAATCGATATAATGTTTGAAATAAAAATTAAGATAAATTATACCAAGGAATTGTTAAGATGTGTGTAGCCTAATGTTACAATCTAAAAATTGAGGTCAAGTTTGTGAGAAACAAGACGTAAGTATTGAAATTGTTGTGATACGATACAAGCAATGTAACACTTCAAAGGAGAATCAAGTGAAGAAACACTCCCAACTATAATGACAATATTTCCTTTGGTATTAAGATCAAATGGATATCAATGACATAAAAACACACCTACACACTTTAGACATTTAACAAATCAGCCACAAACATGGATGAGCGTAAACAGACATAAAAGTGGTGAACACAATTGATTGATAACACATGTATAGTTGTTCTTCTTTTGATCAAAAAAGTGTCAAAAGAAAAAAAGGAAGTAGATTAAGTGGGGTTGAAAAGTGTTTGGCCTCACTTTGGAAGAGTTTCACCTCATCTTACGGTGAGTGAAAAACTAAGCAAAAGTAATGTCACACAAATTTCGTGATGAATAACACGTAGTTTGAACTTTAATGGACTCTCCCTTTGTTCGATAAATAAAGTTTTGACTCGAGAAATTTCTCCCTTTGTGAAGGCTCTCACAATTATTGGTACAAATAAGTTGGCTCCAAGTCAAGATAGCTTCCTAGGTGGTTTGCTCAACTAGGTGTCACAAGTTATCTAAATGCGAGCATGATTTTCCAAGGAGTTACCCTTGGAGTATCTCAGCTTTACTTTACCCCCTTCAAACACAGTGAGAAATAAATGCATTCATCATGTGTTCTCACTAGGGTCGTGATACAAATAAATTTGAATCTAACTCACAAAGGTAAAGCTACGCAAGTGTGCAAGTGGAGTGCTTCTTGTCTTTTCAACAATGTTCCCTCTTGTGTGGACTACATTAGGATTCATAGGACCACCCCCATTGTTTTAGTGTAAGGCTTATGCTTTGAAGGGGTTATGTCCTAGTTAAATTAGACATGGTGTACCCTTATTTGAACCTAAAATACAATGTGATGATTGTGGTTTTTTTTTTAATCTTTTAGACTTAATGTGGTTTAGTTGTTCACCATTTGGCAACCTGTAATCACACATGTATTAGTAGTTTTGTGTTTCAAACCTCCTTTCTTTGACAAGTGAATTAGGTCCTGCACATGAAAGATTAGTAATTTTCCACAAGATCAAAATATCATGAAAGAGGGTTTAAGTGTTGTTTTTATTCCCAAGATCACCTAAAAGGTGCAAGGGAAGAGCATACACAACACAAAAACCCAACTATAATAAGAAATGGAAAACACTTTGTGCAAAATTTAGAGTGCAAGATAGTTCATTTTAACCAATTTTGACATTCATTCCCTTAGAAAATAAGTATAATGAAATGTTTTTCAAAGCATGACAAAGATATAGAAATCATTTCTAATTCCCAAGATCACCTAAAAGGTGCGAGGGAAGAGCATATATGAATCTAATCTCATAAAAATAAACAACATCCATTAACTTCAAACAAACCAAGTTAGCAAAAAGCATGTGAATATTCCCCACAAAACAAAAGCTAAACTCATATAAAACTTGTAAGGAATTAGTACATCAAGAAAACAACCTTTTATAAATTTTAAAGTAGAGCTTAGCTCTACACTATAATGCCTACATGTAACTTTTGGTGTGTACACGCTTGTTTCAGTGTGTGCATGTCTCTCTCAAAACCGATAATGGAATAAACATGTATGTGACTATAGATTTATTTACACATGTATATGAATGCATACACACACAATTATGATAGGGTCGATGTATACTTCCTAACATATTTGTGCACATGGATACATATGTCTACAGGTGGGTTTTAGTGTATACATGGGTCAAGCTGAGACTACATGAAAATAAAGAGGAAAATTTCATGTGCGTGTGTAGAATGATGTATACATGTACATTTTAATGCATACGTAAGCCTAAAAATCGGCATAAAGTACAAGTAGAAGCGTAATGTGTACACACAACTTATAACATGTACGTGAGCATTTTTATACCTACAAGTGAGTTTTTATGTGTATTTTCCCATTCCAAATTTTTACCTATGCGTGTTCTTGTAGATGATTTCAAAACACGGTAATCTGACATATACAACATCACAAAGTTCAAATGTTTCCTAATTTATCTCAAATCCAATGACAACCCATCACAATAAATGTCATAAGAGAAACTCAATGCATGTAAACTTAGTAAAATACCCTAATAATATTAACCTATTTCACATGTGCATGATTTGGGTTAGTAAAACTTGAGAAAAACTAGTAAAAATCATTAAAATCAAAGAGACTATGAATCTGTCCCACTGGGTGTGTCATATGTATCCATGTATTAGTTAGCTAAGTAAAGAGAATTGAAACTAACACCTAATAGTTCCAAAACAAATATAAACTATACCTAGATCATCATGCTAAGAGCTTAAAGAGAGTAAATATCAACACTATGCATTAGAAATTTGAAGGAAACTCAAACTAACATGCTAAACATTTATCCTCTACTCTTTGAAAGCTAAACAAGAGATGGACCTATGTAGATCCTTAGCTATCAAAATGTGATAGTTTGTTTGATCCCAAGGGTTTGAGAATGGATCTCAATCAAGACTTGGCTACAAGACCTCCTTGATCTTCTCCATATGGCTCAAAATATTGGATGGATGAATTCAAGATGAAGATACCAAGCTTAACACTAATGGAAGATGGTCAAAGAAGAAAATTCCTATAGTTTATATTATAAGCATGTAAAGGTGTAAGTAGAAAGGTAGGAGGAGGGTTCCTTTTATAGCCCAATGGTTTGAAAAAGCTTTGCATCCTATTACATGTAGGATAATAGAAAACTAGGTTATTTAGGATAAGCACACTTTAATTTTTCTTTAGAAGAAATTAATATTGCATTAGTGTTCCATGGGAATTGAGGGGGGTTGCATTAATTAATCAAAAGTGATCAAATAATAGGTAGATGTAGCTTTTAGATGCATTTGAGAAGAAAGTTAGTATGATCTATGTTACGAGAGGATTTTAATAATATAAATTATGATTTACTTGATTAAATAGAAGAGAGAATTAATTAATCAAGAATAATTAATTAATCTATAAAGAAAGGGGTATTAATTAACGAGAAGGTTGTTGATAGTTGTTTTGAGCGATAGAAGGGATAATTAATTATCGTAATGTAATTAGTTATTGGTGGTGGAGGAGAAATGGTGTGTTATTTACGACATGTTCTAAATTTGTGGGAAAGAGTACAATTAGCGCAATTTAATTATTTAAATTTCTCAATCCAAATTACAGTGTCTACAGTCCCTCTACTACTACTCCATTTTGTTGGCCTTCTTTCCTGCAAGGGGAAAATTTTGTGGACTCCCAACCTATTGGTTGGAAAATTTTGGTTTTGTTTACTACTCAATATCCCATGGATGGCTAAACTATTCAGGATCTATTAGATGGTGAGTAATTTTCCATTGGAGTCCTCCTACATTGAAATGATCCTCCTCTTCCACCTAATGTTGGCCACATGTTCCTATCCCCATATGACAAATTAATGTTTTAGTTTTATATTCTATGATTTTAATGTATTATTTACGTTGTGATTGTATCCACCAAATTTTATTGTAAATTTTTTAATAGTAATATAAATGCGAGAGTTACAATTAAAAAAATAATTGTGATTATTTTATGAATCAACTCAAATATATCGATGATGTTTAAGCACAATTGTTAGCATTGGATTGTTCTACTACATGCATAAAAGAAGATTGTGTTTTTATAGAAGTATTTTTCAACAATGTAATGTGTGTGGGGATTTAAATTGACCAAATCGTCGATATTGGTAATAAAATTCAAGCCTTTAATAGAAAATGTAAAAAAAATGAAATTCTTACATTAGGAAGAAGCTGATACATATGGGAATTTATCCCTAAAATCACATACTTTCGATTCTTTCACCGATTCGTAAATCATTTATTGAAGTTGTGGAGAATGATTACAAGTTAAAGTGGAAGTTTGGTTTTCTTTGTTCTATTTTTTGGGAGACAATCATGGACATGGATAAAAATATCATTGTCTTATTAATAAACTAGAGTTTTTAATGTTTATTTTATTAATAAGCATGTGATATTTAGGTTACTTGTGGTTGAAGAAAACTTTTATAAGCATGTGATATTTAGGTTGATTTTGGTTGAAGAAAAATTTTACAAAGAGGTGCACAAGTTATAGACATGTGCATGGATTTACTCTTTATAGTATGAAAAGAGAGAATTGTATTGTATTCCTCAGGACCGAATAAAGGAGAGGGGTGGCTTGTTTTTGGTGGATGTAGACCAAATTGGGTGAAAAACGTCAAATCTTGGGTTTATCTTATGATTTCATGCCTAATTTATTTATGTTTTATTTTTTTCATTGCTCATCTATATTTTGATCCTAACAACTAGTATCGAGTGAGATTTTGTTTTGGTATAAAAATATCACAAGAAGGTTTCTTTTTTGAGTAGGAGCAATCGAAGAAGGTAACAAGTTGAAGTTGATAATTTTAACAGCTCTAACTTTAAGCTATGGAAGATGCAAGTGGAGGAATACCTATATAAAAGGATCTTTATATACCTTTGAAAGGAAAAGCTTTAAAGCCATCAACTATGGGAGATGAAGAATGTGATGTTATTGATTGGAAGGCATTGAGAATCATATGGTTATGCCTAGAAGATAATAGCATTCAATATTTCTAAGGAAAATACAACAATAGATATAATGAAAACATTGGGTAAGTTGTATGAAAAACCCTAATCCTCCAACAAGGTATTTCTCATGAAACGTTTGTTTAATATGAATATGTCAAAAGTTGATTTAGTAAATGATCATTTGAATGAATATAACGTGGTTACTAGTCAATTAAACTCTGTAGGAGTAAGTTTTGATGATGAAGTTAGGGATATTTTGATTTTATGCTCATTTCCTAAAAGTTGGAATACTTTGGTTATGGTTGTGAGTAATTTTGTTTCGGTTCAAACACTTTAAATTTTGATGATGTTATTAGTGTGATTCGTAGTGAATAGATGAGAATAAAAAGCACAAGTGAGTCATATAGTAATCCTTTGAGTGTAGATAGTAGGTGAAGACAAAAGGAAAAAATGAAAAGTCTTGAAATCATGCGGAAGGTCTAAGAAGGGAAGATCTAAATCTAGAAGCAAAATGGTATGCTAGAATTGTGGAAAAGTAGGACATGTAAAGAAATATTGTTGGTCTTTAAAATTAGGGAAAGATCAACAAGAAGGGAACAAAGAGGAAAATGTAGTAGGTGATGTGTTACAAGATGCTCTTATTATTTCTTTGGATAGTAAATTAGAATCTTGGGTTTTAGATTTTGGTGCTTCATTTCATGCAACTCCTCATAGACAATATTTTCAAGATTATGTTCAAGGGAATTTTGGGCATGTATATCTTGGTGATGATGAGCCATGTAACATTGTTGGAAAAGGAAGTGTTCAAGTTAAATTATAGAATGGTAACACTTGGGTGTTAAAGAATGTCAGGCATGTTATTATCCCGAGGAGGAATCTAACTTCTGCAGGGTAATTAGGAGATGAGAGTTATATGGTTACACTTACAATAAATACTTGGAAAGTTACCAAGGGTGCTTTTGTGGTTGCAAGATGTAAGAAATTACGTACTTTGTATTTAACCAATTTTAATATTAATCCCTCTTCTATATTATCTACTACAAATATAGACATAACTCTATGACATCACGACTTGGCCCTATGAGTGAGAAGGGGATGAAGATTTTATATTCACAGGGAAAGTTGTCGATTTGAAAACCATAGACCTGGAATTTTGCAAGTATTCTCGTGTATGGGAAACAAAAGCATGTGATATTTCTTAGGGTTGGATCAACCAAAAGGAGCACAAGTTGGAGCTTGTTCATACAGATGTGTGGTGGTTGGCTTAGGTATCTTCCTTGGTGGTTCACATTATTATGTTACTTTTATTGATGATTCTACTAGGAAGGTTTGGGTTTACTGTATAAAGAAGAAATATGATGTATTTGATACTTTCAAGAATTGGAAAGATCTGGTTGATAATGAAATAGGTTTGAATTTGAAGTGTCTCAGATCAAATATTTTTGGAGAGTACTTCAATAATGAATTTAATAACTATTGTTCACATAATGAAATTTGTAGAGTGAAGATAGTTCTTAGAACACCACAACAGAATGGTCTGTCAAAAAGGATGAACATGACTATCATGGAGCATGCAAGGAGAATGTGATTGCATGCTCGATTTCCCTTACAATTTTGGGTGAATGTTGTAAATATTGTTGTTCACTTGATAAACATAGGACCTTCAAGTGCTTTCAAGGTGGAGTACTAGAGGAGGTTTAGAATGGTAAGAAGGTAAAATTTTATTTTCTCGAAAGTTTTAGGTTGTCAAGAATTTTCTCACATTAATAAAGAGAATAGGACCAAGATAGATTTTAAGTCAAATAAATTTACTTTCGTTAGGTATGAAACTAATTATTTTGGATTTTGATTGTGGAGTTTGGATGAGAAGAAAATCATTAGGAGTAGGGATGTTATTTTCAATGAAAGGGTTATGTACATGGAACAACTACAGGATAAGAAGCTGGAAAATTTTGAGTATGTAACACTTGATGAGATAAAAGATAGAGAAGTGCTCAAAGGGATGGAAAATAAACAAGTACAGAAAATACACAAAGTTGGCATCAATCTTGACACAATCATGGTGTTGATTTTGTAGATCAAAATCAGCAAGAACAACAAGAGCCTCAAACTCCATAAAATCTTGTGAGACGTTCTACTAGGGTAAGTAGACCCCCTATAATATTATCTTCATATCAAAATTACTATTTTTTGTTGATAGATGGTGGAGAACTAGAAGTTTTTGAAGAAGCAATGCATGTAGAAACATAGAAAAAGTTGGAGCATGGTATGGATGAGGGGATGTAGTCTTGGAACAAAACCAAATTAGACATTTGGTTCAATTACCTATAGGAAAGAGAGCATTGTAGAATAAGTGCATTTACAGGTTGTCAAGGAAGAAGAAGGTGGCAAAAATATGTACAAGGAAAGACTTATTGTGAAGGGATTTGCACACAAAAAAGGTTTAGAATTGATGAACTTTTCTCTCTTGTTGTTAAAATGAATTCCACGGAACTGTTTTTATTTTTTAGTAGTTGTGCAAGATTTGCATCTTGAAAAAATATATGTAATGACTGATTTTCATCATGGTGATTTGGAGGAAGAAATATATATGGAGCAGCCATAGGGATATGAAGTCAGGGGAAGGAGAAATTGGTGTGCAAATTGAAGAAGATCTTGTATGGCCTTAAGCAAGCTCCAAGGCAAAGTGGTATTTGAGATTTGACAAGTTCATGATAGAAAAATTTACTCTAGATGTCATTTCGATCATTTTGTTTATCTCAAGAGACTAGATAATGGAACCTATGTTATCTTGTTTTTGTATGTGGATGACATGCTTGTGGTAGGGTCAAACATGCATGATATAAATGAGTTAAAGAGACAATTAGCTAATACATTTTCCATGAAGGATTTAGGTGCAATAAAGAAAATTCTTGGCATGAGAATCAATAGAGACATAAATAGTAGAATATTGAATTTGTCTCAAGAACATTATCTAAACAAGGTGTTTGACGGGTTTATGATACAGATGCAAAACCAGTGTGTACACTATTGGTTGGGCACTTCAAGTTGAGTAAGAAACATTGTCTTAAAACACATGAAGAAGTTGAATATATGTGTAAAGCTCCATATGCTTCAACATTTGGAAGTATGATGTATGTTATGGTATTCACAAGACCATACATTAGCCATGCAATGGTAGTCATCAACATGTACATGAGTAATCTAGGAAACAAGCACTAAAATGCAGTCCAAGTGGGTTAACATATACTTGAGAGAGAACAATACTATAAAATTGTGCTATGGAGGTTCAAAGGTTTCCTTACATGGATATGTTGATGCAGACATGGCTGGAGATTTGGATGGTAGGAGGAGCACCATAGGTTATGTATTCACTATAGGTTGCACGATAGTTAATTAGATTTATAAATCGCAAAAGATTGTTTTCTTGTCTACTACAGAGGTAAAAATATGTTGTTGCTACAGAAGAAAGCAAGGAGATGAGATGGATGCATTAGTTCATGGAAGAGTTGGGAAAAAGTAGGAGGATTACAGTTTATTCATTGATAGCCGCAGTGCAATTCAACTTTAAAAGAACCCAACATTACATTTGATAACCAAACATATACAACTTAGGTATCACTTTCTTAGATCAGTTTTGGAGGATGGACAACTGAAGTTGGAGAAAATCCATACAAATTAGAATCTTGACGATAAGCTGACAAAGGTGGTGATAAAAGAGAAGCTAGAAGGTTGTTCATCTTCAGTAGGTCTTCAACATTTATCTTGAAGAAGATAAATAACTCAGAGAAGAGTCTAAGGGTGAGTTGTAATAGTGGGTTACAATAGTCAGTCTCCAAGTGGGAGATTATTGAAGTTGTGGAGCTTGATTGCAAGTTAAAGTGGTAGTTTGGTTTTATTTGTTTTTATTTTTGGGAGGAAATCATGGCCATGGATAAAAATAACATTGTCTTATTAATAGACTGGAGTTGTTATTTTAATGTTTATTTTATTATTAATCATGTGATATTTACGTTGATTGTGGTTGAAACAAAATTTTATATAAGCATGTGATATTTAGGTTTCTTGTGGTTGAAGTAAACTTTTACAAGGAGGTGCAAAAGCTATATATATATATGTGCATGGATTTACTCTTTGTAGTATGAAAAAGAGAGGTAATTGTATTGTATTCCTCATGACTGAATAAAGGAGAAGGTTGACTTGTGTTTGGTGGATGTAGCCCAAATTGGATGAACCACGCGAAATCTTCAGTTTATTTTGTGATTGCATGCTTACTTTATTTCTCTTTTAATTCTATTTTTTTATTGCTCATCTGTATTTCAATCCTAACATCACTAAAAATTTTACAACTTACATCAACACGATGTACTTTGAGATTGATATTTTTAACTATGGTAATTTTTTCATACACACGACTTTCGAATCGTTAATCCGTAGACCGGAAAGGAATATCATTATCATATTTAGATTTTTCACAAAGAAACAATAGTAAATGAGGTTTTGGGACAAGAATATGATACTTACTATCTGAATTTGTTATTAGAATCAGAGTCATTATGTGGAGGCAGAGATGGCGAGTTTCATCCAAGTTTGGGACACATGTTCAAGATGATAGAGATAATGGGAAGACATTCAGTTGGGAACAAATGAGATATATTTGTGAAACATTGAATTGGGAGGAGCTCCCTACGTTGCTAGAAGAAGAAGAATTTACTAGACGAGGGTTTTAACATTCCCACGATGTTAGGTTTTAGTTTAGGAGTTGTATTATGGCCAAGACTTCAGTAATGGGAAGACACAAGTATTCATTAACAAGGATTAGATCATTGCTGCCATTTAAATTATTTCATAAAAAAATATTTGTATGTAATTAATTTGATGTTTTTAAAAAAATTGGGCAAAAAGTGGTTTTGAAAGGACCTTCAAATGTTATACAACAAATTAAGTGTTTAGGGATAAATGAGAGCTTTTTGTTGTTTTTGAAATCAAGACAAAATTTGAAAGAAACAAATAAAATTAAAAAGGTTCTCACCCCACTAGGGCAAGGTGACAAACATTAATGCCCATTAGAAACAACAACATGAAACAAGGTAAATAAGACTTGATCCACAAGCCCCACTTTTTGAAAGGGATCCAAGAAACCGTAATACATCTACCCACTCGATAATAATCTTAAAACAAATCTTAATTGGATTTTTTTGTACGTTTTGAAGACATGTAGTCCTCTATTGAGCTAGAGATGTTTGTTTTTTTGCAGCTAATTCATACATTAGGTTAGTGTAGTCTATTTGTTATTTATTTATTTATTTATTTATTTTTGACTAAATGTCATATTTTTAGCGGTGTCTCGTACATGTATAGTGGGCTTCTTTTAAAATTCCCCCATAATTTTCTGTATCATTTTTTATTTAGAAAAATAAGTAGTGGAATAATATATTAAATCTATGCTAATGTTTTGAAAATGTCATGACTTCTATATAATCCATTTGTTTTGGTTCTAAACAATATTAAATTAATAATTATTTAGATGTTTTTATATATGTTGGTTGTTTTGTTAGTTTTGATTGATAAAGATGTAGTTTTTATTATAAAACTAACTATAATCGAAGAACTTAAATGGAGGAATATTTAAATAATTCTTATTTATTGCATCTACCAAAAGAGCTTGAGATAAAGGATTGTGAAACTTAAAATAAAGGAATTCACACCTCATAAACATGTGACTTTGACATTTTAATCATGAAAAGATATGGTGAATGTAATCGTGAGAATATATGAACAAGCATTGGCTTCCCCGAAGGATTTTTGTACGTGCATTTTGTTTGGCTTAAAGTTTACCTACTATCTTTGTTCACTTGTAGTAACTACTAATCCTAAATAATATATAACTTAGGATTGCCATTTTGTCTTTTCGTAAATATGGGAGACTTCTATAGTTTCATGCTCACATTAAAGGCTATTGAGTGCCTATATGTTATCTCTCTTACATTCATAATGTTTTTAATTTGAATATATGGTTTCTAATTAATTAAAAAAATAGTGACGTGTATTATTGACTTTTTTAATTTAAAAATGTGTAGAGAAGGTTATATAGAAAATGGTCAAAGAAACAATATTAGTTGTGAAATTAGTAAATGACATTAAATGGTTAACTAAAAAATTGAAAAATATGATCTAGAATTATCTTTAATATGCATTTCCAAAGAAAATAAATAGTGAGTTTGTACAAAAATAGGTTCATGATCTTATTGCTTGGAATCCGTAATAAATGCTAAATCATATGTGGATCATCCTATACCTTACACCCAAAATTATTCACATATTATATTTCATTATCAAATGGTGTGAAGGATTAAGGATTTCATGTTGAAATTGGCATCCATCATATAGAACAAAAATGTTTAAATTTCTTCATGATTTATTATTTATACACTAGAAAACCAAGAAGAATGTAGATCATAGGGTGTATGCAAGATATCAAGTTATGTGGAGAGAGATTCACTATTGATATTCATAAGGCTATGGTTGAACAAATCCTATCTCTATAAGGAACTAATCTAATTATTCCCATAATTGGTATCAACAATGTTGAGACACATGTATAGTCCATCACATCTATTAGATAAAATAAAATTAAATTTGTTTATAGATTCATACAAATATTTTCTTAAAGAGTCAGTAGTGAGCCTATCGTCACACAAAATTAGTAGAAGAATTGAAAAACTAGGTAAATATAAAAGAGTTTGTTCACAATAACATACATAAGATATAAGTGGACATGATTATTCATAAGTATTTAAAAAGAGGAAAAAAACATTTATTTTTCTTATTTGGTGAGTATTAAACAAAAAATATGGCAAATGTATGTGGTTGGAATATACACAAATACAATATTATAAAATAAACAAAAAGAGAAGTCATAAACCTATTAGTTATTATGCCTTTATCATCATGTATTATCAATATATGGTAAATCATGATGTCTTCTAAAGCACTTCACATTGGCATCATTTATGGGGCTAATTTGTAACATTCCCATTTTAATACTTTAGAAACAAGGGATTTTTTTTTTAAAGTAATGTTCTCTATTCTAAATACATAATTTAGAACAAACATTCCATAACATCCATTCTTATAACAAGTATAACCATATGCAATCGTAATGACTCGGTGAGCTACCGGTCTATTCATTCCATGACTCGGTGAACTACCGATCTATTCATGTTTAACATTAAGTATTGAATACTTTTCTCGTATACTATGTATACTTGGTTCTCTTACCCTGTTCGGGTATTGAGTGATCTATCTAGGAACCTATATGAATATTTGCTACCAATATTCATTTACATCTTGATCCTTAGACTAGGTGACTTAGGACAACGTAATCAACAGCTTGCGATACTTTGGCCAAAGTTTTCTAACATACTGCTATTCGTATTACTCATTCCTTGACGGCATACTCACAATCCGTAAAATGTCCATCACCCCACTCAATTGTTCTCTAGAATGTCTTTACTAACTTCCGTCAGTCCACTTGCCTAAGGTTTAACCCTACTTCAGTTAACAACATACGAACTATTATAGGAAGAGGCTCACAAAGACTTAGGATATATTGGCATACTGGGTCAACCTAGGTCAACCCCGTGTGCCAAGGTACCCTGAGTCCTAGAGGGCTACTTCATATCATAACTATGCTACTACCCAGTCCTAGAGAAAACTAAGTTCAAGTCCATAAGCATGTAGATCTAGACGATCAATGCAGAAGGGTGTTGCCACATGTCAATTGCAATGTTGTATCCTTGAGAAGATCCTAATCTTCTCGAAGGTGCAGCCTCGTAGTGTCATGTGCCAAAGATCCTACGTAACAGCCCCATCGAGATGTACATACTCCTAGGAGATTATTAATATTTAATTAATTTGGATAATTAAAAGAAGATTTCAGCAACCCTACCCAAACCCTAATCCAACTCTCCCTATGTTCTTTTCCAAATTAGGTTCCATTACACCTTGGAGAACTTCCTTAACTTATGATTGTTTTCGATGCTAGTTAATTTTGGATTAACAAGTAGTTACCAAAAAAGAAAGGACAACAACCTCATAAGTTCCATTTAATGTGACTTAACCATTCAAGGAAGTGTAACAACCACCTAGGTTGTAACTTAATAGACTTTATTAAATGAAGTCTAATGATTATAAATCATATTTTCCTTTTTGTTTACTTTATCATGAGAGACGAAGAGTCTTTCTCTTCATGGTTAAGTTCTAGGGTTTAACACACCCTTTATGTCCTTTACAAATTCTATATTTTTCATTGTAAGTTCATTACATGTTACCTTAATTATATGAATTGTTTAGATAAGAACATTAAATTCTGCAACTTATCTAGTTGCATCATATTTAGGGAAATTAATCTAATTCCCTTTTTCCTACTTATCCAAGAATACTCATTTAAACATATAAATAACATGAAGAATATCAACAGGATAGGATTCCATTTCTTTTACAAAGGTACAAGATAATTTACACAACCCATGCAAGTAAATTCTCATCCTTCAATTCATTTTCAAAACTTATACATTTACAAACTTATGCATTTTGGCATACTGCATAACAACAGCCTTCATTCAAAGAATATAATTTATTTATTTATACAACTCAAGAAGGAATCAGAATTCTTCACAAGAATCGACTATAATCAGCCAATGCATCATATAAGTTTTTTCCTTCTTTTATCACTTATGAAGTACATCTGAAAATATTGCTAGCATGGGTCGGGTTCAATGAACCGAGCATGATAAGCACTAAGCATTAAAATGAAGTGCATTCCACTAATTGTTCCAATAAATACAACCTTGCTTTAATGAACAATTAATATTTCACACACTAAGCATAAGTAATAATAAAAGAAGAGCATCAATGAATCTGAATTCACTTCTAAAAGAAGAAAAAATATAATCTATAATATTTGTCTTACAAATTAAAGTATAATTGATCCTATCAATTATCTTTACCAACAACAGAACATAACATCTCATTGTTTCCCATTCTACCAAAATAGAATACAACACTTATCTTAACTATAAGATACAAGAAGTGTTTACAACATGTTCTCACTAGGATGTTTCATCTAACTTTCAAGTAAAGAAGAAGAGAAACCATTTCCATTATGCTAAAGTACATAACATCCGCAAAGTAGAAACAGGTTCATATCATAACCTAAGTTGTTTCATCTTAAGATTAACTATCTTAAATCAAACATTTAAGATATTCATCAGAACAGGATAAAATAAAAATCCAAGATGGAAAGATGAAACATCAACCAACCAGCATGATACATTCTCTTTTTAACAAACCATTCATCACTCTCCTTCTATTTCATTTCCATCAAATGATAAATATGAGAAGGTTAATCAAGTAACGAATAAATCTTTCCTAAAATTATTATTAATGAGAAGGTTCCAAACAAATGAACTTATTTCAACTGTATTAGAAAATAAGCTTAACAGAAATGATCCTAACCTAGTAATCATTTCCTTCAACTTAATTAACAAAATCCCTTCTTCAACATATATATAGTTCAAGTTCATATAAGAGTTCCCAAAGAAGAACAAGAACACCTTAAAGCAAGAAGATATCTAATGAAACCTTTCTTTTAACAACCTCCCATTATAAGTAAGAGATCCATTTCAAATAGGAACATTAAAAATGAAGGTCATACATAGTCCATAGACACAAAAGAATCATAACTAATTCTTTTATGGGTTCTACATTCCTTCAAAGATGGACCTAACAGTAAAAGAAATCGGAGTAAATAATAACACTTAATTACCCAAGAGTTCAATCAAGACAATGTTATTGCCATACTTTTCAACATATTACATCTAGAGTAAAAACATTGAATTCTCATTAAGAACGATAAACTACTAAGATGATTCCCGTCAAAACTCGTAGAGTTTACCAAACATCTCACAAGACCATGTTCTAGTTTTCTCCATGCACATACAACTAATTCTTTATGCGCGCAACTATTTTTTTAAGAGATCCAATTTTACAATATTTTTCCCGAGAAACGAACTCAAATTAACTGACAAGATTTAACAACATATTTGAGAAAATACGTTCTTTTCAAGACTCGAAATACAAATCCGAGCACCATGTTGAGCATAAGTTCCTACCAAGATAAATATCATTCAAATGATTATAAGCAAGTTTGGGTAACTTATGTTCCCTCTTGGTTTACATCTTAAACAAGGAAAACTAGAAGGAATACCAACTGAACCGACACCTTACTCAGGTTTCCATTTCCAATAATTAAGAAATAATTTCCCTAAATTGCTTTGCATCATATCACCCCATATTGGGTTAATATAACTCCCGCATCGTAATACTAAATAAAATGTAATGAATAAACCTTTAAACAGTTTGAATTAAGAATCAAGATTCATTTTCAAATAACTATCTTATCAAACCTTGCTTAACAACTGAAGCGGTTTGTAAGATCACTAAAAGAGTTCAAACTAAACACCATAAAAGTACTAAGGCCATATTCTTAATGAACTCTCAATATAATACATAAGGTCACAAAGTAAAATCTAGACATCAAACCAAATTTAGAATAATAAAAGTCTATAATATCCATGATAATACCACACAAATATCACGCCTGTTAGGGTTTCAACAACAACAAATGTTCACAAGTTAGAAAACAAGAACCAAGCCATCTACTACTCCATTCATGGTTCCTTATATTTATGAAATGAAACACAAGCATCATAGCACCAAGAACCCGACAGTAGTTCCCAAATACCCAACAAGTTTCCAATAGAACTCGAGCTTGCATACAAGTTTTCATAAACAAACATGAGCTCTTTACCAGCTTGAGATCACAAAACATTAGTTTCAATCAGAAATAGGCGAACACCAGATTCTTCAAAGAACTTCAGTGAGAATACATTGGTATGAAAGTCAACAAAAACCTAACCATTAGTTACCAAATCCAGTTAAGCCAAGTAGAGTTACAGAGTCGTTCTTGCATGCATTTTTCATGTGCTTAAACAAACACATACTATATTTTAAACAAAACACTTTTGCAAAGGATTCAAAACCAATAATTCAAGATTTAATAAAGTCGGTAACCAAACAACTGTGTACATCATTCAATGCATAAAACTCAACGAGAGAAGAGTTGCTTTAATGAAAACACTTAGAGGAAAGCAAGAGATTTTAATAGTTAGAGCCTATCATGCCTAATAGTGTATTTTCAAATCAAAGAAGACCTCCAAGTAAAGCTCACCGATGGCAGAGACTAAATGTTTATTCAATGCATATTACAAGCAAAAGAGGAAGCCAAATATGTAGGCTTCATGAGGAGGGTAGCTTGATTATAATTGTTCATTAACAATGTATTAAACTCTAACATTCTTAAACTAATACTAACATTCCCCCGTTAATACATTTCTCTTACAAATGTACCCCCTAAGCAAATCAAACTTCACTTTTCTAAGAGGCTTGGTGAGAATATCTCGCAACCCGAAAATCAATAGGCGATTAGAGCTAAATTTGGTGGTTCAAGACCTGTTCATGAATGTAGTGACATTCGACCTCAATATGCTTTGTTCATACATGAAAAACAAGATTCTTCACAAGCTTCAACACACCTTGATTGTCACAGTGAATGATGGGAGGTTTCTCTTTAGGAATCCCTATATCTGCAAGAATGCGACATAACCAAATCGTTTCACACACAACTCCTCATGTGGCATGATGTTTAGCCTCAGTGGATGAGAGAGCAAAAATAGTTTGCTTCTTGCTAATCCATGAGATAGGTCCAGATCCAAGATGAAAAACACATCCTGAAGTGGATTTCCTATCATCAACGGATCCTGCATAGTCTGAGTCTGTATATCCCTGTAAGAAGAACTGAGTGTTCTTCGATAATCAGACAAAGTCAACTGTACCTTGGACATATCTCAACACATTCTTTTCTGCTATCCAATGACATTTCTTCAGTTTTTGCATAAATCTGGCGAGATAGCTCACTGCAAAGCAAAGATCTAGCCTAGTATAAGTCAAGTAAATGAGACTCCACACAAGCTGCCTGTAGTGAGTGCCATTTACTTGCGGTGAATCCTAGAATCTATATAATTGCAAACCTTTTTCCATAGGTGTGTACATTGGTTTACAATTTAACATTCCATACTTCTCGGGAGTATCTTGGCATATTACATCGGGAGACGAAGATATGATTCTTCTTACGCCATATCTCTAAGCCAAGACAAGAGTGAAGTAGCCCTAAATCAATCATGTTGAAGGATTTCTTCGATCATTCTTTACATCATCCACAAGATTGTCAAAACTTTTCGTGATCACAAGATCATCTACGTACAAAACTAGAATAACAATCTTTATTCCTACCTTCTTGATATACAAATACATATCCGAGAGGCTACAAGTGAATCCATGCTACAATAGGTGATCATAAATTTTTATATACCATTCCATAAGTGCTTGTTTGAGTCCATAAACCGACTTTATCAGACGACATACCTTGTGTGGTTGATGCTCATCTACAAACCCTTCAGGTTGGGCCATGTATACTTCTTATTTGAGATCACCATTCAGAAAAGCACTCTTAACATCCATCTATTGAAGTTTCCATCCATTTTGTGCTACCAGTGCACAAACAACTATTATGGTTTTGATCTTCGCAATGGGTACAAAGGTCTTGTCATAGTCAATTCCTTCTTGCTGAGCATAACCATTTACAACAAGTCGTGCTTTGTGTTTGTCGATTAAACCATCTACCTTATATTTTGTTTTGAAAATCCATTTACAGCCCAATGGATTTCTTACCTGAGAGCGGATCGACAACCTCCCATGTCCAATTCTGAAGTAGGGAATCATATTCAGCATTCATAGCCTATTTCCACTGTGGTTGGTCTAATGCCTCACAAACAGTGTCAGGTTCGGTGCTATCAACAATTGAACTCATGAGTGCAAAATTTACCTCATGTCTGGCTTGACTTCGTGTTTTGACTCCGTAGAAGTGCCTGGAAGTGAGTTCAGGTGTGCATCCCTAATAGTATTCTGGACCCATTTCGGATGTTGGTGTTGTTGTTGCTAATGTGAAGATGTGTTTTCCAGTGTGCCTAGATCAATGAATAAGTCTCCACTTAGCTCTTCTTCTCTCTGAGAAGAATCATCTTGCCCATCATCTGGATGTGTGAGCAATCTATGTGACGAGTTTGGTACTAGATCTCAATTGTGTGGTAGGGAGTCAAAGGATGACTCAACACACACCACATCTCGACTCTCATATATTTTCATCGTCTCAGGATCCATGAGATGATATGCCTTAGAGGTAGTACTATACCCCAAGAAAAGACATCACAATGTCTTTGGATCGATCTTCTTCCTTTTCTTATCTGGAACATGCATATATGCAGTACAACCAAAAAATCTTAAATGACAGATAAAGGTTTACGACTAGTCCATACCTCTTCCGGTGTCCTATTCTATAAGATCTTTGTGGGTGCCTGGTTGAGTAGATACACTACTATCTAGACTACTTCTGCCCAAAACTGATCCTCCAACTTGGCGGTGGAGAGCATACAATGAGCCATCTCCATGACAGTCCTATTGTGTCACTCGAAAATCCCATTCTATTGGGGAGTGTAGGGTGCAGTCAGATGTTGCTAAATGCCATGCTACTTCAGGTATGCTAAGAACTTCTTCGATACAAATTCCCCCCGATCTGAGCAGAGGAGAAGGAGAGGCTTCCCAGACTACCTAGTGGCTTGCTGGTAAAAGGTTTGGAAATTGGCAAATGCCTCACTCTTCTTTCGCAGAGAAAATATACCCACATTTTCCATGAGTAATCATCAATGATGAGCTAGAAGTATTCAAAACCTTGGAAGCTAGTTGGTAGGGGTCCACACAGATCGGTGTGTACAACCTGAAGATGCTCCGTAGAATGATAAGAGCTCTGTTTGAATAGACCTTTGTGTTGTTTTCCCACAAGACATCCCGAGAAAATAGGTAAGGAATGGGAGAGTGGAGGAAGCCCTCTTACCATTTCCTTGGCACTGAGCTGATGCAAAGCCCCGGTCAGAAAGATGACCATATCGAAAGTGCCATAGTGTAGTGGACTCTGCCATTGAAGTAGAGAGAGAAATGTTAGATGAAGTGACTGCATCCAGTGCAAATAGACGGCCCTTCATAAATGCTCGAGCAATAACTAAGTCTCCCTAGGAAATGATGTAGGACTTGACCCCTTTCTCAACAAAGAATTCAACCTGCATTCGATGATTAAGAAGTTGACTCATAGATAAGAGATTTGAGGTCAAAATTGGAACATATAGTGCCTTCGTGAGTGTAAATCTTCGTGTCCCGGGAGGAATGATGACATCACCAATCCCTACCACAATATACTCCTGATTATTTGTGATGGTGATCCGATCTCCAATGGGTGGGTCACTCGGGGTATGGAACAACTTCTTATTGCCATTCATGTGTTTCGCACCGAATCAATCAACCGGACACTTTCCAACTATTACGAAGTCTGTGAGACTAGGACAACGCTGGATGAGTTGTGTCGGAACCTCTTCATCGAGGAGGCATCCCTGCTTTGAGTAGCAATATGACCCTTACGCCTCCGATTACAAGCACGCCATTGGTATTTCTTGGAATATCCTTGGCCGAAGTCTCTCTTGCCAAAGTTTCCATGCTTTGCGACCGTTGCAATAATGAGTTCACTGATCATGTACATATTCGTGGAGCAAATGTGGCACTATCGATCCACCTTGTTGTTCTACTACTGGGGTGGCTGCATTGTCATGGACACCGAGAAGGTTACTACTTTTGATTCGGGAAATTTGACCCCTTTCGAGGCTTGTTGCTATGCTTTTTCCTTATGATGAGAGCCTTGTCTTCAAAGGCTTCTTGAACATTCTAAATGGCTTCTTCCTGCTAGAGATAATTCACTAATTTGACAAAACTCACCTCCTGTTGAGTGATGGTCAACATGGTGATCAGTGTCTGAAACCGAGAAGGAAGAGCTCGCAAGGTGAGTGGGACTAGAAACTTGTCATCCATTGGTTCACCGAGAGTAGAAAGTTCTGTGTGTAACTCGGCCACATGCCACAAGAAGGCTTCGACTAATTCACCATCATGCATACTCATCATGTGAAGCTTTGTCTAAAGATGCAGCATCATCGTTAGATTCTTGGCTTCATAGATGGTACACAATGCAGCCCATGCCGTAGAGGAAGTGGTTGCTTCCCAAATGTGAGGTTGAACCTCATCAGAAAGGCTCAGAGTGATAAGCATTAATGCTTTTGCATCGGCCTTTTCATACTTAGCCAACAGATCGATTAATCGTGGGAGGGGGTCCATGCCAGAAATGCTCCCCTAAAGGTCTTTAAACTGAAGAATCATCCACATCTTGGTTTTCCATGCGGTGAAATTTGGCCCTTTGAGCAACTGGGCATCCGACAAAAAAATGCAACGTGCAGACATTTTCAAAAACTCAAAATTGTATTTTATTTATTGATTGTTCAAAACGGTTACAAATGCTTACTGAAGGAATCTATCACAAAGATGGGCTCTATAAGCTTGTGCAGTGAGATGTGGACGCTCCTGTGGGTGTTTTACTTCGTGTTCATCATCTGCATCATATCTGCACTCCAATTCTTCATAGATTCAGTGCACTTGACAACACACGTCAAACCATAAATAGTCAAACAATCCTTGACGCACCAATTCGTCAAATAAGGCGTTCTTGGTTTTCGTCTTTCATTGAGCAAGCAAGGCAAAATAGATACTAGTGGTGTCCTCTTGGGTTCTCATAGGTGACCCAGTGGAAGGGTTTCTCGTAACACTCTCGTCATCAAAAATGTGCAACATGTACATGGCGAGGTTATCTGGATTAGCCTCTCTTGCCAAGCTCTTCACGTTGCGGGTTTTACCTTCCTAAGACAAGAATCGATCAGAATAGAAGCTTTTCCTTTTCACTTGGTCACTTACATGTCCATGTCTATAGGGGAGAAATAGATGCTCGGGAATTATTCTACACACCAAGGCTTTCAAACGCAGATTTCTTCAATACAGTCTCAGAACTTTCTAAATAGGCTAGATCGACCCTCCACACCCAAGGAGTACAAAATGCTAAAACCGGTCGCTCCACCTTAATGTAGGTCACTTCTCTGGTTGCCACACCAAAACAAGACTCGATTCATGAAAAACCGATGTGCCAATCTTCGTGCAAGGATGGTAGTGCGCAAATAATTTTCCACACAGGTGATTAGCCATGAGTAGTGCCTGACACTCCAATCTTCGACGTAGGCATAGATAATCTTTAATGCCAAAACATAATTCAATTCTATAGGTCACTTTTCTCTTATACCAATGATGGCAGTAGACCGAATGTTTATTCAATGCCTATTACAAACAAAAGAGGAAACCAAATATATAGGTTGCGTGAGGAGGGTGATAGTTATAACTGTCCATTAACAATGTATTAAATTCTAACATTCTTAAACTAATGTTGACACCCACTACTCCTCCTCTTCTCCATGAAAGATCAAAAACCAAATTCATTTTCCAGAATTCCTCTTATACACTCCACGAAATGAAAATAGATCCAAAACTTCAAAAATAACCATGAAGTACTGGTTCGATCTCACTGATTCGAAAAACTAGAGAGCATGTAGAGTAAAAATCGGGAACGTGCAAAGTGAAACAACACAAGAGAAATCCGTTGGCATGCCTACTAAGATGGTTTGGGCTCATAAACCGAAAGAAATTAATTCCATTAATTCATATGTTCCCGCCTATCCTTCCTTTCCACCGCCTTCCACTCGGTGAATGCCAAGTTCAAAATAACAAGCATTTTAAATTTTAGCGATACTGCCACCTAAACCTCCGCCAAGCCAACTAGCCCTTTCCAAAGCTAGTAGTACCACATACATTAAAAACCTTATCAACATCATAAATTCCTTAGGAACCATCACCAAAATGCATGCGACCACATAAGTCCCCCTTCATGCCCAATAGTTTAGGATAGATTACTTGCTTAGGTTAGATCTTAGGTAGATTAAAATTTATACCTTAGGATATAACACTAACAACTAAACCCCCACCCCACTCCATCATAGGCCTTATAAAATAGGTTTAGATAATTCCACATAGGTAGATAATTCAAAATGCCATAGTTTAAAGCACTAGGTTAGATCACCATATAACCTTGTAGTAATAGGTTCAAGTTTAGTTTTAATACCTAGTAACCTTTCCAATTCCCTTAGCACCAAGTTTAGGTTAGAATCAGAATTATATCAAGTAACATAGCTTAGGTAGGAAATATTTTTACCTAGCTTAGGATCCCGTAGGTTAGTCCTTTATAGGATTCTAGTTCTCTTCTATGCCATGAATAGGCTGAAATCCCAATTATGTTAGTAGTGACCTGTCATGGTCGATCTCCAAAGACCCAAACAAAACATACCACTGAATGGAAAAAATTTCACACAAAAAGAGAATTAAAGAACTTGTATCTACCAAGTTTAGTCCATATGTTTCGTAGACAACAAATTCGTGTCTCACGACCCCTTGTGACCCGCATCCCATTTCGCAACCTAACCTCATTACCTAAACTTCACACAATTATTTATTAATTACCTTGTAATTGATAAATCCACATCGCCTTACCTACCACCTCACTTGGCCACCTCACCATGACCTAGCCCTAACCCTAAACTAACCTAATTAGGACCCATGACTTGGTCTAGACTCACATCCATAACTAATGCCTCCTTACTCGCACCCAAAGCCGACCTTCTAGCCACTTGACCAAGCCCGCAACTGATCTCTCGGGAGAAAAGCAGGGAAGGTGGGCTATTTTACTAAAAATAGCCTACTTTTTCCTAACCGATGCCGGTTCCTACTCGACCGCCGTCGGTTACGCAACCGCCATCGGTTCCCTGTAAATGGGCTTCCCAAACCAAAACAACGGATCGGAATTTCATTTTGGAGATCAGTCGAAGGATTTTTGAATCAAAGGAGAGTCCAAAGCGATTAGCAGAGTCCAGAACTTCACTTGACCAAGCAGAGACGAGTGAAGAAACCAAGAGTTGGCAGCCAAGGAGATCAACTGGCATCTTCGTCAAAAACCAGTAAGTTACATCTTGCATGTCCTCCATTATAACATTTCTTATGCTTTTGGAATTACAGTCCTCCCAAATCCGTTCCTGAATCCATTATCCAACGTACCATTGCCTCTAACTATCATTCCTTAGCTTCTAACCATCCCATTTCCCAATACCATCCAAAAATCAGCCATTACAAACTCCACAACCAGCCCAGAAGATCCTAGAACCCACCGGTATCGGTTATCAGTAACCGCCATCGGTTATAGGTAACCGGCATCGGTTCCTTTGATCAAAACCAGGAAAAACAGCCTTTCCCCTACCCAGTTCAGCCAAGCAATTTGATTGATATTTTACAATATTTTGTGTTAACTCATATTAGCAGGGAAACTGACCACCTTCGAAAGGAAGTTTTACATTTCCTGGGCCCAAGGCAGTTTCCTCATTTATTATCTAATCAAAATCTTGTGGTCTTGTGTTCTTATTTGCAGGTAGTCCTTCCAAGACAAAAAGGAGTTCTTCGCAGTCAGCCTGATCTTTCTCTACGGTACGCGCACATCATCTCGACATTCTACAGGTATTCCTCCTAACCCTAACCTTATCTCTGTTTCTATAAGGAATGAAGCATTTCCGAGTGAAACATTTTTGGCAACTTACGGTGGGACCCATTTTGGGTTTTTCTTTATTTCTCGCTTGCTTTCATATAGGGAGCATACTTGCTGTTTTCTTCTTCTAAAGATATTCACAAGGTATTTTATTATTCTGGTAAAAGAACTTGCTTTGCTTTTTGCATCTTGCATTAGTAAAAGTCATCTCTTTTGCTTCATTGAATATCACTTTCGATTTGGGTTTTTAAAACACATGCATTGCATTCCTGCCTGTTGTTTTTCAATTCTAGTGAACATAGATTAAGTAACAGGTCGTACACGTGGGGGTGATATCCACGGTATTGACAGGAAATTAACCCTAGTTTCACTGCACAACACATACCGAATCACTTCACAATTAACACAACAGCTCAAACATCCCCCCTTTTCCGCGGTATTCCTCCGCCCGATTGAGGTAACCTTATAAGCCAAAACAACTTGACATTTCCTCTAAGTCTCTTGTTTAGGATTCTGACATCATTCTACGTCTAAAGGCATAAGTCCACAATAATTAAAATTAACCCTAGGGTTAATCTCTGGATTTGCGTGTGCATCTTGCTTGTTTTTGCACGCTGTTTTCTTTTGTCATACTGCCTTTCGTGATCAATAAGTTGATAAAAATACTCAACGTTGCTAAAAATCAAATTAGCATTGCTAAAAATCAAATTAGCAGCCCCTTTGTATCTTCTTATCCTAGATTTTTGACACCGGCATCGGTTAAAGGACCGACGTCGTTTCCCCGTGACCGACACCGGTTAGTAAACCGATATCGATATCTTGTCTCTCTCATTCTCGACAAACCAAAGAACTTGCCAAATTCATCATTCTGAGGTTGTTTTTGTTCTTGATAGATTGAAACTTTCCTGTGTGTTCTTGTCTATGGTTGTCATCACTCGGAAGCAAGCCGCCACCATGGTTTCACATGCCTCGCCTCGTGTCTTTGCCTGAATCACCCCCTTCACATTCTATAGAAACCCTACGGACACCGGTGAGATCCCCAAATTCTGTAGGAGACAAGGACTTTGCCAAATTTCGGATGCTAATCCCAGTACTGCATAATACTATTTGTCTCATACCCCGACCGTACGCCCGATGGTCAGCTCCTTATGGGCATGCCTATTAGTATAGCTGCTCATTTAGCGCCTACTCCTCCCGATAACAATACCTTACTTCCCGCATCACTAGCCCCCGTCTCCCAATCCGGCGGCAGAGGTTCATACGACCCGATTAGCTTTCCTTTTGTTAATCTTGGACCCCATGTATCGCCACCACCAACCGCCCCTATCTCATCTCTCTTTCGAGACCACTCCATTCATGACTTACTCTCGCCACCTATTCAAACGAGCTTTCCTTCTCAAGCTCCACCTACCTTTTCATTCCCATATACGTATCCAAGAACCTCAACACCTTATATGGGACATCCCTATTCTCGTGGCACCATCATCTCATCCAACCACAGATTTCATCAAGCAAATGATGGACAAAATGCAAAACCCGGAGGCTTCCGTTTCGAGAAGTCGTAGCGCTTGTTGACATACGAGCAAGTTTGTCGGGAGCCCATTCACCCTTCTCGTCCCCCTTCATTCATATCCTCCTCAATGGGAGTTGCCAAAGTTTACTCGTTTTAACAAAGAAAGAGGATCCTCAACAACACTTGCGATCATTTAGACATGCTTGTTATTTGATTGCCCATGATGATGCCTTGTTACTATGCACCTTTCCCATGTCCTTATCGTGGCCTGCTTGAGTGGTACAAAGTGCTTTAACCCAAAGACTCAATCTTCTCTTTTAACCAACTAGCCCAATCTTTCTTGGATCATTTCTCCATTAACATTGCAAGAAAGTATCTATCATCGACCTCTATGCCATCCGACACCAAGACGAATCTATCGCAGATTTCGTTGGACGATGGCGGGGCCTTATCAACCAACTTACGTATGCCTTGCCTCAAACCGAACTTATCGAATCTGTTTGCGGGCTGCGCTAAGCACATCTCCCCTACCCTCCAAATTCAAACTTTCCGTACATTCGACGAGGCCTTTACTATGGCTCGAAAATTAGAAATTGAGCCTTAGAGGAAGAGAAACTGTGGTTGCGCAACAAGAACTCCACTTTCCGAACTCCTGATTCTACCAATAAACCAAATACCACCACTCCTCACGCGTCCACCTCTTCTAAATCAAAAGGAGCTGTCCACGCGGTGATGGTCAAATCCCAATCACCGTCCAATACTCCACCAAAAACCACCTATAAATACAAAGCTGAGCCCACCAATTACACTCCCTTGGGAGAAACTTATGGCGTCATCCTAGAGAAATTGCTCAAAGCTGGGGCTATCACCTTGCCCCCTGTAAAACCTCACTCTGGGTTTGACTCCACCCGCGCAATACCTTCCTGGTACAAAGAAAATGACTTTTGTAACTTTCACCGCGTAAAAGGACATAGTCATGAAAACTGCAAGATGTTGAAAAACATAGTGCAGGAAATGGTTGATGCAGGGGATATAACACTCGATAATCCTAACGCCCCTGCTAACCGAAATCTGAAAATTTTCAACAAGCCATTCCCGAATCACTCGTCCAGCAGCAACGTAAACCAAGATATCTTAGCTGAGGAGAGTGTTCATGAGATCCATGCAGTCTTCGATTCTCAGCCAAAAGCCTCTATCGAGAAAATTTTGAATCAAGCCTCTTCACTAACACAGGAGCCCGAACCTCCTTTACCACCATCAAGCCAAAGTGAAATCATTCCTTTACCCATGGAAGAGTTAAGCGCCTGTGCTTCCCTTCCCATCAATGAGTCTTCTTACACCACATCCCTACAAGACTGTGAGCGGATGCTATCTAATTTATCTATTTCCCAAACGTCCCCTTCTACCACTCTTGCTACACAAGAGGAAGGCTCACCACTCCTTTTGACATCCTTAGATGAGAAATCTCTTACACTAACATCACCACATTCTTTTAACATGACAGATCTCCTCGAACACGCCCTCCTACCTATTAGTCCCTCATCGCCTAAATCTTTTCAACGACCGGTTGACCTCCTGACATCTATTGATACAGTGCCTCATCCGCCTCCTGTGTCACACCCGCAATGGATTGGAATTACAACTCACTTTTCCTCTGTACCAAAATTACAAATTACACCTGGAGACTGTCATTCCACAGAAGATAGACAGGCCCTATGGGAACGTTTGAGTACTCCTGTTTCTACTCAAATGCAAATGACTGATCCCGATGTCTCCACCATCTACCCGAAGTGCTTACAGAAGCTTAAAATGCCCCTGTTCTCGCCTTCACCCCCCTCACCTCTACCAAATTCCCCGTCCACTTCTATCAACTTAACCAGATCTTCCCCTACGCTTGGGACCTCACCAATGCCCAGTCTAACACACCCGCCTAAGCGACTCGATTTATCCAAAATAAATCCATTCCGCCACCTAGAGACGAACACAATCCGGGCCTCTATGACAATTAAAACCCTCATCATCACACCCACCTTCCATATTGGGACCTCATCCCTCCACATTACACCAATATATCATACCTCCGTTGTTTTCTCCAAAACGACCTACGCCTTTTACACCTATACAGAGATCAAAGGGTATCACAACATCGTTACCCCACGTATCCGGTCCACCTATCAACCCTAAACCAATCCCATCATCAAAGGATTTATTTTCTGTCACTCCCCTTTCTCCGTGGTTGTTTCCTGCTACCATGCCATCTGTAGCCTCATCATCTAGCCAGCTGAACGTAACTTCCGTGTCTAAGAAACCACGTTTAGTGAAAAACATGTGTCAAGCGCACCCTGGCTAAACCACCACCCATACGAACTAAACACGCCCAAACATTACCACAACCCACACAATCAATACCCTCATCTTCTTCTGATTTTGACCCACTCAAAGGATCTTACGCCAAAATCCTTGCTATTTTGGTGGAGAATGCGACCATCTCCCTACCTCCACTTAGACCTTATGACCCGTCTAAGCCCCGACCTGTGGATTATGATGAGTCTAAAATCTGCGCCTATCACCGCACACCTGGACATGATGTAGAAGGATGCAAAGCTCTAAAAACCATCCTTCGCCAGTCACCTCTTCCGGATACAAAGGTTAAGAAAGACAACTTACGAAGGGAGAGACCTCTAGCGTCAATTCCCTCTACTATACCATCTGTCCCCGCCTCACCAAGATCGATCATTATTACAACCCCACCTCTTAAAGACCATGAATTATCCCAACCATCTTCTTCATCTCAGGTCTACGAGATTAATATGATTAGTGTCGCTACTCGAGGACAGAAAAACAATGGGAAAGCGAAAGAAAACACACCTGCGGCATCTCTTTCTCCTTCAACCATCCCGATTACACCACCACCTAAAGTGGTTATTCGTGGACCCGCCTATCCCGTCTCTAATGGAGTTGCCCACCGAACCATGATCAAACAGCTTCATCAATCGCCCGTAAAAATGACACTATATGATCTCATTCAGACCTCTGAATCTCATCGACAAGCTCTCGTTGAGATCCTTCAAGGGATAGAGGTTTTACCCAACGAAACCCTACCTGTTACCTCCATTCTAACACCCAATCACGTTGCCTCTCTCACCAAACAATCCATCTCCCCCACCACTTCTGTCTCAAAACAACAAGCCGCTGCGGTTAGTTTCTCGGAAGATGAAATTATCGACTTTGGTATAGAAGACCCTGACCCTGCCCTTTTCATTTCCGCTTACGTCCGAGACATTCGAGTACGTCGGGTTATGATTGACGGGGGCGCTAGCCTAAACATCATCTCTTCAAAAGCCTTCCAACAAATGAACATCCCTTCTAGTTGCGCATGTGTGCAACCCCATCTGTTGCGATCATTCAATGACGCTATTACTTCTACCTTAGGCACCGTGATCCTCAACATTCGCGTAGGCCCACGTACTTTGCCCGAACTCTTCTATGTCCTTCAAGGAGAGTTCCAATATAATATATTCCTGGGTCATCCTTGGATCCGGCCATGGGATGCGTTCCCTCAACATTACATCGATGTATAAAATTTGAGTACGAGGGGAAGTCCTACACTGTAAAAGCTGATCCTCCCCCCTTCAAAACTTGCAATATGTTATACCGCCCAAACGATGTGCTTATACCAATTAAGACACCCATACATTCAACCCAACCATCCTCTTCAAATGTACCTCAACCATCCACCTCAACTGCACCTACGCCTTCAACTGATGAAACCACCGTCGCACAAACCACTTCTCTTCCCGCAGCTAACATCCCAACCTCCGACCCCTTAGTAGATGTTTTTCATCGCCTCACGCTGGGGGAGTACCGCCTATATAACGTTAGTTCTTTCCCTACCCCGCAGGAGTACGGACAATTACATGCGCATCCCACCTACGACTGTCGCGTGGGGGAGGTAATCTCTTACGGACCACCCCATTGCCGCACTAACCTAACGTATGGGGGTGTTGACACATCCTCCATTACCCCTGAACCTCCTCTTGGTGTGGTTCCCTTCCAATCCGATTTTCAATACTTGACAAATCGTCGTTTCGCCCTCACCTTCTTGACTCGCTGTGCGTGGAAAGGCTTTGGTTTTGGCCTTTACGAACAAGGCCGACATACACTTATTCCCGTGACCACACGCAAACATAATGATCGCAGTGGTCTCGGTTTTTCCGAAACACCTACACAAGAGACACCTCCTGTCAGCTGTATCCTGGAAGAGGAAGACGTTGCCCCTACCGAAACATCATCACCCACTTTGCCATCATCTCCCACAGAATCGATGGACCCTGAATTTATCCCTCCTAACTTTTTTTTTTCATAAATGCTATCTTCATAGGTCCTCTCACTTATCAACGCGATAATGAGGACCCATCTTCTCTTCCCCTTCTGTATCCAGACATGATCGAAGAGGATTCGCCTTTGATTAATGTTGTTGAATGCCAGGATGACGACTCCATCCTCACTTACCTGGGCGCGGATGATTCTTATATTCAACGTGCCTTACCATCTGAAACCCAAACTATGCTGAACGAATCTACTATAGAAATCAACATCCACACGGAGGAAGATCCTCACATAGTGAAGATTGGACAATCCCTTAACACATCAGAACAAGCCGCCTTTACTACCTTTCTCCGTGCTCGCAACCAAGCTTTCGCATGGTCTTACGCTGACATGCCAGGAATTGATCCTACCATTGCCGTCCATAACATCACCCTAAACCCCGATTCCAAACCAGTCAAATGAAATTGAGAAAAATGCATCCACGCATTGCTCTTTTGGTCAAAGAGGAACTCCAACGACTCCTTCTGTTTCCTTCATTCGCCTATTGACTATCCTCAATGGATTTCCAACATCGCACATCACGAAAGCGACGGGGGACTTCGGATATGCACGGATTTCGGGATCTTAACCTCGCTTGCTTTCTAAGGATGACTTCCCTCCCAAGTATTGATCAACTTGTTGATCTCACTGCGGGTCATGAAATGCTTTCTCTCATGGATGGCTTTTCAGGATACAACCAAATTTTGGTTGCCCCTGCCGATCAACACAAAACTGCCTTCATAACTCCTTGGGGAACCTTTTGTTATCGTGTCATGCCATTTGGCCTTAAGAATGCTGGTGCTACCTATCAGCGGGCTATGACCTACATTTTTCATGACATT
Source organism: Taxus wallichiana var. yunnanensis (assembly GCA_018340775.1). Taxonomy (NCBI): domain Eukaryota; kingdom Viridiplantae; phylum Streptophyta; class Pinopsida; order Cupressales; family Taxaceae; genus Taxus; species Taxus wallichiana. The sequence goes on from CM031239.1 coordinate 628,152,165, forward strand.
ATGCACACTATCCTTGAAGACTATGTCGACGATCTTCTCGGCAAGTCTAAACATCGTAGTGAACATCTCGATGTTTTAACCATTATTTTTGATCGCCTGTTACAATATTCTGTCCGCCTTCAACCGAAGAAATGTGTTTTTGGTGTTCTTTCGGGAAAACTTCTTGGCTTTATCGTCTCTTTGCGTGGCATTGAGGTCGACTCCATCGAAAGTCAAAGCTATCCTAGAAATGCCCCCACCCAAAAATCTCAAACAATTGCGTAGTTTACAAGGTAAGCTCCAATCTATCCGACGTTTCATCTCCCAACTCTCGGATCGGTGTCAACCTTTCCACCACCTCCTTAAAAAGGATATTGCATTCCAATGGAGCGAAGAATGTCACCAAGCCTTCGAAGCTCTCAAATCTTATCTCTTACAGCCACCCGTGCTTATCCCACCCCAAGACAACCGCCTGTTCTACCTTTACCTTTTCCGCCACCGACCACGCGTAGGAGCCATGCTTGCACATCGTGACTCTGAGAATCACGAACAAGCCGTTTATTATATAAGTCGTACTTTGGTGGACTATGAGACTAGATACACACATGTAGAAAAATTGTGCCTTGCCCTATCATTCGTTGCCACCAAACTCCGACACTACCTTCTAAATCACAAGACTTTCATCATCACCAACACAGACCCCATCCATTACATGTACGCCAAACCTCATCTGAACCAACGCATTGCTAGATGGCTCATGCTTCTCGCCGACCTCGACCTTGAGTTTATCCACCAGAAATCAATCAAAGGACAAACCATCGCAGACCAACTAGCGGACGCTCCTGTACCGGGGGAACAATTTACCAATTTCACATTTCCCGACGAACTCATCGCTACTCTTTCCCTCACAGAGGAGTCGTACCCAATGACCCTCTTCTTCGATGGATCTAAATGCCAGTCGCGGTGGAGGAGCCGGCGTTGTTCTCATTCCTCTCAACGCTGAACCTATGCCTCTTTCATTCCGACTTGATTTCCCTTGCACTAATAATACAAGCGGAATACGAGGCCCTTGTTCTAGGTCTCCAAGTTGCGTTACACTTAGGTATCAAATCTATCAACATTTTGGCGACTCTCAATTGGTAGTCAATCAAGTTATGGGCGTCTACCAATGCAAAAACGAGGAACTTCAAAAATACAAACACTATGTGGATTCACTTCTAGCTTTATTTACCCACTATTCTATACAAACCATTCCCCGCTCCACTAACAAATTTGCGGATACTATGGCTTGCTTAGCCTCGCAAATTCCCGCCGCGCCAACTGACTCTGAATTATTCGTCGTGGTCCAACAACTTTTTGCCCCATCCTATTCAACCCCGGTAGTTTGCATGATAAATACTGTGTCTACTAATTCGCAGGATACCTGGTACCACCAATTTCACGACTACCTTACAATCTCGGTTCTCCCACCTGACCTTACTAGTAATGGAAAACGTGCTTTTCTTAAAAGTGTTTCGCGTTATGTTGTCATGGGAGGACTCCTTTATAAACGTGGCTTTGATGGCATCCTCCTTCGTTGTCTAACCGGCGCAGAGGTCACCTATACCATCCAACAAGTACACGATGGGATTTGTGGTGGACATTTTAGTGGCCTTGCCGTGGCTAAACGAATCCTTCGCCTAGGATATTATTGGCCTACTCTCAATAACGACTGCTACGAATATGTTAAGCGCTGTGTCATGTGTCAACAACATGCCAATCTTCAACATACTCCTAGCCACCCGCTACAAGTCGCTCGTGATCTTTGGCCTTTCTCACAATGGGGTTTAGACCTTATTGGTGAGATTCACCCGACCTCTTCACAACGTCACCGTTGGATAATCACAGCGACCGAATATTATACAAAATGGGTGGAGGCTATTCCACTCATTTCAATCAAAAAAGAAAAAATTGTCGAATTCATTAACCATCACATTATCTGTCGTTTTGGTATTCCTCATCGCCTAATAACCGATAATGGTAAATCTTTCAAAAACAAGTTGTTGCAAGACCTTTGTGACAACTTTGGTATCAAACTTAGCTTCTCATCACCTTACTATCCGCAGGCCAATGGTCAGGCTGAATCTTCTAATAAAACTCTAACCAAAATCCTCATGAAAGTCGTCAATGAATCTGGAAGAAATTGGCACGATCACATTCCCTTTGCCCTTTGGGCTTATCGTACTAGCATTCGTACCTCCACTAATGCCACACCTTTTTCTTTGGTATATGGTACCGAGGCTGTTTTACCTCTCGAAATACAAATACCCTCCCTTAGAATATCTCTTCAGGATATTCTCACCAACGATGATTTCCGCCAAGAGCGGTTAGCCCAATTGGAGCTTCTTGACGAACGACGTCTTACAGCTCTCGATCACCTTCAAATCTATCAAAAACGCATCAAGCGTGCTTATGATAAGCGACTTCATGAGCGTACCTTTAAGGTTGGTGATCTTGTCCTCAAAGAGAATCAACATGTCACCAAACTAGAAAAGAGCAAACGTGGAAAATTTGCTCCCAATTGGATTGGGCCTTATATAATCACTCACACCTATGGATCAGGCACTTATCGTTTAGCTTCGCTTAATGGTAAACCTGAGCCTGAACCCCTTAATGCCTTACATCTTCGACCATTCTACTGTTGAAACTAGTGTTATATCACCTCTTATCTACCTACTGCTCGTCCCTTGAGCTCATTTACCGCTACATACACTTTGTTTTCTATATCTCCGCATAAAATCAAAATCACTTCGCACCTCCCCTTGATAATGCCTTCCCCTTTTTTAGTCTAGTCCATGACTTCAAAGTATTAAAATAAGCCACATTCTTAAGGGATTTTCTTGAGTCAAACTTCCTACTAAACTAGATGTTTCACGCCAAAAGAACATCTAGTCATCTAAAATTAAATATAGACTGCTCCCTCGAAGGACAGCTATATGCCAAACTATTGCTACTACTATAAATAGACTGCTCCCCTGAAGGACGGCTATGCACTACAATCATCGCTGCTACTATAAATAGATCGTTCCCCGAAGGACAGCTATACACAGTCAGCCTTTATCAGAAGCTTCTCGCATTGATCAGCTTCGTGAAGACCTCAAGAATAATACAATCAATATCCCTTATAGACTTCCCGCATTGATCAGTCTATCTTCAGTAAAATAAAAGCCTCATGCAAAAGAACTTTTTGGGTCATGGACTTGTCTATTTAGGGTAGGTTCTCTTTCGTTGTAACAAGTTCTTTGTACCTCAGCTATATCATCCACATCACCTCACCATTTGTTTCAACTCAAGGGACGTAACGTACACCTGATATATTGTGATCATACAACTCTTTTCAACTATGGACTTTCGTCTATATACACGGCACTTAGGGCTTCAGGCTCGTTCTATGTTGTGTGGTTTGTTTAGCTCTTTTCACCTATGGAGCACTCTTTCCGCTTTGCCTCGCATCTAGAATTGTGTGTTGATCTTAATCAGGACACTATTCCCTACTACTTGGGTATGCTAACCTTTGCTTTACCTATACCTACACCAACAACATTATCCTACCAGCACCAACACCATTACCCTACCAACATCAAATTTTTTTACCAAACGACAAATTGCCTAAACCATACCAAATTGCCTAAATTCACCCCTCCCTGATCCTAAGGGAGAACTACATCGGTCTGAGGCCCTTCCTTGCTTTGTGCAATGGGCTATGTAGGCAGCACTTCGGAGACATGGGGTCTCCCAAGGTTAGCTCGACCATCCCCTACCATAACCTATCTTGTGTGGTGAATATAAATATTTTTGTGTATTTTTATTTTTATCACATTTCTCTTTATCCTTTTTCGAAACACCGAAAATCAAAACACCGACAATCTTATTATTATCATAACTCAAATCAACATACATACTCAATTTTATTTAGATGTTAAACAAATACATCTTCTCTATCATCGACACGCAGGTCGGCATCCTTATTTATTCTTATACCTCGCTAACATATACTCAGACCATCACAACTCATCCCGAACTAGGTGATGATCGTGATCGTCGACCCCTCTCACCGGGCCTCTCTGTCCTCAAAGGTACCACGGCTATTGGTACCGCCCACTGATCTGCCAATCTCTCCTGTAACATATGAATACGCCCTCTCGCATGGAGGACTTCAGCCTCTAGTCTCGCCGCCCGTGACTCCGCAACCACTACCAATCCTCTTGTCTCATTCACCTGCGTTTGGAGCTGCTGAACCAAACGCTGCAGACGATCCCTTTCTGCTGTAATCACCGCTATGTCAGGCCGCTCACGTACACCTCGCAGTTCTGCTACCCACCATAATCTATAGGCCCTCGTCATTTCGCATCCATTACCTCGCGATCGGCTGCTATCTCCTCGAGCCCCTTCGGAGGTGTTGGCGGGGTGGTGAGAATGTTACCTCGGCATTGACCCTCATATATGGTCTATAAGCCTGTGGTATGTCCTGCACAAATCCAAATTGTCGCCGCACGCGATCTATAGGAATCCTCTCATATTCACCTGGCCTGTGCCCCGCGATCCACCTCAATCGCTCAACACCTCTCAACTCCTCAGCTATGATTTCGGTTACCATATAGTTTCCGTATGGCCTCCAACAGATATCCGCAACCGTCACTCTCTCCCATACCTGCCTGTAATACTCAATATCACCTGTCACGGCCTGGGATCTGGCCTCTTGTTCTGTCTGGACCCATCGTCTGAATCCCAACCTCTGTACTCCGGTCTCTCCTGCCTGGATGGATCGGCCTATTGGTCGCACACAAACAATGTGCTCATAGGCCCAACAGTGTAATAAGTATGAACTATCCAGTGTCGTTCTGTGATTTCGCCTACAAGCCCATAAACCCCTGTATAGCTCCGCCAAATACGCAGGTGCCCATGCAAAAGTCACATTCCTTTCTATCATCTCCCAGATAACACACATCAATGCCTTTGGAAATCTTCCCCCTTCCGCCCTCGGTAATGCATAATACCCTACCGCTATCATTAATAGCACTGCTAACCTTGTCTCCTCAGGGTGTGCTGCATACATTACCCCATATGTGAATGACAAACCCCGCTGTGTTAAGTCTCGTGCATATGGACCAAACACTTCTGTTATCGCTGCCCGCCCCGCGCTAGGTAGTGCCTGATAAACTGGTTCTCCTGTAATAGGGAGTCTCAAAATCCGAAACACATCTTCCAATGTTACTGTCATTTCCCCTGTTGGCAGATAGAAGGTATTTGTCTCAGGATTCCATCTCTCAATCAGCGCCTGTAACATACCATGGTTACGTGCGATTCGTGAATAATAACGGATTCCACTTAACCCCAAACGATTTATCAATGTCCATTCCGCTGGTGTTACATCCGCTCGGATTCAGTTAAATAACAAGGCCACTGCACGCTATCATTCATCCTCAACCCTGTCTCTGCCTGCATACACCAAAACAACAAACAACCATTCACTCCGTTAGGATCTTTTTCAAACATTCTGGAAATTTCTCCAGTAACCGGTACCGGTTACACGTAACCGATATCGGTTGCATAACCGATACCGGTTCTCCCTAACCGCTACCGGTCACTGTCAATTTTATACACCTTCCCTAAAAACAACCACCTACGACAATAATTTGCTCGTTTATTCCTTTTTATACATGCAAACATACCTGAAACCCCTGATTGCCTACCCTGTAACACTTACCTCACCTGCAACCCTTGTTATCATGTTTTCTCTCTCATATCTACCCACCTACTCTCCCCCATCTTACTCACGAAACATGCAGTAATCAAATCACAAACAAAACAATACCTCTTGAGTTGCAGCAGCTTGCGGTGGCCCTTGTCTGCCCTCCTGTCCTTGCCTGCTGGATGCTTCTCCTCGTTCTGCCATGATCACCACCCTTTTTAACTTTGTCTGTCTGCCTTCTAAATCTCGGATCACATTCACTTTCCTTGTCTCTTTCCTTCTTCTCACCCAAATCTCTCATGCAAATACCTGTCTCAGTCGTCAAAAAGCGTCGCGTTCGCGTATTTAACCTCTTGCATGGCTCTAAAATTAAAACTTAAGTTGCCACCCTAGCTTTTCTATTTTTAGAAAAGCTCATACCTAAATAACCGGTATCGGTCATAGAACCGATATCGGTCATATCTCTACCGACATCGGTTACCAAACCGATACCGGTTATGCACCTGCCTTTTTGAAACAGGGTTCTTTTCTTCATTTCTCATCTAAATTTTTGTCGCGCCCGCCTCTTTGCCTGCATAAACAACAGAATTTACCACATTTGTTTATCCACCACACATAGCATTATAATTTCATTAAACATCATTTCTACCAATACACAACCATCAACTACGAATATCAAGAAACTATCAATCTATACATCATTTAGATCCAACTCATCAGTTACATATATTACACTGCCACAAAACCACCAATTTATCACATAACCTGACATTCATATATACGCACAAATAAACAAAAACATCAGCATCATCTATCTATCAACATGTCAATTAAACTCATCACACATTCTATATATTACCAACCATTTATTTCAACACATTTTAAACACAGCATGTGGATCAAAACATCATATATATATATATATCCCAGTTTTCAAAAATACAATGTGCCCTACATCGGGGCCTCTGTGATCTCATAATATACCAAAGCCGGCACGCAGGCCGCAATACCTACCAAAAATATCGACTCGGCTCGCAGGCCGGTCTCTCATATCAAAAATATACTCGGCTCACGCAGCCGGTATCAAATGTACAACCCGTACTCGGCTCGCAGGCCGGTATATAATAAATAAATAAATCAAAACAATGAATAAGTGTAGGCACGCAGGCCTCTATCAATACAACCGGTTCGCAGACCGGTGCCCATGTCCCTATACAAAACCATGTCGGGGATCTATCAGCTCTCCCCACCGCCCTCGGCACCTCTCCCCGCTGGTCCCTGTGGTGCCTCTCGCCTCCTGCCCGTCACGGACACGCCAGCTGTAGCTGCCCCTCCCTGAGATCTCTGGCTGTGCGAGGTCTCCGCCCTATGCGCTGCATACGCCTGATACTCGACTCCGCTACTATCAAGAATATCCTGATAATAACGGGCCTCTGCTCTAACCTCCATATAACGATCTCTCGCCACTGAAGGAACTGGGGCTGGTCCCCTGGCACCTAACACCAATATCCCCTAAGCTGTACACCGCACTTTGTGGCTGTGGTCGTGGAGGTGCTTTGCTGTCTGTCTGCACTGTGGCCGTGGTGGTATCTCGGGGTGGTTTGTCTTCTTTCTTTGATGCAGCCGCTGCTGTACGGCCAATCGTACTGCATTTCGCACCCGTGGCTTCTTGGCTTGGTGGTGGTGCGCGCTGTACTGCACTCGAGCTCGGGATAGCTGCTGCCTGTAGGACCCCTATTCGTGCTGTGCGGCAAAGCAGCCAACTGTCCCTGTAATAGCTGCACCTGCCCCCGGAGCTGATCTCTCTCTGCAGCAGAATCGCAGCCAAGTCTCTGGCTGCAGAAAGTGATCTTATCCTCGCTGCTCTCGCCCGACCCACTGCAGGACCACTCTGTATGCTTTGCCGTGCACCCGGCATCATCCACACCCTCACCTGCTGGTCTCTCCGCTACCGGTCACGGATCCCAAGGTGTGGGTGCGCAATGGGGCCTCTACATCATCCCTCCTGCATCGAGGGAAGGGAGGTGGCTGGCGTCTGTGGCGGCCCCATCTCGCTCGCATACCCTCTCTAAGGGTATCGCCGTACTCTCCCGCCACGTCCTGCTATCCCAATGTATCTGGATCAGCAGCATGCACCCGGCTCCTCTGCCAGTGGTGACTCTGTAGGGTCTCCATATAATGCTCTACTGCTGTAAGGCCCTCTAGCATATGTCTATAGTAGGCCACATCTCGACCTGCAACAACTGCTCGTGGCTGGCCCACGATCCCCAACCACCTCTGAAATCCATATCGGTACACGACCTGTGGCCCTGGCTGCTGGGGTAGCCCTACCGGCCTGATGCATACGATGTGCTCGTATGCCCAACAGTGCAACAAAAATGTAGAACAAATACCAAATCGCCTCCTCCGGCGATAGCCCCATAACTCCCTGTATAATTGCACCAGATACACTGGTGCCCATGCGAAACAGGTGTGCTCCTCCACCATCTCCAGTAGCACCCCCATCAATGCCCGTGGGAAGCGGCCTCCCTCTGAATCCGGGAGGGCGAAGCAGGTGATCCCTATCATCATCAACACGGCAAGCCGTGTCTCATGTCTGTGTGCGCGGTACATGTCACCATATCCAATGCTCGCGCTATGATATGTCAGAAGCGCGGCTGCATCCCCAAAAACCTGCAGTATGCTATCCATGGCAGTCTCTGAATCTACCTGAAAAACGGCCTCTCCCTCGATCGGTAGCCGCAGGATGCGATACACATCCTCTAATGTGACCGTCATCTCCCCGGTCGGCAGATGGAACACATTGGCCGCCGGATCCCATCTCTCGATGAGGGCGACCATCAGGCTGTGATCTCTGTCGATCGCTCTGTACCTCTGGACCCCGCCGAGCCCCACCTCGCGCATGATGGCCCAATGCGCCGCAGATATGTGTGGCCTCATCCGACTCAATAGTGGAGGCATCCTATCACGCATCGTCAACTGCTGACGTGCCTGCAAAACCAACCCACATTCTTAGACCCACTCTTTATTATAACACCTACTTTACCATCTAAACCCCCTTTTGTAACACCCAAAATCTAACCCCACACCTCACCTTTCTCCAACCCAACACAACTCACCCCACCAAGCCCCCCCAACCCACCTTAAAACCTAAACCCTAAACCCTAAACCCCTAACCCAATCCCCTACCCCAACTCAACCCAACCCAACACAACCCACCCCACCAAGACCCCCAACCCACCTTCAAAACCTAAACCCTAAACCCTAAACCCCTAACCCAATCCCCTACTCCCAACCCAACCCAACACAACCCACCCCACCAAGCCCCCCAACCCACCTTAAAACCTAAACCCTAAACCCTAAACCCCTAACCCAATCCCCTACTCCAACTCAACCCAACCCAACACAACCCACCCCACCAAGACCCCCAACCCACCTTCAAAACCTAAACCCTAAACCCTAAACCCCTAACCCAATCCCATTCCCCACTCCCAACCCAACCCAACACCCCAAAGCCATACACCCTCAATACCACCCTCAACCCATCCCTCCCCCACCGATACCGGCCGATACGAGACCGATGCCGGTCCCCCATTCTAACCTTACTCTATTCTTTTTTCGACCGATGCCGGTCGCCTAGTGACCGACATCGGTCACTGTCCACTACCCGAGCCGAACCCGCGCACGGCCCCCAAAACTCATTTTTTACCTATTTCTACCCATCCACCCACCCAAAAACCCTAAAATTTTACACACCTAGCCGCCTTAGCCTATCTAACCTATCTACCCTCTCCCTTTCTCAAATTACCTCCATTTACCCATTATTTCCTACAAAATACCAATTCCTACCCAAATCCCAAAAACCACATAACTCAACCAAATCACCAAATTAAAGAGTTTAGAACCTACCGGTACGACGACACGCCGTCGTGGTGGGATGGGTGGTGGCGGTCCAGCCTGGTCCAGTCCTCCTCCGGCTCCTCCCGCTTGTGCCATGGCTCCAATCCTGATCTGCTGGGTCCCCGGCCAATCACCTGCCGCCTCCTCAACTATTCGGGCCCACTATCAACTCTCTCCGCCAATCAAATAGCTCCACCTCACTCAATACCCCTCCAAATCAACTCTCCACGTCAGACAAGTCAATTTGGATTACAAATAACAACAGTGACAATGACAGGCCGTATATTTCTTTTTATAGGTTTTTCGACTTAAACCGATGTCGGTTTCCTTTTGCCCTAGGAAACCGGTATCGGTCCCTTAACCGATATCGGTCATGATGAATCGACGTCGGTTTGATACCCCTTTTACCCCATTCTTTGCCGTTCCTTACTCCTTGCCTCTTTTTCACCAATATCGCCTCTGTCCACCTTTGTTGCACAACATTTGTTCCCTGGTCCGGCCCAACCCAAGGCCTCGCCCTACCAATTGGCCCGACCCAAGGCCTCAACCTACCTATTTGGCCCGACCCAAGGCCTCGCCCCACTTATTTGGCCCGACCCAAGGCCTCGCCCTACCAATTGGCCCGACCCAAGGCCTCAACCTACCTATTTGGCCCGACCCAAGGCCTCGCCCCACTTATTTGGCCCGACCCAAGGCCTCGCCCTACCAATTGGCCCGACCCAAGGCCTCAACCTACCTATTTGGCCCGACCCAAGGCCTCGCCCACTTATTTGGCCCGACCCAAGGCCTCGCCCCACTTATTTGGCCCGACCCAAGGCCTCGCCCTACCAATTGGCCCGACCCAAGGCCTCAACCTACCTATTTGGCCCGACCCAAGGCCTCGCCCTACCAATTGGCCCGACCCAAGGCCTCAACCTACCTATTTGGCCCGACCCAAGGCCTCGCCCTACCAATTGGCCCGACCCAAGGCCTCAACCTACTAATTGGCCCGACCCAAGGCCTCGCCCTACCAATTGGCCCGACCCAAGGCCTCAACCCACTTATTTGGGCTGACCCATGGCCACCACCCAACAACTTGGCCCGACCCAAGGCCGCATCACTTCCATACTATACCCACAATCAACGTTTTATTTTATCCATCCATCCTGTACCTTGTGTTCCATCGAGCTCACTTGTTCGTGTTTTAGCATGATTAGGGTCCTTGACTTGATCTGTCGACCAACTTTGCCTAGACCTAGACCGTGACGTTTATCTCAACCAAACCAACCATTTTCGCACGCCGAACATGCCTAAACGTTCTCGTACCTTACCCGTTATATACCCCGGAGCTACTTCCTATGCCTTGGATACCAGGATTATATCACCCTTGTTTGGATAAACTATCGACCTTTGCCTATACATTGCTGGTTTGCTCGTCAAATCATGTACCCTAGTCGTACTATTGCATTTCAACATGCGTCTGCTTCCTTGGACCTACACCATCACCTTACCATCCTCTCTACCACATATACCCTTTATCAACCCTATCCCTGATTTCCCGTTCACTCAATCTGTGATAGATTTGAGGGGGATTACCTATATCTTTAACATGAGAAACCACTTCATATTATTGTCCGCGCAGCTTTACAGAACAAGCTACACGACAATAAGGGGCTAATGTAGACACCAAATTCGTGTCTCACGACCCCTTGTGACCCGCATCCCATTTCGCAACCTAACCTCATTACCTAAACTTCACACAATTATTTATTAATTACCTTGTAATTGATAAATCCACATCGCCTTACCTACCACCTCACTTGGCCACCTCACCATGACCTAGCCCTAACCCTAAACTAACCTAATTAGGACCCATGACTTGGTCTAGACTCACATCCATAACTAATGCCTCCTTACTCGCACCCAAAGCCGACCTTCTAGCCACTTGACCAAGCCCGCAACTGATCTCTCGGGAGAAAAGCAGGGAAGGTGGGCTATTTTACTAAAAATAGCCTACTTTTTCCTAACCGATGCCGGTTCCTACTCGACCGCCGTCGGTTACGCAACCGCCATCGGTTCCTCGTAAATGGGCTTCCCAAACCAAAACAACGGATCGGAATTTCATTTTGGAGATCAGTCGAAGGATTTTGAATCAAAGGAGAGTCCAAAGCGATCAACAGAGTCCATAACTTCACTTGACCAAGCAGAGACGAGTGAAGAAACCAGAAGAGTTGGCAGCCAAGGAGATCAACTGGCATCTTCGTAAAAAACCAGTAAGTTACATCTTGCATGTCCTCCATTATAACATTTCTTATGCTTTTGGAATTACAGGTCCTCCCAAATCCGTTCTCGAATCCATTATCCAACGTACCATTGCCTCTAATTATCATTCCTTAGCTTCTAACCATCCCATTTCCCAATACCATCCAAAAATCAGCCATTACAAACTCCACAACCAGCCCAGAAGATCCTAGAACCCACCGGTATCGGTTATCAGTAACCGCCATCGGTTATAGGTAACCGGCATCGGTTCCTTTGATCAAAACCAGGAAAAATAGCCTTTCCCCTACCCAGTTCAGCCAAGCAATTTGATTGATATTTTACAATATTTTGTGTTAACTCATATTAGCAGGGAAACTGACCACCTTCGAAAGGAAGTTTTACATTTCCTGGGCCCAAGGCAGTTTCCTCATTTATTATCTAATCAAAATCTTGTGGTCTTGTGTTCTTATTTGCAGGTAGTCCTTCCAAGACAAAAAGGAGTTCTTCGCAGTCAGCCTGATCTTTCTCTACGGTACGCGCACATCATCTCGACATTCTACAGGTATTCCTCCTAACCCTAACCTTATCTGTTTCTATAAGGAATGAAGCATTTCCGAGTGAAACAGTTTCTTAATTCAAGGAATGTCAATTCATTAGTTGTTCACTTTGAACAGAATTAAAACATTCCTTGGATCACTAAAATTGATCCAAGGATGAGTTGGGTAAATAGATAAGTTTACAACTCTTAAAACCAAATTACAATCTCACCTACAAGAAGTGAATAAATGAATTCAAGAAAACTATTCCAGTTCAATCAAAAGATCGTAAGAGCATAAAAGACTTATCCACATCAAGCATGATTTCCCAAGGTCAAAAAAACATATCCTAAAGAGTAAAATCACATGCCAACACTTGAAATGCAAAGGAGAAAAATAACAATCTGTCAACGGTGTTACATGCTTCCCTCCTAAAAGGAATAATCATCCAGATGATTATTTCTTCTAACAATTTACATCAAGGAAAGTCAAATCATTCTCTTCTCTTACTCAAAGTCAAATATTTCAAAACCTTATAGTTCCAGAAATTGACATTAAATAATTGTTTGTTCAAATTAAATAATTATCTCGCCTAAAATTGGCTTACTTAATGTCATATAATGATAAAACCATAAATCTTTATCAATCAATGATTCAATTATGTTTAAATAGATTTGGAAAAGTAATTTTCATATCCTCTAGATTTTCCCAAGTTACACTCTCCTTGTTAAACCGGTCCCACTGGACCTTACATGGTCTTATTTCTCAGTTTCTTAAATGCAACTGGTGATTTTCCAACACTCGAGTGGGTTTAACCATGATTATTCCTGGGTCTTGACACTGCAAGGGATTCCAATTTAACACATGTGATAAATCTGAAACGTATTTCTTAAGTAAAGAAATATGGAAAACATCATGCATTTGTGACACAACGGTGGTAGTGCTAAATGATAAGCTACGTGTTCATTACTTCAACTATTTCAAAAGGTCCCACATAACGAGGTGCTAATTTGGCAGCCTTGCGGAAGTTATAGAACTCTTTTCGGTTTAACTCGAAAAAAACCTTCTCTCCAAGTTCAAATTTCCTGTCAACCTGCTTTAAGTCATCATAACTCTTTTTCCTATCTACTGCTTCTTTCAAGCATTCACAAATCATTTTAACTTCTTGTTCCATTTCCATAAATATTTCAGGTCCAATGACCTCTCTATCCTCAATGCTATCCCAACTAATAGGGGTTCTACATTTCCTTCCATAAAGTGCCTCGAAAGGTGCCATTTTAAGAGAAGCATGATATGTATTATTGTATGCAAATTCAACTAATGGAAGGTACTCCTCCCACTTGTTTCGCTAATCCATAGAATACATCCATAACATATCTTCCAAAACCTAATTTACTCTTCCAGCATGTCCATCTGCTTTCAGATGATACATAGAACTGAAATTCAATTTAGTTCTAAGAGCTACATTAAGTGTTTGCCAAAACCTTGATGTCATTCTAGGTCTCTATTAGATATGATTAATTCAGTTACTCCATGTAATATGAAAATTTTGTGTACAAATCTTTTAGCCAAAACAGATAATCATCTTTAGATTTCTAGCAATAAAATGAGCTACTTTCGTTAGTTTGCCAACTACTACCAAAATAACATCATGTTTATTTCTTGACATAGGCAATTCTTGTACGAAATCCATGCTTATTACCCGCCATTTGTATTATGGTATGCTATGAGGATACAATAAACCAAATTGGTTGTATATGTTCCACTTTTACACATTGACATTCAAGACAATGAGTCACAAAATCAATAACATCCTTTTTCATTCCTTTCCGGAATAATTTTTATTTTATATTAGCAAGCATTTTTGTAATGCCAGGTGTCCGAGTAAAAGGTGGATTGTGAAACTCTGCCAACAATTTATTTCTTAATTCGTTAGGCAAAGGTATGTATACTCTATTTTCATATCGTAAGATTCCTTCATTATCAAAGTGAAAACCTTTATATCTTTCATCTTTTGGATCTGCAGCAAGCGTTGTTTTTACTTGCTGAAAGTAAGAATCAAATTCCATAACACTTCTTACTTCATCCTTAAACTAAGTTCTTAGTGTTATAAGAGTAGAAATGTGCTTCCTACGACTTAGAGCATCAGCCACTCTATTCTCTTTTCCTTTAATGTAACTTATGTCAAAATCATATTGAGACAAAAATCTAACCACCTTCATTGTCTTGCATTCAGATTTGGCTGAGTGAAAATGTATTTCAGCCCAAGATGATTAGTTTTCAACTCAAATGGTTTACCTAGCAGATAATGCCTCCAAACTTGAAGTGCATGAACTATGGTAGCAAGCTCTAAATCATGTGTATCATAATTCAACTCATGTAACTTAAGTTTTCTACTTTCAGAAGCTATGACATGATCATTTTGTAACAAAATACCTCCAAGACCTTCCCGGATGCATCCGTTACAATAGTAAAGTCTCCATTAGGATCAGGTACAACTAAAATAGGTGCTGAAGTCAACTAACTTTTCAAATTTTTAAAATCAGATTCACATTTATCATTCCAAACAAATTTCTTATCCTTTTTCTACAATGAAGTTATTGCACAATGACCACCTTAGAAAAATCCTCGAACAAATTTTTCGTAATAACTCCTGCAAGGCCCATGAAACTTCTAACTTCATGTACATTATTTCATGTAGGGCACTTAGTTATAGCTACAATTTTAGAAGGATCTACAACAATCCCATCTTTACTTATAACATGACCCAAATAGTGAACTTCAGTGTCATAGAAAGAACATTTGGACAACTTACCATACAACCGTCTCTTTCTCATAATTTCCAAAACTATTTTCAAGTGTTCATGATGCTCCTCAATACTTTTAGAATATATGAGAATGTCATCTAAGAATACAAGCACAAACTTGTCCAAGTATTCTTGAAAGATATTATTCATTAAGTTCATAAAAGCTGCAGGTGCATTTGTTAATTGAAAGGGTAAAACTGTGAATTCATAATGCCCATACCTTGTCGTGAAAGTCATTTTATGAATGTCCCCATCCTTAATTCGTAATCGATGATATCCAGATCAAAGATCTATCTTATAATATACCAATGCTCCATGCATCTGATCAAATAGATCATCAATTCTAGGAAGTGGGTATCTATTCTTGATTGTTGCTTTGTTTGACATCCTGTAATCAATGCACAATGTAGGTGTTCTATCTTTCTTTTAATAAAGATCACTGGTGCTCCCCAAGGTGAAACACTTGGTCTAATCAAACCCTTAGACAAAATTTCTTACAACTGAGCCTTAAGCTCTACTAACTCTGTGGTATTCATTCGATAAGGTGCTTTAGAAATATGTTCAGTACTTGGTTTGATTTCAATATTGAAGTCAAACTCCCTTTTGGGTGGTAATCCTCGTAATTCTTCTGGAAACACATCACTGCAGTTCTATAATAGTAGATAACGTTCCATGAAATCATTGTTTTCTTCCACAGATTCTAAAATTTTTACTGCATATAAGGTACAACCCTTATTTTTGGCCTTTTTAAGTTACATAGCTGACAATTTCCTAACAAAAATTTCTCATTTTACACCTTGAATCTCTGTTGTTTTCTACAGATCATCTAAACAACTAATATGTTTTTCAAAACAATCTACCTTTTCTTTATGCTTTGCTAACCAATTTACACCTATAACTATATCATAAGATCCCAAAGGTGCTACATAGAGATCAACTTTTGTGGAAAAGCTAGGTAAGTCAAGGACTACCCCAAAAAGACACATACTAACTGTATGAACATAATTATTACCATAATGTACAATCCATGATTTATCCATTTTTCCAGCTTTTCTTTTAATTTTTGAAGCAAGTTTACTAGAAATAAAACATTCAGTAGCTCCGTATCAAAAAGAATAGTTACAAGTATGCCAAATAACTTACTAGGAACTTCTATGGGTGTAGCTTGCTTTTCATCTACTGTAGCATGTATCTTGTGCTACTGATTATGATCATCCTTCTTCAAAGGACATTGATTCACATAATGATCTTTGCCACAGTTATAACAGCCTCCTACAGGTCCCTTCTTAGACTCAAAATTATTTCCATCCTTAAAGTTATCATTTTGGCCTCCATAGGACTTTTTTCCGTTATTATTATTCTTGGAAAAATTGTTTTGTGCATTTCTAGAAAACTTATTCGTTGTTGTTTTCTTATTATTATTAGCTGAAAACTTACTTTTGTTACCAAAATTTTTCCATGGTCCCTTCTTAGGTGCAAGAGAAGCTGAAGAAGAGTTTGGAACTTTCTTCCGTACTTCCTCCTTATGAGCAGAAATAGCCTTTAATTTTTGTTCTTGCCTTATGGATTTTTCAACAACCCCTTCCATAGTGGTTGGGCTGTGAACATCAACCTCTCCCCCAATAATGGGATTCAATCCCATGATGAATTTTCATATCCTGAACTTCTCATCAGTTTGATACTGAGGTACATACTTGAGTAGTTTCGTAAACCGTTCCCAATACTCAGTTATAGTTAACTTCCCTTGAGCCAAGTTCTGAAATTCAATCATTTTTTGATCATAATAAAGTTTTGGTATGCATCGTTTCCTAAAATAAATTTTAAATTGATCCCAAGTGATGTTAGTTTCATCAATGTTTAGCTCGGCCTTACGACTATCCCACCATGAAGATGCTTCATGGGAAAGTTGATATGCTCCCCAAATAGCTTTGGTTTCCTCCAAGAAGTTTCTTATTGAAAATTAATTCTCCATTTCGTTGAGCTAATTCTCGTTCCATCTCCTAATGTGGTGCCATCAAACCTAGGTGGACTTATCCTTTTATATCATTGGTGAGTTCAGTGCCAACCTAGCCTTTTTGTTTTCTCGGGCATTGGGACAGTACATTAGTATTGTTATTATCAACACCCAAATTGGGGTTGTCCTCGGGGAGGTGGCTGATTGTTATTACCAGCCTTCTTCTTCCTCCCGATTACCCATCACTTGTTGTTCGAGTACAACCAAACGATCTCTTGTGTCCAACAAGGCACCAAGGATTTTATCAAGTTTTTGGGTTTTTGTTGCTCCTTCATCGGTGGAGCATTATTCGCAATATTTCCTCTTGTTCTAACCATTTTTACATTACAAGAAAATTCAAGTTTTTATCGATTATGGACACAATAGGTCCAAGAGCTATAACCTTCATCTCTCGATACCAAGATGTAACATTCCCATTTTAATACTTTAGAAACAATGGAAAATTTTTTTAATTAATGTTCTCTGTTTTAAATACATAATTTAGAACAACCATTCCATAACATCCATTCTTATAATAGATAACCATATGCAGCTGTAATGACTCAGTGAGCTACTGATCTATTAATTCCATGACTCGGTGAACTACCAATCTATTCATGTTAAACATTAAGTATTGAATACTTTTTCGTATATTATCTATACTTGGTTCTCTTACCCTATTCGGGGTATTGAGTGATCTGTCTAGGAACCTATCTAAATATTTGCTACCAATATTCATCTGTGTCTCAATTCTTAGACTAGGTGACATAGGACAACACAATCAGCAACTTGCGATACTTTGGCCAAAGTTTTCTAACATATTGTTTGTATTACTCATTCCTTGATGACATACTCGTCAATCCAGAATACGTCCTTCACCCACTCAATTTTTATCTAGAATTTCCTTTACTGACTTCCGTCAGTCCACTTGCCCAAGGTTTAACCCTAGTTCAATTTAACAACATAGGTTATGATAAGAAGAGGCTCACAAATACTTAGGATATATTGGAATACTAGGTCAACCTAGGTCAACCCCGTGTGCCAAGGTATCCTGAGTCCTAGAGGGATACTTCATATCGTAACTATGCTACTACCCAATCCTAGAGAAAATTAAGTTCAAGTCCATAAGCGTGTCGATCTAGACGATCAATGTAGAAGGGTGTTGCCACATATCAATCGGTGCAATGATGTATCCTCGAGAAGATCCTAATCTTCTTGAAGGTACAACCCCGCAGCTTATCGCATGCCAAAGCATCCTACAGATCAACCTCGTCGAGATGTACATACTCCTAGGAGATTATTAATATTTAATTAAATTAGATAATTAAAAGCATATTTTAGCAACCCTACCCAAACCCAACTCTTCCTAAGTTCTTTTTCAAATTAGGTTCCATTAATCCTTGGAGAAATTCCTTAACTTATGATTGCTTTTGATGTTCATTAATTTTGGCTTAACAAGCAGTTACCAAAAAGAAAGGACAACAACCTCATAAGTTCCATTTAATGTGACTTAACCATTCAAGGAAGTGTAACAACCACCTAGGTTGTAACTTAATAGACTTTATTAAATGAAGTCTAATGATTATAAATCATATCTTCCTTTTTGTTTAATTTTTCATGAGAGAGGAGTCTTTCTCTTCATGGTTAAGTTCTAAGGTTTAACACACCCTCTATGTCCTTTACAAATTCTATAGTTTTCATTTTAAGTTCATTACATGTTACCTTAATAATATGAATTGTTTAAATAAGAACATTAAATTCTACAACTTATCTAGTTTGTATCATATTTAGGAAATTACTCTAAATCCCTTTTTCCTACTTATCCAAGAATACTCATTTAAACATATATAAATAACATGAAGAATATCAATAGGATAGGATTCCATTTCTTTTACAAAGGTACAAGATAATTTACACAACCCATGCAAGTAAATTATCATCCTTCAATTCATTTTCAAAACTTATACATTTACAAACTTATGGATTTAGGCATGCTGCATAACAACAACCTTCATTCAAAGAATATAACTTTTCTTTTTTATATAAAACTCAAGAACGAATCAGAATTCTTCACAAGAATCAGACTTTAATCAGCCAATGCATCATATAAGTTTTTACCTTCTTTTATCACTTACGAAGTTCATCTCGTAAAAATTGCTAGCACGGTCGGTTCAATGAATCGAGTAGATAAGCACTAAGCCTTAAAATGAAGTGCATTCCACTAATTGTTCCAATAAAAACAACCCTGCTTTAATGAACAATTAGTATTTCATATACTAAGCATAAGTAATAACAAAAGAAGAGCATCAATGAATCAGGATTCACTTCTAAGAGAAGAATAAAATATAATCTATAATATCTGTCTTAAAAATTAAAGTATAATTGATCCTATCAATCATCTTTACCAACATCAGAACATAACATCTCATTGTTTCCCATTCTACCGAAATAGAATACAATACTTATCTTAACTATAAGATATAAGAAGTGTTTACAACATGTTCTAACTAGGATGTTTCATCTAACTTTCAAGTAAAGAAGAAGAGAAACCATTTGCATTATGCTATAGTACATAACATCTACAAAGTAGAAATAGGTTCATATCATAACCTATGTTGTTTCATCTTAAGATTAACTATCTTAAAATCAAACATTTAAGATATTCATCGAATCGGATAAAATAAAATTTCTAGATGGAAAGATGAAACATCAACCAACTAACATGATACATTCTCTTTTTAACAAACTAGTCATCATTCTCCTTCTATTTCATTTCAATCAAATGATAAATATGAGAAGGTTAATCAAGTAACGAATAACTCTTTCCTAAAAGAATTATTAACAGAAGGTTCCAAACAAATGAACTTATTTCAACTGTATTAGAAAAGAAGCTTAACAGAAATGATCCTAACCAATAATCATTTCCTTCAACTTAATTAACAAAATCCCTTCTTCAACATATATATAGTTCAAGTTCATATAAGAGTTCCCAAAGAAGAACAAGAACACCTTAAAGTAAGAAGGTATCTAATGAAACTTTTCTTTTAAAAACTTCCCATTGTAAGCAAGAGATCCATTTCAAATAGGAACATTAAACAATGAAGGTCATACACAGTCCATAGACACAAAAGAATCATAACTAATTCTGTTATGGTTTCTACATTCCTTCAGTGGATCTAACAAGAGAAATCGAGTAAATGCTAATGCTCGAGAATTACCTAAGAGTTTAATCAAGACAATGTTATTGCCATACTTTTCAACATATTACATGTAGAGTAAAGACATTGAATTCTCATTAAGAACGATAAACTACGAAGATGATTCAACTCAAAACTCCCGAGTTTACCAAACATCTCACAAGACCATGTTCCATTTTTCTCCATGCACATACAACTAATTCTTATGCGCACAACTGTTTCTTTTTAAGATATCTGAGTTTACAATATTTCGCCCCAGAAATGAACTCAAATTAAATGACAAGATTTAACAACATATTTAAGAAAATACGTTCTTTTCAAGACACGAAATACAAATCCGAGCACCATGTTGAGCATAAGTTCCTACCAAGATAAAAATCATTCAAATGATTATAAGAAAGCTCGGGTAACTTATGTTCCCTCTTGGTTTACATCTTAAACAAGGAAAACTAGAAGGAATACCAACTGAACCGACACCTTACTCAGGTTTCCATTTCCAATAATTAAGAAAGAATTTCCCTAAATCACTTTGCATCATATCACCCCATATTGGGTTAATATAACTCCCACATCGTAATACTAAATAAAATGCAATGAATAAACCTTTAAACAGTTCAAATTAAGAATCAAGCTTCATTTTCAAATAACTATCTTATCAAACCTTGCTTGACAACTGAAGCAGTTTGTAAGATCACTAAAAGAGTTCAGACTAAACACCATAAAAGTACTAAGGCTGTATTCTTAATGAACTCTCAATACAATACATAAGGTCACAATAAAACACAAATACCAAACCAAATGCGGACTAATAACAGTCCATAATATCATGATAATACCACACAAATATCACGTCGTGTTAGGGTTTCAGCAATAACAAATGTTCGCAAGTTAGAAAACAAGAACCAAGCCATCTACTACTCCATTCACGGTTCCTTATATTTATGAAATGAAACATAAGCAGCATAGCATGAAGAACCCGATAGCAGTTCCCAAATACCCAACAAGTTTCCAACAGAACTCAAGCTTGCATACAAGTTTTCATAAACAAACATGAGCTCTTTACCAGCTCGAGATCACAAAACATTAGTTTCAACAGAAATAGGCGGAACACTAGATTCTTTAAAGAACTTCAAGGTGAGAAAGAAAACCTAACCATTAATTACCAAATCCATTAAGCCAAGCAGAGTTACAGAGTCATTCTTGCATGCATTTTTCATGTGCTTAAACAAACACATACTATATTTTAAACCAGACCGCTTTTGCAAAGGATTCGAAACCAAGAATTCAAGATTTAATAAACTCAGTAACCAAACAACTAGGTACATCATGCAATGCATAAAACTCAACAGAGCAGAGTTGCTTTAATGAAAACACTTAGAGGAAAGCAAGAGATTTTAACAGTTAGAGCCTATCATGCCTGATAGTGTCTCTATCAAATCGACTTGAAGACCTTCACCGAGCTCACTACTCCTCCTCTTCTCCACGATAGATCAAACAATCAAATTCCTTTTCCGAATTCCTCTTATACACTCCACGAAATGAAAATAGATTCGAAACTTAAAAAATAGCCATGAAGTACAGTTCAGTCTGCTGATTCGAAAAACCAGAGAGCATGCAGAGTAAAAATCGGGAATATGCGAAGTGAAGCAACCCAAGAAAATACGCCGCATGCCTACCTAGACTATTTGGGCTCATAAATCGAAAGTAATTAATTCCATTAATTCCTATGTTCCCACCTATCCTTCCTTGCCACCACCTTCCAATTCTGATGAATGCCAAGTCCAAAATAACAAGCATTTTAAATTTTAGTGATACTACCACCTAAGCCTCCGCCAAGCCAACTAGCCCCTACCAAAGCTGGCAGTACCACGTACATTAAAAACCTTATCAACATCATAAATTCCTTAGGAACCATTGCCAAAATGCATGCGACCACATAAGTCCCCATTCATGCCCAATAGTTTAGGATAGATTACTTGCTTAGGTTAGATCTTAGGTAGATTAAAATTTATACCTTAGGATATAACACTAACAACTAACCCCCCACCCCCTCCCTCCCCCATAGGCCTTAGCAAATAGGTTTAGATACTTCCACATAGGTAAATAATTTAAAATGCCATAGTTTAAAGCACTAGGTTAGATAACCATATAGCCTTGTAGTAATAGGTTCAAGTTTAGTTTTAATACCTAGTAACCTTTCCAATTCCCTTAGCACCAAGTTTAGGTTAGAATCAGAATTATATCAAGTAACATAGCTTAGGTAGGAAATATTTTTACCTAGCTTAGGATCCCGTAGGTTAGTCCTTTATAGGATTCAGTTCTCTCCTACGCCATGAACTAGGTTGAAATCCCAATTACATCAGTAGTGACCTACCATGGTCGATCTCCAAAGACCCAAACAAAACATACCACTGAATGGAAATATTTTCACACAAAAGAGAATTAAAGAACTTGTATCTACCAAGTTCAATCCATATGTTTCTTAATTCATGGAATGCCAATTCATCAGTTGTTCACTCTGAATAGATTTAAAACATTCCTTGGATCACTAAAATTGATCCAAGGATGAGTCGGGTAAATAGATAAGTTTACAACTCTTAAAACCAAATTGCAATCTCACCTATAAGAAGTGAAAAATGAATTCAAGAAAACTATTCTAGTTCAGTCAAAAGATCTTAAGAGAAGAAAATACTTATCCACATTAAGCATGATTTTCCAAAGTCAAAAGAAGATATTCGAAAAGGAAAATCACATGCCAACACTTGAAATGCAAAGGAGGAAAAAAACTGTCAACGGTGTTACATGATTAGAGTTTAGAATTAGTCCAACGAAAAAATTATAATTCCTCTAACGCCAAAAAATCAATCCTATATGTGGAAATATTGAACATCATGTACTTGTGTACATGGCTTAATTAAGCACATATTCTATTCTAGATTGTCTAAACCAAAAATATTTAAAATGTTATGCACTATTTACAACCTATACCGCTGTTATCTCCCTTTTGAGTTCACGACAAAATGATCAGATAACCCCTATGAAATTTTTTGAAGTTGATTTTGCAATATTGCTTCTTTAAGAGAAATTCAGGTTTTCGAAACTCCGGCGCATCGGAGCATGACCTATTCAAAACATGCCTTGTGTCGCCTATTTTCCGATACCCGAAACCCGCTTCATATTGAGAAAATCGGGTTTTCGGACCTCCGGCGCATCGGAACATGCCTAATTCAAAACATGTTTTGTGTCACCTATTCCCCAATACCCGAACTCCAATTTAGTCTTTTGTATCAGGTTTTCAGAGCTGTGAAGCATCAAAACATCTCATCCTTTATGTCTTGTGTTTCCCGAAACCCGAAACCCGAATTGCACTAAGCCCCCTTGTGTCGGGTTTTCGGACCTCTCTAACATGCTGACATGGCATTCATGCTGAGTTGTCGGTGAGTTGGCACGTGCCGAGATGAAGTGTATTAATTACAATTTTTCTTATAAATACACGGATTTCCACGTCATTTTTACCGGACGTATTTTTAACTCATGGATTTTTCATACATGCTCTTCCAACCTCGAAACCCGAAAGCTCGCCTGTGCCCGATTGAATCGCCATTTTTCGATCTTCCCTTTCTCTGGTTGAAGGTATTTCTCTCTCCACTCTTTGTTCCTAGTTTTTATAGATTGATTGCGGGTGAATTCTTCCCATTTTCTTGCTGGGTTTTGAAAGATTTTTATTCTTCTTCTTTCTGGAGTTGTTTTAAAAAAGGGGTTTAGGTTTTAGGGTCTATCTCTTCTAAATTACCACTTGGTGCTATTTCCTCAAAGTTTTATTATGTGCCTGGTACATGAATGGTTAAAAGGAGATTGCATGTTTGAAATTCAATGAAAAACCTTGTTTTTCTCTTCTCGGGTTTTGAAGGCTGTTGTGCAGTGTCGAAGACCCGAAGTATATTGAAGGCTTGGCATGCCGGACTTTCCAGAGTTCCCGGCATCAACACAAGTGTCGGGCTTTCTTCTGTTTCCGACATCATCGGCAGTGTCGGGCTTTCCCAAAGTTCGACATTATCAAACATGCCGGACTTTCCAGAGTTTCCGACATTCTCAGCGCATCGGGTTTTTAGGATTTTCCGACATCATCTTCGCCAGTGTCGGACTCTTCCGTTCTTCCGGCATATCCAGCAGGTCAGGATTCTCACAGTGAGCAACATCTCCTGAGCTTCGAAACTTTCTTCCTTCGACGTCC
Source organism: Taxus wallichiana var. yunnanensis (assembly GCA_018340775.1). Classification (NCBI taxonomy): domain Eukaryota; kingdom Viridiplantae; phylum Streptophyta; class Pinopsida; order Cupressales; family Taxaceae; genus Taxus; species Taxus wallichiana. The sequence goes on from CM031239.1 coordinate 628,176,783, forward strand.
TTCATGTCGGACCCTGGTCCATCTCAGGAAAAGACCGAGAAGTCAGGCAGAATGAAATACAAGTTTAAAAAGCTGGAATCTCCATCGTATATTGATTGCAACTACGACATCCGAGACATCGAACTCGAAAATATAGACATTGAAGATTTCTGGAGTAGGGTGAGGAGTTCCTCCCAAACTCCATGGATGAAAACTATAGCCGATAGTGGCTTGCCTCTCGCAGCGGGTTTTCCCATGTCCGCTCAGTGTCCAGAATTCATCTTGGCTTGTGCATCCAGTTATGACTCGGCGTCTCGTTCTGTGAGAAGTCAATCAGGTGAAGTAGTGATCAAATTGGATGGAGGTTACTTTGATGATCTCCTAAAACTGCCCAATTTTGAAGAGTATGGAGAGTTGGACATCAAGTCAGCTTAGAAATCCTGGGACAACGATCAGGAAGACTGCATCAAGCATGTGAACAAGAAGTTCCTGATCAAGGCCAAACCAGCATTTGCTCTCCGCATTTTCAAGGATTATCCCCAAGAGTGATTTCATCCAAGAAATCAATGACATCATCACCCTGCTGAGTCGGGTTTTTGGTTTGCCCGAATCGAATGTATTTCAAGGATGGATGTATCAATTTATGATCACCATCAAGAAGAATCAGCGAGGATCGACTGGGGTACTCTCATCAGCAATGAGATTGATTCCCAAATGATAACGGTCTTGTCAACTGGGAAATTTTATATGTCTTCATATGTCACATACGCAGCAGATGGGATGAGGAACTATCCCGGGCTGGATACCAAGGGAAGCAGAACGGCAACAGGTGTATCAATACTTCCCTCAATTGACAAAGAAGGGGTCCAAAGACCATTTCAGGAGGGTGAATGATGCCTTCTTCTATGAAAATATCTGCAGGATAAACCCTGAGCTGAGGAAGACAAGAGTCTCAGATGAGGCTTGGGCTGAAGTTTCTAAATGGGGATGTATCTTCTTACAATTCAAGAAGTTTACATATCTTCGGGTGGTCATGTACTTGGGAGATCCTTTTCACCTGCCCCGATATCCAAGGGATGGACTGATATTGATGGAGTTGGTTAAGCAGCTGTTGGATTTCCATAAATTCCAACAAAGCAAACATAAGGCTGTTGTATCCTTCCCAATTTCTATTGGGAGATATACTTGCTCAACAGTAGTGAAAGCCAAAAATGTTGTCCACAAACTTCGGGACAAATTGAAGAAGCATATGAAGCGTCGAGACGGTTTTGACATCGAGGAGTGCTCAGAGCATATGGAACCCAACATCTCCACAGGCCAAACATAGAGGATATTTGGGTGGATCTGTGTAATGAGGTTGTTGTTCACAGAAAGGATAATAGCAGACTGACTATTGCTGAGATTCAAACACTGGAGCTTGCTGATTTACCAGAAGGTATGGGTGATAATGAAAGTGTTTTGGATCTTTCCTATGATGGACTAAATGAGGATCAATATGTTTTTCCACCTATTGATTGGTCAATGAAAAAGCCTCTATTACAAATAGGTCGGCTCTAATCCTTGCTCGCATCAAAGCATGGCTCTCCTCTTGGGGAATGAATTTTAAAGATGATAAGTTTTCAAAGTTGGCTGCTTCAGAGGCGGGGCCCTCCAAAAAGGAAAAGGACAGAAAATCTTCTAGGACGCCTATAAAGGTCAAGATTGTCAAAAAGAGGAAAGAAAGAGAAATCTCTTCAATTGTTTCTCCAGTAGAAATGGTGAATGTGCCAGAATCACCAACACCACCAGAAATAGGAGAAATTAATTTGGAAGAAGGAGGAAGCCAGCTTCTGGCTTCACCATTTGCTGATTGCTCAACTGAAGAGACCTTATCTCTTGCATCCAAGGCTTTGGAGTCTGGATCTGTGCCTCTTTCCTCACAACCACTCCTACCTCCTTATTCTCCATCAACTTCTTCAGTAATGGCTAGTATTTTCTCTAGACTTTCACCCCTCTCTACTGGTACCCAAGTGATCACCAACACGCCCCCTCCTGTGCCTCTTTTTATTGGATCTACTACCACGTTGGTAACTATTCCTCCTCCACTAGTAGAATCTTCTCCCCTTGAGGGTATGATACCAGCTTCTGCAACCATGGCAACTCCCTCTGATACGCCGCAATGGCTACTCGAGCAAACTCCGAGGAAGAGGAAGGTGATTGTGCCCCTACCAGCCTTTGATTTCAGCTCACTCAAGGCTCCTACTGCGAAATCAGCCAAGAAACCCAAAACAGTTTCAAGGGTTTTGGTGGATGCTTCAGGAGATAAGTTCGCAGAGATTGCCACTCCCTCGGCTGACAAAACTAGAGAGGATATAACAGCCTCTGATTATCAGGTAACCAGGGTGGCTCTAGGGAAAGTGACAGTAGAAGGGGCGCAACAAGATGCACGGGATTCCATAAACGTGCTGTGCCAAAAGTTGAAAGAAACAAAGGACAACAGAGATGAGCTTAAGGAAAAAGTGGAGCAGTTGACAGAGGTTTTGATTAAACTCTCAAAACCCCTTGAATCCATACCACCTTCTTCTATTTCTGTCGGATTCGATTTCTCATCGCACCTACGATTGAGAAGATTGCTAAAAAGGAAGGGTGGTTGATGAATGGATCCAAAGGTTGCTGCAGCGGGGAAGGAAGTAATTCAAGACGTGGTGAAAGTTCATCAGTCCTTGGGGGACATTCAGAAGGATGGAGAGAAGATGGATGAAGAATTCTCTCAGGAAATTGGACATCTTGATTTGACTTTTGAAGCTCTCCAGGTGTTAAAGAAAATACCAGCACATCTCTTGGTGGAAGAAGGTATTCTCCCACATACAGATAAGCATTTCTAGCTGACCAAGGCCATCAGGTTCAAAATAAAGATTCTCAATGAATCCTGCAGTAAGTTGAGAGAATCAACGGATAAACTGATTGATGGGAAAAGTGATCTGGAAGAAGAATTGCTGAAGATTTGTCCAAAGGTGTCGGTTGGGAACTCAGGTATCCTATCAGCAGATGATCTCTTCAAACAAATCCAAGAGTCTGTTCAGCACGAACCAATACACAGATTTGGCCTTGAGATCATTGATCGGTTTGTAAGGGTTGAACATACTTTGGAGGCCTTAAGAAAGCTCAGCAAAGAATTGAAAAAGCTTCCCAATGGAATGGCAGTTGATATTCATGAGAGTTGTGAAATTTGGAATGATCATTCCACTGTGCACGATGAGAATGAAATGAAAGGCATAATTCGGAAGTTCCGGAATTTCAGAGCAAAGCAGTCTCACTGGAGGAAGAAAAGAGGAAGGAGCAAAGGATGATGATTCGATTAAGTCTCAACATTTCATGTCATTTCAATCTTGAAATTGACATGTCTTTTTCATTTCTGTTTCATCACATTTTTGAATCATATGTTTTACTTGATCTCGTGTGAGAATCAAGCAAAAACAGAACTCTTGTTAAAATGCTATTTTTAGGATCTGCCCTATTTTATCTCTACTTATTTTATTATATATAAGGGATGCTTATGCATTCCAAAGGGTAGATTTTTGGAATATTTAGGGGCTATTGGAAAGAAGAAATTTTTTTGTTTTCATTCAATCATTTTGAAGAATAGAGTCGATATTATCTTATGAATTTGTGTTGTGGAATATATCTTACTTAAGACAGTGTTCTTATGTTCATGATCTTAAGCTATTCTTTGCATAGCATCTTAGTGTTTCTAATTATTTCAGACATTATATCTGTGATCTAAAGCTCGTATGATTATTTCGTGCTCTGTGTTTACTCGAAAGAAAATACGTTTCTCTCATTTCCTTTCTACTGTGCTTCTTTCATTGTAACAATTTCTAACCCAGTTCATTTACGAAAGAAATATCCTTGAATCGTGTGAATGTGGATTTCGGGATTCCATCCCACCCCCAATGGTTAGATTAGTGTGAATACTATATATATCGTTTTTACTGTGTTTTAGATTAGTAATAAGCAGGCAGCCTCACCTGTCTTTGAGGAGGATTTAATATCATATATCGTGGTTGAACCTCATATTTTGGTTTGACAAAATATCCAACTAATGATTTTTGGTGACTCACTGGGAATTACGGATCAATAGTATAAAGCTTATCCTCTCGGTGTCCTGGCGACTCGTATTTGCCTTATTTTCAACAAAATATCCTTTTTCAAGCCTGGCGCCAGAAGATCTTCACTCGGTCTTGCCGAGCTCAAGGTGAAATTGATCCACTCTTTGAGTTCTGCACAAAGACAATTTCGAGTCTTTCTCCCAACAAAGATTGTCTCTAACCGAACCAAGTTCTTCGCACTGCTCGGAGAAACCAGATCCCTGTGGGAACGGGAAGCATCAGAACTTGTCATGCACTACTCTTGTCTGATACTCGGATCCCTGTACGCACTCTTTTTAGGAGGATGGCGGTTCAACCTGTGCCTTGGGGGGCAGTTATTGGTCCTCTTTCTTTGACTCCTCCATTGCACGAGTTACCACGTGGATCGCGTAAAAACATTCCCAAGTTCAATGGGGATGGGAAGCAGCATCCTAACGAGCACATTGCATCTTTCTTTGTTGCATGTGATGTTATCGAAGTAGCCCACGAAGATGTCTCCGTCGACTCTTCGTTGAAGCGTTACGGGTGCAGTGATAGCTGAATGGTTTTATCACCTCCCGAATGCATGCATCACAAACTGGCCCAGGCTACCATGCGGACTAAGTTTGAAGCACGTTTCAAACCATCCGAAGATTCCCATGCTTTGTTAGCTCAGCTCACGCATATGAAGAAGGAATCGCATGAACCTATGCGGGAATTCGTGGCAAAGTTCAACAAGCTGATCCGAGAAGATTCTAGAAATAGCTGTACCTACTCCGGAAAACCAAAAATGCTTCTTCATCAATGCTCAACCTCCTGATATAAGCTTTTTATTAAGAAGGTCGGTTATCCCAGATTTGGCTACTGCTCAGTCAACAGCTACTGAAATAGAGGATGATCTCATCTTGGCGGGAAGGATCAAGAAAGACGTACCTAAACTCAAAAATCAAGGTTCTTCTCAAGGTAACACTGATCCTATGTTTCAAAAAATGGCTAACGATTTGATTGCTTTAAAAAAGCAAATGTCCCAGCAGGTGAGCAATGTTCCGTATCGGGATATCCCTAGACGGAATTTCAATAACAACAATGGTGCACCTGCCAGAGATAGGCCACGGTTAACTCCTGCTCAACCAAGACTAGCAATTGAAGCTCCTCCCATCAATGCAGCAGTAGAAATAATTGAAGAAGATGATGAAGGAGAAGAACAAGATTCCCGTGAGGCTTTCGAAGCTTCAGGATATGCTGATGAGTCTTATGACGAGTCAGCTGGCGACTCCAGCATTGGGTATTTGGAATACGATGAAGATGAATGTGCGCCAGATGGTCAGTCATTTGCTGTCTTCACTCGGTCCCAATCTCAGAATCCTAGAAAACCTCTTGAAAACACTAAGGAGAAGAATAAGGAACCTCCCATATCCATAGTTAAGAGGGGTACCCCTATTTCGGCGCAAACTGAAAGAGAGGTTACCAAAAAGGCAGCTGCTCCTTATTCTCCTTCTCCTAAGATCAGTGCCTCAGCACAAGCTCATGTAATTAGGACTGAGCCTACCATCATTCCTTCTTATACTGCTTTTGACATTGTTGATCATGCAAAGAGAACCAAAATTCAAATGTCAGAGGTAGAATACCTTCAGTCGAATCCTGAACAGTTTGAAAAGTTGGCCAAGTTCATCAGAAGTAAAGTGGCTGTTCCATCACCTTCAAAAGGTCTCCTTCCAAATCCTACTCAACTCCCACCACAGAACAATCTGACCTCTGCTTCTTCTTCAGGAAAGATTGAACCATTTTATTTGTCTCTACTTATAAATGGGTTTAAACTCAGCAATTGCATCATCGACTCAGGAGCCTCTGATAATGTTATGCCCGCAAAAGTGGCCCATGCCCTTGGACTTACTTTGACTAAGTCATATGGACGGTGCTACTCCATGGAAACTAAACAAGTCCCTTTGATTGGTCAAATCAAGGACGCATACAGTTTGCATTTGTTGCCTTCCCTGAGAAGAGAGTGAAAATGACTATTATGTCAGTTGCCGACATTCCTGCAGCTTACGGTATCCTCTTGGGTAGAGGATTTTGTAAAGACGTTGGAGGAGAGATTAAGATGGATTGGACTAAAGCTAAGATCCCGGTCAATGGGGTTCATCAGGTTCTTCATCCTGAACCACAGGAGAAGTATTTGGTGACCAAATCAGATGATCTAAAAGCTCAGATTCTTTTCAAAGATGCTAGCTTTGGGAATTATTTCATGACTTCAGAGATACCCATTGTAGATGTTAAAGAAGAAGATCCCAATGCTATTTGGACGCTCGAATTTGATGGTAGCTGCTCAACCTCTGGATCAGGCGCTGGTGTTGTCCTTATATCTCCTAGCTCCGAGATTTTCCCATCAGCTTACAAGTTGTAATTTGATAATACTAACAACACGGCCGAATATGAAGCCCTGTTATTAGGATTAGAAATGGCCAGATCAGAAGGGAATCTGAAATCTCAAGGTTCAGGGAGATGCGGAGCTGATTGTCAATCAGGTCAGGGGTATATATCAAGTGAAAAATGATCGGTTGAAACATTACCGGAATAAAGTTTGGGATAGTATAGAATGCTTTGATGCATTTTCTATTAGGCAGTTTTGAGAGATTATAATGACAAGGTTGATTCTTTGGCCGTATCTGCATCCCTTCTTCTTCCTCATCCTCAGTTCAAGCAAGATACATACTCTATCGAGATTGTGTATCGTCCCAGTATCCCAGATAATGCAACTCATTGGCAAGTGTTCAATGATGATCAACAGGTGTTGGCTTTTCTAGAAAAGGCTGACAATTTCAGTGAGTTATATTTTGAAGGTTCAGAATCAGCCTTCCGTGAAACTATCTTGGATCCATATCAAGAGGTTGATGGTGAATTTATTCAGCTGAAAGGCAACAAGATACCAAAAGGTTTGGTTTCTTTGGAGGGCTTGTTTGATAAGCATGATCGTTTTATTCAAAACAAAAGGCAAGTCGAAGGAGTTTCTTCCTCTGAAGTAGATCAAATCAATCTAGGTTCATCTAATCAACCTCGGATGGTGAATATCGAGAAATGTTGTTCTCCCGAAGAGAAGGTGAGATTCACTTCGCTTTTGAAGAAATACATCGATGTGTTGGCCTAGTCTTATGCAGATTTAAAATCCTTCAAGCCCAAAGATGTATAGCATAGTATCCCTTTGAAGCCTGATGTGAAGCCATACAGACAAAAGCAAAGACATTACAATCCCTAGATCTCAGGAACTATCCTGGCAGAAATTCAGAAGATGTTAGATGCTAGAATTATTTTCCCAATCCATCACTCCACTTGGATTGCTAACATTATTCCTGTCAGGAAGAAGAATGGTGAAATCCGGATCTATGTTGACTTCCGGAACTTGAATCAGACCTCACTGAAGGATAACTATCCCTTGCCTATCATGGATCGGTATTACAAATCACATGGATCAGAAATGCTTTCCATGCTCGAAAGATTTTGGGATATAACCAAGTCGAGGTAATGCCATAGGATCAACACAAGACGACCTTCATGACCCCATGGGGTACCTTTGCTTACAGGAGGATGCCTTTCGGATTGATCAACACCGGAGCCACTTTTCAGAGAGCTATGGACTTGGCATTCAGAGATTTGATGGGCAAGGTCATAGTTGTGTATTTGGATGACTTGACCGTTTTCTCTAAAAAACGGAGTGATCATTATGATCATTTAGAACAAGTACTTTTGAGATGCAGGCGTCACGGGATTTCATTGAATCCCAAGAAGTCCATGTTCGGGGTGACCGAAGGAAAATTGCTGGGTCATATTGTGACTAAAGAAGGAACCAAAATTGACCCAGAAAGGGTAAAGGCTATTCAGAGCCTTACCTTACCCACAAGTAAAACCGGAGTTCATTCTTTCTTCGGAAAGGTTAATTTCTTGAGAAGATTTGTACCTGATTTCACTGACAAAACCAAGGATGTCCTTGGAATGATGAAAGGAAAAGTTCCATTTCAATGGAGTACAGAAGGGAAGCTTGCATTCGAAGAAATCAAAAGGGCAGTTGCTTGCGCTCCTATCTTAGTATGTCCAGACTTCAAGAAAAATTTCATCATGTACAGCTACGCCTCTGCCCACACAGTGTCAGCCATCCTGATGCAGGAAAATGGGGAAGGCATCGAAGCTCCCATCGCATTCATGAGCTGTCCGTTGAAAGAACATGAATTGAAGATGTCACAGATTGAAAAGCATGCTTACGCAGTGGTACGAGCAGTAAAACATTTCAGGTACTATGTGCTGAATTCCCATACTCTCGTTCTCATTCCTGATACTGTTGTTAAATCCATTCTGACTCAACAAGAGCTGGGAAGTCAACGAGGTACTTGGATAGCTAAGGTTCAGGAGTACGATTTAGACATCAGGCATACCAAGTTGGTATGAGGAAGGGGCCTGTGCCAATTAATTGCAGAAAATCATGCCGAAGGCAGTATGAAAAGACTCAAGACACTTCTTCGTGAGCTGCCCATGGTGCTTTTCATGAGTACAACCGATGAATGGTACACGGACATTGCTTTCTTCCTAACTTATGGTGAATGCCCCCCGCATTTAAATGAAAAGGAGAAGAGGACCGTCAAGTTGAGATCTGTAAAATACCTTTTGTGGAATAATGCAATATACAAGAAAGGTATTGATGGTGTTTTCCTGCGTTGTGTTGATAAATCACAACAGGAAAAGTTATTAGAATCCTTTCATAGCCTAGCATGCGGAGGACATTTTTCATCCTCTGTAACAGCGTATAAGATCCTACGGGCTAGGTACTATTGGCCTACTCTCTTCCGGGATTCAGCAGAATGGGTGTCCAAATGTGAAGCTTGTCAACATTTCGTTGGTCGCCCCAAGCTAGCAGCTCTTCCTCTGAAGCCTGTAGTGATTGAAGAACCTTTCCGCCAATGGGGGATTGATTTCATCGGAACATTGAATCCTGCTTCAGTGCCGGACATAACTACGTGCTGACTGCTACAGACTATTTTACCAAGTGGGTAGAAGCCGCACCAATCAAGCAAGCAACTTCTGAAGCTGTTTGCAAGTTCCTTAAAGAAAATATAATTGTCAGATTCGGTGTGCCTCATAAGATTGTAGCTGATAATGCCTCTAATTTCTCATCACATGAGTTGACAGAATTTTGCTATGGATTTGGCATCACTCTGGCTCACTCATCTGATTATTATCCCCAGGGTAATGGGCAAGCTGAGTCCAGCAATAAGAATCTGGTTACCATAATTAGGAAACTAGTAGATGAAAATCAGAGGACATGGCACAAAGCATTGTATGATGCGTTGTGGGCTGATCGGATCACTCCAAAGCGAGCCATAGGGATGTCTCCTTTCCAATCGCTATATGGGATTGATGCTGAAATTCCTATCTCAGTAGAATTATCGGCCTTGCAGTTGGCAAAAGTGGTTGAAGATGCGGCTTTTCAGAATTCTATCGAGAAGAGGGTTATGTACCTAGCCAGGCTAGAAGAGGAACGAATCAAGGTGGTTGATCGCATCGCAGATCATCAGAGCAGAGTGAAGAAAATTTTTGACAAAAAATCAAAGCAGCGTAACTTCCAGATTGGAGACCTGGTGTTGCTTTGGGATAAGAGGAGAGAACAGAAAGGAATGCACGGGAAGTTTGATTCTTTATGGAGAGGACCTTTCAAGATCCACGAGCTGAATGGTGAAAATAGTTTTCTTCTATCATATCTGGATGGAGGGTTACTCCCTTTGCCTTTCAGTGGACAACATCTAAAGTTGTTCCACCATTAATGCAAGATGCTCTCTTGCATTGTACATATTTTACTTTTTGTAGTGTGTTTGCTTTTGGTTTTCTTTCTTTCTTTCTTCGTTTTGTTTTGTTTTGGTTTTTCTTCTTTTCTCCGTAGCCCAATGAATAAAGACCAGAGATTCTGAGTTCTCTTCCTTTGGTATTACAAAGAAAGTCCCCAGCTGGAGCCAGCTGTTATCTCCGTTTTGAGTTCACGACAAAACGATCAGATAACCCCTACGAAATTTTTGAAGTTGATTTTGCAATATTGCTTCTTTAAGAGCAATTCGGGTTTTCGGACCTCCGGCGCATCGGAACATGACCTATTCAAAACATGCCTTGTGTCACTGTTTTCCGATACCCGAAACCCGCTTCATATTGAGAAAATTAGGTTTTCGGACCTCCGGCGCATCAGAACATGCCTTATTCAAAACATGTTTTGTGTCACCTGTTCCCCGATACCCGAAGTCCGATTTAGTCCTTTGTATCAGGTTTTCGGAGCTGTGAAGCATCTAAACATCTCATGCTTTATGTCTTGTGTTTCCCGAAACCCGAAACCCGAATTGCACTAAGCCCCCTTGTGTCGGGTTTTCGGACCTCTCTAACATGCTGACATGGCATTCATGCCGAGTTGTCAGTGAGTTGGCACGTGCCGAGCTGAAGTGTATTAATTACAATTTTTCTTATAAATACGCGGATTTCCACGTCATTTTTACCAGACGTATTTTTAACTCGTGGATTTTTCGTACATGCTCTTTCAACCTCAAAACCCGAAAGCTCGCCTGTGCCGATTGAATCACCATTTTTCGATCTTCCCTTTCTCTGGTTGAAGGTATTTCTCTCTCCACTCTTTGTTCCTAGTTTTTATGGATTGATTGCGCGTGAATTCTTCCCATTTTCTTGCTGGGTTTTGAAAGATTTTTATTCTTCTTCTTTCTGGAGTTGTTTTGAAAAAAGGGGTTTAGGTTTTAGGGTCTATCTCTTCTAAATTACCACTTGGTGCTATTTCCTCAAAGTTTTATTATGTGCCTAGTACATGAATGGTTAAAAGGAGATTGCATGTTTGAAATTCAACGAAAAACCTTGTTTTCTCTTCTCGAGTTTTGAAGGTGTTGTACAGTGTCGAAGACCGAAGTATATTGAAGGCTTGGCGGCGTGCGGACTTTCTAGAGTTCCCGGCATCAACACAAGTGTCGGGATTTCTTCCGTTTCTGACATCATCGGCAGTGTCGGGCTTTCCCAAAGTTCCGACATTATCAAACGTGCCGGACTTTCCAGAGTTTCCGACATTCTCAGCGCATCGGGTTTTTAGGATTTTCCGACATCATCTTCGCCAGTGTCGGACTCTTCCGTTCTTCCGGCATATCCAGCAGGTCGGGATTCTCACAGTGAGCGACATCTCCTAAGCTTTGAAACTTTCTTCCTTCGACGTCCTTCATGTCGGACCCTGGTCCATCTTAGGAAAAGACCGAGAAGTCAGGAAGAATGAAATACAAGTTTAAAAAGATGGAATCTCCATCGTATATTGATTGCAACTATGACATCCGAGACACCGAACTTGGAAATATAGACATTGAAGATTTCTGGAGTAGGGTGAGGAGTTCCTCCCAAACTACATGGATGAAAACTATAGCCGATAGTGGCTTGGCTCTCGATGGGTTTTCCCATGTCCGCTCAGTGTCCATAATTCATCTTGGCTTGTGCATCCAGTTATGACTCGGCGTCTCATTCCGTGAGAAGTCAATCAGGTGAAGTAGTGATCAAATTGGATGGAGGTTACTTTGATGATCTCCTAAAAGCGCGCCCAATTTGAAGAGAATAGAGAGTTGGACATCAAGTCATTTCAGAAAGCCGGGACAACGATCGGAAGACTACATCAAACATGTGAACAAGAAGTTCCCGATCAAGGCCGAAAATTTGTCTCCAGATTTCCAAGGATTATCCACAGGAGTGATTTCATCCAAGAAATCAATGACATCATCACCCTATTTGAGTCGGGTTTTTGTTTCTTTCGAATCGAATGTATTTCAAGGATGGATGTATCAATTTATGATCACCATCAAGAAGAATCAGCAGGGGATCGGGGGTACTCTCATCGCCAATGATGAGATTGATTCCCCAAATGACAACGGTCTTGTCAATCGGGAAATTTTATATGTCTTCATATGTCACATACGCAGCAGGAATGGGATGAGGAACTATCCCGGGCTGGATACCAAGGGAAGCAGAACGGTGAACTAGGTGTATCAATACTTCCCTCAATTAACAAAGAAGGGGTCCAAAGACCATTTCAGGAGGGTGAATGATGCCTTCTTCTATGAAAATATCTGCAGGATAAACCCTGAGCTGAGGAAGACAAGAGTCTCAGATGAGGCTTGGGCTGAAGTTTCTAAATGGGGATGTATCTTCTTACAATTCAAGAAGTTTACATATCTTCGGGTGGTCATGTACTCGGGAGATCCTTTTCACCTACCCCGATATCTAGGGGATAGACTGATATTGATGGAGTTGGTTAGGCAGCTGTTGGATTTCCATAAATTCCAACAAAGCAAACATAAGGCTGTTGTATCCTTCCCAATTTCTATTGGGAGATATACTTGCTCAACAGTAGTGAAAGCCAAAAATGTTGTCCACGAACTTCAGGACAAATTGAAGAAGCATATGAAGCCTCGAGATGGTTTTGACATCCGAGGAGTGCTCAGAGCATATGGAACCCAGCATCTGCACAGGCCAAACATAGAGGATATTTGGGTGGATCTGCGTAATGAGGTTGCTTTCATTCGCAGAAAGGATAATAGTAGATTGACTATTGCTGAGATTCAAACACTGGAGCTTGCTGATTTACCAGAAGGTACGGGTGACAATGAAAGTGTTTTGGATCTTTCCTATGATGGACTAAATGAGGATCAATATGTTTTCCCACCTATTGATTGGTCAGCCAGCGAAAAAGCCTCTATTACAGATAGGTCGGCTCTAATCCTTGCTCACACCAAAGCATGGCTCTCCTCTTGGGAATGAATTTTAAAGATGATAAGTTTTCAAAGTTGGCTACTTTAGAGGTGGGGCCCTCCAAAAGGAAAAGGACAGAGAAAATCTTCTAGGAGGCCTATAAAGGTCAAGATTGTCAAAAATAGGAAAGAAAGAGAAATCTCTTCAATTGTTTCTCTAGTAGAAATGGTGAATGTGCCGAATCACCAACACCACCAGAAATAGGAGAAATTAATTTGGAAGAAGTAGGAAGCCCCACCGGCTTCACCATTTCTTGATTGCTCAACTAAAGAGACCTTATCTCTTGCATCCAAGGCTTTGGAGTCCGGATATGTGCCTCTTTCCTCACAACCACTCCTACCTCCTTATTATCCATCAACTTCTTGATGTAATGGCAAGTATTTTCTCTGGACTTTCACCCTCTCTGCTTTGGTACCCAAGTGATCACCAACACGCCCCCTCCTGTGCCTCTTTTTATTGGATCTACTACCACCTTGGTAACTATTCCTCCTCCACTAGTAGAATCTTCTCCCTTGAGGGTATGATACCGACTGCTACCCAACCATGGCAACTCCCTCCGATACGCCGCAATGGCTACTCAAGAAAACTTCGAGGAAGAGGAAGGTGATTGTGCCCTAGCACCTTTGATTTCAGCTCACTCAAGGCTCCTACTGCGAAATCAGCCAAGAAACCCAAAATAGTTTCAAGGGTTTTGGTGGATGCTTCAGAGATAAGTTCACGAAATTGCCACTCCCTCGGCCGACAAAACTAGAGAGGATATAACAGCCTCGATTATCATGTAACCGGGGTGGCTCTAGGGAAAGTGACAGCAGGAAAGGCGCAATAAGATGCACAGGATTCCATAAACGTGCTTTGTGCCAAAAGTTGAAAGAAACAAAGGACAACGAGAGATGAGCTTAAGCAAAAAGTGGAGCGGATTTGATGAGGTTTTGATTAAACTCTCAAAACCCCTTGAATCCATACCACCTTCCTCTGTTTGCCGGATTCGATTTCTCATCGATACCTACGATTGAGAAGATTACTAAAAAAGGAAGGGTGGTTGATGGATGGATCCAAAGGTTGCTCCAACGGGGAAGGAAGTAATTCAAGACATGGTGAAAGTTCATCAGTCCTTGGGGGACATTCAGAAGGATGGAGAGAAGATGGATGAAGAATTCTCTCAGGAAATTGGACATCTTGATTTGACTTTTGAAGCTCTCCAGGTGTTAAAGCAAATACCAACACATCTCTTGGTGGAAGAAGGTATTCTCCCACATACAGATAAGCATTTCCAGCTGACCAAGGCCATCAGGTTCAGAATAAAGATTCTCAATGAAGCCTGCAGTAAGTTGAGAGAATCAAGGGATAAATTGATTGATGGGAAAAGTGATCTAGAAGAAGAATTGCTGAAGATTTGTCCAAAGGTGTCAGTTGGGAACTCAGGTATCCTATCAGCAGATGATCTCTTCAAACAAATCCAAGAGTCTGTTCAGCATGAACCAATACACGGATTTGGCCTTGAGATCATTGATCGGTTTGTAAGGGTTGAACATACTTTGGAGGCCTTAAGAAAGCTCAGCAAAGGATTGAAAAAGCTTCCCGGCAATGCCAGCGATATTCATGAGACCTGCGAAATTTGGAATGATCATTCCACTGCGCCTGATGAGAACGAAATGCAAGGCATAATTCGGAAGTTCCAAGAATTTCAGAGCAAACAGTCTCAGCTAGAGGAAGAAAAAGAGGAAGGAGCAAAGGATGATGATTCAGATTAAGTCTCAATGTTTCATGTCATTTCAATCTTGAAATTGACATGTCTTTTTCATTTCTGTTTCATCACATTTTGAATCATATGTTTTACTTGATCTCCTACGTGAGAATCAAGCAAAATAGAACTCTTGTTACAATGCTATTTTTTAGGATCTGCCCTATTTTATCTCTACTTCTTTTATTATAAATAAGGGATGCTTATGCATTCCAAAGGGTCGAGATTTTTTGGAATATTTAGGGGCTATTGGAAAGAAGAAAAACTTTGTGTTTTCATTCAATCATTTTGAAGAATAGGAGTCGATATTATCTTACAGACTTTGTGTTGTGGAATATATCTTACTTAAGATAGTGTTCTTATGTTCATGATCTTAAGCTATTCTTTGCATAGCATCTTAGTGTTTCTAATTATTTCAGACATTATATCTGTGATCTAAAGCTCGTATGATTATTTCGTGCTCTGTGTTTACTCGAAAGAAAATACGTTTCTCTCATTTCCTTTCTACTGTGCTTCTTTCATTGTAACAATTTCTAACCCAGTTCATTTACGAAAGAAATATCCTTGAATCGTGTGAATGTGGATTTCGGGATTCCATCCCACCCCCAATGGTTAGATTAGTGTGAATACTGTATATATCGTTTTTACTATGTTTTAGATTAGTAATAAGTAGGCAGCCTCACCTGTCTTTGAGGAGGGATTTAATCTCATATACTGTGGTTGAACTTCATATTTTGGTTTTACAAAATATCCAACCAACAATCCTAACGGCAGAAAATCAATCCTATATGTGGAAATATTGAACATCATGTACTTGTGTACATGGCTTAATTAGCACATATTCTATTCTAGATTGTCTAAACCAAAAATATTTAAAATTTTATGCACTATTTAGGACCTATCTTGCCCCAAATATAACTATATTATTAAAAAAGTAATGGTGAAGATCAATCATACTCAATTTCATATTATAGTCCCCATTCATGACCAATAGTTTAGGATAGATTACTTGCTTAAGTTAGATCTTAGGTAGATTAAAATTTATACATTAGGATATAACGCTAACAACTAAACCGCACCCCCCTCTTGCCCACCACCATAGGCCTTAGCAAATAGGTTTAGATAATTCCACATAGGTAAATAATTTAAAATGCCATAGTTTAAAGCACTAGGTTAGATCACCATATAGCCTTGTAGTAATAGGTTCAAGTTTAGTTTTAATACCTAGTAACCTTTCCAATTCCCTGAGCACCAAGTTTAGGTTATAATCAGAATTATATCAAGTAACATATCTTAGGTAGGAAATATTTTTACCTAGCTTAGGATCCCATAGGTTAGTCCTTTATAGGATTCTGGTTCTCTCCTACGCCATGAACAAGCTGAAATCCCAATTACATCAGTAGTGACCTGCCATGGTCGATTTCCAAAGACCCAAACAAAACATACCACTGAATGGAAATATTTTCACACAAAAAGAGAATTAAAGAACTTGTATCTACCAAGTTCAGTCCATATGTTTCTTAATTCATGGAATGCCAATTCATCAGTTGTTCACTCTGAACAAATTTAAAACATTCCTTGGATCACTGAAATTGATCAAAGGATGAGTCGAGTAAATAGATAAGGTTACAACTCTTAAAATCAAATTGCAATCTCACCTACAAGAAGTGAAAAAATGAATACAAGAAAACTATTCAAGTTCAGTCAAAAGATCTTAAAAGTAGAAAAGACTTATCCACATCAAGCATGATTTCCCAAAGTCAAAAGAACATATCCTAAAAAGGAAAATCACATGCCAACACTTGAAATGCAAAGGAGGAAAATAACAACTGTCAAGGGTGTTACATGATTAGAGTTTAGCATTAGTCCAACGAAAATTATAGTTCCTCCAACGGAGGAAAATCAATCCTATTTGTGGAAATTATTGAACATCATGTACTTGTGTACATGGCTTAATTAGCAAATATTATATTCTAGATTTTTAAATCAAAAAATATTTAAAATGTTATGCACTATTTAGGACCTATAGTGCTCCAAATATAACTATATTATTAAAAAACCAATGGTGAAGATCAATCATACTCAATTTCATATTATAGTTGACCGAGATGAGTAAGTGGTTTTTCATAGTTGATATGCCAGGCTTAATTGACCCATATTAGGCATTAAATCAAACCCTTTGATGTGTGATTGGAACCATAAATTACCTATTAAAATTATATTATTGTGTAACTAGTTTGAAGATGATCGAGTGATTGAGGTCACTTGTTATTATATTATTGCAATCTTTTTATGGTGCTTGATTTGCCCAATTGTGAACTAAACATAACTAATTTCATAATCAGTTTAATATGGGGTGACAATAAGGTGAATCGAGACCCAATTTACATTGTATTGTTCCAATGAGTTTGATGAGGATCAATTGGCCCCAACCGCTTACTAGATAATCACAATCAAGTACAATTTTTTAATATCTTACTCAATTTTTCTATTTTTTCTTTAATTTATATAAGATTCTTTGAATTGGTTTGATAAGGATCAATTGGTCCCTATTGCACATTATATATGGGCAATGTAATAATAGTTAAAATCTATTGTGCCTTTGGCACATATTAAGTCTCTATTGACAATATACTTATCACAATTATATGGAAAAGGATAAATTGGCCTTAATTCAATATTCATTTGATATAGTTGAGTAAATGTTTTAATATGGTATACAATTAGTGGCAATTTCACACCAAAAAAATTCTATTCCAACAATTGTTTTAATGAAGATTTAATATTGGTAACAATCACATAATGAATTAAATTAATCATGTAGTTGGTTCAATTTGTTGTGATTTATATTTTATTTGAGTGCAATCAAATCATATTTTCACAATCACTTTGAATGCATTTACTTGCCCCCAATTTTATACTACTTCAACCAATTGCATAATTGGTTGAATATGGTAAGAAAAATGAGCCAATAAATCTCCATTTGACAATATACTATCATAAATAAGTTTAATATGGCTCAATTAAACGCAATTGTGTGTCAAATAAACAAACAACAAATTTGTTTAATATGGTGTGCATATGAGGAAAATCAAGACTTACTTTATATCATATTATAGAAATTGATTTGATGATGGTGGATTATTAATTAATGGTTGCGATTGATTAAACTAGCTTGAATCATTGAGTTGCTCTACTTCTAACATCTTAAAACATTTATATATTTTTAGTAATTCATTATAATTCATCGGGAAATAGTTCTCCATTCACAAACCCTAATCATCACTTAAGAGGTTACAAAACATTTATCCTTCCATTATTATTAAAGTACCATTATATTTTGAATAATGTGGCGATCAAGACACCAAATGCAAAAATTCAAGAAGGCCAAAGTAACGCAAATGTCTCACCTCTTAATATTTCAATTCTTTAATCACTACACGAATTAGTAAAGATATTCTCTTCTCTAAAATATTGAATCATTCATTTGGTAAGGGGACATTCATTTATCCATATAAACCAATAAATAAATTCATTATATGATTTTAACATAGGAAGTAATGTGTTTATAGAGGAATAAGATACCTAATTTCAAATTAAAACACAATTGGCATGAAATCCAACACCCAACAAGGTTGAAAAGCCCACAAAGAGAACAAGGAACCTTTTTGGACCACGAGAGAAGGATTAAAATGGGCAACCCAAAAGGAAGACTTTAAGGGTAGTGATATAGCTTTAGTAGACGATACTATGGCTCTTGTAATGTTTTCATAGTGATACAAAACCATAGGAAGAGAAACAATTTGTGTATTGAAAGCAACTTTGATGAAGGAGAAACATTCATGGTGAAATAAAGAATAATGAAGAGTAAGAAAGATGACAAAAAAGTCACTAGTGCCAAAATTTACACAAAACATTTAGGACTATATAAAAATTCAAACAACAAAAAGAACACACAAACAACAACCTAATATAAACAAGTAATGAATAAACACATAAATACGATAGAACCTTAGGTATTAACTACTCTCATGCTAAAATCGAATCTATAATCCCTTCATCTTTTACTAACATGATAAACCCTTACGAGTCCACCAACTAGTTTTAACCCCTATTTTAAATGTCTTGAACATATAAGAAGCATAAAAAAGAGGAGGGAGATGTAAGGGTCCATCAACGGGATTTACTCTAACGCATGACATCAATCTCTTTCTATAGAACCTTAGACTCGGTGAAGAGGAGACGGATAAGGGCCCATTAATGGCTTTTCACTCTAAACTCTGACGTTAATCTTAATTCAATAGAAATTTGAACTCGATCTTCTTTAATGTCTAAAGCTTTATTTCATATTATTTCCATTTTCATGTTTCCTCTACCTTACTAACTTTTAATCTCTCACTGGTTTTTATAATTTAATTTTTCATATTCACAAAATTGTAATATTTAAGCATATATGAAGAGAAGCAATACTTCATTAATACCCGATATAAATTCTAAAATGGCGTCATTCGGAGGTGTTATTAGTGTTTTCATAACAACACCATTGCACCTTACGACTGACTTCGTTCATATTAGATGCAAATTAATATTCCTATAAGTAACCTCAATAAAGCTGAGGTAGAATGATTTTCCATGGCCGCGAATCTGGACCAGGACAGTTCATTTAAAAGTATTGGTTAGAAAGAAGCTTAATAAGCAAGAAACAATATTCCATCGAGTGTCAAACGTGGGTTTTTGGAAATTATGGTGCAACGTTAAATCAATGGAAAACGTCCCAACCGATTTCCTGACTTGTTACTATCATTAGTATTCTTTTTTGATGAAATAGCTCAATCATTGCGTAAATTCATATATAGAATTGATTCCAACGATTTCTGCAAGATATTCACCATAGTGGCAAATCTTTGCGATATATTCGTGTAAGAGTTAATAATAATGTTTTGTTGCAGGTCTATTTGTTGTGGGCAACGAAAACAAAAGAAGGGACTGTGGTCTCCAGAAGAAGACAATAAATTAACTGCATACTTTGCCAATCATGGGCGTGCATATTGGAGCCAAGTGCCTAAGTTAGCAGGTAACACAAAATTTGTAACCGCTTGTTTCTTAATAACATATTTTATTGCCTCACATGTAATGACCTCACCAGAGTGCTCAAGAGTTATAAGATTATTCGCTCTAAACCAAAATGTTGATCAATAAACCTTTTCCCGCATATTTATTCCTATTGTTTTTTTCCTTTTGTTACAGATTGTGAAAACAATGAATGTATAATAATTGATTGTTTTCTCAGGCTTGCAGAGATGTGGAAAAAGTTGCAGACGTCGATGGATAAACTACTTGAGACCCGGCATTAAACGAGGTGCATTCTCCCTGTTTGAAGAGAGCTTCATTATTGAAGCACATTCACTTGTTGGAAATAGGTGTTTTACCTAAACCTTACTTATACAAGCAAATTGAATTGTTAATGAGCTTACATATTAATAAATTGAATTATTAATCAATTGAAACTTAACAAAATTGGCTTGCAAATTCGAGAGCATATCACTGCCCTGCAAAAATTTAAAAATGAATTTGTGATACTTTTGACTTTTCCGCAATGTAATGTGGTGTGATGGATTTAAATTGAACAGGTGGTCAATGATTGCCAAGTTACTGCCGGGCCGAACAGACAATGAGATCAAAAATTTCTGGAATTCTTACATTAAGAAGAAGCTGATTAATATGGGTGTTAATCCCAACAATCACATACCCGCTCATTCTCTCACTGATTCCAAGATCAATAAATTGTTTACAACTTACAACAAAGATAGCTACTCTGAGAATGATACTCAAAACTGTAGTAATTCTGTCATGCAAACAGATCTCCGAACTATTAATCCAGAGACTGGAAAGGAATCTCGTTATCCTATTTGGAATTTTGATGAAGTAGCAGCAGTAAATGAGCTTCTGGGACAAAAAGATGATACTTATCATCTGACTGTGTTATCAGAAAAAGATCTGAGCTGTTATATGGAGGCAGAGATGTCAGTTTCATCCGAGTTTGGGATACATACTGAAGCTGAATTAGGAGATACGGAAAAACATTATGTTGGGAAGAATTGGGCGATCTTTGTGAAACATTGAATTGGGATGAACTCCATGCATTGATAGAAGAAGAAGAATTTACTACACTCAGCTCTGGGCACTGATAAACCATGCAGGTTTAATATTCCCACAAATTTAAGTTTCAGTTTGGAAGTTGAGTTATGGGTAAAATTGGAAGGCCACACTATACCATTAATATGGATTAGATCATCACCGCAATAAAAAAATTTAAATATTTGATATTACTTGGATTGTTTTGAATCATGCACAACGTAGTTAATGTAGTAATGAGCAATGTAAATATTTGCCTGTTCATTGTTCAATCAAAATTTTGGCACTGAGTTTGGATCACCCAAATTGAAGGAGATCCGCAGATCCAGAATTATAAAGCGATTACAATCATCTGATTTTTTTTTGGAAATACCCGTTCTTCGTTTTGTGTGGTACTTTTGGAAGACAGGTAGTCCTCTGGTGAGCTATCGGTGTTTGTTTGCGGTTGGTTCATCAATTGGGTTATTGTTTTAAGATGTTTCGTGTTTGAACTTGTACATCTATAGTGAGCTCCTTTCAATATCCCTCCATTAACAATAATACAAAAAGAATAAACCTTTCGGCCTTTAGCTTTTTAGAGATTAAAAATTAAAAATAACATCCATTTCTTCACTCATAATGTGGTTGTTTCATTCGAAAGAAAACATTCGTGAATGGTCTGTTTTGGAAGGGAATTCGAGGATCTATAGAAACTACAGACAACAATACAAGAATAAAACGCAACAGATTTTAATGAAAGATTTGGAATAGGGAAAGAAAGAAAAACTATAGAAATTTATAATAGCAAAATAAATCAACAACTTGGGCTTCAAATTGCTTCAGCAATGCATTTATATTTGCCAAGAATGAACAGCAGCTACAGCTGCACACAAAACCTTCATTCATACAACAACAACTTGCAATGAAGTTTTCTTTCATAAAAACAGTCCAGACTTGAGCTGGGACTGCGCACTCTTTTCTTCTTCTCCTAAATCTGATTTTCCCTTCTTTCTATATGCAATTACACAATAAAACATGAGACATTAATAATATTCACCTCCACAAAAACTTGCCTTACAAGGCAGCACAAAATCTCTGACAAGAGATAATCAAGGGATTTTTCAACAAAAAGTAAATATGCAACTGTCATAATTAAATACAAATCTGTGATGTCAATGAACTAAATCTGGGGGAAGACAAAAATTAGTTTCACATTTAATGCCCAGTTGATTTTCCAAAAGTTACCCTTAATTATGAACAGTTGAAGATCATCTAAAACTGGTATAAAGTTTGTTCAAAAGATGTAACATTTCTGGAGCTTACTGACATTTTTTCGGAGTTGCTAACTTGTGCAAAGTCACAAACTCCTAAGCCACTTCGTAAATACTCAAATGTCTCTTTTGCCAACAGTTTGTAAATATGTCAGCCAACTGATCTTTAGACCTACAAAAATCAAGACAAATTTCTTTGTTGCTTACAAGCTCTCTGATAAAATGATACCTCGTATCAATATGCTTAGTTCTCTTGTGAAACACATGATTTTTAGATAATGTTATGGCTGAACTATTATCAAAGAATATTGTAGTGGCTTATTTTTGATCATGCATCAAATCTTTCAACATCCTTCGCATCCAAATAACTTGACACACAACACTAGTGGTTGCCACATACTCAGCTTCAGCTAAAGAAAGAGTCACAATGGGTTGTTTCTTTGATGCGCATGCCACAACACCTGTACCAATGTGAAAAGTATACCTGTAAGTAATTTTTCTATGATCTATGTTGCCCCACAATCACTATCGGTGTACCCAATAAGGCTGAAATCATCAAAAGTGGAATATGATATACCAAAATCTTTTGTACAACTTACATACCTCAATATTCTGTTACACCGCCAATGTGAGTCTTTTGGATACTCCATAAACCTTGAAGTCAAACTTACACTGTACACATAATATCGGGCCTTGTGGTTATTAAGTACATAAGGCTTCCAACCAGCCTTTTGAACAATGTAGAATCTGCACATGCCCCATCATCTTCCTTGCTTTATTTCATTTCTTTCATAACCGGTGTTGGGGATACCTTATACTTTTCCATATTAAATCTATTCAAAACTTCATTTGCATATTTAGATTGAGAAATAAATATACCATCATTGGATTGATGGACTTCAATCCCCAAAAAATACTTCATAAGACCAAATTAGTCATTTCAAATTCATTGTTCATTATTGATTTGAAAGAATCTATGTTTAGATCATTGGTAAAGATTAGATGATCCACATACAAGAAAACAATTAAAATGTTACCTTGCTTGTTTAATTCGATGTACAATGTTGGTTCGCAACTGCTTCTTTGGAAACCATTTTGAATGAGATAGGAGTCAATGTTGTTGTACCTAGCTATTGGAGTTTGCTTTAATCCATAGAGTGTATTCTTCACCTAAACACCTTGTCTTCATGACTTGGTATCTCATAGCCTTGTGGTTATTTCACACACACTTCCTCTAAATAGACATTAAAAATGCAGACTTTATATCCATTTGATATACAGGCCACTTATTGTGGGCAGCAATAGTTAATACAGTCCTAACTATGTCCAATCGAGCAATAAGAGAAAAATTCTCATTGAATTCTATGCTGGGTTATTATGTAAAGCCCCTTGCAACTAGCCTTGATTTATGCTTTTGCACATTTCCATCGGCATCTTGTTTAGTCTTATAAATCCAATTGACACTAATGACATCTTTTCCTTGAGGAAAATTAACCAATTCCCATGTTAGGTTCTTCTCAATGGATTCAATGTCCTCATCCATGGCTTGTGCCCATATATCATTACTCATATCCTATTCAAATGTTAATGGATCATTACTATGAGAAAATAAAGAAAAATATAAAAATGAATTTGTTGTGTCAACATTATACAACTCACTCAAACTCTTTGTTTTTCCTGGGATCATGCTTACTAGATTTGGATCCGGAGATGAAGAACTACTTGGAGTGTTAGATGGCGTTGCTCCAGGGATACTATACATACCCAAAATTGTAGGGTACTGCACAACCAGAACGATGTTACACATGCCCCAATGATGATATAGATCTCCTTATAAGGTGTTCGGAATCCAGAAAGGCTCGCCATGTATACACTTGTATCCCACATGCCCCGCTCGGCCTCTACATGCTTTGTTTCTCCCTTTCCCCCTATTTTCTTTCTTTTTTAGCTTTAGTGACGAAATCACCGCCCGCCGGGCGGCGGTCCGTGATCGCACCGAGGACAGGAGGTGGTCTCGTAACCACCACCCTACACAGGGCGGAAGTTTTGTTCGCATTTTCTAGATTCTTCCGATGATCGTGTCAAACATAAATCTTGAAATTTACATGCTTTCTTCAACAACTTTGGCTTGCATTAATGTTTTTGGTCCCTTGGTAATAGTGTTTTTCCTTTGTTTATAGTAAAAGAGATCAAATGGGAGTTACCCTCTAGTAAATGCATTGGTTATAAATAGCCAGCTTGTTTTCAAGCAAATGGCCCCTCATCTTCTCAATTCTCTTATTCAGTATTTCAATTTCTTGCTTAGAATTCTATCAATTTCATGTTTTTCTTCCATTGTTGGTCTTTTAGAGGTCATATAATCTTCTTGTTTCAGTCTTGTTCCATTGTTGCTTCATACAATTAGTTTAGCATAGAATAGCTTCATTTCTAGACTAGAATCCATTAAAGTTGTAGGTTTTGTTTTGTCACAAGGATAGATTCTAAAACTCTCGGTACACTTGTGTTGTATTCCCATGCAATAAATCCTGTTAGGAATTGCATAGTCAAGCTCTGTTCACTTGCGCTATCCCTCTCCTACTCGCATTGTATTTGGTCTATATCCAAAGCTGCCATTGTTCGAATGCTATCTTTTGTTGATACTATCATATACACACTTTTTGGATTCATGAGGACATGAAGGAACGAGGAGATCACACTGAGGGGATGAAATCACACACAACTAGATTTACCACTATTCTGTAAATACCAGGTTTGAGCTATCAAAGTTCTAGTTACAACATATCAAATAGAGTAGTGAATTATTTCATTTCAGTTAAAATTTCACTCTCAATATCACCAGGGAAGTTGTGGGGATTGATAGTTTCTAAGAAACTATGATTCATTCCTCACTTCTGAGGTAGGATCAAGAGCCTTTCAATTTAATATATTTAGTTGCTTAGATATTTAGGATAAAATCACAACTGCACAGGCAAATAGCCATACCAGGCTACTTTGCTTGTTTTTATTCTGTTACTAGATTAGTTGTCCATTTTATAAATATACTAGAGTAGCTGCTCTTCAATTTCATTGAAATACATCATTTAAAAATACAAAAATAGAAGGATGCTTGCATAGTGTAAATACCTCTTTCGTAATCAGTTTATTAATTTTAGTTAAAAGTTGAATCATTTTGTATGACAATCATAGGACCTAGAGAGCCTAGAGAGTATATATTTGAACCCATAGTGCCTCAGCCAAATCTACCCACAACATTAGTTGATATAGATCAAGACCTCAGGATATAGGTATTTCGAGAAACAACAAACTTACAAGCAATTAGTGAGAAACTAAGAGGATTAAACATTGAAGACGACAAAGCTTACACATTTTGGTCAAACCATCCTAACTATAGACTACCTTGATAAAACATCTAAATGACTGTGCAAGGATTTGAAAGAGAGCAAACATTTGGTTGTGATCCTTTGGTTCCACAACTTGACACAGAGACCTCCTCATTGACATAGATACTAGCTTATGCATTCAAGTTGCCAGAACACCTGTTAGGTACTCGAGAAAATTATACAACTTCTGGTTCTAAACATAGAGGTTGAAAAGGCATACGATTACTGGATAGTTGGGAGAAGGGATTGATTCTTCACATGACCATAATAGGTCCACAACAACCACGAACTCATGGTTGTGATCCCCAAGTTCCACAACCCAACGGGCCTACAAATCAGTTAAGTATTGACACTTTGGTTTAAGAATGATGGTATTTAGATTGTCACCACTCCCGAGATATTATAGTACAGTTCTCTGTATTAAACATAGAAGCTAATCAATCTAATATTTTCTAGGCTATACCAGAAAACCACCCATAGTTAACTGCGAACCCACTAAATCACCCATCACCATTTTATGACCTTGTCTGGAGATATATACGAAGCTCCCACAGGTCACTTCCCACGTATCCAACAACCAAGAAACAGGATCTCGGAAGAGCTCAATATTGATTGGAGCCTCCGAGCATCCATTGTATCTAAACAAACCATTACACCAATTCAGGTTAGGAGGGCTTTCTTCACCTTAAATTCATAGATTCCATTATTGTGTATTGAGGATATAAGATTACTCGATTAGCTTGTCTGTATCTATTCGCATTCAACATTCACCGACTGTCTCGACACGACCTTGAGAGGTCAGGTACGAGGAAGAGGTACTTGTAGATTCCCATGCTTGCATGTCACTTTTCCATCGCATGCATACCAATTGATGTAGATGTTGGTGTAGATGCTTATGAAGTTTGTTTCCCTGTTGGAGTGGACAACAACCTTGAAGATCTCCTTGGTGTGATTGAAGGTGTAGCTTGAGTTGCAACTTGTGGTACCATCTCGGGATTGGAAGGAGCTACTATTTGAGTTATATCTGGTGTTAGAAACACTTCACCTGCCATATTGTCATTAAGGATAGCAGCCATGCAATTCTTACATTCCTCTTTATGCTTTCATCCCATGCTTCATCCTCCATAAACTGAACATCACAACTGATTATAACTTTCCTATTGATAGGATCAAACAACTTATATGCTTTTGTTTCCTCTGAGTAACCAACAAATATACATTTTTTCCCTTACTATCTAACTTCTTTCTCAACTCATCTAGAATATGCGCATGTGCAATGCATGCAAATGCCTTCAAATGAGAGACACTATGTTTCCTTCCTGTCCAATCCTCTTGAGGAAATTTGTTCCTTACACTTTTTGTTGAGAGCCTATTCATGATGTAAACAGAAGTTTCCACTGCCTCAACCCAATATTCATTAGGTAGGTGTTTGGCTACCATCATGCTACGAGCCATCTCCATAATTGTTCGGTTCTTCTTCTCCACCACACCGTTTTCGAGGTGTAAAACAAGTTGTAAATTATTTGTGTATGCCATGAGATCTATAAAAATTTAGAAACTCATTAGATATAAATTCACCACCTCTATCCATCCTTAGAACCTTGATGTAGTAGCCACTTTGCTTCTCCACAAGTGCCTTGAACTGCTAGAAATAAGAAAATGCATCATATTTGTGTTTTAAGAAATAAACCCAAGTTTTTCTTGTGAAATCATCAATAAAAGTAAGAAAATAAGTGCATCCTCCTATAGACGGTGTTTGCATTTTCCCACAAATATCTGAATGCACAATCTCAAGTGGTGCTCTAGCTCTATTTGACTGGCCAACTAGAAATGACTCTCTATGTTGTTTTCCCATAATACATCCTTCACAAACTCTTTCTGGTTTCTCAATTAATGGCAAACCTTTCACCATATTCTTCATATGTAGTAGTTTCAGTGCTCCAAAATATAAATTCCCAAATCTAAAATGCCATAACCAAGACTCATCCTTTACCACTGATTGAAATGCTTGAGTTTCTACAGAACAATCCTTTTCTTCTTTAGAGTTTTTAGAGCTATTTTGAACATTTCCGTAGCTGTCTTGAAATTTTCCATAGCTTTCTTTGGCTACTGCTGATTTTGTATCTTCTACCTTAAAGGATGCTCCAAAATTTACATTATTTGTTTCATGAACATTTTCGTAGTTGTCTTGAACTTTTTTGTAGTTGTCTTTGGCTACTGCTGATTTTGTATCTTCTACCTTAAAGGATGCTCCAAAATTTACACTATTTGTCTCATGAACAACTTGAGCTATTTTTTCTTTCATAGTTGGCCTTATTTTTAATGGAAACATGTAGTTTATAGTCATCTGTATCTTGGCAATAATCATATTGCTTGGAATCTTGTCGAAAATAACACACTCATTGTTTTCCATATACGCCTATAGCTCTGTTGTATCAATTTTCCAATACTCATTAAGTTGTGTTTTAAACAAGCAACATAATATACATTAGGAATAACTTTTAGCTCCACCTTTTAGTTAGAATATTAATTGTACCTTTACCCAAAAAAGTGACCGTGTTGTTGTTACCAAGTGTAACATCAGTTTGAACTGATTCATCCAAGATAGAAAATAAATCTTTATTACCTGTCATGTGATTATTAAAGCCCAAATATAAATACCATATGTCACATGGGATTTCTTGAACAACATTACACTCAACTGGAGAGTTTGTAGGGATTGCTTCAACAATCTTAGTGCATGCAATGAACATGTTGCCTGTGAGAGTGTTGTTTGGCTGATTTTGACCTTGCTTCTGCTAATCATATTGTTTTTTCTTACATTCATGAGCATAATGCCCAAAATTCTTACAATAGTGACACTGAATGTGTGACTTGTCAAATCTTTGGCCACTTGGATGACTAAAATTCTGATTTTGACCTCTACCACTAACATTTATAGGATTGCTACCATATCCACCTCTAGGAGAACTTCTCCCTCTACCTCTAGGACTGAAACTCCTCCTTCCTCTTCCATGAGTTATAGATAACTAAGATGAAAATGCATTTTCAACTGAAGTATTTGATCTATTCAGTCTATATTCATGATTGATAAGAGAGGCATGAAGTTCATCAACACTAAACTGACTCAAATATTTGGTTT
The DNA here is from genome assembly GCA_018340775.1 of Taxus wallichiana var. yunnanensis. Taxonomy (NCBI): domain Eukaryota; kingdom Viridiplantae; phylum Streptophyta; class Pinopsida; order Cupressales; family Taxaceae; genus Taxus; species Taxus wallichiana. Next base: position 628,205,330 of record CM031239.1, read on the forward strand.
CCTCTAGAGCCACAACTACAGAATCAAATTTAGAAGGGAGACTCCTAAGAACCTTCTCAACAACCTTCCTATCCTCTATGACCTCTCCATGGGACTTGATTTGATTAATTAGACCAACAACATGAGTAAAGAAATATTCTACCAAATTTGAGTTTCTCATTAACAAATTTTTAAACTTGTCCATACCTTGATACGTAATCTAGAGTGTGTCCCATGCTTCCTTGGCTTGCTTTTCTAGCTGCAACTCTTGGGAGTATGCTCTCATGCATTGCTTGATGGATATAAAATAGTGCTTTCCCATCCTTCTTCCTCTATTCCTTCAAGGCGTCCTTTTGAGCTTGTGTAAGAGCATTATATGTTGCCTAGTCTACTGGTTCCTGGTAACCATTTTCAACCATTTCCCAAATTTCTTGAGACCGAAACAAAGCTTTCATGGTCAAAGACCAATATTCATAATTTTTTCCTGTGAAAATCAGAGTTTGCACACTAACCAGGGATGCGCCAGATGTAGAAGCCATTAATGGCTGCCAAATGAAAAACTAAAAACCTAGAAAAGAAATAGAAGAGAGATTAGCTTTGGCTTTGATACCATTAAGGGAATTCAAGGATCTTTAGAAACTACGTACAACAATACAAGAATAAAACGTAGTAAATTTTAATGAAATATTTGGAACAGGGAAAGAAAGGAAAACTATAGAAATTTATAACAACAAAATAAATCAATAACTTGGGCTTCAAATTGCTTCAACAATGCATTTATATTTTCCAAGAATGAACAATAACTACAGCCACACACAAAACCTTCATTCATACAACAACTTGTAATGAAGTTTTCTTTCATCAAAAATAGTCCAGACTTGAGTTGGGGCTGCATACTCTTTTCTTCTTCTCCTAAATCTAAATTTTCCTCCTTTTTTCTATATGCAATTACACAATAAAACATGAGACATTAATAATATTCACCTCCATAAAAACTTGCCTTACAAGGCAACACAAAATCTCTGACAAGAGATAATCAAGGATATTTTAAAACCAAAAAGTAAATATGCCGCTGTCATAATTAAATACAAATTTGTAATGTCAGTGAACTAAATCTTGGGGAAGACAAAAATTAGTTTCACATTTAATGCCCAGTTGATTTTCCAACAGTTTTGATATGGGGTTATAAGCGATATCTTCTTGTCCAAATACAACCACTTGCTCCTCGGTGAAGTAAAAATATTCTTCCGGAAGGGTCAGTAGATCCTTGTTCGCATATTTTTAGAAAATAAGGCTTGTTATGTTAATGTTAGTTGTTTTTTCTTCCTTAATCCATGGTCAATCAACAGACACTTTAATTTAATTCATGCAACAACAGTTTCTATTTTAAACTGGAGTGTCTATTTCAAATTGTGTAAACTGTAAATTAATTTTTGTCACTCCTCTTTTAACTGCACGCTTATTGTTGATGTGGTTATTATTAACAATTCATTCTTTGCATTGTAATTAGATAAATTAATAGAAAATTATTTTTGATCATTTATCCATTCTTTTTTATTTTAAATCTGCATGTTTTCCCTTCTTTTCTAGTTAGATCTGAGTTGACTTTTGTAGGTTTAGTTGAAATTTTACATGGTACTAGAACATGTTTTGAGCTGGGAAGAAGGATATATATATATATATATATATATAGTAATTAAATATCGGTGTTATTGAAAAGATTGGAATTTTCAGCCTCTCCTATTCTCACACCATAAACTTATTTTGATTGGAAGCCGAGAGATTCTTCTTTAGCTTAGAATTAGAAGCCTCTATCACATAGTTATGAATATGGAGGTTACCCAATCCTCGCAATCGAAAAGACTAAATAATTCAAGCACATGGATGAAGCATTTGGTCTACTATGCTTATACATCTCTCCATAATTTTTGTTTCATGTTGAGGCAAGTTTGGACTACATTGGAGGGTCTATTTGGAAAACAAGATGAGATGCAGGTCATATCCTTGAAAATGAGCTCAACTCATTGGATCCAAGGAGTTTTGATAACATTCAAGATTTCTTCAAAAATACAAGGCCTTATTGTTTAAATTGAAATGTTGTGGTATTGAAAAATCCAAGGAAGAAGGAAAATTAATCCTAGTTATTCTATCAAATTTGGGTCCATAATATTCATTATTTATCTCTACTTTCCACACACAAAGGATCGAATAGGAGAAACTTGGAAAATTCCCACACTGGATACCTTCATTGAGTCTCTAATACATGAGCAAGATAAGCTTATAAAAATGGGCACATTGAAGAATTCCAAAGATCATGCACTTGTTGTGCATGCAAGTGAGAAGAACAATTGCAATTCAAAGGCAAAGCGAATAAGGATTCAGATCCAAGATAATAAGGAAAGCCCAAACCTCCAGATGGATCTATAGGCTCAAAAGAAAAGAAGGAAAAAAGGGAAATTCAAAGTTCTCTATTGCAACCATGGTTACTAGCAAGAATAATCACCCATGAAGAATAACATTGATCTCATTCCGTAGTCACTACAATAGCATAATCTTGGTAGCCTTATCATAGAAAGTGCGAAGAAGCGGGGAAAAAAGTAGTAGAAATAAGAGACAATGCTCATTCCTTGATTGATATTCATTCTTCTTCAAATTCATGGATCATAGACTCTGGAGCTTCACACCACATGGCAGCCACAAAATATTATCTTTCTTCTTTGAAACCTTATACTAGTTCTCTTATTCTCATGCGAGATGGTTCTCCTATAGAGGAAACTGGAATAGGGAGGATGGAGGTTGGAATTGGAATTTTTGATCTTCTTTCTGTGTATCGAATGACAAATACTGAAATTGGTAAGAGATTTGAATTCACACCAAATTTAGTGAGCATATATGACATGAAAGACAACTCCGAAATTGTTTCGATAAGGTGAATCATCAATCTCATCTATACACTTTCTCTAAATTTGTTTCTAAATCAGATTCCACTTTACTACTAACACATGCAAATGATGAAAGTATAATTTGGCATGAAATATTTGGACATCTGAATTTTAGATATATGCAACAACTTAGCAAACAATAGATGGTGAAAGGCTTGCCTACCATAGAATTTTCTGATGGAGTTTGTGAAGGTTGTAGTCTTGGAAAGAATCCACAAGAAAAGTTTCCAAAGGGGCATGCATGGAGAGCCTCCATTAGAGCTTCTTCATAGTGGTCTTATGATCCCATTTCCTGTACCATCCATGAGCTAAGATAAATATTTTCTAACATTCATTAATGATTGCACACAATATCCATGGGTATATTTTCTCAAATTCTAGTCTAAAGTGTTTAAACATCTCAAGATCTTCAAAGCTCATGTAGAGAAGCAGTATGGGAAAATGATCAAGATCCTATGCATAGATAATGGGGGGATTATGTCAACAATGATGTCCAACATTTTTGTGATGAAGTAGGAATACAATTGCAGAACACAGTTCCTTACACTCCACAATAGAATGGGGTAGCTGAGAGGAAGAACTGATCTTTGAAAGATATATAAAGTTGTATGTTGTATGCAAGGACTCTTCCCTCCAAATTATGGGATGAAGCAATCAATTGTGCTTCATACATACAAAATAGATCTCCTCACAAATCCATCATAGGGAAAACACCTTTACAAGCATGGAGTGGTAGGCAACCGGAAGTCACACATTTCCACATTTTTGGATCACATGCATGGGCCCGTATTCCTGCAGACAAGAGGAAGGATTTGGATCCTAAAAGCAAAGAATGCATATTTGTTGGATATCCAGATGGTGTGAAGGGTTATATATTGCTATATCTTTCTACATAAATGCTCTTCATTGAGAGGAGTGTCTATTTTGACAAAATTCCCATACAATCATCTCGGGAGCAACACGCCACCACTTCGTGCTACCTATTCTTTATGATCTCAAGGATGATGCATGTAATCATGTTGATCTCATTTTAAATACATCGAATCTGAATTAGATGAACATGCAAATGCATGTGGAGACCCAAATCCAAATCCAAATCCCAATTGGGATTCTAGTGATGATTCAAGTATCTCCTATGAGAAATCAAAGAACAGGAGCTTGGTTGATATTTATGGTGTGCCTCATGAATTTTCTACTACCGATCCATCATTATGCCAATGCATGCCTATGTGATTCAAGCATCTGATCCTCAAACTTATCAAGATGCTATAGGAATCCTCATTGGGAAGCAACCATGGATGAGGAGTACAATTCTCTCATTATGAATCAAACTTGGGACTTGGTTCCACTTCCATCTAATTGCAAGCTTGTAAGGTGTAAGTGGATCTACAGAATAAAGAAAAAAATAGATGGTCTAGTCGGAAAAAAAAAAGCAAGGCTTCTATCCATAGGTTTTCATCAAGTTCATGGCATTGATTATGACAAGACTTTTTCTCTCAAGTTCTAAAATGGACTCCATTCGATTGGCTCTTGCCATTGTAGCATCATGAAGGTGGGAGATTCATCACATGGATGTGAAACATGCATTTCTTCATGGAAATCTTGAGGTGGATATATACATGGAGTATCCTCAAGGGTATGTTCAAAATTCCTCATTAGTATGCAAACTGAAGAAGTCCCTATATGGCCTCAAACAGGCACCAAGAGCTTGGTATGCCAAAATGGATTCTTACCTTTTGTCTCAAAATTTAATGTGATGCAAATCTGATCCAAATGTTTATATGTTGAGAACATCGACTCTTTTTTGCTCATAGTTCTCTATGTAGATGATTTGCTAATAACAGGTGATTCACCACATCCATTCCTACAACTAAAGCATCTCTACATGATAGATTTTCCATGACAGATATGGGTCTCCTCATATTTTTCTCGGTCTTGAAATCAGCCATAATGAATCAGGTGTCCAAGTTTCTCAATCCAAGTATGCGAGGGATCTCTTGGCTCGATTTCACATGAGTGATTGTAAGCCAACAATCACACCTTTCCTGTCGGGGGTAAAGCTTGAGGATGGCTAGGATACACCATTGGTTGATTGCACACTCTACCATCAACTTGTGGGGAGTCTTCTTTATCTCACTCACTCTCGTCCAAATCTATCATATGTAGTGGGTGTTGTTTCCAGATACATGCAGGAGCCTCATGAGCTACACTAGAAAGCTATGAAGCGAATACTTCACTATGTTTAGGGAACCATCAGCTATGGGATTCATTATTCTAGTTGGATGTACTTTGGATCTCATTGGCTATACTGATTCTGATTGGGCTGGTGATAGCATTGAGCACAAGTCCACTTTAGGATATGTTCTTAGTTTGGGATCAGGCCCTATTTTTTGGTCAAGCAAGAAGCAATCTTCCATTGCTTTATCATCAATAGAGGCTGAATATAGAGTTGTGGTAAAAATACCATTCAAGACATTTGGCTGAAAAATTTCCTAATTGATCTTGGTATCCTCTTTCATTGTCCAACTATCATTTGGTGTGATAATCAAAGTATAATGAAGCTTTGCAGAGATCCCATATAGTGACAATGGACCAAACACATCGAGATCCACATGCACTTCATCTGCAAATTGATACATGATGGTGTAATCGACTTGCAAGATCTTGTGCCACTTCGAAAAAAATTACCGAAATCTTCATGAAGAAATTCACCAAGCAAAAGTTTCACGTTCTGCGAGATCTTATTGGGGTAAAGGAAACTACATGACAATAGTTATCATGCACAATTAGTGCATTTTTCTAGGGGTATTTTATTCCCACAGGGTTTTTTCTCTTTCCTCTTTTTTGTCTCCTTAGTTATAATTAAAGGGGGGTGTTAGTGTTAGCTGCTTCTTCCACCTTAATCTATGGTCAATCAGCAGAAAATTTAAGCTAAATCATGCAACAACAATTTCTATTTTAAACAAGAGTATCTATTTTAAACCGTGTAAACTGCAAATTAATTTTTGTCACTCCTGTTTTAACTGCACCCTTTTTGTTTTTGTGTTTCTTATTAATAATTCATTCTTTGCATTGTAATTAGCTCAATTAATAGAAAATTGTTATTGATCATTGCTCTATTCTTTTTTGTTTTAAATCTACATGTTTTCCCTTCTTTTCTAGCTAGATCTGAGTGACTTTTTGTAGGTTTAGCTAAAAATTTACATGCTATTCTTATTGGTGTTGCTGCCTATGGATGAGAGCGCATTTAATTTCCCAAAGCGCACAAGAGCATGGAATCTGTTTGAAAAATTCAAACATACTAAATACATAAAACTCAATCCCCTTAATGAAACAAAATTATCATCATGAAATCAACACAATCAAGGGAAGCATTGTTAGAAAAACTATGGTTGTTGATAAACTAGAACATGAAAAATACAACAATAACAAAACAAAGAAAATGTAAAATAACTTCATATTGATTCCAAAACAGCTTAGTGCAAAGATTTTAGAGCTCTTTGCTTCACTTTTTGCTGATGGTATTTAATTTAAGTCGCGTTGTGTATTTCTAGGCTACTAGTCTTTCCTTTGTTAATGTTGTTTCGTTTTCTTACCCTAACATTGTTCTATGCCCTGTCGCTGATCTGTTTTGTAATCTATGCGCATGCATCTATATTCTTTCTGTAATTTTTAATCTCCTTTTCGTTTATCTATATTGTAGTGGGTAATATTAAAGACAAAAATAATTTTTCTAACACTAATAAATTTCCCTCTCAAAATAGATTTTAACAAATCTGTTAGTCACAATTTCCTATCTTATATAGTTTAATGTTGTAGAAAATTAATATAATCTATAAAGGGTTAGCAATTATGTCTATGTATGTAAGCATTAGACTGATAAATGCCCCAATTTCCTTCTTCAATTATGCCATTTGTTCAAGAAGAAAATTTAACGAGTTTAACTTCGCTTGCCTTGATTGGAATTGAATTGTAATGATTGGTGGACAATTTTTGTGAGGCTCTCCAAAATTTTAAAGGAGGACATAAAATATATAAGAATAAAGTAAATTATAAATATTACATAAGAATATTTTGTTAATCTTATATTACTATGGGCTCATAACAATTTTTTGTGACACATATGCTATTCTCAAATGCAACAAGAAATCTATTAAATTTTTGAAAAATGTTATTGAAGAAAAGTTTTAAAATGTTGTCTAGAAATTATTTAGAATTAGTTTTAATGTTTTAAGTATTTAATATATAAATATATATCAAAGTGGGAAATTGTAATTCACAATATTAATAAAGTTATAATGTAATAAATTTATGATAAAAGAATTATAAAAGTATTGAGTGTAACATGCGTGATAAGAAAAGTAATAAATATAATGACATCATGCATTCTTGAATTGGTGGCATGTATTTATTAAAAATTTGTTTTGAAAATGAAGAAAATTTAATTTATACGTTAAATGATCATGTTAAAGATGTCATACTTGTTGTGACACTTGTTGATTTAAGATTTTTCTTTCAAATAATCAATATGCTATGTTCATTAAAATTGACTTTGGAAAAACCTATGACAAGATTTAATGGTTATTTATTATTTACATGCTTCAACCCCTTAGCTTTGGCCCTATCTTCATTCAATCTGTCTGAATGATTTTTTCCAATGCCTCTTCCCAAATCACCATTAATGGTTTTAACTCTGAGCCTTTCAGTGTATTCCGCTCTATTCGCCACAGTAGTGGCCACCTCTTCTTACATCACTTTATTAGCTGACTCATTTACTTTTGCTAGATTATGAACATGGATTTTTGTAGTATTTGGATACTATGTAGTTTCATTATGGATGATTTGGTGACACATGTGATGATTAGGCTGCGTAACATCATTCTAACATTATGATCATTACCTTAGCTTCTTGAATTATATGGTTTTGGATATCAACAGGTTGTGATACAGTTGGTTTTATTTCATATATGATGGATGGATGTATGATTTTTTGTATACTTTGATATCATTGGTTGATAATGGCTAATTGAATGTTTTCATGTAAGTGCTTAGATGGATAATATAACTTGAGTTAATATGGATGTATGTGGTTAGTGCTTAGCTATTTCATATTGACATTGATTGTGGTGTAGTTAGAATGATTATACATGATTGACTTATTGATATTATTTATTTAATATATTGTATCAAGTAGGTATGTTTAATGTGTGAATTGAGTGTGTAGATTATAGGGAATAAAGGAGAACGTGGGTTTTAGAGTTGTACCTCAAGTTGCATGCTGCAGATGATTTCATTGAGTCCTTTAGCCATGCTTGGTTTTTGTGTAGCCTGTGTGTATGTGGCGTATTCATGATTGGACACCATTGGTGATTCCTAATGTATTTATGTTAATTTAATTTTGTTTAAGCCTTGTGATAAACTAGTTTAGGGACCTAATGGTCCCACATCCATTAGAGATGTTTTATGTTAGTTAATTTGTTTTTAGTTGTTTGGGACCACCTAATTATCATTTGGGTGGGCCCCACCACCTCTTCTTTTGAGCCACTTTACCCAATCTCGAATTTGGGGTAGAAAAGACATTTGTAAGCGTCTCCCTTACATGGAAATGAGCCACTTGAGCACTCCCTATAGGTCGAGGGGTTTATTTTAAATGTCAAATGATATTTTCCTCCAAAATGACGCCTCTTGTGTCACCATCTTGTAAGTGTGGTTGATTCTTTTGATTTTTTTAAAAGTTGAAGTTTGTTGGATTATTGGCATTTTATGGAACTTGGGAGATTACCTCCTAAATGTATTTTTTTATACTTATGTGATTTTGGGAATCTTTTGTTGGAGGATGAGATGTGTGACACATCTCACCCTCTCATTTTTTAGAATTGGTGACTTGTTCTTATCTTTATACTTCCTCGTGGAGAGGGTGGAGACTTCGGCTTCTCATTTTTCGCTATTGGGGTTTGGAACTTGGGTGAGCTTGTTGTGCTGAAATTTTTATTGCTAGTTTGAGGTAGGTTTCATACCTCTTTTTTTTTGTTTCTATAACATAATGGGAAATGAAAAATGGTTGTTTAAAATCTTGTATGTTGCAAGTTGTTTGTGGGTGTCCTTTGTAATTCTTGTTCATTTCATTTTCTATATTCATCCTACTTTTGTGGTGGATTTTATAATTGTATAAGGAAGAGAGAGGAAAACCCCTCTTACGCCACATGACTTGATGGGAAAGACATGATGGTTCTTATTTTTAATCCTCCCTTCATATTGTTTGATGTGGATGAAGGGTGGTTCATATGGTTTGAACGTCCTTCTCCATCCTTGGCTCAAACCATGCTGGTTTGAAAATCCTCCCAAGGAAGCTTGATGTTGAGGATGGAGTGATAAGGAGGGTATTTGAATGAAGCGATAAGGAGAGTATTTTGGAGATTTTTATAGCGTTCTTATGGTTGGTGCACATTATGGATTTTTATGGGCTCATTGCCACTCTTTTCCTTAGAGGAAAAAATGGAGTTATCCTCTTGTGACTTTGTTGTTCATTTGGTGGCTATGTTTTGAAAATTATGTGTGTGTGTGTGTGTGTGTTTGTGTGATTATCACCCTTTATCCTAATTTACTTGTGCAAACTTGAGGCATGTATTATGTCTCTCCCATGGTCATGGAGGAAGGATAACATGTCGTTCATTGGGTGGAGATGGAATGTGATGATGCATTTGGTTGGGAGGAAAATGGGACCCCTTTATCTTGTGCTCAAGACTCTCTTATAGTGTGGAATCTTGTAAAAATAGAATTGGAGCATGTAAGAAAAGTTGGAAAATTTGGCATGTTGTTCGAATTTGGGAGGCTTATCCTCTTGCATTTTAGTATGCTTTTTTTTATGTTGTAATAATTGTTATTTCTTCTTCTATCTTCTGAAGAAGCTTGAATACTTGCACTTGTAATCTTGAGTCATTTAATCCTATCTTTGATAAGAAGGATTGATATTTTGTAAACTTTCTCTACATGTTGTAATAGTCTCCTATCCTTGATTTTTTTGCATGTTTTGTAAACCTTGTTTAATGGAAGTTTTGGGTATGTTTTCATCCTGTTGGAAAAAACATTGTAAGACTTGGATTTTGGGATTGGGAGGTTTTTATCATTTGTATTGTAAAGAATTTTTGAAGGAATGGATGAATGTTGAGTTCTAATAAATTTTTTATTCATATTCTATATGAATAGTTTATTCTATTTAGAGGAAAGAGTTCCATTTATATGTTCATTTTGTTATGAAATGACATTCCATCTTGTGTGAGTTTTGAATAAAAATAGATTTTTGTTGCTTTTCTAAGCATATCTTATTAGTAAAATATAAAGTCATATTGGGGCTTTTAGCTTTGTATTAAAAGATTATTTTGTTCTATTCTTTTCTCTTATTATGTTAAAATTTTGAGAATGGTATTATGTCAACCATGTTGTAGATTTATTTAATTCTTCCTCTTTTTTTTCAAGAAATATCGTGGTAGGAGAGAATCAATAAAACATTTTGTGAAAAATCCTTTTAGTTAAAATCTCTTACATTTTGTATTGTAAAAGAGGGAATAATTTTAAATATATTATTTTACTCTTGAAATTATTATGCCACTGTCTTATTTGTAAGAGTTTTTTTCTTAAAAGAAGCTAAGAAAGGAGTTTTACTAAGATTAGTTTTAGCAATGCTTTCCATCCTTATTATCTCTATTAGATATTTCAAACCAGATTTAAGGAATGTCTTTTAGACACACACACACACACACACACACGCACACACACACACACACACACACACACACACACACACACACACACACACACACACACACACACACACACACACACACACACACACACACACACACACACACACACACACACACACTTATATGATTTAATAGTTTTATAAAAAAGGGGTTCATAGAGAATTCAATTTTTATTTATTTTTGGTGTTTATCAAAGTTTGGTGAAGGGAGGAGGATTTGGGACAGGCCATGACATGCCCCTCCCCTCCCCCTCCCTTGCCTTGCATTGTGGGTGGTGTGGTTGTAGCCACACCACCGTGCTTTTCCTTTGTCTCCCTATAGTCACCCCCTCTGCAACCTCCTAACTCCACTCTCCCCCTTGCATTCCTTTGACCGCCACCCTCCTTCCCCACACCCTCTCGAAATGCTTACCCCATAAAGCACCGCCACTGTCTCCATAACAATCCATTCCGACCATAGTAGTACACGGAATATATATATACCCATGACCATAAATTATCGGTTAAATTGCAAAAAAATAATAAAAATAGTATGCATATTGTGGGAAATGAAATTCTAAAAACAAGTTCAAAAAGAGATCGTGTTTGGAACCAAAATATGTCTCCATTTTCTTTTTCTTTTACATCCTTCTCTAAACCCTTCTGTGAAATAGAAAATTAAATAAACAAAGAAAATGCAAAATAAACGAAGACATAAAGAAGAGCATTAGGGTTTTATAAGAATCTTTATGATCTAGGGTTGACAATGTAAGAATCTAAGCGCCCATATTTGCACTACAACTTTAAATAAAGCGGGGTAGATATTTTAAATGGGAATGGGGAAAAATAAATTGAAGGGGATCCTAGGAAAATAAAGAAAGGGTCATGGTGAAATAAATTAAAATAATGCAACCTTTTAATTATTGGGGAAATAAATAAGTGTTATAACATGGGTGGGTTGAATTAATTATTTAAGGGGGTGATAAAATATTATATTGGACTTTAATAAAATATTTAAATAAAATTATCATGGACCAAGGGGTACATTAATAAATTTCGGAATAAATTATCATGGACAAAGGGGTACATTAAGGAAATAAATTTCCATAATATAATACTTTTAACAAAAATTCTATGAATTTTTAGGTGTTTTGTTTGGTTTAGTCATGCCAAATATGGGGCACTACATCGGTATCGAGCTTGGTATTACAACACTTCATGCTCTGGGTAGTTTTAAAATTAAATTAATGATGGTTAAATCAATAAATGTAAACCATTTAAATCGTTTCCGCTACCTTATATAAACTCATAAACTTTCCCTTTCCTTCCCTACACGGAATGTCTACACATGGTACGGGACATTAGTTAGTCAGGATTCGGGATGTAGGTCACTTCCACTCAATCCACATGCCCTTGTGTTAGGGCCATAGATATTAGAGGCTCTATGATAGATGATGGGAGACCTACATCAACTTCTTCTTCCTATGCAACATGATCCAAGAGAGGAGATTGCCCATTTAGGAGATGATACATTGCTAGATGAGGGTGAACACTTTGAGTCACATCAACATGACACTCGAGAGAAAGGATGGGTCATGTATCCCCTTCATTCACCTTGAGAGAGTGGAATATCTTCATCAGATCAACTCTCACAACATTGAGGGACCGCTTCATGAGGGACGAGAACATTCACCGAGATGTGAAGATGGTTGGACATCAACATTAGTATCGTGACACGAGTATTTGGATTAGGGATCTTCCTCATCTCTGATCACCCACTTACAATGTCATTACAAATGGATTTAGGGATGACTCATGGATCCTAAACCTTGACAAGCTTTTATGGATTGTACTCATATGAGAGAAATTTTAATGTTAGGTTTTCTTTACACCTCCTCTATGATGCAAATGCAGGACATATGGTGGAGGAATAAGGAGTGAAATATCCTTTTGATTATAGATATTATGACTTAGGAGTTATTAGAGGATCTCTTTAGAACCTTATACATGTCTAAACATATTGTTTAGATGAGGATCGACGAGTTCCATGATATTTGATAGGGCTCAGGAAGAGTTACACAAGTATGAGATTTGATTTATGGAATTGTTGCAGTATGTGGATTATCTTAAGAATGAGAAATTACAAGTTAACAGGATTATTCGGGGACTAATTATAGTTATAGTCGGGGACATCGGGATGTTATCTTCTTCAAAAATTGATAAGATCGTAGAGAAGGCCTACCTTGTTGAGAATAACAAGAACAAGGCCCAAAAGCATAGGAACATGAATAGGTGTAAGTTTTATGAGAGGATGCAGTTATTCTAGGATTAGAGGTCACAAGGTACAACCCCACCACAAAAAGGAGGATTCATGCCCCATAGATAGTCCTGAGGCCTCTACCACGCACCAAGAAGTAGTCGCAACACCATGCACATCAATAGTAGAGGACTAAGAAGACACATAGTATGCAGAGAGGTGTAGTTCAAGGAGGTTTTTGTTTGGGTAGAGATAGAAGATATGGCACACAATAGGTATAACTAGCTCATAGTTAGTAGTCTTCTAGATTTGGGCCAAGAAGCTTAGTACACGAGTATAGGAGGGATCCCTACTTAGAGATGATTAGTAGGATGTTTTATTTGTGCATACCTTGATCACTACATGTGCATGTGTCATCATAAAAACACCACAATTGATAGACATAAAGCCCCTATCTCCGAGAAGAAAGTGCGGATGTAGGACATGCCCATTATTTCTATGCAATAGTAGATAACTACCACGTCAATTATTATACCATGATTGTTGAGTCTATATGTACTATTAGGGTTATTTTGTCTCGGTTTTGTTTGATTCAGAGCATGAGATTCAATTATATCACCATCTATAATGAACCAATGTGGATTAGGGGTGGCTAGGAAGCAAGATAGTTAGTAGGTTAAGTTGTCCTCTAGGGCCAAAATCATAGTGGATACATACATGGAGAGTTATATACTTAATTTGGGAGTATTCTCCACTACATTGAACCTTTGAGTGTTTCCTTTAGGATCCTACTAGGTTATTTTGGGAATGGATATGCTTGAGTCTCATTAGGATAAAGTATATTGTAAAAGTAAGATAATTGAGTTTCATGATGACATTGGGAATTGAGTTGTTATTTCTGGGATGCAGAGGCCTATTTCCTTGCATATGATCTTAGCTAAGTAACTCAAGCGAAGCATGCATAAGGGTTTTTAGGTGTTTGTGATTATGATCAATGATTGATCAAAGAGTACTCCAGACCATTCACCTCTTGATGAACATGCATTATTGGGGAGTTTACATATGTGTTTCTGAGTGAGTTCCTGGATTACTACCCCATATAGAGGTGGATTTTCCACTATAGACCTAGTACCATGAGCAAGTGCCAATTTCTAGGAACCTTATCGGATGACGACTCGAGCTTCATGAGCTCAAGATTCATCTAGAGGAGTTATTCGAGAAGGGCCTTATTCACCAAAGTGTGTCTCCATAGGGGCAATAGTTATTTTTGTGAAGAATAAGGATGGTTCTATCAATATTTTTGTTGATTTTAGGAAGTTTAATAAGGTCATAATTAAGAACCATTATCAACTTCTAAGGATTGATGAATTTTTGATTAGATGAGTGTTGCCAGAGTGTTCTCCAAAATTGATCTCAAGTCATGATACCACTAGTTGTGCATTGTAGATAAAAAAATTCACAAAACATGTTTCGCACTCGTTATGGGCATTATGAGTTCACTATTGTACCTTTTAGTTTGACTAATGCCCCAACTATTTTCATGAGCCTCATGAATGGGGTTTTCAGGACCATTTTGGATAGATTTGTCTTAGTGTTTCTAGATGATATATTTATTTATTCTCATTCTAAGGAGGAACACGAGGAACATTTGAGACAAGTGCTACAAGTTTTGAGAGATTAGAAGCTTTTTGGGAACCTAGAGAAGTGTAGTTTCTTTCAGTCGTGAGATTTAGTGCTTGGGTTACATCATATCGGTGAGAGAATCTTAATAGATCCCTAAAATATTAGAGCCATTTTGGATTGACCAGCGCCCACTTTAGTGACATAGGTAAGGAGTTTCATGGGATCAATAGGGTATTACTACAGGTTTTTACAAGACTTTTCTAGGATTGTGCATCATGTTACTTCTCTTCAAATAAAAGGGAAGAAATTTGAATCGTAAGAAAAATGTGAGCAAGTTTTTCAGTTATTTAAGGAGTGAATGACCACAACACCTATCTTAGTAGTTCTAGATCCAATTAGAGATTTTTTGGTGTGCAATGATGCTTCATTCGAGGGTATGGGAGCATATCTCATTTAGGAGGGCCAAGTCATTTCTTTTGCGTCACATAATCTCAAGGTTTATGAGCTTAACTATCCTACCCATGACTTGGAACTTCTAGCATTAGTTCATGCTCTAGTGCATTGGTGTCATTTCCTTTTAGGTAGGTGTTTTATTTTGAGGACCAATCATTGTAGTATTTAACACATCTTCTCATATCGAAACTCAATGCTTGTCAATGATGTTGGATGGAGTTCTTGTGTGAGTACAACACGGGTGTCTAGTAGATCAAGGGAAAAGAAAATGTCACTATAGATGCCTTGAGTATACGACGACATGTGATTTCCACTATGAAACTACAGTCAGACCTTCGAGGTAGGATTCTTTAGCATCTTCTAGGGGAAAATTTTTATGAGGGTGCTAAGCAGATGTTTGAGTCACAAGATTCAATAGAGGGCATGTATACAAGATGTATTTTAGAGGAAGAAAATCTACTTCAATTTTAGAGGTGCATTTATATGCCTAAGGCATGTGATATTCCCATCTTTATTATTTTAGAGGCTCATCGAGCCCCATATATAGCATATCCAGGAGTGAAGAAGATACACACAAATATGAGAGAGTTGTATTATTGGCCTTGTCACCGTCGGGATATAGAATAATATTTATCTCATTTCCTTGATTGTAAGAGGGTCAAGGCCGAGCATTCTCATCTCAGGGGAATTTTATATCCACATGAAATTTTCAAGTGGAAATGGGACGTCATCTCCATGAATTTCATTTTCGGTCTCCCTATGTATTCTTATCATCATGACGCCATCATGGTAAGCTTGTGGAGATATTGACCAAGGTTTCTCACTTTTTGTAAACTATGGTCACATATAATGCACTCGCCATTGCCAAAGTGTTTATGGAGGATATTTTCAGGTTGCACGAGATTTTGAAGACCATTATTAATGACAGGATACCATCTACACTTGGACTTCTCGAAATATTTTCAGACCGCTTTGGGAACACAGATTAATTTAAATTCAAGCATGATCACCCAGTGTGAGATGGATATATATAGAGGGTAAATCTTGTACTTGAGGATATGTTACGCATGTATGTAATAGATCAGTAAAATAAGTTGGAGTATTAGCTTCACCTTGTCAAGTTTTACTACAAAACTAGCTATCAAAACTCTATCGGTATGGCTCCTTATTAGGCCTTATATGGGAAACCTTACGGGACACCTTTGAGTTGCGATAGGCTAGATGACATGGTTGTACATGGGCCAGCTTAGCTTTAGAACTTGGAGTAGTAGGTTATTTTGATTCGACAACATCTTGAGTAAGCGAGAACATGTTATTAGGTGTATGTAAACACCAAGAGGACTAAAAATCACTTTGTAGTGGGTGAAAAAAATTCTTGACAGTTCAACCATATAAGATCCCAATCCGTTATGGAAAGGGTTCTAAGCTTCACTTCTCATTGTGGGGCCATTTGATATCTTGGAGGTTATAGGTGTAGTTTCCTACCACTTGGATTTTCCACCATGTCCATCCTGGGCCCATGATGTGTTTGATTTTTAGTTTTATGTAGATATTTACCCAATATTTCTCATGTATTAGATTGGTCAACATTACGGTGGAGGATGAATAATGTTGGAGACTAGAGCCTATGCACATCGTGGCACAAAAGATATTGGTCCTTTGGGGGAGAGACTTGGAATAGGTTAGAATATAGTGGGGCCGATATGATGAGACAACAACTATGTGGGATGATGCTACACCATTGAGGGTTTGATATCCTTATCTCTTCCAAGAACTTCTATGAGGAAGTCTAATTTTAGGATGGGTATGTAGCGCCCACCATTTCTTGTATTAGTTAATTTGCTGACCAATTTAATTTTACTAGATTATGGACATGGATTTTAGTACTATTTGGATACTATGTGGTTTCATTATGGATCATTTGGTGACACATGTGATGATTAGGGTGCATAGTGCTAAGCTAGCATTATGATCATTATCTTAGTTTCTTGTATTATATGGTTTTGGATATCAGTAGGTTGTGATACAATTGGTTTTATTTCATATATGATGGATGGAGGTAGGATTTGTCATATAATTTGATATCATTAGTTGATAATGGCTAATTGAATGTTGTCATGTAAGTGCGTAGATGGATAATATAGCTTAAGTTAATATGGATGTATGTGTTTAGTGCTTAGCTATTTCATATTGATGTTGATTGTGGTATAATTAGAATGGTTATCCATGATTTATTTATTGATATTATCTATTCAATATATTGTATCGAGTAGGCATGTTTAATGTGTTAATTGAGTGTGAAGATTAAAGGGCACAAAGGAGAACACGGGTTTCAGAGTTTCACATTAAGTTACACAAGTGGCTGAATGGGCCAAGCCCTTTAGCCATGCTTAGTTTTTGTGTATCCTTGTGTGTATGTGGCATATTCATGAGTGGACACCATTGGTGATTCCAAATGTATTTATGTTAATTTTATTTTTCTTAATCCTTTTGATAAGCAAGTTTAAGGACCTAATGGTCCCCACATACATTAGAGATGTTTTATTTTACTTAATCTTGTTGTTAGTGGTTTGGGACCACCAAATTACCTTTTGGGTGGTCCCTACCACCTCTTCTTTAGAACCACTTTACCCAATCTCGAATTTTGGCTAAATGTGGCATTTGTAATGGCCTCTTTTCACATTAGGGTCTCCTTTACATGGAAATGAGCCCTCAAACCCTACCTATGGGTAAGGTGGTCTATTTTCAAGGTCAAATGGGATTTTCCCTCCCATATGACCCCTCTCATGTCACCATCTTGTAAGTATGGTTGATTCTTGTGATTTTCTTAAAAGTTGAAGTGTGTTGGATTATTGGCATTTTAGGGAATTTGGGAGATTACCTCCTAAATGTTTTTGTTTTATACTCATTGTGATTTTGGGAATATTTTGTTGGAGGATGAGATGGGTGACACATGTCACCCTCTCATTTGTGAGGATTGGTGACTTATTCTTCTTTTTATACTTCCTCATGGAGAGGGTGAGGAATTTTGCTTCTCATTTTTCACTATTGGGAGTTAGAGCTTGGAGCTTGGGGTTTGGAGCTTGGGAGAACTTGTTATAGTTGCGATTAGATTGCTATTTTTAGGTAGGATTTACACCTCTTGTTTTTTGTTTTTAGACCATAATGTGAAAATAAAAATGGTTGTATTTAAAATCTTGTATGTTGCATGTTATTTGTGGGTGTGTTTTGAAATTCTTGCTCATTTAATTTTCTCTATCTGTCCTAAGTTTTTGGTGGATTTCGGAATTGTATGGGGAAGAGGGAGGAAAACCCCTCTTACACATCATTGCTTGATGAGAAATCCATGATGGTTTTCATTTTTATTTCTCCCCTCATATGGTTTTATGTGGATGAAGGACTGTTCATATGGTGTGAACCTCCTTCTCCATCATTTATGAGGAAACCATGCTTGGTTTGAAAATACTCCAAAGGAGGAGGCTTGGTGTTTAGAATGGAGTGATAAGGAGGGTATTTTTGAATGGGGAGACAAGGAGGTAATTTTGGAGATTTTTATAGTGTTACTATGGTTTTTTCACATTATGGCTTCTTAAGGGCTCCTTTCCACTCTTCATTTTAGAGGAAAACATCAAAATATCCTCTTGTGACTTTGTTGTTCATTTGGTTGTTGTGTGTTGTGTGTTTTTGTCATTTTCACCCTTTGTCTAACTTTACTTGTGTAAAATTGAGGCATGCATTATCTCTCTCCCATGGGATTAGAGGGAGGATAGCATGTCCTCTTTTTAGTGCAAGTGGCATGTGATGATGTAATTTGGTTGGGAGGAAACTAGACCCCCTTTATCTTGTGTTTGAAGACTCTTTTGTAGCATGGAATCTTTGAAAAATATACTTAGAGCATGAAAGAAAAGTGCAAACTTTTGGCATGTTGTTCCCCATTTTGGAGAGACTTATCCTCTTGAATTTTAGTATGATTTTGTTTTGATGTTGTAATAATTAATAAGTCTTCTCCTATCTTGAGAAGAAGATTGATTCTTTGCACTTGTAAGCTTGTGTCATTTTATCATCTCTTTTATAAGAAGGATTGGCATAAAAGCTGTAAACTTTTTCTATATGTTTTAATAGACTCGTATCCTTACTTTTGTTGCATGTTTTGTAAACCTTGTTTAATGGAAGTTTGTGGGTATGTTTCTATCTATTGAAAAGAACATTGTAAGGCTTGGATTTTGGATTGGGAGGTTATTTTTCATTCCTATTGTAATGAAGTTTTAAAGGAATGGATGAATGTTGAGTTTTAATAAAAATTTTATTAATATTCTATATGAATAATTTTTGTATTGAGAGGAAAGAGTTTCATTTATATGTTCATTTTGTTATAAAATGACATTACATCTTGTATGAGTTCGAAAAAAAAAAAAAGATTTTTGTTGTTGATTTTCTAAGCAAATCTTATTAGTAAAATATAAATTAATATTGGGGCTTTTAGCTTTGTATTAAAAGATTATTTTGTCACATTATTTTCTCTCGTTATTTTTAAACTTTGAGAATGGGATTATATTAAGCATGTTGCAAATTTAGTTAAATCTTCTCTCTTTATTTTCAAGAAATCTTGTGGTAGGAGAGAATAAATAAAACTTATTATTGAAAACTTCTTTTAGTTAAAATCTCTTGCATTTTGTGCTCTAAAAGCGGGAATAAATTTAAATATATTCTTTTACTCTTGAAATTTTTACACCTCTATTTTATTTGTAAGAGTTGTTTTCTTAAAAGAAAATAAGAAAATATTTTTAATAGGATTAGTTTTCACAATGCTTTCCATCCTTATTATATTTGTTAAATCTTATAAACCATATTTAAGGAATGTCTTTTTATACACATATATAGGAACATACATATTTATATGTATATATTTCCTCTCATATATATTCAAATATATACCTATTTGTGAAAATATATTAGAAACATGAAATTTTAATTAATTAAAGCTCATATATATAAAGCTCATATATATATATATATATATATATATATGATTTAATATTTGTTTTAATAAAAGGGCGTTCATATAAAATTTCCATTTTATTGATTTTTGGTGTTTAGCGAATTTTGGTGAAGGAAGGAGGGTTTTGGATAGGCCACGGCTTGCTCCCTCCCTCCACTTCCTTTCATTTTGGGTGGTGTGGCCATATCTACAACATTGTGTTGTGTGGCTACGACCACACCACCATGCTTTCCCTTGCCTCCCCATAGTCGCCGGTTTGTGACTTATCAACACCAATTTGACACTTTGTGATAATATATCGAAATAACTCCTCTTCTTTATGATTATTTCACTAATGCACAACTTTTGGTTTGGCGGTATTAATTTGAAAACATAGTAACAGACATAACACAAGAATACCACATTATCTAATAGAAAGGAATATTTAAATATCCGACATACAGATGTGAAATATATTATTAACATGATACGATATAATCTCACCCATGAATTACACCAAGTGTTACCAAGTCCACTTTCTTTTCACCAAGAACTCTCGGAGAAACTTAAGAGTTACACATTTTGATGGATTCCTTAACACACATTCAAAATGACTTCTTTATTATTATAATAATTACTACAACTTTATTCCATGATAAATGAGGAAGTGACCTCTCTATTCAAAGAACATTCCGGCTTATCAACCCTATCTTTAAGATAGTATTTGAATTCTCTTCGACTAATCATATTCCATGCCTAAAATCTTCTCTTTACATGTAGGATTATATTTTAAGATAAGATAAACCTTATCATATCACATGTGTTCCAGCTTTATAGATATTATATAAATCAAATATTCAAAATATTTATGACATCAATACTTGTCATTATTACAAATATAATATTTATAATTCTAAATCATGTAGACCCTACTTATCGATTTATCCTAACTTTGACATTATAAAATTACCAGGAAAACTTACTAAAAATATTTACTTTTGACCACAACATTCCAATTGTTCTTTAATTGTTACCATACTATACTTTATTGGAAATGTTATCTTAAGACTCGTTATCTTCTAGGGGATGCTACTTCTAACTATACTTAACAACACCTTATTAATAATACGTACATTAATAAAATAGAAATTATAGACGAAAATCCTATTGTATACATCTTCCCCCTCCCTAGCTTCTAATCCGTCCTGAGTAGACTGATTTAAGCCGATACTTGAAAAATATTTAACATGTCAAAGTTGACCCATTTCCTAATTAGGTACCATCTAATTCCTATGATCGATACGTACCATTTTCGGGAACAACTACTATTATGTAGGGTCCCATCGATTTAGGAATAATTTTTCTATGTTTCCTCTTTTTATATTAGGAATCATATACTAGAACCAAATCATTCACTGAAATGGAGACTAGAGGATCTTTTGATCAAATTACTCTTGTTTCATTTTCTTCTTATAGCTTATATCCTTTGTTGTTTCCCTCATTTGCTCTAACAAATGAATATGTACCAATCTTTCTTTGACTGAATCATTTTCATGCATCTTTTCATTTTGCATAACTGTGACAAGGTGGGAATATAAAATTCAATAGGAATAACTAGATCAATGTCATAAGCCAATTGAAATGGGGACTATCATGTTATTCTTGAATTTGATGTTATCCCGTATCATAAAAATGTTTTATGAATCCTTTCATCGCACTTATACATCCGTAAAGCTGCATATTTTATTAGTATTTGGCACAATATATAATTTTTCACTCTACCTGTCCATTTTTGTTTGGATTGTAAGTTGTGGCCTTCCTATGCTTAATAGAAAACTTGTTTACCATGGCTTCTACGACCTCATTAATAAAGTTGATTCCTTGATCTATTACAATTTATCTTATAGATAACCAAATTTGGTGACAATGCGTTCATACATGAACCTTGCCACTTCATCCATGGATTTTATTTTCAAGGGTTTGGCTTCAACCTAATTTGTTAAATTTATCAAAGTGGCTACCATAATATACTTATTTTGGCATGTGGTGATTGGAAGTGGACCTACAATATCTATTCCCACTTTTCAAAGGGACCAAGTGGAAGAATATGACATAATCAATCTGATGAAGTCTTACGATTCCCATGTGATTGAAAAATATCATGTCTTACAATAATTATAACAATCGCTAAAACAATTGGCTAGTGATAACCGCATCTAGGATCCTACTTGTTTTATTTTTTCCACAGAAATTTCCTCCACATGAACTATAATGGAATTATTCAATTGTCTTCTTTCCTTGATCATGTCCGAATGCCTTCTTGTAATGTCTATGAAACCATATCTAAAATAATACTCCATGCAAAATAGAACAAGGGTGACTTTCTTAGAAGTATTCCTCTTAGTCTTTGCATTTGCACTATTAGAAAACTTTAAATCATTCGAGATAATTCCAAAATCTATGTATTCACTAGGGATTATGTCAAGGGCTAATAATGTTGCATTTAGGAAATCATTATCATCACAAAATGGGCCTAAACCATCATAGGCTCAGGAGATTACATTTGTATTGACATGTTTCTTTCCTGGCCTATCTATAATATCAAATTCAAATTCTTGTAGTAAAATTATCCACTTTTCTATCATTCTTGATGGGTTAGACTTATTCACAATATATTTTAGAGATTGATGATCTATCAAAACTGTAATTTTTTTCCTAACAAGTAATTTCGAACTTCTTTACAACAAAAATAATAGTTAGAGCCTGTTTTTAAGTTACAATATAATTTACCTTAGCATTTTATTTTCCCGCTCCCTGAAGTAAATTACATTATCATTCCCCTTTTCATCATTTTGTCTTAGGGTAATCCCTAGCACTCTATCTGAAGCATTAGTATATACAATGAATGGCTTGCTCCATTTTGGATTCTTTAAAATAGGTGAAGACACCAAATATTCCTTTAGTTGTTCACAAGCTTCATGCACCTTTTCTCTTGGCTCATAAGAAACATCCCTCTTCAAGAACTTGGTTAATGGATGTGAAATATGTGAGAAAATCTTGATGAACCTTCTATAGTAACCCACATGGCCTAGAAATTATCTCAAGTTACTTCTATTCATAGGAAATGGTGACTTCTTAATTTTTAAAAATTTATCAGGATCAGTACCAATACCATATCTAGATACAACATGTCCTAAAAAGAAATCTTTAGAAAATCCAATGACACACTTTGTAGGGTTTAGTGATGGTTTTTCTTCATCTAAAATTTGTAATCTTTTGCCTCCGTCTCGGTGTTGGTGGTCCATTTTTCTCTCGTAGATGGAAACATTATCCAAGAATACTTTGAGAAAGTTTCCAATGTAGGTTTCAAACACCCTATTCATTAGGCACTTTGGAATGTTGCTAGAGCATTACACAACCCAAATGGCATAACTCTATAAGAAAACATTCCCCAAGGAATGGTGAACATAGTATTGAGATGATATTTCTCTGCTATACGAACTTGGTTATAAATTATATCCATATGTAAAACTATAACACTTTGTTGGCTAGGTACTTCATCCAAGATCTGGTTTGAGAATGGAAGAGGGTAATGATCCTTCTTTGTTGCCTTATTGAGTAATCAACAAAAATGCGTAACTTCCCATTATTTTTTATTGAGAGAACAATGAGAGAAACCCATTCTAAATTCTCCATAGTAAATATGAATCATGCATCAAACAACTTATCTATTTATTCTTTCACAATCTTGTAAAAATTAGGATTCATTCTATATGGCATTTGCTTTATTGGCTTAACACCATCTACCAACTAAATAGAAATTTCTACCAAACTTGCTTGGAGGATTTCTTTGTAATCAAAAGTGAATAAGTGCATGTACCTTCTAAAGAATTAGAGGTAGGATTCCTTCAAAATTTCCATCATAACATCACCTATTTGTATTTTTGGAGACAATCATAAATTTCTTCTTCGAGATAATTTTATGGGTTCATGAGTTGGTTTGACTAGAAGAATATCTTTGACTTACATATCTACCTCACTTTCTTGATATTTTGTGTTCACTTTCTTTGGGAATAGTTTATCATTGGATGTCCAATCATCAGTTTCATCACTTGAATCCATAGGTCCCACCATATGATGTTGAGAGATCACATTTATCTTCACCCTCTCTTTTCTATGTCCAAGTTTCATGAATCCTTCATTCCCGTAGTTTATTACATGAACTCTCCTTAGCCATGGTCTTCCCAACAACATTTGGTATGTAACAGTACCATTCTTCATTACCTAAAAGTATACCACACATACAACACCCATGAAAATTTTGGCCACATCTGAAACAACACCTTCTTCTTTAATTTTTCCCTTCTTTAATGACGTTAACATAAGTGTGAGGGTGATCAATTTTTAAACCTAGAACATTCATTACTGATTTGTTCATTACATTAAGCTGCAGCACCTCTATCTACTAATACATCATGAATTGATATTTCATTACATATTACTTCATCTTGTGGAGCGTAGGGATCGCCTCCGCTTCCAAAACATGAACCTCGGCCTCCTTCCTTTGTTGAGCATTGAGTCCACTTCACAACTCTGTCCTCTTCTCATAAGGCGTAGCAAGAATTTTTCTATATGTAATATTTGTAGGAATCTTGGACATATCTTCTAAGATGGAATATGGTCCTTGCCCTTCTAAAACAAGAAAATCCTATACACCCAACTTTCTTCTCCTATGTTTCTTACTATTTTCTCCTTTCATCTTCTTAGGATCATTTCCATTTTGGTTATATTTTTCATTCTTTATTATTATCATAAACACATATGCTTCATTATTTATACTCCTACCTACCACACCAAAAGAATTTACAGGTACTTTTTCTTTTCATTATCTCTTATACCATATGTAGAGGCCCCATCCGGATAATTATACTTATAATGACCTTTTTATAACAACAATAACATACAACTTTGGATATATTACACTTTTTACCTCTATCTCCTCCTTGAGAGCTAAATTCCTTTTCTTGAAGAAGGTTAATAGTTAACTAGCCAATTTTCCTAAGGAGATCCTCATACTCAATAGATGTACTAGGGGAAGATTTGTACTCACTGAGAGTGGTTGTGAATTTTGGACCAAAGGTGTTGGTGTAGCCTCCACTTTAGAAATAATTTCTTTGGGATCCTCTACCATGCTTTCTTTTTTCCTTCTTGTAATCTCCTTTGCTTGTTCGAGGGTCATCAGGTGGTCATACTTCACTCGTTGTCTAATTTGACTTCATCCCAAGCATGAAGTGATTACGAGGATATTATCCATGCCATTCA
Source organism: Taxus wallichiana var. yunnanensis (assembly GCA_018340775.1). Classification (NCBI taxonomy): domain Eukaryota; kingdom Viridiplantae; phylum Streptophyta; class Pinopsida; order Cupressales; family Taxaceae; genus Taxus; species Taxus wallichiana. The sequence continues at coordinate 628,230,625 of CM031239.1, forward strand.
TTAACCCATCCTCTAATCCTTCCTTCTAGATCTAGGCATCGAGATTCCTCCTTAGCTCTAGAACATAATCATGATAATCTTTTATCTTCTCCTTCTCTCCTTGGACTAGATTTGTGATCTTGATGATAAGATCTACATACTTTTTTGTTCACTAAATTCTTTAAGAAAACTTTCAGTTAATAAATCCTATGAGTTTTTAACATTATCACCTAGTATTACAAACCACCTAAGTGTTGAACCATCCAAAAAGGTAGGAAAAACTTCATTCCATTGTTCCCTTTATATGAGGCCATTACAAATGGAAGATCATTTAAAATCTTGAATGAAAGAGGGATCATCTTCATTAGAATGGGCTGAAAAATAGGAATCTTTCCTATTTTCAAAAGTAACCATAATGAAATACTAATGCACAAGTACAATCAGTAAGACTTATGTTAAAAAATAATTGGACTCACTATAATAGAAAGTGAATTTACACCTTTTTGTAGTAAAATAGGATTGACCATGGTAAACTTACATGTACTATGGTAAAAATTGACTTACTGCGGTAAACACTTTTCATGGTAAAAAGTGACTTTACTATGGTAAATAATATTCATAGTGAAAACTGACTTTACATTGGTAAATACTATTATAGTAAAAAGTAAATTTAGTTTGTTAAATAATATGCATAGTAAAAGATGAATTTACCTTGGTAAATATTATGCACAGTAAAAAAATGATTACCCTCTAAAGGATTTCCGACTAGGTGGGAATATCTCTCCAAAAAATCCACCAATGAGGACTGGTCCTCGAAACGGAACCATAATGTCAACACCAATCTGGGCACTATGATAGTATTTCACCAAGAACTTATCATGTTGTGATTATTTCAGTAATGCATATCTTTTGGTTTTGTGCTATTAATGTGGAAACACAAGAATGAGACTTAACACAAGAATACAATAGTATATAATGGAAAGGAATGATGACATATCTGAAATATAAATGTGTATTATATTAGTAACATGATAGTGATATAATCTCATGCATGAATTACACCAAGTGTTACCAACTCCACTTTCCTTCGAAGGTAACTCGGGAGAAACTCCACCTTTACACATTTTGATGGCGTCCTTAACACACCTTCACAATGAATTATTTATTAATATAATAATTATTAGAATTTTATTCCATGATAAATGAGGGGGGGTGACCTCTCTATTTATAGAACTTTCAGCTTATCCACCCTATCTCTAAGATAGGATATGAAATCTCTTCCAACTAATCATATTCCATTCCTAAAATCTTATCTTTACATGTATGCTTACCTTTTAAGATAAGATAAAACTTATCATCTCACATGGGTTCCACCTTTATAGATATTATACAAATTAAATATACAAAATATTTATGACATCACTCCTTGTCATTATTACAAATATAATATTTCTAATTCTAAATCATGTAGACCCTACTTATCCATTTACCATGAATTTGACATTTTAGCATTATTGGGACCACTTATGAAAAATATTTACGTTCTACCACAAAATTCGCAGCATCCTCTTGGTAGAAACTGTTATATTTTAGTGGAAGCAACTAATAACCATACTTAACAACACCTTATTCACAATACATACATTTAATGAAATAGAAATTATAGAGAAAAATTCTAGTGTTGATGGACCTCCTACCTCCACTCTCTCCCTCACCTCCCTACAACAATGCTACCATTCTCCCCAACGCCCCTCTCTAACCCCTTACCCCATAGTGTCACCCTCCCTCCATAACCCCCTTTTTAGACATGGCAATACGAAATCCATCTTTTTGAGAAAACCTATGAAAATCCTTTAAGGGGACACGCTTTTCATAGGTTTTCTCGGAAGGGTGGATTATATATATATATACCCATGACTAGAAAAGATATGGTTGAATTGAAAAACAATAACAACAATAATATGCATATTAGGAGAAGTGAAATTCCTAAAACACGTACAAAAGTAGATATGTATTTAGCACCAAAATATGTCTCCATGTTCTTCTTCTTCTCCATCCTCCTCCCAACCCTACCTATACAAAAGAAAAAAAAAAAAAGAAAATGCAAAAGAAAAGAAAAGGATTATGGTTTTCTAAGATTCCCTAAGATCTAGGGTCGACAATGCAAGAATCTAAGGGCCAAAATTTTTCCCTACAACTTTAAATTGGTGGAGTAGATATTTTAAATGGGAATGGGGTAAAAAAATTAAAGGGGAGCCTAGGAAATAAACTAATAGTCATGGGAAGAAATAAATTAAAATAATGTGACATTTTAATTATTGGGGAAATAAATAAGTGTTATAAAATGGGTGGGTTGAATTAAATACTTAATGGGGTGATAAAATATTAGATTGGAATTTAATAAAATATTTAAATAAGATTATCATTGACCATGGGCGATTAACTTTCAGTAACCATAGGGGAAATAAAATTCCATAATATTATATATTTAGAAAAATTCTAGGATTTTTAGGTGTTTACATTTGGTTTGGTCATGCCAAATATGGGGCACTATAGCCAAGGGTTACCTTTAGGTCTTGAAATTTATGTGCTAGCTGTCGAAGGTTTTGGGTATCTTCTAGCCCAAGCCAAATCTCAAGGGCTCGTTAAGGGAATTACGTTGCCTTCTGCAAATAGATCTCAATTTCTTAATGGCCACTTCACTAATGATTATTTCCTTACTCTCATTGAGGAAGAGAACAATATCTGCAATGCCATGCATTGTCTAGATATCTTCTATTTAGCTTCTGGTTCTTCCATTCAATGGAAAAAAACGTAGTGTTACAGGTAATCTTTCCTCCCTATGCCCGCTTGGATAGGTTCATTTGATTGGAAAATGCTTCATCATGGTGAGATGCTTAAGTTACTTGGTATTCCCTTCTCCTTTTAGGTGTTGTGGGAAGAAATTTTGTAATCTTTGGTTCAATGGGCGGAAAAAATTGGAATTCTAGATTACCAGGCTATTATTGTTGATAGGGAAATTCCAAATTTGTTCTAAGGTCGTCAAAGGCACCCATGTTTACTAATCCTCTTGTTGTGTTCCGTCAAATTTTCAATTCATAAAGTGGAGAAGCTTCTTATATAGACTTTCTCTAGGATAATGCATCTTCTAGTAAAGGTTTTCAAGAATTCACATGGGAGACACGCTTCCTTCCCCATGCCTCTATGGGATGGGCCTTATTAATATATTGTAATAAGCAAAGGAAGTCTATGTGAAATTGATGATTTGATGCATTAAAGATAAAGAAGAATGGAAAGTTGTTTTATGCCATAGCATCGAGGAGGTCTCCCCTTATCACCGCCCCCTGGAAGGTTTGGGGTTTTTCGATCTACTCATTGCTCCAATACCTATCAAAGTTTTTGGCACTTTCATGATTAAACGTATATGGAAAGTAAGGGAATTCATAAAACCGTGGATTTTATAAAAAAGAAATGGAATTTCCATCAATAAACAATCCCTATTGTGGTCATTTGTCATGCAAGTTTAGGATTAGTGTCTTGCGGATGTCCCTCAAATTCCCGTGTTCAATATTTTCAAGAATGGAATTCATACCATTCAAGATTTATTTTGCAAGCACGTATAATCGTGTTTCCTTAGAATGAGTTAAAATCTCATTTTTGAATCACCACATAGGATCGTGTTATTCTCTTTGAAATCATCATTTCAGTCCTCGACCATATGATTCATAAAATATCTATGGATCCCTCCCATCCTTGGTGGACAAACTAGAACTGGTTTTCAAACACCCATTTTTTGAATTATTCTGCTAGTAAGGGTTATTTTTGGCTCTCCCATAATTTACCCATGGTTTAAACAATCAACACTAGATGAGGATTCATTCGTATCCCTCTTGTTAGAGAAATAGGTTCAAAACTATTTGGTTTGCCTATGTGGAGCCCAAAATTACACACTTTATGTGGTGTATTTTACATCAAGGTATTCTGATAGGCCCTTCCTGGTTCAAATTGGTGTCCCGACCCCCAAATGTTCATTTTGTGGCCACCTCAAAACCTTGTTGCACTTATTTTAGTTATGTCCCAAATCCAAGTGGGCTTGGAACTAGATTCATTCTTTCTTCTTCCCCCCGAGTAGAATGTTTCACATGGCAACACATTCTTTTAGGAGATAGCCCAAATTTCCACATATGTTCTCCTAGATTTGGCATGTTTTTAAAGGGAAATTTTATTTTGGTTATGGAAAGAATGGAATGATTTTTTCTTTGCTAATACTGAAGTTGATCAACAATTTTCAGTGTATAATAAATTGATGGTTATCTCCAATGTGTTTCTAAAAATTCAAGTTTAGGCTAACAAGGTGGCTCTAGAGGTGAAGCATTTATATACTCTTCTAAAACACTAGGGTGATGCCTCGTGTAATGTATCCGGAGAGACACCTTCACCTTCTTGGTGTTATCTACCTCATGGCGGCTATCACTATGGAGGTATTCATAGACTCTCTCAATGACATTATTTAATCCATGTTCACCGATCCTCGTGTAACCAACCACATAGGAGTGTTTCCCACTAGCTAACCAACACAACCTGGGCTCCCCATCTCATCCAATCGTTGGGGCTAAATCGATTTCTCCTAATATGTACACCCACGATGGATAGAATCTATCACCTATGCCCCGCCACCTTCTAACAAGTTCCCATATATTTTCCTTATCATCTCACCCACACGGATGGTGGATTAAAATGAATAGGAGGACCCTCCTAGCTCGTGTTGGGACATACCTAATGCTAGAAAGGACATTCTTATTCTTGGCTATCCTAATTATCGTGACCCCCCTCTACTATTATTTTTTTGTGATGGCTTGACTCTCTTATTTTGATGTACCTAAGCTCTAACAAGTGTGTTCATTGATTTCCTAGGCTTGGCCTAGTATGTTTTTGGTTTTAGGGTGTGCTTTCATACCACCCTTGTTTTTGTTGGAAAAATCTTGTATCATGTTGCATTTAATATAATATAAGATATTTTTCATAAAAAAAAATTAGATGAATAAGACCCAATTTTTTTCTTATCATTAAAAACTCACTGTTGGTATCCAAATTGATTCTCCCTTGGAAGCCAAGTAGCATCACAGATTTAAAAATATACTCGAGATAGAAAAATCATAAGTTGTTTTGTAGCCAGGAGGAGATTCATTGGTGGCTCATTATCACTCGAGCATTGGAGAAATGGATATCACCTATGTTAAGGACTTGATCTATCCTCGCTACTTTAGGTCATGCCTTTTGACTAGGGTGAGAGGACCCATTTTGTAGCCTCTGTTGGTGAAGGACATGAAGAGATCCTTCTTTACACAATTTTTGTAGGAACCTTGAGATAATATGATCAATATGCCACAATTTAACTCTCATGACTAGTCACTTCTAAAGAATGGGGATATTTTCTGAACAAGGTTCAGGTTACTAAAGACACTTAAAACCTGCTTGCTTCGATATATTTTGGAAGTAGAATTTGTTCATTTGTGGATACACAACACAAACATACGTACTTTGGGTAGGATTCATGGTTATTTGAAATTTTTGGTGGGGGATTAAGAAAGATGAAGTTGATTTCACTAGATCTTTGAGAAACTTTACAACAATAAGAAGACTAACAGATGAGAATGCTTAGGAATAGCCAAAATATTCCTTCAACCAAAAGGTGTGCATCAATGGATCCAAAAATCTACATGGTTTCACACAATATTTGAGAATTCAACATGAAGCCTTGAACTAAAGACTCAATTAAACATTAACAACCCCTGGTTCCTCATGCCAAAGATACACTCAAAGGTTTACAAACAATCTTTATCAACAAAATGATAAAGCAAAGTGATTTTAAATTTTTTATCTCATTATGGGATGAAGGATCTTCTCATAACGAAATTTCAAATGTCACTATACTATCGGAGGGATGAGATCCCTGTGTGATTGAAGGGATTTTAACATAAGATTACAACATGAACATCAAAACCATTTGAAAACATTTTGAAATAAAAGCAGACCTAATTTTTCTGAAGATTAACATAGATTAATTCATGATCTATCAGATTTATCAGCATGGGAAAGTTTCTTAAACAGTCTCAAAGATTTTCAATGGTTGTTCACTTTGCAACCATCTTGATGTGATCAAATCTAAAATAAAAGAGATTCATAAATTTCTCGGATGGTCTCTTAGAAAGATGGGATTTCTCAAATTTTCTCATAGAAATTAACCCCTGAATATTTACAAGAGTATCCTCATTGCATTTATACAATTCACTTGCTAACTCATCCAAAATTTTCCCCAAAAAGAAGAATACTCGAGGAATCCTTTGATTGTTACCAATTTGTCTCAAAAATTTATGTTTAACAAATTTACACCCAAAGTTGCGAGGTGAAAAAACCATGAACTCGATCACATTTCTCAAATTCTCAACCATGACTCGGATGCCACACCATAACCTTTTGATATTCCTCATCATTCTTACTCTGTCTTCCAATAAATCCCCTTTTTAATCATTTTCGGTGGCTTTATATAGATAGATCGACAAGAAATCATTTTGACCCTCAAGAATACACATTGAGAAATGAGTGCCTTCACATGGATTCCTCCATTCATGTGCTATGATTTCAAGTCGTAGGTGCAAAGAGGAGGAAACAAAAGCCTCCACATGTTTCCATGGCACAACTGCAAAGGTGAAGTCTATAGGAAGGTTCCCAAATGAGCACAGGACTTCCATGTGTTCGGGACCCTAGATAATTGCATTTTTTGCTGAAAATTTAGAGTATGGGAAGGCCCAATGGAAGGTTCCATGTGTTTTTTCGGCAACTTGAAAAATGAATTTTAGAGGTAGGACCCCAAACGAGTAGATGCTATCCACGTGCCCTGGGACCAAGAAATTTAACTTGGCCTTTAAAAATTCTCATTATAAAGAGGAGAAAAAAGAAGTCTCCACGTGTCTCTTTGGTGAACTTTTGATAAGGTGACCCAAAGTGGAGACCTCAAAAAGCATGGGATCACCATCTGTCTCTCATGCCTTAGAAAGTTGTTTGAGAAGTTTAAGTATAGAGAGGAACTAGAAGAGACCTCCATGTGTATTCTTGGCCCAACTACTAAGGTAAGACCTAGAGGTGAATCATCAAAAGAGCGCAGGCCCTCCACGTGTCCATGGTCTAACAAATCTACACCGGCCACATAAAGAATAGGCTAAGTATGTGCAGGGCTAGCAGAAACCTCCACATGTCTCCTTGGTGCAACTTCAAAGGTTAAACCAAAAGGAATATTTTCAAATGAGAACAGGCCCTCCACGTGGACAAGCTTTGAGTTGAAGTGGGCCTTAGAGTATCAAAATGCACTGGCAACCCACCTCTACACCTCTAAATTTTATTCAGGCCCCAACAGAGTTGTGGATTATTTCATAACTTTTCTCCCTCATACAAAAAGGAAAAAACTACAAAATGCTCTGGTGACCCACCTCCCGCTTGTAGCTTGAAAAACTACCACGTGTCTTTCTTTGGGGTCAAAGTAAGACTTTTTCCCTGTCGATCCATGTTTTTTGAATAACCAATTAGATGATATCAGGGCTGCAGGCCAATTTAGTATTTTTCACAAATGTTACAAAAGTTACAAGTTTCACCAAAAAGACCCGTCGGGCCACATCCAATCAGAAAGGACCATGTTTCCACAGATGTTGGGACAAAAATTGACAGGGAAAACATGATTGTGGAAAAATAGAAGGTAGGGGAAACCCTGAATTCATGCCCAAATTACAAATTATTTCTCATGGACAGAGGAACGAAAAAAATATCTAGACTTAATGTGATCCTCAACCAAAGGAAAGGACTAACCATGGCAACCAAATGAAGGAAAAATATTTCACGCATCAATACAGGAGACAAAGAAAACTTCAAACCATGCGAGACTGAGATGTTTTTGAATGAACATGGTGAGATTAAATTGAGCACCAACATCAGCTCGACGTGGAGATGGGCACTCCCTGCAAGTACCGCAAGAACAATAGACCATGAGCCAAAAATCCATGGGGCAACAGAGTAAAAAAAAGCTTGTAGAGCAGAATGATAATAACCAATTCCCCCAAAATGAACTAAGAAACTAACAAAAACTGGTCATCATGGACTAGGAAAAACCGGAACATAAACATATAAAAGTAGAACGAAAACAAAAGACTATACACTATACAATGATTTGCACCCTGATTAAGAGACAACAATCAAGGAAATTTTTCAAGTGCCCTCGATTTTGGATATGACGATGCTAAGCGATTCTGATATGTATTTAACAACTGATCATATGATTGTTTCTCTTTTCCATCCAAGTTACTATCTGACCACATTTTTTTAGGCTTATCCTTTGTGCCTAGGTCAAGTTTTTCAACATCTCTTGAGCCTACATCAAACATCAAATTCCTAGGAAAAATAACCTACTCAGTATATTTGCATTGATCAATTTCATACTCTTTGAAAACAACATAGCTCACAGAGTTATCAACATCAATGTCTGCATGCAATACTTCATAAGAAGCATTTTTGGGGTCGTCAATGAGATTAACATTTTATTTTCACCATGTAACTTCACAAGGCTTCCCTCAATTGGTATAGTGGCATAAGGCATGTCCATTTTAACACTTCCACCCACACTAGCTTCCCACCTTTTGGATAATAACATACCCCATTTAGTAGGACAATCCATAATGACCACATTCAAGGTTAAGTACTTGCCTAGATATGCTGCCAATTGGACTGCTAAACCCTTCGACACATCCAAAATTGGCACCCTCTTGAATATATGGCAAGTACACTTCACATAATTTGTTGTTGCTTTGATATTCAACTCATTCATTACCTCAAGAGACATTACATTACATGAAGCTCTTGAGTCAAACATGCGATTATGTAACATCCTATCTTTAATAATCGAGTAGTGAAAAATAGATCCATATTCAGCTGAGACTCAAACAAAGAAGTTCACAAATAAAATTGAGGTGGTTCACCCAATCGTCCAATGCTTGAGGTTTTTCTAATTCTCGCAATGGTAGGAGGAACCTGTGCATTGTTTACATTTTTACTAATCGGGGATCATTTTGAAATTTCTAAAACATCCCTAAATTTTTTCAGTGTAGAAGATCATTTTGAGATCTTTCCATCAACTGTGAGAACGTGAAAAATAGACATTCGGGAGCTCTAGTTATGTCCGGTCAAAGTTCAGTCAACAAGAAAGTCAACTATGGTCAATTGGTCAATATTGGACCAATGGCACTGTGACACATGGAAAAAAGGAAAAGGGAGTCATTTGTTGGTTTTGATCTCCGGTCTTTGATGGTCATAAAAAGATAGCTCGTCGGAACAAGAGGCTCAACTATTGTTACAGAGGGGAGCTCAACCACCATGTGGACTATTTTATTTTAATTTAATTTAAAAAATTAATGTCCAAAAGTAACCAAAAAGGTTAAAGGGACTACAAGAGGAGTAAAGAGAACAAGACAATGCATGAAGGGAAAAAAATACAAAACAAAATACGAGAAGTAATAGGAAAGACACGGGAAGCAACAGTCTATGTGCCAAGCATAGGAGGTTCTACGCCTAGTAGATCGTGGACTGTTGTGTGAAGTCATGTTCCCGTTTATGCCTCCGGTGTTGTGTAGAAGGTGAAGGAATGCACCAATATTCCGGAACCCAAGGCTGCCATGATAATGTTTGAGGAGGCCATATCTATATTGGGTCATCTCCCGATAAATAAAGCAACACACCTCTCGTCTTCATAATGAATAAGGGCATGTAATGAGCCTTGAGTTTCTCGAAAGATACAATAGTACCTGCCATGAATCTCATAGTACACCTGGACAATGAAATATAAAGTGCTCCTCTCGATTCAGGTTCATTATTGCAAAGTGTACAAATGCGTTGGTCCCTAGGAATGTAGTGCTCTATCTCCATGTGAAGCTAATGAGAGAAAAATCATAGTTAACCCAAGGGAATCTCAAACCCAGTGGGAACTTGATGTATTTGGGGTAAATGACATGTCCATCTTCAAATTGGAGATAATGCTCCAAATATTGGTGCATTTTGTTGAAATGGTTCTAATGGTTCAATCCACATTGATCTAATGTAAGCTTTGTAGATCTCCTCTCTAATTCCTCTATGAATTTCCCTTCTAGGCATGTGGGGAGAATTAATAGAGAATGTGAGAGGAGGAAGGTGATTAATATCCAATCTAATTCTTTGGAGGAAGGTTGTATAATGTGCATACCAAGTGGTTTGGATCCCCAATTCCCATAGCCTCATGGATGATTGGAGAGCCTTGAAGGGCTATCTATTCCGCCCAATTTATGTATCTGCCATAAATCTTAGTCTATGGAGTAGCATCGCAAGATGAAATATAGTTGAGATTTGGAGAGGGTGCGTGCCAAACTCAGCCAAGATGATTGCATGTGGAACTGAGCATTTTTCCCGAGAGGGTCCTAGATAGCATGGAGATGAGTACTCTATCAACACAAGCCCAACTCTTTGTGCCAAGATCGGGGCCCCAAATCTCACAACCATACAACACTGTTTGTGTCACTAGAGTTTGGAAAATACAAAATTTTGCATTGGAATTTTGAAATTGAAGCTGGAAACATTGTCTCTCAAGTGTATTGAGGGTTGCATAACCCTTACATAATCTCTCTTCTACTGCATGAAGCATGTTAAAAGGAGGGCCCATGAAATTCACTCCAAGATAGGTGCAACAAGAGACTATTTCCTCCAAGTTTCCTTTGTACATGAGGTTAGTTGCATGGGCAATCCTCTTGGTTGTATTAAATACCATGACCTTAGTTTTCTTTAAGTTCACTTATAAGCCATGAGTATCACAAAAAGAACTTAAGATGTCAAGGTGTCATTGAAGGGATGCAATAATGTGTGACATGAGAATGATATCATCCACAAATAATAAAATTGAAATGATGATATCATATAGAGAACAACCATTGTCTCTAAGACCATAATTTGCAATGATATGCTCTATTTCGTCAATGTAGAGACCAAATAGAGTAGGAGAAAGTGGGCAGCCTTATTTAACACCAATGGTGCTATTGGTATCACTTGTATAACCGTAGGAGTTTAGACTTGGACAACCACCTTTTCATAGAGTGTCATCACAAGAAGAACCAAATGCTTTGGAATTTGGAGGTCATGAAGCCATTTGATTAGAAGATGTCTAGGTATGGTATCAAATGCCTTTTGAAATTCAACAAAACAGCAATAAATCTTACGCTTGTTGACCCTTGCTTCTTCAATTATGGCTCTAAGAGTTAAGACATGGTCTATTGTTTCGTGATCTCATCTAAACCCTTTTTGTCCTTTTGAATGGAGTTTCTTGGATTCAACAAATCTGGAAATCAAATCATCTAGCACTGTAGCAAATAATTTGCTCAAAGTATGCCCAATCATGATGGTTCTATAATTATTTGGCTCTTGTTGATTCCCTGATTTAAATATGGGGCAAATGATGTGAGATGTCCATGCTAGTGGGAATCCATAAGAAGCCACTAGATTAAAGAGATTAGCAATGTGCATTGCTAAGAGTTTTGGACTGTGGTGAAGAAATTCAGCTCTCAAGTTCTCTATATCTTCTGATTTCCTTGCCTGAAGTTTGAAGATAGCTCGTAACACCATACGGTCTGTAAAGAGAATTTTACCCTACCATCTGTTCTCTACTGAAATTGGAACTTGATTGGGGATGTTGTAGAGAGAGGATGCATAGTTGAACAATGTATCTTTGTCTTGTATAACACATGAGGATTTCCTTGGGTGGAAGGTTTGCCAAAAATACTTCACTTTAAACCTCAACATGTTAAGTGTGTTCCTTTCTTTCTTGTGAATATATAATCTCTTCTTTTTCCATAGGAGTTGGCGGTACATTTTTTGGACTGACTTCTTCCTATAAGGGTGTTCACGAATGATGTGAGTCACAAGATTGTGGAGGGATCTACAACTACTATCAAACTAGGCATTCCGGGTGCAATGGCCAAGTGGGACACTGGTGGGATGATTACGAGTGGAATGGGGAAAGGATTGGAGAATTGTATTCCAAATTGTTCTAGAAAGATATTCAGCTCTTGCCATTGGGAAATGGATAGAATTTATATCTTGGAGGTTGGTTGTCAAATTTTTAGTATAAATATCATCAAACTCATGGTTAAAGGATATATGGGTGGAAGACTGGAAAGTGTAAGAGGTGATATGTGCAGCCCCAAGAGTGGGGAGTAGGACCTTACAAGAGATAGGTGCATGGTCAGCGAGGGGTGGGAGAGGTTCCACACAAATATTGGAAATGGATGACTGAAAAGTAATGTTTCTCATGACATAATCCACCACACTGGCTCCACCCACATGAGGATAGCAGGTGAAATCCCCAGACCTAGGAAAACAAGAAAGCCCATTCAACACTATCAAGTCGTGAGATTCCCCAAATCTAATTACATGTCTTCCATAAGGTGAAATGGAATGATCAGATGACTACCTATAATTGTCCATCTCTTCTCTTGAGCTCATGTAGTCTTAAAGGATGAGATATGGTCATATTGGGAGCATTGTTTGTTGTAGGATATAGATCAATGAATGGGGATTCATCATCCCCTATCATAGTATATGGTGAGTATCTTGGCAGGAAGTAGCATACCGTGATGAACAATCTAGATTGTGAAGCTCCTCTATGAAGTGACACCCACAAGTATCGGCCTATGTATCAGATTCTTCAATTCAAATTTTAGAGGCTAGGTTCTCGCATGCAAAGCAAGCGATACCACCTGAGCCTCTAGAACCAAGATGAAGTTGTGTCCTATACTTGAAGAGCCAAGTGAACCCAAGGAAAATAGGTAGGGGCTTGGCTCTTGATTCATGGGTTTCTTTAAAGAAAATAAGATATTTTCCCCGAGATAACATCATTTGGGGACCCGGAGAGAAGAAAAGAGATCTGCCACAATTCCATATTGAGTGTGAGATGGATGTATGAGAGCGAACTCCACCTTATGGTGTCAAGATTTTTGGTAGGCCATGGCTTGTCCCACCAAGGAGGTGGATTATCCTATATCACAACCTTACCACTCCTCATAACACCCCACTTTCCATGTTTCATAGCTTCAATCATTTTGGCCCTTTCATTCTTGAATTCCTCATATTATAGCCTTTGGTCATGTCTTCATCAAGGTATATCTTTTCGTCAAGGTTGAAGAGGTAGCTTTTCAATTTCAAGGCGGTGAGCTTATCCGTATGCTATGGAATCGATGGTATTATTGCTGACGTAATGGGTCCACAAGCCACCACGTGGCTTGCCACCACGAATCGAATTCGCTCGATTTTCCTATCAAGAGACGATAAGTGGACTATATGCTATGGACTGAGTTAATTATTTTCTATACCACATTGTATGGGTCAAATTTATATTATCTTGGTAAGTCCACTTACAAACCAATTTACATGCCACATGTCTAAGTGGGTGGGTTTTATTTTGAAACCATGTATTAATGCGAAGTGTACAGCCCACATAATCCTCCAAACCCACATAAAGTGCCAACCCCAAACCATATGCTATGTCCACGTGATGGGGAGTAAGTAAAGTGATGTTGGGGGGTAAATGTCATTTGTGGAAAGATATATGTGAAGAATGGAGGAGATAAGGTTTATTAAAACCTTCCCAAAATCTAAGGCCGCTAAAATGGGATTTTATCCCCTCAATCAAACAAATCCACCAACATGGGTAATTAGCCCATTAAAATATGCAAAATGGAGATAAGCCTATCCAAATGCTACGGGGTGAGGCTAATATTAGCCTAAGGATATATAATTTTTCATTATTTTAAGGGCCCTATTTTTATATAAATAGGGAACCCATTTCATTGTAATGGACACACAACGCAATGGAGAATCTCATTCCTAGAGATCAGAAAGAAGAAGAGCGAACCAAGAGGAGAGTTAGTTACCATGGGCATAGTTGTGTAAAGACCTAATTTACTTAGGCATTATTATTTTAGTTATTATTGACCTATTATTTTTAGGCAATAGAAAATTAAAATTATTGTGGCTAGGAGTTATTAATACTATGTAGTCAGCCCATAGCGCCACATGGAATTATTGTGAATCTGGAATATCGATCGAGTGTCATAGGCGTTATAAAGCATCCGGAAGGCTGATCGAGCCGAATGATTCTAAATAGTGGAGCTAGTGCCATCGAGCTTTTCGAATACACCAGGAAAGGGGAAGTCGGGTGCTATTTTTCACCCTTGTCTTCTGAAGGTCTAGTTATTCTTCCAAGCAAGTTCTTAATAGTTTCCATTAGGTTTTCTTGTGAAATTACTATTGTAACTTACAATTTTTTACTAGTGAAATGGTTCGATAAGAACCCATAGACATAGGCAATTGTTGAACTCTGCAAACAATTATTGTGTAATTGTCTTTATTTTATTACATTGATTTTTAAATTGATTACTAATAAAGGAGAAAATTATCAGAAAATAATTAAATCCTATAAGGTTTCAAGATCAGGTAGATAAAAACTTGATTATTTTCAGATCAAGTTGGTATCAGAGTAGGTGATCGACACTTGTAAACTTGCAAATCTCTGAAGAAAGTTTGGTATTAGAGCAGGTTATTGGCTTAAAAACTTGATAATCTCGAGCAAGTTTTTGGTATCGAGCATGTTATTGGCTTGCAAACTTGCTAATCCCCAAGCAAGTTTGGTATCGAGATGGTTTGGTTCCATATTTGTTGTCGAGTAAATTTTATTAATAAAGTGATTGCTTTAAGATTGGTGCGATTAGTTCAATTTGTGTGAACAAGGAACAAGTGCACTTTTGGTAAGATGTCTAAACAAGAAAAGCTCGAGGAAATTGAAGTTTCTAATCACTAGATCCAAGAAGAGAACTCTCTCATGTGATCAATGTATTACTCCTTGGAAGAGGAGAATGATCATTTGAAATCAGAATTGTAAACCAAGGATGAGCTCTTGGCAAGGTTGCAGTGTGGTGATCAGAGAAAGGAAATACCTTCAACTTCAGATGCAGTGACCATGGTAGATGACTGCACTATAATTTGTTCACCACTTGAATCTTCTTCTTCCTCCCATTCAGTTTCAGATTTAGGTAATGAAGTCTTTAGTTTGTTTGAAAAGCATACTAGAGGCATTGGATCAAAATTACTAGATAAAATGGGATTTGATGGAAGAGACCTTGAAAAAAATGGAAAAGGAATATCTAACCCAATATAGATCGAGGATTGTCCTCATTTTGTAGTTTTGGGTTTTTATAGTGCGGGAATGGATATTGGAGAATGCTCTAAGAACACTAATGGGAGACAAGCTTCCAAAGCAAAGTGAATATCCAACTAGTCTTGTAAGAAGATTCGAGGAGGAAATTTGTACTTCGTCATCACGGGTAGGATGTGGTAAGAAAAATTAGTGAAGAAGTAATGAGATTCCACCTCCAGTTTCTTACCATAATCATAAGCACAATAAAAATTCTGATCCATTTTTTTAGCTTAAGACGTATGGTTATGATTTTCAAAAGATGTGAAATTCCTTTCCATGTACTTTTTTTGGATTACATAATCATTCTGTGGCCAGATGTTGGTAGAGAAGGACACTGATGAAGAATTTGATGTTGTTCCTCACAAACAAGGAAAATTAGAAAGACCAATATCATCATGCAAAGTTGAGAAATGGCAGAAAGAGTTCCTCATCCCAGAAGAAGGAGATTAAGAGGAACTTTTCTATTCATTTCCAGAGGAATGGGCATCAGGTGGAAAATTGCTAGAAACTGTATCCATCTCACCATTAGAGTAATGGCAAGCCAAAGATGGAATGGAGGCCTATTACAAAGGCAAAGGAATTTTCTACTCCACCACCAGTTGACAATTCAACCCAAGACCAAATAGTAGAGTTTGCAGGAGTCATCTTGGAACTTCATTTTATGTAGAGGAATTGTGACTATGCAGCGTGAGAATGGTAGTTGAATCACCATTGGCATTAACGTCGGGTAAGAACTTCATTCTTTGTAAAGGCATTGTGATAGTGCAGTAGAGTGGTACCTGATATTAGTGTGTTAACAAGAGGATCTCTTAAAGTAACAACTCGAAACTTCATTCGATGTTAAGGCATTACGACCACACATTCAAATGGTAGTTGATCAATAGACTTAGCATTGTGCATTGGAGGCTTGAGGTATTGAAAGAGACTTAGCATTGGTTATTGAAGGCATTGAGGTCTATAATGAGACTTAACATCATGCATTGGAGGCTTGAGGTCTTTAAAGAGGCTTAACATCATGTATTGGAGGTGTTAAGGTCTGAAAAGGGACAAGTTATTGTCCATCATTGACATCAGATCAATAATAGCTCTACGTAACATGGAGTTCCTTCAAACCAGTTTGGATTCTATAGAATCAACTTGGAGCTAGGAGCTGTGTTATAGAGTAAAAGAAGATCCTTGTTGTCAGATATCAGGAATCTTAGCACCACATAGTAGGAGCGTTGAGGTTTCATGCTAAAACTTAGCACCATACAATGAAGGTGTGGAGGTATTCTCCAGATATCAGAGTGGTGCAATGGAAGCATCATGGGCCCATAACCCACAGGTCCTAGGATCAGAGAAAATTTGTTGAAGTGAGAAGGTTGCAAAGGAGAAAATGCAAGGGTCTACTATAGTAACACTTCCGAGGTGGCAGCACTATTTCTAAATTTAGGATGGGATGGCAAAATGTTCCAATATAAGCTTTTTGGGACAAAAGCCTTTCTCAGTGGGGAGGTGTGATTAGGGGATCATTTTTGAAGTTCCCTAAACATCCCTAAATTTCATCAGTATAGAAGATCATTTTGAGATCTTTCCATCGACTATGAGAATGCGAAAATAGATATTGGGAGCTCTAGTTATGTCTAGTCAAAGTCAACTATTGTCAACTAGTCAATATTGAACCAAGGGCACTGTGACACATGGTGAAAAGAAAAAGGGAGTCGTTTGTTGGTTTTCAATCTTTGGTCTTCAACGATCATAAAAAGATAGCTCGTCAGAACAAGAGGCTCGGCTTTGTTACGGAAGGAGCCCAATTGTCATGTGGACTATGGTATTATCGCGACGTGATGGGTCCATAAGCCACCATGGCTTACCACCATGAATTAAATTTTCTTGAATTTCCTATCGAGAGATGAGAAGTGGACTATATGCTATGGACTGAGTTAATTATTTTCTATACCACATTGTATGGGTCGAATTTATATTATCTTAGTAACTCCACTTATAACTCATTTTTGATGCCACATGTCTAAGTGGGCAGGTTTTATTTTGAAACTATGTATTAATGTGAAGTGTACAACCCACATAATCCTCCAAACCCACATAAATCTCAAACACCAAACCATATTCTAAGTCCATGTGATGGGGAGGAAGTGAAGCGGTGTTGGGGGCAAATGCCATGTGTGGAAAGTTCCACATGAAGAATGAAGGAGATAAGGTTTATTAAAACCTTCAAAATCTAAGGTTGCTAAAATGGGATTTTATCCCCTCAATCAAACAAATCCACCAACACGGGTAATCATCCCATTAAAATATGAAAAATGGAGATAAGCTTATCCGAATGCTACGGGGTGAGGCTAATATTAGCCTAAGGATATATAAATTTGCATTATTTTAAGGGCCCTATTTTTGTATAAATAGGGAACCCATTTCATTGTAATGGACACACAACACAACGGAGAAGCTCATTCCTAGAGCTCGGAAAGGTGGAGAGCAAGCCAAGAGGAGAGTTAGTTGCCATGGGCATAGTTGTGTGAAGACCTAATTTATTTAGGCATTATTATTTTAATTATTATTGACCTATTATTTTTAGGCAATAGTAAATTAAAATTATTGTGGCTAGGAGTTATTAATACTACCTAGTCAGCCCATAGCACCACACCAAATTATTGTGAATCCTAGAATATTGACTAGAGTGCCATAGGGCATTACGAAGCGTCTGGAAGGCTGATCGAGAACGAAGGATTCCGAACAGTGGAGCTAGTGCCATCGAGCTTACCAAATATGCCAAGAAAGGGAAGTTGGGTGCTATTTTTCACCCTTGTCTTTTTAAGGTCTGGTTATTCTTCTAAGAAATTTCTTAATAGTTTCCATTAGGTTTTCTTGTGAAAGTACTATTGTAACTTACAAGTTTTGACTAGTGGAATGGTTTGATAAGAACCCAGAGATGTAGGCAATTGTTGAACTCTGTAATCAATCATTGTGCAATTTTCTTTATTGTCTTGCATTAATTTTTAAATTGATTATTGAAAAAGGAGCAAATTATCATAAAACAATTAAATCCTATAAGGGTCTGAGATCATGTAGATAAAAATATGATTATTTTCGATCATTTACTATGGGTGACATTTTCTTCTTTAAATCCCAAATATTTGAATGCTCTGTTCCTATGCTGAGGATTGTAAAAACTTCAACAATAGGAACAATGATCTTGATCGACTCAAGATTTGGGCTATGTCACAAGGAACATATTTGGGTAAAGCCATATTAGGAGGAAGATTTACAAATTCATCGATGGCATGGGAGTTTTCATGAAACGAGCATGGGGAGGAACATAATTTTTATTTGGGGATGAGCCTTTTCATATGCATCTTTTTAAAAGGTTTCCTTAGGGATACTGGTAATAATTGGAATTTTTGGTTTGGCATGAGGCCCTACCCCTTTGGCAACCTTACTCTTGGTATTGTATTCATTTTCTTGGACATTTAACAATTGTCTATCATCTTCAAGGAATTCCCCATCATAATTTTTAATCATTAATGCCCTTAAGTACTCAAAATCATTATTAGGCAAATCAATAACTTGTACCATATCAATTTCAAAAGTATGAGTGGGAGGAAGAGGTAATACCGGTGAATGCAATCCCAGAATCTTTCAACAGTTTTGGAACTTATCAACTCAGTTGAGGTCACTCCCGATGTGAACTTGTAGAGAAATCCATCATGCATACATCATCATCTGTCTCATCATCATCAGCTTCTTCCTTAACTCCCTTTTCAACATCACATGGAGAATGTGGCAAGAAACAACTATCACACCACTCAATTTCATGAGCTTCTTCAATAGCAACAACTCTGGTAGCTAAAGGATCAGGCACCAATCTATTTTCCCAAGGTTGGGGCTATCTATTTCCTAATCCCATGGGCCCTTTACCCCTTTCATCTGATCTATAATCACTTCTGGGATTATTTGCAATTATATCTTGACCTTGTGGCTTTTGTTGACCTTGGGAACCTTTTCCAATCCCCTTCTCTACTCGCGGTTTAAGATATTTCTTTAACAACTCCGAGCCAAAGTTTTAACAACCTTTTCTAGATCCATAGACTTACTTGAGTGAGGCTTCTCTGGATTCATCATCTTGATACCTTCCCTCTTAGGAGGTTTACCAACTACTTTGATATTTTTTTCAATCTTCAAAGCCATGGTGAAGGCCTACCTCAAAGTTCTGGGTTTTTATCCCTTAAATAATAAGCAACATTTTTGTCAAAAGCATCAGAATATTTTATCAAAAAAGAAACATCACTTGGCCTCAGGATTACAGGTAGCCTATTCAAGGTCTTATTGAACTGAGTATTGAATTCATGGAAAGATTCATTAGGATTCTTCTTAATATTTTCAAATTCAGACAAAAGAAACCTAGGATCTGTCTTATCCCCATATTGAAATCTAAAAGCATTTTTCATTTCTTTCCATGCATCTATTGAGTTATCTAGGAAAACATTTATACCAGTCACGTGCATCCTCCTCAAGAGTATGAATAATCAATTTTATATACACATCCTCAAATTCAATCTCGAAGTCTTCCATCACATTGACAAAAAGTTTTAAATGTTGATTGCGGTGATAACATTATTCCCTTTAAATTTATGTATTTTATTTCTATCATCTTTTGGCACTACATTTGGATATTCAGCCATACCTCTAAAATCTATAGGACTAAAAGTATTCACAACAAAAAGAGGTGCGGGTGGGGCTAGTCAATATTGTTTTGAAGAGGGGATCTTACGGAAGATATAAAATGATGAGGGAAAAGGGGTATTTGGAACACGAGAGTATAATTTTCAAAATGAATTTCCTCTAAAGAATTTGTTTCGTGGAAAACCCTATCAACTTTGGAAAATACAGGGACAAAATGAGAAACACACTTATCAGACACAAATGAAGGCCCCTCTCTAGTTGGAGAATTCAAATCTATATGAAAATTACCTGATTCAGAATCACTTGAAGAAGAATGGTAATCCTCAACTATAGGTTGATCACTTTTCACAATGGATAACTCTTTTCTTGATTCCTGATCTCCAACTATTTTCCAGACTCTTTTTCCTTCTGAATTTTTTTTTCCCAATTCTAGAAACAACTTTTTGGTAGGGTATTTAGTGAAGAAATATCTTCTTCCTTCCATCTTTGCAAATATTAGTGACATATTTCACTTAATATAGGTTAAGGCACTGGTATTTATCAAAATTTAAATCAACACAGAGTAAATCGTAATGATTTTCACCTTAGTTGTGTAAATTCACTATAAATGACTTGTTAAATATCTATCAACACTTAAATTACTATAAAGCTTAGCATATTTGACCTTCCTTTACCAAGTATTTATCAGCGATGATATAAATTTAGTGTAATGGCCACTAGAAACT
The DNA here is from genome assembly GCA_018340775.1 of Taxus wallichiana var. yunnanensis. Lineage (NCBI taxonomy): Eukaryota > Viridiplantae > Streptophyta > Pinopsida > Cupressales > Taxaceae > Taxus > Taxus wallichiana. The sequence continues at coordinate 628,251,319 of CM031239.1, forward strand.
GAAAATTTGCAAATAGAACTTGTAACTTCACACAATTCTTACAAATCTCAACACAAGATGACATTTAAACAACGTATTTGCACTTAGATCATGTAAGAAACATTACAGGGCCAAATATAAGAATGCCTTTGAAGATCCCTAGAAAAGGAACCAGGATCATGTTGTTGCCACACAAATAGGTCCCGGTGTTCAAATATTCCACTGGCAACGACGCAAATTCAAAGTGTTGGTATCCAAATTGATTCTCCCTTGGAAGCCAAGCAACATCACAAATTTAACAAGATACTCAGAGATAGACAAATCATAAGTCATTTTGTAGTCGGGGAAGGGATTCAGCTGGCTCTTTGTCACTCGGGTATTAGAGAAATGGATAACACCATATAAAAGGATTTGATCTATCCTCACTACTTTAGGTCGTGTCTTTCGACCAAGGTGAGAGGACCCATTTTGTAACCTCTGTTGGTGAAGGACATGAAGAGATCCTTCTTTGTATAATTTTGGGGAGCATTGAGAAAATATGATCAATACGCCACAATTTTACTCTCACGACTTGTCACTTCTAAAGAATGGGGATATTTTTTGAACAAGGTTCAGGTTACTAAAGTCACTAAAAGCTGCTTTCCTCTTTATATTTTAGTAGTAGAATTTGTTCATTTATGTATACACAACAAAAATAGGGGTACTTAGGTAGGATTCATGGTTATTTGAAATCTTTTGTGGGGACTAAGAAAGATGAAGTTTATTTCACCCCGAGATCTTTGAGAACGTTTACAACAATTGGAAGACTAATAGACATAATACTTAAGAATAGCAAAAATATTCCTTTAACCAAAAGGTGTGCATTAATGGATCCCTAGATCTACACGATTTCACACAATCTTTGAGAATTCAACACGAAGCCTTGAGCTAAAGATTCAATTAAAAATTAATAAGCCCTAGTTCCTCATACCTAAGATACACTCAAAGGCTTATAGAAAATCTTTATCAACAAAATGAGAGTAAAGTGATTTTAAATTTTTTATCTTACTACAGGATGAAGGCTCTTCTCATAATGAAATTGCAAATGCCACTATACTATCACAAGGATGACATCCTGTGTGATTCTAAGGGATTTTAACATAAGATTGCAGCATGAACATAAAAACTATTTGAAAACATTCTGAAATAAAAGCAGACACAATTTTGCCCAAGATTAATCTGATTAATTCAAGATCTATTATATTTATCAGCAAGGAAAAGTTTCTTGAAGTCTCAAATATTTTCAATGGTTGTACACTTGCAACCATCTTGACGTGATCAAATCTAAAACACAAGAGATTAACAAGTTTCTCAGATGGTCTCTCAGGAAGATGGGATTTCTCAAAATTTCTTGTAGAAATCAACCCCGACCATTTACAAGAGTATCCTCATTGAATTTATACAATTCACTTGCTCACTCATCCCAAATTTTCCCCAAAAAGAAGAATATTCAAGGAATCCTTTGCTTGTTACAATTTGTCTCAGAAAGTGATGTTTAACAAATTTACACTCGAAGCTTCTAGGTGGAAAAATCATGAACTGATCACATTTCTCATACCCTCAACTATGACTGGGATTCCATGCCATAAATTTTTGATAGTCCTTCTAATCATTTGTCATGCGAGAAATCCCCTTTTAATCATTTTCAGGTGACTCTGTATAGCTAGATCTGACAAGCAATCATTTTCACCCTCAAGAATACACCTTGAGAAATGAGTGCCCTCACATGGATGCCTACATTTTTTCCTCTCATAAATGAGTGTCCACACATAGATTATTCCACATACCTACACTGCAAGTCTGAGTCAGCCAAGTGTAAAGAAGAGCCAACAGAAACATCCATGTGTTTCCTTTGCGTAACTTCAAAGATGGAGTTTAGAGGCAAAACCTCAAACAAGTGGGGGCTCTCCACATGCCCTAGGACCAATAAAGTTACCTTTTCCTTTGAAAAAGTCTCAGTATAAAGAGGATCTAGCGGAAGCCTCCATGTGTCTCTTCGGTGATCTTTTGATATGGTGCCCAAAAGTGGAGACCTCAAACAAGTGTGGGCTCACCACATGTCTCAACCCAACAAAGTTGTTGAAATATTTTAAGGACCAGTGGAAGGTACCACGTGCCTAGGGTCCGAGAAAGTTTCTTTGGCCATTGAAAATTCTAAGTATGGGAAGATCCAGTGGAAACCTCCAAGTGTCCCTTCAGTGCTCTTTCAAAAGTAAAGTATAAGGGTAGGTCCCCAAATAGGCGTGGGCCCTCCACATGTCCCATGCCTTTAGAAAGTTGCTTGAGAAGTTTAAGTATAGAGAGGAGCCAGCGGAAGCCTCCACGTGTCTCCTTAGCATAACTGCTAAGGTAGGACCCAGAGGTAGATCCTCAAATGAGCACCGACCCTCCACGTGGACAAGCTTTGAGTTGAAGCGAGCCTTAGAGTTTTAAAATTCCCAAAGGAACCACGTCTCGCTTCTAAATTTTCATGTGGGCCCCAATGGAGTTGTGGATTATTTCATAACTTTCCTCCCGTACAAAAAGGAATAAAACTTCAAAATGTTCTATCGATCCATCTCTACGCCTTTGTCTTGAAAAACTACCACGTGTCCATCTTCGGGGTCAAAGTATGTCTTTTGCCCGCCGCTTCATGTTTGTTTAATAACAAATCAAATGCTATTAGGGCCTCGGGGCCAATTTGGTATTTTTTACAAATGTGACAAAAGTGATAAATTTCACCAAAAATACCCATCACGTCGCATCCAATTAGAAAGGACCATGTTTCCACAAATGTTGGGACAAAAATTGACAGGAAAAGATAAGCTGTGGAGAAATACAAGGAAGGAAAAACCCAAATTCATGCCCAATTTACAAATTCATTCTCATCAACAAAGAAATGGAAAAAATATTTGGACTTAATATGATCCTTTACCAAAGGAAAGGACTGATCATGACAACCAAATGAAGGAAAAATATTTCACGCATCAATACAGGGAGATAGAGAAAAATTCAAACAATGCAGGTCGAGAAATTTTTAAATTAACGAGGATGGGATTAAATTGAGCACCAACATCAGCTCTAACTCGGGGATGGGCACTCCTTGTAAGTTCCGCAAGAACAACAAGCCATGTGCCAAAAATCCAATGGAAAATGGAGTAAAAAACAACCTTGCAAAAAGAAAAAAATACAATAACTAAATCCCCAAGACGAACCGAGAAACCAACAAAAATTGGTCACTAGGGACCAAGAAAAACTAAAATAGAAAAATATGAAAGTAGAACGAAACTAAAAGACTATACACTATACAATGATGTGCACCCTGATTCAGAGAAAACAATCAAGGAAAATTTTCAAGTTCCTTGATTTGGATATGACCATGCTAAGTAGTTCTGATACATCTTTAACAATTGGTCATATGATTGTTTCTCTTTTCCATCCAAGTTACTATCTGACCACATTTTTTAGGCTTATCCTTTGTGCCTAGGTCATTTTTTTCAACATCTCTTGAGGCTGCATCAAACATCAAAGTCCTAGGAAAATCAACCTACTCAGGATATATGCATTGATCAATTTCATACTCTTTGAAAACAACGTAGCTCATAGAGTTATCAACATCAATGCCTGCATGCAATACTCCATTAAAAGAATTTTTGGGGTCATCAATGAGATATAACATTTTCTTTTCACCATGTAACTTCACAAGGCTTCCCTCAATTGGTATGGTGGCATAAGACATTTCCATTTGCACACTTCCACCCACACTAGCTTCCCACTTTTTGGATAATAACATCCCCCATTTAGTAGGACAATCCACAATGACCACATTCAAGGTTAAGTACTTGCCTAGATACGCTGCCAATTACACTACTAAACCCTTGACACATCCAAAAATGGCTCCTCTCTTGAATATATGGTAGTACATTTCCCATAAGTTGTTGTTACTTTGATATTCAACTCATTCATGACCTCAAGAGGCATTACATTACATGAAGCTCTTGAGTCAAACATGTAGTTATGTAATAACCTATCTTTAATAATCGAGTAGTGAAAAATGGATCCACATTCAGCTAAGACTCAACCAAAGAAGTTCCCAAATAAACCTCTAGGTGGTTCACCCAATTCCTCCAATGCTTGTGGTTTTTCTAATTCTATAATGGCAGGATGAACCTCTACATTGTTTACATTTTTACCTTGGATGACCTTTTCTTCTTTAAATCCCAAATATTTGAATTCTTTATTCCTATGCTCGAGGATTACGAAAAATTCAACAATAGCAATAGTAATCTTGATCGACTCAAGATTTGAGCTATGTCACAAGGAACAAATTTAGGTAAGGTAGTATTAGGAGGAAGGTTTAAAAATTCATCGATGGCATGGGTTTTTTTCTCGGTCGAGAATTGGGAGGAGCACAAGTTTTATTTATGGTGACAAATCCTTTTCCAGATGCATATTTTTAGGGGTTTCCTTAGGGATCTTTGGTAAGGACCTGGAATATTTGGTTTGGCCTACGACTCCATCCCTTGGAAACCTTACTCCTGGTATTATATTCTTTTTCTTGGGCAACTACTGCATTCATTAACAACTATTTGTCCTCTTCTGAAGGAATTCCTCCATCATAATTTTTAATCATTAATTCCCTTAAGTACTCAAAATCATTATTAGGTAACTCAAAATCTTTTACCATATCAATTTCAAAAGTATGAGTGGGAGGAAGAGGTAATACTCGGTGAATGCAATCCTAGAATTTTTCAATAGTTCTGGCACTTATCAGCTCAGTTGAGGTTGCTCCCTGTGTGAAATTGTAGAGAAATCCATCATGCATGCATCATCATCTATCTCATCATCATCAACTTCTTCCTCAACTCCCTTTTCAACATCACATGGATAATGTGGCAAGAAACAACTATCACACCACTCAATTTCATGAGCTTCTTTAACAACAACAAATCTTGTAGGTAAAGGATCAAACACCAATCATTTTTACCCAAGTCGGAGCTGTCTATGTCCTGATCCCATGGGCCCTTTATCCCTGTCGTCTGACCTATGATCACCTTTTGGATGATTTGTAAAATCTTTCTTGACCTTGTGGCTTGTGCTGACCTTGGGAACTTTGTCTAATCCCCTTCTCTCGCACTTGGCTAGTTTGCAATATATTTCTTTAATAGCTCCGGTCAAAGTTCTTACAACATCTTCTAGATCCATAGAATTACTTGACTGAGGCTTCTCTAGATTGATCAACTTGATACCTTCCCTCTTAGGAGGCTTACCAACTGCTTTGATATTGTTTTTAATCTACAAAGCCATGGTGAAGGCCTACCTTAAAGTTCTTGGGATTTCATCCCTTAACTAATAGGTATCCTTTTTGTCAAAAGCATCAGGATATTTTATCAAACAATAAATATCTCTTGGCCTCAAGATTACTAGTAGCCTATTCAAGGCGTTATTGAATTGAGTATTGAATTCATAAATAGATTCATTAGGATTCTTCTTAATATTTTAAAATTCAGAAAAAAGAAACTTGGGATATGTCTTATCCCCATATTGCAATATAAAAGCATTTTTAATTTTTGTCCATGAATCTATTGAGTTATTTGGAAAAGATTTATACCATTCACGTGCATCCTCCTCAAGAGTATGAATAAACAATTTTATATACACATCCTCAAATTCAATCTCAAATTCTTCCATCATATCGACAAAAAAATTTTAAATGTTGATCATCAGTCATAACATTATTCCCTTGAAATTTAGGCAGTCTATTTCTAACATCTTGTGGCACTACATTTGGATATCCAACCATACCTCTAAAATATATAGGACCAAAAGTATTCACAATAAAAGGAGGTATGGGTGGGGGCTAGGCCATATTGTTTTGAGGAGGTGATCTTATAGGAGATAAAAAATGATGAGGGATAAGGGGTATTTGGAACATAGGAGTATAATTTTCAAAATGAATGTCCTCTAAAGACTCTATTTCATGGAAAACCCTATCAACTTTGGAAAATATAGGGACAAACTAAGAAGCACACTTATCAGACACAAATGAAGGCCCCTCTCCAGTTGGAGAATTCATATCTATATGAAAATTACCTGATTCAAAATCACTTGAAGAAGAATGGTAATCCTCAATTCTGAGTTGATGAATTTTCACAATGGATAAGTCTTTTCTTGATTCTTGATCTCAACTATTTTCAGACTCTTTTTCCTTTTGAATTTTATTTTCCCGATTACTGGAAACAAATTTTTGGTAGGGTGTTTTGTGAAGAAATATCTTCTTGCTTCAGCTTTGCAAATATTAGTGAAAATTTTCACTTAATACGAGTTAAGGAACTGGTATTTATCAAAATTTAAGTCAACACGAAGTCGCCATTAAGGATTTTCACCTTAGTTGTGCAAATGCCTTTGTAAATGACTTGTCAAATATCTATCAACACTTAAATTCTTATAAAGCTTAACATATATGACCTTCCTTTACAGTATTTATCACGATTTGATATAAATTTAGTGCAATAACCACTAGAAACTGAAAATATTGCACACAAAAGTTGTAACTTCACACAATTCTTACAAATATCAAGACAGGATGACGTTTAAACAACATATTTTCACTTAGATCATGTAAGAAACATTACAAGGGCCAAATATAATAATACCTTTGAAAATTCTGACAACAACACCAAAATGGTGTTGTTGCCACACACAAATAGGTCTCGTTGTTCAAATATTGCACTGAAAATGGCGCCAATTTGGTTTTGGTATCCAAATTGATTCTCCCTTGGAAGCCAAGAAGCATCATGATTTAAAAGATACTCAGAGATAGAAAAATCATAAGTCATTTTGTAGTCGGGGAGGAGATTCAGCTGGCTCTTTGTCACTCGAGCATTGGAGAAAATGATAGCACCTTTATTAAGGATTTGATCTATCCTCACTACTTTAGGTCGTGCCTTTCGACTAGGGTGAGAGGACCTGTTTTGTAACCTCTATTTATGAAAGACATGAAGAGATCTTCTGCGTGCACAATTTTAAGGGAACCTTGAGAAAATATGATCAATACACCACAATTTAACTCTCACGAGTTATCACTTCTAAAGAATGGAGATATTTTTTAAACAACATTCAAAGTTACTAAAGACACTTAAAACTTGCTTGCTTCTATATATTTTAGTAGTAGAATTTTTTTCATCTATGGATATATAGCGCAAATAGGGGTACTTCAAGTAGGATTCATGGTTATTTGATTTTTTTTGTGGGGGATTAAGAAAGATGAAGTTGATTTCACTAGATCTTTAAGAATCTTTACACCAATTGGAAGACTAATAGACATAATGCTTCAGAATAGACAAAATATTCCTTCAACTAGAAGGTGTGCATCAATGGATCCTCAGATCTACACAGTTTCACACATAATATTTTAGAATTCAACACGAAGCATCGAGCTAAAGACTCAATTAAACATTAACAACCCCTGGTTCTTCATGCCTAAGATACAGTTAAAGGATTACAGACAATATTTATCAACAAAATGAAGTAAAGTGATTTTAAATTGTTTATCTCACTACGGGATGAAGGTTATTCTCATAATGAAATTGAAAATGCTACTATACTATCACGGGGATGACATCCTATGTGATTTGGAGGGATTTTAACATAAGATTGTAACAGGAACATCAAAATAATTTGAAAACATTCTGAAATAAAAGAAAAAACAATTTTCCCCAAAATTAACACAGATTAATTCAAGATCTATTAGATTTATCAAGTAGGGGAAACTTTCTTGAATAGTTACAAAGCTTGTCAAAAGGTGTACACATCCAACCATGTTGACATGATCAAATATAAAACACAAGAAATTAATAGGTTTCTCAGATGGTCTCTCAGGAAGATGGGCTTTCTCAAATTTTCGTAGAAATTAACCTCGACCATTTGCAAGAGTATCCTCATTGCATTTATATAGTTCACTTACTCACTCATCCTAAATTTTCCCCCAAAAATAAGAATATTCAAGGAATCCTTTGCTTGTTACCAATTTGTCTCAGAAAGTGATGTTTAACAAATTTACACTTGAAGCTGCAAGGTGGAAAAATCATGAACTGATAACATTTCTTAGACCCTCGACCATGACTAGGATGTCATGCCATAACCTTTTGATAGTCCTTCTAATCATTATTATTCTATCGTGTAACAAATACCCTTTTTAATCATTTTCAAGTGGCTCTGTATACTTGGATGTATCAAACAATCCTTTTCACCCTCTAGAATGCACCTCGAGAAATGAGTGCCCTTGCATGGATGCTTGCATTTGTGTGCTTCGATTTTTAGTTGGCCAAGTGCAAAGAGGAGATAGTGGATGCATCCACATGTTTACATGGTGTAAATGCAAAGGTGAAGTCCAGAGGTAGGTTCCCAAATGAGCGCATGCCTTGACATGTTCGGGACCAAAGAGAATTACATTGGTTACTTAAAAGTCAAAGTATGGTAAGGCCTAGTGGATGCTTCCATGTGTTTGTTTGGTGTAACTTCAAAGATGAAGTTTAGAGGCAAGACCCCAAATGAGTGGAGGATCTCCATGTGCCTTAGGCCTAAGAAAGTTATCTCAGCCTTTGAAAAAGTCTCAGTATAAAGAGGATCCAGTGAAAGCCTCCACTTGTCTCTTTGATGCTTTTTTATATGGTGCCCCAAAGCGGAGACCTCAAACAAGCACAGCTCACCACGTGTCCCACACCTTAAAAAGTTTCTTAATAAGTTCAAGTATAGACGGAGGCGGTGAAATCCTCCACGTGTCTCCTTTAGTGCAATTTGCTAAGGTAGGACCTAGAGGTAGATCATCAAATGAGTGCACACCCTCCACGTGTCCATGGTCCGACAAAAGATGCCTTGGCCACTTGAAGAAAAGTCTAATTATGGGCAGGGCCAACAGAAACCTCCACATGTCTTCTTGGTGCAACTTCAAAGGTCAAATCGAGAGGAAAATTTTCAAATGAGCGCAGGCCCTCCACATGGACAAGATTTGAGTTTAAGCAGTCATTAGAGTATCAAAATGCCTCGTTAACTCGCCTCTCTACTTCTAACTTTTAATGTGGGCCCAGCAGAGTCCCTTAGACAAAAAGGAAAAAAACTACAAAATGCTCTGGAAACCCACCTCACCACTTCTAACTTAATAAACTGCCATGTGTCCTTCTTGGTGAAAGTAGGACTTTTCCCTACCACTCCATGTTTGTTGAATAACCAATTAGATGCTATCGGGGCTGTGGGGCCAATTTGGTATTTTTACAAATGTGAAAAAGTGACAAGTTTTAACAAAAAAGTTTTGGGTCGCATCCAATAAAAAGGACCATGTTTCCACGGATGTTGGGAAATAAATTGATAGGGAAAACATGACTATGGAATAAATAGAAGGTAGGGGAAACCTTTAATTCATGCCCAAATTACAAATTCTTTCTCATAGATAGAGGAACGGAAAACAATATCTGGACTCAATGTGATCCTCGACCAAAGGAAAGGACTAACCATGGCAACCAAATGAAGGAAAAATATTTCACGCATCAATAAAGGAAGACAAAGAAAACTTCAAACCATGCAGAATGAGACATTTTTGAACGAACAGGGTGAGTTTAAATTGAGCACCAAAGCACTAACCAATAGAAAATTAAAAAAATCATTTTTTTATTTTTTAAAATTATGCAAATATTTGATTTATATTCCAACATTCAAACTATAGACAATCTGAGAAAAAAATTGTCTTTGATTGGTGGATATGAAAATAACTAATAAGTTTTAGTGAACGGTGTATTAACTGCCTTTATGGTAGGAACTAAAAATACGGGTGCTTAGAAAGTGAATTTATCACAAGGTAGGTGAATTAGAAGGAGGAAAACATAATATTCAAATTTTGAAAAAATCACAGTTCAAGGTTAATAAATTCAACAATACCTTTAATATTAGCCACTTTATTGATGTGAAATTGATAGCTTATCTTATATAAATAAGCAAAAATTACATTATATAATTGTACAAATCAAGAAGAAACAATGTTGCAAAATGAAGATAGTAACATAAACACAAAATTAGAGCACAACTATATAGTAAACACACTATATTATTGATTGAAGAGTTTTGAGCTAATTACATGGTGAGAAATCTTACAATATATATCCTTTCCATTTCCTATAAACAAGGAAATGAGGCTTACAAGATACCATCCCACTAATCTCTCCTGAGAATATCTCCTACGATCACTCACCACTATTCCCTCATATATCCCACCAATATCTCCACACACAATAATCTATGTGATTTTTAATTCAACAAACTCACAACTAATATAATATCCTATATTATTAATACTCGATTGTTTTATAAATCATATTAATAATATTACAATATTTTATTTTTCTCACATAAATATGATATTAATATAACAATATTAATATCTTACTAACACACTAAATTTATTAATGAAATATATCAATATTAAATTTAACTATTGTAAACAATAATGTGAACATTAATCCAAGGAATATTCCTAACATTCCCCCCTTTAGTGCAAACATGGGTGAGTTTTGTCTAGTACCTGCTCATGTTCTACAATCGATGGTTTTCAAAGAGTACCATCAACTCCAAAACATTTTCTAGTGGAACCTTTAACCACTCTGTATGTGATTTTCTAAGAGATTTACAAAATCTCAAATTGCTTTTTAGTGGACCACCAACCACTTTCATAGCAGTGTACATGTTTCCCCACCCCCATCCTTACATTCAAGGGAAAATACAAGAAATATCACTCACGCAAAAGCTCACTTATTACAAGATCAAACAGGAATAAATCATTTTTTCTTATTACAATAGACAATTAAAATTAAACACAACAAACATAAATGCCACATGATCATTATGTGGCCCCTTCATTCTGCGGTTGTTGGCGAGAGGTCACTAATTAACCTCCTTCCTCTATTTCCTTCTTCCTCCATCATGATGATGCTAACTTAGCCAAATTTGTCTTTGAGGCTCATTTTACAATTCTATTTTGTGTCGTTCAATTTGATAATGCACCCTTACAATAATAATCAGATTTATATTTAACTAAAATAATAAAGAATTTCATATTTTTATTGCTTTGAAAATCGAGTGACTATTTTTGTGAGAATAATAAAAACACCAGAATTATTTCCATGATTTCTCTTAAAATACGAAATGGGATTCGGATTTTTTTCATAAGTTTCACATAGTACAAATAAAAACCCAAAAAAATTCACAAAATTCGAATCGAGTTTTGAGAAAAACACAGATTACTAGTCATTTTTTTAATATCAAAATCCAAAAATGGCAATGAAGCTTCAAAAATCTCATATCTACATTCAAGAGGCTACGGTTTTGTCCTATAATAACTCTCGTAACTTGTCCTATCCCGCTTTGATACGAGATCATGTAAAATTGATAGCTTATCTTATATAAATAATCAACAATTATATTATATAATTGTACAAATCAATAAGAGACAATGTTGCAGAATGAAGATAATAACATAAACACAAAATTAGAGCACAAATATATAATAAACACATTATATTATTGATTGAATAATTATTGAGATAGTTACATGGTGAGAGAGGTTACAATATATAGCCTTTATATTTCCTATAAACAAGGAGATGAGGCTTACCAATATCATCCCACTAATCTCACCTAGAGAATATCTCCTATGATCACTCACCACTATTCTCTCATATATCCCACCAATATCTCCACACACAATAATCTACGTGAGTTTTTATTCAATAAAATCACAACTAATACAATATCCTATATTATTAGTAATGATTTGTTTTATGACTCATATTAATCATATTAAAATATTTTATTTTTCTCACATAAATATGATATTAATATAACAACATTAATATCTTACTAACACACTAACTTATTAAGGTAATATATGAATATTACATTTAACTATTATAAACAATAATGTGAGCGAGTAATCAAGGAATATTCCTAACAACTATAGCTAAAAATTCATTACAAAAATTGATTTTTTTAATATCCAGAGTTGCTTGTATGCCTAGTCCAAATCTATCTAGATAATTGGTCTGAAGTTTACCGTATAACTAGTCCAAAGCTTCCTATGTAATTGGCTCAGATCTAATTTTATCTATTCTGGAGCTACTGTTATCTAGTCTTGAGTTGAATGCATTAAATCCAAATCTACATGTGCTTGGTCTAGAGTTGGTTATGTTTGGTCTGAAGCTAAATGTATTAAGGGTGGAGCTGCTCTTATTAACATTAATGACACCTAACATTCCTCTCAAACCTATATTTTGATGAGGGATTAGTAAAAATGTTATCAAGATGCTTCTCGACATGCAAAACATAAGTTCAATCTCATATGTTTCAACTAATTCTTGAATAAAACGACACCTTATTACAATATGATTTCTTCTTCCATGAAAAACACGATTCTTTAAAAATTCAAGGTAAGATATATTATCACAAAAAATATTAGAAGCTCAATGTTTCACTTCATGTAATTCTTAAATGATTCTCCTTATTCATATTTCCGACATGCAAATTAGTTTGTTGTAATATACTTTGATTCAATTGTGGAAAGTGAAACTAATGATTGTTTCATTAAATCCGTGAAATGGATCCTAGCCCAACAAGAAACACATATCCAAATGTCTTTTCTATCATCTAGGCTATGTGCCCAATCATTATATGTGTACCTAAGTAACTGAAAATAATTATAACAAGCATATACAATTTCATAATTAATTGTGTCATTCACATACCTCAAAATTCATTTCCCTACTTGTCAGTTCATCTCCTTTAGAGTCTCCATGAATCTATAAATCAAGATGATAGTATACATGATATTTGTTCTAGTAGCATTCAAGTACATCAAGCTTCCAACTAAGCTTATGTATCATGTGGGGTCTACATTTTCCTACAATCATTTTTGATAGTTTCAAACTTATTTTAGCTTGTGTAAATGTTTGTTTGTTATCTAAAATTTTGAATTCTTCCAAAATATCCTTTATATACTTATTTTGAGACACAAATATGCCATGTTTCATTTTCTTGACTTTAATGCCAAGAAATTACTTCAACAATCCTAAATCAATCATCTTAACCTCTTTAATGCCTGATTTGAACTCTTATATGGACTTTTTTTCATTTTCAGTAAAGATTAAATCATCTATATAAAACAATAATCAAAATCACACCTTCTTTTCATACGTTTATGTAAAGATTGGGTTTGTTTTCAATTTTGCTAAAGTGATTACTTGCCTAATATGATTCTATCTAGATGTACCTTACCCTTGGTGTTTATTTAAGTCCACGCAAAGATTTATTGAGCTTGTAAACCTTATTCTCATGCCTTGGAATCTCATAAAAATGTTGTTGTCCTGCATACACCTCTTCTTCCAACATTCCATTCAAGAAAGCTAATTTTATGTCCATTTGATGAAGCTTCAACTTGTGATGAGCAGTTATGGAAATTATTGTTCTCAAGGTTTATAACATTTCCACAAGAGTAAATGTATAGTTATAATCACATCTGGGCCTTTTTTGTATCCTTTAAAAACTAATCTTGCCTTATGTCTTTCAATCTTACCTTTAGGAGTAGTTGTGGTTTTATATACACACTTGACTCCAATGTATTTCTTTCCTACTAGAAAATCCAATAACTCCCATGTTTCATTCTTATCTATTGCATTCATTTCTTCATCCATTGTTTAACCCATTTCCTATCCTTCATTTCTTCATGAAAATAAATAATACCATCTATTTAAAATAAATTAACATTAATCATTTCATCTTCATTTTCATCATTGATTTAATTTAATTTCTAATTAATTAAATCTAAGGGTATATGCAAATTAACTATTGAAATAAAATTTGAAATACACAAACAACTAAGATTAAAAGTATGAAGCTCTACAAAGAGGATGAGATCAAGATACTTAGTTGATTTATGTTTGGCCTAGGAATAATGTAAAATAAGAAAAATGTTGAATATGAGGTAAACAACATCTCAACAGTCTATCTAAATTCAAGAGCTCACGAGAAAATGTTGGATATGGGTGACTAGTGCTTGTGACAGGCCACCCCAAAAATGGAAACTACTATTGGGTGCCCATGACTCGCACAAATGGTGAGAATCCGGTTTTTTTGTATCACAAGAATGTTGCAATTATTTCCTATTGGTCACCTATTTTGCATACTATGATCACCGATGATACCTATAACCTATAAAACAAAGAGTTAATCTACACAAGCCCATAAACAACATAAAACCTAAACATAAAGAAACATAAAGGGGAGTCGAATGACACCGATGACCACCCCAAGAGTGAAATTACAAAAAAATTTACAATGAATTTCATACTCCATATAGTTGGTTTGTCTATGTAGGAATCTTCCCCAGGATGCCCTTGTGCAAGTTGCACTTGATAGTGGGTTGTAGCTAGAATGAAACAATGTAGTAGATTTTGTATTTGGAATAAAATTAGCCCCCTTCCTATAAATTGTATGTAGAGTTTATACAATCCTTTTCTGTTGAATTAATGTTATATGAACACCTTTACAATAGTTTAGTACTTTTGGAATGCAAGCTTAGGAGAAGATAGTAATTCTTAGTCTTTGGGTCCCTCATTTTGAACACATAAGCTGTGCATTTATATGATTCCATTTTTGAATTTTGTAATTGAAAATTGGAAGGAGATTCCACAAGTAAAAAATGCCAAAAATATAAGAGATACACAAAAGAAGAGAGTAGGATAGAAAAGGGATAGGGGTGTTGTACGATAGAAATTCAACATGTGACCTTTCGCGCACCCGACCTCCCGAGGTCATGCCGAGACAGCCGGTGTAGAATTTTAAATGGGAGTGAAAGTGATGGTGATGAAAAAGCTAATTGAGCAACCTTATGTCTTCAACACGCAATAATGGAATCTACGAATCTAAGGCAAAGAATGCTCTCCTAACTAGAAGGGGTGTAATGGTGGGGTCTGATATGATAGCTACTCAAAGACTCCAATCGATGTCTAGCTTAGCCAAGATTCTATTGGTGGGTTGTGGAATATGTGGAAAGTAGCCTGTAGGTGCCTCATATGGGTTTCTAGACAAGGTCATGGAAATTGAGACAAGAGATGTAGCGGAGATGCAGGAACTAAGGGCGATTCTCTGGTCTCATCCAGAAAGTCTTACTTTGATCGAATGATACGTTTAATAATGAATTTTTTTTTATGATATCAGGTGGAAGTGGTGAGGATATGAATACTTGTGTGCATAGGATAGTGTCAATATCTAACTAACTAGTATATCCATTGGGTTTTGGGACTTGTGGGTCATAACCAAAGATTTGTTGAGACTGAGGCCCTAGAATGGTCATACATGCAGTCAAATCCTATTCCCAGGAGAAGTCCAAAATTCATAGGCTTTGTTAGTATCTATGTTTAAAGTATCTAACTGTCTTATTTTCTCTGTGTATGTGGCGGGTGTGCATAAGATTGTTAAGCATAGACTTGTGTCAATGTCAGTTACTAACTTTGGCCCATTGGGTTGTGGGACCAGAGGATCACAACCATAGGTCTTTTCTGCTGTGGACCGTTGATGGTCATACAAAGTGAATTTGATTTGTTTCAGTGAATAAACTATCTATCAAATGAAATATAAACTATATTTTTGGTGTTTTCTCAATATATAAGAACAAAACAATAAACAAGCTAATCTATGGAAATAAATGTTTTTGTGCTTTTCTAACTTTTCAGACAATGCATCTAATCTAACCAACAATTTAAAGAAAACAAATAGCTAGCTAGATGTAGCTAGCTATCTGTGTAGATGTGTGGATCTAAATCTAATATCCACTCTAATACAAATAAAATATCTCCAACTCTACCTCAAAAGTGAAGAATAAATCACGACTCTAACAGAGCTATCATTCGCCCACTATTTCCCTAGCAATATGGAAGAGAAAAATTCCTATTGAACTGATCTACTTGTAACTATATGTTTAGTTGAAATTAATTATTTCTCTACTCTATTTGATATGCAATTTGACAAAACAAAGCAAAAAAATACACAACTCCAACCTGGAAGAGCAAGAGCTTTGGAAAATCTAGAAGTATGAGTATCTATCTCCTCAGTTCTTTCCTTTCTCTCTCTGGGTGTTCATGTGAGTCCAAGGATGGGAATGCAAAGAATAACAACAATAAGTTGTCACTTGAGTGATGGCAGCTTGGAAGCAATCTGGGCGTAATGCAGGTAGAAGAAATATAGCACAAGAGATCTGAACTTGGCTATGCAATTCCTAGCAAGATTATTGCAGCACAACAATGCAAGATACACAAAATTATCAAGTAGGCCCTTTTCTTGAATACAAGCATGGAATATATAGGAATGGAGGCTAGAAGGTTACTTCATGCACAAGGAATTGAAGAGGTAGTTCCACTCATTAAATCTATTTAAAAATAGAAGGAACTAGGAGAACCAAGAAAACACATCTATTTTTAGCAAATTCAACTCATGGATGCGTTCAAAAGTCAAACTTAAGTGAATCGTCGCATGTAATTTCTCACATGAAGATTCTAGAAAAATCGATCAGGACCATTGCCCTACCTGGGTGGTGGTTTGCAAACCGCCACCTAGGTAGGGCGGCAGTTTTGACACTTAAGGCCAAAGCAAGCACAAAATGAAGGGGAAAACTGGAAAAATGCAAGGAGAAGCTATGTAAGGCTATTTAGGCTACAAATATATACTACAAGTGGGCTTTGGAGCTCGAACACCTTCTCGAAAGGATTTTGAATCATCACTAGGGAATTTTGTAACCATTTTCCCAAAAATGTAGCACGTGCAATTTTGGGTGCGTACAGTGCCAAGAGGGGATAGGGGTGCCTTGGTGTTCTGTCCTAGTTGGGTGCTATTTTACGAAGCTATAAAATATAAACAAGTAAAATATTTACTAGGATTTCGTGTGTGTAAGACCAAGAAGGAAACAAAAAATAGAGAAAATAGATCGAGAGATAGTTTTTAACCACTATTTTTATTGCTTAGGAATCATGTAAATGCTAGTACTATTTTAAGACCTAGATATGTACCTAAGTGCATGATGTTTTGTCTATATTTCCCCCTAATTAATTTTTTTAGCGAATATTCAATAACATAAAGTAGATAAGAGATGTGTACCTTATGATCCTATAGAATGTGAGTTGAAATGTGTGTCAAGTGGACAAGTGAAGCTTGAAATAATATAAAGTGAAGTGTGGAGAGTAGGAAAGGAAAGTGACCTTAGGGGATAAGTGTATGCATTGTGTTATGTTTGTATTTGTTGTTATAGGTTACTTCTTATTGTGTATTAAGGAAAAACATGGAAAATAAGAGTGAAATAATGAGTCGAGTCCCGTATATGAATTTTTTTGTAAAGTATGTAAAAATATCTAAAATTAATAGAAAAGGAAAGAGTGCACCTAATGTAAAAGAGTTTAAAGGATAGAAAATATTTACGTAATGTTATGAAGAATGATTTTTTTGGGAGATATCACACCAAGTGTAATTGTATTTGGTGATATCATGCTAAGCATCAATTTTTTGGGTGTTTTCATGCCAAGAGTGAGGTTTTCGAGTGATCTCATGCAAAGCACGAGTTTTTTGGGTGATCTCATGCCAACTGTGAGTTTTTGGGAGATCTCGTGCCAAAGAGAAATTGTTGGGGATAAAGGTCTAGTGTTAATCTCTTTCCATGATTCCACCTAATAAGCACCACTGCAGATGGTGCATCCTTTATTTTTTCTTGTTCTCCTAATTTTTTTCTTGATTTGTTGAAGAGTTGTACCAATTGAAGGAGATATAATGAATTATAATACTAGATGATTTTTCTTGTAACTGAAAAACTAATATGAAGACTGATCTAAAATGAATTGATCTAAGAAAGCAATTGTATCTTCGCTCGGGAAATTAGTGCCCATGGGAGGTAAAGAGTGCTTAGGCACTAGTGTATGAGTTTGGGAAGTGGTGTCTATGTTATTCGAGAGGACCTAAGTCAGATTTTGGGTCATTCTGTTATTTCATTGTTTTTCTATTTCTTTTTTATGCATATATTTATTGTAGCTCTAAGTTGTTGTAGGGATATTTTTTCACCCAATGTATGCTCCCCCTTGTTTGGGGTGCATGTGAAGACTGTAGGAGTGTGTGGACAAAAATAAAGGATCTAATGATGATATGAAATTAATACTTATATGGGGTAGGGGATGTGAATGGTATATACCAAGGAACATGCAAAATATTTGGCTATTAACATATGTTAGTTTAGATAAAACTAGCATATAAGTAGAAAACAATGTAAAATACAATTGTGTAAACAAAATAGACTCCAAAAATGGGTTTCATACATGGGACATGGATAATAATGTCACAAGACAATCAAGGATGAAGTGGCCAAAAGCATACAAATAGTGATCAAACAAGAAATATGGCATAGACTGCAAACAAAGTCATACAATATCAAACAATTTCAAGAAAAGTGTATCAGACAACCATGGCAACATATAGCCTTTTAAAGAAAATTCTACACACGAAGCACACTGTTAACATGTTAGAAACATAAAAATTACGTCAAGGCATATATGCATCAATGGAAAGTAATGTGCTACAAATTAGAAGTAGTAAATGATGAAATAATAACACATGTAATTCGTGAGAGTATGAAATGTAGATGCCCCCTAGGAGCCTCAACGGGATTGATAAAGGTACAATGCCAAGTGTCATTGTAGTGTGCAAGAACTTATAAGATCAGTATTCACAACTAGAGACCAAGTGAACACACATGTGTTTATGTTAAATATAATGACATACTGAGTATATATCTAATATAATTTAAACAAAGTGCAACATGTAAGTAAGAGAAGCTAGGAAAGTAGATACCACAAAGTTATGTGAATGTGATGGAATGGTATGAAAAGTGTGAATGTGATAGGAACATCATACCCCCAGTAGATGTGTATGAGATGAGGTTCATTTATAAAATACCCCTCAAGCAAAAAAAAAAAAAAAATGAACAATAGAATAGAAGTGCATCATCCAAAAATGGTTTGAAAGTGTGCACTAGAAAGATAGATCATTAAGAATAAAGCATAAAAATTTGATGTTGTGAGGTTAATTTCATATTTATACCCTCAATAGATGAGTATGAACTGTGGAAATAGAGTGTGTCATAGGGAAATGGTTTGAGAATGTATGCGGATGGATAGAGCATGAAGTATAGAGAATAAAACATGAATGAGGTGAAGTTAATTCAAGATTTAGACCCTAATCATTCAAGTATGAACCATGGAACTAGAGTGTGTCGTAGGGTAATAATGATTAAATATGTGCATATTGATGGTTATGAAAGCATTTAAGAGTTCTTAAGAATACTAAATATGAAGCATAGAGCATATTATTAGAGATGACATCCAATTTATGATATTAGGATGGGGAGTAAGTGCAATGCCCTCAACATATGTGATGAAGAGTATTATATTAAATGAGATTTAAAGGAAAGGGTTCTCCACCCGATATCCGAGGTGATAAAGGCGTGTGACTATGCTCTAAGATCGGTGGTGTATGAGAGTGACAATGTGCATTTGAAGGAAACATATGGTGAAGGAGGTGGTGAACACATATGTGAAGTAGACCTATGTGGTGAAGGAGGTGGTGAACACCTATGTGAATTAGACCTATATGGTGAAGGAGGTGGTGAAAACCTATGTGAAGTAGACCTATGTTGTTAAAGAGGTGGTGAACACTGATTTGAAAGAACTTCCCAAGTAGGGAACTTTGGATGATGAGGTGGACTAGTCAAACGATGAGGAGGACAAGGTTGAGAAGTAGGTTGTGTGTGAATGTGATATCTAGGTGTAGAATGTGCCTTATATTAGAGAGGCCTTAGAGACCTAGATGTTGAAACTAGTGGAAGAATGTCATAAAGAAGAGGGAGAGGCAATGGTGTGCATGGTGGAAAGCATTTAATACTAACCAATTTCTTATTGTAAATGAACTTGAGACACAAATTATTCATGGAGGGAATATCTTGAGTGATGCAAAGCCAAGAAAGACCAAATAACATGTCACACAACCTTTGATTGAAGATGCCACAACAAATGACATAAGCATTGTAAGAGGCCCAATAATAATGGGAAGTTTTATATAGTCAAAATATTTATGAATTGGGTATGTGATATTAGATAAAGTACATTTATATCCACAATAAGTGCAATAGAGAACACATTGATAAGATATTTTGGTTAGGTCATGGTGTTATTGATGTGAAGAAAACAAATAGAAGCATTGATATGTAATGAGTTATAGGTGAATGAAGTATGATAGTCGTGATCTGAAAATGAAATGACTGGTGGTGATGTATTAGTAGAAGTGACAAGGAAATATAGAGGCCCAGTTGAAGGAGGAGGCACATCCCGATATGTATGATTAGCAGAAGAATTAGAATATTTTCTATCAAATTTGGCCAAAGGGTCTTTAAATATTTTGAGCTTTTTGTTATCATTGATCGACGTAGAAGTGGATGGATCAAGGAGCTTGAGTGCATTTATATCAATAAGATCTTGAATGATATGATTTAGTTTGAAACAATGATCAATAGAATTCCTAATCTATTGGTGATAGTCTCATTTTGCATTTTTATTTTAATTGCGGCCACGAGGTGAGAAGGATCAAGATTGAGTGGTGGAGGAAGAGTGATTAGATTGCTTTCAATAAGTTGACAAAATATGAATCGAGGTATGTAAGGTAATTTATTGAAATTACACTTTGGAGGTTGACATTGAATATTTTTAGGTTGAGAGACC
The DNA here is from genome assembly GCA_018340775.1 of Taxus wallichiana var. yunnanensis. Classification (NCBI taxonomy): domain Eukaryota; kingdom Viridiplantae; phylum Streptophyta; class Pinopsida; order Cupressales; family Taxaceae; genus Taxus; species Taxus wallichiana. The sequence continues at coordinate 628,272,162 of CM031239.1, forward strand.
AAATTAAGAATTGTTTTTTCTTTTGTGGGATTACGTGATGGCTTGAAAGTAGATTTTCAGTAAACCCGATTAGATGAGGAAGATGAAGCATTGTCATAGTATTTTATCTTGCCCATATATAGAAGTTCAAATTCATGTATTTTATGTGTATGGAATAATTGATCAATGGAAGGATAGGTATCAAAAATAACACTCTCCTAAAGTGACGTTAAGATTCTTTGAACACAAATATATTGCAATTTATAATCAACAAGTACATTTGTCATCTTAGCTAAGTTGTTTTTATAATGTAACATATAGTCTTGTACATGCTAATTAGAATTTGCTTGATTTGAGAAAGTTAGGTGTAAGAGATATTAGTTGGGTTAACACATGTAGGTTGCATGGGAGAGTATATTCTCATGTCAATGGGTTTTTAGAGAGATGCCCCAACTATAAGTTTTATTTTGACACAGATCGATCAATGTGGGAAATTTTGAGGATGCTTTTGATATTTAACTTTTTAAAGGATGATTGATGCGGGAATGTTTTTACATAGGTATACATCCTTCAAGGGAGTGGTCTATAATTTTACTCTTTATTTTAGGATATTCATCCTTTTAGGGATTGGTCTATGATTTTAATAGGTAGATATCCTTGAGGATCAATCTACTTTTCTTCTTGATAACATGATTTTTATTTTTTTGAATAGTTTTCCTTTGATGGATCATTCTATATTCTAATAGAATGCATCTATAAATATCTTTGGATTTTTTTGAGCTAAGGGAAAACCATAATAGACCACTTCGAGGAGTGGAATATGATGTGCATAGAAAATACACACGCGTTCTCCATGACATGTCTTCAATTGAGATTTAATATGGTTAGATGTAATGATTGTGGGGTTTCTAATAAGGAGGAAATTTTCCATGTGAAATGTGTGATGAAAAGAGCTGTGATGCTCATTTTTAAGGCTTTGATTAAAGTGACAGAAAGGAAACATACTTTCAAATCATTACGATGATAACATGATCGATTAATGGTGAAGTAATATCTTTGATGCAACTACTATTATGAGAGTCATGATGTTAACAATAAAAAGGTTGTGAGTGCAAGGCATTTAGAGGTTCCTTTTCAAGTGTACCTATTATGTCATAATTACAACACCCTTTAATTTTTTTCATGTGTGTGTGACGAAATCAAGTGTAATTTTCTAGCATTGGACCATATCTCAAGATGTGGTACTTGTGAACATGAGATGAACCTCTAGAGAAGACCGGTTCCTCTACCTAGTCCTAGTACTAACTACTCCTAAGGAATGAAATGGAACTATCTAATCCTAATACATGAATTCTAAGGGACGGTGGAGAAGGAGAAATGGTGAAAAGAGAAATCCTACATTATAGAGGTGATAGCACCATAAAAAGGGGTGTTGAAGCAAATTACAATGCATGAAATGGGGAAAGGTGAGCACAAGGAGGATGGACAAGCATCAAATTCCAAGGTTACATGCAATAATCTATTCCATTAATCACAAATAAATCTAAACAATGTAATAGAGATATGAAAATACACATAATACCTACAAATGTTAAGGAGAGACAAGAGAATACGATGAAACTCATGTAACGATAGAGAAGTAATAACACACACTAGTTTTATTGCTCCATTCATATGCATAGGAAATTACATTAATATTTAAAGGAAATAGTTCCATTACAAAGCTCAGAATATAAGGCTTGGAGCTCCATTTCCACCCAGAATAGAAGAATAAGAGAGCCGCATTGAGAAATTTTCCCAACCCCTTTCAAAACTACTTTCTTTTACAATATATGGAAAAATGAGAGAGAGAGGGAGACAAACCAAAAATTACACTTCAACCACCACCAAAAATCATTAACTCACCTACTAGAGGGATGGGATGACCTATAAAATGCATACTTTCATGTATTTTGGCTTTTGGATGAAGAAATTTGTATCCATGTCTAAAATTTAATGTCTAATAACTACCTTTAGGTAATCATTTACATCTGTGAGATATTTTATTTTTTTGGCCCACTTACACCCATTAAATATATGATTTCTTGTCTCCATTCTACGGTACATTGAAGTTTGAATCCAATGATATAAATTTTCTAATAAATGGACTTAAGGAGCTCAAGATATCTCCATGTGTATCGTAGGGAGTCACATGGAACATTTTTCATCATTTTGGCCCACGTGTCCTTTTCCCATTATCCCGTAGGTATTATGGGTATGCGGGTCACTCAAGGTACATGGTAACAGGGTCTTGAGTTCTCGCAGAATCTAATTCACCCGCACTCCCCAAAACTTACTTTTCCACTTACTCGCCTCCAACTCGAAAAGCTAGATTTGATTTTCGAGTTCCTTCCTCCCTTACCACGTGTTTCTGTGTATTGGATCAGGTGTTTTCACCTTTCAACAAACTAGTTCCCTTGGGATAATAGCTCCTCACAAACCTTTGTTCTCCACATTCCCTCCTAGCCCATACTTCATTGTCACCTCACACTAATATCTATCCATATGTCCTCTAACTCATCCTTTAACTAGGATAGTTAAGTCATCTCATCGAATAACTCACTTTTCTAAATTCCCTTATACCTTCCTACTTCACCAAGTATCATGAGCATATTAGATAGAGAATTTCATCTTTTGATGACCCTCGGAGCTTTTTCCCATGAGGAACATGTTCCCGCACACTCTTATTCTTCGTGGCCACCTTTGACCCACAACACTAAACTATTGGCCTTATAAATCTTGCACTCCATAGTAATGTTGGCCATTATCCCATGAAAATAACTCATCCCTATAGGGAACTTGTTCCCTGCAAGCCCCTGGTACTTGAAACAAACCTTGTCTCCACAATACAAAGGAGGCGCTCACTTCCTTAACAAATCGGATAAGTTGGGCTTTTAGGGAACTTGTGACCCAAAAGAACGTTACCATCTGGGCCAAATATATCTCGCTTTATTTTCACAAAAAGGACCTTTTATATTATAGGCCCCAAGCTAGTTCTTAAAACCTTAGTTCTACCTACATACGTTCTATCCCTAGCCTCTAGACCAACAATACACCGACAGATGGCCCTTTAGCCATTTTTAAAATTTTTAACTAACTATTTGGATTTTTCTTTGTGTAGGGAGTTTGAAAAAAATATGAAAGATTTCCCAAGGACCAAATGTCACTATTTTTCTCATTATTTTCCCAAAATGGCTAAGTATGAAAACCTAGAAAAGAAAAAAATGTGCCAAATGATCCCAAGTCCCCAAATCAACTGCAAATTCTCCAAAAACATAGGGATTACTTGATTTTCTCCATAATCAACCCTAAAGTCCTGTCAACTACCTCGGGTCTATTTTTCCGAGTTGTCCATCATTATAGTATATTCAAGGATGCTAAACAATGTTCTCCCGACACATATTTGTGAGTGATAACATATGGACCGATATAATTAGGCGTAAAATTTCCACGTTTACTCCAATCAGAGTAGTGAAATAATTATTTTCTTTGAGAATGAGATCATATAAATTAAAGTGAAACTTCTTTACATGTTTTTATACGTGTTTTTGATGTACTCTTAATAGAGATGATGATGTTCAAGAGATGTTAAAAAAATTCTTCTAACATTTCTAATTGTGCTAGATGATCTTGTCGATAGTCTTCATCGGGGATAAAAATTTGAGAAATATACGGAGTGATGGGATTTGAAATTCTAGGGGTAAGAACACCTAGACCCATAGAAGAGGGAAAAGGACATAGCACTTGTAGTAGGGTATGAATGTTAGTTTGATAAGCTAAGAAAGAAAATGGGATTTAGATATGCTAATTCCTATTTGCTTTGGCAACTATTTTCATGAGGATTTTTAAGTTTTTATTTGAATCCTTATTGTTTACATTTTCATGAAGATAATATGGTGATGAAAAATTAGTTTCATGTTAAAGTTTTAACAAAGTTTCTCAATGTATTTAGTTTTTAAGGATTTTCCAATGCGGTGATGAGTTTGTGAGGGATACAAAAATGACATATGATATGTTGATAGATGAAATCAACAATTTTATTTGCTTTAGTAGAAGTTAAGGGAATGGCGTCTACCCGTTTAGTGAAATATTTAGTGGCTATGATGATAGAATGATTCTATTGTGATGAGTGAGGATTGATAGTGCTGATAATTTCTAACCCCCATTGCAAGAAGGGCCATAAGTCTTATGTGGGTTATAAATCTTGACTAGGTATATGAGTGAGATTCAAATTTTAGTGACATTTGATGCATTTCTTAACATATAGACAACAATATTAATTATTAGTAGGTCAGTAATAACCCATTCGGAAGACACACTTAGTGATAGCAGTGCCAGTGAAATGTCCACCACATATGCCATCGTGGACTTCATGAATGGATTTAGTATATTCATGATATTTAAGGTATATTTATAAGAGTCCATTAAATATGTGTTTATAAAGGACACAACCTATGATGAATTTTTGGGTAGTGTGTTGAAGAAAGGGTTGTTTGGCATTTCTTGATGATCAATAGGAATTTTGATTCTAATAGACATTAAAATGTCCGAGTTTACCATAGGTCAGTTGGATTGTTTTTCGATAATGTTGATAGAGAGAAGTTCATTTCTATGGGATGGTTGATCAAGTCTATGGGCAATGACGAAAAGTTTAGAATTTTTAGTTCAATATTTAGTTTAAAAAGGGGTGAGGGATACTAAATAATCCATGGTGTCTACAAAATTGCTAGAAGATTGTGGAAATTTTTGAATGGTTAATGGTCAAATACATCTAGAAGGAGTTCAAAAATGGCTTTATATTTTTGTATAATTTCATATTAAAATTGATAGATTCCTTTGATTTGATTGATGAAAAATTTTGAGTCTCCATCTATATGTAATATTTGTACAACAAGCATAATGGAAATTTATATTAGCATGTGTGTTCAACACTCCCCATGATTTTTGTGACATGGACTAACCTCCTCGCATGGATCCTAACTCTAGAGATTGTAGAAGAGAGTAACGCCTACGGGTTTTGGTCTAACAAGAATCATGGTCTAAAAAATGGTATTAGATTGATAAGTCTTGAGTTTGGAACTCACAAAAGTAACGTTAGTGGGGATTTTTGGCTTGTGCGTCTAGTGCTCATCGTGAGTTTTGTGACATGGACTAACCTCCTCTCATGGATCTTAACTCTAGTGATTGTAGTACGATTAATGACTGCAGGTTTTTGTCTAACAACAATCGTGGTATAATAGTTTAAATACCGTGATTAAAGCTTCGACTTAGACATGTTATTAGTGCATTTAAAACTAATTTTTAATGATAGAGGGATGTGAGTCCCCTAGGAGATATAATGAAGATATCAGCCCCTCCTCCTTCCTAGCATTTATATTTATCAAATAAGAGATTCATTTTGAAAGGAGTGAATTATTGATTGATGATGGTGTTGATTTTGTAAGGGAATTGTTCATGAGGTGGTTAATTTTTTAGAAGGGGAGCCTGAACAAGCTGATTTGTGATGGTTTTTCCTTTAATGGATTTATGTGGGATGAACTTAAGATAAAACTTGACTATGGGTTTAAGCCACCGAGTGATGTTGTCATTGTAATATGGTTTAGAGTGTATGGTTTTGAGTGGGTTAAATATGGTAACAATTCAAGTCTTATGGTTGAGTAGATAGTGATGTAGTTTATATGTTGTGAAGTATGAGGCATAACACAACTATTTGACTTTGGTATAACAAGTTTGGTATTCATAGAGAATATGTTTATATAATAAACAACTTGTTCACAACCTTGTTCATCTCAATGAGTAAGCATAACACCTAAGGCATGATTTTTAGTGGATATGTAAGTTTAGAATGGATCCCCCTCACATGGATATGGGAGTAAATGTGGCAATAGGAGGTACCATTTGAGATCATTGAAGGGTTTTTGACAATTGTGATCCCATATGAAGTTAACATATTTTCAAAGAAGATGGTGCAAGGGTTAGTGATTAAATTAAAATGTAAATATATGCCTAATCTAAATGTTATTTTAGTATTAATTAAATGAATAATTAAGTACAACAATAAATACCCAAGTAACTAAGAAATAAATAATGAAACCCGAATTGCAAAGAGAGGGTAAGAATACTTAGTTGATTTGTAGAGTTCTAGAGACTACACATAGTTGGAAAACTAGGAAATGTGAAATACTAACCGTCATACTAGAGCACAGAAAAATGTAGTTCCAATAGGTTAAGCTAGACCTGGGCACCTAGAGAGTGACATGGGAACCCTTCAACATTTTCTAGGCACTGGGTTTTTGGAAATTCTCATAAAACGTCCTCTAAAGTATCATAAATTATTCTCCTTTAGTTGTATTTTATTACTCCAAGGTCACACAAAGATCATCGAGGTTGTTGTAAACCCGCAATGAAGAGTGAATCTGAAAACCCTCAAATAGACATCAAATGCCAAACAAGAAAGATACAAAATGAGGTGTTAGACTATCTTCATCTATCATAAGGGTGAACTTATGACTAAGCATTGTAATAGATCTTAGACCCACTTTAGTTCTTTGTGTGTTTGTGGAATTGTGCCCTACGTTGCTCTTGTGCATGTCACACTTGGATAGCGAGCAAGTAGCTAGATGTAGAATGTAGTAAATGTGTGCATGGAATAGAATGAACTTCCTTCAATGAATCTGTGATGTAGAAAACCAGCCATTTTATACCTTGTGGTTTAGCTAAATGGATGTAATGGATCTCTTAGATGCCTTGATGGATGCAACCTTAGGTGGTGATAGATAGAGTTTAGTGCTTGGTCATTTATTATGATCACATAGATTTTTATTTATATGATTCCTTTTCTTGAATTTCATAATTAACCCCAAAAGTACAACTTCCAAAAATATAAGGTGCTCAAACGACCAAGAAGGACACAAAAACTATGAGTAAATTACAAAGGGGATAGAAGCTCCCATATGGGATGAGGGCGCTGACGCTAGTCACCCGGCTAGGCAATCTTGGTGTCCTAGATGATAAAAGTCATAATATAATAAGGAATACTAAGAAATTAAAGGTGTTAGAATGAAAGGAGCAATAGAATAAAAAGAAAGGTGGCCAAAGACATGAGTTAATTAGTACTTTTCTTACTTAGAAACCGTATGAATATTAGTATATAATCAAGACTAGATAATTGTCCAAAGTGTGGGATTTTGTGTCTACATTTTCCCCACTTTATGCAGGTGAGAATAAATATTGGTAACATTTAAAAGTAAAAAGAGATGCGTACCTAATAACCATGTATATTGATGATAAAAGGCATGCCAAAGTCTAGACAAAGTGTGGAATGGCAAAAATGAAGTGTGGATTCTAAGGAGGATAAAGTCAAATAGTGATGAAAATAAACCTAGGGTGGAAATGCATGTGTAGATGTCATGATGTACCTATTGTTGATGTCATCATGTGTGATTTTTTTGTTTCGGTATTGACTACCATTTCCCATATAGACATACTTGTAAAAGAGAAGCTAATGAGTAGTCAAATACGCATGTATATGATCAAAATATGTAAAAAGTGTGTAAGGAAAGTATGTAAAAATGTTGAGAAATGTGAAAAAGGAACATGTGCACTTGATTTGTGATGAGGAAAGGTGTATAAAGAATCCCATAAATAATGTAAATGCACAAGTTTTTGGGTGATATCATGCAAATGAAATGGAAGAAGTGTAGGGAGAATAGTTTGGTGTCATCCTTCCATCCTTTAACTACTTCTCACAATGTAGAACACCACTACATATGGTGTGTATAAACACATGTGCTAAGGATTGTCTACACTGTAAAATCCATTGTTTATGGAGTTCTGTAGATAGTGTTGAACTACTAATCACTATGTAATTTCCCCCTAGTTTCAGGCATCCAGGAAAGGCCATTGTGTTAAGGACCCAAGTTCTATTCTCGAGCCCTATCCGATACTAAAAACTATGTTGTACCAAAGATCATGTTGTGTATAACATTATATGGGGTGACTGATTCACCTAAATGATGCCCCTCCTAGTTTGGGGTGGATTTTATGTCGTTGAAGGAGCATGTAGCCAAGATGAGGACCGAGCACCGTGCTAAAAATGTGCCCTACTGGGGAAGAAAATCTGCTTTGTATAAACCAAGACACACACAAATAAAGTGGTTAGGAGACAAGTGTTAGTATAATGAAAGACAATCATACATGAAATGTAAGCTAACTAGATAATATGTAAGCTACGATGCAAGTAGAATATAATGTGGACATTGAAATGTGGGTTTAAAAATGGGACATCACTCACGATGTCACAAGAAAATAAAGTTTGTAGTGGCCATAATAAGACAAGTGTGCACACAAGACAATGGGAAAATCCCATAAACAATATCATACAAAAATAAAGAAATGGAAAATAATGTAAAAGAAAATCATTGAAGCAAGTAGCCCTTGATAACAAATGTTGCACATGAACCACCTATTAGCATGTCATAAAGAGAAAACTTATCTCAAATCATGTGTAATCTAATAAAGTAATTTGCTAAGTAAAAATGAAATAATAGTACTTGTAGTGTACCAAAGTGGATGCCTCCAAGAGCCACTATGGGACTTGCAATAGGTGTTGTATTAAGCATCCATTTTGGGTGTAATGGATCTATAAAATTTGTGATCACAACTAGAAAGTAAAGTGAATGTGCATGTGTGTATGATAAAGATAATGAAATACAAGATATCTATCTAGCATGTGTAATAAAGTGAACATGTAACAAGTAAATGTAAGCAAGAGTAAATGCAACCAAGATATGTAGTATATTGTGAATGAGGTGGAATGGAATGCAAATTGAATGATAAGAGAAGTGTGTCCCCGATTAGATGTGTATGTATACAATGAAGATGATTTTTTATGCCTCCTCAGAGTCAAGACCGAATCTGTAAATGAGAGTGTGTCATCAGGAAATAGTTCAAAATGTGTTGTCGTTTGGAAAGAGTTGACAAATTGAGCGTAAATTATTGATTGTAGAATGATTATGTGTAGATGATATTGAGAGTAACATAGGGATGATTTGATTTTAAAGTTGTAGAATGAGGTGCTAGGATGTGTGATGATTTATCCTAAATAGTATATCACTAGATGGGTGTGTAATATGCTAGAAAGTGTAATGATGTAGCACAAGGCGTATATTATAAAATATATGAGTAGGATGGTAGAAAATGTGATGATGTAGCATAAAGCATATATCACAAAATGAATGGATAGAATGCTAGAAAACGTGATGATGTAGCACAAAGTGTATATCACAGAATTTCTAAATAAGGATATGGTTAAAAATGTCACATTGTATGGTAAAAATATTGATTAAGTGATTGTGAAAAGTAAAGTAAAGAATGATGTAAGTGTGACGACGTGAGGTTCAATTTTGATATTGACCCTTGGTAGTTGAGAATGAACCATGGCACTAAATTTCATCATACGGAAAATGAGGTGAGAAAATTCATCTACTAGAGATTAAGTGTTCATGGAGCAATGGAAGAAACATTAGGAAAATACGACGGTGGAAAAATGTGAAATGTGTCTTGGCTATCAATAGAATGAGTAGTTTCTTTTACAAAATGAATTTGGAAATGGAAGTGGAGTTGGATGGGAAGGAATATTTAATTGTGGTAAATTAGGTGGGATTGATGATGCTACGAGAGGACTTGATAAGAGAAGAAGGTGGACATATTGTAAGTAGAGATTGTATAGTTTGACTTGGTAATCCCATAGATGACTTGACATGAGAGGAGGTTATATTTATTTTGAGAGGCAGGTGCTTAGGCGGTTCTTGACTCTCCATAGAAGGAACCTTAGAAATTATGTAATGATGCTCATTAGGTATAGATGAATTAGTTTTAAAAACCCATTAAGATGTAACAAATCATAATTGTATATGGGCATGCAATAAAATGTTGTGCAACGAATGAGATAAATCCTAGGCACTCAAAATGCTTGATTCTTCATCATAAAACATAACAATCATTATCATTATATCCATTGATTCGGTGATAATTTTAATATGGATGATCCTAATATTTTACAAGAATATAAGGAGGATAGCCATGAGTAGATGGTAAAGTGGTAAATTGATGACTAAGGAGCTCAATATGAATACTATTTTTCTTAGCATTGTGATTAAATGTGAGAGTCTTCGGTAATGGAAATACTTGAGGCTCACCTGATATAAGAACATGTAGAAGACATAAAATGAATATGTGATGTAGAAGGAGAACAAACATGAGCCTCGTGAAGCATCCTTAAGATGTTCTATATCAGATTCAAGAGATGTAATTGTGGATTTTTAACCTAAAATTTCTCTTGAAATAAATAATTTTGAGATTGAATTGAGTGATGGTTAATTGATAAAAATGTCACACGGTATGGTAAAAAGATTGATTAAGTGATTGTGAAAATAAAAGTATAGAATGATGTAAGTGTGATGAGTTGAGGTTCAATTTTTATTTGGGCGTTGGTAGTTGAGTATTAACCATGACACTAGACTCGCATCATAGGGGAAATGAGGTGAGAAAATTCATTTACCAGAGATTAAGTGGTTGTGGAGTAGTGGAAGCAACATTAGGAAAATACAATGGTGGAAAAGTGTTAAATGTGTCTTAGCTATCATTAGGAGTAGTTTCTTTTACAAAATTAATTGGAAACATAAGTGGAGTTGGATGGGAAGGAATCTTGAATTATGGTAAATTAGGTGGGATTGATCACACGGTGGACTTGATAAAAGAATAAGGTGGACTGATTGTGAGAGGTGGTTGCATAGTTTGACTTGGTAATGTCTTAGATGACTTGAGAGGAGGAGATGATCTATTGAATTTGAGACGAGAGTACCGAGGAGGTTCTTGAATATTTGTACAAGGAACCTTAGAAATGATGGAATGATAATCATGTAGGTTTCTTCTTTGGCATGAAGTTATTTTAACACTATTTCAACTTGGGATTTCAGCTTTGTATTGATTTTAAGATGCTCTTTCTCTTTTTCTATGAGAGATGATTAAATTGGAACCAATTGTACCTCAATTTATTTGATTTCATCTTCATAGTTTTTTATTTTCATCTCCTTAAGAATCTTGATATGATATTCATACTCTTTCATGTTTATCTTTAATTTTTTATTTATTTTCCTTTGATGTTTCAATTCATCGAAGGCACTTATCGTTCTACTTCAAGATTTACGCGCCTTCCTCTTCCTCCGAGACTTCATCCTCACCGATATACCTATCACTTAAGATTTTGTTAAGGATTACCTCAATTACCTGACTTGCATTTTAGGAGGGACATGCTCCAAGATGTTAGAATTGATTCAATAGTACCAGGATCTCGATACTAATTGTTGAAAAATAGGACAATAAGAAGGAGGTGAATCAATGTCTACTCAAAATTTTAAATACAATCATATTTCCGTAATATTGATATAATGAACACATAAAACCATACACAAGAAAATAATAGGAGAATATACATAGAGACATACATTTTAATTTGGGAAACCAAAATTGGGAAAAACTCACCGAAATGAAGAACTATCTTCTGACAAGAATGTCCTGCAAATGTTACATTGATTTCATGGTTGATCTTTAACTCAACTTGGAGTCAGAACTCAAAAAAATTGACCAAGAAACCACTCAGTCTTTGAAAAGCTACTAATTTTTTAGAAGCTTCAACTCCCACATTTGGTCCATCTACTACTGACCTTCAAGAAGTTTTAACTTATAGCGAAGCTACAACTCCCCAAATAGTAAGTCAAAACTCGAATTTGTCAATAGTTTTATCACTCGAAATTGTTGTTCCACATAACTAATGGTGAAATCTAAATTATCTCACTCTCTTCTCTTCTCAGGATTCTCCTAATTCCCCTTTCTTCTAATCATCTAATCAACATCCATTTTGTGTCACGTTGGGCTCACATTCACTAGCATATTCATGTCATGTTTTCACTCATTTTATTCACTGGTTATAATCAACTCTTTATCATACAAGTTTTAACTCAATTAACCTGTTGCAATCTCTATTATACAATATACTCTTCAATTATGTATTCTTAACACAATTATCTTCTTAATTTTATCTCTCAAAGCTCTAAAAGTTTCAAGCATATACCCTCCTAGTTCATAACCCATTTCTATAAAGTCACTTCTCAACTCACATATGGATACTTTACACCGATTCCTCTAATCCATGGAATGATTACATTTCACACAAAATTTTCAAGATGGTATCATTCATTCATCCATTTTCTATACACAAAAAAAAATTCTTTCAATATCTAGTATCAATAATGCTTTGTCATACAACACACACTTCATAAAAGGCACCATGTCTCGAATCAACAATACATTTTTATATCTCCATTCATAGCTTTTTCATGGTTCACCTACTCTACTCTGTCTCAATCAATAAGAAGAACAAATTTTCACCATCTCCTCTTTGTTTCAAACTATGTCTAATGTTCTTATTTGTGCGTTTTCCATCAACTTCATGATTTAACCAATATTAACCTGATTCAATTTCATAGTTTAGTCATATACAATCCTTTAACAATTTCACCTATTCAACTCTTCAATATTTAAATATCACATTCATTTGCAACAACATTTACACCACCACTTACTAATATTGCTCACCGTCACCTTTAATAGTTCTACACCTCTCAAAAATTATTTTTGCATGCCAAAAATCAACATTTCACATTATTTTCTTAAGTATCTTCACACATTTCCATTTGTTTCTTGAACTAGAAATTCACCAATCCCCATTTCAACCTCTATAAATTTTCATATATGCATTTCTAGACTATTTACATCTTATATATATGACTATAGACAATCCTATTTTTCTTAAATCATACAAGGGAGAGTAATTGAATTGTTCTTGTGTATCGACATGAGCACCTTAACCTCTCACAGACAATATTTTTCATTTCTTAAGTTGGGTCTTCAAATGATTAAAAGGTACATTTCTCATCTTCCCAATCAAACCGACATTACTCGACACTCTTTGGGATATCACATGCATATCTTCTCGCATTCCTTATAAAATATGATGGTTTGAATTAGGTTTAATATCTTTTAAAAATGTCACTTTCATGTGATGAAGTTACAACAGGTTCTTAGATACTTTACATTCACTTGAGACTCGAAATAGGACATTCAATAAGAGATTTATCATTTATGTGTACGCTTAAATCTTGAATTGTATTCTACAAGATATCCCATTACATGAGATATTAGATCTTAAACAAAAAAATAATCAATTGTATTTTTCAACCCTTCTTTAGTCTTATCATCATGAATATGGCTTTCATTTTGATCAATTTTAACTAAGATGCTTGAGAAACAGGTTCTTCTTGACATGAACAAGCTATTGTCATGTTTTATCAACACATTAATCTACTTAAAATCCAACTGAAGATTATTTAAGTCATCCTTTATCCTTGTGAAACCATTCAAGAAGACACAAACCCTCAAATGGAAAAAATGCATTAAACACACTCATATATTGTTAGAGGAGATAAAACTCTACGTTGTGGAAATCATGCGACAAAATTATCAATGAAATCTTAATGAAAAACTTGATACTTGAATAATCTTGAAGGAAACCACCACATAGAGACATGGTTAAAATTTCATGCATTTTGATCAAGACTGACTTGAGACTCAAATATTTTGTCATTCTAAACACTAGCTTGAGGGTTTCACAAACTGTGTATGCCACATAGGCAAAAAAATGATTTTCTTGTTCAATTTTAGACGAAATTAAAAATTTTGAACTTCATGAGACTAGGGAAATACTTACACACATTTTCAATCTTTTATTTCACTTTACAACATCGAAAAACAATACCAACAATTCATTTTCTAGAGCAAATTGGTTAGTATCACACCTTGTTTTTAGTCTTGGAGAATAGAAGACCTTTCATGAGTTTTTTTTCCTAGATTGAGTGAGATGGATCTATATACCTTATTTTTACCTCAACATCTTACTAAAAACCATGAATTCCAACTTTGTTAAAGGTTTTTCATTTTATAGGAAAGCATTGTTCTGTAAGTTGGTCAACAATTAACTTCATAAACTTCAAATAGACCTTTGATAGTTTCAAAAACTTGTTGAAAGCCTAGATAAATAAATTAGGACCACTATATATATTTCATCTATGAGAAAAATGAGCTTATTAGGTTGATACTACTTTTTTCAGGTTCATAGTGCAGACTCTAAGAACCGTCATGTGAGCAAATCTATGATAAATGAATCAATTATCTTCACACTTATTGACTAAAACAAAAATTTCTTCGATAGTTCACCAAATAGTAGTAGAGAGGAAAAAAATTATTTTTCAATCCCAATATTTTTCTAATTCATAGCTTTAAGACTGTCTTTTCTTACATCACACCTATAAACACCTAACTTGTACACATTAGGAGAGTCTCAGACTGACCTTGACATGCTTGAGAAGCATTGTTGACACACGTAACTTGGAGTAATCATGAATCAATCTTGAAAGTATTTATCTTTACTCAACTCGAGATATTTGAAGATAAAAAAACACTTTTTATTCTATCGATTCAATAAGGTTTGTGGGATAGAGAAAAACAAGCCTAGAAAAATCATCATAACTTCTTTGTTTATTGTCCAAATTCCCTAAAACATTTTACAAACAATTAGGATTGGAAATATATTTAAAAATTAATTTTATGATTTATCTGAATAAGATTCAATATTTTTTCTTAGATGATAAGAAAACAGGGTTCTCAATTTGCATTCCTTAAGAAACCAGTTTTAGAAATACTTGTATAACTTTAACAAACCTCTTCAAAAATTGATGAAGCTTGACATAAAGAACTAAAATAAACCCCTTTAGACACTTTATAGTTTTTTTTTGCAGGAATTTTTCTATATAGTGCAAACCTATCTCATTTACCTAGTATTTCATTGTTAGTGCTCAAAGGTAGTTTTGGTGATATTTTGTGATTTGCCTCCAAGAGATAAAATAAGATTTGTTATTACTCATACATACCCTTGGAAATTTTATCATGATACTCCCATTATTACCTTGTCATTTCATCACTTTCATTGAGATCTCACACCATATTAGACTCTAGAACTAGGCCTAAATAATCCATTTACAATTGTGACTTCTAACATTTTACCTATTGCTCATTCCAAGAGCTCTTGCACAAGCTATAATAATTATGAATGACTTGTAAAAAAACTATTCCAAACTTACCAAGCATATCCATACCTCTAGTGGTCCGCTTCCTCAGTTACTAAGCTTGCAGACTCTGAATTCATCCTAAAACTATCTTGAATGATCAATGAACTTGATAAGGAAATACTAATCAATATTCATGTCCCTAAATTGAGCCTCACTTCACCGCTCACACCTTTTCTATCAATGCCAATTGACATAAATGACAACTCCAATGCACTAGGGTTCAATAAGAACTATTCCTCAAACCCATGTTTTGACAATTAATAGGTCATACATAAATCTAATTCTAGATGAACTTGTAAGAATAATTCATTCTAAGTTGGTTAGTTGATCTCAATTAGATTTGAGTTATAATTATCTGATTGGATATTTTCCATAATTTTTTCTCTTTATCATCATTCACATTCATATTCTTCAATTCATATAGCTCATGTTATTCTTTACTCTCGGTGATGAGCCCTCACATCCTATTGGTTTTGTGGAGTTAAGAATGGAGTCATTTAATATTTTCATCATATTACATTCAACACATTTTACCAATGAAATTGAATTGCTAAATATTATTTGAAAAAAGGTATCTAAGTTATAACTTGTTATCATATGCATATCCATAAAAAAACAAAATAATTTTGTTATCACATTGCATAATCATCCATAGAATACATTTTAAAACATAAAAAAGCATTAGAAATTCTAACTATCTAAGAGTACACAGATGAGATAAACCATAACCAAGTTATTTCTTAAAAAGAATGCCAAAATGAAAAAAAAATGTTCAGTATATATATATATATGTCTGTATATATATATATATATATAATGTCAAGTTTTCATGTACAATATCATCACAATGTAGTAAATATGATCAAAACACTCATCTATGAGCTGAAAATACAAAAAAATTGATATATGTATCAAAACTATCCTAACCAAATAAAGGCTCATGGCCTATCCCTCTCTTTGGTATCCTACTACAGATCCCGCAACAAGAGTGACTGGTGCATCATGTGATCCTCCATGTGTATATCGATGAGAATTCTTGTGAGACTATCCACGTGTCGAGTAGGTGAGAAGCCGGTGGTTGTACCTCTGTTGTGTATGTGCTCTTACCAATGTGTCCTCTCAATCACCTCATATGAAGAAATATTAGTCCTCATATGATTCATGGCCTCTTTGCATGCCATGCTGATGTAAACACGTATGTATGGTAGCTTGCCATTACTAGATGCTCGGTGTCCATGAGTAGCTATTCTTTGGTCATCTTCGTAGGAATCAAAACATGCTAAAAAGAATCAACCAAATAAGATCTCAAAATCCATTTGTGGTAGCTTTAAAGTGCAAGAAAAAAATGGTGAGTTACAAAATGTTTTGAAGACAGAGAGATAGTAGATAGTTTACTAACAATATAGCCTAGAAAGTAAATATGGGGGAAGATTATTTTACTAACTCAGATGTCCAAGAATCTAACTTGGATCTATAATTGGTTATAGTGTAGAATCTGGTATAGGTACCTCCTCTACTTTCACCTCTTCCTTCATCAATTGTATATGGAAAGAATCCTCATCTCCACCTCTTAAAGTCAAGTCCTCTGTATGTATCCTATCCAAATCAACATCCTCTTCATCTTTAGAAGTTGTTAAGGCCTCTCTAGTGTCCTCCCACTCCAGATCACCCTCATCCTATGACTCATTGATATCAGCATCCTCCTCTTCATTATGTCCCAAGCCTACCTTAATCTAGAGTATCAACCTCGGCCTAACTACTACCTTGAAGACAAGGATCTCAGTGCAACCAATGGTGTACCAATAGGAATCCCTAGAGAAAACAAATGTCCACTATAACTTTCCCCTCTAAGAAGCTCTTGAATCTCAAATTCCTCTGTACAAGGGTAAATGCACCAATCTAGGGGGCTAAAAAGTGAACACAAAAGAAAAATAAGAAAAAGGAATTTGCATTTTGCTATAATGTGTATGCGTTATGTTTTTCTTGGTTCAAAATCTAGGAAAATAAAACACATGAATTTTTAATCTATAAACACAAAAAAAAACTTGAGACTTTTTCATTTTCATTTCCCTCAAATGGGAGTTTGAGAGAAAACCCTGCAGATCACAATTTTGTTTTAATAGCTTAACTCGAAGATCATCTGCATATCACCGTGAAGATTGGAATCAACAATGGCACCATGGAGAAGAGCGAGAAGAGGTAAGGAAAATTGTTTTTCTTTGAATTACATTGAAATTTGGTAATTTTATTGTAGATTTTAATTAAAAACATGGTTTTTTATTGTTACAGTTGCACCACAACCACAACAAAACCCTGTAAATCCTGTGAACCCTC
The DNA here is from genome assembly GCA_018340775.1 of Taxus wallichiana var. yunnanensis. Classification (NCBI taxonomy): domain Eukaryota; kingdom Viridiplantae; phylum Streptophyta; class Pinopsida; order Cupressales; family Taxaceae; genus Taxus; species Taxus wallichiana. The sequence continues at coordinate 628,289,759 of CM031239.1, forward strand.
TTAGCCCTCCTATAATTTTTGCACACCCCTAGGTAGTCAGGAGGATTTGGCAGCCCATATAGTGGAAAATAAAATTGAAATTGAGGAATTAATTAAAACAATGAGGGATTCCCATTCTACAAACCCCCACCATCTCTCACTATCAAACACATTGGAGGTAATATTGACTCAAGGTTGACGTGGCAACGAGTCAAATTGATCGTTAGACATCTTATAGAGAGCATTGTAGGGAATTCTATGCCAAAAAATTATCATATGCAGATGTAAAAAAAAAATTACAAAAGACCTCATATGTGCATTATTCATTGACCCCATAACTAATTTTCCTGTTCAGTTGTCATGCAAATGGTTCCCAATCCACTAGTGCAATAATGATCTGATAAAGAATAATTTTTCGAATGATAGTGGATAGTTTTTAATATATTCCACCTTACAATAACAAGGAGGTTCCAATGTACTTATTAAGGAAAATCTATTGTGATTTTATCCTCAATGAGATCCCGAACTATTTTAAATTCCATGAGTTTCAATGCCGAGGTAAATTCTATGCACATGATAGACTAGGTGGACAATGTTCACCTATTCAGCTTGGTAGATTCCCAAAAAAATCCCCCTCATCTTGAGGTTGTCCCTAAAATAGTGAAGGAGATAGTAGAGATTGATACACTACATGCACTTCAAGGGATCTCTGATACTCTTATACGACATATGAGGGAGATTTCTAATACATATATTCATGGAGGTAGATAGATTATTCCTCCAGGTAGTACTAGCATGAGGCCTCATCTTTACACATCATGTGGTAGTATATTCTTGGGACCTGATGAGGATGATAATTGCATGCACGCTTCTGTTGTTGGAGTTTCCACTAGTGGTACACATGAGAATGTGGCTATTTTTGACACCTTTCTTAGTGATACATTTGGATTCCAAACATCAATGACACCTTCATAGTTAGTTTTTATTTTTTATTATGTATGTTACAAAAGATCTGAGTACTTTATTTACTTATATTTGTTAAAGTTTTAAAATAATTGTATTTGAACTTTTCCAAACATTATTAACTTATTCATACATGTGTACATGAATGCATTAATATTACGGTGCGTGGGAGGGGCATCATCATCCCAACCACAGTTTGTAATAACCATGCCTATGTATACATTCACAGAGGTAATTTAGAATGTTAATTGTGTAAAATTTTCACGTATGAAAATATATATAACTTTTGAACTCAAATATATGTCTATATATATATATTTTCTTGTATATATATTATATATGCTCAACTAACTTGACGTGATCTATGTTTTTGATAAAGTTGATGACCTCAACTAGACACACCACTATCTCTAGGAGGAGTAGAGAAAGATGTTGCCAATGAACTTTTATCTACTTAAAGAACGCATTGAGGTATTCAAACTACGTATTTTTGTTAAATATATCATGTAATTCATAATATATATTAAATTATTTTAATAATTTCCTTCATTGTAGCATCATGTAGATAATCAACATGACTGCATTATGTATACGCAAGAGTTACCCGCGATAGGTAGCAGCCATGTTAGTATGATTCACGGGCATGACACGACACTAAAAAAATAGTTGTATATTGATAAAATTAGTTAAAATATTGTCATTACGCATACATGTACTTAGTTTGCATAAATTTTTAGATCTGCATTCAAAATTTTTATTATTAATATAGTTCTATAAGCTAATTTTGATGTTTTAATTTGTAATATTTTGTGTATGTAGGGTTAAATCCATTCCATTTTAACTTCGAGGGCACAAAATCCTCGAGATCATCATTTTCATACCCCAACTGTGATCCAATAGCTCTTGATTACTCATCTAAGCATGAGATGTAGATTCAACATGACTGAGAGATTGCGGTAAGTGTGTGTAAATGTAAATAGTTTCATTAGCATGGTCTCATACATGTTGAAAACTTATATATTAAGTTTTGACAAAAAAATAGTTTCATTTAAAGGATTAATTACAGGAGAGTTTAAGGTGAAAGAGGACTCGTAGTTAGGCCATGGGTGATCCCAAGTCATCTCATAGATCTCCATATGTGTCTAAGGGAGGCAATTCTATGAGAAAGTCCAAGAGAGAGTTATATTTTGATGAGTAGTATATATATGTGTGTGTGTTTGTATGTGTGTCTATGTGTGTGTGGGTGGGTGGGTGTTATGACATTTATTTTGTATGGCTATGTGCATGGCATTATATGCACATTCGACATTGTATGCATGCCTATATAACATTCACTTGACATTATATAACCTATTAACATTTTTTAATTTATCGTGCACGTTAATACTATTTGGAACTCAAAATTTTTGTATGAAACTAATATGATGTGCACTTGACAATATAATACATTATGGATGTTTTTTCATTTATTGATGTCGTATACTAGAACATTTTTATGTATAATATGCATAAAATTTTGGAAATCAATATTTATGTAACATGTAAAAAGATTTATCTAATTTGAGTAATTACTTTTTCAATTTATCAATGTGTATATGTGTTTTTACCTTACTTGCATTTCTTCTTGCTCTTGGTCTCTTGTACTTGTTCCTATCTTATCATGAACCTATTTCCTTCTTAAATGATTCTAAGTATTCTCCCATGTTAAAACACCTCAGGAAATAATTAGGATTTTCACTAGCTTGATTCATAAGGCTCCAAACACCATTATTGTTCATATTTCCAAAAATGTCAACTATTCCCCTTAAGATAGTGTATTTTGAAACAAGCATGGATAGAAGGAGCTAAAGATACCGAGAAATTCTTACAAACTTCACTAGTTTAATTTTTCCATCTCTAAAGTGTTCCAAAATATAAGACTCCAAATCCTTTCACAACTCCTTCGATATCACATTTTCACTTTCGGCTCTTGAAGCACCAACTAGCCTTGTCCCACTGTAATATATAACATATATCCACTTGTATGATGTCCCCAAGTGATGAATAGAATCAAAAATCACAACCATACCTCAATGTTAGAATCAAGCAAATTATTCAAAATTGTCAAAATCTTGCAAAAATGGATTACTTCTTCTTAACAAGAACCTTGCTAAATCATGTAACTTTTGGTTTAAATGATCAAAATGGCTTAGACAATCATGTCAAAATGTTTCTTGGACTCACACTTTATCAAATCAACGAAAAATTTCAATTTCCTTCTAACTCACACAAGTTTCATTTGTTTTGGCTTCTTAAGGACATGTTCATGGTAGGGTTATAGGTTGAACAAAATACAAGCTTCTAAGATACAAAAACAATTTTGGGAACCCTTTAGGCACTAAAGGTGTGGGAATTTTTTTTTCTCAAATTTTCTCTTAAATCCATTTTCTCCTCTATCACTCGCTTGGCTTAATGCATAAACATTTGTTTCAAGCTTATCTTTTGTTATACATCCTCATTTATCAAACCAAGAATATTTCTAAGGACCCATTTGTCCCTTCTATATATTTTCAATTTTTCAAGATGAATTTCTTTGTAAAAAAATTCCCAAACTTCGACTTCCTTTGTTTTCTATTAGGTCTTACTTTCCTTGTTTCAGTCCTATAATTGGACTGATAAAAGGTGAGACTAATTGGTTGAATGACATCCTAGGAAAATTCCAAAATACTCTTCTTCACATCTTTTAGATGATATGTACTAACTTTTAGGTCTCAATCCTAAGATTCAAGGTCCTAGTTCTCAGCAACTTGTGATTAAAGCCTCCTCCATGCATCTACTAGATTGTTCTTAACTGATATGAAATGAATCCAATTTGTAAATTCCCTTCCTTTAAACTAACCTTCTTAGGTCTCCTTAGGTATTATAGAAGTAATCTAGAAAGTTTCTAACTTGAATTTTCTCCTTAAGACACCCTATAGTGGGTATATGTAGTCATTAGTCCTTAATACATTCCCAAAGTATCCAAAAACCCTTATCTCTTCAAACCACGAGTGGGTTTCTACAAAACTAAGAAAGCTAATATTACAAATAGAAGATAAACACTTTAATTCTAAGAGTAGATAATTTCTTGAGGGGTCTATGTTAATGTTTTCAAGATTTTCATGGTAATATCAAGGATTCACCAACTTGTCAATCACTAATACACCTCTAAACTTCTTTCTCTTTCCTTCAAATGAGGGTTTCTAGATTTTTGATCTCCAAATACTTATAGAATCTTCAAATTGTCAAACCTGAATCAATTATACTAATCACACACATAGTGGGAAGTCATAGAAAAATAAGGGATTCCAATAATTACTATCACAATGGCTTATTCATGCACTTAAGTAATCAAAAATTTGAATAATTTCACCCTCACCACTTTTAGAAAACCATCATGCATAAAATACATGGGTTTTCCTTGATCATTCTCAACATGTATACAACTTCGAATGGCTAAAAACTTTGTATTAGCAAGGAAAGGCACAAAATGAATTTCTTACATGTTAGTAAGATACCTTTACTCAAGAATCTCCCATAAACAATATTTGAATCCTTCTTGAAATATTTGGAAACCCTTCTTTATTGCTTGTACACACAATTGATCAATAAATTACTCCAATACTTGTTAAAATAGTGGTCAATCGAAAATTTTGTAACCTTCGCATGGAGAACAGAGTCTTTCCTTCAAAAATGGATTCATAAATCATTGACATAGTCTTGAATTTTCATACAAGATATTATAAACATGAATACATCCATCTAACCCGCAAGAGAACACTAAATTACAATAAAATATAGTTAAAGTTTACAATTAAATTCATGCAAAATTATATATCCACATTTACTTTCAAAGTATCCTTATAATTTAATATTTTTAGAAATTTATTACCATGAACGTCCTACCCATACAATGAGTAACTAACTCCCAAAATCCAGAGAGAGAGAGAGAGAGAGAGTGATAGAAAAATTTATGAGAATACAAGTAAACACTAGCTTTTACTCAAACTCTAATGCAAGGTTATTGATGTTATATTTTTCAAATAAAAGCTCATGGCACTGAATGGAATGCTAACACACATCAAGATGGCCTTTTAAATTCTTGGGAAGGCTTCATTTTACTACCTAACACTCTTGGTGCTTCCTGACTACTTTATCTGGGCGTAGTCCCTTAAGATCCCTGAGAGAAAAATATGGTATAAGTTTTCTAGTTGATTTCTAGGTCACCATGGTACCTTGAAATGTCTCATCTAATCCTAAACCTCCATGTTATTACCCTCTACAAAATCCTATCTCATTTTTCCTAGATCAATTTGAGATCAATTTGGTCCTCTAGTGGTCCTATTGTTTGCAATCGCACCTTGAATAATCCATTTTGAGTAAGTGTAAGGTTGTTATATGATCTATTTTGTAAATGGAAGTTTGTGGCACTGAATAAAATATGGAAACCCATCATAATGAATTTGTAAATGCTTGTGGAGGATTCGTTTTGGTGGCCAATGCTCCTAGTTCTTCCGAGCTACTTCATCTGGGTGTAGTCCCTTAAGAGCCCTGAAAGAATAAAACAATATAAGTTTGTTGGGTGATTTTTTACTCACAATGGCACCATAAAATTTCTCATCTAATCCTACACATCCACATTTCTACCCTCTACAAAATCCTATATTGGTTTTTTTGCAGATCAATTTGGTCCTCTTGTGGTCCTATTGTTTACAATTGCACTGAATAAACTAGTTTGGGTCAAGTATAAGGTTGTATGATGCTATATTTTGCAAACAAAATATTGTGGCACAAAAATACTATGAAAATTCATTGGTATGTCCCAAAGTAAAAACTTGGGAGGATTTATTTTTGTGCCCAAAGTTTTTGGTGCTTCGGGTGTAGTCCCTTAAGATCCTTGACAGAAAACAAATGGTATAATTTCATCGGGTGATTTATTTGTCACCACAACACTGGAAATGTGTCTTATGATCCTAAAACTCCATGTTGATACCCTCTATGAAATACTCTCTTATTTTTCTCCATATCAATTTCGTCCTCTCGTGGTCCTATTATTTGTAACTATGTTGAATAGTCCAGTTTGAGTCATTGTAAGGTTGTCGGATGCTATATTCGAAAATGGAAGATTGTGGTACGAAACATACTACACACATGATTTGGGATAGATCAAAAAATTCTCGGGGAGGCTTCATTTTAGTGCCCAACACTCTCAATGGTTTTGGTATATTTCATCCAGGCATAGTCCCTTAAGATTCCTAAGAGAAATAAATGGTATAACTTCACCAGTGATTTCTCGGTCAACATGACACCTTGAAAGGTATCGTCTAATCCTACACCTCCTTGTTGGTACCCTCTATAAAATCCAATCTCATTTTCCTCCATCTCAATTTGGTCCTCTCATTGTTCTATTATTCGTAAAATCATCATATAGTCCAGTCTAAGTTAGTGTAAGGTTGTCCATTCCTATATTTTACAAATAGAAGATCGTGGCACTGAACCAACTACTCCCATGTGTCGGGATGGCCTACTAAATTGTTAGGGAGGATTATTTTTGGTGGCCAATTCTCCTAGTGCTTGGGGATACTTTGTCTCGGTGTAGTCTCTTAAGAGCCATGCGAGAAAAAAATGGTATAAGTTCATTGGGAGATTGAAAAGTCTCATCTACTCCTACACCTCCATGTTGGTACCCTCTACAACATCCCATCTTGGTTTTATCCTCTCAGTGTCCTATTATTTTTAAAAGAACCAAATAGTCGAGTCTAAGTCATTGTAAAGATTCCCATTTCCAACCACGTAGGTGGTGAAATGATAATTTTAATAAGATATTTTTCATACAATATAGGTGGTGAAATGAGAATTTTTGTTTATTGTTCCTTTTAATATTTACTTTCCCTTAACTTCACTTTACTTCAAAATAATAAATTTCTCTCTGCAATGCCAACCACGTGAAGGTGGAAGCTTTTTTGGTACCACTAACCTACATAAAGATTTTAGTAAGTAATTACATAGAAATTTAAAAACTACAAAATTTAAAGAAAATCATTAAAGTAAATATTCAAATTAAATTCATGAAGAACATACATTTGTAAATTCAATCCAATGAACCATGAGGATCAACTCTACTTTTGACAAGTAATAAGATTTTCTTTACGATCATATTCACAAACCTTAGGTAGATTATTGTTTAGTGTCCTACCTCGATATTTGATCAACTGAATATTTGTTGCAAGAACCAAATGTGAATAGTGAAGTATCTTTCAATGTACTTCAAAGTATTTAAACAACCAAGTATTTGATTTTTTGATAGGATATCATTGAATCCAAGTTCCAATGACTACCACTGACCCAATGGGATACTAAAGCTCTTCAACATCAATGACTGTGGAAGTCAATTTTTTCCCTTCCACACAACGGGAAAATAAGTATTGTCTTCCCTATTCATTAAATTTTGTCGCAATAACTACATAAAAGCTCCCTACATCACAAAGTAAAATTCAAGTCAAATTTAAAAGACATTAAGAGTTGATCATTTAATAATTTATTAATTTATAACTTGACAAACTTATGTACCTTTTTCTACTAAATTATAGACTTGGTCAAAGTCTGGTGATGTTGTCATATGATGTGAAGACACTATAAGTTGGAATTCTCATGGAACTTGATATGTGTCGAGTGGAATTAGAGGTTTATAAGTCTTTTCATCCACCCATTGTTGTGACTCACATTCATTCCGGGAAAAATCAATACGTGTTATACAAAAACATGCCATGCACTAATATAAATAGTCTAATAACTTGCATTTGAACTACATAATGAGTGCATATCACTTGACCATGTAACTACCATACAATCTTCATAGTTTGTCAAACGTTATTCCTCTATCCACCAGAAATATCTACGAACCACTGAACGCACTTGATATTAATGGCCCATGCTCTTGACACACTAATCAACAATGCTTTATACACCTATAAATTTAGCACCATGCTTGAGCTTTAACTCTTCTCTTGCAAGTTCTCTTTTCACACATGATCTTCCACCATCATTATATACTTTCCCATGTCCTACCTCTCTAAAAAGCCAAATATGTTTGTACACCGGTTTCTTTGTGCATCCTTCTTAGACAATAAAACATATGTGCATTCTTGAATTTTTATGTACAATTGTCTGACAAAAAGTAATGTTGATTGAAAACAATGTTCCTCTCATTCAAATTCACATAAAAACCTACAAACACCCTTTCACATATTCTATAGAATGTGTTTTATCATCACCGATGTAGAAATTATACTCTTCTAATATTTTTCAACCTTTCTTAGTGCTTTCGAAGAGTGCATGAATGCTATATGCACGAAAATAACAACATCCACTAAGTTATAGTATTTAGGTTGAACCTCCATTTTTTTGCAATGTGTAATTCTCTACAAATTCAATCACTAAAACAATAGTACTAAGCTATAATGTGTCCTTTATTAACTTAAATTTCTCATCCAACCATTAATCTCTATGTGTGTGCTTTGCATACTCATAAACAATTTGCTCTTTGAAGTTGATTGTATATTCAAATACAAGTAATTGTTCTATAACTATCTCATACTTCTTAGATTTTTTCCATATTTTTATTGATATACCAATGGTTTTTGTTTGTTGAAACAAACTAATTCTTTTTCTATTGAATTTTTACCTCGTCATGGATACAACTTTTTAATTTTGGAAATCCACCACATACATTCAATGTTCCATCTAAACATGTTTTGTTATAAAAATTATCCAGTTGATTTTTCACAAAATATTATAAGAATAAATTACCTTGTAGAATTGTGTGGGACATTTAATCCACACTCTGCAACATGATGTCATATGCAAAACATAACGTACTTAACATAAAACATCATAATGTTTTGAAAATTCAACACGAGTTCCTACAACAACAAGTGGTACATGATTGATTGATTTTCACATAAAAGGGTTTGTTCATTTAAATAAATCTTTGGGTAATGTTGAATTCTGGATTTTCATTCTTAAAATTAGTAAAAATTGTATTTGAGTCATATCCAAGAATTTATTTTCATACAATTCATGATTGTAAGAACCTATTTTTTTACTATATATCTTTTATTTGGTGAAACCCTTGTGTTCTCATTCCAAAATTTACAAGTAAATATTTTAGAATATTTGATGTATCTTTGTCTTTTCGAGGGATTCTACTAGAGAATGCCCAATAGTAAGTGTTATTGGCTGACTCAAGACTTTTGTGTCTCCCTATTGCTTTCATTCAAGTTTTTTTGTTTAGATTCAAAACTCTACTTGTTTTTATAATCAAGTGTTCATTAAATATTTTATCACTTACTATACAATTAGTAAGTGCATGTGGTGTAGCATTACTATATTTGGTGTGTCTTTTTGACACCTACAATTTGGTATTTTTTTATGTATATTTTCAAAAATTGACACATTTCGATCAACAAAATTAGATGTTATTAACCCTGGGGTCTTCATTGTAGGTCCCATCTTAATTACTTTCATCGATGTAAAAATAATTGACATCTTTATATATCATTTAAATTATCAAAGTAATTATCCCAAATTCCCTTAGCTTTTCTTCTCACATTTTTTTAGATATTTTGTTAAGAATTGGTTTTATAATGTTTTCGTCAATTTTAATTAAGTGAATGATTTTTCTTCGTAAAATGGAAGGAGTTGTTCTTAGAGGTGAAGATTCATTAACAATGTTAATTTCTTCATTCAAGTGTTTCCATGTAGATTTCTGGATTAACATTTAGATTTTCGGGTAAAGTTTTAACATTTTAATTTTCAGCTAAAGGTTCAACATTTGGATTCATATCAATTTCTTTGTCCATACCAACATTATCATTCAATTAATTATCAATACTCATTACAAAATCATTATTATCTACATTTGGATTATGTATTACATCCTCATTTTCTAAAACATTTGGTACATTTGATATAGTAGATGTATATTTCCTTGTAAGGAGTTTTTACATCCGCTTCACTCTCTTTATTCTCATCTTTTCCAATTGCTCTATTTTCTATTTCTTGACTTTCCTCTTTTCCTTAGCTCTAATTTTATCAACCATGATTACAAAATATAGATAGTGGGGTAGGGGACAAGTTCAAATACTCAAAATTATTGTTAAAATGTATAAGAATCTACAAAACATACGTAAAGGAGATGGAAATCCCATAAAAGAGATGAATAGGACGTTAGGGGCCATAAAATATATATAAGGAAAAATGTGTATGTATTATAACGCGTACACAATTTTCTTTTTCCCTATTCCAAGGAATGCCTCTAGGATTGAATCCATTTTGGATCCCCTAGCTTGAGGTATGGATTCGAAAAACACAACAAAAATTGTGTTTTTGTAGAAAATTGGTAAAATAGCTATTATGTCATGATAAATCACACTAAAATGATCGATACAATTAATAAAAATATGACTACGATGTCAAGAAAACTTTCATCTTTCTAAAACTATAATTTTCCAAATTTTTTGACTAATATAAGGTTTCCATACTAATTATTTTCTATCCATTCCTTTTTGTAGCTATTTTTGTGAGTTTATACATGTCTATCTTTCATTGTGTATCTTTATTTCAACTAATCAAAATTTAATAGAACTTATTTAGGCACAAACTAGAACTAGTTTTATACATATTAAAAAAATATAATTTTTGATATTTTTGAGGTAGTTAGTAGGGCACGATCAAAGCTTTGTTATTTTTCAAAATTTAAAATTTTGTACTAGAAAAATCATTAAAAAATTGCTAAAAATATTAAAAAATATATCACAAACTAGATTCTCCTATCTATATTTCTACTAAAGGGTTTCTAAAAATACTAAATAGTGCTAAAAATGGTGGGGGCATGACCGACTCTCTACTACGTTTTTAAAAAACAGAATCACCTATTGGTATTTTAGTTCCTTAATCCACTTAAAATTAGTTATTTTCAAACACAAATAGCAACTTAGAAATTAGAACCAAAATGCTACGATTCATGTTATTACAATGTCTTCCATTTTTACTATAACTATTTCGAGATAACTCGTACAAGTTGAAGATTTTTAGTTTTCAAAAAAAAGGATCCACTTAAGACCCCTATTGTCCCCCTAGATTTGTGCACTTACCCACACTATAGGCACTACTAGGAGTGTATCTATATAGGCTAAGTTGAATTATTGAGGTACCCTAAGAACTCGATGAGTCTCTACTTGGCTAGTCTGGGTAACCAATTGAATTGTAGAACTACATACTATCAAAGTAATAGTCTCCTCACCCTAAATGTATTTTATATCCTAATATGGATGTAAAATCATATATTCCATGGTGACTATAGAAAGAAATCTGCTATTGGCCCATGCATGGAGCTATATTGACCCATCTTCCTACTCTAATTGTTGTGGGATTTTTCATGCCAATTCCCCTCTAATAGGGGATCATCCTCTCAAGTAAACCCAAGTTAGAACTAATGTAGGGTGACCGAGAGACTTGTCCTTCATTCTAACAATCCTATAAAAAGTATGATAAGTAGTGCTCAAGGTATCCACTCCTAAGCATAGAACCTATTGTATAAATTAATGTTATGTACTATCGTGGCACAACAAGACAATAAATTTTCCCCTGTCCTTATCTCCAATTAGACGTGAGGCAAAGATACCAAATGATGGACTTGTGAAAAGTAGGGATAGATGTAGAGTCATCTCAAAGTATTTTAATTCCCTACTCATCACCAGTGTCATGTCCCTATGCATCCCTAAAAATGTATCCCAATTGCAAGTCTAAGATGCTAAGATGACACTCGTCAATACTAAATTCTTTCCAATGAAAGGAACTCCCAAAATATAGTAAGCATTCTGTAAGGTGATAGACCAATCATTTCGAACTCTAGGAAGCTATAAAATGTTCTAGTTTGCATTATAATAATTCAATAAGTCACAAAGTAAGTGATTACCAGGTGTGACCAACTGTGTCTTTGAAACCCTCTAAATACTAGTGCTCGCAATAAGTCCCTCTCCTCCCGGGTCAACCTCTCTAAGACCCAAGGAAACCAATCCTATTTATGGGATTTGTTCCTTATGATATAATTCCCCTACACTCATAAGAAGAAATAAAATACTAAGTTAAAATCATATACATGCATAATAAGCTAATAAAAACATTACAAATATAACTAAAAACCAAAAAAAATGATAGTCAATATTTGGAAACTACATTTAAGGTTACGCAACCACCACTTTTAGCATAGTTGAGGTTGTACATTATTCACTTGCATAAGAAACAATTATGTAAATCCACGATGGTTTTGTGACCCCGCTATGTGTAGAGTGACATGTATACAACTACCATGGTGGTTCCACCCGTGAAATGTGGATCATACCCTAAAGGCTAAAATAAAATAAAATAAAGTAAAATACACCAAATTGAATAAAATAAAGGATAAATCCTACATGGTGCCCCCTTATGATCATTTCCACTACAAATTTATTAAAAATTACCCCCTATGGCTAGTTTTCATCAATTCCTACATTTTAGGGTAGAAATGAACAATTGCAGATAACTAACTAAATCGTGACCCACGCTTCCTTTCTTTTGTTATGATGTCATCATCTTTAAATGATCTTTGATTTGAATATTCTCTTGTGTAAAATGGTCACAGGTGATCCAAAGCTCTATAATTCACCAAGTGGATAAGTGCAAATGATTTCTATAAATAACAATTTTGATATATATAGTTTATTTTCTAATATTGGTTTGGTTGTGTGTTTTATAGGGCAGTAGCATTGGTCCGGTATATTTCTTACCCCTATGGATATGATAAGTATTCTTATCATTTTAATTTGGAAATGTTTTTACGATTATTTTTTTATCTTCACTCGATTCCCGTTTTCTCTTGCAGTCTTTGGGAAGATTAGATTTACATAATTTTAACACATTGGCATGTAAGGTATAATTATAACTTTCTCACTTAGGAGTTTGATACTCATACTTCACATTTTATGCTTCTTCATGGCTAAAATGATTCTTTTAGGGGCTAATATGTACGCCCAAAATTACGTGATGTTATACTATTAGAGTGGTAAAATCCCCTATTATGAAAAATTTAATTTCCAGAAAAATTATGATGTCCATGTCCCATTTCCTCACTTCAAAGATGTTTATATGGCTTATTCTACCTTTATTATCAGTTTCCTAGCTTTTCCCTCTTTCACAATTTATTTTTGGCCCTTTTCCTTAGTGTTTTGCATTTATTTTACATAACCACCACGGTTGTTATGCAACCACTAGTCTTCCTAGAGGGGAAGTTAAGAGACTACCATGGAAATTACATAACCGTTGCTTTATACAAACTAGAAATTCCATACACTTAAATCTAAGACTTAAACAACGTGTTTTGTATGTGCGTTTCTTTCTTCTAAGTCATTTTCTCACACTTTTCTTGACCAAATCAATTATTTTTTATCTTGATAGATGCGTATGATTTTTTAATTTATTTACTATCATTATTAATTTTTCGCCCCTCCTTTGAGTGATCTAACACTTTTTGATTGCCAAGTGTGCTAGACCATTTCCTGCCAATTTTCTAAAAAAACAAGATTTTTTCAAGCATTAGTTGTAGTCCATTGAATTTTATTGCATCATTCCTCTGTCAAAATATTACCAAAAATCACACAAGAAACTCAAATATTTTCCTTGTTACTTCCTTTCATGCATTTGAGACCAGCTAGCCTACAACAAGTTTATTCCAACATTAACAAAACTTCTTCTACATACAAACCAACACAATTATCTAAACCATTTGGATTCATATCTAGAGAAGAAGTCGAGGGATAAAGAAAATCATACCTCGGATATTTCCACGAGTTCTAAATTTCTAGGTTGGGGGTGTAATTTGAATTCTTGAAATATTTCTTTAATCTAGAATTTACATTTCTTTGTCAAATCATCAATTATTTTAAGAAGGTAGAATTGATGATTCCTCCTCATCTTATCCCTATGGATTTGTCTGGGAAAGGATTTGGAGGAATTTCTTGTGCACATACTTCTTTATTTATTTAATTTAGATCACATGTAGATTTCTTTTCATTTATTATTTAGATTTAAATATGCACACGAACAAAAAATTTCATTTAGAGTTTCCTCCTGTTTATCCCCTTAGATTTACAAGCGAAATAAGATTGAAAAAAATAATGTGCCTATGCATCTTGTTGCATTTCTTCAAATTAAAATATTCGGTGGAATTTTAGTGGTTTACCGGGGAGGTTTGAAGGAAAGAAATTTCTTTTGAGAAGATTCATTTCTTCCCGTGACATTGAGGTAAGGCAATAGAATAAATAAATAATCCAAATTTACAAATTGGAAAGATACTCTATTTAAATTATATTATATTCATTAATATTCAATAGAGGAATAGCAAAGTCAAGTTATTCCCTGTTTTTGTTATTTTAGTTTAGAAGCAATTTCTTGCTTTTGTAGATTTGTTAGTTTTTTTAAAATTAGTTTCCTTTAGTTCATTTCCTTTGAAACAAATAGATTACATTGTTTATTTCATTTTAGACAATTAATCAGAATGAATGTAGCTAATTAAAATAATAAAACACATATGTCTTTTACTTAAGCTATATTTACTTTCTTTAGTCATTTAAAATAAATTTTCAATGTAATTTAGTATTCAACCCAAATCAAACAATAAGTAATGTACAATACCTAGACATAGCCTCTAATTTTCCCTTTACGAACTCAACAAGTAGGAATTCACACTACTTGATCTTATTCCCTGACTCTCCTATAGTTTCCCATCACTATTCCCACAATTTTACACATTTCAGCTATCCCGACATGGCCTTGAGAGGCCACTTTCATCTAGGATTCACATGTTGATTCTTAGGCGTACAATGATCAATATTTCTTTCATGATTCAAATTTGATTTGTTGCTTAGTAATTTGGGAGTGATATTCCTTACAAATAGGTTCTTGGAAAACAACAATCAAGTGGGTGCTCATAAGAGAATTGAATTAAGTGCTTCAAAACTGGATTTTGTGCTTCAAGGTGAGTGGGTGCTCACCATATGGTGAAATCATTATAATTTTATAGGATAATTTTCCAAGCTAGTTCTATAATTTAAGAGGTTTTCTATCCATTGGGTTTCCCACATTAAATTATATATCCCGATATGTTCATGCATTCTTGTTTTTCTTTCTCTTTCATGGTTGAATGTTCATACCTTTTATGATCAAGATAATTAAGTGTAGTTGATTGAATCATTAAAAATTAATTCAAATTTTTTTGAAGAGCACTCATCAGCCCCCCTCTCAATTCCTATATTTTCTAATAATTGGTATAAGAGATAGTTCTCTTAGTACAAGTATAATAACTTAAGAGATGGTCCTTGAGGTACAAGCATGGGTGGTCAAGCTGAAACGGATCTTGTAAAAAAGAAGTATGATATTTCTTAAGCTCGATTAATGAATTAAAGATGGAAATCAACCTCAATGAAGCCAATCACCTTCAAGAACTCAAAAAAGTGGCATTGGTTGTTATTAAGTTGTTAAAAGATATAAGTGTCAAGGAAACAACATGTCTTAAGCTTAAAGCGAGTAAAATACCCTAAATGATAGGTGTTTCACCATTTTCTTTAGCGTTTCAAAATGATGAAATAGATAAGGGTAAGGGCGAAGGAGGAATACCTTTTAAATGTTGGTCAGCTTGATGGTTTTGCACGTGTTCGACTTCTTGATCCATAGCTAAATGTGAGAGCTTACTTTTTCTAGGAGGAACTACTTGTAATAGACAACAAGACCACAAAAGGATAATTAAATGGTATATGATAGTGGACTGCCTAGTGTATGCTAGTTCCATGAAGTGTGATACTTCCTAGATGGTTGTCAATCCACTGTTTAAAAAAATTTAATGTGAGAAATAAACAAAGTCCTACTATAGTTGATATGATTTAGGTATTTCATTCAAGTACAATAAGAAAATCCAATCACAACAAGCTAGGCTATAGTTGGATCTAAGAGGTGAGGTGTCTATCAAGGTATTGGGACTGATCAAGGTCTAATTCTGGGTTATTTAGGTCAACTGGTAGGGTGATTGTTGGGTCTGTTCTTGGTCAAGGTGTAAAACATAGAGACCGATGTCGGCTGAGTGTGACTCGATGCCGGTTTAGGTAGAACTGACGGTAGTTGTGGATAACCAACGTCGGTATGGTCGAGGTAAAAGAAACTCAAATAAATTAAATGGAAGGGGTGATTTGAGGTCAAATAAAGTTTGGGAGAGTGAATGGGAAGGTCTATAGAGGTATTAGGTATTCTTAGAAGTATACAATAGGTGAGGATAGGTGATTTGGTGATATGGGTGAAGGGATATTTGAGTTCACAGGAAAGTGGGTGATGAAGTAATAAACATGCAAAGAATAGATTAATAACATGAGTAATAAAGATTACTAATTGAAATAAACCTTATTAGTTAGGGCCATACTTACTGTGTTAAGGATCTGATGGCTAAGTGGTGGAGGTGGTTGATTGGAGAATACGTGTATGGTATTGTAGTGGTGATTTCCTGGAGTGCTCCTGTGAATGCAATGGCTCTATGATTGATCCTGGTGATGGTTCTGGATGTCTAGATGTGTAAAAGGATGCTTGTTTCACTTGCATGTAGCTCTGATCTCCTTTCTTGCTCTCAGAATGTGCCAACCCAAAACAAGGTTGTTTGGGTGAATAAATGGTAACCAACGATGGTTTCGGGTTGACCAGCATCGGTTAAGGTGGGATTCCCTAGGTTTACTAAAATGGGTAGATCTTTCTAATTTATTGGGCCCAATTAGTTTATTCTCATGGATTAGAATAGAAAATTCCCTTCTAATGAGCGGGAATATGGTTAGAGAGATTTTAGGGATTGATTTTAGGGTTAGACAAAATCTTAGCTCATTAAGGAAAGTGAGACTTAGTTATTGTTGGTTATGGAAACATGCCAAGAATAGGTCTAGGTAAGGTTCTTTGGGTGAGGTGTCTAGGTGAGGTGGAAATTATCTTGATTAAAATAATTAAGTAATATATATTGTGAGGATGGGTACTAATTTAATTAAGTTAATTAAATTAATGTTAATGTGGGGTAGAAGTGGTGATGGTTAGATGAGTATGCTTGAGCTGGTTATTTGACAAGGGACCAAGGGGAGTGTGACCCAATTTTGGTGTCTACATTTTGCACCTTTTTGTTATGTATCTTGTATAGGTAAGCGACACTGACAAAAATAAGATGTGGTTGCCCCATGTGTGGGTGAAGGTGATCCCCCTCAAACTAGGAGCTGATGTGGAAAAATATGAAATCGGTGAGTGGTTTGATAAAAGGTGAATGTGATGAAGGGGAAGGTGGACAATGGGGGTAATGGGGTAATGGTCAAATCAAGTAATCTAGGTAATGGGACTAGATCAAAGGTAGTAATAGTCAAATGCACACACATGTATAAACTATAGCATGGTACTAGGTTGAAGAGCATGTAAAATCTACATTGTCTAAGGTTGATAGGTTTATCCAAACAAGGTTGAGGTGATTCCAGTATCCAAGGTATAGGATATGGTGTAGAAGCACTTCGCAGGTTAGGTGCAGGAACATTTAGGTATGTTCTGGTACACCAAAGGTTGGGTCAAGATAAATGGTCACAACAAGATACCGTCAAACAACATGGGTAATAATATCACAAGGTATAGTGAGCACATGAGTTCATAGGTCACTAACAATGTTTCGGGTCTAAGTAGCTAGGTCACGGCATGGGTAGGGCCAAGGTATGGGTAAAATAACAAATCCCTAAATGCAATGAAGGACATGTATAGGTAATGTAGGCTTGGAGGTAGGTTGCGATAAAAATGGTTAAGGTCAAATGGTGGAGGGGTTAGGTAATTTGTGGGAAAAAATAGGTAAAAAAAAAGTTATAAGTGAAATGACAGGTAACCGACATTGGTTTAGGTTTAACTGTCATTAGTTTACTAGGGCACGATCTGACTGACATTGGTCGGGTCGGGTTGGGTATTTAAAAAGAGAAATATGCAAAAGGGGATTCATTTGTGCATTTTGAATTTTTGGGAAAACGACAGAGCATGGAACCTTTCATGCCTTTGCGAGAGGAAAGTATGAGGTACAATACTCGGACTGAGGTGGAGAGATCAAGTTGGTTAGACATGGTAGGTAGTCGGGTCCACGAGATCGGTGTGGAGGATTTTATTGGAGGTCAGGAGTATTTTTTTGGTGATTTAGACATGGTCAAGGCAAGAGAAGGTTTAGGTGGGCCACGGTTCAGTAGCCAGCCATACCACTATGCCGAAAATGCCTAGATGAGGTAGGAGTCTATCCCGATCCTTCCTTTTTAAAGTAGAAAAATGTGATGTGGGTATGGGTTTTGTGGGTAGGAAAATATAATGAAGTTGGTGGTGAAAATTGATGCAATGAGGGAGGGGGAGGTTCTAGGTAGGGTAGATAGGGATGGGCAGGGGTTAGGTTAGCTTTGGGTAGGGTAGAGTAGGTGTATAGGTTGGATTTGAAGAATTTTGGAAAAGAGGGAGGGGTTTTTCATGTTCGGATTTGTGATAAAGTGATGCTGACCGACGTCGGTCAAGCATTTAGCTTGAGACATTAGTCTAGAAGCGGTGACTAATGTCGGTTATATGTGATTGATGATGGCGATCAAGGATGACTAGTGGTGGTTAGATTTTGGGGAACATAGAGCAATAGAGAGAAAAGGTAAGAAGTGAGGATATGTTGGGCGATGTAAAGATAGGTTTCATGAGAGGAAAGTAGGGTAATAAGTATAAATGACATGAATAGATTGGTTTAGCAATGGGTAATCTGTAGGATGGGTGGAATAAGTAATGAGGGTTGGAAATGAGGTTTATTAGGTAGGAAGTGTGTTTGGTATGTGGGGGTTCTAACAATAGTATTTTTGGTTGGATGCAGGTGAGGGATCAGCTACAAATGTGGGATAGGGTACCGCCTTTATTACTAGATGTCCGAGGAGATGTGATTGATGAGGAGTAGAGGAATGTGCCTGAGGTTGGTCTGATTAGGATTTGGTGCTATAGGCACATAGTTTGTGATCTGAGTTTGATGATAGCGCTCATTGAGAGATGGCATTATGGGCCCAACACGTTCCATTTTTGTGACAGGAGATGACCGTCACCTTAGAGGGCGTTTGAGGATTCTCGCGGCTGATGATGATAAGAAGCGTAGGTGTATTCAATTTCACCAGAGGCAGCAGAGAGGAGCATCTGACAAAGTATTTGGGGAGGGGATGGTAGAGATGAGGTTTCATAGCACCATCTTGAGCTATGGAGAGATGTACATGGCCCATCCTGAGGAGATGAGGCTAGTAGTTTTGATTATGGAGGTAGTGTGTTGTTTTGCACTACCGGATGTAGAGGGTGGGATATTCCCACGAGAACTGATGGGATTCCTACATGATATGATGGAGGAGAGGACTTTATTTGCCTAGGAACCTACGTATTTGGTACGGCTATACCAGAGCTATGGATTTATGTGAGATTACAGATGTTCAACTTATGATGTATGTTTCTATTTCATTATTGGGCATACAAGCACATTATGTGTGTTCATTTGATCGATTGCCCTAGATAGATTCCTTTGAGCCAGGTATGGTCTGGGTTGGGTATAGGTGATGGGTTCTAGTTGGTGGGGTGTGGTGGGGGACTAGGGATACACATGATGTAGCTCACTACAGGTAGATACTAGAGGGGTTGTCTGGGGTAGACATCATTTGGAGGCCATATGTGGACTTCCCATCGTATAGGTAGATGGCCACGAGTTAGATGAGCTATAGTTGCTTCGATGGATAGAGGGGTGCCGTGCAGGAGAGCACGAGATGATACCCATAGATAGGGTTAGATGACAGTTTGGGTTTCGTAAGATGTACCTCCACCATTCCCATTGTACATGAGAGATGACGTGGAGAGGCCTATGCCTCTACCACAGCCAATGGTGCCTACAGGGTAGGAGGAGTAGGTGGTTGACTAATAGATTGATGATGTCGGAGTTACAGATGGGTATAGATAGTTTTGGGTAGAGCGGTTGTGAGACGTACCACTAAGGCTGGAAAACTAGACTTGGCCACCATTACGGCAAAGATATGCCCTCCAAGGTTAGGTCATGACCCTAGTTACAAAGTTGGGGGTAGTACAGGATAGTTGAGTGGTCCTAGGCACGGTGGCTGATTTACAAGCATAGGTAGCTTCTTTGAGCACAAATAGTAGTTTTGGGGCTAGTTGGACATTACATAGGTGTTGATTATGGCCCTTCAGGCCCGGATATAGGTAAGGGTGGGAAAGGGTCCCTCGGGATAGACACATGCGGGGACAGTGGACAAGGTCCCTCGTTATAGGTACCAAGAGACAGGGTCCAGAGAGGTAGGTATAGGGGGCGAGACCGATGGCTCCACCATAAGCAGTACCTATGACCCGGTTCCTGAGATGCCTTATGAGAGCCAAAATATTATCAAGATCATTTTATGGCCTCAAGGATAGATGTCCAATCCTACACATAGTACAAATCATAGTAGGCTTGAGTGAGAGGACCAAGTCTCGTATGCATAGTGTAGAGAGTACAGGGGTCGTCAAGCCCCGAGACAGGGTTAGGGTGAGGCTACTAGTGTACGAAGGCCAGCTCCAGTACGGTAGTCACCAAGGTCGAGGTTGGGGCCCATGGTGGGTGGTGAGATGCTAGCAAGGTATTACACAAGAGAGAGGAGGAGGAGGAGACATGTAAGATAGATATTAGGTGGGGTGATGATTAGTCACCGGAGATGGGCTATATATAGATTTTGTTGATATATAGACCAGCCTACGTGCCAAAGATAGTGAGGATGTACATGAGGGTTTTGTATATTTGTTTTGATGATATACTAGCCTACATGCTGAAGATGGTGAGGATGTACATGAGGGTTTTTGATATTTTTGTATTCATTTGTATCTATGTACATATGTATGTATACACAGACATCATGATTTATAGATGATGATATTTATACCATGGATGGTGTACTTGTTTTAATTTCCATTATTATTTGTGTATGTGATGGAAACTAGGTGAATTATGTATGATGGAGTCAGGGTCGTGTAGGTATGGTGGAGTCAGGTTGGTTCAGGCATGATGGAGTCAGGTCATAGGCATGGATTGAGTCATGTTGACTTAGGTATGGATGGATTCAGGTCATAGGCATGGATTGATTCAGGTGATGGGCATGAATTGAGTCAGGTTGACTTAAGTATGGTTGAGTTTAGGTTGGTTGAGTCCTGGTTGAGTGTTTAATTCATTAATTTGTGTAATTAATGATCATATGGATCATGTTAAGATGTTTTGTAGGAAAATGTATGATAATGGTAAATAAATGGTAGAAAAGATGAAATGAATGTATGAGTGATGATGGTAAAGATGTGAAGCAATTGTTGTTTGTTTGGTTTAATTTCCAATTATTGATATAAAAAGGAAACTAACTAGGGTAGAATATGACTAGGAAGGGGTAGAGGGAATTGGTTAGGGGAGAGAGTGGTCAAACTATCCTCCAAGGGCCCCATGCCCTCGGAGTGTTGCCTACATAGTCCTAGTGAAAAGGGACCTCAGGCCGATGTAGTTCTCCCATAAAATAGGGAAGATTAGGGTGAAATAGCAAAATGGTCTGATCGGTGCTAGGCAGGGGTGATGTAGGTCATAGGCACGATTGCTTTTAAGTTGTAGGTATGGTTGATTGATTTTTAAATACATGTGTCGAGGATCTGGTCCTGTATAGGATAATCAATAAGTAATGAGGAAGGTGAATGGTAAGAGGTGGTAAAAGAGATGCTTAATTGATAAGAACCCTAATGAGTCTACCATACCCTATAGGGGCATATGAATGTAAGACCCTAGGGTGAAGAAAAGTCACATGATCACTTGCATAATGGAATGTTTTAAGGGTGAGAAGAACAGTGTACCATGATGGATTCCATATTTCCAAAAAGAAGACCAAAAATATCCATGAGAATCATGCTATGAATAGCTTGAGCTTAAAGTTGATCATGTGAATATTTACATATTGTATATAAGACAAGGCTAAAAGGTGATGGGTAATCACATGATGGTTGTTTAGTCATGGATCCTCAAAATGGGAAAATTATGGAAGGTGTTTTTAGAAGAAAAAGTGTAGTACACAAAGGGATGAGTGATCAATTGATAGAAAATGATATAGAACTTGATATCAGACAATAAAATGGTCGAAGGATGGGTAATAAGGCATTAGTCATGGCTCAAAATGGGTAATTTGGAAGGTTTACCTTCAAGTGAAGACAAATGATAAGGACCTGATCCATAGGCATGGGTGATGATAGGCATGGGTATAGGAGCTAGCTAATTAGGAGAAACTTTTCTTCATTTACTTTTCTCCTCTTTAGTTACATGTTGATTTTCCTTCAGGATGAGGTTACCAAATTGAAAGGTTTGTTCGTGAACATGTTTTTCATAGGCATGTTTGATACATTTTTGGTAGATTTGGAGATGGTCAAGAGTGTTGAGATGATGTTCATCTAATAATTTAAGTTGTGCCAAATGATCCTGGAAAAATTCATCATCGTTGAGCATGTCTTGTAGTGAGATGTAGAGGGATGGAATCTGAACTTCAAGAGGTAATACATCCTCAATACCATAGACCAGAGAAAAGGGGGTGGAAGTAGTTGAAGTGCGAATACTAGTGTGATAATCCCATGAGGAAAAAGGAATGCATGTTTGCCAATCCTTCCTAGTATCATTGACTACCTTCATAAGAATTTTGTTCAAGGTTTTATTGGTTGATTTGGCTTGATTGTTGGTTTACGGGTAATAAGGTGATGAAAAAGTAAGTTAGATGCCAAAAGAATCGCATAGTTTGCATAGGGTTTTGTTTTTGAATTGTTTTCCATTATCTGTGATAATATGGTGAGGGACACAAAAGCAATAGATGATGTGATGGTTGATGAATTCACATATTTTCTCTTCTTTGGTGGAAATGAGGGGAATGACTTCTACCCATTTAATGTAATATTCAGTAGCGGTTATGATCCATTGGTGGCATTATGAAGAATAGGGGTTGATCTCACTGACAAGATCCAAACCCCATTGTGAGAAAGGCCAAAGGTCTAGCATGACCCTTTGTAAGGCATGACTAGGGGTGTGATGTAGATTAGCATGTTGCTGGCATTTTATGCAAAGCATTTGACATAATCACAACACTCACGGTGTAGGGTTGTCCAAGATAATAGCTTAGGAAAAGAATGTGTTTTGATAGTCGAGACCACTAAATTGGCCTTCAAAAATTCCATCATGGACTTCCTTAATGGTGTAAGGAATTTCAAAACTTGTAAGGCATTGCAAGAGGATGTCAAAACTGAATTTGTAAAGAAGACCACCCATGATGACATAACAAGAGACACTTTTAAGAAAGGCACGTTGTCCATTACAAGTGAGATCGGCCAGTAAAATGGAAAGGGAGAGATAGTTTGTATATTGCTTATACCAAAGGTCACTTGGGTCAGGAGAAGTGGTTCGATAGAGTAGACTTCACGAGGAAAATAAGAGGGTGATTGTAGTCTTTGTATGGTGACAAATATTTTAGAGTCAGTGGGTGAAGCAGGTATTTAAGAAGCCAAGTAGGCCATTGTATTTGTAAATTTATTTGTAGAATGTGGGGTGGTTTGAAATGTGTAACGGTTGAAGGTGGTAAAAATTATGTCCACATGATGCTTATACTTTTGAAGTATCTTATTACGACATTGGTATATACCATTGAATTGGTTTATAACCAACTAAGAATCACCAAAGATGTTGATTGAGCGTGATTGACTTAACATCTAAGGCATAAGCAGCCTAAAGACCCAATACAAGTACTTTGTATTCAAAAATATTATTTATACAATAAAAATTGAGTTTGAAAGACAAAGGCATAGGTTCACCATTAATTGGAATGAGGATAACACCAGCCCCACCCCAAGTTGACACTTGGAGCCATGAAAGAAGAGTGTCATTTGGTAGGTGGGTTCATCCAGGGAAAGGGTAGCAATAGACTCATCTAGAAATTCAAAGTTATAGGGTTGATCCCCAGAAATAGGTGCGTCGGACAATTGGTTAGTGATATTTTGGCCCTTGATGGACTTTTGATGGATGAATTCAAGCTCGAGGTTGGCCAAAAGCATAAGCCAACATGCGGCACATTGATTTTGATAAGGTTTGGGATACATGTAGTGTAATGGGTCAGTATTAGTAATGACACAAGTTTTGTGGTTGAGAAGGTAATGGCAGAGTTTGGTGGCGATGAAAAGGCGAGGCTAGGAAAAAAATTCGGTGTGGGTATATCTATTTTTCTAGTCAAGAAAGTACGGCTTATTTAATAAACCACTTGCTCTAGGTTTTGGTCATCGTGATGAGCGAGCATGGCACCTAGAGAATGGTCGAGTGGAAAAAATATATAGGTATAAGGGCCAGTCATCCTTAGGAAGAATAAGAAATGGTGGTTGAAGGAGGTATTGTTTCAAGGATTTGAAGGATTTATGGCATTCATCATCCCATTTTAATGAAATGTATTTCTTGAGAAGATGATGGAATGGTTGATGATGGTTGGAAAGCAGCAAGATCAAAAGATGAATTGATTGCAACTTTCCTTGTAGGTCATGAAGTTGATGGAGATTAGTGGGTGGCGGAGTTTTAAGGACAACCTTGAATTTAGCAAGATCGACTTCTATGTCACGTAAAGAAATGATGAAACCAAGCAGTTTCAGAAAGTACCGCAAAGATGCACTTGTTTGGTTAAAGAAGAACACAAAATTTGATGAGGTGGTCAAAGATGAATTTAAGAATGGGCAGGTGTTTGGTTTGATATTTGGATTTGGTAAGCAGATCATCTACATAATCCTCAAATATATGATGCATGATGTAATGGAAAATGTAAGTCATGACCCGCTGATATGTAGCACCAGATTTTTGAGACCAAAGGGCATGACTCGATAGCAGAAAGTCCCCTAAGGGGTGATGAAGGTAGTCTTGTGTTGATCCTCGGGAGCTAGTAATATTTGATTATATCCCGAGAAACCATCCATGAGTGATAACATTTCATGGCCAGCAGTGAGATCAACTAGTTGGTCAATTTGGTAGTGGGAAATCATCTTTGGGATAGGTGAGGTTGAGGTCACAAAAATCCATGCAAATGCAGAGTCCCCCTGTCACTTTCATGATAGGAATGATGTTATAAATCCATTGGGGATAATTAATGGGTAGAATGAAGGAAACCGAGAGAAGGCACTGAAGCTCTTCTTTGACTAGAAGAGCAATGTGAGGATTCGTTTTACGCAGCTTTTGTTTGATGGGTTTGGTGTTAGGAATAATTACGATATTGTGAACAAATATTTTGGGTCAATACTAGGCATATCGGCATAAGACCAAGAAAATGTGTTTCTATAGTCCCGGAGGAAAGAGGTGAAGGCTTCCTATTTAGTAGCATCTAAAGATTGACCGATCTTTAGAATGTGAGGGTCATCCCGAGTATTAATGTTGATTTCGATGGTTGATACATTCAATATGGTTTATGTCTCAAAGGGTAATGACCAGTGAATATAAGAGTCTTCTACACCAAGGTAGGTGAGAATGGACTCATCATCCCGACATTGAACGATGTTAATTGAGGTCGTATCATCATAAAAATGTCGGGATATAGGAATGGAAGAGAAGAGGAGCCTCGCCATTGTGTTAATAGGTCAGCAGTCCCAAGGAAATGGTGTTTACAAAATTTTATTTTAGGAGGTATAGATTCAGGATCTATGGACTTAGTGGATAAGGATGGTAATGTAGGTGAATGAGAAGGGGAAGATTTCTCATCTGGATAAGGTTGATGCGAATCTTCTCGAGAAGATGGAGCATCAAAAGTAATGCCACTATGATCATTGTGTTTATGAGAGTACGGAGAGATGACAGTGTGGTGACCTTGTTCATAAAAATTGAAGCCAAATCCTCTCTATGCGCACCGGTGGAGGAAAGTGTGAGTGAAATGGTGGTTAGTGAGGGAGTGTAGTTCGAGATGAAAATGGTTGGGTTTGGGGTAGAGGTTTGGGTTTGTAGGTGGCCATATCAAGTCCCTATATGTTAGATCAGTGCGAAGGTGGGGAGGGCCATAAGTGAAAACGTCACTATTGTGAATGTTATAATTGTGGTGTTAACACAAATTCCCGTACTCTTGCGAGGTGACGAAGGTATCGATATTGTATAGGTCATATTACCCTAGAGTGAGGCATTTAAAAACACCTTCTAAGGGATCAGTAGTTGGTATGTGGGTAGCAGGTATAGATGGATCACTAGATGAAGGGGAAATAGGGGTGCCAGTGGTAGAGGCTAAAGCTACAGTAGGGATAGCGAGGTCGACTCAACAAAAGTAGTGGAAATTTTGGTGGATGGGCTCTTAGGTGAAGGTGAAGTGGTTGTGTTGGTGAGACACCTTGACCGGTACAAGCACATAATTGGGTCAATATAGCATGTTACAGGTCTTGAAAGGTGAGGGGTTAGAAGGGATGGTGTAATTATGTCCGCATGTTAAAATTTGAGGCATTGATGCAACGCGTCAAAGGGACACAACCCATAGCATAGATCCAAGGTCAGCCAAGGAACACGTTATCCTGGAACTACCCTTCTAAGAAAAAGAAAAGTTTCGAGGATGGTGCAGGGGCCTATGCGTACATGGAAAAAAATGGTACCCAGTGTATAGGTCATGACATAATTAAAGGAATGTAACATAATGGGGTTACCATTCTTGTAATGGGTAGGTATTTACATTTGATCATATGCATGGGAGGAGAAAATGTTAATTCTAGAAAGCACCATCGATCATAACACATTGTATGCTTATATTATTGATAAAGAAGGAGGTGAAAAGAGTGGGTTCATGGTCATTGGATTGGAAGGGAGTGATCTCTTAATCTGCAAAGCTAAGGGCAGCCACTTTGCGAGTGGGTGGAGGTGTATAGGAAGGTGAAGGCCTAGTGAGAGAGGCTACATGGTGAGGGGTAATGATGGAGGCTACGGGTGTGGGGTCATTTGCTACAGACTTCGATAGATTGAAGGACCTCCATAAGGGCTTAACGTTGTGACTCTAAGGTCTGGAAAAGGTCATATAAAGACATTTTGAGGGGTTATTGATGTAGTTTTAGCATTGTGCGATGTGTGACTCCATTAGAAATGAGATATATAGGACCTCAAATGATGACTTTGAGTGTGGGTGTAGATGGTATATTAGGTACAGGGTTAGTTGATGGGCCACTTACTTTCTCTTTGCCCTTGTCTTTTTGAGCACAAGTGGTAATGTTGATCATGTTAATCTTAGGGGAGGTGGATGAAGAGGGTGTGTCATGGAAGGTATAGTGGTAAGAGGGACAAAATCCTAGTGGTGGGTATGAGCCTTATGAGATGAGTACGCCACATTGGAATTTGGGTTATGGTTTGGTCAAATCTCTTATGCAAACTATGTTAATTTTGAATCTTGGGGATAGATCTAAGAGTTGTGGGGGTGGAGATTTTAGTCATTGAGTAGGAAATGAGGGAAGATCTATGGAAATTTGTGAAGGTGAAATGGGTCCTCATCAAGAAGCTTATCATTGTCAAGTTTTTCTTTAGGAGGACATAATTGGATGAGAGTGGTTTTCAAAGACTTACAGTTCTCTACATCGTGTCTGGCACACGATTGTAGGCATAAATTTTGGTTTCGTCAAACCCTTTTGGTTTTGGTTTGAGTGGGTTGATGGTCTAAGAGGTGGTAATGTAATGAAAAAAATTTCATGGATATTGGTTAGGATCTTGGCATAGGATCCTGCTAATGGACCACAATGGCGAGGTGAATGTGGGTTTAGGTATAGGTGTAGTTGACTATTTAGGAAGAGTCTTTGCAAGAGGGGAGTAGGTTGGGCTGATAGTCTAGTGTGTGGTGTGGTCTTAGGTGTTGGTTGTATCAGCTTGTGTAGGGGCATGGTAGATGAACTGGCAATGGAAGGTTTGGTTGGTTTAACTACCTTATTGGAGGGTAGCATATTTTTAACCTTAGGTTGCATGTTTTTCGGTAAAGGTGATACTGAGACGCATGATATGTGCAAAGAAAAGTAGATGTTGGAAGAGGCGGGTTACCCACAAGGGTGGCGAGGTGTTGTGGAGGTAGGTTTGTGGGTAAGACAGGAGACGTGAGTGAAAGAGAAGGAAGCATCGTGGGTAGTCGAGAATTTATTGATGGTATTGGAGGTATCGGTTGTAAGAAGATTACGGGTGAGGGCGGAGGTTGTGTGGGGCATTTGGTTATATTATAGGGCTATGCTAGGGAAATGGGTTCTTGTGTTCTTCGTTTACCGGTGGATGGGTGTTTCTTTTCCACGGTCAAGGGTTAGATACTAAGATGGACGAAGGGGTGATTTTGATAAGGGTGTGGTTGGCAAGGTTAGAGTATGAGATCTATGAGATTTTATGTTCTTTTTACGGGTCGAGTTAATTTTGGTGTTAGTTTTGGAAGATGTAGCTAAATCTAGTTTGCTAGGTGGGTAAGTAAGTCTAGCTGTTGGTATGACCCCTAAGGTAGTGATAGATTTAGGTAAGGGAGATGATGCAGGTGTGGGTTTGGTTGTAGATGCATGTTGGGCTATGGGAAAAGGTGTGAGTTGGGCCATGATTGGTGCCATGGAAGGTATTGCAATAGTTGTGGTTGTGTTTGGTTTGGTTGCTCGAAACACTTTTGGATAGATAGTGGAAGTGTCAGGGATTGATAGCTACATTTTTGTTGAAACAAGAAGTAGAAGATGCCCCCAAAGTAAGGCTCTATGGTACTATTATAAGTGGGGTTGACGTGGATCAAGTAGGAATCCCCATAAAATGTGTTTGAGATTCAGGGAAATGGATAACCTCAAAATCTTTGGTTAAGAGAGTCGAAAGCATTTCAAAGACGATATTGAAGGTCTAATGGTGAATGATCATCTATAGTCGGTGGCCCTTCTATAATATCCTCCATGGGTAGAGGGAATACTAGCCAGCCAAATTGGATCCTCCTTGTTTTAGTGTAAGCGGTGGACTGCATCTTATGAGTATGAGAGGTGCCGCTAACAACTACTCAAAATTTTGAGGGGTCAAAGGTAGTGTCTTGATGATAGGATCTTCTATGGGTGAAGGGGAAAATGAAGGGGGTTCTTCTATGGGTAGAGGAGTAGAAGAAATATATTCTAGTGTAGGTAGAGGAGCACAGGCTAAGATTTCATCTATGGAAGGAACATGAGGCAATTGGGACAAAACTGGTGTGTCATTGAAAATAGCATGAACCTCGCGAGATAGTGTTGTAATTGTTTGAGGTATCACTAGCTTGGTTGGAAGATGGGGCATGATTAGGGAATGGATTATTAAAGATATGTAAGTTTTTTTATGGGTGCATTCGGGCTATTCAAGGCTAGATCTCTGTTGTTTATCATTTCTTGGATGATGTTCTTAAAGGTGATGCAATTATTGTCGTTGTGACCTTTGACACAATGATAGTTGCAAAAGTCATGTTCTTTATACCACGTAGGCATGGGTCACTCAGGGATGAAACCAATAGGTGGTTTTATAGGTGGAAGGGTAATGGCACCTACTTTAACAAGCTCTTCTAAAATGGAAGAATAATATTCTCCTAGGGAGGTGTACTTTTGTTATTCTCGTCTGAACTAGAAATCTTGGATAGGAGAGAGATTAGAAGGGGGTTTGGCTAGGTTTGATTGATGAGGGGGGCCAACTTTTAGAAATACAACATTAGAAGACCCTTTGGGATTTGATTACTTGATTTGGGGTTTCAAATATGAAGAAGTATCATTTGATTTGAACGTGATGTTTATGTCATGAAGTTGAATCTTCTTTTCTTCGATAGAGCAATTTCCAATTTCCGTGCTATGGTGAATGCCTCATAGAAAGTGTGAAAAAATTGCACTGTAGGGTTTGTGAGATGTGTTTGGCACATGCCCGAGTAAATAGTTCTATAATATTGATTTGAGGTAATTAGAATTTGAGTTGGTTAATGAGGTTACGCAAAGCAAGCGATGAAGTCAACGATAAACCGATCATCATCTTGCATGTGGAATAAAGATCATTCATGGTAACCTTCTTGACAATGTTGATGGAGAAGTGGTCTAGGAAGGCTTGGGCTACTTGATTAAATGAGTAAATGGAGTGTCTTAGTAGTCCACTATACCATTCCAATGCAATTCCTATCAAGGACATTGGGAAAGTCCTCAAAAGTAAAGTGTCATCATGGGCAATCAGGTAACACCCATGTTTAAAGGATCATAAATTTTATTGCAGATCTTCTTTGTTATTTAAGGGGTTGAATGTTAGCATCTCGATTATACGGTTTATTGTCGAATGGGAATGGATGGGTGAATAGGATCATTACAAATTTCATCATAGGTGAGGGAATTGCATGAGCGAAAACTGATGCTTCTAGTGTCTGCATATTTTCCATCATCAACTTGATGAGGTCATTGGTAGGTTGTGATGGAGGGACACCTCTTGTGGCATAAGGAGGTGGATATTGAACCTGATAGGGAGGTTGAGAATAAGAACTCGACATAGAATTCGCATATCCAGCATGGGTGACGAGATGAGATAGAGGGTTGTTGATAGTAGGTGTATATAGGAAGGATGGTCGTCGTGACTGACTGAAGTAGCGATTGGAGGAAGTGTTTGTGGGATGGAGAGGAAGATATTCTGGAATGGAGTAGGGGTCACCAACACCATGGGTGGTTGTGTTACAATGGGTATTTGTGAGACAATGGGTGTAGATTGTGCTATGGTTTGGGTGGTCAACGAGGGGACAATAGATACGATAGGCGCGAGTGAAGTTGTAGACGCAGTGGTCATGACAAGTATGGGTCCTAGCTATGAAACTACTAGGGGTGAAGCAGGTGAGGGTAACACCACATTATTAGGGGCTGATGTAGTAATAAGAATAAGGGAAAGAGAGATGGACACAGGCATGTCATATATCAACTAACTTGAGGAGTCTCAAGTGGAAGAATGGGAAAGGTATAACTGTAAGGCCACAAGATTCGATCAAGGAGTCATGTAAACTCTTCGTCACCTACAAAAATGGTGGTAGGTAAGGTTGGATCCATGGGTGACAGGATGGAAGGTGGTGAGGGACTAGGTGGGAGTGGTTGATGACTAGTGTGGAATATGAGGGCATTTTTCTGGCTGCTAGTCAGCACCATGTGAACAAGTGCTGACTTGGTAAGACTGTATTAGCAGAAGTGACATAGAAAATAGTAAAAACAGAGAATAATGGGGTTTAGGAGGTGAATTTGGTCAATGTCTAGATTTGAAAATCAAACACAAACAACTGGTGATGGTTGAGCAAAAACCAATGAGGGTGAGGTTGACCGGTGATGGTTGAGGTAAAATGATGTCGAGTTGATGAGACCGATACCGGTCACTGTGGAAGAAAACTAGTCTCAAAGAATGAAGTAGGAATGTTGGATGTGTACTGGGGAAACTATGTATGATAGTAAGTATCAATAGGGGAGAAATATGATGATGCCCTGAGGGCCGAAACAAAAAGAAATAGTGATGAAAGATATTCTAGGTAAAGTAACTAGAAAGCTAGAAGCCGACACCAATTAGATTTTAAGCGGTGATGATGGTCATATATGAACTCGGAAACGGTCCTTTGGATCGACATCGGTGACTGTGAAATTAGAAAGGAATGAAGAAAATTGGTTTTGTGAATTAAATTAAGTGAAGAATCAAACTCGAAACACGAGAATGAGTAGATGGAGCCTTGGCACACTTAGATAAAGTTAGAATAGTACAACTACTATGGTGGAGTGTGCGAGGAAGAAGAAAAATGAAGATTCATAGTTTCACATCTCGAAACAAAAGCTAAGAAGAATGCTAAAAAAGGAACGATCCTAACAAAGTGATTTCCTTATGTTTGTTTAGCTTATGCTATTTAGGACATATTGTGTGTATTTAAAATAGAATTTTTTTGGTTAGGAAGGCATCCTACGAAGAAATATATCTAAAAGGAGAGGTTTCAGGTATGTTACGGCGAGGGCGGGCCATCCTTTGAACTGAAAAATCGATCACACTCAGTATACCAATGTGATCACCGATAGATGTTCCCTTGTAAGATGTTGTTTAAGAAAGATGTGTATATTTTTTTTTGTGCAAGTTTGGTAAGACAGAGAGAGAGAGAGAGAAATGTGCTTTCTACGATTCTTTGTGTCAACCATCAGCTGGGCATGACTTCTAACATATAGGCTGCCCTTAGTTTTAATGTGAGCTAATAATGCAACAAATCAGAATGCAATACAAGTGTTTTAAACCCAAATCAAAGTGTAATATTTGATGTAGCAAGAGATGAATAGGAAGAGGGATGCTCTTTCACTAATGCAATGCAAAATAAAGGAAGATCTTTTATTTTCAAAGCACCAAAAATATGATCCTTTTTAGATAATAAAAAGAAGGAGAATGATTTCCAAAGAAGAAATTTAATGTGGAAGATATTTAAAAGGAAACAAACACACAACTTTTAACTAGGAATGAATGAATGCAAAATAACCCCGATGAGTCCTACTAGGCGTGCCAAAATATTTCACCTTTTTCTTTCCTTTTGAAATGATGAAACAGAGATAAAGGTAAGGGCTAAGGAGGAACACCTATTAATTACTAGTTATTTGATGGTTGTTGCGTGCATTCGACTTCTTGATCCACAACTGAATGTGAGAGCTTCCTTTTGGCTAGGAGGAACTACCTGTAATAGACAACAAGACCACAAGAGGATAATTAAATGGTATATGATAGTGGACTACCTAGCATATGCTAGTTCCAAGAAGTGTGATACTTCCTAGATGGTTGTCAATCCACTATTTAAAACAAGTTAATGCGAGAAATAAACAAATTCCTACTATAGTTGATATGATTTAGGTATCTCATTCAAGTACAATAAGCAAATCCAATCACAACAAAGGCTATGCTATAGTTGGATCTAAGAGGTGAGGTTTCTATCGAGTAATAGGACTTATCAAGGTTTGATTCTGGGTTATTTAGGTCAACTGGTAGGGTGATTGTTGGGTTTGTTCTTGGTCAAGGTGTAAAACATAGAGACCGATGTCGGTGAGTGTGATCGATGTCGGTTTAGGTAGAACCGATGGCGGTTGTGGATAATCGGCATTAATATGGTCGAGGTAAAAGAAACTCAAATAGATTAAATGGAAGGGGTGATTTGAGGTCAAATAAAGTTTGGAAGAGTGAATGGGAAGGTCTGTAGAGGTCTTAGGTATGCTCAGAAGTATACAACAGGTGAGGATAGGTGATTTGGTGATATGGGTGAGGGAAATTTGAGTTCATAGGAAAGTGGGTGATGAAGCAATAAGCATGCAAAGAATAGATTAATAATGTAGTAATAAATATTACTAATCGAAATAAACCCTACTAGTTAGGGCCATACTTACTGTGTTAAAGATTTGATGTCTAAGTGATAGAAGTGGTTGATCAAAGAATACATGTATGGTTTCATAGAGGTGATTTCTTGGAGTGCTCCTGTGAGTGGAATGGCTCTATGATTGGTACTCTTGATGGTTCTAGATGTTTGGATGTGTAAAATGATGCTTGTTTCACTTACATGTAGATCTCGATCTCCTTTCTTACTCTCAGAATGTGCCAACCAAAAAACAAGGTTGTTTTGGTGGATAAATGGTAACCGATGATGGTTCTAGGTTAACCGACATCTATTTAAGTGTGAACAACGTCGGTTAAGGTGGGATTCCCTAGGTTTACTAAAATGGGAAGATCTTTCTCATTTTTGGGCCCAGTTAATTTATTCTCATGGATTAGAACGAAAACTTCCCTTCTAATGAGCGGGAATATGGTTAGAGAGATTTTAGGGATTGATTTTAGGGTTAGACCAAATATTAGCTCATTAAGGCAAGTGAGACTTAGTTATTATTGGTTATGGAAACATGCCAAGAATAGGTATATGGTGAGGTGGCTAGGTGAGGTGGAAATCATCTTAATTCAAATAATTAATTAATGAATATTGTGAGGATGGGTATTAATTTAATTAAGTTAATTAAATTAATATTAATGTGGGGTGGAAGGTACCATGGTTAGATGAGTAGGCTTGAGCTGGTTATTTGATAAGGGACCAAGGGGAGTGTGACCCAATTTTGGTGTCTGCACGATAGAATACAACAAGTTAAAAATATAGTGATGACATATCAAAAAAACAAGGAAATTTCAATCAATCAAAGACACCCTAATGAAAGATCAGGTATGGTTTTTAAAAATGAAGCAACTTCATGTGAATTGGAGCATGAATCTTATCGTGAGCCATGTTAAACAATAATCAAAGACAAGGTTTTTTGTCGCCCTTAAAATTCCCCTCTTTTTGAAGTCAATTTGTTAAAATTTTGATTCGATACCTTAGAGTAATGGATCACGTCAAGCCTAGTATTGGTTGTAGTTTTTCATTCCACAGAGAAAAATTAGAAATTCAGGTGTAAATGTGGGGTTTTCCCTTTTTATTTATTTATTTTATAGTCATTAATAATGAACGTATCTCCCATGTCAATGTTTTCCCCAACATCCATGGGTAGTATGTGGAAATCTTTAATTGGATCCTATGTGGCCATGTTTCAAGCGGTAGCAAAAGCCTCCACACCTCCCAATGGTGTAACTCCAACGACAATGCCAAAGGGATAGTTCTAAAATAACGTAGGATTTCCATGTGTCCCAAGTCTAAAAAGGAGATAGATCCAATCATTTAGTTGACTAATTATGAGAGAGTTGGCGGAAGCCTCCACATGCCTCAATGGTGCAACTTCAAAAGTGAGACCAAATCACCAGTCTCCAAATAAGCACCATCTCGCCATGTGATCAAAGTCGAAATAGAGATAGAGTCATTCATTGAAGAGACCTAGGACTGGAGGATGGAGCTATGCATCAGTAAGCACCCTTTCAAGGGGAAAATCCAAAGTAGAAACTCAAATGATTACCATCCCTCCATGTGTGTAGGGTACAATGGAAGTCAAGTGGGCAACGAGGACCAAATTGGCTAAGTGTAAAAGAACTGATGGAAGTCTCCATGTGTTTCTTCAGTGTAAATTCAAAGGAAGAATTGAGACTAGGTACAAAAGTGTGTGTGGGCTCGCTACGTTGTCGAGTCAAAGAAGGGGTAGAGCCAACCATTTAATTGGTGAGTATAGAAGGGTTTGCGGAAGCCTCCACTTGTCAACTTGGAGCAACTTTAAGGGAAAATATGGAGGAAGGTCCCAACTATGCACTAAGCCTCCACATGTCCAAGGTCATACATATGGCCCGACCAAATGAAATGGAATTAGTCAAAAATGCAAAAATACTAAACTCATTCGTAAAGGGCCACATGGCCATGTTTCAAGCATTAGTGGGGAGGCGGGCCCTTTTTGCATTTTAATGTTGTTGAAATGTCAAGCGGGAAAGTGGGCCATCGGAGCAATTTGGGACTTTTTCTTTATTTCCATAAGGGATAAATTAAAATGTTAAGCCTACATTGAAAGTCAATGTGCAAAGGTGGGCCATCGGAGTGACTTGGGAATTTGGGTCTTACGTCCATAAAGAGCTTAAAGTTATAAAGTGACCCATGGCCCCACCCATGCTAAGGTAAAATTTCAAATGTTGAGCCCGCATCAAAAGTCAAAGTAGGGAAGTGGGTCAGCAAAGTAATTTGAGTTTTTGAGCCCATGTTGAAAAGAGATCAAATTGTAAAAATTAAGTGCGACTCCATCGCCATGCGACATAAAGCCATGTGTCGAGGCCTATATCAAAATCAAGTTGGCATGCCTAAATGTTCGAAGTGCTATTTCTCTAAAAGGAAAAAAATGAAAAAGGCATCCTTTGGTCCACTTTTGTTTAAATATCTCCCACGTGGACGGGTCAAATTCATATTTTGTAAAGGCGGATTGAATGATTGTAATTCAATGCATCTGGTTTTTTACGCCAAGCATGGAAATGACCGAGGCATTGCAAAAGCTTAGACATTAGTTTCTTAAATCAGTTTCATCATTTTTGTAACCAAATGTAACCGTTCTTAGAAGCTATTTAATGGCTACTCCACATCGTTGTTAGGGTTGGATCCTAGTAGTCTGTAAAGGTAATAGATTGGAAGTAATTAATACATAATTTTTTCCCTTTCTTCCTCTAATATTCCTTCTTTCCTTGTCTGAAAATTTGGGAATCATCCATCTTTTATGATAGGAAACTTTATGTTCTTGTTTATATGATTTCTGGAACTTTGTGTCTGTGGAATTATATTGGTTATGAAAGTGAATGATTCTACTCTGCATCTCCTGGTTCAATATGTATAAGGTTATACTCTTCCATCTATATTTCTTGAAGGTATTGTTATGTTCTTCCTCTCTCATCACCTTAATTCCTCCATTATTTCGTATTGATGATATTTGGGCATAAAACGTTTCAAAGTATCAGGAATCCACACTTTGAAAGTTGTACATTTGTATATAAGTTTTCTGCTTGCTTTCAATAAGGGAACCTCTCCCATTAAAGAGGAGAGACTTGTTGTCCCCTAACTATGGTTTGTTAAAGTTCCATTTAGAAACCCAACAATGTTTGGTGAGTCCACTGGGATTTCATTTCAAACGGATCCCTTTCTAAAAAATAACTTCAAGATCATTTTTGGTCTAGAGATTCTATGGTATACACATGGGAAGAAAGCTCTCGGGGTTGAGGATTCCCATTTTCTACTTTTGGAGAAACAAAACTTCTCTCTTCCAGCAAGAAGGAAAATAGGCACTTGTTCTACAAGCACACCTCCCTGTTAAAGAAATAAATTTCAAGGATAGCATTCCTCGGGATCATCTCAATCCTAATCTTTATTCTTTGATACTTCCTCATGTTTCAGTTCCCCTTTATTTAATTTTTCCAAAGATGGAAGCCCCCGTGCCTTGGGGATAACACGTTGGGCCTCTTGGTCTTCCTTAGCAATTACATGAGTTACCTAGGGGTAACAAGAATTTTTTCATAAAATCCATGGTGATGGAAAGGTTTATCCAAATGAACACATTACATCCTTCATTGTTGCATGTGGGATTCTTGGTGTTGAACATGAAGATGTCTCTGTCGGGATTTTGGTAGAGACATTGTAGGACAATCTTTGTTGATTGGTTTTATCATCTTCCTGTTGGGAAAATCACTAATTGGAATACCATGACAACTCAGTTTGAGAAGTGTTTCAAACCTGTTGAAGATGTGTATGCTTTGTTAGCATAAATTTTTCATATCAAGAAGGAACCACTTGAGCCCATGAGGGATTTTGTGTCTAAATTCAATAAGCTAATTCATAAAATTACACAGGACACTCATCTAGTGGGTCAAATCCAAAAGTTATTGTTGTCAAAATTTCACCCCGGGGTAAATTTCGATAACATGCATCGAGTTTTGCGGTTCAGCGTAGTAGATCGAAACAGGAAAAATCACAAAAATGGCTAAGTCCTAGTCCTTGGGACAAGTACGGACA
The DNA here is from genome assembly GCA_018340775.1 of Taxus wallichiana var. yunnanensis. Taxonomy (NCBI): domain Eukaryota; kingdom Viridiplantae; phylum Streptophyta; class Pinopsida; order Cupressales; family Taxaceae; genus Taxus; species Taxus wallichiana. The sequence goes on from CM031239.1 coordinate 628,327,300, forward strand.
TGTGGGACGAAAGATGCGGATCGGGACGAAAAGCCTCGGGTGGCCCTGCTAAGCATTTGGGACAATCGGGCGAGAAATGCGCGCGGGCGCGAGAAGCCGTTATGGCCGAAAGAGGAAAATAAAATCGAGTAATCACGAGAGGGATAGTTTGGGACAAGAGTACACGAAGGACCCGAACCGGCCGGTTCGGCCGAAATGGGAACAAATGGTCCGAAAGCAAATGGGACATTTGGGACAAAGGTACGCGAACCAGCTGGTTGGTCGAAATCAAGCACAAGGAGTAATTGTGCCAAATGGGACAAAGGGACGCGCGGGACGTGGATCGCCGAAGGAGCTGAAAGCCAATCAAGCAATGCCACGTGTCATCGGCCGAATGAGGGACAAGGAAGCCCATTTCGGGTGGATCGGAGGTTTATGTCCCAAATGGTTTGGGACATCTGAGAGACAAAAAGATGGGAAAGGCGTGAAAGAGCCGGCGGCAGGCCGAGGACCAATCAATGCATGACACGTGTCACAGGGGGAAAGGTCCAAGAAAGTCAAAGGGCGAGTTTTCGAGCACTGATCCGAACCAATGGGATAGTGCCACGTGTCCCAGCTAGGGCCCACAAGGAAATTTCAAAAGATAGCCCGCCATGAGGTGGAGGAGAGAGAGTTGCTCAGCGAATCAGAGCCTGCCACGTGTCGTCCAGGTGGCGAAGCACGGGAAAATATTTCAAAATCCGTTTTGGTCTGTTTCGTGCCCTAAATCTTCAGATCGTCATATCTTTTGATCTAGAGCTCAGATTTGCATGTTCCTTATATGAACGGAAATCTTGTGAGATTCTCTACACGATTTTAGGGTCAATCTTGCATCTTGGTTCAGTTTGGAGAGAGAAAATCAAGAAATGCCTCTGGCGTGAAATAACAAGCAGAAGTAATGTTTCAACAAACAACTTTAATGCAGCAGACAGTTCGCCGCTTCTGTTAGGCAGCCCGCCATTTTGCCAGGATCCACCGCTTCTGCCATGATGAGATGAATTGAATGCAACCTGGAGGTGGTTGGGGTAGATTTGGCTTTCCCTTCTCTCTTTCCTCTCTTATTCTTTCTATATATTGAAAAGAGGAGCTTCTTTTCAAGGTCGAACATTTTTCTGTTTTGCCTCTCCCTTCTTCTCCTCAGGCGAATTTGTGGAATTCGAACCTCTCATTTGAACTGTAATACTATTCTGCCTCATGGCATTCTGTAGTGTATTGTATCAATCTTTGGAGCAAATAATGCATGTCTGTGGATGATTCTCAGCCCTCTCTGTGTTCTTTTGCATCCTCCTGGTCTTTCACTGCAGGTTTTGTCATCTGTGCATGATCTTATATCACATTCAAATGGTCTATGTTTATTGGCAAAATAGGTGTTCTTCATTCCTTGGTGCATCACCTCTATTAGCTTAGATTTATTTTATGCATTTTCTTACCTTGTCTCCTTGGCAGATTAGATTAGGTTTTGAGAAAACCCTCTGCATATTTCGTGTGCATCTGAACAGAGGAATAGGAACCAGCCTTCTCTGGAGAATCCTTTCTCATTTTTTCAAGTCCCACACTTGGAGAAAGGATTCAATGTTATGCAATCACACTGGATGCCAAGTGATCAACCTAGAAACTTGATCTGCATCCAGGGGTGCTGTGATTTTGCATCAACAGTTTTGGCACGCCGGTGGGACCTAGAGGTCTCATTTTTATTGCAGCAAAGTTGATATGAATCTGCTGCAATTTTCTTGCTTGAAAAGAGCTATTATTCACATATCTGGCGACTCCAAAAGGAAGATCAACTGGTTTCAGCAGCGCAGGCCTGAAAGCTTATGAGAAGAATCACAAGGTCAAGAGTTGGAGAAGAAGAAGTGTTGTTTGAATACCTGCAATTATCTCCAAGAAGAAGGCAAAGAGGAAGAAGGATTCAAAGGTCTCCATCTCCACCAAACAGAACTCTCTCAACTCCTCCACCTGCTCGGCCTTTCATTCAGTATTCAAGAGTCCTTCGACCAATCAGAATGGCGCAACCAGCAAATCCCTTTGTCAATTTCACTGGCAGCAGCCCACTTGCCCTCAATGCACAGAATCCAGTTCCAATTGCAGCGTTGAAGAACATTCCATTTTTTACTGGAGAAAATCATACCACTCCTGGTGATCATGTCAAGGACATTGCTAACATTTGTGCAATCCATGAGATTAATGAAATGGATGTGGCTGTCAAACTGCTAGCATCATCATTCAAAGGGAAGGCATTGCAATGGTTCAGAAGCCTTGAAGCTAGTTCTATCACAAACTGGAATCAGTTGTGTATAGTTCTCCATGAGCAGTTTGGAGAGAAGGGAGACAACTTGTCTCTTCTAGAACAATTGACAACTATCAAGAGAGCCCCCAACGAGCAGCTGACTGACTTCAACTTCAGATTTCAAAGGTCTTGGGATAGGATTCCAGTGGCAGTCAGGCCAACAGCAGAAGGTGCTTTTCTCTACTATCTTAAAGCTTTGAATTCTGATATTTCTATGTTAATTCAATCAATGGGAGGCACAACCTTACCTGCTGCTTATAGCATTGCCATTAGAGCCGAAAATTGTCTTATTCAAGCTGGTAAACTGGCTCCTAGGCCTCCAATGCCATTATATCCAAGTTTAGAGAGCCCAAGTGCTAGTCAAGCACCTGTCTTAGCTCCTATTCCCACTCCTAGAAATCAGAGTTCAAATGAAGCCTCCACTTCATCTCCAAGTGCCCCAAATGAGCTTCAAGAGGTCATGAAGCAATTGCAAAATCTAGGCAATGAGCTGGTCACACTCAAGAGACAGCAAGCTCAAGGTTTTAGACCTTCGTATCAGCCTCAAGCTCAACCTAATAGGCAGCCATATCAGCCTCAAAGGCCACCCAATCCAGCTGCAAATCTGAATCAAACAAGGCCTCCTGCCAATAGACCATTCCAGCCCTATAATCCAAATGCCATATCTGCCTCTAAGGCATTAGTACCAGCACAAAACAACATTGCCCAGGAGTATGATTGGTGTTTTCCATGTAATGAGCCTCATAATCAATCCATGTGCTTCAATGGTGCTTTGACTCAAGCTTTAATGGTAACAACTACTAGTGTGGAGGGTGAGAACAGTCAAGAAAATAGCCAACAACAAGAAACATTCCAACAGCAATCAGCCCCAAATGACACCACATTGGTAAATTGGCAAGCAGAGAATTTCTGTGGCATGAATCAAGTAGTTTCTCAAGGTGTTGCGAGAAAACACAAGGTCAAAAGGAGAAATTTGGGTGAAGATCAGCCATTAGCCCCAGCCAATCCACAACCTTCCATGGCTCCACAAATGATTGGCAGGCAAATTCCCATTTCAAATGCACAAGGGCAGCCAATAACAGCCCCTAGGCCAACTCAAGTGCTAGCTATTGCTGCCCACATACAAGTAGTAAATGTGCAAACCAAGGGATAGCAGAGAGATCCTTCATCACCATTCAGTATCATTGATCAGATGAAGAAGACAAACGTCAATATATCTATGTGGGAATCCCTATCCATCCCAGGCCAAAGAGATCTGCTGCAAGCTGCCATGAAGGACTGGCCAGCTTCGAATCAGCAGATGCAAGACAAAGTGCTCACAAATGCTGCCCAGCCTGAAGGAAATCATGGAGCACAACAAGGTAGAATGCTGAAGCCTCCCCCTTTTTATGTTTCGTTAATCATTGGAAATCAGCTAGTGCATAATTGCATGATAGATTCCGGGGCAAGTAGCTCAGTAATGCCTAAACAGATAGCTGATCAGTTAGGGCTCCAGTATGAAATAACATCTAAGGGAGTAGTGCAGCTGGATGGGACAGCAATAGCAACAGTTGGAGTGATTAGAAATTTGAGTCTTACCTTGCATGCATGTCCAAATGTTGTTGTCTTACAAGATATATCAGTCATAGACCTTCCACCACTCTTTGCCCTATGTTTGTCAAGGGACTTCACTGCCAAAATTGGGGGATATTTGTCCGCTGATTGGTCTCACATGCTATTCAGAACAAGGTATGGAACTAAGGCTACAATTAGGTCAGAACCTATTGCAAACTTCCACATTGAGCCCTATACTCCAAGTCAGATTAATGCCAATTGCTCAGCATTTGATCAAGAAGATCACCCAAACACGGATGAAACTGACACTAAAGTTGGAAACATCCCAGATCTAACTCTTGATGAATGGGAAAACAAGGTACATGCTTTTGATCCTTATCAAGGAATAGAAGAATCTGAGCTAGGAGTCTATTGTATACATGAAGAAAGTCAACCTATTCCTAGCATCACCAAGCCAAACCACAAGGATGACAATGAGGTGTGGCAGCTGTTTTTTGATGGATCAAGGAGTAGACAAGGGCAGGATGGATCACCCGTGTCATGGAGTATGACATTGAGATCAAGATCACCAAGCTGGTAAGAGGCAAAGGTTTGTGTGAGCAGCTCGCTTCCAAACAACCAGACAACCCAGAAGATGAAGAAGACGTTGTCCTGCTATTACAAGATGATCAAAAATAGGAAAATGATGATGTGTCCACTCCCTGTTGGACTCAGAATATGATACATTTCCTACAGACGGGCATGTGCCCTCTAGAAATGAGCAAAGCAAAAAGAAGGTACTTCAGATTACAAGCAGTTCCATATGTACTTGTTGATGGTGTTTTGTTTAAAAAAGACATCAACGGTGTTCTATTGAGATGCATTGGGACAGGTCAGATTGAGAGGATCTTACACGAGTTCCATGACGGGGAGGCAGGAGGCCATTTCACCCCACGAGTAACAGCTCTCAAAATCATGAAAGCTGGTTACTATTGGCCTACTGTATTCAATGATTTCTACTCATGGGTTAAGAAATGTGAGAAATGTGCATTATTCACAGGGAAAGGAAGGTTAGCAGCACTGCCCCTTCGTCCAATTTCAGTAGATCATCCATTCATGCAATGGGGATTGGACTTCATTGGAGTCATCAATCCCAATTCGAGTCAAGGCCACAAGTGGATTCTTACAGCGACAGACTATTTCACCAAGTGGACCGAAGCAGTAGCGCTCAAAGAGGCAAGTGAGTCTAACATACTAGACTTTTATGAAGAAATAGCAACCAGGTTCGGTGTGCGGCCACCATCATATCAGATAATGCATTAGCATTCATAGGTTCAAAGATTACAGAATGGGCTGTCAAGAATGGAATCTATTTGAGCACCTCTTCAAATTATTACCCGCAGGGTAATGGGATAGGTAGAGTCCACAAACAAGAATTTGCTAAAAATCATCAGAAGGACTCTGGATGAAAATCAAAGAACATGGCATACAAGGCTAAAATCAGCATTATGGGCTGACAGGATAACACCAAAGAGGTCTATAGGTAATTCTCCCTACAAGTTGGTCTATGGGAAGGAGGCAGTATTGCCTATATCATTAGAATTGCCAGCCTTGGAGCTCATGAAGCAGTTTGAGTTATCTGAGTTCAAACCAATGGAGGTCAGGTATGCAGAATTGATTGAATTAGAAGAAATCAGAGAACATGTAGTTCAGACGATTGAAAAGGATCAGGCCTTAGTAAAAAGATGGTTTGATAAGAGAGCAAGAGCAAGGACCTTCCAGGAAGGGGACCTAGTTCTCAAATGGGATGCAGATCGGGCAAAACCAGGAAGGCATTCCAAGTTTGATGCCATCTGGAGTGGTCCCTACATGGTCACGGGATGCAAAAATAGTAATGCCTTCCAATTGTCTGCATTGGATGGAAAGGAACTTCCGATTCCGGTTAACGGAACCTATCTTAAACATTGCTATTAAAAAAGAAAAGGTTTGCCCTTGTAAATATTAATTAGATTCTCATTCCTCCAAGTGCTTGTGCACATTGTCCTGTTGTAGTTAGGTTTCTTTTTCCCTAAGTGCTTTGGCACAGGTTTTGCTGCTCTCAGGTTGTTTTTTACAGTTCAGAGTGTTGCTGGAGAAGAAGTTGCAGTATCAGGCTCGTTTCAGGTCATTGCTTATGACTCTATGCCCAATGGATCGCTAAAAGGCCACTGATCTTCTACCTAGCAGGCAGGTGACCCCGCTGAGTCATCAAAACTGTTGTCAAAATTTCACCCCAGGGTAAATTTCGATAACATGCATCAGAGTTTTGCAGTTCCAGGCAAGTAGATTGAAACAGGAAAAATCACAAAAAATGGCTAAGTCCTAGTCCTTGGGACAGTAGGGACGTGTGGGACAGAAAGACGCGGATCGGCCGAAAAGCCTCCAGGCGGCCCGCTAAGCATTTGGGACAATCGGGCCAGAAGTACGCGGCGGGCGCGAGAAGCCGATCCGGCCGAAAGAGGAAAAGAAAATCGACTAACTGCTGAGAGGGACAGTTCGGGACAAGAGTACGCGAAGGACCCGAACCGGCCGGTTCGGCCGAAATGGGAACAAATGGTCCGAAAGCAAATGGGACATTTGGGCCGCGAGTACGTGAACCGGCCGAACCGGGTGAAAAAGGTCAAGGCAGTCCGAAGCATTTGGGACATCTGGGACAAAAAGACCAGAACCCGAATCGGCCAAAATGATGAGCTTCAGTCTCAAACAAAGTGGGACAAGTGGGACAAAGGTACGCGAACCAGCCGGTTCAGCCAAAATCAGCACAAGGAGCACTATGCCAAATGGGACAAAGGACGCACGAGACGCGGATCGCCGAAGGAGCCGAAAGCCAATCAAGCAGCGCCACGTGTCATCGGCTGAATGAGGGACAAGGAAGCCCATTTCAGGTGGATCGGAGGTTTATGTCCCAAATGGTTTGGGAAATCTAGGACAAAAAGACGCGAAGGGCGCGAAAGAGCCAGCAGGGCCAAGGACCAATCAACGCATGACACATGTCACAGGGGGAAAGGTCCAGAAAGTCAAAGGGGTGAGTTTTCGAGCACTAATCCGAACCAATGGGATAGTGCCACGTGTCCCAGCTAGGGCCCACAAGGAAATTTCAAAGATAGCCCACCGTGAGGTGAGACGAGAGAGTTGCTCGTGAATCGAGCTGCCATGTGTCGTCAGGGTGGCGAAGTGTGGGAAAATATTTCAAAATCTGTCTTGGTTGCTGCATTCAGTGCCCTAAATCTTGGATCGTCATATCTTTTGATCTAGAGCTCGGATTTGCATGTTCCTTATATCAACGGAAATCTTGTGAGATTCTCTACATGATTCCAGGGTCAATCTTGCATCTTGGTTTAGTTTGGAGAGAGAAAATCAAGAAACACCTCTGGCATGAAATAACAAGCAGAAGTAATGTTTCAACAAACAACTTTAATGCAGCGAGACGGTGAGGCCGCTTACGTTAGGAAACCCGCCGTTTTGCCAGGATCCACCACTTCTGCCATGATGAGATGAATTGAATGCAACCTGGAGGTGGTTGGGGTAGATTTGGCTTTCCCTTCTCTCTTTCCTCTCTTATTCTTTCTATATATTGAAAAGAGGAGCTTCTTTTCAAGGTCAAACATTTTTCTGTTTTGCCTCTCCCTTCTTCTCCTCAGGCGAATTTGTGGAATTCGAACCTCTGATTTGAACTGTAATACTATTCTACCTCATGGCATTCTGTAGTGTATTGTATCAATCTTTGGAGCAAATAATGCATGTCTGTGGATGATTCTCATCCCTCTCTGTGTTCTTTTTGCATCCTCCTAGTCTTTCACTGCAGGTTTTGTCATCTCGCACATGATCTTATATCACATTCAAATGGTACGTGTTTCTTTGGAAAATAGGTGTTCTTCATTCCTCGGTGCATCACCTCTATTAGCTTAGATTTATTTTATGCATTTTCTTACCTTGTCTCCTTGGCAGATTAGATTAGGTTTTGAAAAAACCCTCTGCATATTTCGTGTGCATCTGAACAGAGGAATAGGAACCAGCCTTCTCTGGAGAATCCTTTCTCATTTTTCAAGTCCCACACTTGGAGAAAGGATTCAATGTTATGCAATCACACTGGATGCCAAGTGATCAACCTAGAAACTTGATCTGCATCCAGGGGTGCTGTGATTTTGCATCAACAGTTATTCTTCCTCAATGCCTGATTTCTTGAAGTGATTTATGCACTAAGAAGAGCTAACCTTGCAACTTTGGATGTTGATCAGCATTTAACTATCGGTGTTAAGGATGACTTAATCATGTCTAGTAACTCGATAAGAGAATCCTCCAAATCTAAATCTTCTTATTCTTCCTCTTCCCTAGAGCCAATTTTGATCATTTAGTACGAGAATATTAGAAATGATCTCATTACTATCAAGAAACAATTGGCTCAAAGATACTCCTTACCAAGATGTTCCAAGGAAGAATTTTCAGCCTAGGAATCATCGCCTTCTTCTTAGACTAGATTGACTATTGAAAGTCCACCCATCATGGTTCGATCAATGTAACTTGTGAAGTTGAAGAACCTGATGATGAGGAGTGTAATGAACTCTATGAAGAAAAAAAAGAAGATATTGATGAAGAACTAGAGGAGCTTGGTGGATCTCGGTTTCATTTCCTCATCACTGAAGGTATGGATGATGAATATGAATATGAAGAAAGAGTGGTAGATATGAATAGTGAGTCATATGTTGTTATGACTCAAGAGAAAATGAACAAAAAGAAAAGGTGGTGTAGCCTTCTAAGAAGTCCAAGGAGTTTCCTATAACTATTCTAGTGGTTGCAAGAAGAGGAGCTTCTATTCCACTACCTCCATACAAAAGGTGAGTAATGCTAATTCCCCTTCTTCTACTTCTATTTCTAAAACTTCTTATCCTTCAAATCCAAAAAATGATAAATCAAAATTCTCTCAAGTTCCTAGCAATTATGCCCCATCCACCACTGGATCTTTTGATATCATTGATCACCTCAATAAGACCAAAATCCAAATTTCATAGGCAGAGTTTTACCAAATTCATGCAAAAGATTTTTCTAAAATGGTTAAATTTGGCAATTCCAAATCAAAAGTCTCATCTGGTACTGTTATCCAAAATTCACCCCCAAGGTAATTTTGATAATATGCATCAGATTATTCGTCCCGAGCAAGTAGATTGATTCAAAGCCGAAATCATGTTTTCCGGGGTCCCCTCGGCTTCTTTCTAACTCTCCCATCCAAGAAGAAAACCCGAGAAAGTTTCAAAAAGGTGAAAAAATTGCAAAAAACCAAGCTAGGCTGGAAAAAATGGAGAAAATCGGCTAAGTCCTAGTCCGGGCGGTCCTTGGGACGATTGGGACATCGGGGCATGAATCGGGTGAAAAGGCTGCCAGTGGTCCATGTAGCAAAGGGACATCACGGGCCATGGGGACGTGCGAGACACGAAGGGGCGAACCGGTGAAGGTGAAAAAATTAACTAACTGTTGTGCAGGTAGTTGGGACATCTGGGCTAGAAGTACGTGAAAGACGCGAAGGACGCAAACCGCCCGGATCGGCCTAAACAGGGAACATTTTTTTGAACATTAGACTTCTTCTTTCACATGAAAATAGGTGAGTTTTGTAAGCATCAGGCCTTTTTCAAGGATTGTAACAGGTTTATACCTCTTTGATGGTGTAACGCAAGGGATTTTACATGGAAATGAAAGTGCAAACTCTGTGAATGTTTTCAGTCCTCTGTTTGTATTGTTTTTACTTCATTCTTAGATCTCTTATTGCATCTTATTAGCTTGTGTATGTTTCTTTGTGTTGCATTTCATGTATTTGTGCCTATTTTTATGAGCAAAAAATGTTCACCACTCCTTTGGTGCATCACCATCATTAGGTTATTTTCATTTTCTGCATTTCTTATCCCTGTCTACTTGCAAATTAGGGTAAAATTAGGATTTGAACCTCTGCAATTATGTAAACACTAGATCTAATCAGAGGAGTTTGAGGAACCAGCCTCTATTCTAGAGATTCCTCTCTCATTCTCACAAGTCCCACACTTGGAGAGAGGTTTCCATGTTGTGCAATCACACTGGATGCTAGAGTGATCAAACTAGAAATTTGATCAGCGTCCAGGGGTGCTGTGATTCTGCAACAACAGTTTTGGCATGCCCGGTGGGACAAGGAGGTCTCATTTTTATTGCAGCAAAGTTGATGTGCATCTGCTGCAATTTTCTTGCTTGAAAAGAGCTATTATTTGCATATCTGGTGATTCCAAGGGGAAGAATCAACTTGTTTTAGCAGTGCAGGCCTGAAAAATCATGAGAAGAGTCACCACAAGGTCAAGAGATGGAGAAGAAGAAGTGTTGTTTGAATACTTGCAATTATCTCCAAGAAGAAGGAAAAGAGGAAGAAGGATTCAAAGGTCTCCATCTCCACCAAATAGAACTCTCTCAACTCCTCCACCTGGTAGGCCTTTCATTCAGTCAACAAGGGTTTTAAGACCAATTAGAATGGCACAAAACAACCCCTATGTCAACTTCACAGGCAGCAGCCCACTTGCCCTCAATGCACAACATCCAATTCCTATTGCAGCCTTGAAGAACATTCCGTACTTCACTGGAGAAAATTAGACTACTCCAGGTGATCATGTTAAAGATATTGCTAACCTTTGTGTAATTCATGAAATCAATGAGATGCAAGTGGCTGTCAAGTTACTGGCATCTTCATTCAAGGGTAAAGCATTGCAATGGTTTAGGAGCCTTGGAGCTGGTTCTATCACAAACTGGAATCAGCTGTGTATAGCACTTCATGAGCAATTTGGAGAAAAGGGAGACAACTTGTCTCTTTTGGAGTAGCTGACAACCATCAAGAGAGCTCCCAATGAACAGCTGACCGATTTCAACTTCAAATTTCAAAAGACTTGGGAGAGAATTCCAAAGTGGCATTCGGAAGCCAATGTGTGAGAAGGTACTTTTCTCTACTATCTCAAAGCTCTAAATTCTGATATTTCTATGTTGATTCAGTCCATGGGAGGCATAACTATCCCTATGGCTTATAGCATTGCCATTAGGGCTGAAAATTGTTTGATCCAAGCTGGCAAACTTGCCCCTAGACCTCCCATGCCACTGTTTCCAAGTTTAGAAAGTCCAAACACCAATCAAGCACCTAATTTGACTCCTTCTCCCGCTCCTAGAAATCAAAGCTCAAATGAAGCTTCCACTTCATCTCCAAGTGCCCCAAATGAGCTTCAAGAGGTCATGAAGCAATTGCAAAACCTAGGAAATGAGCTGGTTACTCTCAAAAGGTAGTAGGCCCAAGGTTTTAGACCTTCTTATCAGCCTCAAGCTTAGCCTAACAGGCAGCCATACCAACCACAAAGGCCACCTAATCCTGCTACAAATATGAATCAAACAAGGCCTCCTACCAATAGACCATTTCAGCCCTATAATCCACATGCCATATCTGCCTCTAAGGCATTGGTGCCAGCACAAAACAACATTTCCCAGGAGTATGATTGGTGTTTTCCATGCAATGAGCCTTATAACCAATCCATGTGCTTCAATGGTTCTTTGAATCAAGCATTAATGGTGACAACTCTGGTGTGGAGGGTGAGGGCAGTCAAGGAACATGACCAACAACAAGAAACATTCTAACAGCAATCAGCCCCAAATGACACCACGTTGGTAAATTGGCAAGCGAGTAAGATTTTGTGGCATGAACCAAGTAGTTTCTCAAGGTGTTGCAGCCAACACAAGGTCAAAAAGGAGGAATTTGGGTGAAGAACAGCCATTAGCCCCAACCAATCCACAACCCTCTATGGTTCCACAAGTGGTTGGCAAACAAAATCCGGTTGTAAATGCACAAGGGCAGCCAAGAACAGCCCCTAGGCCAACTCAAATACTAGTTGTTGCTGCCCACATGTAAGGAGTGAATGTGCAAACCAAGGGACAACAAATAGATCCTTCATCACCATTCAAGTATCATTGATCGATGAAGAAGACAAACGTCAATATATCAATGTGGGAATCCCTATCTATCCCAGGCCAAAGAGATCTTTGCAAGCTGCCATGAAGGACTGGCTAACTTCGAATCAGCAAATGCAAGACAAAGTGCTTACAAATGCTGCCCAGCCTAAAGGAAATCATGGAGGACAGCAAGGTAAAATGTTGAAGCCCCCTCCTTTCTATGTTTCATTAATCATTGGAAATCAGCTAGTGCACAACTGCATGATAGACTCCGAGGCAAGTAGCTCGGTGAAGCCTAAACAAATAGCTGATCAGCTAGGGCTCTAGTATGAGACAATATCCAAAGGGGTAGTGTAGCTAGATGGGACATCGTATGATTGCTTGGAGTGATTAAAAATTTGAGCCTTACCTTGCATGCATGTCCAAATGTTGTTGTTTTACAAGATGTATCAGTCATAGACCTTCCACCACTCTTTTCCCTATGCTTGTCAAGGGACTTCACACCAAGATTGGGGATATTTTTTTCGCGATTGGTCACACATGCTTTGTTCGTAATGAGGTATGGAACTAAGGCTACAATCAGGTCTGAACCTATTGCAAACTTCCACATTGAGCCTTACACTCCAAGTCACATCAACGCCAATTGTTCACTATTTGATCAAGAAGACCACCCAAGCACTGATGAGGCTGACACCAAGGTTAGAAGCATCCCGGATCTAACTCTTGATGAATGGGAAAACAAGATACATGCATTTGATCCTTATCAAGAATTGGAAGAATCTGAGCTAGGGGTTTATTGCATACACAAAGAAAATCAGCCTATTCCTAGCATCACCAAGCCAAACCACAAAGATGACAATGAGGTATGGCATCTATTTTTGATGGATCAAGGAGTAGAAAAGGTGTAGGAGGTGGAGCTATGCTTGTTTCACCTCAAGGAATAAAGTACTATTCAGCTTTTAGATTTCAGTTTGCATGCTCCAATAACACCGCTGAATATGAAGCCTTGGTGCAAGGGATGCATTGGGAAATAAAGAGAGGAATAAAGAACTTGCAAGTCTTTGGGGATAGTGAATTGATTGTAAATCAGGTCAAGGGACAGCATGCTACCAAAAATGATCTTCTCAAGTGCTACAAGAATAGGGTGTGGGACCTCATGGAAGATTTTGAGGGTTTTGGCATCAAATCCATTCCTAGGAAGAGAATCAAGCTGCTGGACAGATTGCAGCAAAGAGGGGCAGCCTTTGACATTGTGGAAATCATTCAACAAGACAAGGTACAACCAAACATCCACGTGGTTGTGAGGCCTTCAGTCCCGGATAACAATGTCAGTTGGCAAGTGTTTGAAAATGACCAGCAAATCATCCATTTTTTCAGAAGAAGAAGCGAGTTCTCACCAAGAATTAAGAAAGATTGGAACAACAAGATGATGACCAAGTGGTACAAACCTGAGAACTAACAAGTTACCCAAGGGACTTATCACTTTGGAGTCCATTTGTAACCCCAATGATCAGTTTAGAAAGGAGAAAGCAAACATTCGGTCAAGAGAGAGGATTCAAAGTATCCATCTTGGTAGAAGATGACAAACCATTGCAAATTAGAAGGATGACAACTGAACAAGAAAGGTATGAGTTCATACAACTGTGTCAAGAGTTCCCTGACGTGTTTGCTTGGAGCTATGAAGACTTGAAAGGTTTCAATCCCAACTTAGCTCAGCATACCATCGAATTGGATCCAAATACTAAGCCTGTCAAGCAGAAACAAAGACCAGTCAATCCACACATGGAGCCTCTCATGAGAAAAGAATTGGACAAGCTGATTGAGTCAAGGATCATATTCCCAATCAAGCATTCTAGTTGGGTTGCCAACTTAGTTCCAGTCAGAAAGAAGAGTGGAGAGATCAGATTATGTGTTGACTTTAGAGACTTGAATAGAGCCTCTCTCAAGGACCATTACCCACTCCCTTCCATGGAGAAAATATTGCAAGTTGTGGCTGGCTCCGAGAGATTTTCACTACTTGATGGCTACTCAGGTTACAATCAGATTATGGTGAAGGAAGAAGACCGGTTCAAGACAGCCTTCACAACCAAATGGGGAACTTTTGCATACAGGAAAATGCCATTTGGGCTGTCCAACGCCGGTGCTACCTTACAAAGGGAAATGGACATGGCATTCAAAGGTTTGATTAACAATGTGGTGCTGATTTACCTTGATGATATCACTGTTTTTTCCAAAATGCAAAGTGAGACCACCTCTCTCATTTGAGACAAGTCTTCACGAGTGCAGGATATTTGGAGTGTCTTTGAATCCTAAGAAGTGTATCTTTCTTGCACATGAAGGAAAGCTCCTTGGCCATATTATCTCCAAAGAAGGATTAGTAATTGATCCAGAGAGGGTTGAAGCCATAAGAGCACTACCATTTCCAAGCCACAAGAAAGCCCTTGAGTTTCTTGGGAAGGATAAACTTTGTTTGGAGGTTTGTCCTGCATTTTCCAGCCCTTGTCAAGCCCATCACCAAAATGTTAAATAAGAGCACGGCTTTTAAGTGGACAATGAAGGCAAGGAAAGTTTTGAAGCAATCAAAGAAGCTATCTCTCAAGCACCAACTCTCATTAACCCTGACTTCTTCAAGGATTTCATCATCTATGCATTTAGAGGTAATGACACTATTTCGCCATTCCGGTACAATGTAACAAGGATAATGATGAGCATCCAATTGCCTTCTTCAGCCAGAGCCTAGATGACTACGAGGTGAGGCACTCTTTTATTGAGAAGTGTACTTGCAGAATCGAAGCTTGAAGAAATTCAAGCATTTAATCTCAAACAACAAGGTCCATTGCTGGTCTCACATGTCAAGTTAAGGAATTCCTCCTCAACAAGGATTTGAATGAGAAAAGGGTAGGTTGGATCACTCATGTCATGGAGTATGACATTAAGATCAAGATCACCAAGCTGGTAAGAGGGAAAGGATTGTGTGAGCAGCTGGTTTTGGGGAAGCAAAAAGAAGTATGCAATGAAGAAGAGGTTGTTTTGACATTCCAGGACAGCCATGAGCCAAGTGGCAATCAAGAAGAAGACAATGATGCCCCCACTCCTTGCTAGACCCAAGGTATTATACACTTCCTAGGCACAGGCCTATGCCCTCCGAGAGATGAACAAGACCCAAAGGAGACACTTCAGATTGCAGGCTGTCCCGTATGCCATTGTTGATGGAGTTTTGTTCAAGAAAGATGTGAATGGAGTGCTGCTGAGATGCATTAGCACAAATCAGATTCAAAGGGTGTTGGAAGAGTTCCATGATGGACCAGCTGGTGGTCATTTTGCACCAAGAGTGACAGCTCTAAAAGTCATGAAGGATGGTTATTATTGGCATAAGATCTTCAATGATTACTATGCATGGATCAAGAGGTGTAAGAATTGTGCATTCTTCACAGGAAAAGAGAGACTTGCTGCCCTTCCATTACATCCAATCTCAGTTGACCAGCCATTCATACAATGGGGTTTGGACTTCATTGGAGTCATTAATCCCAATTCAAGCCAAGGGCACAAATGGATTTTGACAACCACAGACTACTTCGCCAAATGGACAAGAGTGAGCACTCAAAGAGGTAAATGAGTCTAGCATCTTAAACTTTTATGAGGGGATAACAACTAGATTTGGTGTACCTGCTACGATAATCTCTGATAATGCATTGGCATTCATTGGATCTAAGGTGACTAGGTGGGCTGTCAAAAACGGGATCTACCTAAGCACTTCATCAAACCATTACCCTCGAGGTAATGGCCAGGCCGAGTCTACAAACAAGAACTTGTTGAGGATCATTAGGAGGACTCTTGACAAGAATCGAGGTCTTGGCATACCAAACTGAAATCATCCTTATGGAATGATAGGATAACTCCCAAGAGATCCACAGTAACTCTCCATTTAGGCTTGTCATGGAAGAGAAGCAATCTTGCCCATGTCACTTGAGTTACCAACATTGGAACTCATGAAGCACTGGAGTTGCTAGAGTTTGAGCCCATGGAGGTGAGGTATGCGAGTTGATGGAGTGTAAGAGATCAAAATCAGACATCCCAAGCAATGGAAAAGGATCAAGCTTTGATCAAAAGGACCTTTGATAGGAAGGCCAAGGATAGATTTTCAGTTGGAGATCTAGTGTTGAAATGGGATGTGGATAGAGCAAAACCAGGAAGGAATTCATAATTTGATGCCATTTGGAGTGGCACATACATGGTCACGAAGTGCAAGAACAACAATGCTTTCTAATTGGCCTCATTAGATGGTGAAGAACGCAGATTCCAGTGAATGGAATCTATCTCAAGTAGTGCTTCTAGAGGAAAAATTACCACCTTGTAAATATTAGATTAGATTTTCATTCCTCCAAGTGTTGGTGCACATTGTTTTCATTGTAGGATAGTTTTGGTTTCCCTAAGTGCTTTGGCACAGCTTGCTATCCATGGAGATGTTTTGCAGTCCTTGCTTCCATCAGGTGATATTCCATCTTCCTCCTTGCACATTCTAAGTCAGTTGAGGTTCTAAACAGAATATTTGATGACTCCATGCCCAATGGACTGCTTCAGGCAACTGGTATCTTCTACCTAGTAGGCAGGTGACCCCGCTGAGTCACCAAATTGTTATCCAAAATTCACCCCTGTGGTAATTTTGATAATATGCATCGATTATTCTATCCCGAGCAAGTAGATCGATTCAAAGCACGAAATCATGTTTTCTCGGGGTCCCCTTGGCTTCTTTCTAACTCTCCCATCCAAGAAGAAAACCCAAAGAAGTTTCAAAAAGGTGAAAAATTGCAAAAACCAAGCCGAGACCTTAAAAATGGAGAAAATTAGCTAAGTCCTAGTCGGGCGGTCCTTGGGACAGTTGGGACATCGAGGCGCGATTGGCCGAAAAGCCGCTAGGTGTTCCGCGCAAGAAAGGGACATCCGGCTGTGGGGACGCGCGGGACGCGAAGGGGTGAACTAGCTAAAGTTGTAAAAATTAACTAACTATTGTGCAGGCGGTTGGGACATCCGGGCCGAAGTATATGCGAAGGACGCGAAGGCCGCGAACCGCCTGTGATCGGCCGAAACAGGAACATTTTTTTGAACATTAGACTTCTTCTTTCACCAAAACAGTGAGTTTTGTAAGTATCAGGCCTTTTTCAAGGATTGTAACAGGTTTATACCTCTTTGATGGTGTAATGCAAGGGATTTTACATGGAAATGAAAGTGCAAACTCTTTGAATGTTTTCAGTCCTCTGTTTGTATTGTTTTTACTTCATTCTCAGATCTCTTATTGCATCTTATCAGCTTGTGTATGTTTTTTTGTGTTGCATTTCATGGATTTGTGCCTATTTGTATGAGAAAAAAATGTTCACCACTCCTTTGGTGCATCACCATCATTAGGTTAGTTTCATTTTCTGCATCTCTTATCCCTGTCTACTTGCAAATTAGGGTAAAATTAGGATTTGAACCTCTGCAATTGTGTTAACACTAGATCTAATCGAGGAGTTTGAGGAACCAGCCTCTATTCTAGAGATTCGTCTCTCATTCTCACAAGTCCCACACTTGGAGAGAGGTTTCCATGTTGTGCAATCACACTTGGATGCTAGAGTGATCAACCTAGAAATCGATCAAAGATCTAGGGGTCTTTGTGATTCTGCAACAATAGGTAATTCTAAGGGTATTTTACCCACTCCCTCTTCCCGACCTCACTTAAGCCGTGTGGCTATAGTCACTTCCCCTAATGATAAAATTGAGCCATTCTGCAGTGTGAATCTTCTCATAGCTGACCATAAATTTTGTAATCGTGTTATAGACTGGGAGCATCGACAATGTATTTCGCAAAAGTAGCTCATGCTTTAGGCCCGACTCTAACATGTTCCTTTGGTTCCTATTATTCCATGGAAAGTAGGAAAGTGCCTTTGGTTGGAAGAATTAAAGATGTACAAGTATTTTTGCTGATTTTCCAGAGAAGAGGGTCTTAGCCACCATTTTGGTAGTTGATATTCCTCCCTCATATGGAATTTTGCTAAGTAGAAATTTTTGTAAGGAGGTAGGAGGTTAAATTCAAATGGACTCATCCCGTGCTTTGATCCCATTCAATGGTAAAATGAAGAAGATGCTACCCGAGAAACAAACTAAATACATTGTGTAAAATATCGATGATCCAAAATCACAGATATTCTATGAAGATATAGGGCATAGTAAATACATGATCATGTCAAAAGATGAGGAAAATAAACCCAATGGCATTTGGACTCGGGGTTTGATGGAAGCTACTTTTTCAGCTGGTTTTGGAGCTAGAGTGTTGTTGACTTCTCCGAAGGGAACATTCATCCTTTTTCTTTCAAGATTTGTTTTGAAAATACAAACAATACAAACTGAATATGAGGCACTCATACTTGGATTGAACATGGCAAAAGAAATGGCAAAGAAGAATATTTGTGATTGTGGTGATGCAGTAGATTATTATGAAACAAGTCAAAGATATTTTTCAAGTGATGAATAAGAGATTGAAGCATTATAGGAATCTTGTCTTGGATTCCATTGAGTTTCTTGATGCTTTATCCATTGAATATGTGCTAAGAGAAAATATCACTAGAGCATATTCTCTAGATTTCTTAGGATCTTTGTTAATTCTCACCCAAATTTCTCTCAAGAGAAATTTACCATTGAAAATGATTTATAGGCCCAAGTGTACTGTAGATAATGCAAATAACGGGAAGGTTTTAAATGATGATCAACACTTTCTCTCATTCTTGGAGCTCAAGGATAGTTTTGACCAGTCGTATTTTGAAGGATGTGAGATTTTTTCTACAGAGTGTGTATCTTCTAATGAAGGGGATATCAAGGAAGATATGGATCAAAATGGCTACATCAAATTGAAAGGTAACAAGATCCCTAAAGGGCTG
This sequence comes from Taxus wallichiana var. yunnanensis, assembly GCA_018340775.1. NCBI lineage: Eukaryota > Viridiplantae > Streptophyta > Pinopsida > Cupressales > Taxaceae > Taxus > Taxus wallichiana. The sequence goes on from CM031239.1 coordinate 628,346,026, forward strand.
GTGAGTTTTGAGGATTTATTTGATAAGAATGATAGGTACATTAAGTCTAAAGCTTTACAAGGAGCTCAGCAGTCAACATTGAATGTGAAAAGATTAATATTCTGAGTCTTGATGAACTCAAGATGGTGAACATTAGAAAATTTTACACTCAAGAGGAGAAGAATAAGGTATTAAATCTGCTAAAAAGGTATGTTAATGTTCTTTCCTATTTGTATGATGATCTCAAGGCTTTCTAAAAAAATGAGATGCAACACTTTATCCCTCTAAAACCTAGGATCAAACCGTTCAAGCATAAACAAAGGAAATACAATCCCAAGGTAGTTGGCACTATTTTTCAAGAGATCCAAAAGTTACTACAAGTAAAAGATCATTTTCCCTATACATCATTCAACATGGATTTCCAATATTGTGCCTATCAGAGGAAGAATGGTGAGATTCGCATCTCGTGTGGATTTCAGAATTTGAATCGAGCCTCTCTAAAGGAAAACTACCCTCTCCCTATGATGGATCAAGTTTTCCAAGCTGTCACTGTGCTCGAGATGTTCTCTATGCTTGATGGATTCTCTAGATACAATCAAGTGGAAGTTAGTACCCTAGATCAACAAAAACTACTTTCACTACTCGTTGGGGCACCTTTGGCTATAAGAGAATGTCTTTTGGTATTATCAATGTTGGTGCTACCTTTCGAGAGGGAAATGTACTTGGGTTTTGGTATTCTAAAGGGAAAGTGTGTAGTAGTGTACCTTGATGATTTGACGTTTTTCTCCAAAACAAGGGTAGATCACTTTCAAGATCTTGAAGCAGTCCTTCGAAATGCAAAGAACATGGAGTTTCTCTCAATCCAAAGAATTTTTTTCTTTTGTGTCACTCAAGGAAAGTTTTTGGGGAATATTTTCTCTAAAGAGGGAATCAAGATAGATCTAGAAAGAGTTCAAGCAATCCAACAGATTCCTCTTCCCACAAGCAAAAATGGTGTCCACTCTTTCTTTGGTACGATAAATTTCCTAAGGAGATTCATTCCTGATTTTGGAGAATTGACTATGAGTAGTGATCACATGATGAAATGAAAGAAAAAAAAAATTCATCTTCTAAGTGTGAGGAATCATTTCAAGGTATTAAGAAAGCCATTGCTAAAACTCCCATCTTGGCATGTCCTAATTTTAGCAAGGATTTTATCTTCTATTGCTATGCTATATAGAATACCTTGGTTGTCATTGTGTCGACTCGTAAGAATTCTTTGGATCATGAGCATCCAATTTCCTTCATGAGCTATGTTTTGAAATATCATGAGTTTAAATACTATGATGGAGAAACATTCTTTCATAGTGGTCAAAGTTCTCAAGCAGTTTCGCTTTTATATTCTTAATTCTCACTATGTTGTGCTTGTACCTGATACAGCCATTAAGTCTATTCTTACACAACAGGAGTTTGAAATTAAGAGAGTCAATTAGGTAGAAACATTACAAGAATATGACCTTGATATCAAGCCAACTAAGATAGTTCGGGTAAGGTCTTATGTGATCTTACCGCTGAAGAAGTTTATGCAAAATTGTCAAAGAAGCAATTGATGTTCTTGTTGTCCTCTTCCTCGTTCAATAGATGAATGGTATGCTAATATTACACATTTTCTTACTTGTGGAGAGTGTCCATCCCACTTGAGTTCCAAGGAAAATATGGCTATTAATATAAGGTCTACATAATATGTATAATGGGCAAATGTCTTGTTCAAGCGAGGTATAGATGGAAGATTCTTAAAGTGTGTAGATAAGGAGAAACAAAAGAAGTTGTTCTATGTTTTTCATGATCATGCCTATGAAGGGAATTTCTTCTGCTGTCACTGCCCATAAAATCCTTCGATTTAGGTTCTATTAGCCTACATTGTTCGAGAGATCCATCAAAATGGGTAGGTAAGTGTGAAGCCTATTAGAATTTTATTGGGAGACCTAAGTTGGATGCTTTTCCACTAAAACCAGAGCGATTGATGAGCCTTTTCAATAGTGGGGATTCGATTTCATTGGAACTCTTAACCCACCTTCTAGTGCTGAACATACTAACATGCTAAGTACTACATACTAATTCACTAAGTGGGTAGAGGCCATTCCAGTCAAAAGCACTACTTCTAAGGTGGCATGTAATTTCATTAAGTAGAACATCTTGATAAGGTTTGAGGTACCAAACAAGATTTTGACTGATAATGCTTCAAATTTTTCTTCTTCCAAGATGATGGATTTCTACTATGGTTATGGAATTTCCCTTGCTCACTTTTCAGACTACTACCCTCAAGGGAATGGACAAGCAGAATCAACAAATAAGAATCTGGTAACCATCGTTCCAAATCTTGTTAATGAATCTCAGAGGAATTGACATAAGAAGCTCTATGATGCTCTCTGGGTAGATAGAATTACACCCAAAAGAGCAATTGGGATGTCTCCATTTCAAGTGGTGTATGGTGTTGAAGCTCAGTTACTAGTAATAGTGGAATTACCAGCCTTGCACTTAATGAAGGCTATTAAAGATTCAAGTTTTACTAGTTCCTTGGACAAGAGGATCATGTATCTCCAGAAGATGGATGAAGATAGGTTGCAGGTTTTTGATAGAATATCAGCTCATCAACTAAGGGTGAAAGATTTGTTTGACAAGAAAGCTAGACCTAGATATTTTCAAGTGGGAGACATTATTCTGTTGTGGGAAAAAAGACATGAACCTTGAGGAAGCCATGGTAAGTTTGATTCTCTTTGGCTTGGTCCTTTCAAAATTAGGCACTTTGCTAGAGAAAATTCATTCTATTTGGATTATATGGATGGATATCCTCTCCCACTTCCTTATAGTGGGTAGTATTTGAAGTTATTCAAGTCCTAAGTGACTAGGTAGTCATTCTGTATATTGTGTACAATGTTTTGGTTTTTGGTTGTTCCTTTATGTTTTGTCTCTGTCTTTTATTTTTGGTTTGTTTTCTTTTCTTGTGTTTTGCCTTTTGTGTTGGTTTGCCTTTGACTCTATTTTCCCAATGAATAAGGCACTGGTCTACTTTCCTAGAGTTTTTCTATGGTTCTTAATCTTGCCTCATTCCTCTATCAACTCATCCCCAAAAAGAGCCAGCTATTGCCACCCTCAAAATTCCCCTCTTTTTGAAGTAAAGTTTTGAAAAAGTTGATTCAGTACCTTGGAGTAATAGATTACGTCGAGCCTGATATTTTTTATAGATTTTCATTCCTCGGAGAAAAATTAGAAATTTGGGCATAAAGGTGGGGTTTTCCCTTTCCTTTTATTTTTCTACAGTCATGAATGATGGGCATATCTTTCCTATCAATTTTTTCCCCAACATCCATGGGTAGTACGTGGACATCTCTGATTGGATCCTATGTGGCCATGTTTCAAGCGGTACTAGAAGCCTCCATGCATCCAAATGACACAACTCCAAGGCCACGACCCAAGGGATAGTTCTCAAATAAGTGTAGGATTTCCACATGTCATAGGTCTAAATAGGATACAAAGCTGATCGAGTTAATTGAGTAAGTATGAGAGTGTCGGCGGAAGCATCCATGTGCCTTAACGACGCAACTTAAAAATTGATACCAAAGGGCCAATCTCCAAATGAGTGCCATCTCTCCACATGATAAAATTCAAAATAGAGACAAAGTCGGTCGTTGAAGAGTCTCGGAGCAAAGGAAGGAGCCACGTGTTAGCTTGGCACCCTTTCGTGGGGAAAATCCAAAGTAGAAACTTAAATGAGCGCCGGCTCTCCATGTTTCTAGAACCAAGTCAAGTCAAGTAAGTAGCAGCTTGAATTGGCTAAGTATAAAAGAACCGGTGGAAGTCTCCATGTGTCTCTTCAGTGTAACTTTAAAGGAATAATTGAGAAAGGGTCCACAAGTGTGTGTAGGCTCGCCACATGGTCAGAGTCAAAGAAGGGGTAGAGCTGGCCATTGAATCAAATAAGTATAGAAGGGTTTGCGGAAGCCTCCACATGTCATCTTGGCACAAGCTTAAAGGAAAAATCCAGAGGTAGGTCCCAAATTTGTGATGAGCCTCCACATGTCCAGTGTAGACATATGGCCCCGCCAAATGAAAGGGACTTAGTTAAAAATGTAAAAATACTCGAACTAGCCCACAAAGGTCGACGTGACCTTTTTCAAGCATTAGCATGGAAGCAGGCCCTTTTTGTGTTTTGATGCCATTGAAAAGTCAAGTGGGAAAGTGGGCCATCGGAGTGATTTGGGAATTTTGGCTTTGTTTCCATAAGGGATAAAGTCAAATATTAAGCCTACATCGAAAGTCAAATTGTGAAGGTAAGTTGTCAAGTGATTTAGGAATTTAGGTCTTATTTCCATAAAGATCTTAAATTTATAAAGTGACCGGATCTCTACCCATGTAAAGGTAAAAAGTCAAATGTTGAGCCCACATCAAAATTCAAAGTGGGGAAGTGGGTCGCGAAGAAATTTGAGTTTTGGAGCCCGTTTTGAAAAGAGGTTAAATTGCAAAAAGTGAGTCGTGACTCTTTCATCACTCACATAAAGCCACATGTCATGCCTATATCAAAAGTGGGTGGGCAGGATTAAATGTTCCGAAGTGCTATTTCTCTAAAAGGCACAAAATGTAAAATGCATCCTCAGGCCCACTTATGTTTAAATCTCTCCCTCGTGGATGGCTCTAATTCAAAATTTTCAAAGGTATATGAATGGCTATGATTCAATGCATCTGGTTTTATCACCAGTCATGGAAATAGCTAAGGCATTGGAGAAGCTCAGACATCAATTTCTTGAATTAGTTTTCATCATTTTTGTAACTGAATGTAACCATTTTTGGAAGCTATTTAATGGCTATTCCACGTTGTTATTAGGGTTGGATCCTAGTACTCTGTGAATGTAATAGATTCAAAGCAATCAATACAATTTTTTTCCATTTATTCCTTTGATATTCCTTCTTTCCTTGTTTGAAATTTGGGAATCATTCATCTTTTATGATAGGAAACTTTGCATTCTTGTTTATATGATTTCTATAACTTTGTGTCTTTGGAATTATATTGGTTATGATAGTGAATGATTCTACTCGCATCTCCCCGGTTCAATACGTTTAAGGTAATATACTCGCCATCTACATTTTCTGAAGGTATTGTTATGTTTTTCCTCTCTCATCTCCTTAATTCCTCCATTATTTCATATTGATGATTTTGGGAATAAAACGTTTCAAAGTATCGAAATCCACACTTTGAAGGTTGTACATTTGTATATAAGTTTGTTGATTGCTTTCAATAAGGTAACATTTCACATTAAAGAGGAGGGACTTTCTATCCCCTCACTATGGTTTGTTAAAGTTCCATTTAAAAATCCAACAAGGTTTAAGAATGTGATCAACTAAATGCAAAATTGAATACTTTAAGGGAGGAATTAGAATTATAAATACAAACTCAATTGAAAGGTGAGTTAAGTCATACTTTATGTCAAAAAATTATGAACAAGAGAATCTCATCAAACAGCTAAATGTAAGGAGGTTCCCTAGTAAGTTTCATGGAATTTATTTTTCATGTCATGTATTTGGACATAGAGTTAGGGATTGTATAAGGAGAGTAGATATGGAAAACCCATAGAGAGATTATATGAATAAGTATGAAAAGAATAAATTTTTCTTCTATTGTAATGAGAGGGATCACATAGCCAAATTATGTCTTTAAGAAACTATGAAACATGATTAGATAAAGGAAGCATCTAGAGACAAGAGTTATATTGTACATATTAAGTGAAAAAGTAGGTCACTTTATAGAAACTATAATAAAAGGAAGTTCATCTACAAAAGAAAGGATAAACTCAAGCTCACTCGTATACATACAACCAAAGAAAAATTAGTTCTAGTAAATGAAGATCCAAGTTAAATAATAGTGATAGATTGTAAAGAAAAATTTAACAAGGAAGTTGTATTAGTCAAGATAAATCATTCATTATAGATACCATTGAATCATGCACTTTGGGTATATTTCTAGTCCTAATCGAGATAGCATTATTCATATGATTCCTTAGTGAGAAAAGTATTAATTGATCATTGTCTTTGGCCTCTTTCTTTCTTTATTTTTTCCTTCTTGGTATTACACACCATATTTCCTATTCCACCTTTTGATAATTTGGTATTTCTAATTCTAGAAACCAACACCAAGGCACCCCTATCTCCTCCGGGTTCCCCAATGTCTTTGTATATTGCTCGCATCTTTTGGTTCCTTTCTAGCTATTGGGCATCTTATTTTGTTGGTCATTGGAATTTTAATGGTTAATTAAAAAATAAAAGAATGGTATCATATAAATACATAGATATTCGATACTAATAAATGACCAAGCACTAAGCATCTACTATCATCACCTACGGTTGCATCTAAAGGTGATTACAAGAGCATGAAAGAATTCATATAGGATCCACACAAGGGATAAGGGAATAAATTTTTCTACATGCACTTCATAGGAGGGGAAGTTCATATTTCCATGCACACATCTATCTATATTTTCTACATGTAGCTATTGTTTGTTATTCAAGGGTGTTTGGCACAATAAGTACCGAGGGCACGATTCTACACAAACACATGTAGAACTACATGGAGTCTTAAATGTAATGCAACATCTCGATCATAATTTCACTCACTCGCTGACTAGAAGTATCAGTACAATCCCCATTTGTATTATTTATTTTTGGTATTTGATATGTTTTGTGGTTTTGGAGGTCATCACTTTCATTGCAGGCTATAGGAGACATTTGTTAGCATCCAACTACATACCAATGATAGGCGTTCAAGGAAAAGGAACATTTATCAACTCGTGAAAACTAGTTTATAAGGTTTTTCGTAGACCCTAATACCTAGATAGGGTCTATGGTGCTTAGGTTCCCTGTGTGCCTTAGTCCAAAATTCTTCCACACTTCTACAATTTTATGGGTTTGGTTGTGACACTCGTGTTTCATTTCCAATATTTTTTTAGATTCACACACCTCTGGATTATTTTTTTATCAGCTAAGTCTTTTATTCTCTTTCTTACGCTTAGGGTTTCAATTCATATTACTTATTTATTGTATCACATTATGTATTTTATTGCTATATTATTGCGTTGTGACTATGAAGTATCATATCTAGAGTTTTACAAAAGGCTTATTTTTGCTAAATCAATTGGTGAACTTGGATCGTGATCAGTCTTTTAAATCCTTCTTTGAAATATAATATTCTCTATCATGGACCCTACGGTTCATCATATCTCTTTGTCTCAATTAGTTCAAATGTATGTACCATGCAAAGAGGTTCTTCAAGATGTCATAGACACCATGTATCCGACTCGAGATACACCAACCACTCTAGTAAGTTTTATTTTTAATCATCTATTGAATGATTCTATTCATCATATTCCTTCATTCAATGAATTAATATTAATTTCAATTCAACCTTTGCATTTTTTATTTCAAGATAAATTTCAAACTATGGAATCCACTATTGCATCTCTCAAATCTGAAATCCAAAATCTCAAGGATGTTTCTTAGGCTCATGCTAGTTCTTCTTCTCATCCTCATTTTATGTCTTCTACATGTGCTAATATTAGTGACCCACAATTATTTCCATTACTAGAGCCTCTCACATTTAATCACAATGTTAAACAAAATGATATTCTTACTGATCTTGTTAGTCATCGGTTGATAACCTTACCATCTACTCATGCTTATAATACTTATTGTATTGAAAAATACCAAGGAAGTCCAGATTACAATTATCACCTGAATTAATGGACATAATGAAAATGACTATTATGATTTACAATGAATAATAAAACATCTTGAGTGACTAGGCTTTATCTTATTCATTGCAAAATATTATATTACATGCCCATCTACAAATACTACATCCAAATGGGATCCTAAATTTTTTCCTTCTATGTCTAATGGGCATCGCTCCACTACTTCTAATGTTCCTTATTCATTTAGTCAAGTACCACCTATTCAACCCATTCCAATTAAGAAATAACCTCTAAAGGTTTATTCCATCACCTCCTCATACTAAGTCATTTATAGAATTACCGAGTCAAACTAATAAACCACCTCTAAATATCAGTCCAAATACTCCACCTCTCAAGTATTCTGTAGAGTTACCAATTCTAAATAAGAAACCATCCTCTACGCAAGAACAAAAAAATCCAGCTATCCTCATTCGAGTTCCAATTCTCAAAGCTCCTAAACCATCACCACCTCAACATCCAATCACTTTTGTCTAGGAAAATACTCCTTACATTGATCCACTTAGCATTATTAACTAGATCTCTGTCACTTACATACTTGCGGGGCATCATATCTTCTTTCCCCTTTGATTGTTATCAAATGTCTCTATCATCCCATACACTTGACACTCTATGCTTGATGTCTAAATATATCTTAAGCATCAATAAAAACCAGTTGATACACTTGTATAATCATTACCCTATGACATAATCTTGTGTTATGGTTCACACATGACTTTTGAAGGTTCACTATAATCATGAACCTCACACACTTTCGCTTCACATATTGATAGTACATTCTTCTTGTGCATCACACTATCCTATTATATAATCTACACTTCATGATTGAATATTTCTAGAGCACACATCATTCACACCATTATCTAATAAAACTCTCTTGTGTCATGGTTCACACGTGATTGTTGAGGGTATACTACATACATGAACATCACACATTATGACACGTTTCACACTTGGTCCTTTCACAAAACATCTTTCTATCATCTAAACCTTTCTTATGAAAATTCCCTACGATGCAATTGAGTTCCACAATTCATAATCAAATTATGATGGTATCAATGTAAAATGAACCCCACCACACTTACTCACTATCTATGTTCTATGATCATATCTTTCTAGTGCACACTTCTAACCATTTCCGATGATGCACTTTGTTCTATGGTTTATTATTGACTACTGAAGGGTCATTTAAAAATGAAACTCATTTCACACATACTCATTCACATTCATTCAGTGGGGAATTCTGATCCTATGATACTCACTTTTCATTCCATTCCATGTAACACATCCACAACATACATACGTATATATTGCTTACACATTTTTCTTTCTTACTTATACTTCCACAAGACATCTTCCTTACTATGTTAGCTAGATATATTTTATGTCATTATATTTCCTATATACACATGCGTGTTCACATTCCTTTTAGTTTTGATCAAATAATTTATAAAGATCATTACACGTAGGATGGATTCTTAGCACAATACCTTTTACTAGTCCAACAATGACTCCTAGGTGCATCTACTTTCATACACATTTCAGATGTTATTGTTTACATTTATACTATTTCCCATTCATACTATCACACTACGATTGGATCATACATGCTTTGACATACTTTATATTTTTCTAACATCCTAATAGGTGCTTTATGTGTAATATTTTCTTTGTAGGAACTATTTTCCACCATGGTTGTTGGTTACTATTTACTTTCCATTGTTTGCAAGCTTTACCCTATGTAATTTCTTGTCCACTGTTTGTATGTTTTTTTTCCATTTTAGGCTCAATTATATTGCAAAATCATGAGTGATGTACAATGTTTAAAACCCACTTTTTGTGGTCTATATTATCTCGTTGCATGTTAGCTCACACATTGTCTTCCTACTTGCTAGATTACATATTGTATTATATATACATGTTGAAAACTCGAATCAGATTTTACACAGAAACAATGCACGTAACTATTATATTACATTTCGCACAACATTTTTAGCTAATATATAGCCAATATAATAGAAGAACTACTTCCTAGAAAATAGGTAGTCAACAAACAACTTACCCATTTATAATTTTACTGTCAACAAAACTATATAATAATATATTGTTGAAACAATATATTATAACAATATGAGTTGTAATATCAACTCAATTATATCACATAATTATAATCTAACTTTTATAATAATGTGAGCACTAATAAAGTATTCCTAACGTTCTCTCCCCTTAGTGCGAACATGGTAGAAAAACATCCACATGCTCAACCGCAGATGCTCACCCTGTCACATGTCTAACTCGTGACTCATGACGTTAATCCAAAAGAAAGGCTCTCTCCTTCCATGGTTTTCAACAGCTTACCACAAACCTTGACGTGTGTTGGTCATCAAATAGGACTTTACGAAGAGCAACAGTTAGGGGACAAGAAGTCCCTCCTCTTTAATGGGAGAGGTTCCCTTATTCAGAAACGAACCTATTTACAAATATACAAAACATGATTTTCTTGTGGAACTTGGATATTATGAAAGTGTTTTCTATAAGGATCATCAATTACAAAAGGATTGAGGAATGAGAAAATGAGAACGAGTAGAAAGGCACCATTTAGAATTATAGATGACAAAGTAATTATTTATGCATGCGAAGGTATAGAGAATTGAAACAAGATCAGTTGTATCATACTAATAAGATGAAATTTGAAAGACACAAAGTTCTATAAATAACATCTACAAGAATACAAAGCTTCTTATCATAACACAAACAAATGACCTTAACGAGATTAAATGAAAATCTTAGGGATAAAAGAGATCAGATAGACGAAGAATGAAAAGCCCTTCGTATTGATTTCTTTTGATTTATTTACACTTTTTAAAATAAGCCAAGTTCTTCCTTCCTTCAAAATGGCGAGGAGAGGCCATTATATAGTTTACAATTCAGTTACTCCCGGTAACTACTTCTTTTAACTAAATATTAGTTAAGGATTGCCAATCGCAATACCTCAACTTATTACAATAAATCCGAGAGAAAGAATTGGAAGAGAAGAGAGGAATAAGGAGAAGAAGACAGTGCTTATGAATGGGAGGGACCATCGACTTCAAAATCACGCCTGAATCTCTTCAATGCCTCGGCTATGTCTCTACCACATGGGACTGACGTGTTGGCTGTAGACTAGGTCCAAAATCCGAGGCACTTCTCCATTTCTGGAATCCTCAGTGCACTGCTAATGGCGGCAACATCAAGTTTGGCGATGAGTTCCCCGTGTATGTTAGTCAATTCACTCAAATCGGGGTTGAAATGAGCTCCACATGAAAGTGTTGTATTCGCACATTACACCAAGATTGGGAAACCACCAAAGTGAAAGCCGATCGCTGTCATGAATCACTTGTGCCATTGGTGTAGGGTTTGCGTCTGTCATCCTCGACCAAAAATCGCCAAAGTCAAGGTGGCGAACTTCACTGTCCCCAATATCGGGAACGGTGGACTCTAGTGGTGAGACTTGTTCCTACCCTTGGAATTTGATCTTCATGTTGATAGCAATTCAGAGAGCAGAGCTGCAAGCCAGACTTGGGATGAAATTGCAGAGGGAATGGATACACGCACAGGAATTTAGATTGCAAAGGTTTGAGCAAAAGATAGCAGGAAAGCAGTGTGCAAAACGCATAGGGGGTCCACTCGTTATATAGCCGTTTAGGAGAGAGAAAGGCAATAAATGTGCATTTAATACATACCTACCAAATTGAATAAGCAAGATATTTGGGTAGAGTGGGAAAAATTAGCACGAATGACACTTGGTTCATTTGGGACATGCAGAACATGAAAGCACGAAGTATGCGACTCGGCCGATTCGGGTGAAGCGGGGAAAAGACGCACAAATGAACCTGGAACATGCGGCACGTGAAAGCACAAAGTACGCGACTCAGCCGATTCAGATGATGCGGGGAAAAGACGCACAAATTCTCTTAGAACATGTGGGACAAAAGTACGTGAAGTACGTGACTCTACTGAATCGGGACGAAAATGGAACAATCGGTCCGAGTGAACTTGGGACATTTGGGACAAAAAGTTCGATGGGCCCGAAAAGAATAGACTTCACTGAACCGGCCGATCGAGGAACAGAGGGCCCAATTGAACTTGGGACACGTGGGACAAAAATGTCCGATGTGCCCAAAAAACACACAAAATGACCCAAAACGTAGATTTCTCAATTTCTCGACTTTTGACATTATCAAGCACAACAAAGAAGACACTTAAACTCAATTTTTTTAAATTTTCAACTTCTTAAAAACAGGGAATTTTGAGTGGACAACAATTTTGCTCCTTCTAGGGATGACTTGGCTTAAATTCAAGGAATGAGACAAGGTAAGAACTTAGAAAACTCAGGAAGTAGACCAAGACCTTATCCATTGGGCAACGGAGTCACCAAAATAAACCAATACAGAGGACAACACACCAAAACAAAGGGAAAGAAAAAAAAAATGTTGTACAGAATATACAAAGGACTCCCTAATCACCTATGACTTGAACAATTTCAGGTACTGCCCACTATAAGGAAGTGGGAGAGAAGAACCATCCATATAATCAAGGTAAAAATAATTCTTACCAACAAAGTGCTTGATCTTGAAAGGTCCGAGCCAAAGGGAATCAAACTTGCCATGGCTGCCATGAGGTTCATGCCTTTTATCCCACAACAAAATAGTGTCTCCAACTTGGAAATCTCTGAACCTGGCTTTCTTATCAAACATGACCTTAACTTTTGTTGATGAGCAGATATCTTATCAAGAACTTCCAATCTGTCCTTGTTCAATTTGTGAAGGTACATTATTCTCTTATCCAAAGCATCATTGAAATTGGTATCTTCAATATCCTTCATTAGATGCAAGGCTGGCAGCTCCATTGTTACTGGCAATTGAGCTTCTACTCCATATACCACTTGAAAAGGAGACATTCCAATGGATCTCTTAGGTGTGATCTTGTCTGCCCAAAGAGCATCATAGAGTTTCTTGTGCCAGTTTCGTTGAGACTCATTGACTAATTTCCTTATTATGGTCACCAGATTTTTATTAGTGGATTCTGCTTGTCCATTTCCCTGAGGATAGTAATCTGAGGAGTGAGCTAGAGAGATGCCATATCCATAACAAAAATCCATCATCTCAGTTGAAGAAAAATTTGAAGCATTATCTGTCACAATCTTGTTTGGCACACCATACCTTACCAAGATGTTTTCTTTGATGAAACTGCACACCACTTCAGAAGTAGTACTCTTTACTGGAATGGCTTCTACCCATTTGGTGAAATAATCTGTGGCAGTTAATACATGAGTATGACCAGCACTAGAAGAGGGATTAAGTGTTCCAATGAATTCCAAACCCCACTGTTGAAAAGCTTCTTCAATTACAACTGGCTTAAGAGGCAAAGAAGCCAATTTGGGTATACCCATGAAAGTCGACAAGCCTCACATTTATCAACCCACTTGGATGCATCTCTAAACAAGGTAGGCCAAGAATATCCTCCATGAAGTATCTTATGAGCAGTGACCGTTGATGAGTAGTGCCCTCCACATGCCTGATCATGAAAAGCTGAGAGTAGATTTTTCTGCTATTCCTTGTCCACACATTTCAAAAACCTTCCATCTAACCCACGTTTAAACAAGGCATTTTCCCACAACAAATATTGCAGACCGACCTTAGTTTAACAAATGCGTCTTTTCTTTGGCGATCAAATGAGAGGGGCATTCCCATAGGTGAGAAAATGAGCAATATCAGCATACCATTCATCAACTGAGCTAAGAAACAAAACTGTAGGAAGAACAATTTTATCTTCCAGTAACTCATGTCTAGCTCCTTCAGCGATGAGTTCACAAAGGCCTTTTCCACGGACGAGCTTGGTCGGTTTGATGTCAATATCATATTCTTGGACCTTGGCCACCCAGTTCCCTCTCTTGGATCCAAATTCCTGTTGTGTGTGAATTGACTTAACAGTTGTATCTGGTACCAACACCATGGAGTGAGAGTTGAGAATGTAAAATGAAATCGCTTAACAGCCTTTAACCACCGCAAAATCATGTTTTTCCATCATGGTGTATTTTAACTCATGATCTTTCAGAATATAACTCATAAATGCAATTAGGAGTTAATGCTCATTAGAATCTTCTCGAGTCAAAACCACAAAGCCCAAGGTGTTATCGTCGTGGCGAAGCAATAGATAATAAAATCTTTTTGAAATCGGGACATACTAAAACAGGAGTTTTAGCAATGGCTCTTTTAATGCCTTCAAAGGATTCTTTCCTTCAGAGACCAACCAAATGTTTGTTTTCCTTTCATCATTTGGGAGATATTCGAGTTAGTTCTCGCAAAATCGTGGATGAATCTTCTCAAAAATTGATCTTACCAAAGAAAGAGTGCACGCCTTTTACTGGTTGGGAGAGGAATTTGTGGATAGCTTGAACTCACTCAGATCAATCTTAATACCATCTTTGGAGACAATGTGCCCTAAAAATTTCCCTCCGTGACACAAAAGACAAATTTTTAGGATTTAAAGAGATCCCATGTTCTCTACATCTTAGCAGTAACTGTCTCTGTAAAATGAAAATGATCTCGCCTTGTTTTAGAATACACAATCAAGTCATCAAGGTATACAAAAATACAGTTCCCTTTCAAACTTCCAAAGGCCGATCCATAGCCCTCTCGAAAAGTGGCACCGGTGATTAATGAGCCCAAAAGGTATCCTTTCAGAAGCAAAGGTACCCCAAGGGGTAGTGAAAGCCGTTTTGTGTTGATCTGCAGTATTAACTTCTACCTAGTTATATCCTGAGAATCCATCAAGCATAGACAACATCTCAGATCCTGTTACTTGCAAGACCTGATCCATCATAGGCAAAGGATAATTATCTTTCAAGGAAGCTTGATTCATATTCCTGAAGTCAACATAGATGCGGATCTCACCATTTTTCTTTCTAACAGGCACAATATTGGCAATCCATGTTGAATGGTGAACAGGAAAAATGATTTTGGCTTTCAACAACTTCTGTATTTCTTGAAAAATTGTGTCAGCTATTTTGGGATTGTATTTCCTCTGCTTCTGTTTAAAAGGCTTAATTCTAGGTTTGAGAGGAATAAAATGCTGCATCTCTTTTGGTTGGAAAGCTTTTAAATCTTCATAAGAGTAGGCAAGAACATCCTTATACCTCTTTAAAAGATCAATTGCTTTCTTCCTCTCATCTATTGTGCAACATTTTCCAATGTTCACGAGCTTAGGGTCAGTAGAACTCCCAATATTAATTTTGTCATACTCAGCTGATTGTTGAGGTCTAGTAGAAGCTCTAGACTTTACATGTCGTTTTTATCAAACAGTTCCTCTAAACTCACCAATCCTTTAGGAATCTTGTTTCCCTTGAGTTTGATACATCCATCCTGATCCGTTTCTTCTCCTTGGGTGGCTGCTTTGTCAAAGGGCACACTTTCACGAGGCAAGTTATCGCTTCCTTCAAAGTACAGCTATTCAAAATTATCCTTGAGTTCTAAGAAAGAAAGCAAGTGCTTGATCATCATTAAAAACTTGCCAGTTACTTGTATTATCAGGTACACTAGGTCGATGGATCATCTCAATGGTGAACTTATCTTGAGAAAAGTCAGGATGAGGAATCAGTAGTGACCCTGAGACTACTAGTGAATCAGCCCTGGTATTCTTCTCCCTGGGTATTGCTTTGATGGAGAAAGCATCGAGGAATTCAATGGAATCCCAAACCTGATTCCTGTAATGTTTCAACCTTCCATTTTTCACCTGGAAGAGGTTTCTAACTTTCTTTACAATCAATTCTACATCTCCATGAGCTAGAAGATTCTTCACACCTTGTTCTTTTGCCACCTATAATCTGAGAATGAGAGCCTCATACTCTGCTGTATTATTGGTATTTTCAAATTGCAACTTGAATGAAAAAGGATGAAGGCTTCCTTCAGTGACACCAAGATGACACCACCTCCGAACCACCGAGAAACAACTTCCATCAAACTCTAAAATCCAACACCATTAGGATATTTAGGTGACACTTTGGGAAGTTGGATTTCTTCAGGAGACATAATCATGTAGTTACCATGCCCCATATCCTCATAGAGTTTTTTTGCTTTAGGATCATCCATTTTTTGTACAATATACTCAGACTGCTTCTCAGAGCTTCTTCATTTGCCCATTAACAGGTACGAGTGCATGTGACCAATCCATTTGAATTTCTCCACCTACATCCTTACAGAAGTTCCTGCTTAGCAACATCCCGTATGAAGGAGGAATATCTGCTACTAAGATAGTAGCCAAAACTTTCTTCTCAGGAAAAGCAGCAAAAGCCACTTGTGCATCTTTAATCCTTCCGACCAAGGGCACTTCCTTACTCTCCATAGAATAACAAGATCCATAAGTGCGTGTGAGAGTCAAGCCTAAGGCATGAGCTACTTTAGCAGGCATCACATTGTCTGATGCTCCTGAGTCTATGACGTAATTACTGAGCCTATGGCCAGCTATAAGAAGTGTCACATAGAATGGTTTGATTTTGTCACTGGGTGAGGTGACAGTGGCTATCAGATTAGGTTGTGGTGTAGAAGAAGGAGTGGGTAAAAGGCCTTTAGAGGTAGTTTTAGAATGGGAATTGACAAAGTGAATCATTTTAGCAAAAGCCTTAGGATGGGTTTGATAATATTCAACTTAGTCTTTTTCAGGTGATCAATAATATCAAAAGACCCAGAAGTGGATGGGCTATCATCATTTGAAATCTTAGGTTTATCAATTTTAGGGGAAAAAGAAGTAACTTTAGTAGCAGAATTGACAGGACTCACCTTTGGTGCAGATGAAATGGGAATAGGAGATCCTCTTTTTGCAATTACGGGGATAGTTGTCGGCTGCTCCTTAGATTTCTTGGTGGGCTGCATCACTTTCTCCCTCTGATTTGTCTGCTCTCGAGTCATGACAGCGTATGATTCGCTATTCATGTCTGCTACTACTTCATCATAATCATCTCCATCATCAATGCCCTCAGTGGTGAAGAAATTAACTCGAGATCCCTCAAATTCATCTGCTTCATCATCAACCTCTTCGACAAATTCCTCGCAATCTTCATTAACCTCCTCATCCTCTGGTTCCTCAACTTCACAGTTGCGATCGACAGAACTTTAATAGGAGGTCCTTCAAGTGTTAGCCTTGTTTAAGCAGTAGGAAAATGATTTCTGGGCTGAAAATTCCTCCTTGGAACATCTGCATAGGGAGCATGCTGAGCCAATTGTTTCTTTATGGCAATGAGATCATTCACAAGTTTTTGTACCAAGGGATTAGTATTAGGTCCAGGGGTGGAAGAGGAGGAAGAAGCAGATTTAGATTTAGAAGGGTCTCTCCTCAACTTCCCTGACATGATTAAATCATCTTCGACACTAACAGCAAGAGTTTGATCTTCAGCCAATGTTGTGAGATTAGCCCTTCTCAGTGCATAACTAACTTCGGTGATTGGGCATTTAGGAAAAACATTTTTGAATTTGATCTACAGTCGAGTATTTGCAGAATTTTGTTAATCAACTCTGTTGAATCGTGCCACAAATTCTCTCATGGGCTCGTGAATCCTTCTTTATTTGAGAGATTTGGGCTAGCAAGGCATACACATCTTCTCGCTGGTTTAAAACAATTTTCAAACCTAGTTCTCATTATGTCCCAACTAGTGATAAGACCAAATTTCTAAGGTGATAGAACCAATCAACAGCATTATCTTGTAAAGTCTCAATGAAAATCCTTACAGAGACATCTTCATGTTCAACTCCCGTAACTCCACATGCAACTATGAAGGCTGCGATGTGTTCATCAGATGCACTTTACCATCGCCTTTGAATTTAGGAAAGTTCTTCCTGCTACCTCTGGGTAACTCATGCAAAGGCTAAGGAAGGGCAAGGGGCCCAAACGATGACCCCAGTGGCAATGATACCGCCATTCTTGGAAAAATGGCTTCAAGAGGAACTACAACACCAAAGAAGAATCAAAGCTTAAAGATTAGGACTGATTGACTCAAGGAATACCACCCATAGGGATTCTATCTTGAACAGGTGGAGTGCTTGTCGAACGAGTCTTTCTATTTCTTGTCAACGGAAAGGAAAACCCCGTTGCTCCAAAAGCCGGAACCGAGAATCTTTAATACTAAGGGCCCTTCTCCTCGAGTAAAATGCGGAGTCGCGATCAAAGGATGATCAATAATTACAAAATTGGAATATGATTTCCCAATGAGTCACCAAAAATTTTTGGTCACAAATAGGACTTTACGAAGAGCAACAATGGGGACAAGAAGTCCCTCCCTTTAATGGGAGAGGTTCCTTATTCAGAAACGAACCTATTTACAAATATACAAAACATGATTTTCTTGTGGAACTTGGATATTTACAAAAGTGTTTTCTATAAGGATCATCAATTACAAAAGGATTGAGGAATGAGAAAACGAGAATAAGCAGTAAAGGCACCATTTAGAATTATAGATGACAGAGTAATTCTTTATGCATGCGAAGGTACAAAGTGAATTGAAACAAGATCATTTGTATCATACTAATAAGATGAAAGTTGAAAGACACAAAGTTCTATAAATAACATCCGCAAGAATACAAAGCTTCTTATCATAACACGTAAAAATGACCTTAACGAGATTAAATGAAAACTTAGGGATAAAAGAGATCGATAGACGAAGAATGAAAAGCCCTTCGTATTGATTTATTTATGATTTATTTACACTTTTAGAAAATAAGCTAAGTTCCTCCCTCCTTCACAATGGTGAGGAGAGGCCATTATATAGTTTACAATTCAGCTTACTCCCGTAACTACTTACTTTTAACTAAATATTAGTTAAGGATTGCCAATCGCAATACCTCAACTTATTACAATAAATCCGAGAGAAAGAATTGGAAGAGAAGAGAGGAATAAGGAGAAGAAGACAAGGTGCTTATGACTCGGGAGGGACTCACCGACTTCAAAATCACGCTCGAATCTCTTCAATGCCTCGGCTATGTCTCTACCACATGGTACCGACGTGTTGGCCGTAGACTCGGGTCTAAAATCCGAGGCACTTCTCCATTTCTGGAATCCTCGGGCACCGCTAATGGCGGCAACATCAAGTTTGGCGATGAGTTCCCGTGTATGTTAGTCAATTCACTCGAATCGTGGTTGAAATGAGCTCCGCATGAAAGCAGATCCGCACATTGCACCGAGATCGGGAAACCACTAAGCGAAAGCCAAACCACCGTCATGAATCATCTGTGCCATTGGTGTAGGGTTTTTATTTGTCATCCTCGACCAAAAATCACCAAAGTCAAGGTGGCGAACTTCACTGTCCCCGATATCAGGAATGGCGGATTCTAGTGGTGAGACTTGTTCCTGACCCTAGAATTTGATCTTCATGTTGATAGCAATTCGTAGAGAGTAGAGTCGTAAGTTTTAATTGGGATGAAATTACAGAGGGAATGGATATGTGCATAGAAATTTAGATTGCAAAGGTTTGAGCAAAAGATAGTAGGAAAGCAAAGTGTGCAAAATGCATAGGGGTCCACTCGTTATATAGCCGTTTAGGAGAGAGAAAGCCAATAAATGTGCATTTAATACATACCTACCAAATCAATAAGCAAGATATTCGGGTAGAGTGGGAAAAATTAGCATGAATGGCGGTTGGTTCATTTGGGACATGTGGGACGTGAAAGCGCTTGGCAAGTATGCGACTACCGATTCGGGTGAAGTGGGGAAAAGACGCACAAATGAACCCGAGACATGCGGATGCGAAAGCGCTGGCACGCGACTTGACGATTCGGGAGATGCTGTGAAAAGACGCACAAATGCTCTTGGAACACGTGGGACAAAAGTACGCAAAGTACGTGACTCTACGAATCGGATGGAAATGGAACAACTGGTCCGGGCGAACTTGGGACATTTAGGACAAAAGTTCCGATGGGCCCGAAAATAACAGACTTCGGGTGAGCCACCATTCGGGAACAGAGGGCCCAATTGAACTTGGGACACGCGGGACAAAAATGTCTGACATGCCCGAAAAACACACAAAATGACCCAAAAACATAGATTTTCTCAATTTCTCGACTTTTCACATTATTAGTACAACAGAGAAGACACTTAAACTCAAATTTTTTTAAAATTTTCAACTTCTTAAAAATAGGGAATTTTGAGTGGAAAACAATGTGACAGAACCTCATTAACTATCCACCTCGTGTGGTTTCCTCGGATCCTCCCACAAATCCTTTCAAGATCCATGAACTGACTTATTCGGTGCTACTATTCACCACTATGCTTATACATCGAGGGAATTATGTAGGAAACACAACTTGCATATTACAAAAATGCACAATAGAAGATATCTGAAAAGATTTCACATTAATTTCTATAATAATCGTAATGTTCTTAATCATAGTCTCGTCATTGATCACCGCCACTTGATCTTGAACAACATAGAAAACTGCCACTGCCATTGGAAGCTTTCTTTGACTAAGTCGTTTTGGGTGCAGAATGGGAATGGAACATTATTATGTATTCCCCCCCACAATGTGAAATTCCACTCATATAGATACTGAGAAGCAAAATGCATCGAAGAACATACTCCTAAATGGATCTTGCTAGTTAGGTCTTGCTGCACATGGTCACTAATGCTAGTGAACGTATTCTTCTAGCTAACCATCTTCCAACGAAGTACGGTAGTCAGAGGATCACTGACAGTCATCTTGCACTCCAACACAACTCTCTTTCCAACATCCATCAAATACCACACAAAACAGGAACATTGCAAACTGAAGCACACTGAGAAAATGGAAACCACACTGAAAATCATATACTCACACCATACATATGCCACCACAGCTTCGCGCGGCCCCGCTATCATTGGTGATCGACGAGAGGTCACCGAATGACCTCCAACCTCCGATGCCTCCTGCCTCCGGTGTCATACTACTAGGTTAGCTAGATTTGATCACGGAGCTTGAGAAGAACCCCCCACAAATTGGACGTCGCATTCTAGCGATAATGCGTCCTTTACAATTTTTAATGTTTGACATTTATTACTCAATAAGACTCAAAAGGGTACAAAAAAGAGGGTATTTTTTGAACTTGGAATTTTTCAACGAAATTGAAACCAATGTGACGGAGATGAAAAAACAAGCACTTTTGTAAAAAGCGGCACTCTATTTTGAGTTACCGTGCAAAAGTTATTAAGGTTTCAATTTCCCGTAAAAAGACCCAATTTAATTAAAATTGGCTCAACGATTAAAAATTTACTCAAGATGGAGAGAAAATTTATCGTGTGACCACTCATTGGAACCGAGAGGAAATGTAGATTCCAAAAATATTTATAACCTCAAGAACTGGCACCAAACAAGTATTAATTTGGCCAAAAATGTATTATTTTCCCTCAATTTGCAATTATTTAAGCAAAAACTATAGAAAAAATAAATATTTTCAAACTATAGTTTTGCAAAACTATAAAATAATTAGCCAATCAGAAATGGCTGTGGTAAGGCAAGAAACTCACGGCTGATTTTTGAAGTGACCAACAATGATTTGTTCATAACTTGAGAACCAGAGCTCCGATTTGCAAACCGTTTAATGCGTGGGAAAGCTTATTTCCAGAGCTTTGCAATGGTACTCATTTTTTTTTATTTCATTGCATGATATGAAAGCTGTTCTTGACTGAGTTTGACGCCTAAACTGGCTAAAAATGCATGCTTTCTTCCTCTCTTTTTTTTTTTTTTTTGTTTTTAACAGCTGCAAGAAAAAATACGTGTGGAAACACTATTCTGTAGTTTCAATAACAACCGCCCTGACGAAATGCAAAGAAGATCACTGAATTCAATCAAGCAATTTTGTTGTTGAGCTGGGTTGCTAGATGGATGCCGTTGAGTAAGCAGGCTCAAAGCCAATATGGGGACCTTTCAAACGCCTTTTATTTTTCCTGATTACACTGTCTACACAATAATCTTTGAAAAAATAGAACAGATGATGTAGGTCAGTTTGAAATGCAATGAATCTAATAAAGAGCATGCCTATAGGTAAAATAACAATGCAATAAAATCACTACCATGACAAGGGCGACCATGAATAACTGGATCCACCCCACATAATGCTCAGAATCCATAATCGCTCTCGATGCCAAATGAAAACTCGAATCAGATTTTACACAAGAAACAATGCATGTAATTATTATATTACATTTCAAGACAACATGTTTGGCTAATATATAGCCAATATAATAGAAGAACTACTTCCTAGAAAATAGGAAGTCAACAAACAACTTACCCGTTTATAATTTTATGGGTACAACAAAACTCTATAATAATATATTGTTGAAACAATATATTATAATAATATGAGTTGTAATACCAACTCAATTACATCACATAATTATAATCTAACTTTAATAATAATGTGAGCACTAATAAAGTATTCCTAACACATGTTTACCTTGTATGCACTAACACTTGTTTCCTATACAATTTGTTACGTGTGCCTTAGTTTCTACCATATACATTCCTTCCTCCGCATGGAATTAGTTTCAACATAATGTCTAGTCCTCTTTTGATCAAGATACTCCTTATGCCATCATATGCATAAAAACAAGAGAGGTATTATTGGGTTAATTAGTCACTAGATATAATGGTTTATAGTCATAGTAAAACATAGTATTGGTCTTAGCAATGGCCTAGAACTTGACTTGGGTCCTTAGCAAAAAATAGACACTAGTGCCCAGACACAAACAGTAACACTGGGTGTTCTTGACCCTTCATGGGAAACTATTACCATGAGGTAGTTATATAATTTTTCTTAGTTTGGAATAGTTTATACAATGGCTTTTATAGAAAAAACAAAATCCTTCAGCACTTGGAATGCATGTTTTCTCTTCTTCTATTTACGCATTGGATCGACTAGATTGAAATCGATTATATTTGAACAGAGCATCCGTAGTGGTATTTAAACTTTTGGAAGTAGTCAAAGGTCAAGAATAACACTAGACCTTTCTCCCTACACTTCTTCCATACATGGCGTAAGATTTCATAAAAACCTTCTACTTGGTGTAACTAGCATGAGATCACCCAAAAAAATAATTCTTCTACAACATATTTAGGATCCTTTCTATCTCTTTCAATCATCATTGATCAAGTGCACATGTTTCGTTTTCAAATTATAACATACTTTTTACACACTTTTATACATTTTGATGGAATTTTTCATATACACATATGTGAATACTCTTTTACTCTTCTATTTTACAGGTCTATCCTTATGGGAAGAAACAATCACCTCATCCAACATCATGTTACATCAACAAAGTAGGTAGAACATGCACATCTACATGTACGCTGTCACCCCTAGGGTCATTTTCACTTTTTCTTCTCTATCTTCCATGCTTAAATTTTTTTCACTCCACATTTTTTATTGTCTCCGGGCATGCTTTCCAATATCGATCTACATGGGTATCAAGTATGTATCTCTTATCTAATTTATGTTATTGAGAATTTTCTCAAAAACATTAAGTGGGGGAAAATATTGACACTAAATCACACACTTTTGGTATATTTCTAGTCCTAATCACATACCATTATTCATATGATTGCTAAGTGAGAAAATTATTAATTGATCATTTTTTTCGTATCTTTGATTACTTTTCATTTTCCTTCTTAGTCTTACACACCATCTGGCCTAACCTATCTTTTGATACTTTGGCATTTATGACTCTAGAAACCAACGCACATGCTCCCCCATCCCCTCCGGATGCCCCCAACCTCTTTCTAGATTTCTCACATATTTTTGATCCTTTCTAAATATCGGGAATCTTATATTCTTTACGGTCATATTTTTAGTGTTTAATTATGAAATTCAAACCATGGAATGATATAAATACAAAGCTATGTGATCATAATAAGGGACCAAGTACTAGGCATCAACTATCATCACCAAAGGTCGCATCCAAATGCCACTAAAAGAGAATCAAATAATTCATCTAACATCCACACAAGGGATAAGGGACTACATTTTTTTGCATAAACTTCATAGGAGGGGAAGTTCATTTTTCCATTTACAAATCTAGCTATATTTTCTACATATAACTATTACTCGTTATTTAAGTGCATATGGTACAAGAGATACTTAGTGCATGATTCTACACAAACACACATAGAAAAACATGCAGCTTTTAAATATAGTGCAATGCTTGATCGTAAGTTCACTCACTCAGGTGACCGGTAGTATCTGTATGACCCCCCATTCGCATTATTTAATTTTTGGGATTTGATGCATTTTGGGATGTTTTAAGTCATATATTTCATCAGAGGTCAGATGTGACATCTATGGAATTCATCGATATACCAGTGATAAGTGGTGAAGGATAATGAACATATAGCGACCCAAAAGAACTAGTTTATGAGGTTTTGTGTAGACCCTAGTGCCTAGATAGGGTCTCTGGTGCCTAAGTGCCCGAGTACTGCTCCAGGCACCCTAGTACTGATCTTAAAACCCTCATCCAACCTTCTCATTCACTTCTATAATTTTTTGGGTTTGGTTGTGACACTCTGTGTTCCCGCTATAATAGTATTCTAGCTTTACAAACCTCTAAATTATTTGTGAATCTACTAAGTATTTTCTCCTATTTATTACACTTAGGGTTTCAATTCATATTACTTATTTTTTGTGTCACATTCTATATTTTGTTGCTATATTATTATTTCGTGACTAAGAAATATCCTATCTAGAGTTTAACAAAAATATTATTTTTGTTAAATCGGTCATCAAATATTATGAGAGGAATGTTTTCTCTAGTTTGTAATAAGTCCATTTATGAGGAGGATCATATATGTTTAATAATAAAAACTCATGAGATCATTATTCCTAAACACCCATCTAGAGGAAACACCAAGAAAATGTATAAGAGAGAAAGGAAGTTAGAGTCATTGCAATCCTTTTAGAAATTGATGTTGTTCTAATGCTCTCAGGAGTATAAAATGTCTTCTCTAAGCTTCTATAAAACATTCTTCATCAAAAGGAAGCATATGTTTGTCTTGAAAGTTTACATCATCTTGTAGTTTCCATGAAAGCATTCTCCATGATAATTTTGAGTGAAAAAATCAAGGTATGAGTCATCTAGTTTTCTCATAAATTATCTATGCAATGTGCATAATGTCATGATATAGATCAATCTCCAAAAGTTGTGGTAAAGTCACCATGCATAGTCCTGTATAAAAGCCCTCAAGAAAATATACACGATTTTGGTACAACTACGACGGGTCTTAATACTTTAGGTATGCTCCTTAATTAGTCCACAAACCCAAAGCAAATCCTTATCCATTCTAATTTTGAATATGCATTTCATGGTTCTTGTTGTTAATCACTGTTGTAAATTCACTATAAAATGTATATAGGGTCATGGTGAACATCAAAAATTGATATTGCATGGATTACATGAACATCTTGCATGAAGGTTGTCATGACGTTGCTCAAATATTATCAAATGTAGTGATACTATCACAACATGTCTAAAATGCTGTCAAAATGAGTCAAGAGTGTCCAAGATCTTCACATTATTCAAATTGTCAAGTGTTCATGGTGTCAACTCTTTATCATGGTATATTTCATGACCAATAAAGTGAAGTAATAATGAATACCCAAGTAAAATATTTGAAGATGAGGTTCATTGAGAAATGTGATCAAGAATATCCAAGGGTTTGGAGTAAATTCCTATGGTTGTGTCCAAGTACAATGTTTTGAATATCTATCATGATTGAATTTTTCATGAAGTAAAATGCTCATCAAGTATTCTTATGTAGAAACAAAGTTCTAGGAATGAATCCATGAAGTTATTCAATGGTTCAAGAATGAGTCAAGGATTTTAAAGGTGTCACACTGGCCCAAGATTGTCATGATTTTATTTGAGGTGTTGTCAATTGGAGCAAGAATGTATGGATAAGTCTCTTGAGGGTAAAATTTATGGTCACACTCAAGATGAAAGAATATAAAAGTGTTCCAGTTTTATGAATGAAGTCATAACCCTAGAAAAATGAATTATATGCATCATGAAGAGGATGTAAATAATATTTGCACCTAGACATAGTTGAAGCTCTAAAATATTATATTCTATGTCAATAAGAAATGTGATTGGTCTTATCATAGAGAATCATGAGGAAAGCATAAGGAATATCAGAATGATAGAATTAAAAGGTGTTTGATCAAGTTGAAATGAAATTGGATGAAGGTGCCTAGTACTTGCAAATAAGCATCAAATAGGTTGAATGTCTTCAAGGGATCTTTTGAATGGAATTACATGGAAAGCTCTCAAAACCTTGTTCTTGAAGTTGAAATGTCTGAAGTTTGAACTTACATCAAGTGGAAGAAAGAGTAGCTTTTTACCACTTAATCTATTCCATGGAGTAAGGGAGGAATATTGGAACAGAGTCGATCAAATCATCAACCAAGCTGAATATCTATTTTTAATCATGTCATGGAACTGAGAAAGTCATAATTGATGAAACTTGGACTTTATTTGTTGATGCTAGTATATTTTACAAATAGGTTATCCTCAATATCTATTGTAAATTTCACAATAGGTTGAAATCCAATAGTCTACGATAGTCTAGGGCCTTATTTTTGGTCTTTAGTGTTGTTAGGATAAAAAGAGTTGAGTGAAGATTATTTAATGAACATCTACATGTCAGGAAAACAATAAAATAGAATAGAAGCAACTTATACATCTCTATCAAGCCCCAATGGTAAACTAAACATGTGTGTAACTGCAAATCATACCTTATGAAATTGTTTTGATGCACCGATTTTTGGATTAAGAATTTGGTTGCATAATTCCCTTTATTAGGATTACTTAGAAACCCTCTTAGGATTTTACAAGAGTTTGATAGTTGGAAGCCTAAATGATGGAGTTAGTTGATAAAACTTCATAAAAATAATCTTTGACAAAAACCTGCACATATGTTTAGTAATAGAACATCCAAAGTGCTCACATGTGTGAACAATTACAATCATATTGTTAAATACAGGGTGCATTCCTATAGAGAAATAATTTGAGGAGTTATTTAACAAAGGAAGTGGTTTTTTAAGATAAAATTCAATTATGAAACTCTTCCCACATATATTTCTTGGAAATGGGTACTTAAAAATTCTTTATTTATATTTGATAATCCCATAAATGAAAATTTAGATTTAACAATGTTCGAAGAAGCGTGACTAGAAGGAAGTTGAGGGAAAGAAAAGAGGAAATTAATTTTGAAATATAAGGCACATATTATTGATGATAAAGGTTATGTGAACATTTATTTCTTTATCATGGGAATTTCTAAATCATTACAACCATGGAAGTTATAATTTGCATTGTCTTAAGAGAACTAAAGGAATTCAAGAGGAAGATAGGTGAAGAAAGGTTGAGTGGAACCTTTTAAAATAAAAATTAATAATTGTTATAAGGTTGATTGAAGTGTGTAATAGGATATCAAGTTGCAGGAGAGTCATTGGAGGCTAGAATGTCATGTATTTACTTCATTTGGGCTAAAATCCTAAGGTAAGAGAAGAAAGATAAGTATGAGAATAGGAATAAGGCTCTTTGTGACATATTGATGATCTCTCCTAATGATTGGTAGATCCTTATAAACCATAATGAACCTTTAGAGGATGTTGGGGTGATAGGAGAATGTGTACATAGTGATCAAACAATCCAAGATACCTAGTAAACAACAATACATTTCATGTAAATATGTATATGTAAATATGTTGCTCAATCTCACTTGTTTGGAGGATGTAATCTCAGTCTCACAAGATTAAAAATGATTGATATTTCCATGGATTTATAATCAATTGAAACTAGCATGAAATATAGGATGAGCTATTGGGTAGGCATCTTGATGATTCAAGATGATTTTTAGTATTGTTGATAATGTTGTGGAGATCATTGAAACAAAAGTTTAGGATGTTGTTAAAACTAATGACCATTCTCTTGATGTGATGATCATGCTTTTTGACTCAATTTTTATGCTCTCAAGTAGATAGTGGTGGTCCACACCCAAGGGAGCATTTAAATAAAGTGACATGTGATAATATTGTTGTTAGGGGTGGTCAAAAATCAGCTATAATGCACCAAAATCCACTACAAGGATTCCTAGATTAGTTTAAAGCTAATATGGAGAGGATGAGAAATAAATAATTATGCAAGGTAAGGTGATAAGTCATGTCAAAAGGAAGTTTTTAATGTTATGGGGGAGCTTGGTATAGTCTATAATTTATCATCTCAAATCTTGAAAAAGTGCTAAAAAATGAGAAAAAAGAGTATGAAGGAAGAATATGGTATTTTGGCAATGATATCTTGAGAGGAGGAGTCTAGAAGGTGGTGTAAATCCAATATGAAGCCAAGATGGTGTAATATCAGTACACTCTTAGAAGAATCTATCTTCAATGCCTAAAATAGGATCATGAATCCAATTTGTTGTTGGTTGGAATCAAGAAGAAAGAGTATAATCCTAGAGGGATCTGATGAATAATTAAGTATTTTTAGGAATTGTTTTTGTTGGTTGTCATTGTTTTCATGTCAAACATTCAAGTTTCCTTTTTCATTTATGTCAAATGGGGAAAGCTAACGAAGAAACATGAGAAAAAGAGGTCTTGTAGGTTTTGGTATTGTTTTGTTTCCATAAATGAAAAATGGGTAGATTGTTGAGAAATATGTCAAAATTATTTCATTAGTGTCAAGTTTCTATTGATGTAAAATTATTCCAAAGTAGTCTCAAGTGTCAAATCATTATGTCATGGTATATAAACATGATCTAGGTACGTGGTCAAACAAGTGATTTATATGAATGTGTCTTCCTAAGGATATATGAAGGATTCATAGGGTTAAACATGGTCAATTTGATGTGTGTGAGGTGTTAATGTGTCTATAACATGTCAACATGGTCAAACTCATGAAGATTCAGGTGGTTATAGGCTTAATCCTTGTCCTAATCAAGCAGGTTGGCATGGAAACATGAGAGATGGATTAAGGAAAAGTATGTAAATCATGTTTGAAGTAGTACTAGTTTTAATATCATGAAGAGAAGAATTATCATGTCAATAATTAGTCATATAAGGCATAAAGATGGTCATTCTAGAGAATTTCAAATAAGATATGCCTAGTGAAAATGCCTATTCCCGTAGGGTATAGTAAACAATGTTTTACAAGTGCTACAAGGTACTCCAAGTTAGTGATATATCGTGAGGATTATATAAGCCATTTTCAAGGTGAAAAAGGTCTAAAATTAGGGACTTGAAGCTTGAAGGATACCTAGTGCAAATCAATGCTTGAGAATATGACCATCACTCTTAGGAAAACTAAATGATTTAAGTAAATTTAGATATTGTGGGTAAAAGCATATGTTGGGTGCTTCATGAACAAATATTTTTGTTTGAGATATCGCTTAATGTCTCCTAAGTTCTCACAAAGTGTTTTGATCAAGGTGTGTGATAAAAAAATTAATCAAGGTGGGCTTCTCTTACCTGTCGCTTGAAGACTGTGCATGCTACAACCATTTACAGATGTATTTGTAAGTTTTTTTATACCATGGAGTGAAGAAATGAATTTTGGCTCTGAAAAAATAAAATCTTGACATAAGAAAACAAGAAGGTCGTGACATATGGCAAAAAGAAGGTCTTGACATATGACAATAAGAAGGTCTGAATGCACGATAACAAGAATGTCTTGATGTACGAAAAATAATAAGGTGTTTATGAATGACAATAAAAATGTCTTGATGTACGAAAAAAATAACGTCTAGCATGAAGAATTTTTTTATGGTCTTAAAAATTTAAACAATAATCATAGTATCAATGATTCTTATGTTTATATGAAATTCAAGCCTTGAATGTTAGCGAGATCCTCCTCTAGTCCACATACCCTTTTAAACACTATTGCATTGGTTTTTTTTTTTCATTGATGTCACATGGCATTGATGGAAAAGGAGTGAAATAGATGCATGTGTGTGTGTCTATCTGTGGTGCTCAATGATTCAATTTGATTCCTGGAGTCTTTAGGATGGTTTCAAGGTGGAATTAGAGTGTTATAGGCTCAAACAATGAGGTGGTTAACCACTAGAGGTAGAATTCAAGTTAGTATGTTTGGATCAAATGTTCTACCAATCAGATATGGTGATGTTAGCATGGGAAAGATTTTTAATAGTGAGTTTCATGTCATTTGGTGGAATTATTAGTTGAAAATGGCTTATTTAGGCTTGTTTCTAAAACTTGATGAGGTGTGAATTGTTGGTATAGGTCATGAAAATACTATGTGAGAATGGGAGGATCCACAGATTGTGTCTAGGGCATATATGAGATATAACAAGGTTTACCTTAGCTCTCGGAGGAAGCATTCAAAATTTCACCAAAGTTGGCTTTGAGGATAAACATTATAAGCTAAGGTAAATGAGATAGGTTTTAATAGTAAATTTTTTTATGAAAAATTAACTCATGGATCATGTATAGGGGTGAGTTTAGGTGCTTCATGTCAAATTCAATCAAATTTTGAAGAAGTATGTGAAAGTTATGCAAGATTTTCTTAAATTGGCTCATAAAGAAATGTAAATTGATCCCTCTATGTTCTTAGCACCCCCAAAAAAATATTAAGGTTTATTAGATAAATCATAGAAGAAATTTTTGGAAAAATTCGAATCTGAAGGTTTTCAAAATTTTTAAGGCAAAATAGATAAGTAATAAAGAAGTTATGAGCATTTTTCTAGCTATATTTGTTTATCTCCTAAGCAATTTCTTATGTCAGTAATGGAAAAAGTTCTTTATTTTTCCTAAAATCACTTATATTAGATTATTTAAATATTTCCATGGTCTATTAATGGTTTCTCCATGGTCCTTGTGTTTTCAAGGTCTTCAAGCTAGTCGAGAATCGTACATGGTTTCTCAAAGTGTATACAAGGTATATGTCTACAGTGTGTTGTGTGAGATGAATCAGCCTTGAAGTTTTCATTACATCAAGTACCAATATTTCAAAAAGTATATTTTCTCTCTTATATTCATTTTTGAATGATAAATGATCATTTTACTGTTAGATAGGTAGTGTGAAGAAAATATTTCATTTTTGTCCTTGCTTTGTCTTCTATGCCAAATTTACGGATTGGACTCTTCAAGTGGTAAGATGTGAGTCTCACCTCATTATATCATGATAGTTAAAGAATTGAAATATTGTCCACATTTCTTTAATAGTTTCAATATGTTGGGTATTGTGTAGAAGGTTGATATGAAGGTGGTAAAGTAAATGCTAAACAGTGGAAATTGCATTTCTTTGTAAAGTGTAAAATTCGCGAATTGGGATGTGAATGTTTGAAGTAGTGATGTGATTTTAGAAATGATTAAATGCTTTAAATGTTTTAGTCTTCCTTAAACTCAATTATAATATTTTTCTACACATAAAAGTCAAGTTGTATCTTGAAAGTTACAACAAAGTGTTATGGTTTGCATCATTTTGCACAATTTTTATTTGAATCTAGGAGAAATTGGAGGAGCTTCATATTAAATAAATGCATCAAAAAAATTTGGGGTGCTCCCACATGACCACAATAACTTTAATTTTCAAATTTAATTAAAAAATGAGTGAGAAATCACTTTTTAAATGGTCTCATTCTACCACAGTGCCCAAAACCTTTGTTCTAGGGTTTGAAAGAGAAAATATTCGAAACACAAAACTAAACCGGTGAAAATTCGTAAAATTTTGATGAAAACTCCATAAGTATAACAAAAAGGATTTTAAAAATAAATTAGACAATTCCATCTCGAAACAAGGGAGAATTTAATGACAAATTTTTAGCATAGTCATGTGAGGGCAAAAATTGTGGTTTTCATTAATCTAATTCTATTTTTTTCCATCAGAGAGATATTTCTTCATGATTTTAACTAAAATGAGGTTAATGGATGTTGGAAAATATTATATACTATTTTAATGAGCCTCCCTTCATGTGATAGTGCAAAAAGTGACTACATTTTACGAGTACCTTATACAACTATGTGTAAGGTTTGTAATTGATGATTTAAATGCAAATTATTTGTTGAAAAATGGACTAGACCTTATTATAAAGTGCTTAAGAGATAAAAAATGGTTCATGGATAATAAATTTAAGATTTTTTGATTTTAAATCTTTAACAACCATGATAGGGATAAGAATTGCACACAACACTTTTTGTACATTGTCTTAGTTAACTAATGAAATGTAATTCTCTTCATAAACTCTTATGAACAAAAGAAAGTGAATCCATTTCTTGGATCAAAAGGAACTTTAGAGACTATTTATATGTAATGTATAAGTGTACCAAAATCAATTTCAATATAAAATGAAAATGAAAAGATCAAACACATGTAATAGAGGTTATTTAAACTTCTTTTGAAAATGAATGGTCTTAGATATTCTTTCTCAAAGTGAATGGGTCTTTAAGGATCTCAATAGAACATGGGTAGTTACTGATATGATTCTCATCTTCTGACTCAAATGAAGAATATGAAAAGACATTATTCATGGTCAATCAAAGAGTATAACTCCAAAAATCTAGAAAATGTCAAAAATATGGAAGTTGAACTATCAATGCTTTTCTTTGTATAGCTTTTGTTTTGATTATTCTTAGGAGTTTATAGAATATGTAAGGTCTATATTTTTTTAACCACCAAGAATATAGTGATAAAAAGAGGAATTTTAGGTGTAGAAATAAATATGATAGTAAAACATGAAATGCATGAATGTATGTGAAAGAAAGAGTGTGTGATGAGTTGAATAAGGTATAGTATGAGTTGAAACAATGTTATATATATATGAATTTTTCTAACTGAGACAAGTCTTGAAGATTTTAAGAATAGGATCTAACAATTTTGAAGCATACATGACTATTTTAAGTACTAAATTGTGAAGAATAAATAGGGCATTAAGCTTGTAATCCAATAAGAAGAAGAAGAAGAAGTGTTGTAGAAGACCATATTTTAGGTGAAATGTGGATAGAGATCTAATTTTTGATGAATTTTTAGTTGAATTATGAAGGTCGTTAGAAATTTTAGGGTCACAATCAGGTGCTTGTGTAACCAATTTGAAGAGTGATAAAATTTTCTATACACATTGAGTTATAGCTCAGTATAATCAGAGAGTTGTAGCTTCCTGCAAAGTTTTATCTTTCCTATGATCAAGTTATATCTTGATGAGAAGATGTAGCTTCATCACTTGAGTTGCACATCAACACAATTGTAAGCATTGAGTGTATAGTCCTTTGGTTCAGGTTTTTGTACCAATTTGGATTTCCCACTTAAAAATCATGTCTCTCTCTTGTTCTGTGATTTCTATTTCATTTGATATGTGTTATTACTCAATTTAAATATTTTATTAAAGGTTGAATTTTGATAAAAGTTTGAATTGAATACTAATTTACCCCCCTCTAAATGTTCCTATTTCTAATAATTGGTATCAGAGTGTGGCCCTAAATTTGTAAGATTAATAACTCAAGGTAGATCCATAATATTCAACAATGGAAAAGAATTAGTCAACTAGTGGTTTTTCTACTTCCAAATCACCCTTGTTTAATAGATAAAATTATGCCTTCTAGAGTTTCATAATGAATAATTATCTAATGTCACTTGGTTTTGACAAATGGAAGTCAATTGATAATGGCTACACTATTCCATCTACACCTTGTACAAATTCATCAAAAAGAGAGAAGGTGAAAACAATTCTAAAAACATGAATGCAATTCTCTGCAGGATAGCTAAGGTTGAGTTTATAAAGGTTATGTAGTAAACTAAAACTAAATAAATTTTAGGAAAAATTGAATACAATAAATAAAGGATCCATTAAAGTAAAAATTTTGAGCTTACAAACTTACCATGCATAGTTTGAAGGCATGAAAATGAAGGAAGGTGAGAATGTTGCTTCATACTTATAGAGAATGGATGAAGTTATAAATATTATTAGAGGCTTAGGAGAGAAAATATAAGAGAGTTTGGTTGTGTAAAATGTGCTCAGATCATTATCCTCAAAATTTGATTCCAATGTGTTAGTAGTAGAGGAAGCCAAAGACTTAACCACCTTGAAAATGGATGATCTTCATGAAATATTAACTTCGTATAAGATGAGAATTAGTGAGTCAAAGTCAGTAAAGAAAGAGGAAGCATTCAAATATCATAAATAATCACATGGAAAGAAGAACAAATCTAATTCTAATATGGAGATAGATGATGAGAAGGTGGAAGCCATGTTTGTAAGGAAGTTGAAAATAGGTTCAAGTAAGTAAAAGGAAAGCTACCATTTAAATGTTTCAATTGTGGACAAGTTGGAAATTTTACTTCAAAATTCCCAAAAAAACACAAGGGAGATCAAGATGATGAAGAATAAGCTCAAAAAAATAAAATCAAAAAGCAAGGTGGAAAAATAAATACTTAAAAAAAAAAAAAAGAATAATTTCTACACATAAGAAGGTTCAAGCTCTTCATAGTCAAGTGATTCTAGCAACTTTGAAAGTGATTATGAAGGGACACAATATGAAACTTTATTTATGGCTATAGAAGTATCCACTACGATAAATTCAAAAGGAAAATTCATAATTGATATGAAAGTTCAGATGAAGAATATGAAGAGGTTAATTTTGAGGATGAACTAATTAGTGATCTAGAAGAGTTGAAACATCAAAGGAAGAGGAATCAAAAATTGAAACTAATGGTGAAATAATATGAAGGAAAAATCATCCTTCTTAAAGAAAAAAACAAAGAATATCAATAAAATAATGAAATGGTTAAGGATTTTGAAGCACAAATCAAGAAAATTGAAGAATCTTTCAAAATCAAGGAAGAAGAGCACTAAAGATCTTTTTAAATGGAGCAGTACAAACTCAATTGGATCGGACATCCAAAAATTTAAGACCAATCACAAATTTAAAAAAATCACAACTAATTTATTTGATCTTCTATGAAAACAAATATATGCAAGTGATAAATATGGTTTATGATTTGAAGTGAAGGAGGAGGAAAAATCAGCAAGTAAGAATATGACCAAGAGATCTCAAGAACCCCCTAAAGTTAAGAAATCTGATTTCAAGAAGATACATCATCCAGGAAGAAAACATTATGCTATGAGGTATGCTCATTCATTTTATGGATATTGTTTTACATGTAATGAATTTGGTCACAAAGCCTCAAAATGTAGAATGAATGCTAAAGGTCATGGTAGGCATCTAAATTTTTATCATTCAAGAAGAAAGGATGAGCTGATTTGTTACAACTACCAAAATTATGGGCACCGAATGTGTTTATAGCGTCAAATCAGATCCTATAGCTACACAAGAACAAGGATTTATGGCACAAACTACCTTCCACTCTCACAAAGTGAACACATAGAGTGGTATATTGGGAATGGGTGGTCTAGCCATATGAAAAGAAACAAGAGTAATTTCATATCTCTAAAATAAAATTATTATGGTACAATGAGATTTGGGAGATTACATCAGCTAACATCATTGGAAAAAGGTAAGAAAAGTCTTGAAAATGGCAAAACATCACTAAAAATGTATTGTATGTTGAAGGATTAAAGCACAATATGTTGAGTTTCATTCAAATGCGCAAACAAGGATATATAATATTATTTAATAATAAAGGATGTGACATAAAGCAAGAGAAATTGGGAGAGGTAGTTGGAAAGGAAAAGAGGACCAAAAATAACATATATGTACTAAAGGAAGTAAATAAAGAAAAGTGCTTCACAAGTAAAGTGGATGAGAGTTGGCTTTGGCACAAAAGACTGGGACATCTAAATTTTGATAACCTTGTCAAAATTAGCTCCATGGG
The DNA here is from genome assembly GCA_018340775.1 of Taxus wallichiana var. yunnanensis. Classification (NCBI taxonomy): domain Eukaryota; kingdom Viridiplantae; phylum Streptophyta; class Pinopsida; order Cupressales; family Taxaceae; genus Taxus; species Taxus wallichiana. Next base: position 628,381,609 of record CM031239.1, read on the forward strand.
ATGTGTTAGGAACATTCCTAAGATAAGAAAACCAGATGATAAGATTTGTAAATCATTCCTTCATGGGAAATAGACAAAAAGAAGCTTCAAAATAAAATAATATTCTACTACAAAACCTTTAGAGTTGATACACACATAGCTTGTAGGACCAACAAAACCTAAAATCCTACTAGGAGATATATTTCATGTTTTTGATTGATAAATTTATGAGGATGACATGGGTTTATTTCCTCAAAGAAAATTTAGAGGCACTAGAAATATTTAAAGCATTCAAGGCACTAGTGTAAAATGAAAATAATGTAAAAATAAAGAATTTAAGGTTTGACAAAAGAGGAGATTTTAGGTCAGCTAAATTTGATAAATTATATGAGACTCATGGTATAAGAAGAAAATTATCAACTACAAGGACACCTCAATAAAATGGGGTGGTAGAGAGGAAGAATAGAACTTACAACAAGTAGCTAGAACCATGCTTAATGAATCAAAATCGTTTGATGGATACTTGGAAAGAAGCAATGGGAAAACTAGTATACATTTTAAACATATATAGAATATGAATTAATAACAATAAGACACCATATGAGCTATGAAAAGGTAGGCTTGCAAGTGTGAGGAACCTTAGAGTATTCAGAAGTAAGTGTTACATTAAAATATATGATGATAATTTGAGTATGTTTGATTCAATATGTGATGAAGGGATCTTTTTGGGCTACTCAGTTGTTAGTTCAACATATAGGTGCTATAATAAGAGCCAACACAAGGTAATAGAGATTACTAATGTTATAATTCATGAATCTTATTGAAATAAAAGTATAATTCACCCTGAAATAACTCCACAATCTTCTACAAATTAGGATGCTGAAGAAAATTCATAAATTGAATAGGAATAAGAAGATGAAGAATAAGAAAGACCTAGTACTAAAGCACCCTAAAGGTAGGTTAAAAGATATCATCCTTCAAGCTAAATCTTATGGAACAAAGAAGTAGGTATTCAAACAAGGAGGCTGAAAGTTTCTCAAAATCAAGAAGACATGGCTCTCTTATCCAAGATAGAACCAAAGAATGTAATGGAAGCTAGTAAGGATTAGAATTGGATAAAACAAATGAATGAAGAGACAAACCAAATTTAGAAAAATGAAAAATGGGAGATGGTACCTAGGCCAAAGGAAAAAAATATTTGGAACCAAGTGAGTTTTTAGGAACAAATTGAATGAAAAAGATGAAGTGACTAGAAATAAAGCAAGGCTAGTTTGTAAAGGTTATGCATAGGTGGAAGGAGTAGATTTTGATGAAACATTTGATCATGTGGTTAGGATGTAAGACATTAGGATCTTATTAGCATATGCAGTTCATAAAGGTTTCAAAGTATATCAAATGGATGTGAAATCAACATTTCTTAATGGAAACTTGAATGAGGAGGTTTATATTGAGAAACCAAATGGTTTTTCTCTTACTAATGACTTGGATTATGTGTGCAGGCTGAAAAAGGAACTTTATGGGATTAAACAAGCACCTAGGGCCTGGTATAAAAGGTTAGACAAGTACTTGATTGAGAAAGGATTTAAAAGGTGTAGATGATAGAAGTTTGTAAATGTAGGAAGAACAAGAACACCTATTGATTGTTATTGTATATGTGGATGACATCATTTTTGGGAGAAAAAATGCAAGCATGTCACATGTATTCTTTGAGGTAATGGAAAAATAATTTGAAATGTCAATGTTAGGTGAACTTCCATTCTTCTTAGGGCTGAAAATTCTTCAAACAAATGAAGGAATCTTTATCTCACAAAGTATATCAAAGAAACACTCAAGAGATTCCAGATGTAAGATTGTTATCCACTAAGCACTCCCATGAGTGTAGGGTGGTAAATCAACAAGGAAGATAGCTCACCAAAGGTAAATAAAACTCTATAAAGGTCCACGATAAGAAGCCTTTTGTATTCAATAACATCTAGACCTGATATTATGCAGGAAGTTGGTTTGGTGGGAATATTTCAAGAATACCCAAGGGAAGTTCATTTCCAAGAAGTCAAAATAATATTCAGGTATCTCATGGGGACATTGGACTATGGTCTTTTGTATCTAAAATGCAATGAATTTTAGATTAAATCTTCACAGATGCAGATTAGGAAGGAAACATAGATGATAGAGAAAGTACAATGGGTGGAACTTTATTTTAAGGTAAGTGCCTTGTTTTACGGTTGAATAAAAAAATCTCTTATATCTCTTTCTACTGTGGGACGAGTATGTTATAATAACCATTTGTTTGTACATAACTAACTTGTGGATGAAGAAAACTCTTGAAGACTACAAAGTGGAAAGTGAAGGCCCAATTCCTTTGTACTGTGGTAACAAAAAGTGTTATAAGTGTCTCAAAGAATCTAATATTTCACTCAAAGAAAAACTTTATACCCATAAAATATCATTTTCTGGGAGAACAATTGATTGAACAAAGAATTAGGCTTAAACATGTGTCTAAAAAAGAAGTGGTGGATGATATAATGATAAAATGTTTGCCTAGAGATACTTTTGAGTAGTTAAGGCATAAATTGGGGGTAAGATCAGCCCCTAATAGTCACTAAATATCTTAGAATGATAAGGGGAGAAGATCAGGTGAAAAATTTGTTCGAAGAAGGATCAATTTGAGTCTAGAGATGTGGAGTTTGTTCTCTAACCCAAGGCACAAATAAAGAGGTCTATAAAAGACAGTGGAAGAAAGTGAAGGTAGAATGTTCAAGGATTAAGTGTCAAGAACCATCATATCTTGGGTCTTACTTGATGTTTCAAGGAGCTAACAACCTAACTTAACCTCAGTATGGCAAGTGTTTCGAGATACGCATGATATAGATGGATGGTGTTTGATATTGCACTTTATGAAGAGAGTGAAAAAGTCTTATTCCTTGTAAGCAAGCCTACAAATAAACACATTTAAGAAAGATAATGTTAGTAAAATATGTGGGTAGGTTTCTAGAAAAATCCATCCCGAGAAGCCCAAAGACTTCCTTCAAAGGATATCAACCTGGTCAATAACAATTAAGTTTTTTTATTGATAATAGTGTTGCGATATGAGTTAATATGGAGAAGATGACCAATTGATGTCACTTATTTAGGTGGAAATATACATAAGAGAGTTATGACAATATTAGATACAAATATCAGATTTTTGATCTATTTACAAATTCTCAAACAAATTAAATCCTATAGAATCAACTAGACCTTCTTCCTTGGTGAAATAAGACTTGGGTTTAGAAATGAAATCCTTAGCATAGAAGTCTGAAAATTCTTCCTAAGTATCGTAGATATGTGAAAGTGTGGTGTCAATGTACGAGATGTTGATATTTGTGTTGAAGTCTGATGTAATGTGGTAGTCCTGTGGTATGTCTAAACCAGATTCATAGTTATGCTCATATTGTGTAAGGTCTTCCTGGATACTTTGAGCCTCGTAATATAGATCCCAAAATGCCTTAGTTGCTTCTCATATAAACTTATTTGATGCAAAACTGGCTTCTAGATGATCAAAAGGTACAACCTAAATTACACAAAGCTCTAGGTGATGAAGCATCTCGTACTTCTCCCAAGATCAAAGGATGATAGATAATAGGTAAAGAGGAAATATGAGTATCGTGGTAATTACTATCACCTGTGACCATCTGAAATCACCATGTTGGGAAACATGTTATAAAATTTAAAAAAAAACAATTAAGGTTAGGAAGATTATGAGAAATAGGTAGTAAAATAAATATTAAATAGGAATCGTTGGTGATCAAGAAAATCGCTAGAAATTAGTGTTAATTTTAATGAATTTATAAAAATAAAGACAAAAACTTAATTAAGCTATGATCTAAAGTAATTCTCAGAGCATATATGGTATGATAATTGAAATATGATCAATATTACCTATTATTATTGACCAAAATAGAAAAAGATGATTACCATGCATGAGTGATCGATTTGGTTGGCAGACGAATGTGGATGATTTGACGATGAAAATGGACAACATGATGATCAAAACAACAAAATTGGAGAAGTGTAATGATGATGGAGCCTTTTTGTGATGAAAAATTCCTATAATGCATGAAGAAGAGAAAAATTTACCTGCAACACATGAAAATTCTTCCCCCCAAAAGAGGTCTAGAAACAAGTTTATATATATCATCGGTGATTAGGAAAATCACAAGCGATCTCAGAAATCTTAGTTAGGTGTCCAATAGGAGTGATTTTACTTCTATTTCCAACTCTATTTTAGAGGATTTCTAAGTGGTTAGGATAAGATATGGGAGATACTCAAGCTAAACTAAAGTAGTTAGGATGACGGTGTGGGATTTTTAGAAAGTTGTTTTAGTTATGGCTAGTTAAGTGTGGAGAGGTGGTTAGGGATAAGTTAGGGGTGGTCTAGTGATATTTTTGGAAGGTTTAGTAAACTAGTTAATTAGTTGTAACTAGTGAAGGTGTCCAAGTTAGCATGGTGAGGTGTGAGGGTGAGGTGTGAGGTTACTTATCTATTTTAATTTAGATTAATTAATTAATTAATTAGACTTAGGGATGTGGTGGTATGTTCATTAAATTAATCTAATTAAAAGGGACCAATGGGTGTTTTAACATTGCAAAGTGTCATAAATGGGTAATTTTTATTGTAAATGAGCTTGAGACAAGGAGTGTAGAATTTTGGTGTCTACATTTCCCCTTTTTGTTTGGTGATTTTTGGCAAATTGTTAGACAAAAATGATAAAAAGTTTGTGTCGACATGGGTGATTCTATTATAGCACAATATAGTGAACACTAATCTATTTTGTGTCAAAAGGTTTAACATTCGACAAGGGTAAAAAGTAGGCTACTGAGAGTCAATTGACAAGGTGGTCAAAGGGCTCAATGCCTATGGACGTATGACTCTACAAATAGGAAAACCAAGTGATGGGGGAAAAAGGGCTCGTCTCCCATAGATGAATGGTAAAATATCAATTTTTGACTATGTTGGTTTGATCAAAGGTTTTGAAGGCTAAGACATTTTGAAAACATGGCACACTTGTGAAAGGAGTAAAAATGATATGGTTTCAGAAATGTAGACAAAAAGGCCCAAAACAAACCAATCGTGGGTGATTGTAGCAAATTATGTCGCCGATCGAGGCAAGCGTCGGTGATTGCGTCGTGTGAAAAAGGGGTTAAAATAACACAAATTTAATTTTGTTTTTAATTACATTTTTGACTTCTTTGGTGAAAATGATATTGTCGAGCAAGGAAAACATGTTTTGAAGGTGAAAAGTGATCAAGATGGCATCTTCTAGCTAAAAACGGAAGTCCGTCGGCGAGGTAAATTTCCATTCTCCCATGCTTTTTTATTTGTTTTTATTTTTGATAATTAAATGCCATATTAGGGCATGCGGATTCCCTAAGTTTTGTTTAGTAGGGATCTCCTATGATTCATCCAATCACTAGCAATTGGGGTGAATCACCGACGATTTACGTATGACAATACAATTTGTATTTCGAGAGGGAAGTTGAGATTTTGATAAAATATTCTAATCTATGGTGCATGTTTAAATGTTGGTGTTTGATGTTTAAATGTTGGTGTTTGATGTTTTTTTTTTTTTTTGATTTATTTTTGATAATAAACATTAATGATAGTACTAATGTTAGTTTTTATGTTTATGTTTTGTAGGTGGATGCGAAGTTGACTATCCAAGATTATAAACATTAATGATAGTACTAATGTTAGACGAGGTTTGAGAGGATCTTTCCGATGTGGAATGGGAGTACTTGGAGATAGTTGGGTTTGGGGAATGAGGTTTTATAGGTGGATCCAAATGTGCCACATTTTGACTCTAGCAATATTAGAGAGGCGGAATCCTTCCACCAAAACCTTCTAGATTCCTACAAGGGAGATCACTATTACCATAGAGGATGTTCATTGTATTATGAGATTGTTGGTTAGAGGGTAGGATATTTATTGTATCACATATGAGGATAAGGCAGATATGACGAAGAGTTTTTATGGAGGGGATTCCTGGGATGTTAGATAATCATCAAAAGATTTGATTACCAAACAATATATGATGATAGGAGAGACGATTGTCCACGGATGAACCCGATGATGTTGGGTATTTTATGTTTTTCATTTCCAGATTCAAGAGGTGGTAGGTTCCCTTCGATGATGATGATAGATGTTTCCAAGATGATGGAGCACCGTATAATTTTTGAGTGGGCTCTAACCTTACATGCGGCTTAGAATTTCGAGAGAGTTGTGGACTTAGACCGCCCATAAACATTATTAGATCGATGCCATATTTTTACTATACTATTGGGTGCATGAGAACATTGTTATTTCTCATCCATTGGGGATGCCTAGTATTATTGATGTAAGGCACCCTAGTTTTATTAGGTGGAGTCAAAGTCTTTGTCGGGAAAGAAAGGAAGTACAGGGGTATACTATTAAAGGGACTTGACATTAGCACTTCAAGTGGGTGATGCAATATGGAGGCCATATGTGGATTTTCATTACTAGCTTGATTTCCCTCAAGAATTATTGTGTTTACAGGAGGAAATTTTGATTTAGGGCCACAGATCTAGGAAGGATGAGTTATTGCATTTCATTCAGGTCAAGAGACGCTTTTTTCTTGCTTAGAGTATATCCGTAGATCTAGTTTTGTATAGATGGGAGAATGGGGACACCTTTGAGACCTTCAGAGGTTGTAGTGGTGAGGCATGTAGTCATTGATGAGAAGTTAGGTACTATGGGTCGGATGAGGATGGACAGATAGTTCGATTGATGATGCATGAGTGGGACCCATATTTTTTACATGGTGGGTCGATCATTGAGGATTTTGAGAGGGTGAGGGAAGTAGAGAGGGCTACACATGTGGTTAGATGAGTGCCTACTTGGGGGTCGGGAGGAGTACAGGGGAGGTAGAGGAGGTGAGAGATGAGGAGGAGGATGTTGTAGGATTCTGAAAAAGGTTACAATTGAGATGAAGAGGGATCCCACTTGGAGAAAGTGAGATGATGTAGCGAGAGTTTGGGATAGCCTCATCATAAAGCAAGATGGTCTTATAGTTTAGTGTGATGGCTTACATGTGCATCTTTACAGGTCTATGTTGATAGATACAAGTACAAGGGATAGAGTGATACATTGTGGAAGGCCTTAGGGATCATAGGGCCTTCTATTTCTAGCATGAATTTATTAGTGATGGCTCGACAAAGGGGAACATTTGTAACATCCTGGAATTATTTCGTGACACATTATGAGGTTATGTAAGAAGAGATATATTACAATGTGGACATGATCATTAATAAATACCCTAATTCCACTCTATATGTTGATCATGTAGTTTCCTAGGTGGCACCACAACAGCAACGAGACCTAGTGATAGTGTAGCGAGCGTGGGACATCCTCATCAAAGATTTAATAGAGGAGGAGACAATGAGAGAGGAGCTAGTGGTGCTGCTCATAGAGTTGCAGGTGCAACAAGAGGCACTCTTGTTCATTGATGAGATGGTGGTGCTAGCATAGTATTAGGAGATGTGGATTTTACCACATGATTTTTATATGGTGTTATAGGCTCATAGAAGCTCATTTTATTTATATCATTTGATTATTGTGATGTATCTAATATATTTATATGATGATTATGGTGTTTAGACTTTTACTTCTTTTTATAAGCTCATACGTGGTACCAAGATAGTACTGAAAGGGTTTTATGTGATTATTGAAACTGAATCAAAGAAATATCCTCATCCGTGTGTGTAATGTTTCTATATACTTGGATAATTTCTCAATCCGGATTTATGTATTGCAATCATTCACGAGACAGATGGGATGGCTCATAGTGTGTGCACTATGTCCTTATTACTCCTTTTCAATCTAAAGGGTTAATGCACAAATGACATTATTACAACTATATAAGGTGTTAAGTGTAGTAGTAGTCACGATGAATTTACTTGTAAGTGCTTCCTAGAGGCAATCGTATATAACGAACATTGTGAATGAGATATGGGATCTCTTTAGTGTTTTAGAACCAAATTTTATTATTTTTAAATACAATATTATGCTAGTTTCGAGCAAGTTACAAACTTTGCGGTTGACTATGGAAACCTACAAATGATTACAATATATTGAAGTATACAATTACATTCAAAAATTTTGCAAAAAATGAATGACAAGCAATTGTTTTTTGTTTTAGGGGCCCTGGTGGCTGTAGAGCCCAATACGATAGGCTCTATGGAAAAAATTGAAAAAAAAAGCTTAAAATGTAGTTTTTAGGTATACCTCCTTTAGAAAAAGTTGCTCATAATACAAAAGTAAGAGGTCTAGGAGAAATAAATAAATTTTCCTAAAATAGAATTTTTCTCACTAAAATTATCTTAAGTTTTAGTTATCACTAGGCAGTTTAGAGGAGGTTTTCTGCTATTTTAGCCTCCAAAGTTGGCGTTTTTTCCAATTTCACCGCTATATGTCAAAATTGTGCAAAGCGCATTGAAAATAGTGGCTTTAGAAAAGAGATTGATGAAAAGAAGTGCTCTCCATGGAATCTAAAAGAGGGAGAAAGGAAAAATAAGAGAAATGAGGGTTATGGTTGCGAGTTTAGGGTTCGCATGCCGAGAACAACAAGTTCATCTACAGTGAGAGATCTATTTCCATTAACACATTTATTTGGCCTCTTTTCTAGAGCCTAGCTTGGCGGGCTTTAAATATGACTTCGCTTGACTCTAGTCCAGTTATTTCAACTACAAACAAAGAGAGCGTGATTTTCCTCGAAAAATCACTCTAGGGAAACAAACCTTGGAAGTTTTTTGAAAGTATTCCATGAGGTAATGACACTTCCCCTGATATTGTTTTACCACTTTCAAAATTTGATTCCACCTGTAAATGGCTAGAACAATTCTGCTTAATAGGGTATTTTGTTGGAAGGACTCCCTCTGAAAGTATGCTTAAATCATGGGTCCAAACTACTTGGATGACACATGGTATTAAACTGGATTCTATCCAGAACCTAACCCATGGTTTTTTTTTGCCTTCATTTTGCTGATCCTAGTCATGCTTCCCTTATCTTGCATAAGCAGCAAACCTGGTATGTAAGAAGCTCCCTGCTGGTTTTGTCACCCTAGACCAGAGACTTTGTTGTCTCTGACCAGATGGCTCTTAAGGTCCCCATTTGGGTTGAGTTCCTAGGGCTTCCTATGCCTTGCTGGCATTTTTTAGAGCATATTGCTACCACTCTCGGTCATGTTATATACACAGAGCCTAATAGGTTCTTTGCATCTCATCCATAAAAGAGGGTTTGCATAGAACTGGATCTTTCAAAGGACCTAAAAGAGTCTATTGCCATCCAGGTTGGTGATGTGTCTTTTTCTCAGAAGGTGGTATACATCAATCTTCCGAATACTTGCTTTCACTGTCAATCTTCTGAGCATAAAATTTGGGATTGTCCCTTGTTGGCCGCTCACCGAGCCGCTTCAAAGCCTCTTGGCGATCCTCGCCCTCAACCTGAAGAGGAGGGCTGGCACATAGTGGGTGGCCGAAAAGCCAACAAGAACAAGGCCACTTCTTATAAGGCCTTTATAACATGGTTCGATTATTCAAGTGGAGAGGTACCTCCAAATTCTTCCATCTCAACTACAAAGAAACCTTTGGATACCAAGTTGCCTCTAGTTCATACGAAGGTATTGGCTAGCAGTATGGTTGGTTCTTCAAGAAAATTGGCACCTTTGGCCTCAAACACTCAGCCTGCTCTTTTGTAGAATGAGGGTGGTCTTTAACTATTACTCGTTTCTAACAAAGTGGTTTTTCCACAAAATCAGGCGGTTCGGTGATCTCGCAACCCTCCTCATGAGTGCGAGGAAGGGGAGTATAGCCCTAATAGTGGGCGAGCTACTCTACTATCTGGATTTTTTTCAGTTAACCAACAATGGTTTTTGCATAATAGTTTTGGGGCCCTTAATGGTTTGAGTGATCTAGACTCAGAAATGCATCTGGACAATGTTTCCTCATGAATTGCTACTCATGGAATGTTCAGGTCTCATAGACTCCACTCGCAAATACATAGTGCAAGATTTTAGGAAAATATTCCCGAGATATGGATATTTTGTGTTTATAGGAAATCAAAGTTACAAGTTTTTTACTTGATTCTATTGCCAAGACTATTTAGCTTGACACTTTAGCTATCCCTAGTGACCATGTTCTTTGGAATAGGTGGAATGATCACATTTATTTTCTCGAAGTGGCGGTTGCATTACATCAATCATGGATGTGACCATGACAACCGTATTATGTAGGTGTTATTCAATATTGAAAATATCTCCTTTGGGATTATCAATTTTTATGCGCTTAACGACGCGTCAAAAAGGACATCGGTTTGGTGGTCGGTGGTCAATGACGACCTTCCAAATGCTCATTGGTTAATTGGGATTTTAATATGGTGGAGTAGTGCAATGAAAAATTGGGCCTTTTACCCATGAGGTGGCCAGCTGGTGAAAGGGAAGCTTGGTTTTACATGCATAATAAATTTGGGTTTTATGACCCTAATTATTCACATCACACTAGCACACTGCCATGGTACACTTGGTCTAATCTTAGAAATGGCCAAGATCAAGTTTTTAAAAGGTTGGATCATGCCATGATCTCCTTATAGTCTGTCTTTAAATTTTCCAGCTATTATTATCTTATAGTGGAACCATTTCGACCATTGTTATTTCGACCACATTCCGATTTGGTTTCGTATTGAATGGAATTTTCAACTACCAAAGATTAAAAAGATGCAGTTTTATTTAAATATTGCTTTATTGCATCATGACCCCACTTTGGCACACATCCACCAAATTTGGAACCTTGCACCTCACCCTCTTGGTAAGGTGGGTTGGATAAGTTGGTGGAAGGATGCTATAATTCAGCTCACTAAATTCCTCCAGATGTATGGTGTCTAGCTTGCTAAATTCTCGGCAATGGGCCTATTCCACCACCTCCGCCAAGCTGAACCACTTTATGGTGGTACTCAAACAGGCTCCTTTCAATGTGGCTCTGCAACTCCAAGTTGCTAAATTGTGGAAAAAATCTGCATTGTTGATGATTACACAGCTCGGGGTGCCCAGATCAAAGCTCGACTACACTGGCTTAAAATTGGAGACCATAACACCAAATATTTTTACCAAAAGTAGCTCAAATCCAAGAAAATGAACCCGTGAATTTCTACCATTGTTGATGTTGGTGTTCGGATTACAGACACTCCTCAAATGGTCCAAGCCTTTGTTAGGCACTATGTTCAGGTTTTCAAAGCATGGGAAGAGTCTCCTAAGTGAAAATTTGCGCTCACTGAATGCCTCTTGGTAGTTCCTTGCAAGCTTTCACTGGATCATAGAGTTGTTTGTGACAGATTGCTTACTCTAGAGGACTTATATGAAGTTGTTTCCCTTATGGCCAATGATAAAGCTCTTAGAATGGATGGCTTCCCTTACGAGTTTTACAAAGCCCTTTGGGACATGGTTGGTTAGGATCTGCTACAAGTCTACCTCGAGGCTCTCCACTCAGGATCTCTCAATGCACTTATTAACCGGGTCACATAAAGTTCATCCCTAAAGCAAGAGACCCAGAGCTCATCTGCAATTGGTGGCTGATTACCTTGCTCAATGTTTCATACAAGATCATAGCTAAGGCTTTAGCTCTTGATTTTGGCCCATCTTGCCCGTTATCATCAATCCTGAGGAGACTTGTTTCATATAGAGACGGTAAATTTTGGATAATATTTTGGCTATCTAGGAAGGTATGGAGTAAGCAAGAACCTCTAAATAGCTAATCTGTGTTTGTCAAAATTGACTTTGAAAAATCTTATGACATGATTGAATGGCATTTCATTCTAACGATGCTTGAAGCGTTGGGCTTCGGTTTAGTTTTCATCACCTCTATCAAAATGCTTTTGCAGATGCCACAACCTCTCTATCTATTAATGGTCATACTTCCGAGCAGTTTGGGCTTTTTCACTCTATTAGACAAGGTTGTCCTTTAGCGCTGCTCTTTATGTGCTATGCATGAAGGTTTTGGGTTTCTCCTTGCCCATGCTTGGGATCAAGGGCTTGTGAGGGGTATTCAACTCCCTTCTATGACTCCCCTTCAACTTGTCAATGGGCATTTTGCAAATGACTCCTTCCTCACGCTCCTAGAGGAAGAAGCAAATATCAAAAATGCCATGCAATGTTTGGACATGTATTGTTTAGCTTCAGGTTCCAGTATCTAATGGAGAAAGACCCAGTGCTTCAAGAAATATTTTCTCCCAAACCTGGTTAGCTAAATCATTATGACTGAAAATACATCTAGACGGAGAAATTTTTAAATTTCTGGGCATCCCTTTGCTTTTGATGCTGCTCCTAGTCAACTTTTGCAATATATTATTAATAAGGTTTCCTGTAAGTTGGAGTACTAGATTACTAAACCCCTTTCACTAGCAGGAAAATTTAAAATTTTCTCCAAGATATTGGCAGCCACACATGTTTATTATTCTTCGTGTTGGGTGCCAGCCTAAAGCCTCCTACAAGAAATTAGAGAAACTTCTCAAAGTTTTCGTTTGGGCTAGCTCGAAGTTTGGAAAAGGATTTTATGGAGTTTCCTAGGAATATTATTGTCTCCTTAGGGATTCTAGCTAACTTGGTCTAACCGATATATGCCGCGAGGGTCTGCGCTAGCAACCAAGTGGATCATTGGACCTTCGAAGCTTGGAAAGTGTTGATTCACAACTATATTTGTCAAGGCTCCCCTCAAGGGTGCAAAACTTGGCAAGGGATGGATTTTCATAGTCTTCTCATTCTCAAATCCCCAGTTAAGGTTGTGGGAACCTTTGTTGTTAAAGGCATATGAAAATATTTTGAGTTACTTAAACCCTTTTAATGCGGGAAGGGGATTGTTTTAGAAATGGGCTATCCATTAATGACCACAACATTTGGTGGTCTCCTCTCATCAATTGTTATGATGTTCCACTTGCCCAGTGCCTTGGGTTAATGCTCTTAAGTTGTATCATCGAGGCTTGCACATTCTTAAAGATATATTTTTTAGGTAGACCAAACTACTTCTCACTTGGTTGTTCGGGTGTGGAGCCCGATTTTGGTCTTCTTAAAGCAAAGTGTTGAAGTCTTTGGAGCTCGAACGGTTAATTTTGGAGAATTCAAGAGAATTCTACAGTCATCTGCTATGACATTGCTATGCAATCACTATGTAGTTGATGTTAATATGCTATTGACATGTTCTTAATTGGGTGTTTACATGGACTGTTTTTCCAATTGTGGGAAGTTGAAAGATCGTGACTTTCAAACTTCTAGGGTCAGCTTTAGGACTTCTTAAAAGGATTGTAATCCTATAAATAGAGGTGTTATGGTATATTGTATATATCTTGAGTGTTCAAGAGGTCTTGAGTCTTAATGATCAAGAGGTGATCAAGAGTTATCAAGGATAAGCAATTTCATGTCAATTGTGGTTTAGATGTGGTTTAACATTTTGGAATTCTGTTGTGAGTTCAAAGCGAGAGAAGACTGTGAGAGTTGTTTTACTATTGTTGATGATAAAATTTGAGTAAGTTCTGGTGTGGACGTAGCCCACATTGGGTGAACCATGTTAAATCTTGTCTTGTCTTCTTTTGTGCATTATTTATTTATGTTGTTATATTTTTGCAAGTATAATTCTGCTATATAGTTTCCTACTACTGTGGTTTGAGGAATTATTTCTACATATTTGTTCTCTAATTCCTAACAATTGGTATCAGAGCTTTGGTGGTTTTTTGCTGAAGTTGTAAATCACAGGGAGATTTTAACTTGAGTGGGAGCTATGGCGCAGATGAGGGTGGATCGAGGTTGAGAATTTCAATGGGTATAAAACTTTGGTTTGTGGAAGATGCAAATGGAGGATTACTTATATCGAAGGACCTCCATGTTCCTTTGGCTGGAAAAGTGAAGAAACCTACAACCATGTCAAATGAGGATTGGCGTTGCTTTTGGATAGAAAGGCACTCGAGGCATTATTCCTAACATCTTGATTGATTTCAACATATCGCAGAGAAGGCCATGGAAGGTCTCATGAGTGCATTGGGAAGTTATATGAAAAACCCTCTACCTCTAATAAAATATTTTTGATGAAAAATTTATTTAATATGAAGATGTCCGAGAATGATTCTATTACTGATCATTTGAATGAATTTAATACGGTTGTGAGTATGTTAAACTCGGTAAAAACCTTGATGATGAGGTTAGGGATTTGTTTTTTTTGCTCCTTACTAGATAAATTTGGGACAACTTGGTTATGGCTATAATTAATTCAATCTCTAATAACTCAAAGCTAAAGTTTGAGGATGTAATAGGTGTGATTCTAAGTGAGGAAATGCAAAGGAAGAGCATCGAAGATTATTCTACTTCTAGAAATGCTTTGACGGTGGAGAGCAGAGGGAGACAAAATAATAGAGGGAAAGGTAACCGTGGGAAGTTGAATGATCGTGGAAGGTCAAATTCCAAGAGTAAGTTAGAATGTTGGCACTATGGGAAGGTTGGTCATGCTAAGAAAGATTTTTGGGCTCTTCGGGATAAGAAGAACAAGAAGGAGGAAACTAAAGAGGTAAATTTGGCAAACAGGTGATGTTTTTCAAGATGCCTTAATTCTTTCTTTAGATAATATTGTTGAATCTTGGGTGTTAGATTCAGGGCTTCTTTCCATGCCACCCCACATAGACATTACTTTACTGATTTTGTTCAAGGTGATTTTGGACATGTATATCTTGGTGATGATGAACCATGCAACATAGTAGGGAAAGGTTGTGTTCAGGTGAAAATGTAGAATGGGAACACATGGCTACTTAAGGATGTCAAGCATGTGCCTAAGTTGAGGTGGAACTTGATATCAATGGGACAACTAGGTAGTGATGGCTGTACGGTTAGTTTTATAGTGGATTCTTGGAAGGTTACTAAGGGAGATCTTGTGGTTATAAGAGGTAAGAAAATTGGTACTTTGTATTTAACCAGTGGTGTTGATTATTACAATTTAGTTGCTACAAATGGAGATGTAACTTTTGGCACTAGAGACTTGGTCATATGAGTCATAAGGGCATACAGATTATAAAGGACAAGTTTCTGGATTAAAGGAGTTAGATTTGGACTTCTGTGAGGACTGTGTTTATGGGAAATAGAAGCGGGTGAGATTCCTCAAGGTTGGACCTACCAAGAAGGAGGGTAAGTTGGAGTTGGTGCATACATATGTATGGGGGCTAGCTAAGGTAAAATCTATTGGTGGTTCATGTTATTATGTCACTTTCATTGATGATGCAACTAGAAAAGTTTGGGTATATTACATTAGAAAGAAATATGATGTGTTTGAAACTTTCAAAAGATGGAAAGCCTTGGTTGAGAATGAAACAGGTCTCAAGTTGAAATGTCTCAGGTCAGATAATGGAGGGGAATATTACAACAATGAATTTCTTGATTACTATTTAGTAAATGGGATCTATAGGCAAAGAACGGTTCCAAATACTCCACAAGAAAATGGAGTGTCAGAGAGAATGAACAGGACAATCATGGAGCGTGCTAGGTGCATGAGGTTACATGTGGGGCTTCCACTCATGTTTTGGGTGGAAGCGGTAAGCACAACTATTTATTTGATTAACAGAGGACCCTCTATGGCCTTGGATGGAGGTATACCTGAGGAGGCTTGGTCTGGTAAGAAAATTGATTACTCATTTCTTAGAGTATTTGGATGTGAGGTATTTGTTCACATTAATAAAGATGATAGGATCAAGTTAGAGGCTAAGTCTGAGAAATGCACCTTTGTTCGATATGGTGAAGATGACTTTGGTTTCTGTGTTTGGAGTCTTAAAGACAAGAAAATATTTCGGTCTAGAGATATTGTCTTTAATGAAAAAATCATGTATAAAGATCAGTTGCAAAAAGAAAGAGGAATCAAAGAAAGAATACACAATGTTAGAGGACATTGCAGAAAGAAAGGTGTCCAAGGGACTGGTTAAGGTACAACAAGTTCTAGCACAACCAGTTCAGGTACCTACTCATCAGGAACCCCAAACTCCTGAGGTGAGACGGTCTTCTAGGGTAAGAAGGGAACATGAATGTTTTACTCCATCTTTGAATTTTTTATTTCTCACCGACAGTGGAGAGCCAAAGTGCTTTGAGGAAGTAGTGCAGGTGGATGCCAGGAAGAAATGGGAGCAGGCCATGGATGAAGAGCATAGATCTCTTATGGAAAAATAGACTTGGGATCTGGTGGAGCTACCCGAGGGCAAGAGAGCATTGCAGAACAAGTGGGTGTATAGAATCAAAGAGGAAGATGGAGGTAGGAAAAGATACAAGGCCCGGTTGGTGGTTAAGGGATTTACACAGAAGAAAGGTATAGACTTTGATGAAATTTTTTCTCCGGTTGTTAAAATGACTTCTATTAGGACTATTCTTGGTTTAGTTGTAGTAGAATACCTACACTTAGAACAGTTGGATGTGAAGACTGCATTCCTTCATGGTGAGTTCTAGGAGGAATTGTACATGTAGAAGCCACAAGGTTATGAGGTCAAAGGGAAGGAGAGGTTAGTGTGCAAATTAAAGAAGAGCTTGTATGACCTGAAACAAGCTCCACCGCGGTGGGTACATGATGTTTGATAGTTTTATACAGGAGCAGAGTTACTCCAGGTGTCACTCAGACCATTGCATGTACATCAAGAAGTTTCTTGATGGTAGTTATATTATTTTGTGCCTATATGTAGATGATATGCTTGTTGCAGGGAAGAACATGTAGGAAATAAAGGTACTTAAGAAGTAGCTAGGTGACTTCTTTGCTATGATGGATTTGGGGAAGAAAAAAAAAATCTTTGGTATGAGAATAAATCGAGCAGGGAAGGAGAGGAAGTCTGGTCACTTTAAATTATCAAAGGAGTAGAGTCCTAAGACTGAGGAGGATAGAATCTAGATGTCTAGGGTACCATACTCATCAGCAGTTGGTAGCTTGATGTATGATATGGTATGCACTAGGCTTGACATTACCCATGTAGTGGGAGTAGTGAGTAGGTTTATGAGTGATCTAGGTAGAGAGCACTAACTGGTAGTAAAGTGGATCCTTCAGTATTTGAGAGGGACCATGGGAGCAACATTGTGTTTCAATGGATTAGACACTAAATTACATGGCTATGTAGATTTAGACATGGCAGAGATTTGGACAACATGAGGAGCATGACAGGTTATGTATTTGATTGGTGATACAAATAAAGTGAGCTGGATTTATCGGTTATAAAAGGTTATGGCTTTGCTAATCATGAGGTTGAGTATGTTGCTTCCACATGAGGCAAGCAAGGAGATGATTTGGCTATAGCAATTGCTTGATGAGTTTTTCATAAGCAAGAAGTTAGGAGACTACATAGTAATAGTCGAGTGCTATTCATTTGGTGAAGAACTCCACTTTCCACTCTAGGACGAAGCACATTTAATGAGATATCATTTCATCAGGGTAGCTTTGGAAGAAGATAAGTTGAAGCTGAAAAAGAGTCATACTAGTTAGAATCTTGCAGATATGTTGAACAAGGTGGTCACAAGGGAGAAGTTGAAGTTGTGTTTAACTTTTATTGGCCTTCATGGTTGATAATGAAGGTTTAAAAACTTTTCTTAGTGGAAATAGTCTCCAAGTGGGAGATTATTGGGGTGTGGAGCCTATTTTTGGTCTTCTTGAATCAATATTGAAGTGCTAGAGCTCGAACGGTTAAGTTTGAATACTTTAGGAGCATTCTATAGTAATATTCGTGATGTTGCTTTGTAGTAGTTGTGATGTTGTTAATATGTTGTTAATTGGCTGTTAATGTCGGGACTATTTTTCCAGCGTGGGAAGTTGAAAGATCGCGACTTTCAAACTTCTAGGGTCAGCTTTAGGAGTTCTTAAAAGGATTGTAATCCTATAAATAGAGTTTTAGGGTATATTATAGATATCTTGAGTGTTCAAGAGGTCCTGGAGTCTTAATGATCAAGAGGTGATCAAGAGTGATCAAGGATAAGAAATTGGGTGTCAATTGTGGTTTAGATGTGGTTTGGCATCTTTGGAATTCTGTTGTGAGTTCAAAAATGAGAGAAGAATATGAGAGTTGTTTTACTCTTGTTGATGAGAAAATTTGAGAAAGTTCTTGGTGGACGTAGCCCACATTGGGTGAACCACATTAAATCTTGTATTGTCTTCTTTTGTGCATTATTTATTTATGTTGTTATATTTCTACAAGTATAATTCTGCTATATAGTTTCCTACTATTGTGGTTTGAGGAATTGTTTTCGTATATTTGTTCTCTAATTCTTAACATTGGACTCAAGCTAAAGCCAAGTTTCAGATTGCTTCAAATGATAGAGAGTCTTATTAGGAAGTTCTTGATTCCATTCCTGAGATGCTTCACAAAGTTGGTGTCGTCTCTCTCAAGCCTTGGTGGAAGGATTGGAAATAGTTTCACGATACCCCTTTTGAAATTACTCCCTAAGAAAAGGTTATGCTATACTCACCCCCAGGCTACCAATGGTGGCCTTGCTTAACTCTAGATGGTCCATCAATTCTAGATGGTCATCCTGGGAAGCTATATTTCATACCGTTTGGAAATCCATCCTTTAGCCCAAGCTAGCTGTTTTGCTTGGTGTCTGCTTTATGAAGGCCTCCCTCTTGGGCGTAGATTATCTCATTACGGGATTACTCCTTGGATTTTCCCTTTTTGTGGGCACATTGAGATGTTCATACATCTGTTTTAGTACTTCCCAAAAGCTCAAGCTATTTGGGCTTGGATCCACAATTTCTTTCGGTCGTTTAGACCAACTCCATTTCTTTGGAAACATGCTTTGCTGGGGGATTCTATTTCCATTCCCCATGCTTTTGCACAAGTGTGGCATAATTTTAGAGTGGAGATCCTTTTTTTATATGGAAAGAATGCAATTCTATTGGTTTTTCTTATCTCGAATGTGTTCTTACAGATCCAGGACCAAGCCCACAAGGTGGAGCTAGAAGTGCAGCACCTTTAGAACCTTCTAGATCATTGGGCCAACACTCCTTGCATTATGGCACTAGAACCCCCTACCTCCCCTTCTGGGAGTATTCATTTAAGAGGACTTTGTGGCGAGGCGATCGGTTTTCTTGTGCTCATCATCATCGCTCTTCCAGGTGGAAACCTGAGCATCAATGAAGCCCTGTCAATCGCGGTGTTTGGGGTTCCCCACATCATTCTGCGTAACACAGTGGTTGGGGTTATCACCACCACTCCTCACCTCCTATGTAGTGGGATGGGTGGGATTCTGGAAAAGTTCCCTATTTATCTCTTTCAATTTCTCCTAATCAGTAGGACAACAAAGATGAAGAAATTGCTTCAGGCTGGCCACCCCTTCCAGATGGAAACAATCTTCTTGGTAGTAACTTGGAGGATAAGGGGCCTCCACCGCCCCCTACCTCTATGTTTGTTGTGGTGGCCTAGTTTTTTTTCCTTTTGTTTTTCCTTTTTTTTTCTATTTTTTTTCTATGTTTGTTGTTTCCCTTGGGCCGATACATTAGTCTCCAGCAGCCGCCACTAGTTTGATCGTGGGGTGTGCCCTTTACCACCCATATTTTTTTGTGGATAGACTGTAATATTTCACTAAATATATTTCATCAAAAAAATAGTGGATTTAGTGGGGTCGACCCATGAATCTCACACCTCAATAATTTTTCACTACCCATTTAAGCACTCAATGCGTTATGCATATTATTTGAAACAAATTGTACATAAAGTAGTCAATATCGACTCACCTTTGAAACTAACAAACGGTAGTCGACTTGGCTTAATTGAAGGAGGTCCATGTGGCAATGTCGAGTTGGATAGTTGTTTAGGGATGGAATATTTAGGGTTATCTCGATAAAAATGCATCCGAATAATGTCATTTGAGACGCCTTTGCATTTTTATCAACCGCCTTCTATTGACTTTGATTTTATTAGTTATACAACGCCATGTGACTTTTATTGTGCAAGTCACAATTGAGAAATCCTTTACCGTCACTTATTATTATTTTCCTCTATTTTTTCTTTGCACGCGATGCAAAGAGGAGAGATGTTGATAGACCAATACACATGTTTTGTATTTATGTGTAGGTTGCATCTTGAATGGAGGTCATCTTCAATGGAGAATAAATGCACTTAAATTGGTCTCCATTTATTTCTTATGATGCCTATATTTCTACCCTTGATGGATAATTTTAATTTATTTTTAATTATTGTATATGTATTATATCTAGAAACAAATTTTTTTGGTCAAAGAGAACCAATACAAAAACATTTGCTTTTCGTTTACCTAGAGATTGCATAGGAGGTTGTGAGACCGCATGGAGTTGGGAAGCTGCAAGAGGTAGCACTGGCTCTCCAATGAAGCAATTTTCTTCTCCAATTATTTTCCTTCCTCTGCAATCTTTCTCCAACCTTGTCAGGAGCTTCAACCATCTCTGGTTCTAAATGTAATTTCACAAACAGGGACAGAAGCCTGTATATTTTAGTAATCATCAAAATCAAATTACAAAAGATGTGCTATAATATTTATACATATTGGACAACAATATACAAACAAATAAATGGGTTGCACATGTACAACCATGAACCAATACAAATAATAGTATTGTTAAAACAATACAACAACTCTCGTATGTTGAATAAAACAAAATAGATGGTTATAATTAAATATAACCATATAACAATTAATAAATAAACAAACTAATTATGATTATGGTTTTTAGACTTATGCTTGTGTTTGTAAGATCATAGACTCCCATGATGTTATTTTGATTATCTAGAAAATTGTATAAAGGACTTTTTATATGTGATGATGATATTGTTTATGGTATTTTGTTTTGTCATGCATTTATTAGATGTTGATAAATGGACTTAGAATGTTTTGATTGAATTTGTTTGAAAATGTGACAATTTTAAATCAAGGAGTATAATTAAATTAAATGAAGTAAAAGTGAAAATAATGCCTCTCTATAAATATTATATGTATACAAAATGGGTTTACGATAATACTTTACACTAGTAGCCTTTCAAGATGTTAAATAAGACCGTTAATGGACCCAAAATGAATTTTTTCTATGATAATGGACAAAGTAGGCATCGGGTGTATGTCATTATGGGGGAAAATATTCTCCTCTTCAATGGGTTTATAGATAATTGATACCCCATCATTTGTAATATTTTGAAGAAAACTGATCAATGCAGGAATTTTTCTTATGATGGGAAAGTTGATCGATGCAGGAATATTTTATGGATGCTCTTTATTTTGGTAGTATTTTTAAGGTTGATCAAAGAGATAAGCCCTATCTATGAGTAGCCATTGCGTGAGGGTATGCTCTACGTTTATTTTTTATTTTGATATTTTTTGAATGGCCATCCTTCGTGGGATCGGTCCATGATTTTGATAGGTAGCTGTCTTTTGAGAGAGTAGTCTACTTTTTGATAATTTATATTTTGTAAATAGTTGTCCTTCGAGGGATTAGTCTATTTAAGCATCCAATGAGTTTATTTGATTTTGTTAAGTCAAGGACAAAAATCCCTAATAATTTTTTTAGGAGGGGATAGATGCATAACTTGACCTATAGCAACATTGCCCTGGTCATGATACTGATAAATAGGTGTAGTGATTGTGAGAAACTTGTTCAAATAAAGTCGTTATTTAATAATGGAAGAATAATATTTGATTAAAATTGGTGTCATTGTGATCAATCATTTAACAATAGAAAGGCCGCAAGTGCAAAGCATTTAAGGGTTCAACCTCAAGTTTCCCATCGAGAGATGGGATACAATATACTCTTACCCCATACTTGTGTGTGATAATTTAAGGACCAATCCGATTGAGGGAAAAAATTCCACATTTAGTCCACTTGATTTAGTTTTTTTTTTTTTTTTTTAAGAACAAGATCACTAATTTTAAAGTCACGTTCTCTAACATGTTTTTTATATGCTCTACTGATGCATGGTTGATAAACCTGATGATGTTAAAGATATGTTAGATTTTTTTAATCTAATAATTCTAGTTGTGTTATACGGTCTTAGCGATATTCTTTGTCAGGGATGAAATCCTTTAGAGATACATGAAGTGATGGGATTTGAATTTTGAGGGGTATAATAGATTTGGATCCATAAATGAGTGAATAAGGTGTAGCACCGGTGGGTGTGCAAATGCTAGTTTGATAAGCCCATAGGGAAAATGGGATTTGGATGTGTCAGTTCCTACTTACATCATTTACAATTTTCATGAGGATTTTATTGAGTGTTTTATTAGAGGCCTCAACTTGTCCATTTTCTTGAGGATAGTATGGTGAAGAAAAGCTAAGTTTGATGTTGAATGTATCATAGATATTTTTAACCTCCTTATTTTTAAAGGATTTCCCACTATTTATGATTAGCTTATGCAAGATGCCAAAATGACATATAATATTTTGATATATGAAATTGACAATGGGTCCATATTTTTTTAAGGTTAAAGGAATTTCTTCAACCCATTTAGTGAAGTATTCAGTTTTAGTGATATTTTGGGATGATTTTGGATTTATTACACCAATTAGGTCTAACCCTCATTGAGAGAAAGGTCATAGGTCCTGAGCAGGTTGTAGCGATTGACTAGGAATGTGAATGAGATCATAATGGAGTTAGAATTTGATGCATTTATTAACATATTTACAACAATATTTTTCGATAGTACGCCACTAATATCCTAGCCATATGATGTGTTTAAAATGACATTACCACTTAAATGATTTCCACATATGCCATTATGGACCTCTTCAATTATTTCGGTTGATTTGTGTGTTTAAGGATATCGCAATAATATATCATTGAAATTATGCTTGTAAAGGATATCTCTTATGATGAAAAATTGAGTGACACGTTGAAGGTATGATTGCTTAGTGCTTTGTGATAGATTCGATGGAATTTTGGATTCAGTGAGATGATTGTATATCTGACTATACCATAGATCCGATGGATTTTTGTCAATGATGTTAATGGAAGGTAGCTCATTTTCATGTGAAGGATGATCCAAGTGTTGAACAACTACAGACATCCATCCTGGTTTTAATTTTTGAATTTTTTGTTTCAAAAGGGACGAACGACCTAAGGGAAGCCATAGTGTCTGTAAACCTATTAGAAGATCATGTAGTGTCTTAAATAGTGTAATGATCGAATGCTACAATGAGAAAATTGAAAATAACTTTATATTTTTGAAGTATTTCATTTTTACATTAATATTCTCCTTTGACTTGACTGATGACAAGTTGTGAGTCTCCATAGATTTCCAGGATTCGGATTCCTAAGAGAATAGTATTTTTAAGCCCATTATTAAGGCTTTATATTCTTCCATGTTATTGGTACACTCAAAATAAATTTTGAATGAAAACAGAATGGGAAATTTCGAGTGGGATGATAATGAAACTAACTCCTTATCCCTCTTGGCATTTAGCACCATCAAAGAAGAGGTTCATTTTAGTAGGGATGAAATCTGATTCATAGTTTTGGATTCATTGATGTTATTGATGGACTCATCAGGAAAGCATTCATACGGTGGTTGAATATCTAGAATAGGTGCTTCATCGATTTGATCTGTAATGGTTTGACCCTTAATGGATTTTTGCATAATAATTTCAAGATCAAATTCAATCATGAACATAATCAATTGGGTTATGCATTCATTGTGATAGGGTTTAACATGCATGGCTTTAAGTGGATTGAAACGAGTGACTACATATGTTTTTATTAAGTATATAATGTCGAAGTTTGGCAATAGCAAAATACAATGAATAAAAAAGTTTTTCGTCTTGAGTGTAATGCGTCTTGTATTCATGAAGTGTGTGACTAATGTAGTATATGAATTTATCATGGCCTTGACCATCACAATGGGAAAACATGGCTCCTAGGGCATGTTCTGAAGTGGATATGTATAAATAAAATGGATCCCCTTCATGAGGGAGAGTAATCATAGGTGGTGATAAAAATATTGTTTGAATTCATTGAAAAATTTATGAAAATCATAATCCTAATGAAATTTTATGCTCTTATGGAGCAAGTGGTGAAACGGTTGATAGCGGTCAAAAATTTGGGATATGAAGTGTCAAATGGACTTTAACTTACCTTGAAGGTTTTGTAACTACTTAAGGTTTAAAGGTGGAGGCATCTCAATGATTGATCTAACCTTTTTGGTATCAAATTCAATTCCTTGAAGAGATATATTGAATCCAAAAAAATTTCTAGTAAGGACACCAAAGACACTTAACAGGGTTAAGAAAAAGATAGAATTGGATAAGATGAGAGAATATTGATTCAAGAACATCGAGATTATTTTTGCATAATTTAGACTTTCCTAAGAGGTCATCAACATAGTAATCAACAATTTTTTGGATAAGGTCATGAAATATATATGTCAAGGCATGTTAATATGTTGTCCCTACATTTGTAAGCCCAAATGGCATGACACGGTAGCAAAAGGTTTCCCAAGGGGTAATGAAAGAGGTTTGTATGTTAATTTTTAGGAGTAATGAGATTTTGGTTATAACAAGAAAAACCATCCATATGGGAAAGAATTTCATGTCTCACGGTTAGGTCAACAAGCTTATCTATGTTCGAGATAGGGAAATCATCTTTTGGACAAGAAATATTGAGATCCCTAGAATCAGTGCAGATGCATATCTTGCCCAAGGCTTTACTTGTAGGGAAAATATTAGAAACCCATTAAATATAATCAATGGGTATGATAAAGTTGGCAGATAGAAGGCATTGCAACTCTTCCTTAACAAGGAGAGATTTACAAGAGTGAATTTTGTGGAGTTGTTTTATGACTTGCTTAGCATCAAGGTATGTGACTATGTTGTGTACGACAATGTTGGAGTCAATCCCAGGTATATCTCTATATGACTAGGTGAAGGATTGATGATATTTTGTTAAGAATGTTTTGAAATCATTTAATTCTTGTTGACTTAAATATTGATTGACCTTAACTATATGGGGATCCTTTGGGGTACCTAGGTTGATGTCAAGGGTGTATTCATTGAGAAGAGGTCATGTTTTGGATGGTAGAGACTTCTAAAGATAGCAGTCCTTAGCTCCCATGTGAGAAAGAATATCATGGTCATCTTGACATTGAAGGATATCTATAGAGGGTAAATATTCTTCAACCATTTATAGCCAAACAAGAGGAAATGATTCAGTAAAGTGCCTAGATTGATAAGTGAGTGGTCCTAACAATACAACATTGATTAAAAAAATAGTTGGGATGGGTACAATTTCATCTATGCCCATGGGATCTTTAGGGTTTATTTATGATGTCATTTCTAGTTTAGAAATGGTTATGAACGTAAATTTTTTTGATATGGTGGCTTCACACACATCTGCGAGGTAAAGATTTTATAACCTACTCTACTTTTAATGTGAGATTTTAGGGTGCATAGGACATGTTGATCATGATATCCAAGTTCATAACGTTTGAGGCCAAAACCTTTCCACGTGCAACCATGAAGGTACATTCGAGTGAAGTTTGGATTGTCAAGGGATTTAAAATTTAATGTGAATGGCATGACATGATACATGTTAATAGGATGGGATGATGGATTATCAATTCTCACGCCCTAAATAAGTTTTCTCTTGAGATAGGATGGGCCATAGAAGATAACATCTCCAACATTGAGGTCATACATGGTCTATTTTTCAGGGTGACCATAGCTTTTGGTGAAGGGATGGAGTTGAGCACGACGAGAAGATATTCCCCAAGAGTAAGATGCTTCATAGATTTAGTGAAAGAGTAATTATCTAGTAACTCTGAAGAAGATATCGATGTGCTATTAGATGCTTGATAAGATGACTCAGATTGTGGTTTTAGGTACAAGTACGTCATTTGGGTGGTACATCATGTAATAGTCAGTGAATGGATTTGGATCAACAAGAAAAATGTAGGTCCTGTTTGTTTTGTTCGTATTTAAGACAATGATGGAGATTGGAAGGAACATAACACATGGTGCGTACATAAGGGTGTCCTAGTAACATGTTGTATTGAAAATCTTCTTCTATAATGTAGAATATTTATGGTAAGTTTTGACACCAACTTTGAGTGGTAGGATAATGGGACTTAACGTGGGTCCGATAGTGTTATTGAAAGATCACAACATGACTAGAGTTTGAGCAACAACCATGTTGGGTAACTTAATTTGGTCAAAGGTGAGAGAGGATATGATATTAATGGTTGTACCACTATCAATCATGACTCTTTTGATAGAGATATCATTGATCTGAGTGGTAATGAAGAGTGGTAATTCATGATCTTCTGTCTAAGAGAAGGAATTTCAGATGGTTCGAATGATATGGAGGTGGATTCTTTAAGAGTGCCCACAAAGTTTTTGAATGGGACCGAGTCATTAGTTGGTATAGTGATGGATTGAAGGGCTTCTATCATGGCATGTTTATGACTAGGTGATGTTTGAATAAGCTCATAAAGTGACATTTGGATAGAAGATTGGTATAATTATTTAACAATGAATTTTTGTATTGTAGTAGAAAGAGGTGTTCATTGTTTGTATAGAAATTTTGGATTTTAATGATGATGTTTGATTGGATTCTTCAAGAGCTAAGGAAATGGACACCTTAGGCTTATTAGGTGGAGCTGATAGCTCAAGAGGTGGAGGTATGGTGATTGAAGTTTCATCTTTATTAGACTCAAAAGATCCTTTATCATCATCCTGCAAGAAAGTGGTGATGTGGATGACATCAACTTGGTGATTTAACTATTCAGGATGAATTATTTTGGTGAATTCAATGTTAATTTTGATGATGTATTTTACTCGAGAAGGAACAAAGAGTGAACTACCAATATTCTGAACTTTCTAATGAAAGGATCTGCAATCTTCTATGGAGTGGCCTCGTGTTCTATGGTAATCAAAAAAGGCATTAAAGTCATACCAGGAAGGTTTCCATCCATGATGGTCTGATGGCTTGGGGGTGGTAATGTGATGAGTGAATTTTGTAATAAGTCATCCAAGATGGTGGCGTAATTCCCTTTAGGCCCAAACGTGGATGGTAATAAGGATGATATTTTATATCTCTTGAGGATAAACGAGATAGGTTGTTTAGTTGTGGGTTGTTTATTTTTCTTGGTCTCGGAGGATTTTTTAGTACTTACGATAATTGGAGGACAGGAGTTTTTATAAGTGGTGGCTGCAAAGGATAAAATAATTGTGTAGGAAATGAAGGGTGAGGGTCGATGTAGATTCCCAATGTAGAAAGATAGATGTAAAATACGAGACTCATGGTGGGAGCTTGATGTATGGGTTTTCTTGTATTATAAAAAGGTGATTAACCGACATGATGGAGGAAGGATCACATAGGGGACTCTGATCGGAAAGGACATAATGGGAGTTTTAGGATCTTGAATCTGTTTCTATTCTATTAGGAGATCTTATAGACCTTATTTTTACATGACAAGAGGGTCTCCAAAAGTAGACATACCCTTTGGATGAAAATATGGATTAAAATATGGAGGGCCATGGAAATGATATGTTTCATCTTAATAAGGACTTATAAAGACCTAAATGACACCCTATTTGTTAGGCCCTTTTGAATTTTTGGATGGACTATGTGTATTTGTTAAGGTCGATGTTAATGAAGGAGGAGGAGTGTGGATGGTGTATTCTAGATGATTTGTATATTTTTGAGTGTTTGTTTTTGTAGATTGAGGATAACTATGTTCCATGGTTAGCTTAAGAGGAGGTGGTTTTGCTAAGAATGTTTCAATTGGTATGATAATTATATTTACAAATCTAGATGCTGGTGGAAATGTGACTGCATGTACTAGATTATGTGGGTATAGGATCAATAGTAGTATGTAATGAGAGTATAGGAATAGTTTTAGTAACAATTTGGTGGGTCAATAATTTTAATCTTGTTAGATTCTGGTGTTGGTTTCGTGGGTGTTGATTTATTAAGTGACAAGTATACATAAAGGGTTTGAGTGATGGTTGCAATAGAGGGATACTATGTAGTCATAACTTTAGGCTCTTTGATTGCTAGTGTTGATTCTGTAGATTTTTTTTCATTAGGTGATAAGGTGAATTTGGGATAGGATCAATATTTGTTATTATAGTAATGGTGTGGAAAAAATTTATTTGCGAGTTTATCGAGAAGATGAAGGGTGATTCAAAAATGTTGTTTAAATATGTCGAGACTTTTATTTAGAGGTGTGTTTGGATTGTCTAAGTGAAGGTCACCTTTTTCAATCAAATATTGAAGCACATTGTGAAAAGGGAAACACGTTTCAATGTCATGCTCGTTGAACCTATGGTATTTATAGTAATCATTATCCCGATACCAAATGGGTTTTAATAATGATATATCAATGTGTTGAATGGGTGGAAGTGATATTATGTTGGAGGTAAGTAATTTTTCAAAACTATGCCATAGGTATACTGTTATGGGTGTATAGTTGTGTTGTTGATGAATACATTTAGGAGTAGGTATTTCTTTGGGAATAGACTTAACCACGATTGTGTTGGTGGTATTTTGGAATTATATTAATTAAGTGTTTACTTGGATGGGAAATATGCTTTAGGTTTATTAGGAAGAAGCTTTACCCAACCATCCTCTAAAGATCGTAATTCCAATTTAAGGGCCATGGAAAATCTGTTGTTGCAAATCAAAGTAGCACCCCCCGGATGTTGATCGATTTCTAGTTTGATCACCCTATGCATCCAAAGTGTGATTGCACAACATTGAATCCTCTTCCCAAGTGTGGGACTTACAAAATGGAAGAGGAATATCTACTCTAAATTCCAAGGAGATAGAGATAGAAAATGCAAAAAGAAAGAACTAATGCTAATAGATGATGCACCAAAGGAGTTGTAGACACCTGATGCTGCATGAAATACACAATCCACAAAGAAACATAGCACAAAACATGCACAAATGCTCAAAATGTAATGAAATATCAAGAAATCAATGATAGATATATGAAAGGATTGAGGGATTTTAATCACAAAACATATATCAACATCTCAGATCCAATACAGTACATTACAGTGATCCAGAGGCAAGAAAAGGTGCTGCATTACATGGAAAGGTAAAATTTCTTCACAAATTCTACCACTGAGGAAGAAAAAGGAAGTTACAGAGCTAAAAAAGTGTCTCCCTTTGCAAAATGAACTCATTCTGACTTTTACAGTGCAAACCACGACCCCAGAGAGAGAAACATGGGAAAACATGCAAGGGGTTCAACCATTGACCAAAATGCCATCAAAACAGCATGGGTGCCCTGACAGACCCATTCCCTAACATTTTTAACCATGCTGGGAGAGAATGTGAGCCATTCTTCATTAAAACGGTGGTTGAAACGTCATTTCTTGTCCATGACCATGTGCCAGAGGTGTTTCTTGATTTTATCTCTCCAAAATCCACCAAAATTAAAAATAACCCTAGAATCTTGTAGATAATTTTACCAGCTTTCCATTGATATAAAGAACGTGAAAAACCGAGCTCTGGATCGAAAGATATGGCGATTTGAAGTTTTAGGGCAAAATAGGGCCAAATCGGGTCGGTGGGAATTTTTTTGAATTTTTACCTTTTTGGTCATTTGGAAAATTTTCTAAAATTTCCCCACACTCTGCCAC
Source organism: Taxus wallichiana var. yunnanensis (assembly GCA_018340775.1). Taxonomy (NCBI): domain Eukaryota; kingdom Viridiplantae; phylum Streptophyta; class Pinopsida; order Cupressales; family Taxaceae; genus Taxus; species Taxus wallichiana. The sequence continues at coordinate 628,411,229 of CM031239.1, forward strand.
TCTAGGTGCCACGTGGTGGCATCTCATTGGCCATGGGTCTTTCAGGGGAATTTTTTTCCAAAAACTCCACCGAGCCATAACATCAAAAATACATGGAGTTAGGAGGAAAATTTACTTTTCTAGAAAGCTGAGAAAGAGCTCTATCCAATGGTGCCATTTCCAGAAGGTTTTGAGTGCTTGAAAAGAAAAATTTTGTGACTGAGGAAAAATAGAGGGAATAATGAGAGGAGTTAGCCACAAAATGAGCAAGGGGGCACATTTTGGATAACAATTTTGGCGACTCAGAGGGGTCATCGGCCTACTGGATGAAGTTACCAGTTGCCTGAAGCAATCCATTGGGCATGGAGTCATGAGTTGTAGCCTGCAAACTGATCTGAACTTTGAAAACCTCCTCTCTGAGCCACTTGGAAACCCACTGAAATGGACTGTGCAAGAGCAAAACCAGCACCACAAAAACTATGTACAAAACTAAAAGTCATACATGCTCCAAAATGGAACATGCAAAGTGTGCACAAGCACTTATTTTACTGAAAGAAAAACTACCTATCCTACTCTAACTAGAAGCAAAAGTGGGCTAAAAAAACCCTACAACTAGTTGGGAGAAATAGCTTCCCTTTCTCAAAAGTTACAACCATGCAACTGATTTGGCACTGAACATGGCTGATTGGATGAGTGGAAAATCAACAAGAAGCTGGTATTCTACCCAAATCATCAAGGTGTCAACTTAAAACAAATCCAATACCTCTTTTAGTTTCTCTGCATTTGGATTGAAGAGGTATGACAGCTGATCCTTGGTACTTTATAGCTCACCCTCATGATTAGAAGCAAGCATGACTGGTTGTGACTTCTCCTTTGAATCCAATGAAGTCAAATACCTTATTGGGCAAGTTCAGATCAGTTTGCAGGCTACAACTCATGACTCCATGCCCAATGGATTGCTTCAGGCAACTGGTAACTTCATCCAGTAGGCAGATGACCCCTCTGAGTCGCCGAAATTGTTATCCAAAATGTGCCCCCCTGCTCATTTTGTGGCTAACTCCTCTCATTATTCCCTCTATTTTTCCTCAGTCACAAAATTTTTCTTTTCAAGCACTCAAAACCTTCTGGAAATGGCACCATTGGATAGAGCTCTTTCTCAGCTTTCTAGAAAGGTAAAGTTTTCCTCCTAACTCCATGTATTTTTGATGTTATGGCTCGGTGGAGTTTTTTGGAAAAAAATTCCCCTGAAAGACCCATGGCCAATGAGATGCCACCACGTGGCACCTAGAGTGGCAGAGTGAGGGGAAATTTCAGAAAATTTTCCAAATGACCAAAAAGGTAAAAATTCAAAAAAAATTCCAACCGACCCGATTCGGCCCTATTTTGCCCTAAAACTTCAAATCGCCATATCTTTTGATCCAGAGCTCGGTTTTTCACGTTCTTTATATCAATGGAAAGCTGGTAAAATTATCTACAAGATTCTAGGGTTATTTTTAATTTTGGTGGATTTTGAAGAGATTAAATCAAGAAACACCTCTTACACATGGTCATGGACAGAAATGACGTTTCAACCGCCGTTTTTAATGAAGAATGGCTCACATGCTCCAAAATGGAACATGCAAAGTGTGCACAAGCACTTATTTTACTGAAAGAAAAACTACCTATCCTACTCTAACTAGAAGCAAAAGTGGGCTAAAAAAACCCTACAACTGGTTGGGAGAAATAGCTTCCCTTTTCTCAAAAGTTACAACCATGCAACTGATTTGGCACTGAACATGGCTGATTGGATGAGTGGAAAATCAACAAGAAGCTGGTATTCTACCCAAATCATCAAGGTGTCAACTTAAAACAAATCCAATACCTCTTTTAGTTTCTCTGCATTTGGATTGAAGAGGTATGACACTGATCCTTGGTACTTTATAGCTCACCCTCATGCTTAGAAGCAAGCATGATTGGTTGTGACTTCTCCTTTGAATCCAATGAAGTCAAATACCTTATTGGGCAAGGTATGATCCGTTTGATATGCCCATAGCTCTGATTTTCAACTCCAAAAATGGAGTCTTCTTTTAGACCTTCTTGGGTGGGTGATGTGGAAGCAATGGTAGGACTTTTCTTCCCTTTCTCTTCCTCCAATGAAGAACATGAAAGATTAAAATCTTCCAATCTTAGTTCCAAAGAGTTGCTATAAGATGTAGGCTGCTGCAAATGAATGCTCTCCTTCATGATAGTAGGCTCAAGTATTTGGGACGTGGAAGATGAAAGAAGGAATGGTGGAAACTCAACTGGTTCTTCTTTATCAAAACAGTCCTCCAAATCTGACAGATACACTACCTCATGGTTGTCCTGCTGCAAATGCTCAACTTCCTCCATGGTGTCCTCTTGATCTGTAACTTGATCATCATGGTTTCTTTCATCCTCCAACATTGAGTTTGAGAGATCAAACTCTTCTTCAACACTAGAACTTGAGAGAGATGAAGTAGAAAGAAGAACTAAAGGTTCTCCTATAGCTTGCTTTGTGCTCAAAGCCCTTGGATCTGTAATTTTCTCCTCCACAACTAGAATTTGCTCCTCTTCTTTTGGATTTGGAGCAGCTTCTTCCTCCTCTACTACTTGAAGACAATCCTTCTCTTGATAGAACTCTTCCTCTAGCATGAAGTTTGTCAAGTCAAACTCTTCAATCTGCTGCTCTAGAGGACAAGTTGGGACTGCAAGATCTTCTTCTGAGCTTTCTTCCTCTATGGCTGATTGTGCAACTTGAATTGAATCAACATTCCCTTCAAATAGAGTGCCAACATGGACACTACTTTCTAAGCAAACTGACTACTGCTCTGCTTCTTCTTTTTTTCTTCTTCTACTGCCACAAAATCAGTCTTAACCACCACCTGTTCTCCAACTCCAACCTCTTCTGAAGGCTTAACCATCAAGGGGATCTTTTTCATCCCAAATTTAAGAGCCCAACTCTTCAGACTTTGAATTTCTTTATCTTTGTTTGGATTTTCTTTTTGTTGCTATTTTCCTTGACTGGCATTCTGATTTTTATCCTCCCAACATGGATTTGGGAATGCAAGAGGAGAAGTGGATTGTAACTCAATTGATTTGGCAATTTTTGTGGTGGTGGAGGAGGTAGAAACTCTTGTTTATTTGGAGGAGAGGGTATTTCTGTTAGCTCTTGTGGAGGGGATGACTGTTTGGAAGGAAAGGGGAAAGAAGAATTGAGGTGTGGTGGGAGACTAGGGAATGGAGAAATGGAATTAACTCCTGGGGCAGCATTGACTGGATTTAGAATTTGAAATTCCAAATGAGATGATGCTGCTTGAGTAATGGGAAGAGAAAAACCAGATGATGGTGTAGAACTTACCCATTGACGAGGTTGTTCAACACCAAGTGTATAGGCCTCTATTTTTGTTGTCCATTGTGTAAGTTGGGGCAGTATCTCCATCATGAAGTCCAGCTTCTCCTGAGGGCTGAAGTGTCTTGGAAAAGGGCCTCCCCATGGACAAGGAGTCCTGCAACCAATTCTGAAAGCTTTCATTTGAGTTGTTTCTCTTGATTGCACCATCTTTGCCTCCATCTTTTGGATTTGTTCCAGCAGATCTGCATTTTCTTCTTGACTGCCCTCACAACTAGCATACCCTTGTGCTTGACATGCTTCATATCCAAACTAACTTTGGCACTACTGCTCATATGGGTAGACATGCTGATTTTGAATTTGATCAAAATGCTGATTTGGAGGATTTGTAAAACATGTTGGAGGTGTGATATACTGCTATTGTAAATGTGAATTCCATGATGGAAATGAATTCATGATTGCACAACTTCATGGAATGGAAAAGAATGAAAATGATGGAAATAATAATGGATGGAAATGAATGGAAAACAGGTCTGTAACTTAGAGAATGAGTTGTTTACCAGATGGAGTCACCAGATGTGCTTTTGAAAGTGCTTCCAAAAGGCTGAATCTTTAATAGGAACACACCAACCTATCAAATATAAAGTGGAAGACCTCTAAGGTCCCACCGGTGTGCCAAAACTGTTGTTGCAAATCAGCAGCACCCCCTGGATGTTGATCAGATTTCTAGTTTGATCACCCTATGCATCTAGTGTGATTGCACAACATTGAATCCTCTTCCCAAGTGTGGGACTTGTAAAATGGAAGAGGAATCTCTAGATTAGAGGCTGGTTCCTCAACTCCTCTGATCAGTTATTTCACTTGCATAATTGCAGAGGTTTAAACTCCTAAATCTACTCTAAATTCCAAGGAGACAGAGATAGAAAATGCAAAAATAAAGAACTAATGCTAATAGGTGATGCACCAAAGGAGTTGTAGACACCTGATGCTACATGAAATACACAATCCACAAGGAAACATAGCACAAAACATGCACAAATGCTCAAAATGTAATGAAAGATCAAGAAAGCAATGATAGATATATGAAAGGATTGAGGGATTTTAATCACAAAACATATATCAACATCTCAGATCCAATACAGTACATTACAGTGATCCAGAGGCAAGAAAAGGTGCTGCATTACATGGAAAGGTAAAATTTCTTCACAAATTCTACCAAGGAGGAAGAAAAAGGAAGTTGCAGAGCTGAAAAAGTGTCTCTCCTTTGCAAAATGAACTCATTCGGCTTTTACAGTGCAAACCATGACCCCAAGAGAGAGAAATGTGGGAAAACATGCAAGGGGTTCAACCATTGACCAAAATTCCATCAAAACAGCATGGGTGCCCTGACAGACCCATTCCCTGACATTTTTAACCATGCTGGGAGAGAATGCGAGCCATTCTTCATTAAAAATGGTGGTTGAAATGTCATTTCTGTCCATGACCATGTGCCAGAGGTGTTTCTTGATTTTATCTCTCCAAACTCCACCAAAATGCAAAAATAACCCCAGAATCTTGTAGAGAATTTTACCAGCTTTCCATTGATATAAAGAACGTGAAAAACCAAGCTTTGGATCGAAAGATATGGCGATTTGAAGTTTTAGGGCAAAATAGGGCCGAATCGGGTCGGTTGGAATTTTTTAAAAATTTTTACCTTTTTGGTCATTTGGAAAATTTTCCAAAATTTCCCTGCACTCTGCCACTCTAGGTGCCACGTGGCAGCATCTCATTGGCCGTGGGCCTTTCAGAGGAATTTTTTCCAAAAAACTCCGCCGAGCCATAACATCAAAAATACATGGAGTTAGGAGGAAAACTTTACCTTTCTGGAAAGATGAGAAAGAGCTCTATCCAATGGTGCCATTTCCAGAAGGTTTTGAGTGCTTGAAAAGCAAAATTTTGTGACTGAGGCACAAGAGAGGGAAGAATGAGAGGGTTAGCCACAAAATGAGCAAGGGGGCACATTTTGGATAACAAAATCCTCATTGAAATTTTGGAATGATTGAATCTACAAAGTGGACAAATATTTTTGACACATGTGTGATAGAATATTTCAATTAATTCTAGCTATGGTAGCACAAAGGATATTTGATTGCTAATGGCCCTCTAATAGGCAAAAAAATTGGGGATGGAATCATCTTCAAATTTTCTAATGGCATATAGGTCATTGATGGTGACCTTATGGGCTATGTTGATGGAAAATTGATCTAAGAAAAGTTGTGCAAGTTGTGCAAAATAAAAAAGGGAATGTTGTAGAATGTTTTTGTATCAATTTGAGTCGGGACTCACAAGGGACATGGGAAAGGTCCTCAGCATGAGGTCCTGATCATGATCTATTAGATAACATGCATGACAAAAGGCACATATATGTTGGTGGGAATATTCTTTGCTATAAAACTTAGTAATTTTAGGAAGTTCCCAAAGTGAAGTGGATATGGTTGATATGGTATTGAAGGATGAATGGGTTCATTACAAATTTGATCATAAGATACTACCTTCTTGGATGAAGATGAAGTAGCTTCAAGATTATATATGTCACTTAAAATGGCTTAGAAGGGGTCATTTTTTGTTTGTTGTTGTGAGGATGAGTCGGGTTGAAATGATGGCTGGCTATATTATGGGTATGTTTGGTATTATTTTGGAATGTTTTTATGGTAGGGGTGTTTTTTGGGGATGTTTTTTTATACAAGATGTTATGCTGATAAGAGTTGTTTGGTTAAGGGATATGGTATTGTGGAATGTTTTGTTGAGATGTGTATTGTTGAGGTACTCCATATTGAGGAATGTTGTGTTGTGGAACATTTTTTTGATAATGAATATTTTGTTGGGGAATTTTCTAAGTATAAGGTTTGTTTTTCTATGTGATATTTTGATGAGATGAGAAAAATTGTTGTAAAGAAACAAGATGTGAGGATTGAATATACTAATATTGCAATGGAATTTTTGTATATGTGAGTAGTCGAGAATACATGGGGGTTTGTGTGGAGTACATAGAGGAGGTGGTAGAGGACGGTGCCTATTGTGAAACACTTTTATGTGAAATACTATATTGTGGAATATTTTGCTGAAGTGAGGACTATGGTGTAGAAATAAATGTTTGTGAAGCTTGTGGTATTTATTGTGAAACGGGATGTGCAATAATGATGGCACTAGTATTGACCATTGTGTTGTTGTGGGAATAGACATAGTGATGTTCTAGATAGGAGTAGTAACCTGTTGGGAAGGCATAAATGTAGAAGGGGTGACGGAACCCAATGGAGGTGTTTGTACCTGTGAGGAGGATAGAGGAGTGGATGAGGAAGAAATGGTACTACTTAGAGGAGATGTGGATCCTATAGAAGGACTTGGTGAAGATGTGGTTTTTGAGTAAATTTTATTTGCAATGAGATCATGTGAAGGTCATAAATGGGAGATGAGGAGATGTCGGGTTCTTTGGGTTGACTAGTGAAAAAAATTCATTCGATATTTGAAAGGGGTTAGGTGACAAATTATTAGTATTAATTCATGATTCATTCTAAGTTTATTGGGTGTCGGAAAATGGATTGGATGTGTCCATTTGATAAAGCAATGCTTTTGGTTGCATTGGTGAGAAAAAGGGTAGTGGAAGTGGTGAAGTATGAAGTGGGGCCTATTGTTGAAATTCAAATGGTGAAGTAGACATCTCTTCAAAATTTTGATTATGTTCTTATTACCTAGTAAGTACCATGATAAGAAAACACACATAAAACACCTAGAAAATGGAAAACAACCAAATGGTTTGATTTACAAAGAGTAAGAAAAACAAGAAACATTTTGTTTTGTATTTATCTTGATTAAGGTTGAGCTATTTTCAAAGGGACCGAGTTCTATTTTACTCATCGATCTCCTTGTTGAAAAGGTTGATACCCACATTCAGGTAGAAGCATATCAATATTTAGTCACAATGATGACAAGAAGCCCACATAGTTCATTTTGAGCAAGTTTGAGTCTCAAAAATGAGTCATAGACAATGGTGATATTGTTCGGTGAACTAAGATATTAGGATGAGTTGGAGTATCTGAGAATCAAGGCAAAGTGAGTTGCTTCAGTATCGACTGAGTTGTGTAGAGTAAGAGTCAATGGCTCGATGAGCCAACTCCGATTCGGGGTCAGTCCATAAGGGAAAGGAAAGTAGAGGTTTTGTGGAGGTTGCCACGTGGCCCCTCCTTGAAAAACCAAGTAAACAAGGATGAGGGGAGCCTCCAAAAATTTCACAGTTCCTCCATGTGGAGCGAGGAGATTTTTAAAATTGTATATAAGTAAAAATGTTGGGGAGATGGCTACCTTCCACTGAAAATACACCTATGTATGGTGTGCTCCCCCTAAAAACATGCATGCAACACATAGATGGTCATGCAACAATATGATGTGGAGGAAAGGACCGCCTGAGAGGGTTTTGTCAGTGCTGGAGGATCAAAGTACGTGTGAGATCCTGCATTGATTCAAACTTGTAAAAATTATTACTCTGAGCTATCTTTCTTGCCAGTGGGGCAACACACGTGGGGGAATTAAAGGTTATGGTGCAGACCCATGTTTTCGTCAAACCCCACCCCGCCATTTCATTTGATTTTATGATTTTTAATACATTACCTTTGGACGCCATGACCTTTGGAGAGAAAATTTAATGGTTCGTGGTATTTAATTTTAATGGTTAGGTTTTAAGTTTTATTATTATTATATGTTATAATTTTAAATTTGTTATTATATTGTTTGTTTAGTATAAGTTTAGTTTTCTTTTTGTATAAGTCTAGATTAGTTTTATTTAAATAAAAAAATTGATTTTTGTATTTTCTTTTTAATATTTGTTGTTTGTCGATTATAGCCATTTTTTATGTTTATAGTTGATAGTTTTGTGACTTGAGTCGTTATTTATGTCTTTCTGAGCATCAATCAATTTTTGTTGAAAGTGTAAAATAAGTCCTTAAAGGTAAAATTTTCAATAAAATAAGATCTTGAACGATCTTCAATGTAATAAATCTCTCCGATTCAATGTACTAATCACATATTTTGTACTGGGTGCATTCTCGACCAAATCGACATTAAACTTGTGGGGGGCGATATAGATGTTTGATTCCCCTCCACATGTTTGCACTTGGGGGAATGTTAGGAAATAAATGTATTAATTCTCACATGGTGACCAATACTATTGTAAGAGATGGTTTAATATTTGTGTGTGAATAATAATGAGTTGAAAATGCAACTCACGTAGAAGATAGGTTCAGTGAAAATATTTAAGAGAGAATAAGAGGGAGATGTATGGAATAGAATGAGAAATGTAAGGGATAAAATAATAAGTGTCGATTCCTTTTTTATCAAAGATATTCACACTATATATGTAATGCTTACATTCAAGTAAAATAATTAAGTTGATTGACATCCATTTTGTGTTGTGCACATCTGAACCTTTGGCTCTTTCACAAGAAAGAAATTCTTCGATATGGAGTAATTTCTATAACAATATCTACATGATCCATTTTTTTTTTTCTTATGATGAAAATATATGCTCCAAGAAAATATGGTCACCATTTTTTTATCATATGAAGGAGAACCATCACATCCTTCTCATAAACAGATTCGAACAAATCTTACTTTTGATTTAGATGCTTTTAAATGCAACGGGTCATCCCTCTTGCATCAACATTGTCTACATTCCATACTTGAAACATTACATTAAATAATGAAGGTTTTGGAAAAGTATAGGGTAGCTAGAGCAAGGGTGGTGCACATGGCCTCCTTCAACTTCTCAAATACCCCAATGGCTTCTTCAATCCCATAGAAGGATTTCTTCTTCAATAAATCTATCAGTGGTGTTTTTATACTACCACAATTTTGTACAAAACAATGATAATCACTTGTGAGCCCTAATAATCCCCATAGGTATTTGAATGGTCTAGGCAATAACTATTTTACCATGGTCTTGATCTTGTGAGGTTACACCTTCATTCCTTTATGACAAACAATGTGACCTAAATAATTGACATCCTTGACTCCAAAATCAAGTTTAGAAGGTCGGCTTAAAGATGATGTAGTTTAAGATTATTAAATACTCGATTCACATGATCTAAATATTCCTCCATGTTTTGTTGTATTAAAATTTCATAAAAAAACATTAATAGGAATTTCTAATAAATGGTTGAAAGAAAAAAATGTAAAATATAAATTGAGCTTATTTTAGCTTGATTATGAGTATGAAAATTCAAATTCGGAGATTTATACAGTCAAGAAAAGGGGTAAACTAGTTTATTTTGGGATCAAATTAATTAAAATGGGAGCATGTTCCCATATTGTTATGTTTAGGTTTGTTTTAGTTTTAGTTGTTTTATTTTTAGCTATATTAGGATTAAATTAAATATTTTGGGAAGTTTCAAAACATGTAGAGTATGGAGAAATCCATTTTTCTATAAATTTGTGTAATTTCACTATAAAATTATCTGGTGTTGAATTTAATACATAAAAGGGATCTTTTAGCTTTCAATTGGTTTTGTGAGTTATAATTTATTTCTTAATTATTGATTCATGTCTTCAAACCTAGATAGTAATCTCTTTTGGTTTATTAAGTGGAGTTTGCACTTTGATTCTCAGTCGAAGTTGCAGGGTAATATATTGTGCTATGTTGATCTTATTCTCATTAGTGATGCTTCTAATGATTGATTTTGTAGACGTGCTATGAAATATTTCATATTTCAGTGGTTTAGGAATGTTTGAAAGTGATAATTAGTTTGTTTGTGTGTGTAATTTTATTAACTTGAACAATATTAAGTTGGTAAACCTTTTATATATGCTTTGTAGATGAACTATTTTTATTTTCTTAGAAGATGCGGAATTGTGGTTTCTTTTATGTGTTTCTTACTTAGATTGATTTCATGGAGTTTAAAAAGAACCAAGTTAACACTAATTCTAGTTTTCTCAGGTTGTATGTGTGCTTGACTGAGATAAAATGTGTTTACAATATTTATAAGATAAAGGAGATACTAGTATCATTTTCTACCCTACCCTTCTTCCTTTTTAGTTTTTTGATAATCACAATCACTTAGGTTTATATCATTGTGAATATTCATAGGGTAAGCTAAAATTTTCAAAATAATAGTTATTTGAACTCATATCTTGAATCCTAATAGGTGGTTTGTCTAGACACATCGGTCACTCTGTAAGTTAACACTAGGCTACATGTACCCAATAGAAGTTATACATCCTAGAGTAATTTGTACCTTAAATCATCATGTCCATCTAGGGTTCTAAAATGGGATAGATAATTAAACCCCCCCCCTTTCCCCTATTTTGAGAAGTTTTTTATTAATGTGTAAAAACATTGATCAACAATATTATAGCCCCTACTAGTTATGATTAGATTTTAACCATTCTCTAGTATCCAAACCAACTGCATGAAAGACTGATGAGTATCTTTCCTAGTTTAGCTTATGGTTTAATGATCACTTTAGTAAGATTCAAAATTTATAGTTTCTTATGCCTACCCTCCATTTAGGAGCACTTGCGGATAGGGGTTATAGCTTCCTCTTTAGCATGTCAACCATAGTATAGAGGGCCTAAATATTTTCTACGTGAAGATTAGAGAGGCCTTGAATAGGAATGAAATACTATGGGAAGGTAAAATTCAACTTTAGAGGAAAAAAGGAACTTAATTGGATTGAGGGAGAGAGATCATAGAATGATTTGCAAGAAAAATAGGTTTAGGGACCAAGTAGGAAGATTGTACTTGACAAGGAAAGTGGGTTGAAGGAAGCATTGAAAAGTATAGTTCATAGGCATAATTTTATCCATTTTAGTGGTAAAATGATACCTGATCATGGAGTTGGTTGGCCATGGAAATTAAATATCATCAAGGATTAGTAGCTATATGAATCCTCTATGTCCACATCTATGCCATCAATGTTGAAGGTTTTCCTTAAAAAATTTTTTAGGATAGATTTGTGAAATTGAACCCTTTAGATGATGAGATAGCCTCCATAACTAAAATTATATTAAGATTTTTCTGCACAAAGATGCAGATCCTTGAAAATAAACCACTTATGTTTACCAATGAAATATTTTAACATTTAAAAAATGTATTGCAGTAGCTCATCAATCATAGGCACGTGGGAGTTCACGTGCTTTAATCCAATTTACATGTTTAGAAGATCTTGTCAATTCCTTTGTGTCCTATCATTAGCTATGATTTCAAGGCATATCTCAAGTGGTAGCTATGAATTGAATCTTGTCATTCTAAATAAGGGATAAATGTTATTATTTTCCGTAGTAATAAAAAATTGTTGGATTAAAATAAATGAACTATAAATGCAAACTTCCTTAAATGATGTGGTGTGCATGAGAATAAAATGTGTGTGTTCTCTTCTTTCTTTGGGTTGTACATGTAAACATATAAGCCATAGGTAAAAGTGTGTACTATTTCATAATAAAATATTCTTGTAAAATCGATAAATAAAAAAAACTAAAATTAAAGCATCAATTAATCACACACATATGCCCCTAGTTTTCAATGTAAAGGATGTGAATATTTTATTTGAAAATTTTAGAATTTGAGCTTTCCATGAGCCACTGTATCATATGAGATTTCCATTGATCCAAGTTGTGTACAATTGAGACTACCACTGATCTAACATGTGTGCAATTGAACCTACCTTTTAGTCATTTTTTTATAATCGAGCATGCCAATGAGCCAATATGTGTGTAATTAAGATTGCCACTAAGCCAAATCATTTGTGATCTTGGTGTATATGCCATAATGTAGTGTATAATTCATAATTAAATATGTATAAAATATTGCAATGTGATAAAAATAACTATGGATTCCATCATACAATGTCAAATAAAGTGTTGTATTTATAATCTACATGAACTTTAAAAAGTCCCACAATACCCCACTTTTGAAATGAGGGATGTTGCAAATGACCACTTAGCTCAAAAGAGAAAGTATTAGTCATATAATAAGAAATAACATCAATTGTGTAAAACCATATCTAATATATCAAATGATATGGTAAAATGAGTAGTTTTCATAAGATATAAGGATGTTAGCACAAATAATATGTATCATTAAAAGTGTGAGACATATCATGATAACATTCTAGTCATTCAGCCAATAATATAATAGTGATTAGAAGAGTGGTATGAAAAAAATAGATGACTCAACACCTAATGGATTCATAGTGACCTACGACATCACATGACACAACATGACATGAAAAATTCATCATAAACATACATCACTTATAAATATATGATTGACTTGACAAATGTTATTTGTTAAAATATGTGTACAAAAACAAGTATGTATTTATCCATTGTTCCTAGAAATATAAGTGTAATGCTAAATATGCTAGGGAAATTGTGTGATAAGTAATGATATAATTTTAAAAGTGTATCGAGAAATGGACCTAGACCTAGGAATGTAACAATCAAAGTGCAATGAGAAATGTGTAATGAAAGAGATATATTAACGAATGCATCATAAGATATTTATTCTGATCTAAATATGTAGTAAGTAATGTGTCCATAAAAAATAGGGGTGATAGTATCTCTTTGTGTGAGCATAAATAAAATAATAAAGGAAACATCCCACATAGAATAACATTAGCATATGATAAAATAGAGCATAAATGATACAAGTTCACAAAGAATAGAACATACATGCACATAGATAAAATAGAGCATATAGCATACAAGTGCACAAAACATAGAGAATACAAGTTCATATAAAAAATACAACATATAACACACACATGCATAGACCAAACACAACATAGACCATACAAGTGCATAGAGAAAATATAACATAGAGGAAAAAGGGAATAAAGCATACAATTTCATAGATAAAACACAAAATAAAGCATGCAAGTGCGTAGAGAAAATACATCATAGAACATACAAGTGCATAGAGAAAACATAACATAGAGCATACAAGTGCATAAAATAATCACAAAATAGAGCATACAAGTACATAGAGGAAACACAATATGGATCTTATATGTGCATGGAGAAAACATAACATAGAGCATAAAAATCATAGAGAATGGAAGACAAAAATGTATAGAGCATTCAAAGCAAAGATTATCACAATGTATACAACATACAAGTGCATAGAGTTATCAAATCATGCAATACATGAAATCATTAAATAAATATAAGAAAAAATGGAAATGAATCTTATAAGAAACAATAATAGATGGCCAAAATAGGATCCCAGGGTTAATAGTAGTTAACTATTATAACAATATGTAATAAAAACATGAACAATAAGTGATAAATACAAGTAATCATGAAGTATGGTTAAATCATTTTATAGAAGTAACACAAGAATAAAACAAATCATGATATAACACATATAGTAAGGAATAAATCACTGTAAGATAAATCATAGTTGTATAGTGTATATAATGGACTTGTGTATAAAGATATGATTATTATAATCTCGGCTATGTAGATTCCCTTGGTGTATGCATACCCCCAATGAGGTAGGAACCTATGACGATAAAAGACTGTAAGAAGTCGTAATGTATTAAAGATAATGATCAAAATAGGCTCAGTGTGTAAGATTCCCTCTAGTGTAGACATGCCTCCATCGTGCTCGGTTGCAAGATTTGTAAGGAATGTGATGTCAGTGGGTTGTAAGTGCTTGATTTGTAATATGAAGCTTAACTGCCAAAGGTACTAGAAAGTGCTAAATCTTAATAATCATAAGGCTCAAATATATGTAATAATCATAAGTCAATGTTATTTTTAGTCGTCAATCTATGGAATTCCTTAATTCTAATTCCAATCAATCTATATGAAAATCCATTCAAGCTCTTCATTCTTTATTTCAAGATAAATTTCAAGCTATGGTGTTTTTCAAGCTATAAATTTCTCTATATGCAAATGCATGGTGTTTTCTAAGCATTTGAAAAACGCAATCCCATTCTCCAAAAGGTACAACCCATGGTGATTTTCCTACTTGTTGTAAACATTGACTCCACATCAACTACTTATCAGGTGGAGAGGGGTTGAATATTTCCAAAGCAATGAAAAACGGAGTGTGTTTTCCACCACGTTGAAAAACACATGGTTTTTTCAGCATTTTGAAAAATGCAATCCTATTCTCCAAAAGGTGTAACCTGCGGTGCTTTTCCTTCTCCTTGTAAACATTGAATCCACATAAAATACTTATCAGGTGGAGAGGGGTTGAATTTTTCCAAAGTGATGAAAAACAAAGTGTGTTATTCGCCAAGTTGAAAAAAACACATGGTGTTTTTAGCATTTTGAAAAATGCAATCCCGTTCTCCAAAAGGTGTAACCCATGGTGCTTTTACTTCTCCTTATAAACATTGAATCCACATAAAATACTTATCAGGTGGAGAGGGTTAAATTTTTCAAAGCGATGAAAAATAGAGTGTGTTATTTGCCACGTTGAAAAACACATGGTGTTTTTCAACACTTTGAAAAACGTAATCCCATTCTCCAAAAGTGTAACCCGTGGTGTATTTCCTAATTGTTGTAAAAATTGAATCCAAATTAACTACTTATTAGGTGGAGAGGGGTTGAATTTTTCCAAAGTGATGAAAAACAGAGTGTTTTTTTGCCACATTGAAAATGCATGCGGTATTTTTCAAGCACTTTAAAAAACACAATCCCGTTCTCCAAAAGGTGTAACCCAATGTGATTTTCCTCCTTGTTGTAAACATTGACTCCACATAAAATACTTATAAGGTGGAGAGGGTTTCAATTTTTCCAAAGCGATGAAAACAATGGAAAATGGAGTAAGTTTTCCGCCATGTTGAAAAATGCACGGTGTTTTTCAACACTTTGAAAAACACAATCCCGTTCTCCAAAAGTCACAACCCTTGGTGCTTTTCCTTTTTTGTAAACATTGACTCCGGTGATTTTCCTTCTCGCTGAAAAATGCAAGAATCAAGTACTAGTAAAGCTAGAGAAGGGTTGATTTTTTCCAAAGTGATGAGAAATAGGTCGTGTATTCCACCACGTTGAAAAATGCACGATGTTTTTCAACAATTTGAAAAAATCGATCCCGTTCTCCAAAAGGTGCAACCCCCAGTGCTTTTTCTCCTTGTTGTAAAAATTGACTCCAAATAAATTACTAGTCAGTTAGAGAAGGGTTGAATTTTTCCAAAGTGATGAGAAATAGGTCGTGTATTTCGCCATGTTGAAAAATGCATGGTGTTTTTCAACACTTTAAAAAAACTGATCCCATTCTCCAAAAGGCGCAACCCCTGGTACTTTTCCTTCTTTTTATAAACATTGACTCCACATAAAGTACTTAGTCAGGTGGAGAAGGGTTGAGTTTTTCCAAAGTGATGAAAAACAAGTCGTGTATTCCACCATGTTGAAAAACGCATGGTGTTTTTCAACACTTTGAAAAACCCGATCCCATTCTCTAAAAGGCACACCCTAGTACTTTTCCTTTTGTTGTAAACATTTACTCCATATAAACTACTTGTCAGGTGGAGATGGGTTGAATTTTTCCAAAGTGATGAAAAATAGGTCGTTTATTCCACCACGTTGAAAAATGCATGGTGTTTTTCAGTGCTTTGAAAAACTTGATCTCGATCTACAAAAGATGCAATGCCCTGTGATTTTCCTTCTTGTTGTAAACATTTACTCCACATAAATTACTTGTTAGGTGGAGAAGATTTGAGTTTTTCCAAAATGATGAGAAATAGGTCGTGTATTCTACCACTTTGAAAAATGCATGGTGTTTTTCAACACTTTCAAAAACCTGATCCCATTCTCAAAAATACACAACCTCGGTGCTTTTCATTCTTGTTGTAAAAATTGACCCCAAATAAAGTACTTGTCGGTGGAGAAGGGTTGAGTTTTTAAAAGTGATGAGAAGCAGTCGTATATTCTGCCACATTGAAAAACACATGGTGTTTTTCAACACTTTGAAAAAAGACCGATCCCTTTCTCCAAAAGGAGCAACCCCTGGTGATTTTACTTCTTTTTGTAAACATTGAATCCACATAAACTAATTTTCAGGTGGAGAAGGGTTGATTTTTCCAAAGTGATGAGAAACAAGTCATGTATTCCACCACGTTGAGAAACACATGGTGTTTTTCAACACTTTTAAAAACGTGATCTCATTCTCCAAAAGGCACAACCCGTGTGATTTTACTTTCTTATAAACATTCACTCCACATCAAGTACTTGTCAGGTGGAGAATGGTTGATTTTTTTCCAAAGCGATGAAAATAGGTCTTGTATTCTGCCATGTTGAAAATGCACGGTGTTTTTCAGCACATTGAAAAACGAAATCATGTTCTCCAAATGGCGCACCCCGCAGTAATTTTCCTCCTTGTTGTAAAAATTGAATCCACATAAACTACTTGTCAGGTGGAGAAGGGTTGGGTTTTTCCAAAGTGATGAAAAACAAGTCGTGTATTATTCGCATCACGTTGAAAATGCAAAGTGTTTTTAAAACTTTGAAAAACCGATCCGTTCTCCAAAAGGAGCAACCCCATAGTGCTTTTCCTTCTTGTTGTAAAAATTGAATCCACATAAACTAATTTTTAGGTGGAGAAGGGTTTGATTTTTTCAAAGTGATGAGAAACAGGTCATGTATTCCGCCACGTTGAAAAACGCATGGTGTTTTTTAGCACTTTGAAAAACTTGATCTCATTTCCCAAAGGTGCAACCTCGGTTCTTTTCATTCTTTTTGTAAAAATTGAATCCACATCAAGTACTTTTTAGGTGGATAGGGGTTGAATAATTCCAAAGTGATGAAAAATAGAGTGTGTTTTCCCACGTTGAAAAATGCATGGTGTTTTTAAGAATTTTGAAAAACGCAATCCCGTTCTCCCAAAGGTGTAACCCGTAGTGATTTTCCTTCTCCTTATAAAAATTTAATCCAATTCAACTACTTATCAGGTGGAGAGGGGTTGAATTTTTCCAAAGCGATGAAAAAAAGAGTGTGTTTTACGCCACATTGAAAAACGCATGGTGTTTTTCAGCAATTTGAAAAACATAATCCTGTTATCCAAAAGGTGTAACCCACAGTGATTTTCCTTCTCCTTATAGACATTGAATCCACATCAAACTACTTATCGGTGGAGAGGGTTGAATTTTTCCAAAGCGATGAATAGGTTTTTCCAGCGTTGAAAAACACATGGTGTTTTTGTGTTTTAAAAACCAATGTTCAAAAATAAGTATGCATTTTTTTTGTAAACATTTTAAAAATCCATCAACTTTCTCAAGTGGAGAGGGGTGAAACAAAGAGATGATTTTCCTTCTCCTTGTAAAAATTCAATGTTGAAAAACACACGGTGTTTTTCAACATTTTGAAAATCACAATCCTGTTCTCCAAAAGGTGTAACCGTGGTGATTTTCCTTCTCCTTGTAAAAATTGAATCCACATCAACTACTTATCAAGTGGAGAGGGGTTGAATATTTACAAAGCGATGAAAAATAGAGTGTGTTATTTGCCAAGTTGCAAAACGCGCAGGGTTTTTCACTAATTTGAAAAACGCAATCCCATTCTCCAAAAGGTGTAACCCGTGGTGCTTTTCCTTCTCCTTGTAAACATTGACTCCACATAAACTACCTTATAGGTGGAGAGGGGTTGAATTTTTCCAAAGTGATGAAAAATAGGTGTGTATTCGCCACATTGAAAAATGCACGATGTTTTTCAAGCATTTTGAAAAATGCAATCCCATTCTCCAAAAGGTGTAACCGCGGTGCTTTTCCTTCTCCTTGTAAACATTGAATCCACATCAACTACTTATTAGGTGGAGAGGGGTTGAATTTTCCAAGCGATGAAAAATAGAGTGTGTTATTCACCATGTTGAAAAACACATGGTGTTTTTCAACATTTTGAAAAAAACGCAATCCCATTATCGAAAGGTGTAATATGTAGTGATTTTCCTTCTCCTTGTAAACATTGACTCCAAAAAAACTACTTATCAGGTGGAGAGGGGTTGAATTTGTAGGAACATTTGAAATCGATCTGGTATGAGAAATATTAGAAATTGATACAACTTATGTCAAAGAGTCAATTGGATAATTATTTTTAAGGAATAATAACTTGGGAAAAAATACTTGAGACATACTCAAAGAATCACTATCAGATACATCAATTGGTGTGAAAAAATACTTGTGAAAGGAACATCTGAAGAGACAATACACACAAAACTTATTATGCCTATGTGAGGTTTTAGTGCAGATTAAGTATGAGAACTAGAGGAACCTTGAGTAACCCCTAGAGGTAGGGATATAGGTGGATCTTATGTGAATGAGGGGAGCTTGGGAATTCTCATGAGTATGGATTTTATCAAATTCTCTTTATTTTCCTCTTATTCATCATATTATCCATACCCCTCTTATGTTTATTCCTCTCCAACTAGTTATCAACTATAGCTTTGATAATTCCATGTTGTACCTTCTTCTCGTGTACCATAATTTTAATCTATGGGTTAGATTAAATATCATTATCTAGTGCATTTTATTGTTTTTGATAAACTCCCATCCCTAATTTTTTCATTAAAAAGGTAAAATTATCCCTTACTACCCCTTGAGTGTCCTAATACCTAAAGGGTGATTGACATATGAATTTGAAATTCTTTCTTGAATCAATCATATTGACACTTGAGGGCCAGTAATTGAAATTTAAATCACTAAATTCAAATGGGATATCAAAACAATTTTTTTGCTTCTTGGCTTTGCATATCACTATTATTCCATAAAAAAATAGTTTTCTACCTCAATTGTTACTATTTTTATGTATATATTTAGGTAATACGATTGGGAGAGTGTGGCAATGATCTAATCTATATATTGGAGTTTGGATACCCCTTATAAGAGTAGAAGTTAGAAAACTTGATTCTTAAAGCTTATTGCATGTTTGTTTAGGCCGAATATTTCATAGAAAACTTACTCTTTAATGCTTAGTGGTTTTTTTTTACGCTGAATATTTTGTAGGAAACTTACTTCTTGAACCTTAATGGTGACTAAATTGAGAGTTTGTGAGTTTGTTTATGAAAAGAAATTATAATTGTAGGAAACTTACTTCTTAAACCTTAGTGGTGACTAAATTGAGAGTTTGTGAGTTTGTTTATATCAATGCAAAGTTTATAATTCTTATTTAAACAACGTCGTCAACATAAATATGATTCAATTTTGTATTAAACCCCAAGCAAATATAATTATAAAAAAATTCAAACTTTCTCAAAATTTGTAATTACTAATGCAGGGCTAGACCAAATACAAAAAAATGAATAATAAATAAACAAAAAGAAGTCGGCTTGTTAAGTTCTCTACAAAATTGGTCACATTTTTTTACCCTTTCTCCAAACTCATCATTTTTTTCATGCTCTAGTGTTGACAAACAAAATAAAATGGGATTGCTTGTTATTTTAAATGGGAGTCGTATGGTTCAAAAGGCCAAAATATTTTGTGTCATTTAACATAAGTATTTTAGTGTGTTGAATGGGGTATTTGTATATAATTGTAGTCATCATTAGGTAGGTGACTCTCTTCTTGTATGTTAAAGTTTCACAATTTTTAATTGTGTTTTTAATTGTTGAGTATTTGCGGATCACTCACATATGTTTGCAAGAAACCAATGATGAATCTCCTTAATAAACAACTCATTAGTTAGTTGTAATTTGATTTGATAAAGAAGTGTATGTTTTTTCTCAAAATATTACTCAAACCTGATCTCATCTGACTTGATTAATAGTAATATATTAGATAATAGAGATTATATATTACAGCTAGAACATAGCCATTTTTTTATTGTAGAAACGTAAAGACAGTGGGATTCATATAACTATAAACGTCTACTTATTCTGAATAGGATTTCTCTTCCTCATTCTTACGGTTCCCTGGAAGCTTTTGTTTCACCTTGTCCAGCAGCCCCTCTTTCTTCTCACCCTGCGCATTTTCTTTCCCTTCTTTCTTGGAAGTGTAGGTCACCGATCTACTGACACATGTCAGAGACCCCAAAGATTCATCCCATTGTAATAAACACCTTCAGTGTAACAAGAACTCTAAAGCACATTCCAAAACTAATAATTTGTACGCCTCCATAGCCTATCCCGAACTAAAAAGTTGCACTTAATGGAAGAGTCCCAAGGCTCACCCTTGATGGTATCACTTGAATGGGCAACCATACTATTGACATCAACAAATTCATGGTCCATTTATAAATTCTCTCTTGGTTATATGGAAGGTGAAGAGTTTTACCCCATATTTTTTCTTCTTAGTTGGCCCGCAACATCAATGACCCACAACAGTTTTCTCTGGCATGATTTTGAAGATAAATGTCCAACTAAAATAATGCATATTATTCCCCTTGAAAAATATCTTATTTAGCATTCACATCCGGGTTGCACGTCTGGGTTATCATTCATGTTATTGATTATTCACTCATCATCATAAAGTGGGAGAAAATTGTAGACACAAAATATATGCACTTGGGTGCATTTCTAGGTCCTATAACATGTTTGTGTGTGTGTGTGTGTGTGTGTGTGTGTGTGTGTGTGTGTGTGTGTGTAAGAAAGAAAACTAGTAATTGACAATGCTTGTTTGGCCTTTTGCTTTTTTTCTACTTTTATTCACCTTGCACACCCTACAACTATGTTGGTATTTGACTGATTTATTTTTATGGCCTTAGACACTGGTGATCAGTTAGGATACTAGTGCTCAAGCACTCCTGTCCCTCTGGCGCTCTTAACCCTTTCTCCCCTTTTCTCACTGTTTTGGGTCTCTTTTACTTCTTCGGCATATTGTATACTTTTGGGTTGACCTTTAAGTTGTCAATTATAAAATTCAAACAAGGGATATATATACATAGTTATAGATCTCAAATAAGGGGCTAAGCACTAGCATTATCTAATATAGCCTAAGCTTGCATCTAAAGGCACAATGAGCATCTCAAAGCATCCATTTAGAACACTTGTGCAAGGGGCAAGAGTTGACTCAGTTCTGCATACATAACATAGGAGGGGAAGTCTATATTATTCAATTACACACATTTTCTTTTGGAGCATTCTACATCTACCCCACTATCATAGTGTAACATGCAAAATGAAATCCTAAGGCATCATTACACACACTTGTAATAGAAAACTAAATGGAATATGAAATGTAGTGCAACACTTTGTACTAAGTTCACTCTTTGGGTGACAACCGAGGTCAATCTGACTCCACATTCTACATTTTTTATTAGATTTGATGGGGTTTGTGGATATGTGTGGGTAGACAAATTGTTTTACAGGAAAGTACATTCAGTGAACTAGGAGAAAATATAGAGCAAAAAAAAATGTCAACACCAAATTTCCTCGTGGACAGAAGATATCATAATCTAAGCACATATCTAAACACAAGCACCCAGATACAGTCACTAGTGCCCGAACACTCCTTTCCTCCTTTGGGCACTCTGTCCAACATCATTTCGAGTCACAGAACCTCTAGTAAGAATCGAATACACTCATCTTAGTATTTTTTAGATATTCACCTACCCATATCACTTCCAGATTTCTCGAGAATCACCTGAGTCCTTCTATCTCCCTCTTTTTCTTAGGGTTTCACATTGTTACTTGTTTGTTTCTTTTCCATTCATTGTATTTTATTATTTCTATATCATATACTTTAATAGTTAGCCTGAAATTATACTTAATTCAATTTATATTAAATCATTTAGATCCTATACTCTTCTAACTACTTTCTAGATAAACTTCTCACTCATTTTGTAAGTAAATCTTTGTTCCCATATCCTCAAGCATAATATGATGCACTTTAATTTAATTAACTTTCAATTTTTCAAATTCTTGAATGGTGAACCAACTGGGTAGCTCAGAATTTTCGCTACCTACGGTTGAGGTCTTTCAGTTTGTACAATCACATTATATTTTCCCTTTACTTTCCTTATTATTGTTTTTTCTTCTTGTATTTTAGGTTGTGCTTCATTAGTTGCTTCTATAGTTGCTACAAATTTTACGCCGCATATAATTGGATATTTTGAGTGTTCAGTGTGCCACAAAATTTTTGAACATGTGTAGTAATCATGTTGTTTCCTATGTAGTTCTACCTTGGCTATATCCATGTAAATGAAGAATGTGAAATTCTTTGGTTGTTTAATGTTAGCCCCTTCATATTGGAGTATGAAACCATCATGAAACAAATTCATTTTTGCATATGGAATTGTGTATGTGCACACTTCCTTTGGTATGTAGCGGTCTACGGTAAGCATCTCATTAATTTTCTTTCCCCAATCTATAATATTCTAGTTTTCCTCATAGGTCGTGTATGGTTTGAATGGGATCTATTTGTCAAACCACTTGTGTGGGTAATATACCTCCTCTACCTATAGATTTACAGATCCTCAATGTGTGAAGCACAACATAATTATTGTCCATTAATACATAAAGGCTTTACTAGAAACCTCACTAACCTTTTCGACAATTTTTTGAGTTTGTGGGCCAAAAACATGGGCTAATTGAAATCAAATCCATCTTCCCACTATATTGTAATGATGAGTACTACATTCATGGATGCTTGTTTGCTTCTATGAGTAGCTAGCTAGTATCTCTCTACTGTATTTCCTACCAGAACTTATATGGCATGGTTCATAATTTCTCTCAAAGGGATCCACCTTACTTTATGTAGATGACCATGGACAATCACAACTGTTCACTTTATCAAATGTTTGTTGTTGTTATATATGATCATGGGTATACCCATTTTAGGTAATCTAGTTACTCATACTTTTATGGTGGTGTTAATAGGAACCACATCTTATGTGTTGAACCATATATAAACCATTATGGTAGCAGCTCGTAATTATTTTCATCAATTCTGGATAGTCTCCCAGATATTGTAGCTTTGCGAGTACGTCCAGATCGATTCCCCATAGTAGATATTTCCACACTAAGAACAAAACTAGAGGATTTAAGAGAAAAATTCACACTTCTGCAAATGTTATTTCCTTAGGTGAAAGCATTTTGATCAGCAACTAAAATCTTTCTTTGGCCATTTTCTTCAATAATCTCTGTAGATCTAAACACGACAAACCTCTTCCAGTCCTTTGCACTCTCCATCATTGGCCCTTTTGTGCAACTTCATACCCTATGTCATTATCCCTTCTGTGTCACTTCATGCTAGGGAAACTTAACCCTCATAGTACAAGCTTCCACCAAACACCACATACTAGAATTAGGGTTAGTTTGTTTAAAAGTATATTATTTTAATTTAATTTAATATGTTAATTGTAAATTACCCTCGTCCATCTTGTGTACAAGTTTCCAATAAAAAGTCAAGGTGAAGTTGGAGATAAAAATATATTTTTGTCTCTAACTTATCTCAAAAACACTTTGCTTGTACTAGTGGTTAAAGGATATGGGTGCCCATATGACATAAGAAATAAGAAATAACATAAGAAATAATGTTAAGTAATATTCTACCCTAAAATAAAGACTTCCCCATTGATATGGAAAATGCAAAAATGAAAAGATAAAACTTTATTTTCCCAACCAAATCAAGATTCAAATTACATGACATGTAGTAGCAATTATGCTCTTTCCGTTTCTAATTGTGGTGAAAGGAAAAATATTTGAAAGAGAAATGTCAATAGACTAAACATTGAGTAGCTCATGAAGAAGTGCATTTTATCTTAACCATGTCCCAAATTACAAAATACAATTTCTTAGAAAACTTTTATGTTAAGTATCATAAAATATTTTATGTTTCTTTATAACACAATAATTGATGTGAATTAAAATACAAGTATTTT
Organism: Taxus wallichiana var. yunnanensis; assembly: GCA_018340775.1. Classification (NCBI taxonomy): domain Eukaryota; kingdom Viridiplantae; phylum Streptophyta; class Pinopsida; order Cupressales; family Taxaceae; genus Taxus; species Taxus wallichiana. The sequence goes on from CM031239.1 coordinate 628,435,344, forward strand.
TTAGATAACGACAAAATGGGATTTACATTACATTTTCGATGGGACATGATCAATTTACCTTAGGAGGTCTTTTAAGAAAACAGCCAAACGATGCACAAAAACACCTCATTTAAAAATATATGACAGCGACCTTGCGTAACTCGCATTCCACGCTTTCCCATTTTTAAGCGCACAACTTTAAACTTGGAAATATCTCAGATGTCTGTGTATTACAGTGACCAACATTATCGTCTCCCTTCTTATGGTTATTTAGCTATAAATATAAACACATATAAACCTGGTTGATATAATCCTGTTGCATGAATCGTGCCCCGCACCTTTTCAAACATATTTGATTGAAAATTGCCACTCAAAATAGATTTTAGAAAACATCCACGAGGAATATATACATCTAGTACTATTGTGGTCTAATATATATTGTCATCAAAGGCCCAGCAAAAGAATTTCATTCCAGTCTAACAGCGGGGTAATGTAAAGAAATTGATTGTGAAAACTCACTTAACATCAGAAAGACATTCAGATGGAAATTATATTTAGTATTATAAGAAAACACTACATTAACCTCATGTTTGACGGTGGTAAAATCATAAATTGAAAACGAGGGCCGAGGGCAGATTATATTACGCTCCAAATGACAATATTCGAAATATAAAATAAGCAGCCAAACATTAATTGCTACATTATACCCATCAAACGTTTTCCCATTACGAAAAGAGGGCGTATCCGTCTCCACAAACTACAGCCGCTGGTAACATTGTTTCGAGTATTTTAATCAAAAGGATCAGTTCAAATATTTCTATCTGTAAAAACTGCATTAAAATGTTATAACCCTGAAAAATGCGGCGCAAACAAAACAGGCACAGAGGAGCTCAGATCTTTACATTGCTAAGCTGCAAAAATGTTCAGACGAATAACAAAACATGTCAGAGCCCTCAATATTTCTTCTTCTAAGTCACGATACACCAGTATAACCAAACGAGAAGAAAAATACAGGTAAATACACTGCATTTAATGGGGAAGAGGAGGTTATAGATGAAGATGAGAAAAACCATGTAATACAAAATTCCTTTAGGTGAATCATGATATGAAAAAACTACCCACATGCATCGGTGCATTTTCGGTGGAGGGTAGCCACTGGAAAATTGCAGTAGGCCAACCGAGTTGAAGTCACAAGTTTTTGATTCAACGGCATAAAGGAAAACACGACCCAATATGGGGAATCAACATTTGGAGGTGGCTCGATAGATTGACATAAGTCGTGGAGGTTGGTGGGATAAGCCCGTGATAGTAAATAAAGTGATACGATGACTCATGGGAAACATAGATAGAAGAGTCAAGTGGAGTCAATGTGTATCCCAAAGTTAGCAAGGAGCTTGTTTTCTAGGGAGATAACTCAATGATCATATAAGGGGACAATTGGAAGTTGAGAAGATCATAAAGAGATGAGTTGGATCGATATGTAAAGGCAAAGGAGCCTCGCCATGTAAAATATAAAAGTTAAACATAGAACTCGGACGAATAAGGTTTGACTCGGTAGAAGATGGTGTATGCAAACAAAGGGAACTTTCTAGGGTAGAAACTATGTGGAGCCAAGTTGGAGTCATAAGGGGTCATGCATGTGGTCGACATGTAGGGGAAATAAGAGCCATCTTGGCCAAGTTGGCCAAGCTTGCTAGTATACAATATATTAAAATATTAGACTCTTTCTCATACAAAACAACAACAATAATGATGGGACCTAAAATTTTTAATGCAAAAACCATTTTTAATGATGAGAAAACATTGAAGGAAGAGAAGAATTATTAAATTGACTCTTCTAGCCAAAAATTAATTGCAGAGTCCCGTATGATGCAAGAAAAGCCTGGAAAATAAAAAATACCTACCCGCACTCAGATGGCCATAACTTGAGCATTTCTCAACAAAATTGCACAAAATTGGTGTCATTGGAATTTTGATTATGAGATCAATGCATATAAATCAATAAATTCAGATATTAATGAGGATTAGAGAGTGTATTTCTAATAAAAAGAGCCTAGTTCAAAGTGGCAGTGGGAAAGTGGTTGAGAATGCAATTAATGAGTATGGCCATTATTTTCTCCAATTACAAGTTATGGGACATCATGAGGAAGATTTTAAAAATATATTCCATCATTTCACCTCATTTATTAATTTTTACAAGTGGCTGGAAGGGTAATTCCAAGATTTCACTCTTTTCTTCTTCTCTTTCTATATATTGTAATGACGGGCTCATTTTGAATGGGTTAGTCATTTTTCCTTTCTACCCCTCTTTCTTCTTTGTTAGGGTTTGAACATGGAGCTCAATCCTTCTTCCTAAGCTTTCTAATCGAATTTTTCTTACATTTTCCTACTGATGTTGTATTGTGCACAATTTTGGAGCAATATAATTTGTCTTGTTATACATTTCATCCATCATTTGCATGGTTTTATCGTCTCTACTTTCTTTTAATCACCGCATGTTTCTGCGCATATTCCTAATATTCAAGTACAAGTTTTGGAAGTTGTGCTTAATAGGTTTGAAGTGGTGTTTTGTGATAATCTACCTTTAGACTATGGTGCATTTTTTCCACCCTTTTCATTGCTCACCTTTCTCCATTTCAAGAAGTTGGATTTCTTGATTAACATCCTCCTTTTACGGTGTATCACTACAGCTAGTGTAGGATTCATTTTCATGCAATTTCTCTCCTAATCTCTTGGAATGTTAGGATTAGGATTAGATAGATTTTCCCACACTAAGAATAGCTTATTTCAAGAAGTTCACAAGTAAGAGCCAACTTTGTGGAGAGGGTTATCTCAAGTCCCCAAGTCCCACTGCTTGATTGATAACCCAATTTTTCCCAAAAGGAGGGATCCATAACTAAACATACCAAGGTGTTACTTTTTGGCTACAACAGTTCTAACACGCCTAGTGGGACAAGTTTAAACACCTTACCACTTGATGGAAGTGTGTGTGAATTCTCTCGTTAGGGTTTGAACATGGAGCTCAATCCTTCTTCCTAAGCTTTCTAATGGACTTTTTCTTACATTTTCCTACCGATGTTGTATTGTGCACAATTTTGGAGCAATATAATTTGTCTTGTTATACATTTCATCCATCTTTGCATGGTTTTATCATCTCTACTTTCTTTTAATCACTGCATGTATCTGCGCATATTCCTAATATTCGGTACAAGTTTTGGAAGTTGTGCTTAATAGGTTTGAAGTGGTGTTTTGTGTGAATCTACCTTTGGACTATGGTGCATTTTGTCCACCCTTTTCATTACTCACCTTTCTCCATTTCAAGAAGTTGGATTCTTGATTAACATCCTCCTTTTTGGTGTATCACTACAGTTAATGTAGGATTCATTTTCATGCAATCTCTCTCCTAATCTCTTGGAATGTTAGGATTAGGATTAGATAGATTTTTTCACACTAAGAATAGCTTATTTCAGGAAGTTCACAAGTAAGAGACAACTTTGTGGAGAGGGTTATCTCAAGTCCCCAAGTCCCACTGTTTGATTGATAACCCAATTTTTCCCAAAAGGGAGGGATCCATAACTAAACATACCAGGTGTTACTTTTTGGCTACAACAATTCGACACGCCCGAGTGGGACAAGTTTAAACACCTTATCACTTGATGGAAGTGTGTGTGAACTCTCTGTTAGGGTTTGAACATGGAGCTCAATCCTTCTTCCTAAGCTTTCTAATGGACTTTTTCTTACATTTTCCTACCGATGTTGTATTGTGCACAATTTTGGAGCAATATAATTTGTCTTGTTATACATTTCATCCATCCTTTGCATTGTTTTATCGTCTCTAGTTTCTTTTAATCTTTGCATGTATACTACACATATTCCTAATATTCAGTACAAGTTTTGGAAGTTGTGCTTAATGGGTTTGAAGTGGTGTTTTGTGTGAATCTACCTTTGGACTATGGTGCATTTTTTCCACCCTTTTCATTGCTCACCTTTCTCCATTTCAGGTAGTTGGATTCTTGATTAACATCCTCCTTTTCTAGTGTATCACTACTATTAGTGTAGGATTTATTTTTATGCACTCTCTCTCCCTAACCTCTTGGAATGTTAGGATTAGGATTAGATAGATTTTACTACACTAAGAATAGCTTATTTCAAGAAGTTAACAAGTAAGAGCCAACTTTCTCTAGAGGGTTATCTCAAGTCCACAAGTCCCATAGCTTGAGAGATAACCCAATGTTTCCCAAAAGGTAGGGATCCATAACCAAAAATCCCAGGGTGCTACTTTTTGGCTACAATAGTTCGACACGCCCAATGGGACAAGTTTAAACACCTTACAACTTGATGGAAGTGTGTGTGAATTATATCTGTTAGGGTTTGAACATGGAGCTCAATCCTTCTTCCTAAGCTTTCTAATGGACTTTTCTTACATTTTCCTACTGATGTTGTATTGTGCATAATTTTGGAGCAATATAATATGTCTTGTGATGCATTTTGTCCATCCTTTGCATGTTTTTATTGTCTCTACTTTCTTTTAATCTTTGCATGTATCTGCGCATATTCCTAATATTAAGTACAAGTTTTGGAAGTTGTGCTTAATAGGTTTGAAGTGGTGTTCTGTGTGAATCTACCTTTGGACTATGGTGCATTTTTTCCACCCTTTTCATTGCTCACCTTTCTCCATTTCAAGAAGTTGGATTCTTGATTAACATCCTCCTTTTCTGGTGTATCACTACTGTTAGTGTAGGATTCATTTTCATGCAATCTCTCTCCCTAATCTCTTGGAATGTTAGGATTAGGATTAGATAGATTTTCCCGCACTAAGAATAGCTTATTTCAGGAAGTTCACAAATAAGAGCCAACTTTGTGGAGAGGGTTATCTCAAGTCCCCAAGTCCCACTGCTTGATTGATAACCCAATTTTTCCCAAAAGGGAGGGATCCATAACTAAACATACCAGGTGCTACTTTTGGCTACAACATTCGACATGCCCAGTGGGACAAGTTTAAACACCTTACCACTTGATGGAAGTGTGTGTGAATTTGGGGAGAGGTGTCACATGAGGTGGAATCGGAGGTTGAGTAAGTTTGACCACTTGTTTGGTAGATAGTACAGTTTTAGGTTTGGATTGCACCTTCTTAGGTAAAGATTTAGCAGGTGAACTAGTTGTCAAAGGTGGTAGAGGTTTAACCTCCTCTTTGGAGGGTAGTGGGTTCTTGGGATTTGGTTACACCTTCTTGGTTAAAGGTGAAGAAGAAGTTCATGATGTAGAAGGGAAGGTAGATGGTGGAAGGAGACGGGTTAGTGAAAGTGATAATGGAGGTGAGGTAAAGGTTTTAGTATGAAGAAATGTGGAAGTTACTAGTTTAATAGAAGGGAATAACTTAGGTAACGATGAGGATACTAGGAGTGGTGTAAGTATAAGAGGTAAAAGGATGTACGTAATGATGAAGGTGTAACTTATCTAGGTAATTTAGGTGGAATAGAGGATCATGACAAGGAGGTGGGATGTTTTGTTTTTGGTTTAGCTTGGGTAGGAGGCTACTTGACCAAGGTTGATGGGTGAGGTCCTAGGATAGATGGAAGTGCTAAAGGTGATAGAGGGGTAGTGGGAAAAGCTAGTGTATGTGACCTAAGAGGTTGGGTATTCCTCTTAGGTGGGGGAATATTCTTTGTGATGACTTGTGAGGATGTGGATAAATCTAGTTTGATAGGAGGATGGACCAGGCTTGATGTCAACATGACTCCCAATGTGGCAATGGATTTGGATGTGGAGGAATATATAGGTGTAGGTAAGCTTGTAGGCATTGGAAAAAATTCATTTGATGGTAAAGGTTTAGGTGTGGGCAAGGGTGATGAAGAATAGGTCACTACAACTGGCATGGGCATGGTGGGTTTGGTTGTCTGAAACACTTTTTGATAGATCATGGAAGTATTAGTAGAAAATAATTGCATTTGAGTTGAGAAAGGTAGTTGAAGGCATCCCCAAAGCATGGAATTGTCAACATAATCAAAGCGTTCGGATAAATGTGAAAATGACACTATTGTAGGGGGGTGATGTTGATTTGGTAGTAATCACTATAAAGAATGTCTGTGAGATATAGAATTAATTGGCTTTGGACTACGTGGGTAAAAGCACTAAGATAAAATCAACAGGATCCTTGAAAGCCAATGGATAATTATCACCAATAGGAAGGGATGTTGCGAATGGATCCCCTATGGGTAAGGGAGATAGAATTTCAGATGAGGTAAGTTCATCTTTTGGCAAAGAAGAAGGTAAACATGACTCTTTCTTGGGTAGATGAGTAAGTACTTGTTATCTGTAAAATTGGCAAGGAAATTTTACTGAGATAACCCTATCGAAATTTTTGTTCTGGTCCCTCTGAGGACCCCTTGCGTTCGAACGTTGTAAAATCCCTTCCCGGGAAATCCAGTTTTCCAAACTTAGCCTTTTTTGGTCCTTTTTGGTTGGGCGCATATAATGACTATGAAACATCAAATGTTCATGTGCCCCCTTTAAATCCTTTGGCGCATGCTTTCTCATGTCAATAGGTGTTTTGGTGCACCTCACTATGTTGAGTCTTGCTTGCATGCAGCAAGGCGCATGCGCCTTCTGTCAACAAAACTTTTGTTGCGCCAAGGGCGCACATATTCCTCTATCAACACCACTTCTGGTGTGCCAAAGGCGCACTTAAGTTCATGTTGGCAAGTGTTTCGATGTGCCCAGGGGCATGTTTTCTTATGTCGACAATACTTTTGGTGCGCCACTTGAAAAATTTGGTGGTGCATTTATTATCACCTCGCCTATAAATAGGCACGTCTGCGCTGTCATTATAACCAAACACAAATTAAGTGATTTTTTTCTCTGCACCTATCAGCGCACCCAACCCTGTCGCTTTCGAATCTTTTCGTGGACCCGTTTGCACACTTCTCCACTATTTATCCTGGTAAGAGGTCCTCTTTCTTTTGTGCACTTTGTGTTTGTGGTTTTTGGCTGCTTGTTGGTATGGATTGGATTGGAAAGACTGTGAAATCATGAACTTTACCCCCCCTTTTTCTGTCCTTTCCATTTTTCCACATGTTCTTCCCCCTCTTTCCAGATCTGCTGGTAGAGGAAACTCTGTCCTGAAAAATAGATTAAAACTCTTTGTTTAAGCCTCTTCATCACCCCAAGGTACCCTAAAAAGGAGCTTAACCACATATAAACCCCTCAGAGAGAGAATCAAAGCTTAAAAAGAAACTATATTTTTCTTCTCCTTTGGCGCATTGGCGCACCCTACAACATGAAGAACAGTTGCGCCAATGGCGCATCTGTCACCCCCGTTACACAAAGAACAGCCATGCCAATGGCGCATATTCCCTACCTGCTACATAATGAAAAGTTAGCCCTCAAGGCGCACTTAGTTTGTTGCATCGTTAAAACCTACGCCGTTTGGCGCATCCCTCATTACAATAACAACATGTCATGTAGACCTCCCATGCGCCGCGCCAAGTTCCATTTAGTGCACAAAAAGCATATGTTACACAAACCTTATATGCGCCTCTAGTGCACCAAAATTCCATGCAATATGAAAATTATATGTGCCACTGGCGCAACCTGTTCTTGTGTAACATGAAGAATCCATGCGCCCTTTACGAAATGCATACAAATGACGTAGGCGCACTTGTGTTTACAACAACAAAGAATGCACTCTGCAACATCCATGTGCCATGCACCATTTGGCACTGATTTATCCCTGCAGCAGCCCTTTCTTGTGCGCCTTACTATTTAGCTCTGTAACCTGCAATATTCATGCACCTGCGCCCTAAGGCCTTAAAATTGCTAACTCTTTCTTCTATCAGAATTTCAATGGAAGATCAGACAGCTGACATGGCTTTCTTACGTTGGGTTTCTCTTCTTATTCTTGCAGATCAGCAACTAAGTTCAGAAGAACATATGTCAACATCAAGCAAGAAACCTATCAAATCTAAGGGTAAAGCCAAGCTCATGGAAGAAGAAATAAAGTATAAGTATCAGAGGGTCAGAATGCCCGAGTCCCGAGCAGAGTGTGACCTAGACATCAGAGACTCAGAGCTCGGACATATTGATATGGAAGATTTACAGGTCAGAACCAGGAAGGTCACAAGAATTCCATGGATGGACAAATTGATAGGCAGTGCACTACACTTTGCTAGAGGGATCATAGTTAGTGTCGTGAATAATGAATTTATGATGGCAGTGGCCTGATGCTACAACAAAGACACAAGATGTGTCCATGGTGAGAAGGGAAAGGTCATAACTAACCTCACTGCCCACCACTTTGAGATAATGCTCGGCATTCCTCGTCACCGGCACTTTGTGGCCGTAAGCCAGGAGGATTGCATCAAAGCTTGGGACGACAATGAAGATTAGTGCATAAGAATAAAAAAGTGGTAACTCGGTGGCCACAATTCATTCATCATAGTGACTTTTTAGAGGAACTCAGCGACACCATCACATTCCTGAGTAGAGTGTTTGGGCTTCCTGATGCCCATTATTTTCACAAGTGGATGTTGCGGTACCTTGAGACAATGAACAAAAATGTGCCCGATCAACACTTTGAGTGGGTAGAAATCATAAGCAGCACGATATCGGAGCAGCTACAACAACTTAACACAACGGGGAGGTTCTATATGAACTCCTATGTGGTCTATGCTGCAGCTTCAGAAAGGGACTATCCGGCTCTGATGCGATGCGGGGTTTGGCCCCAAGTTAAAATTTATGAATATTATCCAGAACTAAAGCTGGAAAATAGCATCCCCCAATTTACAAAGATTAATGATGCATTCTTCTACTTCATCATCTGCTGTTGAGGTCAAATATGACTCACGGTCGTACAACCAAGAGCATAATAAGCAGCTCATCGAGAAGTAGGGGGCCGTGTTCACTCAATTCCCCACATTCACCTATCTGAGGGAAGTCAATTTCTTGGGGGAACCGACTAGACTGCCGAGATATGCCAGGCCCAAGTTAATCCTGTTGGAGCTGTCGAGGTAGCTTGTTACTTACCACGAAAAGTGCCTAAAGAGAAAGAAGGGTGGAACTCCTTTCCCCCTCACAGTGGGTAGATATACATGTCTCACTCACCACAAGGCAAAAGATATGTTTACAGAACTGGAGCTGCTGAATCTGAAACATGACTTCCCAGCAAGGCCCACCTTCGACCCGAGAAATTGTCTACCTAGGGCTAAGCTCGACCCGATCCACATCCCTCAGATCGAAGATATCTACATTGACATATATCATGAGGTTGAGCTCAGGAGGAAGGATCATTCTCGCTTGGCCTTAGCAGAAATCATCCAAGTACGGGGTAGCCATCGTCCCAAAAGGCTACCAAACTACTGAGCAAGAAGTGGATCAAGTGTATCTTGACACGGGTGGGGATGATTGGCCTTTTGCGTTGATTGATAGAACCAAAGTGCCTCAGACAATTGAGGAGAGAGTCAAGGAAACTCTACGCAGAACAGAGCATTGGTGCCAAATGAATGGACTCATCTACCTTGGGGTCGATTTCACAACCTCTCCATTGGGAAACGCACCTCCTCGGGTAAAACAACAGCCAAAGGGGAAAGGAAAAGGAAAAGAGGGTGAATCCAACTCCACCCAAGAGGAAGCTCCTGAAAGTCCTCCTTCCGCTACACCCGAAGAAGTTATAACTCTGGGTTCTCCAGAGAAGGAAACAGATGGAAGATGTTCCAATGGGCCCATCCACTCGGGATGTCGCCATAGCTATAACAATTGAGGCCCCTTGTCCCTCCTCCCTCTCCTCCTTCCCCTCCTCGAGTGACCCAAGTGACCATTCCTTTGGTCGTGTCCTCTCCCCTTTCTTCCGTTGTTCCTCCCGCTTCTTCGTCCATCTTTTCTTGTCTCGTGGACGTGTCCCCTCCATTTATTCCCTCATCTCTGAGCTCCCCTCCCTTCCTATGTCTTCCTCTCCTACATTATCTCTTCCTCCCGTGAGCACTTCCTCGGCCTCCCTCTCGATGCCGCCTCCAAGTGTCTCCATGTTTTTCCCTTCTACTACTGCAGCTGCCCCCTTCTCTATTTCTGGTCCTTCTCCCATAAGTCCAGCCTGGATCTCCCAAAGACCGAGTCGCAGAAAAGGAAAGTTCTCATCCTCTACGATGGAATTCTCCGTAATCTGTCAAAAGGGGAAAATAAGTAGAAGCCCATCACAAGCTTCTCTCGAGTGCTTCGGGAGAAAGGGTAATGGAGATCACATACCCCAATCCTCTAAAGGATAAAAAGGATTTGTCTCCGACAGTTACACGGTGACTCAAGTCACAATGGGGACATCTTCCGAAATCCTTCGTGAGGAAAGGCCCTATCTGCAGATTGACCCCCTGCAAGAAGCTTTAAGAAGCAAAAGAAGAGAAAAGGCTACTGAAAGAGAAAAATAAACATCTGCTCCATGCCTTACAGAAGATGGGAAGTGCACCTCCCACAACTGCCACCGAAACTCCTGAGCCTCTGAGTCAGGATAAACTTAATGAATATGTAAATATCGGTGAGCAGGGTATGGCAGTTTCTACCTGGAGGAGCCAGATCCTCAAGGACAGTGAACGAGTGATCGCCAAGTTCACCGATTTGTACCTGAACATCAACAAGGTGAACAAAGAACTCCAGGCATTAGCAGGACCCATATCGAAGAGTTGGACCATGCTAGGCTGCAAGCATGAGACCTTTCAAAGAATGTTCGACTGTTCAGTCGAAGATCTAGTCAAGTTCAGCATTTTCGGTCACCCCAGGGCCCTCAATAAAATCCTTTCCACTCTGGATTACCGGATGGATCAACTGGAATTTGTCCTCGAAAAGATTGATAAGGTAAAGGAAGAAGCCCTAGATGCAATGCATCAGATGGAACAAATTGTTCTAAGGATGTCTCCAGGGTTGCTTACTCCTTCTTTCGCCTTAAGGAAGGTTGACGAAACCATCCAGATCTTCAAGGAGATCGTTTCGCAAGGGCTGGGGCCAGAGGTCACTTTTGACGCAGAATCCATCAATAACCTGCTGGCCTGTCGGGACTTCATCGGGTTCTTAATAGAAGCAGAGAATGAATATTCCAAACTCCCAGAGAAGCTCACAGACGAGTGGGAGACTTGCGAGGCTATCACTGAGCGACACAAGGATCCTTCCCAGGATCAATTAGAGCCCATGATCAGCAAGTTCATGGAATACCGTGCCCAATTCCACATCTCGTCACCTGAGCAGCAAAAGTAGGATATCCCCTTTCAGCCGTGGGATGACGACGATGAATAATTTCTCTCTCTTCTTTGACTTTATTTTTGTAAATGTCTAAAGTATGTTGGCACAAATGATGACATCATCCATGTTGCACCATGGGATGATGTCATCCATCAAGTTGTCAAAAGTCAACATGACTTTGAGATATTTTTGTAGATATTTTGTAAATAGGTGGTTGGTTCCTTTTTTCCTTCCTTCTTCTTCTTCTATAAATACTCAAATACTTGTTGCATTTGGTGGTGGATGTCTTTTAGATGAAAAATATAAGTGAGAAGAAAAGACTTTGAGCTTTTTGTAACAGAAAGAAATATTAATACAATATTTAGACTTTGTGCTGAATACATGTGTTATATGAATTAGATCTTTCTTACGTCAGATCTGTGTGTTTATTTTGTTGGATCTACTTCTGTTTTATTGTCATTTATTCAATAGTATTGCTTTGTTCGTTTATGCAAGTAGGTTTGGCTTTGTTTACTACCAATCCCAAAACATAAATCCTCTGACGTTTCTGCTTTGGAATTCATTTCTTTTCTCCCTTCGGACCTGATCTTTCTTCATCCTCTCTTTCATTCCTTTCTTTCCACAGTTGGAAACACCCCTATTGGGATGAGATCCCAAACCCCGAAGGCAGAATATTGTGAGACTTGCATAGATTCCTGCTGGTAGAATAGCAATAAACCAGTTTTGCTTTGCTGACTCAAAGAGGGGCTATGCCCTGCACACTATTGACTCCTCTATCCATAAATCTACCTAAGCGACAAATTTTCGAACCAATAGTTTTTGGCGACTCCGCTAGGGATCGAACCAGAATCTATCAGATCTATGATGGTGGTAGGATAGAAAATCAGGAAAAATCAGAAAAATCACTACCTGTTTGCAAACTTTAACTTTTTGTCAAAAATCTAAAATTTTTGCAAAAGTTCTCTAAATCGAAAATTTTCTTCGAGATCCATATATCCGGCCTAGTTGGAGACCTTTAGTTATTTGAGTTTTTATAAAAATCAGTAATTTTCTATAGATCCGAGTTTTTGACTATTTACCTGAAAATTTTCAAACCCTTGCAAAAAGTCAACTTTAGATCAAAAATCAGCTTACTAATCTTCACTATAATTTTATCCTCATTGTTCTTCATCATTAAACCACAATCGGTTCCCGAGAAGAGGATAATTTAAAATATTCAGAAAAGTACATGCTGCTGGTTTTTGTCAGAAAAACCAGAAAATCAGCAAGTACAATCAAAAAAGAAATTTTAAATCTACTCCACAACATCGTAGATTTGGAAGGTACGCTGACAGATGAACCATTTACTCGTAGCAGGAGAGCTCGTGGAGAATTCGATCCTACTTTCAATCTACTTCAAAGGCACAACTTCAGTATAATGCCGGCGCGCTTTTCATCACTAAGTTCAACTGATTGGTCAGCCAGAAGCGCCTCACCTCCACGAAGGAAGCATCTTTCACAAGGAGCCTCCACATCCCTTTGTAGCGCCTTGCTACTCAGTGGAACTGTGTTTCTAGCCCGTGTTCTTTTTCCAGCTGTCTAGATGGCGGTACCATGGGGAAATGCTATGGGTCCCCTGGCTTTGCCACATCCTGTTCACGCGCTCCCACATGGAAACCGAAAGAATTTTCCCAAATTCGACGGGAGCGGAAACCAAAGCACGGATTCACACATATCTGCATTCATCATGTCATGCAGTATCCTAGATGTAACTCATGAAGATGTGTCGGTTCACCTTTTTCTGGAAACTTTACAAGGGCTGCAGTTGAATGGTTTCATCATTTACGATCGGATCTATTACAGTTGGGCCACCTTGCAGATGCTTTTGAAGACAGGTACAAGCCTTGAAAGATGCATTTGCATTGTTATCATAGATCACTCACTTGAAGAAGGAGGCCAATGAGACCATGTGTGATTTCATCGCCAGGTTCAATGCATTAATCAACCGTGTGCCTATTGCCATGCTTCCAACACCAGAAAATCGAAGTGTTTCTTCATGAACGCTATGAGTTCGAAAGTAGGTTTCTTACTCCTGTAAGAACAAGTGGCTACCTTAATTCTTGCCTAGGCCACTGCCATCTAAATTGAAGATAATTTGATAATATCTGGCGAATTGAAAAGGGAATCATCTAAGCTTAAATCTTCGGGCCCTTCGCCCAATACATCATCTGATCTGGCATTTCAAAAGATGGCGAACGACTTGCTTGCAGTAAAGAAGCAGTTAGCCCAAGCTTCCCCTGGTTCCTCATACCAGGATATCCCATGGAGGAATTTCACTTCCAACAATGTTCCTCAAAGGCCGCGCTTACCTGCAACTGCTCTAAGGTTGGCGCTTGAGGCTCCTCCGGTCAACGCCTTAGCCGAAATTGAAGAAGAGGAACAAGATTACGAAGAACCTTCATCTCAAGGTGAAGAAGATCAAGACGTCGGTGAGCTGACTGACGACTCTACTATCGGGTATATGGAATTTGATGAGGAAGAATCTGATGAAGAGGAGGGTACACAAGGCTATGCAAGTAGACAATCATATACTGTTTTTACCCGCTCATAAGGAAAGAAGCTGAGGTTGTTGCCAATGTGTAGAAAGTAAAGGCCGTGTCAAACGTGCCTCCAACCATTGCTAAAAGAGGTAATCCTCTTCCTACTCAACTCCCTGTTAAGTCTTTTACAAAGAAATATTTTCCCCCCATCTCTCCCCCAAATCAGCCCTCTCATATTCCTATCAAGACCAGTAATCCTACCCTACCATCGTGAAGTGAGGGACTCATTCCTTCACCAACGCAACCTTTGGCTACATTTGATATCATAGATCATGCTAAAAAGACCAAGATCCAAATGTCTGAAGCCGAGTATCTTCAGTCAAATCCTGAACAGCTTGTAAGATTGACCAAATACATTCAAAGTCAAGCTGTCATAGCTCCCCAGGTTTCCTTAAAAGGAATCCTTTCCACTCCTCCTGCATCCCGCATAAATGTTGCCTCAACATCTGCATCAGGAAAGATAGAACCTTTCTATCTCTCCCTCCTAATCAATGGCCACAAGTTAAGTAACTGCATAATTGATTCTGGAGCTTCTGATAACGTCATGCCGGCAAAAGTCACCCATGCTTTGGGCCTCACCCTTACCAAGCCTTTTGGTAGATGTTATTCCTTAGAAACCAAGTAGGTTTCGTTGATTGGTCAAATCAAAGACGCGCAGTTTGCATTTGCGGCGTTCCCAGAGAAAAGAGTAAAGATGACCGTCCTTGTTGCCGACATTCCAGCAGCTTACGGAATTTTGCTGGGAAGAAGTTTTTGCAGTGAAGTTGGTGGAGAGATTCATATGGACTGGTCTAAAGCTAGAATCCCGTCAAAGGTGTAATGCAGACATTGGAGCCAGAATCACAAAAGAAGTACTTGGTTACTAACTCTGAGGACCCCAAAGCTCAAATTCTTTTCAAATCATCAGGAATGGGGAACTATTTCTTGTCTACCGAGTCTGAAAAAATGGTTGTTCTCGTCCAAGAAGAAGATCTTAATAAGATCTAGACTTTTGCATTCGATGGCATTCGCTGCAACCAAAGTGCATGTGGCACCGGAGCCGTGCTAATATCTCCCGAAGAGGAGATTATTCCTCTCTCTTTCAAATTGCAGTTTTTCAATACAAATAATACTGCTGAATATGAATCTCTGCTACTTGGCATGCAAGCTGCGAAGGAAAGAGGGATCAAAAATCTGAAAGTGCAAGGTGATGCAGAGCTAGTCGTGAATCAAGTTAAGAGGATATATCAAGTGAAGAATGAGAGGCTCAGGCACTACCGTAATGCGGTGTGGGATAGCATCGAAGAATTTGACACTTTTTCAATAGAATCCATTCCAAGAGCTCAGAATGACATGGCTGATTCATTGGCCATTTCAGCATCCCTCATGCTCCCTCACCCAGGTTTGAAAATAGACAAATACACCATTGAGGTGGTTTTCGCCCAAGTGTGCCAGACAATTCTCAGCATTGGCAAGTATTCAATGATGACAATCAACTCATTGCCTTTCTAGAAAAGGTGGAAAATTTTAAGGAATTGCATTTTGAAGGATCCACTTCTATGTGCCGTGAATCAGTCACCGATCAAAAGGATGAATCCAAAGGGAATGATGGCATATGTCAGCTCAAAGGAAATAAAATTCCAAAGGGCCTGGTTTCTTTGGAACGGTTGTTCGACAGGCATGACCGTTTTGTAAAAAATAAAAGGTGAGATGATGTTGGCTCATCCCCAGAAACCGAGCCGGTTAATTTAGGTTCAGTAAAGCATCCGCAATTCGTGAACATTGGAAAATGTTGCATGCCTAAAGAGAAGCGGAAGTTTGTCAAACTGCTGAAGAAATACATGGATGTATTGGCATGGTCCTATACCGATCTAAAGTCTTTTAAGCCAAAGGATGTCCAGCATGACATCCCGTTGAAAGAAGACGTCAAATCATTTCGCTTGTAAGCGAGAGGCATTATAACCTTAAGATCTTAGGTACTATCCGGGCTAAAATTCGAGAAAATGTTGGATGCGAGAATCATTTTCCTATCCATCACAAGACTACAGGTGGCAAACATTGTGCCAATGCACAAGAAAAATGGTGAAATACACATATGCGTAGATTTTGAAATTTGAATTAGGCTTCCTTAAAAGACAACTACCCACTTCCCATAATGGATCAAGTTCTGCAAGCAGTAACTGGATCAGAAATGTTGTCCATGCTTGATGGTTTTTCGGGCTACAATCAGATTGAAGTTTCACCTGAAGATCAATTTAAAATAGCATTCACTACTCCCTGGGGCACATTTGCTTATAGCAGGATGCCTTTTGGCCTAACTAATGCTGGCACTACTTTTCAGCAGGCTATGGACCTTGCATTCAAAGGTATGATGGGGAAGGTCATTGTCATTTATCTGGATGACTTAACTGTGTTCTCTAAACAACGAAGTGATCATTGTGATCATTTGGAGCAAGTATTGGCCAAGTGCCGAGAACATGGGATTTCCCTGAACCCGAAAAAGTTTGTTTTTGGAGTCACAGAAGGAAAGTTGCTAGGGCATGTTGTTAGCAAAGAAGGAACGAAGATAGATACCAAAAGAGTTAAGGCTATTCAGAGCCTCACTTTTCCTACAAGCAAGACCGGCATCCACTCTTTCTTTGGAAAGGTGAACTTTCTCAGGCGTTTTGTTCCCGACTTTGCTGAAAAGACTCATCATATATTGGACATGATGAAAGGGTCACCAACTTTCCGATGGAATGAGGAAGGGAAAAGGTCATTCGAAGAAATAAAAGCTTCTGTCTCTCACGTACCAGTCCTGGTATGTCCCGATTTCTCCAAAGATTTTATCATGTATAGCTATGCATCTGAGCATACCGTGTCGCCATCTTGATGCAAAATAATTCCCGAGGATGTTGAATCTCGATTGTGTTCATGAGCTCTCCCCTTAAGCCTCACGAATTAAAAATGTCTCGATTGGAAAAGCATGCCTTCATTTGTTGTCAAAGCAAAGTAAAAAACTTCAGGTATTACATTTTAAATTCTCATACGGTGGTGTTGGTTCTCGACACGATAGTCAAATCAATCCTAACTCAACAGAGTTAGGAAGTTTGCGATGAGAAATTGGATTGCAAAGGTCTAGGAATATGACACGGATATAAAACCAACTAAGTTGGTAAGAGGCAAAGGCTTATGTCAACTTATGGCCGAAAACCAAGGGTCGGAAGTTTCCAGAGAAAAGGATGATTGTACCAATGAAGCACAACGCTGATCAGAGAAACCTGATTCTCTGCCTCTAGTCCTATTTTTTGCAACCAGCGATGAGTGGTATTCCAATATTGCTTTCTTCGTCACCTATGGCGAATGCCCAGCTCACCTGACTGCAAAGGAGAAGTGCACTATAAAGCTCAGAGTAGCCAAATATGTCATCTGGGATGACGGTTTATATAAACGCGGGATAGATGGGGTCTTCTTGCAATGTGTTGACAAGCCACAACAGGTGAAGTTACTTGAAAGTTTTCATAATTCAGCCTGTGGAGGCCATTTCTCCTCTTCTATAACAGCACACAAGATCATTCGGGCTAGGTACTATTGGCCGACGCTCTTCCAAGATGCAGCCACCTAGGTAGCAAAGTGTGAACCTTGCCAACAGTTTGTCGGCAAGCCCAAGTTGGCTGCTTTTCCCCTCAGGCTGGTCATTATCAACGAACCATTCAGCGTGGGGAATTGATTTTATTGGTGCACTCAATCCCCAATCAAGTGTCGGACATAGTTATGTCCTAACAGCAACAGATTACTTCACCAAGTGGGTGGAAGCCATACCTGTCAAACATGCCACTTCCGAAGTTGTTTGCAGTTTCATCAAAGAAAATATCATTGTCAGGTTTGGCGTTCCAAACAAGATTGTTGCTGATAATGCTTCTAACTTCTCTTCATGGGAAGTTATTAGTTTTTGCTATGAATATGGAATAACTTTAGCTCACGCCTCAGATTATTACCCTCAGGGAAATGGTCAAGCAGAATCCAGTAACAAAAACTTGGTGACCATCATACGAAAGCTGGTGGATGAGAATCAATGAATGTGGCACAAGTCCTTATACGATGCTCGTGGGCAGACCGCATTACTCCCAAGAGATCTCTCGGTATGTCACCTTTTCAAGTGTTATATGGCACCGATGCCGAGCTTCCCATTTCCGCTAAAATCCCTACTCTGCGCTTGGCATGGGCAATCGAAGATGAAACTTTTCAAAATTCCCTTGAAAAGAGGATCATGTACCTAGCAGAGCTCGAAGAAAAAGAGTAAGGGTGGTCGAAAAGATCACCGAACATCAGAATCAGGTCAAAATATTGTTTGATAAAAAATCTAAACAAAGAAATTTCTAGGTAGGAGACCTCGTCCTTTGTGGGACAAGCAAAGAGATCCAAAAGGCATGCACAGAAAGTTTGATTCCCTATGGAGACGGCCTTTCAAGATTAAGCAGCTCAACGGAGAGAATAGTTTCTATCTCTCATATCTGGATGGAATCGAACTCCCGCTTCCCTATAGCGGGCAACATCTAAAAATCTTCAGGAAGTAGAGCTTTCTTTCTTCTTTGTACAGTTTGTGTCAGTTGTGTGTTTTTTTTTTTGTCATGTGTTTGCTTTACGTTAGTTGTGTGTTTCTCCTTCGGTCGCCCTTGTTTTTGACTCTGTTACCCAATGGATAGGCACATGAGATCTGGGATTCTCTACCCCCGAGTTTCCTCAGGGATAGTCCCCAGAAAGAGCCAGCTGTTATCCTGTAAAATTGGCAAGGGAAATTTTGCTGAGATAACCTTAGCAAAATTTTTGTTCTGGTCCTCCTCGGGGACCCCTTGCGTCGGAACATCGCAAAATCCCTTCCCGGGAAATCCAGTTTTCCGAACTTAGCCTTTTTTGGTCCTTTTTGGTTGGGCGCATATAATGACTATGCAACATCAAATGTTCATGTGCCCCCTTTAAAGCCTTTGGCGCATGCTTTCTCATGTCAATAGGCATTTTGGTGCGCCTCACTATGTTGAGTCTTCCTTGCATGCGCCAAGGCGCATGCGCCTTCTGTCAACAAAACTTTTGTTGCAGCCCCTTTTTGGTGCACCAAGGGTGCACATATTCCTCTGTCAACACCACTTCCGGTGCGCCAAAGGTGCACTTAACTTCGTGTTGGCAAGTGTTTCGATGTGCCCAGGGTGCATGTTTTCTTGTGTCGATAGCACTTTTGGTGCACCACTTGAAAAAGTTGGTGGCACATTTATTATCACCTCACTATAAATAGGCACGTCTGCACTGTCATTGTCACCAAACACAAATCACGTGATTATTTTTCTCTGTACCTATCAGCGCACCAGCCCTGTCGCTTTCGAATCTTTTCATGGACCCGTTTGCACACTTCTCCACTATTTATCCTGGTAAGAGGTCCTCTTTCTTTTGTGCACTTTGTGTTTGTGGTTTTTGGCTGCTTGTTGGTATGGATTGGATTGGAAAGACTGTGAAATCATGAACTTCCCCCTTCCTTGCTGTCTTTTCCATTCTTCCACATGTTCTTCCCCCTCTTTCCAGATCTGCTGGTAGAGGAAACTCTGTCCTGAAATGATTGCTTAAAAACTCTTTGTTTAAGCCTCTTCATCACCCCAAGGTACCCTAAAAAGGAGCTTAACCACATATAAACCCCTCAGAGAGAGAATCAAAGCTTAAAAAGAAACTGTATTTTTCTTCTCCTTTGGCGCATTGGCGCACCCTGCAACATGAAGAAACATTCTTGCGCCTGATGGCGCATATGTCACCCCTGTTACACCAAAAATAGCTGCGCTAATGGCACATATTCCCTGCCTGCTACATAATGAAAAGTTGCGCCCTCAAGGTGCACTTCCTTAGTTTGTTGCATCGTTAAAACCTGCGCACTTTTGCGCATCCCTTATTACAATAACGGTATGTCATGCAAACCTTCCATGAGCCGTGCCAAGTTCCCTTTAGCACAAAAAGCATATGTTACACAAACCTTATATGAGCCTCGACACACCAAAGTTCATTGCAACATGAAAATTATATACGCCATCGGCGCATCATTCTGTGTAACATGAAGAATCCATGTGCCCTTTACGAAATGCATACAAATGACGCAGTGCACTTGTGTTTATAACAACAAAGAATGCACTCGCAACATCCATGTGCCATGCACCCTTTGGCACTTATTTATCCCCGCAGTATCCCTTTCTGTGCATCTTACTATTTAGCTCAAGTAACTGCGTATTCATGCACCACCGTGCCCCGAGGCCTTAAAATTGCTAACTCTTTCTTTCACAAACATTTCAATGCAAGATCGAGATAAGCGGACATGGCTTTCTTGCGTTGGGTTTCACTTCTTATTCTTGCAGATCAGCAACTAAGTTCAGAAGAACATATGTCAACATCAAGCAAGAAACCTATCAAATCTAAGGGTAAAGCCAAGCTCACGGAAGAAGAAATGAAGTATAAGTATCAGAGGGTCAGAATGCCCAAGTCCCAAGCAGAGTGTGACCTAGACATCAGAGACTCAGAGCTCGGACATATTGATATGGAATATTTCTGGGTCAGAACCAGGAAGGTCACAAGAAGTCCATGGATGGACAAATTGATAGGCAGTGCCCTACACTTTGCTGGAGGGATCCCAGTCAGTGCCGTGAATAATGAATTTATGATGGTAGTGGCCCGATGCTACAACAAAGACACAAGATGTGTCCATGGTGAGAAGGGTGAGGTCATAATTAACCTCACTGCCTGCCACTTTGAGATAATGCTCGGCATTCCTCATCACCAGCACTTTGTGGCCGTAAGCCGGGAGGATTGCATCAAAGCTTGGGATGACAATGAAGATCAGTGCATGCAGCTGATGAACGAGGTATATTTGAAGAATAAAAAAGTGGTGACTCGGTGGCCACAAGTCATTCATCATAGTGACTTTTCAGAGGAACTCAGTGACACCATCACATTCCTGAGTAGAGTGTTTGGGCTTCCTGACGCCCATTATTTTCACAAGTGGATGTTGCGGTACCTTGAGACAATGAACAAAAATGTTCTTTATCAATGCTTTGAGTGGGCTGAAATCATAAGCAGCACGATATCAGAGCAGCTACAACAACTTAACACAACGGGGAGGTTCTATATGAACTCCTACGTGGTCTATGTTGTAGCTTCAGAAAGGGAATATCCGGCTACGATGCGATGCGGGGTTTGGCCCTAAGTTAAAATTTATGAATATTATCCAGAGCTGAAGCTATAAAATAGCATCCCCAATTTGCAAAGATCAATGATGCATTCTTCTACTTCATCATTTTCCTGTTGAGGTCAAATATGACTCACAGTCATATGACCAAGAGCATTGTAGCAACTCTGCGAGATGTGGGGGGCCCTGTTCACTCATTTCCCCACATTCACCTATCTGAGGGCATTCAATTTCTTGGGGGAACCGACTAGACTACCAAGATATTAGGGCCCAATTTAATCTTGTTAGATGCCGAGTCAGCTTTTTACTTACCACGAAAAGTTGCTAAAAAGAAAGAAGGGTGGAACTCCTTTCCCCCTCACAGTGGGTAGGTATACGTGTCTCACTCACCACAAGGAAAAGATATGTTTGCAGAACTGGAGCTGCTGAATCTGAAACATGACTTCCCAGCAAGGCCCACCTTCGACCCGAGAAATTGTCTACCTAGGGCTAAGCTTGACCTGATCCACATCCCTCAGATCGAAGATATCTACATTGACATATATCATGAGGTTGAGCTCAGGAGGAAGGATCATTCTCGCTTGGCCTTATCGAAATCATCCAAGATGCGGGGTAGCCATCATCCCCAAAGGCTACTAAACTACGACCAAGAAGTGGATCAAG
Source organism: Taxus wallichiana var. yunnanensis (assembly GCA_018340775.1). Taxonomy (NCBI): domain Eukaryota; kingdom Viridiplantae; phylum Streptophyta; class Pinopsida; order Cupressales; family Taxaceae; genus Taxus; species Taxus wallichiana. The sequence continues at coordinate 628,456,956 of CM031239.1, forward strand.
TTTATCTTGACACGGGTGGGGACGATTGGCCTTTCACATTGATTGATACAACCAAAGCACCTCAGAAAATTGAGGAGAGAGTCAAGGAAACTCTGCGCAGAACAGAGCATTGGTGCCGAATGAACGGACTCATCTACCTCGAGGTTGATTTCACAACCTCTCCGTTGGGCAACGCACCTCCTCGGGCAAAAAAACAGCCAAAGGGGAAAGGAAAAGGCAAAGAGGGTGAATCCAGCTCCACCCAGGAGGAAGCTCCTGAAAGTCCTCCTTTCACTACTCCAGAAGAAGTTATAAGTTTGGATTCTCTAGAGAAGGAAACAATGGAAGATGTTCCAATACGCCCATCCACTCAGGATGTCGCCACTGCTGTAACAATTGAGGTCCCTTCTGTCCCTTCTCCCTCTCCTCCTTCCCCTCCTCGAGTGACCCAAGCGACCATTCCTTTGGTCGTGTCCTCTCCCCCTTCTTCTACTATTCCTCCTGCTTCTTCATCCATCTTCTCTTCTCTCATGAGACTTGTCCCCCTCCATTTCTTCCCTCATCTCTGAGCTCCCCTCCCTTCCTATGTCTTCCTCTCTGCAGTATCTCTTCCTCCCGTGAGCACTTCCTCGGCCTCCCTCTCGATGCCGCCTCCAAGTGTCTCCACATTTTTCCCTTCTACTACTGCAGCTGCCCCCTTCTCTGTTTCTGGTCCTTCTCCCATAAGTCTAGCCTGGATCTCCCAAAGACCTGAGTTAGTAGAAAAGGAAAGTTCTCATCGCTCCGATGGAATTCTCCGTAATCCTATCAAAAGGGGCAAAGAAGTAGAAGCCCATCACAAGCTTCTCTCAGAGTGCTTCGAGAGAGAGGGTAATGGAGATCGCATACCCCAATCCTTTAAAGGATAAAAAGGATCTGTCTCCGACAGATTACACAGTGACTCAAGTCACAATGGGGACATCTTCTGAAAGCCTTCAGGGAGAGGCCCTATCTGCAGTTGACGCCCTCTGCAAGAAGCTTCAAGAAGAAAAAGAAGAGAAAAGGCTACTGAAAGAGCAAAATAAACATCTGCTCCATGCCTTACAGAAGATGGGCAGTGCACCTCCCACAACTGCCACCGAAACTCCTAAGCCTCTGAGTCAGGATAAAATTAATGAATATGCAAAGATTGGCGAGCAGGGTATGGCAGTTTCCGCTGGAGGAGCCAGATCCTCAAGGACAGTGAACGAGTGATCACCAAGTTCACTAATTTGTATCTGAACATCAACAAGGCAAACAAAGAACTCCAGGCGTTAGCAGGACCCATATCGAAGAGTTAGACCATGCTAGGCTGCAGCATGAGACCTTTCAAAGAATGTTTGACTGTTCAGTCGAAGATCTGGTCAAGTTCGGCATTTTCGGTCACCCCAGGGCCCTCAATAAAATCCTTTCCACTCTGGATTACCGGATGGATCAACTGGAATTCGTCCTCGAAAAGATTGATAAGGTAAAGGAAGAATCCCTGGACGCAATGCATCAGATGGAACAAATTGTTCTAAGGATGTCTCCAGGGTTTCTTACTCCTTTCACCTTAAGGAAGGTTGATGAAACCATCCAGATCTTCAAGGAGATTGTTTCGCAAGGGCTGGGGCCAGAGGTCACTTTTGACGCAGAATCCATCAATAACTGTCGGGACTTCATCGGGTTCTTAATAGAAGCAGAGAATGAATATTCCAAACTCCCAGAGAAGCTCACAGATGAGTGGGAGACTTGCGAGGCTATCAATGAGTGACACAAGGATCCTTCCCAGGATCAATTAGAGCCCATGATTAGCAAGTTCATGGAATACCGTGCCCAATTTCACATCTCATCACCCGAGCAACAAAAGCAGGATATCCCCTTTCAGCCGTGGGATGACGACGATGAATAGTTTCTCTCTTCTTTGACTTTCTTTTTGTAAATGTCTAAAGTATGTTGGCACAAATGATGACATCATCCATGTTGCGCTATGGGATGATGTCATCCATCAAGTTGTCAAAAGTCAACATGACTTTGAGATATTTTTGTATATATTTTGTAAATAGGTGGTTGGTTCCTTTTTTCCTTCCTTTTTCTTCTTCTTCTATAAATACTCAAATACTTGTTGTATTTGGTGGTGGATATCTTTTAGATGTAAAATAGAAGTGATAAGAAAAGACTTTGAGCTTTTTGTAATAGAAAGAAATATTAATACAATATTTAGACTTTGTGCTAAATACATGTCTTATATGCATTAGATCTTTCTTACGTCGAGATCTCGTGTGTTTATGTTGTTGGATGCCTTACATTTTATTGTCATTTATCCATCAGTATTGCTTTGTTGGTTTATGCAAGTAGGTTTGGCTCTGTTTACTACCAATCCCAAAACATAAATCCTCTAACCTTTCTGCTTTGGAATTCATTTCTTTTCTCCCTTCGGACCTGATCTTTCTTCATCCTTTCTTTCCTTCCTTTCTTTTCGCAGTTGGAAACACCCCTACTGGGATGAGATCCAAAACCCCAAAGGTAGAATATTGTGAGACTTGCATAGATTCCTCTTTGGTAGAATAGCAATAAACCAGTTTAACTTTGTTTACTCAAAGAGGGCTATGCCCTACACACCTTTGTTGAATCGTGTATCCATAAATCTACCCAAGCGACAAATTTTCAAACCAATGATCGAGGTTTGTTCATCAAGTTGAGAGGTGAGTCCGGAAATTACATCAATAGATATGGTGGAATCCTCCATGAGTGAAAGGGGAGATAAGGGATACACCTCGTGGGTAAAGGAGCAGATGAAACAAGTTCCTATGAGGATGAAGGAGCCAATTTAATAATCTCCTTGATAGATGAAGTACGAGGAAATTGAAAAAGAATTGATATGATGTCAAAAATAACATGAACCTCACAAACCTTATTGTCATTGGTCAAGGTTTTTTGGTTTGGTTAGTCAATGGGATGTGATTTGGGAAATAATTCTTGAAGTTGTGAAGTTTTTTATTAGCCAATGCATTAGGGTTTTCCAAAATGATATCTCCATTATCTAACATTTATTAGATAATATTTTTGAAAGTTATACAATTATTGTCGTTATGACCTTTAATGCGATGATAGTTAGAATAATCGTTTTCTTTGTACCATGTAGGCATAGGAAGAGAAGGGTAAAAACTAGTATGTGGTTTGATGCGTGGAAGAGTGTGTGCTCCAGATTTTAGAAGTTTTTATAAAACCAAAGAGTGGGGTTCTCCTACGAGAGGATATTTTGTTTCTCCTGCTTGAACTAAAAATCTTGAACAGGAGAAATATTGGAAGAAGGCTTAGGTTGGTTGGATGGGTGAGATGAGCCAACTTTCAAAACTACCACATTGGTAGATCCTTTTTATTTAGACTAATTATTATATGGTTTGGAATAAGAAGAGGCTTCATTTGATTTAAACATAGTATTGTTGTTATGTAATTATATCTTCTTGTCTTCAATGACAAAAATTTGAAGTTTCGGGCCATGGTGAACTCCTTCTCAAACATGTAGAAAGTTTGAACTTGGGGATTTTGTGAGATGTGTCTATCACAAGCCTTGGTGAACAACTCTTTTAAATCAGTTTGAGGCAGTTGGAATGTGAGCTAGTTAATCAGGCTCCATGCAAAAGAGCGAAAAAATCTATGATTGATTCATCTTCATATTGGTGTGTCGCGTACAAGTCTGTCATGGTGAGATTCTTGACAATGTTGATAGAAAAATGGTCTAGGAAAACTTGAGCTACTTGATTGAATGAGAAAAAAGAGTGCCTAAGTAGAGAACTATACCAATCTATAGTAGGTCCTATTAAGGACATTGGGAATGTTCGTAAGATAAAAACATCATCATAAGTGATCGAGATAACACTCATGTTTAAAAGATTGCAAGTGATGTTGTGGGTATTATTTTTTGTTAAATCAATTAAATTCAGGCATTTCCCAATGCATAGGGTATGGATGAATCAGAATGGATGGGTGAATAGGCTCATTACAAATCTCATCATATGTTAGACAGCTTATGTGAGCTGAGACACGAGATGTTTCCCATGTCTACATCTTTTCCATCATGATTTTGAAAATATCATTGGTCAATTATGATGGTTGGGTACCCCATACGGTATAAGGGGGTAGATGAGGAGGGTATGATGTGGGCGGCATCCTAGTATGTGGTAGTGCCAAGTATAAAAATTGTGAGGGAGGGATGTAGGATGGAATAGATATAGGTGGCAAGTATCCCGAATAAGAGATAGTGGAAATAAGGGGCTATTGTTTATAAGTGTGGGTAGGTGAAGTGCATGTAATGACCCTCGTAGGCATTGGAGGAAGAGGCGTGGGATGGAGAGGACAATGTTTTGGAAGGGATTATGAGCTTCGACACCATGGGTTGCTAAGATGCAATAGGTATATGAGAGGTTGACATTATTTGAGAAAATGACATGAAAGGCATGACATATGCTGCAGGTGTAATAAATATCAATGATGTAGGGTCAAGATGGGACACCACATGAGATGGTAAGGTGGAAGATGATAATGCCAAACTAGTAGTTGTTAATGCGAGAAGTGGGTACGAGGGTAGGAGGAATAAACATAGGCATGCCGTATACAAGCTTACCTCATGAATCTTGAGTTGATGAATGGGCTAAATAATACTTTAAAGTAGTGGGGTTTTGATCAAGGTGTCTTGAAAACTCCTCATCACTAGTGAGTATGGCAAGAGCATGATTGGGTTCTATAGGCAGTGATATTGAAGGGGGTAATGGGGTAGGTAGAATCAACCGGTGGCTAGTGTTAAAAAGAGATTGTTAACCTTTTTACGAGTCACAACCATGTGATTGATGGTAAAACATGTATTTAGAGCTTCTTTGATGATGCATAAACATAGAAGGAATGGAGAAAATGGTTCTAGAAGGTGACAACTGATCAATGTTTTAATTGAAATATTAAAACACAAAGACAGATGGAATTTGAGTAGAAAGTTTCGGTGAGAGAGGGTAACCGATGCGGTCATTGTGGAAAATAAAAGGACTTGCAAATTTGGAAAAAATGATGAAAATGGAGCAGATCTAGACTTTTATAGTGATTTCAAAGACACAGAGATATGGTGAGGTAATTGAGGAAATCCCAAAAAGAACAACAATGTGGTGAATGCTACTTTGGTTAAAATGACCAAAACAATAGGAAACCAACAACAGTCAATAAACCAATGATGGTCAGATGAGGGAACTGATGGTGGTGACTAGACCGATGTTGGTTACTGTGAAATTTGTGAAAAGATGGGAAAATATGATTTTGGTGATTTAGATCAAGTAAAAGACCAACCTAGAAACTGAGTATGGAAATGATTAATCCTAATACACTTGGAAATATTTAGATTACACCAACTATGATTATGGAGTGTGAAGGTAAAGAAGAATGGAGAAAATGAACTCACACCTCAAAACACAGATCAAGAAGAAATCTAGAAAACATGAAATCCTATGTGGTAGATTTTATGTTCTGGCTTATGCCATTTTGGACTAACTTCTAAATAATAATTTTTTTGTTTGATAAATTTTCCTAAAAAATCCAACTATGGATAGTTTCAGGTTTTTTTGGCATGAGGGATCCTTCTCGAGATGATCACTAGAAAAATAAACTAGTTTGAAGCCCACTTTCAATCCTCGATCATGTGATCGTTGTGACAAATTCTTCCAGAAATATGTTGTCTAAGAAAATGAGTAATTTATTTTCAATGGTTTTGTATAGAGAAATAAGGGTGCAAAGTGTGAGCTACGGTTCAATTTTTCAACCATCATGTGGTCATGAATTCTAGCATAAAGGTTGCCAACAATTTTTAAGTGAGTTATAGATGTAGCACACATACATGATATGCAAATATTTTAGACCCAAATCCAAAATGAAATTATATGAGAGCAATGATGAAGAGGCAAGAGTATGTCTTTCACTAATCCAATACAAAATAGAAAGAAATGTTCCTTTTATTCCAAAGTACAAGTGTCACTGAGACCAGTAGAAGAAAAAGAATGTTTCGAGGGAAAAATTTTACGGTGAAACTTTTCAAAAGGAAATAGACACACAATGATTCACCTAGGAATGAAAAATTAAAAATAACCACTCATGGGTCCCACCGGGTATTGCCAAAAATTTTCACCTCAAAATATGCGATAAAATAGATAACATAATTGTCAAGGAGGAATACCTATGATTATGTAAATGGTATGCGCGTGTTGTAGAATTTGATCAGACTGAATGTGAGAGATTCCCTTTGGCTAGGAGGAATAACTTGTATAAGAAACAAAACAAGACCACTAAATGATATTAAATATCAAATGACATTGGAATGCCTAATGATTGCTAGTTCTAGGAAGTGTGATACTTCCTAGATGGTTGTCAATCCATTGTTTTTATTAAATTAATGAAATTAAATATGAGAAATAAAGGTCTTATTGCTAACACTTTGATTTAGGTATCTCAAAACGTTATCAACACACTAGATTAAGTAAAATATTGAAATAAAAACTAATCTAGCATCAAGAAAGGTATGTTTCTGGTTGGGAAAGGTCACAAGGGTGTTAGGTAAGGTCACTGGGGTATCTGGTAAGGTCTGGATGGAGTTTGGTGGAGTTATGGGTTGTTTGGTGGAGGTTTAGAAAAAGACATAGTGACTGATGTCGGTTTGGTTTCTGATGTCAATACAAAGGTGAGACCGACATCGATAGGGGAAATTTTGTAGTAATTCAATAAAACTAGTTTTGAGCTTCTTTATGATTACACAAATAATAAAGGGAGAGTGGTTGGGTTCATAATATTACCAAGAATACTCGAAATACAAAGGGGGTAAGTACCAACATCCAAAATTTCATAGGTGGTTGGGTTGATGGATCGGTGAGAAGGTGGAGATAAAGGAATATAGGGAAAGTAAATTATAATGAAAGAGGTAATGTGTCTAAACTTTAAACAAGCATAAAATGATTAAAATCACATATACTTACTTTCATTTGTAGATCTAGTAGGTGAAGGAGGACAGTAGTTGATTTTTGAATATCTCGTTGTGTTCCTTTCCATGGCAATAGTCCTAGAGTGTCCCCTGTGAATATTCTAATACCTTGGAATGAGAGCTAGATGCGTGTTTGGGCATGGGTCCGAGTATTTTTGTCATCTTGGTGTTGAGAGGCTTTGGATTCACGCTTGAATGAAATATTTCTACAGTTACTGAAAAAATGACCAACCCTTGTCATAGGTTGTAAAATTTTATATAAATTAAGCTGATGATGGTTAGGTGACCGGTGTCGATCAAGGAATAACTAGTGTTGGTTAAGGTGAGACATTCTAGGTTTACCAAAAATAGGTAGATCTTCCCTGATTTGGCATGATCTTAAAGAAGTGGATTTCACATCGAGAAGGTAGTAAGAACTTAGAAAATGTCCAATTAGGTTTAGGAAGAAGTCTTAGTTAGTTAGGTCAAGTGGTGACTAAGAACTAGGAGTGATGACTCGGTCGAGAGTGATGACTTTGTCATTATGAGTTAAATGCCCCTAGAATGGGTCCAGGGTGAGGTGTAATGATGAGGTAGATGTGTGAGGATGAAAATAACATAATTTAAATATTTAAATTAATTAATAAATTGAGGACACATTAATATGGGATGAGGGGGTCATGATTAATTATACCATTCTAGCAGATCCTTCACCATTCAAAACCTATCACATGCTCCACCAACTTAACCATGTCCTTATACTAGTTAAGTTATCTACCGCCACTATCACTTATTCTTTAGCCACTATCCCATCTACCACCACTACCACTTCCTCTTTAGTCACTTCCTCATCCACCACTTATACCACTACATATTCCACAACCAACTCCTCTATTCCCATTACTACTGCAGCTTCCATAATTGGCCCATCGACCAACCCCTTTAATTCATAAAAAATTGATGCTTTTTCTTCTCAGGATTCTTCTGATTATTCCATTCTTGCTACCCAAATTCCAAATTTTGATCCCTTGGTAGGTGTTTGTCAATGCCTTACCTTGGGGGAGTCTCACCTCTATAATGTCAACACTTTACTTAATCCTCAAGAGTACAGAAGCCTCCATCAACACCCACATTATAACCATCATATTGGTGAGATATTTCCATACTGATTTGCCCCATATTTGCATCAACTTGATGTATGGGGAATTGATACTTCTCCACACACTCTAGAACCACAAACTAAAATTCTTTTATTCTCGATCTAATTTTTGAAGTGCCTCACCAATCACCATTTCACCCACACATTCCTTCATCGATGTTCTTGGAAAGGCTTTGGCTTTGGTCTCTATGAGAAATTTCTTTACATAGTTATATCTTGCACAACCTAAAAGCACAAAGATCATCGTGGTCTTGGATTTTTTGAGGATTCATCCTCTAAAAAATCTTGTATTAATCTCGTATAGTAAGATACACCTTCTCCACCTCATTCACCAACCTCACAAATTTCACATATGGAGTTTATGGATCCATAATCCATTCCTCCTAAGAAAAAATTTGAACATCATTTCCTTGGGACGCTAGACCTATCAGCACGATGGTGAGTTTCCCTCTTCTTTTCCCTTCCTTTATCCTGACATGATCGATGACGATACACCTTGTATCAACGTTGTTCAATGTTAGGATGAATATTCCATTCTCACTTATTTAGGTGTGGAGGATTCCTATATTCACTTATCGTTACCTTCTGAGATGTAAACCATGTTGAACGAATCGACCATAGAGATCAAAATTCACACTCGGGATGACCCTCACATTATAAAGATAGGCCAAGCTAATCTTTAGATACATCTAAGATGGAAGTGTTCACCTCTTTCCTTCAAGATTTTAGAAACGATTTTGCTTGGTCTTATGCTGATATGCTTGATATTGACCCAAATATTTTGGTTCACAACATTGTACTATTCCTAATGCTAAACTTGTGAAATAGAAGTTACAAAAAATACATCCTCGCATTACCCTTCTTGTGAAAGAATAACTCCAATGCCTCCTTTCTGTTTCTTTTATTTTACCCATTGATTATCCCTAATGGATTTATAACATCGTTCCTGTCACTAAAGTGATAGGGGGACTCCACATATGCATATATTTCCAAAACCTCAACTTGGATTTCCCCAAAGATGACTTTCCTCTACCTAGTATTGACCAACTGGTTGATCTTACCGCCATCCATGAGATACTATCACTCATGGACAATTTCTAGGGTTATAACCAAATATTACTCATGCCAGAGGACCAACACAAAACTTCCTTCATCACCCCTTGGGGAACCTTTTCTTATTGTGTCATTCCCTTTGGCCTTAAAAATTTTGGTGCTACATATTAGCGTGTTATGACCTATATATTTCACGAAATCATGCATGACATTTTGGAAGATTATGTTGATGACCTTCTTGTTAAGTCTAAGCATTGGGCAACACCTCATGGTTCTTAAAGTCATATTTTACCATCTCATCAAATACTGCATTCACCTTCAACCAAAGAAGTGTGTCTTTATTGTTCTCTCTAGAAAACTCCTTGGTTTCATCATCTCTCTATGAGGTATCGAAGTTAATCATACCAAAATCAAGGTTATTCGGAGATGCCTCCACCCACTAACCAAAAATAGCTTCATAGTTTACAAGCTAAATCGAAATCTATTCGATGGTTTATTTCTCAACTCTACGATAGATGCAACCCTTTTCTTCATTTTCTTAAAAAGGATCTTTCCTTCAATTGGGTTAATGAATGCCACAAATATTTTGAAGCATTAAAGGAATACCTCCTTCAACCACCTATGCTCATCCCACGAAAAGATGAAAAACTCTTTTACCTCTATATTTTTTCCACTTTCGATCATTCATCGGGTGTCGTGCTTGCTTGCTCATCAAGATGAGCAACATAGGGAGTAAGAGGTTTATTATATCAGCCACAATCTTCTAGACTATGAGTATAGATAAACTTGTAGACACCAAATTTGAGTTACACTCCCCTTGGATTTCAATTAATTAAACACACCATGGCCCCATTACTCCATATTAATATTCACCTTCACATTATTAATTTATTTAAATATTTTAATTAAATTAATTTCACTCCCACACCTCCAACTCATCATGACACCTCACTCTAAACCCATTTTAGGGGCATTTAATTCATAATGATCGAGTCATCACCCTCAACACTGAGTTATAACTCCTAGAGTTGAGTCACTAACCTGACCTAACTAACTAAGACCTCTTCCTAAAACTAAATCGACTTATCCTAAGTTATTACTGCCTTCTATCACGTGAAATATACTTTCCTAAGTGGAATCAATGAGGAAAGCATGCCAAATATGGGAATATTTTCTTATTTTGGTAAATTAGTCTATTTTTCCCTAACCGACACTAGTTTATCCTAGGTCGACTTTAGTTTACCTAAACCACCATCTATTCCTTTATATAAAAATTTACAACTCTTTACCCGGGTTGGTCATTTAAGTTTTGGGAGTTCTATTGCATTGAAGAGTGAATTCAAAGCCTTTACAGTATCCGATGATGACACAAAAACTCAACCACAGATCTAAGAAAGCATTCGGTTCTCTTTCCGGATCATAGGAATACTCATGGGAACACACTTGGGAGCATTATCGTGGAACTAAATTCAGGATCTATTCTTAGATCAACTATCATCCACCTTTACCTATAGGATCTATACATGCAAGTAATTATTCATGATTTCAGTCATATTGGGGTTGTTTAAAGTATAGATCCTTTACTTCTTTCATTATAATTCATTTATTCCCATATTCCTTTATCTCCATCTTCTCACCATCCAAAAAAACAACAACCTTGACCTCAACCTTTGTATTCATGAGTCTTCTCGGTGATATTACGAACCTAAGCATGCCCTTCTCATTCTCTATGCAATCAAAAAGAAGCCCAAAAACCATTTTTATCAAGTTCATGGAAATTTTAGCTACTCATTTCGGTTTACACTATCGCCTTCAGTTTTATACCTTTAACGTCATCACTCACATGGTGATATTGGTCTCTATGTCATTTTATACCCTTTTGACCAGCAAGCCTCCCGATCAGCCAAAACCAACCCAGACCTCACCCAATCATTCCCAAATCCTTTACTAGACCTATATCAAACCTGAAAACCTCAAATAACCTACCAAACCTCTAGATCTAATCATAATTTTCCTGTTAGATTATATTTACTTATTGTATTTACACGAGATACCTAAATTGTATAACTACAATATGATTTCTTTATTTCATGATATTTTCTGCATTAATTTTTAGTTAAAAGTGGATTGATAGCCTCTTAGGAAGCACCTTGCTTCCTAGATCTAGAATTTACTAGGTAGTCCACTAGCCTATATTATTAATATTATCTGGTGGTCTTGTTGTGTTTCTTATAAGTCGTTCCTCCTAGACAAAGGGAAGGTGTTCATGATCATCTTGTATCAAAAACTCATTAATGCACACATTCAACCTTCGACCTACATCTTACAAGTATTTCTCCTAACCTATTTCCTATTCAGTTTTAACCAAAGCAACAAATTACGTGAAACATCTTGCACACTGGTGGGACCTATATGAGGTTCTTTGCATTGTTTATTTTTAGGGAAAATATTGTGTGTCTATTTTCACTCAAAAGAAGTTCACATTAGGATTTTTCTCTAGAAACATTATTTTCTTTTGATTGTATCATTGAATTTTTTTTTGGGGAATAGAAAAGAACTCGTCTTTCTTTTCTTGCATTGCGATTAGTGAAATTCATACCCTTAACCTCTTCATAATTTTTTCTCATCGAATATAATTTGAGGATTTGGGTTTTAAAACATGTGCACTTGCTTTGTTGATTTTGTTCCATTATACCTCATCTAAATTATGGGAAACCTATATGTTATAAGTCATGCATAGCTTATGGTTAAAAATTGAACCATAGCTCACACTTTGCACACACTCTATATCAAATTATTGAAAACAAACTAAAAATTTCTTGAATAACATCTCTCTCGGAAGAAGCTATCAATGATCACACAATTAGAGTATTGATAATGGGTTCCATCTGGTTTCTCTGTCAAGTCATCATCTTAGAAAAGGATCTCTCACACCAAAACTTACCGAAAGTATCTTTAGTTGTCGATTTTGAAGGAACCTTTATCAAATAAAATATTCTATTTTGCTTCTAGTTAATCTTAAATTGCATAAGCCACAACATAAAATCTACAACTTAGGATTTTGTGTTTGTTAGCTTTTTGTCTAATTACATTTTAAGGTGTGTGTTTTGAGTTCTTCATTTTTCTCATCCTTTTACTCCCCACATCATGACTAGTGTATTCTAGTCTATTTCGGCTGTATTAGGACTCCTCAAAGCCATTCTCGGTCTTATGGTTTTCCCTTTTATTTGATCTAAATAAAAAAATCATTTTTCCTTATTATTACAGATTTCACGAAGCGATATTGGTCCAACGACGAACATCGGTTACATCATCTCACCGGCATCGGTTAAGCCGACCAATGTTAGTTATATTCTTTTTTAGTTATTTCTACTAAAATAGTAATTCTCCACCTTTCTATTCTTTTTCTAGGTTATTTTACTACTTCATCACATTTTTGAGTCTCTAATATCATCTTCAAAGTCCAGATTGAACCATTTTCACCTTCTATTGCCAAATATTTGAATGTCTTATTTTTCACAAGAATGGCGACATCGGTCTAGTTGACCGAGTGTGTTATCCCGTTTTGAGTTCATGACAAAATGGTCGGATAACCCCTACGAAATTTTCGAAGTTGATTTTGCATTATGGCCTCTTTTTGAGAAAATCGGGTTTTCGGGTTTTACCAACAGCTCGACATGAGTTTTAACATGCTTTATGTCGACTGTCTTCCGAAACCCGAAACCCGCCTTGTATTGAGAAAATCAGGTTTTCGGACCCCCGGCGCATCGGAACATCCGTAATCCAAAACATGTTTTATGCCCCATGTTTTCCGATTCCCGAAGTCCGCTTAATCCTTTGTATCAGGTTTTCGGGGCTATGTAGCATCTAAGCACCTCATGCTTTATGCATCATGTTTTCCGAAACCCGAAACCCGAATTGCACTAAGTCCCCTCGTGTCGGGTTTTCGGACCTCCCAAACATGCTGACATGGCATTCATGCCGAGTGGTCGGTGAGTTGGCACGTGCCGAGCTGAAGTGTATTAATTACCAATTTTCTTATAAATACGCGGATTTCCACGTCATTCTTACCATTCGTATTTTTAATTCGTGGAATTTTTGTGCGTGCTCTTCCATTTTCAAAACCCGAAAACTCACCTTGCTCGATTGGATCGTCTGTTTTCGATCTTACATTTCTCGAATTGAAGGTATTTTTCTTTCCCTTCTTTATTCTTGGTTTTTATGGATCGATTGAGCATATTTTATTCCCAATTTCTTGCCGGGTGTTGAAGGTTTTCTTTCCTTCTTCTTTCTGTGTTGCTTTGGAAAGGGTTTTAGGTTTTTAGGGTTTATCTCTTTTGAGACTATCCCTTGGTGCTGTTTCTTCCAAGTTCAATTATATGCATGATGCATGAATAACAAAAGGAGATTGTATATTTGGAATTCAAAGAAAAACCCTGTTTTTGCTTCTCGGGTTTTGAAGATTGTTTTGCAGAGCCGGAGACTGAAGTGTATTGACGGATTGGCGCGCAAGGATTTCTCAAAATTCGAAGTATATTGAAGCATCGGGTTTTCTTCCGATTCGACATCCACAAGCAGCATCGGGTTTTCTTCCGGTTCCGACATCCACAAATAGGCGTCGGGGTTTCTTCCGTATCCGATATCAACGTTGAGTGCCGGACTTTCCCAAAGTTCCGACATATCAAACTTGTCGGGTTCTCAGGGTTTTCCGACATCCTCCTCAGTGTGTCGGACTCTTCTATTCTTCCGGCATATTCAGTCGATCGGGATTTTCAGTGTGGATAACATCTCCTGAGTTTCAAGCCTTTCTCCCTCCAACATTCTTCATGTCGGACCCTGGTCCATCTCAGGAGAAGGCCGAGAAATCTAGCAGGATGAAGTACAAATTCAAGAAGCCAGAATCTCCATCATATATTGATTGCAATTAGGGAGACTGAACTTGGCAATATAGATATGGATGACTTCTGGAATAGGGTGAAGAGTTCCTCTCAAACCCCATGGATGACAGCTTTAGCTAACAGTGGCTTGCCCCTTGCAGCAGGCTTTCCCATGTCCGCCCAATGTCCAGAATTTGTTTTGGCTTGTGCATCTAGTTATGACTCGGCTTCTCGTTCCGTGAAGAGCCAGGCTGGTGAGGTAGTGATCAGGCTAGATGGAGCATATTTTGATGATCTTCTAAAACTACCTAATTTCGAAGAGTATGGGGACCTGAACATCAAGTCGGCTCAGAAGGCCTGGGATAGTAATCAGGAAGACTGCATTAAGGATGTCAACAAGAAGTTCCTGGTCAAGGCTAAACCAGCAGTATCTAGATTTCCAAGGACTATCCCCAGATGTGATTTCATACAAGAAATCAATGATATTATCACCCTGCTGAGCCGGGTTTTTGGCTTGCCTGAATCAAATGTATTTCATGGATGGATGTATCAGTTTATGGTCACCATCAAGAAGAATCAGCGAGGATTGAGTGGGGGACCCTTATCAGCATGAAATTGATTCTCGATGACAACGGTCTTATCGATTTGGAAAGTTTTATATGTTTTAATATGTGGCTTACGCTGGCTGTCGGGATGAGGAACTATCCCCGGGCTGGATACTAAGGGAAGCAGAACGACAAACCCAGTTTATAAATATTTCCCTCAATTGACAAAGAAGGGGTCAAAAGATCATTTCAGGAGGGTAAATGATGCCTTTTTCTATGAGAATATCTCGCAGGTGAACCGGAGAGTGAGGAAGATGAGAGTCTCGGATGAGGCTTGGGTGAAGTATCCAAATGGGGTGTATCTTCTTGCAATTCAAGAAGTTTACATATCTTCGAACAGTCATGTACTCGGGAGAGCCTTTCCGTCTGCCTCGCTATCCAGGGGATAGATTGATATTGATAGAATTGGTCAGACAGCTATTGGATTTTCACAAATTCCAACAAAGCAAGCATAAGGCAGCTGTATCCTTCCCAATTTCTATCGGGAGATATACTTGCTCGACAGTAGCAAAGGCCAAAAATGTTGAATGCGAACTTCAGGAAAAATTGAAAAAGCATATGAAGTCTCGGGATGGTTTTGACATCCGAGGAGTGCTTAGAGCCTATGGAGCCCAACATCGTACATGCCACGACATTGAGGATATATGGATTGATCCGCTGCAAGCTTGAAGTTGCGGTTCACGAAAAAAAGATAATAGTAGGTTGACTATTAATGAGATTCAGACGCTGGAGCTTTCTGATTTGCCAGATGGCACGACTGACAATGAAAGTGTGTTGGATATTTCCTATGATGGACTTAATGAGGATCAATACGTTTTCCCACCTATTGATTGGTCACTAGCAAAAAGCCTCTATTACTGAGATAGGTCGGCTCTCATTCTTGCTCGCACCAAAAAATGGCTCTCCTCTTGGGGAATGAATTTTAAAGATGACAAGTTTCCAAAGTTGGCTGCTTCGGAGGTGGGGCCCTCCAAAAAGAAAAAGGACAAAGAATCTTCTGAGGGGCCTATAAAAATCAGGATTCCCAAGAAGAGGAAAGAAAGACAAATCTCTTCAATTATTTCTCCAGCTGAAACGGTGGTTGTGCCAGAATCACCAACACCACCAGAAATAGGAGAAATTAATTTGGAAGAAGGAGGAAGCCAGCTTCTGTCTTCACCATTTGCTGATTGCTCAACTGGAGAGACCTTATCTCTTGCATTCAAGGCTTTGGAGTCTGAATCTGTGCCTCCCCCTCAACAACCACTCCAACCTCCTCATTCCCCATCCACTTCTTCAAGTATGGCCGGTATTTTCTCTGGACTCTCACCCCTCTCTGCTGGAACCCAAGTGATCACCAGCACGCCCCAACCTGTACCTCTCTTTGTTGCATCTACTACCACGTTGGCTACTGTTCCCCCTCCAATAGTAGAATCTTCTCCCCTTGAGAGTAGAATACCAGTTACTACAACATTGGAAATTTCCTCTGATACGCCACAATGGCTACTCGAGCAAACTCCGAGGAAGAGGAAAGTGATTGTACCCCTACCAGCCTTTGATTTCAGCTCACTCAAGGCTCCTACTGCAAAATCAGCCAAGAAACCCAAAGCAGAGTTTCAAGGGTTTTGGTGGATGCTTCAGGAGATAAGTTCGCAGAGATTGCCACTCCCTCGGCTGACAAAACTAGAGAGGATATAACAGCTTCTGATTATCAGATAACCAAGGTGGCTCTAGGGAAAGTGACAGCAGAAGGAGCGCAACAAGATGCACGGGCTTCCATAGACGTGTTGTGCCAAAAGTTGAAAGAAACAAAGGACAACAGAAATGAGCTTAAGGAAAAAGTGGAGCAGTTGACAGAGATTTTGATTAAACTCTCAAAACCCCTTGAATCCATACCACCTTCTTCTGTTTCTGCCGGATTCGATTTCTCATCGGTGCCTACGATTGAGAAGATTGCTAAAAAAGGAAGGGTGGTTGATGAATGGATCCAAAAGTTGCTCCAACAGGGGAAGGAAGTAATTCAAGACGTGGTGAAGGTTCATGAGTCTTTGGGGGAGATTCAGAAGGAAGGAGAGAAGATGGATGAGGAATTCTTGAAGAAATTGGACATGAACTTGATTTGACTTGTGAAGCTCTCCAAGTGCTAAAGCAATTACCAGCACACCTCTTGGTGGAAGAAGGTATTCTCCCACATACAGATAAACATTTCCAGCTGACCAAGGCCATCAGGTTCAGAGTAAGGATTCTCAATGAAGCCTGCAGCAAGTTGAGAGAATCAAGGGATAAATTGATCGATGGGAAAAGTGATCTGGAAGAAGAATTGCTGAAGATTTGTCCAAAGGTGTCAGTTGGGAACTCAAGTATCCTATCAGCAGATGATCTCTTCAAACAAGTCCAAGAATCTGTTCAGCATGAACCTGTACATGGATTTGACCTTGAAGTCATTGGTCAATTTGTAAGGATTGAACATATGTTGGAGGCCTTAAGAAAGCTCAGCAAAGGATTGAAGAAACTTCCCGGCAGTGCCAGTGATATTCATGAGACCTGCGAAATGTGGAATGATCATTCCACTGCACCTGATGAAAATGAAATGCAAGGCATTATTCGGAAGTTCCAGGAATTTCAGAACAAACAGTCTCAGTTGGAGGAAGACAAAGAGGAAGGAGCAAAAGATGATGATTCGGACTAAGTCGATGCGTCATGTCATTTCAATCTTGAAATTGACATGTCTTTTTCATTTCTGTTTCGTCATATTTTTAATCATGTTTTGACTTGATCTCCTGCGTGAGAGTCATGCAAAACTGAACTCCAGTTAAAATGCTACTTTTTAGGATCTGCCCTATTTTATCTCTAGTTCCTTTTGTTATAAATAAGGGATGCTTGTGCATTCCAAAAGGGTCGAGATTTTTTGGAATATTTAGGGGCTATTGGAAAGAAGAAAAACTTTGTGTTTTCATTCAATCATTTTGAAGAATAGGAATTGATATCGTTTTACAGACTTTGTGTTGTGGAATATATCTTACTTAAGACAGTGTTCTTATGTTCATGATCTTAAGCTATTCTTTGCATAGCATCTTAGTGTTTCTGATTGTTTCGGACATTATATTTGTGATCTAAAACTCGTATGATTATTTCATGCTCTGCGTTTACTCGAAAGAAAATACGTTTCTCCCATTTCCTTTCTATTGTGCTTCTTTCATTGTAACAGTTTCTAATCCAGTTCATTTAAGAAAGAAATACCCTTGAATCTGTGAATGTGGATTTCGGGATTTCATTCCAACCCCCAATGGTTAGATTAGTGTGAATACTGTATATATTGTTTACCGTGTTTTAGATTAGCAATAAACAGGCAGCCTCACCTGTCTTTGAGGAGGGATTTAATCCCATGTACTGTGGTTGAACCTCATATTTTGGTTTGACAAAATATCCAACCAACACAGTGGCGGTTACCCTCATCTTTGGAATTGATTACCCCAACTGATGTCAGTATTTGTATTCTAATTTTCCAATCATAATAGTGATATAATCACATCTGTTAGACTTATTTTTATCTATTCCTTCGTGTTTAACATCATCAGCAGGGCTCAATAAACCCATTCTATTATTAGTCACATGGTATTGACTCATAGACAAGACGAAACCCTTGTGTTTTATGTTATCCATCAGCCACTCCCACCTATCCCATCACCCCCTTCCATCTTATCACCTATGGACCCCAATCAATAACTTGTCATATCCACGGGTTATGAGCAGTTTTGGGACTCCTTGATCAAAATCCTGCCACTCTATAGTATTATCTCACTCATTCCTCTACCCAAAATTCATCAAGGAAGTTTTTATATGGCGTTCTGTGTCCATTCCTCCTTCTCTCATAGCCACTTTTGCATTAGATCCTACTAGCTTGGGTTTACCCTCTTCCACCTTACCACTCATGGTTTCCTAACTTGATCCTAAATCATTGATATACGTTGCACCTATGGAATCTATTTCACCTTTGATGTATGTCACTTCTACAATGTCAACCATACCTTTATCAATCGCCTTGAGTGTAGGTATAACTACACCCACCAATCCTCATATACCTATTGCATATCAGCCACCATTGGTGTCGAAAGCCCACACTCCCTTCCAAAACACCGTCCCTCTCCATTCGGGAGTCTCCTCCTCCAATATATATGAGGGCCTTTAATTCCATCTTGATGGGTTTTAGAATGGAACATGGATAGAAACCACAGTTAGGGGACAAACATGTCCCTCCTCTTTAATGGGAGAGGTTCCCTTATTGAAAGTAGGAAAAACAAATGTACAAATATACAACTCTCAATGTTTGGACCCTAATATTCTGGAATGTTTTCATACTTAAAATATTATCAATACAAAGGATTGGAAGAGTAGAGAGATGGAGGAAGGAAGAAAACAACAATGTTTTCAGGAGATATATGTAGCAGAATATATCCTTACTCACATTGAACCAAGAAAATATAGAAAAAGATCAATCACTTCATCACCAATGTGAATCTACAGACACAAAGTTCTAAAGATTACATAGACAAGAACACAAAGTTTATTTTGAATGCAAAGAAAAATGATCCATTGAATCAAGCAAGGAGAGAGAGAGATATAACAAAGGAAATGAGAAATAAAGCTTTTATATTGAATTACTTCCAAATTTACAACATTCCCAGAAAACCAAAATCATTTTTCCATGGCCATAACATGTTCTCGCTAACAATTCGTTTACATCCATACTTTGTCCCCAAGAAAAGAATATCCAAAAGGAATAATGTTTATTGTAGATACATTTTTTAGAAAGTGACATGAAACAAATGCCCTCATGAAAACCAGAGGTTCAAAAAGGAAAATATTTCATACTTTCGAGAATGATTACTTTAGCAGGGAACATATCATGATTTTCTTCTTCATGTGGTCCTATCATTTCCACCTTTTAACAACTTTCATAGAACTCAAGTGCTTACTAGTAACTTTTCAACCTTTTTCATTGCGTATGCTTAATAAACTCTATTTTTGATAATTAAACTTTACATCTCTTTAAAATTATCAATTTGGCTCCACAACAAACCAAAAATGCATCTCATGAATAAATGAAAAGGAAACAAAGAGAGAAGAATGAAGAATGGTTCACATTTGTATCCTTTAGAGCTTTGGTTCGTTAATGGCATAAAAAACTAGATGAGTGCATTTTGGCCACTCTTTCCCTCTGTCAGCTTTGAAATTGGACCCTACGCATGGAAAGATCCAAGCAACGATGGGCCTAGGGAAAAAATCCTCATTTTAAGACATTTGGGAGAAAAAGCATAATTTCTCATTTTGCTCTGCCGCCCGCCTTGATTTTTTAACATGAACACGTGGCACACCCTGATTGGAAATGGGGTCATAGCTCAAATTCTCATTTTCCTCCACCAGCCCACTGTCCTGATTTCATTCTTCAACACATGGCATCACCTGATTGGTTATGGGGATGTGCTTCACTTTTATAATTTAATTATTTTGAAATGGGCAAAATTCCAACACCCCCGAAGTTCATGTCTCCACCATTTACTTTTCAATGTAGGCCATGTGTCCTTTTCGATTCGTTGTGGGCCTCAACTCAAAATTTATCCCTTCGCATGAGCGGGGCCACGGGTCATTTTAGAACTTTTCACCCTTTGTGGAAACAAAGCTAAAATTCCTAAAGTCCTCTGTCGGTCTGCCAAAGCGCATATGAACTGAAAAATGACCACGTACCCCTTTGCGTGAGCGGGGCCACGGGTCATTTTACAACTTTCCACCCTTTGTGGAAACAAAGCTAAAATTCCTAAAGTCCTCTGTCGGTTCGCCAAAGCACATATGAACTGAAAAACGGCCACGTGTCCCTTTGCGTGAGCGGGGCCGCGGGTCATTTTATAACTTTTTTCCCTTTTGCCATAATTCCTTAGAGAATAAAATGGATCCATCACCCCAAACTTCCACCAAAACTACTCCAGCCAATCAAGGACCGAGGGGATGCGGGGAAATCTGAAATTTTTTCCAAA
Source organism: Taxus wallichiana var. yunnanensis (assembly GCA_018340775.1). Taxonomy (NCBI): domain Eukaryota; kingdom Viridiplantae; phylum Streptophyta; class Pinopsida; order Cupressales; family Taxaceae; genus Taxus; species Taxus wallichiana. The sequence continues at coordinate 628,477,628 of CM031239.1, forward strand.
ATCACCAAAAGTGATAAGTTCAAAAAGGAACCCATCCGGCTGCATCCAATGAGAAGAAAAACGTAGCTTCACCTTTTGAGAAAGAATTTGATGGGGAAAATAACGTAGAAAATTACAGAGAATGGGAAAACACCATTTTTACACCTGATGAAGATTTTCTTTCTGCAAAAATTTAATATGCAAAGAATGCAAGTTTCCACATCCTTTAAATGCATAAAATAAGATCATAAACCCCCTCCCATCCATGAGAAATAGATAGAACGTTATAATGGCCGTAGACTGAGGAAATGCATAAAACATCATGGGGGATCAAAACAAGCACTTGAGGGGCTTGAAACATAAATTCCTCCATGACAAGACTTCAATTTTCATGAAATTGGATTTCAAAAAGAGGGGAGAAATTGAGGGGACAACAGTTGGCTCCTTCTAGGGATGATTTGGTAGAGGAAAGATGTAAAATCAAGAACCATAGAGAATTTTGGGGATGAATAGATCAGTGCCTTATCCATTGGGAAACAGAGTCAAAAAGCAATATCAACACATAAGACAACAAAAGCAACGAAACAACTAAAACAAGAAAAACCAGAAACAAAATGCTATACAAAATGTACATAAGGACTTCCAAAAATCCTAGGTTTTGAACAACTTCAAAAATGGCCCACTATAAGGAAGTGGGAGAGGAGAACCATCGATGTAATCTAGGTAAAAGAGTTCTCACCAATAAAATGTATAATTTTAAAAGTACCAATCCAAAGGGAATCAAATTTACCATGGTTTCCTCGAGGTTCATTCCTTTTTCCCAAAGAAGAACACTTTGTCTCCCACTTGAAAAGTTATGGGTTTAGCCTTTTTGTTAAACATGTCTTTTACCTTGAGTTGATGAGCTAATATTCTATCAACCACTTGCAATCTATCTTCATTGAACTTCTGGAGGTACATAATTATTTTGTCAATGAATTGATAAAGCGAGCATCATCAATGGTCTTCATCAAGTGTAAGGCTGGCAATTCCAATGTCACTGGTAGCCAAGCTTCAACTCCATATACCACTTGAAAAGGAGACATCCCAATGGCTCTCTTAGGTGTAATCCTATCTACCCATAAAGCATCATATAGTTTCTTATGCCAATTCCTCTGAGAGTCATTAACAAGATTCCAAACAATGGTGACCAAGTTCTTGTTAGTTGATTCTGCTTGCCCATTCCCTTGGGGATAATAATCTGAAGAGTGAGCAAGGGAAATACCATAGCCATAGTAGAAATCTATCATCTCAGTAGAAGAAAAATTGGAAGCATTATCAGTGACAATCTTGTTTGGTATCCCAAACCTTATTAAGATGTGCTCCTTGATGAAGTTTTATACTACTTTAGAAGTAGTAATTTTGATGGAATGGCTTCCACCCACTTGGTGAAATAATCAGTGGCATTCAAAACATGAGTATGCCCTGAACTTGAAGGTGGATTGAGTGTCCCAATGAAGTCCAAACCCCTTTATTGAAAATGTTCCTCAATCACCACTGGTTTGAGAGGTAAAGCAACCAATTTGGGTCTTCCAACAAAAGTTTGACATGCTTCACACTTGCCTACCCACTTTGATGCATCTTTGAACAAAGTAGGCCAATAATGTCTAGTAAGGAGAATTTTGTGGGATGTGACAATAGAAGAGAAATGACCTCCACAGGCCTGGTCATGAAAAGCTGAGAACAATTTATTTTTCTGCTCTTTGTCAACACATTTCAAAAACCTTCCATCTATGCCTTGTTTGAACAATGCATTTTCCCACAACACATATTGTGTAGACCTTAATTTGATGGATCTCTTCTCCTTGGCACTCAAATGGGATGGAAATTCTCCATAAGTAAGAAAGTGTGCAATGCCAACATACCATTCATCAATTGAGCTAAGGAAAAGAACAACAAGGATATCAACTTCCTCCTTGGACAATTTGGCATCGGCTCCTTTAGAAATGAGTTCACATAAGCCCTTTCCTTGAACTAGCTTTGTGGGTTTGATGTCAAGATCATACTCCTAAACTTTGGCTACCCAATTACCTCTCTTGGTTCTAAATTCTTATTGTGTAAGAATGGATTTAATAGTTGTATCAGGCACAAGCACAATAGAATGAGAGTTGAGGATGTAAAAACAAAACTACTTCACACTTTGACCATTTCAAAAGCATGTTTCTCCATCACGGTGTACTTCATCTCATGGGATTTAAAAATATAACTCATGAATGCTATGAGGAGTTCATGACCTTCAACATTCTTCTCGTGTTAACGCAATAGCTAGAGTAATTTCAGTAGCATAACACTAGATAATGAAGTCTTTACTATAATCGAGCATGCCAAGATTGGAGTCTTTGCTATGGCTCTCTTTTTGTCTTCAAATAAAACCTTTCCTTAAGAGGACCAACCAAAATTCTACTTCCCTTTCATCATGTGGGATATGTTAAAAGTAAGTTTAGCAAAATCAGGTATGAATCTTCTTAAGAAGTTTATCTTTCCAAAGAAAGAGTGCACACCCTTCTTGCTTGTGGGGAGAGGTATCTATTGAATTACACGGAATCTTTCGGATCAATCTTGATTCCCTCCTTGGAGACAATGTGTCCCAATAATTCTGCATCAGTGACACAAAAGACATATTTCTTAGGATTCAAGGAGATGCCATGCTCTCTACACCTTTGAAGGGCTGTTTCAAGGTGTTGGAAATGATCAGCTCTAGTTTTTGAAAAAACACTAAGATCATCAAGTTATACAACTATGCATTTTCCCTTGAGGTTGCCAAAGGCTAGGTCCATTACCTCTCGAAAGGTGGCACCAGAATTGATGAGGCAAAAAGGCATTCTCTTGTAAGAAAAGGTTCCCCAAGGAGTGGTAAAGGAAGTCTTATGCTGATCTGCAACACTTACTTCTACTTGATTATATCCTGAGAATCCATCAAGCATGGACAACATTTCTGAACCTGTAATAGCTTGCAACACTTGATCCACTACGGGGAGAGGATAATTATCCTTCAAAAAGGATTGATTCAAATTCCTAACATCAACACAAATCTGGATCTCACCATTCTTCTTCCTGGGAATAATATTAGCAACCCATGTTGAATGGTGAATAGGATAAATGATCTTATCCTTCACTAACTTTTGGATCTCTTGAAAGATTTTATCAGCAATTTTAGGATTATACTTCCTCTACATTTTCCTGAAGGGCTTGATCCCAGGCTTTAGAGGAATGAAATTTTACATCTCTTTTGGCTGAAAGGCCTTGAGATCATCATAAGAATATGCAAGAACATCAACATACCTTTTCAATGATTCGTTTCTTTCTCCCTCTCCTCTCGTGTGCAACACTTTCTAATGTTTACCAGCTTGGGTTCATTAAGAATCCCAATGTTTATCTTCTCACATTCAGCAAACTATTGAGCTCCTTTGGAAGTTTTTGACTTGATGTACCTATCATGTTTATCAAATAACTCTTCCAAACTTACCATCCCTTTAGGTATCTTATTACCTTTCAGTTTTATGAAGACATCATGATCCATTTCTTCTTTTTTATCTTCTTCATTTGGGGGAACACACTCTCTAGGAGGATTTCCACTTCCTTCAAAGTACATCTGGTAAAAATTATCTCTAAGTTCAAGGAAGGAAAGCAAGTTCGATCATCATTAAATACCTACCAATTGTTTCATTGTCGGGCACACTAGGTCTATGAATCATCTCAATGGTGAATTTATCTTGGGATAAATATCGATGAGGGATCAATAGAGACCCGAGATAGCCAAGGAATTAGCCCTAGTGTTTCTTTACTTTGGCATGGCTTCAATGGAAAAGTCATCAAGGAACTCAATGGAATCTCAAACAGATTCTTATAATGTTTCAACCTTATATTCTTCACTTGAAATAGATATCGACCTTCTTCACAATCAACTATGCATCTCCATGATTAAGGATATTCTTGATCCCCATCTCTTTTTCCATTCTTAAGCGAGGATGAGAGCCTCATAATTAGCTGTATTATTTGTGTTTTCAAATTGGAGCTTGAAGGAGAAAGGATGAATTTTCCCTTCAGGAGAAATAAGCACCACACCAGCACAAGAACTAGTTGGGAGAAAATCCCATCAAATTCCAAAATCTAAACACCATTAGGATCAATAAGAAATTACCTAGGATGTTTAGCCTCATCTTGTGACATGATCATGTAGATACCATGACCAATGTCCTCATAAAGTAATTGTGCCTTTGGGTCATTTGTTTTTTGCATAATATATTCAGTTTTGTTTCATCAAGTAACTTATTCATTTTCCCATTCACTGGAACAAGATCATGTGACCAATCCATCATGATTTCTTCTCCAACATATTTGTAAAAATTTATATTCAGGAGCTAGCCATAGGAAGGGGGAATATTAGCTACCAAAATGGTGCCTAAAACTCTTCTCTCGGAAAAGGAGCAAAGACTAATTGTGCTTCCTTGATTCTTCCAACCAATGGAACTTCTCTACATTCCATTGAGTAACATGAACCAAAACTATGGGTTAGGGTTAAGCCTAGGGCATGAGCTACCTTAGCAAGCATCACATTATCTGAAGCACCATAATCAATAACACAATTGCTGATTTTTTGGCCAGCTATGAGGAGAGTGACATAAAATGGTTTGATATTTTCATCGAGATGATGTGAATGCTACCACAAGTCTTGGTTGGGATGAAGGAGGAGTGGGAAAGATACCTTTAGAACCAGGGGATGAAGGCTTGTATTTGGAATTTACAAAGTCTACCATCTTAGCAAAGGCCTTGGGATGGGTTTAATAGAATTCAGCTTACGAGATATGGATCTTAGTTTTCTTGAGATGGTTAATAATTTAAAAATAACCTGAGGTAGATGGAGCATCTTTGATAGGAATAGATGAAAATTTTGACTTATCAAGTCTATTATTTGAAGGACAAGAATTTTTAGGAGAAAAACAAATGATGAAGGAACAATAGAACCTACCTTGGGTGTGGAAGAAATTGGAATAGGATCTCCTCTCCTTGTAACCACTAGAATGGATGTAGGAGGTTCATTAGATCTTTTAGCAGGCTGCACAACTTTATCCTTCTTGTTGGCTTGCTCATGAGTCATGACAACATATGATTCATTGTTCATATTTGCAACTCTTTCTTCATAATCATCCTCTTCATCTATACCCTCAAGTAGTGAGAAAATGGACATGAGATCCACTCAAATCTTCTAATTCTTCATCAGCTTCCTCTTCATGTTCTTCACATATTTCATTCTCCTCCTCATCATCAGGCTCCAGCACTTCACATGTTGTATTGACTGGAACTTTAACATGTGGGCCTTCAATTGCCAATTTGGTTTGAGGAGAGGGCAACTGATTCTGGGATGAAAGTTCTTCCTAGGAACATCCTGATAAGGAGCATGCTGGGCTAACTACTTCTTGAGAGAAATGAGATCATTAGCAAGTTTTTGTACCAATTGATTTGCATTATCTCTAGGAGAAGATGTGGAAGAAGAAGATGCTTTGGATTTGGATGATTCTCTCCTTAGCTTGTCAGACATGATCAAATCATCTTCAACACTGACAAAAAATCTATGATTAACATCTAAAGTGGAAATATTATCTCTTCTAAGTGCATAGCTCACTTCAGGTAGTTGGGCATTAAGGAAGAAAAATTTATGAATCTGATCCATAGGGCGTGTGTTTTGTGGGATCTTGTTAACCAGCCTATTGAATTTGGCCACAAATTCCTGTATGGGATCATGTGACTCTTTCTTGATTCTAGAAATCTATGCCAAAAGGGCACATACATCCTTAGTAGGTTTGAAACTTGCTCAAACTGGATTGTCATGGTGTTTTAATTGGTGATGGATCTAGCGGGGAGATGATAAAACCAATGAACATCATTATCTTGCACCGTATGTATAAAAATACTAATAGAGATATCCTCATGTTCAACTCCTAGAACACCACAAGCAACAATGAAGGCTGCTATATGGTCATCTGGATGAACCTTCACATCACCTATAAATTTGGGGGAATTCTTTATATTGCCTCTAGGAAATTCATGCAATAGCTAGAGAAGAGAAAGAGGCCCAAACCTTTGGACCCAAGGTAGAGGAGCTGCCATCCTTAGAAATATTGTTTAGAGAGGAACTAAAACACCAGTAAGAATCAAAGCATGAAAATTAGGACTGATTTGATCTTGAGGGATGTCACTCCCAGAAGTTTTGTCTCTAGCAAGAGTAGTGATTGCATATCTTGTTCCTCTTCTTTTTCTTGATGAAGGGAGAGAGAAACCTTGATGATCCAGAAGTTGGAAATGAGGGTATTCTTCCCCAAGGGTTCTTCTACCCTGAGTGTATCTTGGAGTCACTAGATCAAAGATGATTAAGAAGTTATTATTCAAAAACTAGAATCCATTTGCAATGAATTCCCCTATAGAGTCATTAATAATGTTGGGTTTTAGAATGGAACATGGATAGAAACCATAGTCAGGGGACAAACATGTCCCTCCTCTTTAATGGGAGAGGTTCCCTTATTGAAAGAAGGGAAAACAATTGTATAAATATAAAACTCTTAATGTTTAGAACGATATTCGGAATGTTTTCATACTTAAAATATTATCAATATGAAGGATTGGAAGAGTAAAGAGATGGAGGAAGGAAGAAAACAACAATGTTTTCAGGAGATATAGGTAGAGAATAATATATACTTACTCACATTGAACCAAGAAAATATAGAAAAATATCAATCACTTCATCACCAATGTGAATCTACAGACACAAAGTTCTAAAGATTACATAGACAAGAACACAAAGTTTCTTTTGAATGAAAAGACAAATGATCCATTGAATCGAGCAAGGAGACAGAGAGATATAACAAAGGAAATAAGAAAGAAATTTTTGTATTCAATTACTTCCAAATTTACAATTTTCCTAGAAAACATTTTTCCATGGCCAAAACATGTTCTTATAACAATTCGTTTACATCCATACTTTGTCCCCAAGAAAATAATATCCAAAAGGAATAATGTTTTTTATAGATCCGGTATTGGAAAGTAACATGAAACAAACACACTCATGAATACAAGAGGTTCAAAAAGGTGAATATTTCATCATTTCAAGCATGATTACTTTAGCAGGGGACATCTCATTATTTTCTTATTCATGTGGTCCTATCATTTCCACCTTTTAACCACTTTCACATAGCACTCAAGTGATTACTGGTAAATTTTCACCCTTTTTCATTGTGTATGCCTGATAAAATCTATTTTCTGATAATCAAACTTTACATCTCTTTAAACTTATCAATTTGGCTCCACAACAAACCAAAAATGCATCTCATGAATAAACGACAAGAAAACAGAGAGAGAAGAATGAAGAATGGTTCACATTTGTATCCTTTGGAGCTCTGGTTCGTTAATGGCATCAAAAACTAGATGAGTTCATTTTGGCCACTCTTTCCCTCTGTCGGATTTGAAATTGGACCCTACGTGTGACAAGATCCAAGTAATGAAGAGCCGGGAAAAAATCCTCATTTTAAGACATTCGGGAGAAAAAGTGCAATTTCTCATTTTTTGCTCCACCACCCACCTTGATTTTTTAACATGAACATGTGGCACACCCTGATTGGAAATGGGGTCATGGCTCAAATTCTCATTTTCCTCCACCAGCCCGCTATCCCAATTTCATTCTTCAACACATGGAATCACCGATTGGTTGTGGGGATGTGCTTCACTTTTATACTTTATCTATTTTGAAAAGGGGAAAATTCCAAATTTTCCCCGAAATTTCATGCCTCCACCATTGAATTTTCAACATAGGCCACATGTCCCTTTTTGATTCGCTACGGGCCTCAACTTATAATTTATCCCTTTGCATGAGTGGGGCCGTGGGTCATTTTAGAACTTTTTTCCTTTTGTGGAAATAAAGCTAAAATTCCTAAAGTCCTCCGTCACAAGACGCCAAAGTGCATATGAACTGAAAAACGACCATGTGTCCCTTTGCGTGAGTGGGGCTGCGGGTCATTTTATAAAAATTTTTCCTTTCACCATAATTCCTTAGAGAATAAAATGGATCCATCGCCCTAAACTTCCACCAAAACTGCTCCATCCAATCAAGGACCCACGGGGATGCAAGGAAAATCTAACATTTTTTCCAAAATCACCAAAAGTGATAAGTTCAAAAAGGAACCCATCCAACCACATCCAATGAGAAGAAAACACATAGCTTCACCTTCTGAGAAATAATTTGATGGGGAAAAGAACGTAGAAAATTGCAGAGAATGGGAAAACACCATTTTTGCACCTGATGAATATTTTCTTTCTGCACAAAGTTAATATGCAAAGAATGCAAGTTTCCACATCCTTCAAATGCATAAAATAAGATCATAAACCCCCTCCCATCCATGAGAAATAGATATAATGTTATAATGGCCGTAAGATTGAGGAAATGCATAAAATGTCATGGGGGATCAAAACAAACACTTGAGGGGATCGAAACATGAATTCCTCCATGGCAAGAGTTCAATTTTCATGAAATTGGTTTTAAAAAAGGGGGGAATTAAGGGGACATCACATCCCACCTACCTACACCTATCACCAACAACATCTATTCCATCCCCGGGCATTCATCACAATTTTATTACTTAGTACCACCACTTACTAGGATGAAGTCCATGTTATACCCACCTTATCTACCTCTTTATAACACGGGGGTGCCCCATCATCACAACCTACCAATGATATTATCAAAATGATGATGGGTAATATGTAGACATTAGAAGCCTCTCAGATCTCGGCTCACATAAATCTCGACTTACGATGAGATCTCGTAATAAGCCTATTCACTTTTCTGTACCAATTTTTACATACCCTACCCATTGGGAAATGCCAAAGTTCAACCGATTCAACAACAAAGAATATTTGCAGCAACACTTGCAATATTTTAAACATGCATGTTATCAAATCACTTATGATGATGCATTACTCTTGCGAACATTTCCAATGTTGTAGATGGGACCCACTTTGGATTGGTATGGTGCTCTAACTACACACTCAATCTTCTCATTTAATGAGGTATCTCAGGATTTTCTAGACCAATTTTCTATTAACATCTTCAATAAAGTTACCATGACTGACTTGTACACCACACGCCAGTATGAAGACAAATCTATCACAAATTTTTTCGCTCAAAAGTGAATCTTGATTAACTAACTCACATTCCAATTACATTAGATGAAGTTAATAGAGTTGTTCACTAGAGCTTGTGCTAGACACATATTTCCAACTCTGTAAGTCCAAACCTTCTGAACCTTTGACAAGGCATTCACTATGGCCCAGAAAACTGGAAATTCATGCCATTGAAGAGAAGAAGATATAATTACGTAACAAGAACACGATGTTTAAATAAAATGATACCTCTTCTTCTTCCAAACCCCAAAATACTTATTCTAAAACCAAAGGGTGTTCCAATGTAGTTTTTTTGAAAGCCAGCCCATCTCATCCATCTAACCAATCAAAACCTTCTTCTAACCTCTCTTCCATCCATAATTTTCAATTTAAGCAAGAGAAATGAAAATATACTCTCGTAAGAAAACTCTACACGACCGTTTTAGAAAAACCCTTAAAATTTGGAGCAATTACCCTTCCACTTGTTCAACCACACACTAGTTTTTACCCTTCTCATCTTGTGCTTGCATGGTGTAATGAAAATGACTACTATAATTACCATCCCGTTCGTGGTCACAATGATGGTAATTGTATAAAATTCAAAAACATCATCCAAGAAATGTTAGATAAGGAGATCTCATCTTAGACAATCATAATACACTGGCTAACCAAAACCTTCACATTTTAAGGAAACCGTTCCCAAATCACACCCCTGTCATCTAACCAAATAGGAAAAACCTTGACTAATGAAAGGAATGTTTGTGAGGTTCATGTCATTTTTGACATCTTACCAGCTCCTTCGTGCACTTTCCTCCCATTCCATCTATCGAGGAAATTCTTGCATGAACTCCTTTATCCACAATGGAGTCCTCTTCATTTTATCCTCTACCCAAGGAGGAGTCTACCATACCTTCTAATATAGTTGTCCCACTCTCTTCCCTACCTAATCAGAAACCCATAGCACTTTATCTTCTCCTAATGGAAGAGTCCATTTTACCCTCTTCTTTACAAATAAAATACCCTATCTCATCCACCTTGAATCCTCCCCAACCAATGAGATACCTATTGGTAGCACCCATTTATGTTGGTGATAATTCTCCACTGTATTTCAAGGATCATGTAGATTTTTTCTCATCTCTTTTATCCATAGATTCAGAAACTAACCATTTCCTTGTCTCACAGACATTGGATTTATTTACAGGAATCACTACAAAATCAACATCAACTCCTTCCACTACTATGCCATTCTCACGTCTAGAAGACCATTTAGACTATGTTGATCGTTCCATACTTTGGGGACGTCTTTGACTGCATGTCTCAACTCAAATGTAAATATCATCCATAGATACTTCTACCATTTACCCCAAAGTGTTTAATACGAAAAAATCCATTACACCTGAAGTAGTTGTGGTGACATCTCCCACATCACCTTCACCTATACCTACACCTCTACCATTACTTCCATAACCACTTGCACCCAAGCCACTTTCTCCTTCACCTGTACCCAAACCTACCCCTACCTTAGGGGTCATTCCGACACCATGTCTATTTCATCCTCTTTTTAAATTTGATTTAGCTACCTCTTCCCAAGCCATCGTCAAGACTACTCCCCCATGTAAGAGGAGGACCCAACCTCTCGATCAAATTAACATCCTTCACCCACTGCTTCTCTTTCACCTTTACTACTTCCATCTATACTAGGTTCGTATCCTTCAACCTTGGTCAAGTAACCTCCTATTCAAGGTAAATAAAAATTTAGCATCCCACTTCCTCATCACGATTACCTATCTCTCCTAAACTACCTACACAACCCCTTCCTTCACCATTACCTAGATCCTTTCCACCTCCCATAATAACGCCTTTGTTGATGCCCTCATTATTTCCTGTGCCGATCCCTTCCAAATTTCCTACCACTACCATATTTACCACACCTACGCTATCACCTTGATTAACCCATCCACTTCCACCATCTCGCATTCCCTTCTTCATCACATACCTCTTCAAAACCTTTACTCAGAAGGTACAAACCAAACCCAATACCGCTCCACTTTCCATGAAATTGGTTAAACCTACATTTCCTCCCAAAACCATCTCACCAGATACACCTTTAATAAAGAAGGAGAAACCCAAAACCACTTCGTGTCATCTACCAAACAGGTGGTCAAACTTACTCAAATTCCCATTGTGGAGCTCAATTATTTTAGATTTGCATGCAATGTTAAACTTACTGGAAAACACAGTAACCATCATCAGTTATGGAAGGACTGGCATCGACCACCTATGAAAAGCATCGGTCAGGTAAGGAGGAACCATCATCATTTAGGGTTAACTGGCATTGGTTACCTGTGTGGGAGTGTTTTATTTAACTCTCAGGAATTAGATCTATTTTTAGCATTAAAGCAGATCTATTGATTATAATTACATGGCTAAGTTCCCTAATTTTATATACACCTATATAAGCATGAAATCTAGGGTTTAGATGTAAGAATTAAGAAAAACTTGCAAAAGTTGATGATTATTGTGAGAATAATTTTGAGAGAGAATTCTTAGAGAAGAAGCAAAAGCTTGAGGGAAAGAAAATACTATACTTCTAAGAGGTGAGGAATATTGTAAATATTCAATTGTATATCTTATCAAAGCTTTGGATAATAGATTGGCTTCTGTCTTGGTAGACTTAGACCACACTTTGATTGAACCACATTAAATCTGGTGTTGATTTGTATCTCTTATTACGTATATTTCTTTTGGTAGAATATATGCTTTTATTTTCATGTGTTTAGATTTGATATGTTAGTTGTACAACTGCCAGTGCGCTAACCCCAACGATTGGTATCGAGAGATTTTTTTGAGGGTTTTGTGTGTTGTGATTTACTCACAAAGGGTTTTTAATTGAGTGGGAGCTATAATAATGGTAGAATAAAACAAATAAAAGGTAGAAAATTTTGATGAACGAAATTATAAATTATTGAAGATGCATATTGAGGATTATATGTATCAAAGATTTTTGTATTTCTTCGCTAGATGAGAAGCCTATACGTATGAAGATGACTTATGAAGAATGGAAGATTCTTGACAAAAAGGCTTTGGGATCTATAAGATTGAGCTTGATAGCATCTATGGCTTCCAATATTATGGAAGAGACTTATTCAATAGGGTTAATGAAATATCTTGGTAATTTATATGAAAAATCTAGTGCTTCAAATAAAGTTTTTTTGATGAAGAAAATATTTAGTGCTAGGATGCATGGAGATGGATCTACATCTAGTCATTTGAATGATTTCAGATCTACCGTAAATCAGCTTAAAATTGGTTGATATACCATTTGACAATGAAGTGACAGAACTTTTATTCTTACGTTATTTTCCGATAGTTGGGATAACTTGGTAATGGTTGTTAGTAATACAACATATGCTAATAATATTTTGAAGTTTGATGATGTGGTTGGTATAATATTGAATGAAGAAATTCGTAGGAAGAGTACAGAGGAATCATCATTTGGGAATGCTTTGAATGTAGAAAGCAGGGGCAGGCAAAAGGAGAGATCCAAGAGTAAGAGTAATGGGAAATCAAATTCAAGGGATAACAAATCTAAATCCAGAGGTAATGGAATTACTTGTTGGAAATGTGGAAAGAAAGGACATGCAAAGAAATATTGTTGGTCAAAGGATAAAGATAACCGACCAGACAAAGCTAAAGAAGTAAATCTTGCTGCAATAGAGGTAATGCAAGATGATATTATTTTTTCTTTAGATAATATAATTGAATCATGGGTTTTAGATTCAAGAGCTTCTTTCCATGCAACCCCTAATAAGGGTTATTTCAAAAATTATGTCCAGGGCAATTTTGGGCATGTTTATTTGGGTGATGATGAACCTTGTAGTATTACTAGTAAAGGGGAAGTTCATCTAAAATTACATAATGGAAATACATGGGTATTGAAAGATGTGAGGCATGTGCCAAACCTCAGGAGGAATATTATTTCTACAAGGAAACTAGGTGAATCTGGTTGCATGGTTACTTTTACAGGAGACTCTTGGAAAGTCACCAAGGGTGATTTTGTTGTGGCAAGAGGTAAGAAGGTAGGAACATTATATTTATCTACCTATGTTACTGATTCCTTTTCTACATTATCTACTTCAGATTTAGATGCATGCATGTGGCATAATCGGCTGGGCCATATGAGTAAAAAAGGAAAGAAAATATTAAAGCATAAGGGTAAGTTATCATATTTGAAAGATTTAGATCTTGATTTTTATGAGCATTGTGTCTTTCAAAATCAAAAGAGAGTGACATTTCTCAAATTTGGGAAAACTAAGAAGGAACAAAAATTAGAGCTTGTACACTCGGATGTGTAGGGACCGCTGGGTAGCTTATCATGGAGGATCCTAGTATTATGTTACTTTCATTGATGATGCTACAAGAAAGGTATGGGTTTATTGTATTAAACATATATCTAATTTTTTGAGACTTTTAAAATATGGAAATCCCTTGTTGAGAATTAATCAAATTCAAAGTTAAAGTTCCCTAGATCTAACAATTGTGGTGAATAGTGTATCAAAGTTTTAATGATTATTGTTCGGTGAATGGGATATGTAGAGAAATAACAGTTCCAAGAACACCACAAGAGAATGGTGTTTCAGAAAGAATAAACAAAACAATCATGGACCATGCTAGAAGTATGAGGATACATTCTGGATTACCCTTACAGTTTTGAATAGAAGCAGTTGATATAATAGTTTATTTGATTAACAGTGGGCATTCAATTTCACTAGATGGAGGAATACCATACGAATATTAGACCAAAAAATATGTAGATCTTTCTTTTCTTAAATTTTTTGGTTCAGAAACTTTTTGCATGTTGATAAGGAAAATAGGAAAAAGTTGGATGCAAAATCCAAAAGATACACTTTCATTGGTTATGGATCTCGTGATTTCAGATTCTATTTTTGGATTTAGAAAATTCTATAATTATTAGAGTCGTGATATTCAATGGAATGAAAAGAGAATGTACAAGGATCAATTTTTGGTACCTAAGGATGAAATATTTAAGAAGTTTGTGAATGAAAATGAAATCTCAGATTTAAAAGTAATACTAATAGGGTTACACAGTAACCAATGTCAATTGAACCTTGATCGACATCGGTCAGCAAAATCGATATCAGTTATGGAAGGGTCAAGCCAACATCGGTTAGCAGATTCAACATTAGTTACGGAGTTACCGATGTCGTTCACGGTCAGATTTGGATAAAAATGTCCAAGAGGTCCAGATTGAGCCTCCGGTACCCCAAACTCTTGTGAGAAGGTCAAAAAGGGTAAGTAAACCTCTAGAAATATTTACACCTTCTCTATTTTATTTATTATTGATTGATAATGGTGAACCATAAAGTTTTGAAGAAGTAATGTAGGATAAGACTCATGTACAGTGGGAGCATAACATGGATGAGGAGATGGACTCCTTAGAACATAACTAGACTTGGGATTTCGTTAATTTCCTAGTAGGTAAGAGGACATTATAGAACAAGTGGGTTTATAGGATCAAGGAAGAAGAGGGTGGACAGAAAAGGTATAGGGCAAGACTTATAGTAAAGGGATTTACACATAAATCAAATATTGACTTTGGTGATATATTTTCTCTTTTTTTAAGATGAATTCTATTCATACTGTATTGAGTTTATTTACAATAGAATATTTGTAATTAGAGAAACTAAATATGAAGATGGTTTTCCTTCATGGTGCTCTTTATGAAGATATTTATATGTAGTATTCATTTTGGTATGAAGTCAAGGGTAAGGAGAAATCAGTGTGTAGGTTGAAAAAGATCCTATATGGGCTCAAGTAAGCTATGAGGAAATGGTACATGAAGCTTGATAGTTTTATGCATGATCATGGTTACTTGAGATGTGAATCTCACCATTGTGTTTATTTCAAGAAGCTTGAAATTGGGATCTATATTATTTTGTTATTGTATGTGGATGATATGCTTATTGTAGGATCTAGTATGTAGAGCCTTGGTGAGCTTAAGGAAAGATAGCTCACACATTTGATATGAAGGATTTAGGAGCTACAAAATGAATCCTTGGTATGTAAATACATAGAGACAAGAAGAAAAAGAAATTGTATTTATCTTAGGAGGATTATATCTACAGGGTGTTAGAAAGGTTCAAGATGCATAATGTAAAATTGATAGTACACCTATGGTTAGACAATTCAAATTGATAAAATATCAGTGTCCATCATCACATGAGGAGGTAAAATACATGACATGAGTGCTATATGATTTAGTAGTTGGGTGTCGATGTATGATATGGTTTGTACCAGGACCAAACATTTGATAGGAAGTGGGAGTTGTGAGTAGATATATGGCTAATCCACGTAAAGAGCATTGGAAAGCAGTCCAATGGATACTCAAGTATTTGAAAGGGAAATATAGCATGTGGTTATGCTATGGAGGTTCGGATATTTCATTATGTAGCTATGTTGATTCGGATATGGCTAGATATTTGGACTACTAGATATATATTCATAGTAGGTGGTATGAAAGTTAAGCTGGATTTAATTTGTATAGAAGGTTGTGGCTTTGTCTACTATAGAGGCAGAGTATGTTATAGCTACAAAGGCTAGGAAGGAGATGATATGGATGAGTAGGGTCATGGAAGAGTTGGGAAAGGAGAAAAATGATTGTAAGTTGTTAAGTGAAAGTTAGAGTGTAATTCATTTGGTAAATAAATCATCGTTTCATTCAAGAATGAAACACATTAAGTTGGGGGATCACTTCATATGGTAGGTATTGGAGGATGGGAAGTTGAATCTCGAAAATATTCATACGATCGAGAACCCTTCAGATATGCTAATTAAGCCATTAGCAAAGGAGAAATTAGAGTTACACTCCAATTTTAGTGGTCTTGAGTTTGATACTTAAAGAGGAAGAAATAAATTTAAGGATCCAATAATGATGTCATAAAGGTATCATGTAATAACTAATCTCCAAGTGGGAGATTGTTGAGTTGTGGAGCTCAATTACTTTATATTGGCATGCAATGTGAAACTTCTTTGGAAAATATAGCAAGCTGTCATCAATTATGGAAGGACCGACATCAGTCACCTAGGACCAACATAGGTGAGGCAAGGAGGAACCATCACTGGTTAGGGATAACCAGCATCGGTTACCTATGAAGGATTGTTTTATTTAACTCTCGGGAATTAGACCTATTTTTAGCATTAAAGTAGATCTATTGATTGTAATTGCATGGATAAGTTCCCTAGGTTTATATATGCCTATATAAGCATGAAAGATAGGGTTTATATGTAATAATTAAGAATAACTTGTAAAAGTTGATGATTATTGTGAGAATAATTGTGAGATAAATAATTCTTGGAGAGGAAGCAAAAGATTGATGGAAAGAAAATACTCGTACATCGAGAGGTGTGGAAGATTGTAAATCTTCAATTGTATATCTTGTCAAAGATTTGGATAATAGATTAGATTGTTTCTTAGCAGAATTATCCCACACCAGGGTGGACCACGTTAAATCTAGTGTTGATTTATATCTCTTGTTTTATATATTTCTTCTAGTAGAATATCCACTTTTATTTGCGTGTGCTTAGATCTGATATATTATTTATATAACCGGTGTGCTAAACCCAACACCTCCCACCATATGCATTCTCTTCTTCATCATGTACCTCTTCAAAACCTTTACCTAGGAAAGTAAAAACCAAACCCAATGCCCCTCCACTTTCCACGAAAGTGGTTAAACTTATACCGCCTCCCACAACCATCTCACTAGCCACACATTTACCCAAGAAGGTGAAATCCAAAACCACTACTTTGTCATCTACCAAATAGGTGGTCAAACTTACTCAAATTCTCATACCACCTCCAGTGATGCCTCTACTATGAAAAATCACCCAAGCTTTCATCTAGACCCACACTGACTTTGCATTGTGATCCCTTGGTAGGATCCTATGTCAACATCTTCACTAACCTTTTGGAAATTTCATTCATTACATTGCCACCACTTAGGTTGTATGACCCATTAAAAATTAAAACAAGAGGGTTTGATGATTGAAAAATTTATGCTTACCATCATGTGTCAAGACATGATGTAGAGGACCTGTAAGGATCTTAAGACTGTCCTTTTCCACCTCTGTCCTCTTAAAGAAAACTTTAATAATGATGATCTTTTAGATGAGGACCCTATTCCACCTTCACCTATCACCACCCAACCTCACCCCATACCTATTCCATGACCTCCATATCCACCTCCACAACACTTTTACCCTCCTCCAACATTTAATACTAACATGGTCTGCATTAGATAATTATCCAAATCTCCTCCAAAATTCTAGTGTGTCCAAATTATTTCATAAGAGACTATTCCTTCATCATTCATTTTCCCCTCATGCCATTACACATTCCATGACACACCTTCTCCATCTCACTCTCTTCCTTATATTAACAAGGTTCAAGTTACAACTCGCGCACAAAAGGAAAAAGGAAAAGAGAAGAAAAATAAACCATCCACTACACCTATATGTAACATTTTGTTTACACCTACACCCAAAATCACCATCTATGGACCAACATTCCCTATGTTAGATGGAGTGGCTAATCACACCTTACTCAAGAAAATTCACCAATCACCCCTAAAAATGTCCATGTATAACCTTATCCAAACCTTTGAGTCTCATCATTAGGCCCTCATTGAGGTCCTGCAATCTATTGAGGTTCCACCAAATTACCCTACTCTTGTTGCCTCCATCATCAGCCCTCCCTCACCGTGTGGCATTTATCACCACTTCATCTCCTCCATCTACCTCCACTAGTACTCAACGATTGGTCACTCTTATTTTCTCTCATGATGAGATTATACCTCTCAAATCAAATTATCCTAACCTTTCCATGTTCATCTTTGTGTATATTGAGAATACACATGTCTATTGTGTTATGATGGATGGGGGTGCTACTATCAACATCATTTCTTCCCATGCATATAAACAAATGCACATCCCTTCCAATTATATGCATAATAACTAAGTTATGCTATGTTTATTTAACGATGCCATAACTTACACCCTCAAAACTATCATTCTCGTCATCGTGTGGGCTCTTAGACTATCCATGAATTATTATACGTATTGGAGGGGAATTATAATATAATTTTTTTATTAGATGGCCCCTGTAGACACCAAATTTGTGTCTTACGACCCCTCATGCCCCGCATCTCATTTCGCAACCTAGCCTCACCACCTAAACCTTGCACAATTATTTATTAATTACCTTATAATTAATAAATCCACATCTCCAAACCTGCCACCACATTTCACCACCTCATCATGACCTAGCCCTAACCCTAAACTAACCTAATTAAGACCTATAACTTGGTCTACATCCACACCCATGACTAATTACTCCTCACCCGCACCAAAATCAACCTAATAATGACTTGACCAAGCCCACAACTAATTCCTCGGGAGAAAAGGAGGGAAAGTTGGCTACTTTACTAAAAATAGTCCACTTTGACTTAACCGATATCGGTTCCTACTCAACCACCATCAGTTACGTAACCGCCATCGGTTCCCTGTAAATTACCTCCCCAACCAAAAATAGGGGACCTAGAATCTGAAATCAAAGAAATTCATTGGAAAGATCGGAATTCACTTGGCCGCAGAGACAAGTGAAGGAAAGAAAGGAGTTTGCGAGAGAAGGACATCAAGCCCAAGGCGCAACCGAGTAACCAGAGCCAGTGACACTCATCTAAGCATTGGGAGAGAAGATAGCTCATCTTTGATTGTCGATCATCCTACATGAGCCCTGCCTTTGTTATCATAGTCTTTGGACCTGTATCTTCATCAAGAACTAGTAAGTAGTATCTTGTATGTTCTTTTGATAACATTTCTTGAACTTCTAAATCACAACAATTATAAGTCTATTCCTAGATCTACTACCCGGTAACACCCTACATCTAACTATCATTCCTCTACCCCTACACTACCCCAAGAACAACTCCCATACCCTCTGAGCCTTCTCCATCACCCCATTACCTATCCCCAATCATTTACTAGCCTTATAAACACCATAGCCACCTTATAGCCAACCTTCACTAAAAGCCCCTAAACCACTGCCCCTACCGATATTGGTTAGCAGAAACCGGTACTGGTGACAGTGACCGGCATCGGTCACTATGATTCAAAACCAAAACTAGCCCTTTCCTCTATTGTTTTAACAAGGTAATTAAATTGTAATTTTGCAATAATTTGTGTTAATTCATATTAGTAGGGGAACTGACCACCTTTGAAAGGAAGTTTAATACTTCCTGGGCCCAAGGCAGTTCCCTCATTTATTGTCTAATTAGAATCTGGTGGTCTTGTATTCTTACTTGTAGGTAGTCCTTCCCAGACAAAAAGGAGTTCTTCGCAATCGATCTGATCTCTCTCTACGGTATGCGCACACCCTCCAAACATTCAACAGGTATTCCTCCTAGCCCTAACCCTTATCTGTTTCTCAAGAGAATGAAAGGATAGAAGCAACTCTATTCTAGGAACTAAAAACCTCCTTTGTGTGAAACATTTTGGCACGCCCGGTGGGACCCATTTTGGGTTTCTTTCTTTCTTGCTTGCTTTCATATAGGGAGCACACTTGCTATTTTCTTCTTCTAAAATATTCACAAGATATTTTGTTATATTTGGTAAAAGATTTTGTCTTGCTTTCACATTTCTGCGTTAGTGAAAGTCATCTCCTTTGCTTCATCGAATATCATTTTCGATTTGGGTTTAAAACACGTGCATCACATTCTTGCTTTCCATTTTCAATTCTAGTGAACATAGATTAAGTAACAGGTCGTACACGTGGGGGTGATATCCACGGTATTGATAAGAAATTAATCTTACTTTCACTGCACAACACATACCAAATCACATCATAATCAACACAACAACTCAAACATCCCCCTTTTTCCACGGTATTCCTCCGCCCGATTGAGGTAACCTTATAAGCCAAAACAAACTTGACATTTCCCCTAAGTCTTTTGTTTAGGATTGACATCATCTTGCATCTAAGGCATAAGCCCACAATAATTAAAACTAATCCTAGGGTTAGTCTGTTAATTTTCTTGTGCATCTTGCTTGTTTTTAGTTTTGTTTCTCTTTCATACACTGTTTTCTGTGATCACTTCAGAACAGTTGGGTAGGCATACTAAGCCTCGTTAACCTCAGATCAGCAAATTTTTACAGCTTCTTACACCGGTCCTATTATACTGACATCGGTTAACTTACCGATGAAGGCTATAGTCTAACCGACATCGGTTACCCGACCGATATCGGTTACTGTCTTTCATAGTTCCCAAAACCAGCAACCTACCCATTTCCAACATTTTGTTGCTGCTTCTATTCCTGATAGATTGCATCCCTGTTGTGTACTCTTGTCCATGGTTGTTATCACTTGGAAGCAAGCCACAACCATGGTTTCACATGCCTGTTCCGTGCCTTTGCCTGAATCACCCCCTTCACATCTTGTGGGGAATCCTACGGACACCAGCGAGGTTCCCAAAATTCCTGTAGGAGATAAGGAATTTGTGAAATTTTTAGACGCTAATCCTAGCGTTGTACAATACTATTTGTCTCATGCCCCTGACCGTACACCCGACGGTCAACTCCTTGTTGGTATGCCTATTAGTATAGCCACTCACTTAGCTCCTTCCCCACCTGATAACTCCGCCTTGCCTTCTTCATCCTTAGCCCCGTCTCCCAACTCAGTAGCTTCAGAGGTTCTTACGGCATAGATTGGCTTTCCTTTTGTTAATCTGGGGCCCCACATATCATTACCGCCGACTGCTCCTACCTCGTCTCTCTCGCAAACTACTCCTTTCATAACTTGCTCTCTGCCACCTATCCACACAAGCTTTCCTTCTCAAGCTCCGCCCACCTTTTCATTTCCACACACATATCCGGTGACTTCAACATCTTATATAGGACATCCCTATTCGGTCGCCTCAACATATTCGTCCTCAATACCTTATCAACATTTAACCCCACCATTGTCTAGTGGTGGCCCTTGGCCCAATCCCCCTCTGTTTACGGCAACCACACCATCATCTCATCCAACCACTGATTTAATCAAACAAATGATGGACAAGATGCAAAATCTGGAGGCTTCTGTTTCAGGAAGCCGTAGCACCCTGACATACGAGAAAGTTTGTCGGGAGCCTATTCATCCTTCTGTCCCCCTTCATTCATATCCTCCTCAATGGGAATTACCAAAATTCACTCATTTTAATAGTAAGGAGGATCCTCAACAACATTTGCGATCATTTAGACATGCCTGCTATCTGATTGCTCATGACGATGCCTTACTACTCCGCACCTTTCCCATGTCCTTATCAGGACCCGCCTTGGAGTGGTACAGTGCTTTAACCCAGCACTCAATCTTCTCTTTTAACCAATTATCCCAATCTTTCTTGGATCATTTCTCCATTAACATTTCCAAGAAAGTATCTATCACCGACCTCTATGCCATCGACAATTTGAAGACGAATCTATCGCAGATTTTGTTGGACGATGGCGGGGCCTTATCAACCAAATTACTTATGCCTTGCCTCAGGCTGAACTTATTGAACTCTTTATGCGGGCCTGTGCTAAGCACATTTCTCCTACCCTCCAAATTCAAACTTTCCACACATTTGATGAGGCCTTTACTATGGCTCGAAAACTAGAAATTTGAGACTTAGAGGAAGAGAAATTACGGTTGCGCAACAAAAACCCCAATTTCGAACCCAAGACTCCACCAACAAACCTAACACCACCAATCCTCACACATTGACTGCTTCGAAATCAAAAGGAGCTGTACACGCGGTGATGGTCAAATCCCAAACACCATCTAATACCCCGCCAAAAACCACCTATAAGTATAAAGCCGAGCCCATCAATTACACTCCCTTGGGAGAAACTTATGGTGTGATATTGGAAAAATTGCTCAAAGCAGGAGCTATTACCTTACCTCCTGTTAAACCTCACTCCGGGTTTGATTCCACCCGTGCTATACCTTCTTGGTACAAAGAAAATGACTTCTGTAACTTCCACCGTGTGAAGGGACATAGTCATGAAAACTGCAAGATGTTGAAAAATATAGTACAGGAAATGGTTGATGTAGGGGATATAACCCTTGATAATCCTAATGCCCCTGCTAACTGAAATTTGAAAATATTCAACAAACCATTCCCGAACCACTCATCTAATAGTAACATAAACCAAGATATCTTAGCCGAGGAGAGTGTTCATGAAATCCATGCAGTCTTCGACTCCCAACCAAAAGCCTCTATCGAGAGAATTCTGGATCAAGCCTCTTCACTAACGTAGGAACCCGAACCCCCTTCACCACCATCAAGACAAGATGAAATCCTTGTCATTCCTTTACCCATAAAGGAATTAACCACCCAGATTTCTCTTCTCACAGATGAGCCTTCTTACACCACATCTTTGCAAGACTGTGAGCGGATGTTATCTAACTTATCTATTTCCCAAACATCTCCTTCTACCACTCTTGTTGTACAAGAGGAAGGCTCGCCACTGTTTCTATCATCCTTAGAAGAGAAACCCCTCGAACCAACATCACCACATTCTTTAATCATGATGGATCCCCTCAAACATGCCCTTCTACCTATTAGTTCTTCATCGCCTAAATCTTTTCAGCGACTGGTTGACCTCTTAACGCCCATTGATGCGGTACCTCATTTACCCCCTGTATCACACCCATAGTGGACTGGAATCACAACCCACCTTTCTTCCATACAAAATTTCCTATTCACACGTGAGGATTGTCGCCCCTCAGAAGATAGATGAGTCCTATGGGAACGTTTTAGTACACCATATTCTACTCAAATGTAGATGATCGATCCAGACGCCTCTACCATATACCCAAAGTGTTTACAAAAGCTTAAAATGCCTGTCCTCATCTTCACCCCCTCATCTCTACCAAATACCTCATCCACCTATATTGACCTAACCAAACCTTCCCTACACTTGGGACCTCACCAATACCCACTCTAACACACCCACCTAAAAGGTTAGATTTATCCAAAAGTAAAGTCTTCCATCCACTTAGGAGATAGACCCAATCTCCTTAAGTCCAACCTATGTCTCTATCATAACTAAAACCATCACCGTCACACCTACCTTCTATATAGGGACGTCATCCCTCCACCTTGCATCAATACATCATACCTCCTATGTTTTCTTTAAAACGACCTACACCTTCCGCACCCATACAAAGATCCAAGGGTATATCAACACCGTCACCCCAAGTATCCTGTCCACCTATCAACTCTAAACAAACTCCATCATCAAAGGATTTGTTTACTGTCACTCCTCTTTCTCCATGGTTGTTTGTTGCTACCACGTCATCTGACCAGCTAAACATAACTTCTGCGCCGAAGAGGTCACGTTTAGTTAAATCCAATTATCAAAACCCCTTGGCTAAGCCGCCACCCATACAAATCAACCATACCCAGTCATTACTGAAACCTACCCAGTCAATAGCCTCATCTTCCTCTGACTTTGACCCGCTCAAAGGGTCTTACGCCAAAATCCTTGCTATGTTGGTGGGGAATGTGACCATTTCCCTACCCCCACTTAGACCCTATGATCCATCTAAACCTCGACCTATAGGTTATGATGAGTCTAAAATTTACGCTTACCACCGCACACCAGGACATGATGTAGAGGGATGCAAAGCGTTGAAAGCCATACTTCGTTAGTCACCTCTCTCGGATAAAAAGGTTAAGAAAGACAATTTACGAAGGGAGAAACCTTTAGCTTCAATCCCCTCTCCTATACCACCTGTCCCCTCCTCACCAAGATCTATCATTATTACAACCCCACCTCTTGAAGACCATGACTTATCCCTACCGTCTTCCTCCTCTCGTGTTCACGAGATCAACATGATTAGTGTTGCTACTCGAGGGCAGAAAAACAATGGGAAAGCTAAAGAAAGCACACCTGTGGCCTCTCTTTCTCCGTCCACCATCCCGATCGCACCACCACCTAAAGTGGTTATTCATGGACCTACCTACCCCATCTCTAATGGAGTTGCCCACCGAACCATGATCAAACAGCTTCACCAATCACCTGTAAAAATGACACTGTATGATCTCATTCAGACCTCTGAATCTCATCGCCAAGCTCTTGTTGAAATCCTTCAAGGGATAGAGGTCTTACCTAACGAAACCTTTCTCGTTACCTCCATCTTAACACCCAACCACGTTGCCTCTCTCACCAAACAATCTACCACTTCCATCCCTATGCAGCAAACCACTGCTGTCAGTTTCTCTCGAAGACGAAATTGTTGACTTTGGTGTAGAAGATCTTGACCCCGCTCTTTTCATCTCAGCCTACGTCCGAGACATTCGGGTGTGTCATGTTATGATTAACGGGGGTGCTAGCCTAAACATCATCTTTTCCAAAGCCTTTCAACAAATGAATATCCCCTCTAGCTGCATGTGTGCCAACCCCACCATGTTGCATTCATTCAACGATGCTATTACTTCTACCTTAGGCACTGTGATCCTTAACATTCGTGTAGGGCCACGTACCTTACCTGAACTCTTCTATGTCCTTGAGGGAGAATTCCAATACAACATGTTGTTAGGCCGCCCTTGGATCCGGGCTATGGGATGCGTTCCCTCCACCTTACATAGATGCATAAAATTTGAGTATGAGGGGAAGTCCTACACCGTAAAAGCTGATCCTCCCCCTTCAAAACCTGCAATATGTTATATCGCCCTAATGATGTGCTTGTACCAGTCAAGACACCCATTCATCCAACCCAACCATCCACTTCAACTACACCTCTACCATCCACCTCAACCACACCTACACCTTCAACCAATGAAACTGCCATCACAAATACCACTTCCTTTCCCGCAGACAACATCCCAACCTCAGACCCATTAGTAGATGTTTTTCAACGCCTTACGTTGGGGAGTATCACCTATATAACGTTAGCTCTTTCCATACCCCACAGGAGTACGGATAGTTACATGCGCATCCTACCTATGACCGTCGTGTGGGGGAGATAATCTCCTACGGACCACCTAATTGCCACACCAACCTAACGTATGGGGGTGTCGACGCATCCTCCATTACCCCTGAACCTCCCCTTGGTGTGGTTCCCTTCCAATCTGATTTTTAATACCTAACAAATCGTTGTTTCACCCTCACCTTCTTGACTCGCTGTGCTTGGAAAGGTTTTGGTTTTGGTCTTTATGAACAAGGCCGACATACAATCATTCCCGTGACTACACGCAAACACAAAGATCGTAGTGGTCTTGGATTTCCTGAAACACTTACACCAAAGAAACCTCGTGTCAGTTGTATCGGGAAGATGACGACGTCACCCCTACCAAACCATCATCACCCATTTTGCCATCGTCACCCACAGAGTCGATAGACCCTGAATCTATCCCTCCTAACTTTTTTTTTTCATAAACGCTATCTTCCTGGGTCCTCTCACTTATCAACGCGATAATGAGGACCCATCTTCTCTTCCCCTTCTATATCCAGACATGATCGAAGAGGATTCACCTTCAATTAATGTTGTTGAGTGCCAGGATGATGACTCCATCCTCACTTACCTTGGTGCGGATGACTCTTATATTCAACGTGCCTTACCATCTGAAACTCAAACCATGTTGAATGAGTCAACTATAGAAATCAACATCCACACAGAGGATGATCCTCACATTGTGAAGATCGGACAATCTCTTAACGCATCAGAACAAGCTACCTTCACTACCTTTCTCCGTGCCCGCAACCAAGCTTTTGCTTGGTCCTACGCTGACATGCCAGGAATTGATCCTGACATTGCTGTCCATAACATTACCCTGAAACCGATTCCAAACCAGTTAAACAAAAACTAAGAAAAATACATCCATGCATTGCCCTCTTGGTCAAAGAAGAGCTTCAACAACTACTTTTTGTTTCCTTCATCTTACCTATTGACTATCCTCAATGGATCTCTAACATTGTACATTACATTAAAGAAATCTGTTATCCAAAATTCACCCCCCTAGGGTAAATTTTGATAACATGCATCAGAAGATTCAAATCCCAAGCAAATTGATTGATTCAGAGCAAAATCAGGTTTCTAGGGTCCCTTCAGGTATTTTTCTAACTCCCCTGGCTGAAGAAGCAGGGAGCAAGCTCTGAGAAAATGCAAAAAAGTTGCAGAAAGGCAAATAGGTTGATCCAGGAAAGAGTGTGAAAATTGGCTAAGTCCTGCTCAAGGTAGCATTTGGGACAAGTGGGACAAATGGAAGCGGATCGGCCGAAAAGCCTCTAGGCGGCCCAAATTGCATTTGGGACAATCAGGCCAGAAGTACGCGGCGGGCATGAAAAGCCGATCCGGCCGAAAGAAGAAGAAAAATTGGCTAAGTGTTGCTCGGGACGTTTGGGACAAAAAGGCCCGAACCGGCCGGTTCGGCCGAAATGAGCACAGGCAGTCCAAAAGAAAATGGGACAAATGGGACGAAAGTACGCCATTGGGCCCGAAATGCCGGTTCGGACCGAGAGAAAATCAGCTAGCGCCGAGAGGGACGGATTTGGGACAAGTGGGCCAAAAATGCCCGAACCGGCCGAATCGGCCGAAATGATCACAAAGGGCCCAAAATCAAATGGGACATCGGGACAAATGGAGGCGAAGTACGCGAAGGAGCCGAAGAGTCGAGGACCAATCGAAAGCGCCACGTGTCTCGGGAACAAAAGGTCAAAAGGGTCAAAGGGAAAGTTTTAAAAGGTCAGCCCAACCAATGAAATAGCGCCACGTGTCCGCCTAAGGGCCCCCAAGCGAATTTCAAAATGAAAGCCCGCGAAAGACGAAGGAGAGAGAATTGCTCGTCAATTAGCACGCCCCACGTGTCGTCCGTGTGGCGAGAGCGCGGGAAAGGATTTCAAAACACGCTTTCACTGCTTTTGTGCCCTAGATCTTGGATCGCCACAACTTTTGATCCGAGCTCGGATTTGCACGTTCTTTATATCAACGAAACGTTTTGGAGCAACGGAGGAGAAAAATCGACAAATGGCTCGACGCAGCGTATTCATGGCCGGAAATGACATTCCAGCGACGAGTTAATGCGAATGGGTCGCATTCTCCTGTTATCCGGTTAAAATGATAGGGTATGGGTTTATAAGGTCCTCCATGCCGTTTTAATACACCTGCAATCAAGAAAGAATGGGCTCCCATGCCTTTGTACGTCTCCTGTTCCCTGGGTTCGACCCTTGCATTTTAAAAGCCAGTTTTGGGCTCATTTCAAGGGGAGGAACATTTTTGGGCATAGCAGACTTCTTCTTTCACCTTCTTCAAGGGATTGATGAAGTATCAGACCTCTCCAAGGATTGTAACAGTTTTCTTTACCTCTCTGAGGGTGTAATGCGTATTTTGATATTAAATTGATAATGCAAGCTCTGTGAATGGGTTTCAATCCTCTGTTTGTATTATTTGCTTGATTTCAGATGCTAAATTATACATTATCAGTCTGTGTATGTTTTTATGTTGTGAACCTTGGTCTGTGTCTATTTGCATGACTAATATGTTTCACCACTCCTTTTGGTGCATCACCATCTTTAGTTAGTTTCAATTTTTTGCACTTCTACCCCTGTCTCCTTGCAAGTTAGAATAGGATTAGGATCTAAACCTCTGTAGTTTTAGAAAATATAGATCTAAATCGAGGAGTTTGAGGAACCTTGACCTCTAATCTAGAGATTCCTCTCTCAATTTCCAAGTCCCACACTTGGAGAGAGGTTTCCATGTTGTGCAATTACACTGTGGATGCAAGAGTGATCAACCTAGAAATCTGATCAGCCCAGGGGTGCTGTAATTTTGCACTAATAGTTTTGGCACACCCGGTGGGACCAGAGGTCTCAATTTTATTGCAGCAAAGTTGATGTGCATCTGCTGCAAGTTTCTTGCTTGAAAAGAGCTATTATTTGCATATCTGGCGACTCCAAGGGGAAGAATCAATAGAATTTCAAGTAGCGCAGGCCTAAAAGCTTATGAGAAGAATCACAAGGTCAAGGGTTGGAGAAGAAGAAGTGTTGTTTGAATACCTACAATTATCTCCAAGAAGAAGGCAAAGAGGAAGAAGGATTCAAAGGTCTCCATCTCCACCAAACAGAACTCTTTCAACTCCTCCACCTGAGCGGCCTTTCTTTCAGTATACAAGGGTTTTAAGACCAATCAGAATGGCACAACCAGTGAACCCCTATGTCAACTTCACAGGTAGCAGCCCACTTGCTCTCAATGCACAAAACCCAATCCCAGTAGCAGCATTGAAGAACATTCCATACTTCACTGGAGAAAACCAGACCACTCCTGGTGATCATGTCAAGGACATTGCTAACATTTGTGCAATCCATGAGATTAATGAGATGCAAGTAGCTGTCAAATTGCTGGCGTCTTCATTCAAGGGAAAAGCATTGCAATGGTTTAGGAGCCTTGAAGCTGGCTCTATCACAAACTGGAATCAGCTGTGTATTGCACTTCACAATCAATTTGGAGAGAAGGGAGACAACTTGTCTCTTTTGGAGCAGCTGACAACCATCAAGAGAGCTTCCAATGAGCAGCTAACTGACTTCAACTTCAGATTTCAAAGGTCTTGGGATAGAATTCGATGAAAATGATCGGACCAACGTGCAAGAAGGTGCTTTTCTATATTACCTTAAAGCTTTAAATTCTGATATTTCTATGTTGATTCAATCTATGGGAGGCACAACTATCCCTGCTGCTTATAGTATTGCCATTAGAGCTGAAAATTGTCTGATTCAAGCTGGCAAGCTAGCTCCTAGGCCTCCAATGCCATTATATCCAAGTTTAGAGAGCCCAAGTACTAGTCAAGCACCTGTCTTAGCTCCTATTCCCACTCCTAGGAATCAGAGTTCAAATGAAGCTTCCACTTCATCTCCAAGTGCCCCAAATGAGCTTCAAGAAGTCATGAAGCAACTGCAAAATTTAGGTAATGAGCTGGTCACACTTAAGAGACAGCAAACTCAAGGTTTTAGACCTTCGTATCAGCCTCAAGCTCAACCTAATAGGCAGCCATATCAGCCTCAAAGGCCACCCAATCCAGCTGCAAATATGAATCAAACAAGGCCTCCTGCCAATAAACCATTCCAGCCCTATAATCCAAATGCCATATCTGCCTCTAAGGCATTAGTACCAGCACAAAACAACACTGCCCAGGAGTATGATTGGTGTTTTCCATGTAATGAGCCTCATAATCAATCCATGTGCTTCAATGGTGCTTTGACCCAAGCTTTAATGGTAACAAGTGCTGGTGTGGAGGGTGAGAGTACTCAAGAAAATAGCCAACAACAAGAAACATTCCAACAGCAACCTGCCCCAAATGACACCACATTGGTAAATTGGCAAGCAGAGGATTTCTGTGGCATGAATCAGGCAGTTTCTCAAGGTGTTGCTGCCAACACAAGGTCAAAAAGGAGAAATTTGGGTGAAGAACAGCCGTTAGCCCCAGCCAATCCACAACCTTCCACTGACTCCACAAATGATTGCAAGCAAAACCCGGTTTCAAATGTGACAAGGCGATCAAGAACAGCCCCTAGGCCAACTCAAATGCCAGCTGTTGCTGCCCACATACAAGGAGCAAATGTGCAGACCAAGGGACAGCAGAGAGATCCTTCATCACCATTCAGTATCATTGATCAGATGAAGAAGACAAACGTCAATATATCTATGTGGGAATCGCTATCCATCCCAGGCCAAAGAAATCTGCTGCAAGCTGCCATAAAGGATTGGCCAACTTCGAATCAGCAAGTCCAAATGCAGGAGAAGGTACTCACAAATGCTGCCCACCCTCAAGGAAATCATGGAGCACAACAAGGTAGAATGCTGAAGCCTCCCCCTTTCTATGTTTCGTTAATCATTGGAAATCAGCTAGTGCATAATTGCATGATAGATTCCGGGGCAAGTAGCTCAGTTATGCCTAAACAGATAGCTGATCAGTTAGGGCTCCAGTATGAAATAACATCTAAGGGAGTAGTGCAGCTGGATGGGACAGCAATAGCAAAGAGTTGGAGTGATTAGAAATTTGAGTCTTACCTTGCATGCATGTCCAAATGTTGTTGTCTTACAAGATATATCGATCATAGACCTTCCACCACTCTTTGCCCTCTGTTTGTCAAGAGATTTTCTTGCCAAAATTGGGGGATATTTGTCCACCGATTGGTCTCACATGCTATTCAGAACGAGATATGGGACTAAGGCCACAATTAGGTCAGAACCTATTGCAGACTTCCACATTGAGCCCTATACTCCAAGTCAGATTAATGCCAATTGCTCAGCATTTGATCAAGAAGATCACCCCGCACGGCGATGAAACCGACACTAAGGTTGGATGTATTCCGGATTTGACTCTTGATGAATGGGCAAATAAGGTGCATGCTTTTGATCCTTATCAAGAAGTAGAAGAATCTGAGCTAGGGGTCTATTGCATACACAAAGAAAGTCAACCTATTCCTAGCATCACCAAGCCAAACCACAAGGATGACAATGAGGTATGGCAACTGTTTTTTCGATGGATCAAGGAGTAGACAAGGTGCAGGAGGTGGAGCCATGCTTGTTTCACCTCAAGGAATAAAGTATTATTTAGCTTTTAGATTTCAATTTGCATGCTCCAATAACACTGCTGAATATGAAGCCTTGGTGCAAGGGATGCATTGGGCAATCAAGAGAAAGATAAAGAACTTGCAAGTTTTTGGGGACAGTGAGTTGATTATAAATCAGGTCAAGGGACAACATGCTTCCAAAATGATCTACTCGGATGCTACAAGAACAGGTGTGGGACCTCGTGGAATATTTTTAGGGCTTTGGCATCAAATCCATCCCTAGGAAAGAGAATCAAGCTCTGACATGAGCATGCTTGCAAAGTAGGGGCATCCTTTGACATTATAGAAAACATTCAACAAGACAAGGTACAGCCAAACATCCACGTGATTGTGAGGCCTCAAAGGTCTTTGGATAACGATGTCAGTTGGCAAGTATTTGAGAATGATCAGCAAATCATCCACTTCTTGCAAGAAGAAGCTGAGTTCTCAGCTAAGAATCAAGAGAAGTTGGAACAACAATATGGTGACCAGGTGATACAGCTGAGAACTGACAAGCTGCCCAAGGGACTTATCATCTTGGAGTCCATTTTTAACCCCAATGATCAGTTTAGAAAGAAGAAAGCAAACATTCGAGGTTAAGAGAGAAGATTCGGTATCCATCTTGGTAGAAGAGAACAAGCCATTGCCAATTGGAAAGATGACAAGTTGAACGGGGAAAGGTATGAGTTCATACAGCTATGTCAAGAATTCCCTGACGTGTTTGCTTGGAGTTATGAAGATTTGAAAGGGTTCAATCCCAACTTAGCTCAGCATACCATTGAATTGGACCCAAATACTAAGCCTATCAGGCAGAAACAAAGACCAGTCAATCCACACATGGAGCCTCTCATGAGGAAAGAACTGGACAAGCTGATTGAGTCAAGAATCATATTCCCAATCAAGCATTCTAGTTGGGTTGCCAACTTAGTTCCAGTCAGAAAGAAGAGTGGAGAGATCAGGCTGTGTGTTGACTTCAGAGATTTGAATAGAGCCTCTCTCAAGGACCATTATCCACTCCCTTCCATGGAGCAAATATTGCAGGTCGTAGCTGGTTCAGAAAGGTTTTCACTACTTGATGGTTACTCAGGCTTCAATCAAATTATGGTAAAGGAGGAAGACCAGTTCAAGATAGCCTTCACAACCAAATGGGGCACATATGCTTACAAGAAGATGCCATTTGGACTGTCAAACGCCGGAGCAACATTCCAGCGAGCTATGGATATGGCATTCAAAGGCTTGATCAACAAGATAGTGCTGATATACTTAGATGATATTACTGTCTTCTCAAAGAATGCTGCAGACCATCTCTTTCACCTCAGGCAAGTGTTTCAGAGGTGTAGAAAGTTTGGTGTGTCTTTGAATCCTAAGAAGTGCATCTTTCTTGCACATGAAGGGAAGCTCCTTGGCCATATTGTCTCCAAGGAGGGATTAGCAATTGATCCAGAGAGGGTCGAAGCCATAAGAGCTCTACCATTGCCAAGCCACAAGAAGGCCCTTCAGAGTTTCCTGGGAAGGATAAACTTTGTTCGGAGGTTTGTCCCAAATTTTGCAGCCCTTGTCAAGCCCATCACTAAAATGTTAAGAAAAAGCATGGCTTTCAAATGGATGGTAGAAGGCAAGGAGAGTTTTGAAGCAATCAAAGAAGCCATCTCCCAGGCACCCACTCTCATCAACCCAGACTTTTCCAAGGATTTCATCCTCTATGCATTTGGAGGTGATGACACTATTTCTGCCATTCTGGTACAGCAGAACAAAGATAATGATGAGCAGCCAATTGCCTTCTTCAGCCAGAGCCTAGGTGACTGCGAAATGAGGTACTCTTTTATTGAAAAGCATGTGCTTGCAGTAATCAGAAGCTTGAAGAAATTCAAGCATTTAGTCTCAAACAACAAGATACAGTTGCTAGTCTCGCATGCTGGGGTTAAGGATTTCCTCCTCAACAAGGATTTGAATGAGAAAAGGGCAGGTTGGATCACCCGTGTCATGGAGTATGACATTGAGATCAAGATCACCAAGCTGGTAAGAGGCAAAGGTTTGTGTGAGCAGCTCGCTTCCAAACAACCAGACAACCCAAAAGATGAAGAAGACGCTATCCTACTATTACAAGATGATCAAAAATAGGAAAATGATGATGTGTCCACTCCCTGTTGGACTCAGAATATGATACATTTCCTACAGACGGGCATGTGCCCTCTAAAAATGAGCAAAGCAAAAAGAAGATACTTCAGGTTGCAGGCAATTCCATATGCCATCATTGATGGAGTTTTGTTCAAGAAGGACGTCAATGGTGTTCTATTAAGATGCATTGGAATAGGTCAAGTTGAGAAGATCCTACACGAGTTCCATGATGGGGAAGCAGGAGGCCACTTTGCTCCGCGAGTAACAGCTCAAAAAATCATGAAAGCTGGTTACTATTGGCCTACTGTGTTCAATGATTGCTACTCATGGGTCAAGAAATGCAAGAAATGTGCATTCTTCATGGGGAAAGAAAGGTTAGCAACACTGCCCCTTCGTCCAATTTCAGTAAATCAGCCATTCATGCAATGGGGATTGGACTTCATTGGGGTTATCAATCCAAATTCAAGTCAAGGCCACAAGTGGATACTAATGAATGACTATTTCACCAAGTGGATGAAGCAAGTGGCACTCAAAGAGGCGAATGAGTCTAGCATCTTGGACTTTTACGAAGGGATAACTACAGATTTGGTGTACTGCTACAATAGTCTCGATAATGCATTGGCATTCATCGGATCTAAAGTGACCGAGTGGGTTGTCAAGAATGGGATTTACTCGAGCACTTCATCAAATTATTACCCTCAAGGTAATGGCCAGCCGAGTCTACAAACAAAAACTTGCTTTGAGGATCATTAGGAGGACTCTTGATGAGAATCGAAGGCTTGGCATACCAAACTGAAATCAGCCTTATGGGCTGATAGGATAACTCCCAAAAGATCCACGGGTAACTCTCCATTTAGGCTTGTCTACGGAAGAGAGGCAATCTTGCCCATGTCACTTGAGTTGCCAACGTTGGAACTCATGAAAAGCTTGATTGGAGTTGCTAGAGTTTGAGCCCATGGAGGTGAGGTATGCGAGTTGATGGAGCTGTAAGAGATCGAGAGATCGGGCATCCCAAGCAATGGAAAAGGATCAAGCTTTGATCAAAAATACCTTTGATAGGAAGGCCAAAGATAGATCTTTTCAAGTAGGATATCTAGTGCTGAAATGGGATGTGGTGAAGAGCAAAACCAGGAAGGCATTCAAAATTTGATGCCATTTGGAGTGGCCCATACATGGTCACAAAATGCAAGAGCAACAATGCTTTCCAATTGGTCTCATTGAATGGTGAAGAACTGCAGATTCCAGTAAATGGAATCTATCTCAAGCATTGCTTCTAGAGGGAGGTTCACTACACTGTAGATATTAGATTAGATTTTCTTTCCTCCAAGTGCTTGTGCACATTGTTTTGCTTGTAAGTTAGTTTTGTTTTCCCTAATCGCCTTGGCATGACTTGCTGTCCATGGAGATGTTTAGCATGTCTTTTCTTTCATCGGTCACATTCCATCTTCCCCCTTACACATTCTGAGTCAGTTTGGATTCTAACAGAATATTTGATGACTCCATGCCCAATGGATTGCTTCAGGCAACTGGTCTTTCCATCTAGCAGGTAGATGATCATTGAGTCACCAAATTGTTATCCAAAATTCACCCCCCTAGGGTAAATTTTGATAACATGCATCAGAAGATTCAAATCCCAAGCAAATTGATTGATTCAGAGCAAAATCAGGTTTCTAGGGTCCCTTCATGTATTTTTCTAACTCCCCTGGCCGAAGAAACAGGGAGCAAGCTCTGAGAAAATGCAAAAAAGTTGCAGAAAGGCAAATAGGTTGATCCCAGGAAAGAGTGTGAAAATTGGCTAAGTCCGCTCAAGGTAGCATTTGGGACAAGTGGGACAAGTGGAAGCGGATCGCCAAAAAGCCTCTAGGTGGCCCAAATTGCATTTGGGACAATCGGGCAGAAATACGTGGCGGGCGTGAAAAGCCGATCCGACCAAAAGAAGAAGAAAAATTGGCTAAGTGTTGCTCGGGACGTTTGGGACAAAAAGGCCCAAACCGGCCGGTTTGGCCGAAATGAGCACAGGCAGTCCAAAAGAAAATGGGACAAATGGGACGAAAGTACGTGGCGGGTGTGAAATGCCGGTTTGACCGAGAGAAAATCGACTAAGCTCTTTGAGAGGGACGATTCGGGACAAGCGGGCCAAAAATGCCCGAACAGTGAATCGGCCGAAATGAGCACAAAGGGCCCAAAATCAAATGGGACATCCGGGACAAATGGAGGTGAAGTACGCGAAGGAGCCAAAAGAAGAGCCGAGGACCAATCAAAAACCATGTGTCTCAGAACAAAAGGTCAAAAGGGTCAAAGGGCAAGTTTTAAAAGGTCAACCCGAACCAATGAAATAGTGCCACGTGTCCACTAAGGGCCCCACAAGAGAATTTCAAAATGAAAGCCCGCGAAAGATGGAGGAGAGAGAATTTCTTGTCCAATCAGCACGTCCCACGTGTCGTCCAGGTGGCAGAGCGCGGGAAAGGATTTCAAAACACGCTTTCGACTGTTTTGTGCCCTAGATCTTCAGATCGCCATAACTTTTGATCCAGAGCTCGGATTTGCACGTTCTTTATATCAACGGAAATCTGGTGAAATTCTCTACACGATTCCGGGGTCAATCTTGCATTTTGGAGCAATCTAGAGGGATAAAAATTGAGAAACGGCTCTGACGCGTATTCATGGCCGGAAATGACATTGCGGCGTACCGAGTTAATGCGAGAATGGGTTGCATTCTCCTGTTATCCGGTCAAAATGACAGGGTATGGGTTTGTAAGGTCCTCCATGCCATTTTAATACACCTGCAGTCAAGAAAGAATGGGCTCCCATGCCTTTGTACGTCTCCTGTTCCCTAGGTTCGACCCTTGCATTTTAAAAGCCAGTTTTGGGCTCATTTGAGGAGGAACATTTTTGGGCATAGCAGACTTCTTCTTTCACCTTCTTCAAGGGATTGATGAAGTATCAGACCTCTCCAAGGATTGTAATAGTTTTCTTTACCTCTCTGAGGGTGTAATGCGTATTTTGATATTAAATTGATAATGCAAGCTCTGTGAATGGGTTTCAATCCTCTGTTTGTATTATTTGCTTGATTTCAGATGCTAAATTATACATTATCAGTCTGTGTATGTTTTTATGTTGTGAACCTTGGTCTGTGTCTATTTGCATGACTAATATGTTTCACCACTCCTTTTGGTGCATCACCATCTTTAGTTAGTTTCAATTTTTACACTTCTACCCCCTGTCTCCTTGCAAGTTAGAATAGGATTAGGATCTAAACCTCTGTAGTTTTGCAAAATATAGATCTAAATCAGAGGAGTTTGAGGAACCAGCCTCTAATCTGGAGATTCCTCTCTCAGTTTCCAAGTCCCACACTTGGAGAGAGGTTTCCATGTTGTGCAATTACACTGGATGCAAGAGTGATCAACCTAGAAATCTGATCAGCGTCCAGGGGTGCTGTAATTTTGCACTAACAACAAGTGGGGGACTACGGATATGCATGGATTTCGAGACCTTAACCTTGCTTGCCCAAAGGATGAATTCCCCCTCCCAAGTATTGATCAACTTTTTGATCTCACCGGGCCATGAGATGCTTTCTCTCATGGATGGCTTCTCGGGATACAATCAAATTTTGGTAGCCCCGGCTGATCAACATAAAACTACTTTCATAACTCCTTGGGGAACCTTCTGTTATCGTGTCATGCCATTTGGCCTTAAGAATGCTGGTGTGACCTATCAGCGGGCTATGACTTACATTTTTCATGACATTATGCACACTATCCTTGAAGATTATGTCAATGATCTTCTTGGCAAATCTAAACATCGTAGTGAACATCTCGATGTTTTAACCATTATTTTTGATCGCCTGTTACAATATTGTGTTCGTCTTCAACCAAAGAAATGTGTCTTTGGTGTCCTTTCAAAAAAATTCTTGGTTTTATCCTCTCTTTGTGTGGCATCAAGGTCGATCGAGCTAAAGTTAAAGCTATCCTAGAAATTCCCCCACCTACTAACCTCAAACAATTGCATATTTTGCAAGGTAAACTCCAATCTATCCGGCGTTTCATCTCCCAACTCTCGGATTGATGTCAACCTTTCCATCACCTCCTTAAAAAGGACATTGTCTTTCAATGGAGTGAAGAGTGCCACCAAGCCTTTGAGGCTCTCAAAGCCTATCTCTTGCAGCCACCTGTGCTTATCCCACCTCAGGATGATCACCCTTTCTACCTTTACCTTTCTGCCACCGACCATGCGGTAGGAGCCATGCTCGCACATCGTGACTCCGAGCATCGAGAACAAGCCGTTTATTACATAAGTCATACTCTCATGGATTACGAGACTAGGTATACACATGTAGAAAAGTTGTGCCTAGCCCTATCATTTGTAGCCACAAAACTCCAACACTACCTCTTGAATCACAAAACTTTTGTTATCACCAACGCAGACCCCATTCATTATATGTATGCCAAACCACATCTAACCAATGCATCGCTTTGATGGCTTATGCTCCTCGCTAACCTCGACCTTGAATTTGTACACCAGAAGTCAATCAAAGGACAAACTATCATAGACCAACTCGTGGAAGCCCCTTTACCTAGGGAGTAATTTACCAATTTTAATTTCCCGACGAACTCATTGCCACTCTTTCACTCAGTGAGGAGTCATATCCAATGACCCTCTTCTTCGATGGATCCAAATGCTAGCGCGGTGGTGGAGCCGACATTGTTCTCATTCCTCTTAATGCTGAGCCTATGCCTATTTCATTCTGGCTCAATTTCCCCTATACTAATAATACAGTGGAATATGAGGCCCTTGTTTTGGGTCTCCAGGTTGCGTTACACTTAGGTATCAAGTCTATTAACATTTTCAGTGACTCCCAACTGGTAGTCAATCAAGTTATGGGCATCTACTAATGTAAAAATGGGGAACTTCAAAAGTACAAACATTACGTGGATTCACATTTGACCTTATTTACTCATTATTCTATCCAAACCATTCCCTACTCCACTAACAAATTTATGGATACTATGGCTTGCTTAGCCTCGAAAATTCCTACCTCACCAACTGACTCTGACATATTTGTCATGGTCCAACAACTCTTTGCCCCATCTTACTCAGCCCCCGATGTTTGTATGATAAATAATGTGTCTGCTAATTCGCAGGATACATGGTATCACCAATTTCACGACTACCTTACTAGTAAGGCAAACATGCTTTTCTTAAAAGTGTTTCTCGTTATGTCATCATGGGGGGACTCCTCTTTAAATGTGGCTTTGATGGCTTCCTCCTTCAATTTCTAACCGGTGCAGAGGTCACCTATACCATCCAACAACTCCACGACGGTATTTGTGGTGGACATTTTAGTGGCTTGTCCGTGGCCAAATGGATCCTTCACCTAGGCTATTATTGGCCTACTCTTAATAACAAATACTATGAATATGTTTAGTGTTGTTTATGTGTCAACAACATGCCAACCTTCAACATACTCCTAGTCATCCACTACAGTCGCACGAGATCTTTGGCCTTTCTCACAATGGGGTTTAGACCTTATCGGTGAGATTCACCCGCCCTCTTCGCAATGTCACCATTGGATAATCACAAAGCAACCGAATATTACACTAAATGGGTGGAATCCATTCCACTCATTTCAACAAAAAAAAAAGAAAAAATCGTCAAATTCATTAACCATCACATTATCTCGTTGTTTTGGCGTTCCTCATCGCACGATAACGAGATAATGGAAAATCTTTCAAAAATAAGTTGTTGCAAGACCTTTGTGACAACTTTGGTATCAAACTTAGCTTCTCATCACCTTACTATCCACAAGAAAATGGTCAAGCCAAATCTTCTAATAAAACCCTAACCAAAATCCTCATGAAAGTTGTTAACGATTCTAGAAGCAATTGGCCTGATCACATCCCCTTTTCCCTTTAGGCTTATTAGACTAGCATTCGCACCTCCACTAATGCCACCCCATTCTCTTTGGTATATGGTACCGAGGCTGTCTTTCCTCTTGAAATAAAATACCCTCCCTAAGAATATCTCTTCAGGATATTCTCACCAATGATGATTTCCACCAAGAGCGGTTAGCCCAATTGGAGCTTCTTGACAAGCGTCATCTTACAGCTCTTGACCATCTTCAAATATATCAAAAATGCATCAAGCGTGCTTATGATAAGCGACTTCATGAGCGTACCTTTAAGGTTGGTGATCTTGTCCTCAAAGAGAATCAACATGTAACCAAACTAGAAAAGAGTAAACGTGGAAAATTTACTCCTAATTGGATTGGGCCTTATATTATCACTCATATTTATGGATCAGGCACTTACCGTTTAGCTTCACTTAATGGTAAACCTGAGCCTGAACCCCTTAATGCCTTGCATCTTCAACCATTCTACTGTTGAATTTAGTGTTATATCACTTCTTATCTACCTTGCGCTCATCCCTTGAGCTTATTTACTACCTCATACACTTTTGTTTCATGCATCTCAAAATAAAATCAAGCTCACATGTTTGGTCATAACCTCCTCTTAAAGATGCCTTCCCCTTTTTAGTCTAGTCCATGACTTAAAAGTATCAAAATAACACGTTCTCAATTATACGCTTATGGGATATTCTTGAGTCAAACTTCCTACAAAACTAGATGCTTCATGCCAAACGGACATCTAGACCTCTAAAGTTATACATAGACTACTCCCTCGAAGGACAACTATGTGCAAAGCCACTTCTACTATTATAAATAGACTGCTCCCTCGAAGGACAGCTATACACAAAAACCGCATCTGCTACTATAAATAGACTGCTCCCTTGAAGGACAGCTATACAAAGTCAGCCTTTATCAGAAGCTTCTTGCATTGATCAGCTTCGTGAAGACCTCAAGTACAACAAAATACATATCCCCTATGGACTTCCCGCATTGATAAGTCTATATCTAGAAAAATAAAAGCAGTATTCCAAAGCACTTTTGAGTCATGGACTTTTCTATCTAGGTTTGGTTCTCTTTCGTCAGAATAATCACCTTATAATAAGTCTCTCGCACCCCACCTATACCAGCCACCTCACCTCACCATTCATCTACGCAACAAAACTCAAGGGACGTGACGTATATCTAATATATTGTGATTATACGACTCTTTTCACCTATCGAATTCTCACCTATGCAAGGCACCTAGGGATTCAAGCCCATCCTATGTTAATATGTGGTTTGTTTAGCTCTTCTCAACTACGGGACACTTTTGCCTCTTTTACTCGACTCTAGGATTGTGTGTTGACCTTAATCAGGACATGATTCCCTACTAACTTGGGTAAGCTAACTTTCATTTCGCCTATACCTACACCAACATCGCCAATCCCACACCAACATTGCAATCCCCTTACCAACACCAACAACATTACCCTACCAATATCAATATTTTTACCAACCAACAAATTGTCTAACCACAACCAAATTGCCTGAATTCACCTCTCCCTGGTCCTAAGGGAGAACTACATCGATCCGAGGCCCCTCCTTGCTTTGTGCAATGAGCTATGTAGGCAGCACTTAGGAGACATGGGGTCTCCCAATGTTAGCTCGACCATCCCCTACCATCACCTATCATGTGTGGTATATAAAAATCTATTTGTGTATTTCTATTTGCTCACATTCATCTTTATCCTTTTTCAAAACAAAACATTCAAAACACAACCATTCTTATTATTATCTTAACTCAAATCAACATACATATTCAATTTTATTTAGATGTTAAACAAATACATCTTCTCTATCATCGACGCATAGGTCGGCATCCTTATTTATTCTTATATTCCTATGAAATTCACTTAGACCCTTGCGCCTCCTCCCGAATCAGGTGGTGATCATGATCGTCGATGCCACTCACTTGGCCTCTCCATCCTCAAAGGTGCCACTGCTATTGGTTCCTCCCACTGATCCGCCAACATCTCCTGTAACATACGAATACGTCCCCTTACGTGGAGGAATATTGCCTCTAGTCTCTCCACTAGTGACTCTGCAACCGCTAACAATCCCGTTGTCTCATTCACCCACATTTGGAGCTGATGAACTAAACCCTATAGACGATCTCTCTCCATTGTAATCATAGCTATGTTAGGATGATCACGTATACCTCGCAGCTCTACTACCCACCATAATCTATAGGCCTATTTCACTCCTGCATCCATTACC
The DNA here is from genome assembly GCA_018340775.1 of Taxus wallichiana var. yunnanensis. Classification (NCBI taxonomy): domain Eukaryota; kingdom Viridiplantae; phylum Streptophyta; class Pinopsida; order Cupressales; family Taxaceae; genus Taxus; species Taxus wallichiana. The sequence goes on from CM031239.1 coordinate 628,518,723, forward strand.
CTGTGATCGGCTGCTATCTCCTCTGGCCCTTCTGGAGGTGTTGGCTGGGGAGGTGAGAATGCTACCTCGGCGTCGATCCTCATGTATGGTCTATAAGCCATAGGTATATCCTAAACAAATCCAAATTTTTACCGCACGCGATCTAGAGGAATCCTCTCGTACTCACCCGCCCGTGCCCCGCGATCCACCTCAATTGCTCTACACCCTCAACTCCTCGCCTATGTGCTCCGTCACCATATAGTTCCCATAAGGTCTCCAACAAATATCCATACCTACCTATAATACTCGATGTCATCTATCATGGCTTGAGATCTCGCCTCTTGTTCTGTCGGACCCATCGCTCGAATCCTAACCACTACACTCTTGTCTCTCCCGATTTGGATGGGTCGGCCTATTGGTCACACACAAACAATGTGCTCATAGGCCCAACAATGTAATAAGTATGAACAATCGAGTGTCATCCTGTGTTTTCACCTGCAGGCCCATAAACCCCTGTATAACTCCGCCAGATATGCAGGTGCCCATGCGAAAGTCACGCTCCTTTCTATCATTTCCCAAAGAACACTCATCAATTCTTTTGGAAATTTTCCCCCCTCCGCCCTCGGTAATGCATAATACCCCACCGCTATCATTAATACCACTGCCAACCTTGTTTCCTCAGGGTGTGTTGCATACATTATACCATAAGTGAATGTCAAACCTCGCTGTGTCAAATCTCGTGCAGCTGAACCAAATACTACTGTTATCACTCCCCGCCCCGCGCTAGGCAACGCTTGATACACTGGTCTTCCTATAATTGGGAGCCTCAAAATTCTAAACACATCTTCCAATGTCACTGTCATCTCCCCTATTGGCAGATAGAAGGTATTCTTTTCGGATTCCACCTCTCAATCAACACCTGCAACATAGCATGATTGCGTGCAATTCATGAATAATAGCGGATTCCACTTAACCCCACATGGTTTATCAATGCCCATTCAGCTGGTGTTACATCCGCTTGGATTCGTGACAACAAAAGCGGCAAACTATCATTCATCCTCAACCCCGCTCTCGCTGCGCATACATCAAAACGACACACAACCATTCAATAAATCAAATCCCCAAGTGTTTTTTCTCACATTCTGGAAATTCCTACAGTAACCGGTATCGGTTATAGATAACCGATACCGGTTTACTAACCGATACCGGTTATCTCTAAATGATATTGGTCACTGTCAATCCTATACAGCCTACTTAAAACCACCACCTACGATAATTATTTTGCTCGTTTACTCCTCTCTATACCTATAAACATACGTGAACACCCTGCTTACCTACCCCATAACACTCACTCTATCCCAAACCCTTTCCTATCACCTTTTCTTTCTCATCTCTACCCTCTTACCTTCTCTCAGCCTATTCATCAAAACATGCAAGAATTAAAATACAACCAAACAGTTTACCTCTTGGGATGCAGCAGCTTGGGGTGGAACTTGTCTTCCCTCTCGTCCCTGCCTACTGGATGTTTCTCCTCGTCCAGCCATGTTCATCACCCTCTTCAAATATAACTTGCCTTTCTACCTTCTTAATCTCAGCCCACACTCACTTTACCTGTCTCTTTCCTCCTTATCACTCAATTCTTTCATGCAATTACCTGTATCAGTCGTCAAATAGCGTCGCATTCGCGTATTTAACTTGTTGCATGACTCTAAAAATAAGACCTTAAGTTTCCACCCAAGCTTTTCTATTTTTAGAAAAGATCGTTTTGGCATAACCGGTATCGGTTACTTAACCGATATCGGTCCTTGTTTCTACCGACGTTAGTTAGCTAACCGATATCGGTCACAAGTCTTGTTTTTCTTAAACACGGGCCTTTTCTTTATTTTTTTGCAAATTTTTGCGGTGCTTGCCGCCTCTTTTTCCTACGTAATGACACCATTATCAATATTTTTCATCAAAATCACATCAATATATCATCACAATTTCATCAATATCATCTATCTACAATAAAACAACCATCAACAAAATACGTATGACATTGCAATATCTACATCAAACCCATCAGTATATACACCATTTGGATCTAACTCATCATCTATACACATTAAATTTCAAAAACCATTGACAAAACACATAAAACATTTTATACACAGCATGTGGATCAAAATCATCATCTCTATATATATCAATGTTTCAAATATACAACTTTCCCTACATGGGGGCCTCTGTGATCTCAAAATAATACAAAGCCGGCACGTAGGCCGCTATCACTGTCAAAATCTCGACTCGGCTCGCAGGCCGGTCTCTCATGTCAAAAATATACTCGGCTCGCAGGCCGGTATCAACTCTACAACCTGTACTCAGCTCGCAGGCTGGTATATACAACAAGAATGAATAAATGAATCATATGTGGGCACGCAGGCCTCTATATAAATAACCGGTTCACAGACCGGTGCCTATATCCAATATACAAACAAAACACCCATCTCCGCTCTAGGGATGTCTCAGCTCTCCCCACCCCTCAGCTCCTCTCCCTGCTGGTCCCTGTGCTGGCTCCCACCTCCTCCCTGTCACCGACCCACCGGCTGTGGCTGCGCACCCCCCTAGGATCTCTGGCTCGAGAGGTCTCAGCTCTATGCACCACATATGGCTAATAGTCAGCCTTGGTACCATCAAGGACATCCTGATAATACTGGGCCTCCACTCTCACCTCCATATAGTGGGCCCGTGCCACCATGGCTGCTGGGGCTGGTCCCCCAACTCCTAATAATAGTGGCCCTTGTCCGGCCGGTACACCACCGTGCTGTACTATGGCGGTTCCTGTGCTGCGGCGGGCCTGGTGCTGTGGTGGTGCTCGTGGCTGTGCGATCTTTGCCGGTGGTCATGCACTGTGGTTATACCTATACTCGTGCCTACACATTTTGTGCTGGGCTAACTACCCCTATAATACCCCGATCTGTGCCTGTGCAGCAACAAGCTGCCTGTAACAACTGCACCTGTCCTACGAGCGGTCCCTCTCTGCTATAACAGCTGCTAAATCTGGTTGTGCGGGCTGTGCTCTCCTGGCTGCTCTCTCCCGCCCACCACACCAAAAATGAACCTGTGCACCGGCGTCGTCCACTGTATCATCTGCTGGCCTCTCTGCTACCCAATCTGGGTCAACGGGCTGCGGTGCAGGCAGTGGGGCCTCTACATCATCCCTCCGGTACTGTGGGAAGGGAGGTGGCTCATCCTGTCGCAGCCCCAACTGCCGTCATACCCTCTCTAGGGGTATCCGCTCATGCTCTCCAGGGCCTCCGTCCAGCTATCCAGAAAGTATATTGGATCCAGAGGCGCATCGTGCTCGGGCTCTCTGCCTTGGGGTGATGGCCTCTATAGGGCCTCCATACAATGTCTAGCCAGCGCAGTCAAGCCCTCTAACATATGTCGGTAGTAGGCTACGCCCGTCCCCGTGAGCACCGGCGCTTGTGGATCGGCCCACGACCCCAACCACCTCGAAAGCCATATCTGTATATAACCTATGGCCCTGGCTGCTGGGCAGCCCTACCGGTCGTATACATATGATGTGCTCATATGCCCAGCAGTGTAACAAAAATGTGGAGCAAATCCCAAATCACCTCATCCGGTGATAACCCACATTGACTCTCAGATAAGCTGCGCTAGATATCTGGTGCCCAGGCATAACACGTATGCTCCTCTACCATCTCGTGTAGCACTCCCATCAAAGCCCATGGGAAGCGGCCTCCCTCTGAGTCCAGGAGGGTGAAGCAGGTGATACCTATCATCATCAACATGGCAAGCCGTGTCTCATGTCTGTGGGCGCGATACATGTCCCCATAGGCAATGCTCGCACTATAATAAGTCAATAATGCGGCTGCATCTCTAAATACCTGAAGAATGCTGTCCATATCCGTCTCCGCATCTACCTGGAATACTACCTCCCCTACGATTAGTAGTCTCAGGATGTGATACACATCCTCCAGGGTAATAGTCATCTCTCCGGTAGGGAGATGGAAAACATTGGTTGCGGATCCCATCTCTCGATGAGGGCAACCATAAGGCTGTGGTCCCTATCCATAGCCCTATACCGCTGGACTCCACCGAGTCCCACCTCGTGCATAATGGCCCACTGTGCTGCGGACACATGTGGCCGCATCTGTCTCAATAGCAGGGGCATCGATCCCGCATCGTAAGCTGCTGACGTGCCTGCAAAACAACCCACTTCATTAGACCTACCCTTTACAAAAACAACTACTTTAACCCTCTATACCCCCTTTTACCCACCCGACCACACCCCAACTCTATAACACACATCTACACCCACCTATCTTACCCTAAAACATCTACGATATCCCCTTTCCTTATCTCACACCCTACCAATCACCTAGATCTACTCTCGCCATCTAACTATGCCCCTACCAATTTAACACCTCCTAATTCATACGCAACACTTAATCTATCCTAACCGAATCAACCACACAACCACCCCATTTCTCCCCTCCATTCCAATCACCTTTCCTATCAACTCTACCCCCTCCCTCTTCACCCCAAACAACAACCAAACAACAAAACACAAACACCACCAACAAGCAAAACACAAAACACCAACAACAACAAAACAAAACAAAAATAAACCTAACTCATGACCGGTACCAGTGCCAGTCACGCTTGGGTCACCCTTGACTGGCACCGGTCCTCTACAAGGCACATGATATACACAGCCCGATCGACATACGATCGACGCCGGTCTACCAACAACCCACTTTCCTCGAAAATTTGGTGATCGATGCCGGTCGCCTAGTGACCAACATCTATCACTATCCAGGGTCCGGAGTCGAACTGACGCGGCCCCCAAAACCATATTTTTCATTTTTCTACCCTTTTACCCACCTGGAAAACCCTACAAACCTACCCACCCTACCGTTTTAGCCTAATTAACCTACCTAACCACTTCATTTTTCAAATTACATCCATTTATTCATTATTTCATTAAATTTTGGATTCTTACCCAAAACCCAAATCTAAACTTAAAATCATTAAATTCACATAATTAGAGGTTTAGAGCCTATCGGTACGATGACACGTCATCGTGGTGGGATAGGTGGTGGTGGTCTAGCTAGTCCAGCACCTCCTGCTCCTCCTGGCTATGCCATGGCTATAAATCTCCTCAGCTGGGTCCTCCACCAATCAAATTCTACCTCCTACTCGCTGGGGTCTACCAATCACTCACTCCTCCACTTAACTACTACCAACTCAGCTAAACTCAACAAAATCACTTTTAAACCCAGACAAGCCGTATTGGTTATCAAATTGGCAATGTGACAATGATAGGGCATATTTTTCTTTTTATAGGTTTTTTACCTATAACCAATATTGGTTATTTTGTGCCCTAAACCACCGGTATTGGTCATCTAACCGATACCGGTCATAGCTAACCGATATCAGTTTAATACCTTTTTCACCACAATTTCTACCCTTATTCACCAATCTCCCTTTCTCACCACATCGCCTAAACCCTCCTTTGCTAAATAGCCTTTGTTGACTTCATTGGCCCAACCCAAGGCCGCAACCAACCATTTGGTCTAACCCAAGGCCGCAACAAACCAATCGGTCCCACCCATGGCCCTCACTAATCAATCAGCCCGACCCAAGGCCGCACCAATTAAATACCTCACCCAAAACCAAAAAATTACAATTTTATCCACCCATCATGTAGCCTTTTGTTTAATCGAGCTCACCTGTTCATGTTTTAGCATGATTAGGGTACTTGACTTGATCAGTTGACCAACTTTGCCTAGACCAAGACCGTGACATTTATCTCAACCAAACCAACCATTTGGTACTACCGAACATGCCTAAACATTCCTATACCTTACCCGTTATATCCCCTAGAGCTACTTCCTATGCCTTGGATACCAGGATTATATCACCCTTGTTTGGATAAACTATCGACCTTTTCCTATGAATTGCTTGTTTGCTCTTCAAATCATGTACCCTAGTCGCACTATTGCATTTCAACGTGCGTTTGCTTCCTTGGACCTACCCCACCATCTTACCATCATCTCAACACCATTTACCCTTTATCAACCCTATCCCTAATTTCACGCTACCTCAATCTGTGATAGATTTGAGGGGGATTACCTATACCCTTAACAAGAGTAACCACTTCTTATTATTGTCAGTGCATCTTTACAAGACAAGCTACACGACAACAAGGGGCTAATGTAGACACCAAATTTGTGTCTTACGACCCCCCGTGCCCCGCATCTCATTTCGCAACCTAGCCTCACCACCTAAACCTTGCACAATTATTTATTAATTACCTTATAATTAATAAATCCACATCTCCAAACCTGCCACCACATTTCGCCACCTCATCATGACCTAGCCCTAACCCTAAACTAACCTAATTAAGACCTATAACTTGGTCTAAATCCACACCCATGACTAATTACTCCTCAGCCACACCAAAATCAACCTAATAATGACTTGACCAGGCCCACAACTAATTCCTCAGGAGAAAAGGCGGGAAAGTTGGCTACTTTACTAAAAATAGTCCACTTTGACTTAACCGATATCGGTTCCTACTCGACCGCCGTCGGTTACGTAACCGCCATCGGTTCCCTGTAAATGACCTCCCCCAACCAAAAAATAGGGGACCTGGAATCTGAAATCAAAGAAATTCATTGGAAAGATCGGGAATTCACTTGGCCGAGCAGAGACAAGTGAAGGAAAGAAAGGAGTTTACAGAGAAGGACATCAAGCCCAAGACTACAACTGAGTAACCAGAGCCAGTGACACTCATCCAAGCATTGGGAGAGAAGATAGCTCATCTTTGATTGTCTCGATCATCCTACCTGAGCCCTGCCTTCGTTATCACAGTCTTTGGACCTGTATCTTCATCAGGAACTAGTAAGTAGTATCTTGTATGTTCTTTTGATAACATTTCTTGAACTTCTGAATCACAACAATTATAAGTCTATTCCTAGATCTACTACCCGGTAACACCCTACATCTAACTATCATTCCTCTACCCCTACCTTTCCCCAAGAATAGCTCCCATACCCTCTGAGCCTTCTCCATCACCCCATTACCTATCCCCAATCATTTACTAGCCTTATAAACACCATAGCCACCTTATAGCCAACCTTCACTAAAAGCCCCTAAACCACTGCCCCTACCGATATCGGTTAGCAGAAACCAGTACCGGTGACAGTGACCAGCATCGGTCACTGTGATTCAAAACCAAAACTAGCCCTTTCCTCTATTGTTTTAACAAGGTAATTAAATTGTAATTTTGCAATAATTTGTGTTAATTCATATTAGCAGGGGAGCTGACCACCTTCAAAAGGAAGTTTAATACTTCCTGGGTCCAAGGCAGTTCCCTCATTTATTGTCTAATTAGAATCTGGTGGTCTTGTATTCTTACTTGCAGGTAGTCCTTCCCAGACAAAAAGGAGTTCTTCGCAATCGTTCAACTCTCTCTACGGTACGCACACACCCTCCAAACATTCAAATGGTATTCCTCCTAGCCCTAACCCTTATCTGTTTCTCAAGAGAATAAAAGGATAGAAGTAACTCTATTCTAGGAACTGAAAACCTCCTCTTTGTGAAACAAGTCCATGATTTGCAACATGGTTTTGTTCCTTCCACCTTACATCAATGTCTAAAATTTGAACACGAAGGGAAAACCTACACCATTCTAGCTGATCCTTCACCATTTAAAACCTTTACCATGCTCTACCAACCTAAAGATGTCCTTATACCAGTTAAGGCCTCTACCATAGACACCATTGTCTCATCCACCACCATTGACTCGATTCTTTGGTTGCTTTACCTCATCCACGCCTTCTTCCGTTATGCCTTCCACAACCACCTCCTCTATGCCTACTACCACCTGCAACTTCTATGAAGGGTCCATGAACCAATCCATCTCCATCACCAATAATGGATGTATCTCCTTCCCATGATTTAGGTGATTCTTCTATTGCTGCCACCCAAATTCAAACTTTGGATCCCTTAGTAGACATTTTCCAACACCTATCTTTTGGGGAGTATCACCTCTATAACATCAACACTTTCCTTACTCCTCAAGAGTATAGAATCCTTCATCGACATCCACATTATAACCAACAAGTAGGTGAGGCCTTTCCATTCAAGTATTCCTCATATTTGCACTAATTTGATGTATGGGGACTCGATTCTTCTTCACATATGCCTGAAACACCTACCGAAACAAACCCATTCTCATATAATTTTTGGTACATAAATAATTTTCACTTCACCTAAAAATTCCTCCATTATTGTGCATGGACAGGATTTAGGTTTGGTCTCTATGAACAAGTTCATCACATAGTCATTTCCAACACTACCCATAAACATAAAGATTACCATGGTATTGGATTTTTGAAAACTCCTATTCTAAGAAGGCCCGTGTCATCCTTGCAAAGGAAGATACACCTTCTTTACTTCTCTTACCTATGCCACCAAATTCACCTATGAAGTTTATGGATCCAAAATCCATTCCTCCAAAAAAAAATTCATAAAAATCATTTCCTTAGGACCTCTGATGATCAACATGATGGCAAGGCTCCGCTTCCATTCCCTTCCCCTATCTTGATATAATCGATGATGATAATCCTTGTATAAATTTCATTCAATGTCAAGATGATGATTCCATTCTCACCTATTTAGGTGTGGAGGATTCTTATATCCACCAGTCATTACCTTCTGAGATGTAAACCATGTTGAATGAATCGAACATAGAGATTAACATTCACACTCAAGATGACCCTCACATTTTAAAGCTATGCCAACATATTTAGATTCTAATAAACTTGAATTTTTACTTCTTTCCTCTGAGAATATAGTAGTATTTTGCTTTGTCTTATGTCGATATGCCTGGTATTGACCCAAATAATGTGGTTCACAATATTGTAACTATTCCTCACACAAAACCCATAAAATAGAATCTTTCAAAAATGCATCCACACATTTCCCTTCATGTAAAAGAAGAACTCTAGCTCCTCCTCTTTGTTTCTTTTATTCTACCCATATATTATCCCCAATGTATTTCTAACATCGTTCTATCACTAAAGTGATGGATGGACTCCATCTATACATAAATTTATGTGACCTCAACCTAGATTTCCCTAAGCATGATTTTCCTCTACCTATCATTGACCAACTTGTTGATCTCACCGTTGGAATTGAGATGTTATTACTCATGGATGGTTTATCGGGTTATAACCAAATATTACTTGCACTATAGGATCAACACAAAATTATCTTTATCACCCCTTGATTCTATTATTGCATTATGTCTTTTGGAATTAAGAATGTTGGTGTTACCTAGCAACGGGATATGACCTATATCATCCATGACATTATGTATAAAATATTGGAAGATTAAGTAGATGACATTTTTGATAAATATAAATGTCGGGCTGACCATCTCATGGTCCTTAAAGTCATCTTTGTCTGTCTACTCAAATACCGGGTTCATCCTCAACCAAAGAAGTGCATTTTTGTTGTTCTCTTGGGTAAGCTCCATGATTTTATCATCTAAATGCATGGAATTGAGGTCAACCCTATAAAAATCAAGGTAATTCTCTAAATTCCTCAACCTACTAACATGTGCTAACCTTGTAGTTTACGGGGCTAGTTGCAATCTCTTCATCATTTTATTTCACAACTCTTTGACCGTTGTTAACCTCTTCATCATCTCCATAAAAAGGATGTTTCTTTGAAATGGGATGATGAATTACATAAAGCTTTTGAAGCATTAAAATGATACCTCCTCAAACCACCTATGCTCAACCCCTCGAAAGATGACACCCCATTTTACCTCTATATTTCTGTCACAAACCATTCATTGGGGGACATGCTTTCTCATCATGATGAATAACATAGGGAAAAATTAGTTTATTATATAATGCGTACCCTTCTAGACTATGAGACTAGATACACTCACACCAAAGAATAATTTCCTAGCCCGAGTCATTTTCTCTACAAAAATTCACCATTACCTACTTAACCGTAAAACCTTTTTTTGCACCAACACGACCCTTGCATTATATATATGCTAAACCCTACCAACATCAATGTGTTGCACATTTGTTCACACTCCTTGCAGACCTTGATCTTGAATTCATGCATCAAAAATTAGTCAAAGGACAAACCATTGCTGATGAACTTGTAGATGTATCTCTTTCCACAAAACCAATCTTCTAACTTTGAATTTCGAGATAAATCAGTCGCTACCCTTTCCCTTGACGATATCATTTACAAAATAAGCTTATACTTGATGGTTCCAAATTCAAGCATGGGGGTGGTGCAGGATTTACCCTCATTCCTTTCGATGGTGAACTTATGTCGTTATCCTTCAAAGTATATTTTGATTCCACCAATAACATCATCAAATATGAAGCACTTGTATTGGGTCTTCAAACTTCCATAGCCTTAAATGTTAAATAAATTTTTATTTTTGGTGATTATGAACTATGATGAACCAAGTTAATGGTCTATACTAGTGTCGTAATGAGATAATTCAAAAGTAAAAACATCATGTTGACATGCTCTTGACTACCTTTGACCATTATGAACTTCAAACTACCCCGCATTCCACAAATAAATTCATGGATACCATGGCTTGTCTTGCTTCTCAAATACCCACTTCACCCTCAAAATCAAAGATCTTTGTCATAATACAAAGATTTAAATCACCCTCTTACCTATTCCAAATAGGTTAAGTTTTTAGCAGAAATTGAAATTGACCCATGATACATTTGGTATAAGCAATATTCCGACTACCTTTCCCTTTCAATTATACCTCCGGATCTTACTAGTGATGGAAAATGAGCCTTCCTCAAAAGTGTCTCTCACTATGTCATCATGGGTGGTCTTCTATATAAACATAGATTTTATGGTATGCTCTTACATTGCCTCACTAGTTCTGAAATACCATATATTATCAAGTAGGCTCATGATGGGATTTTGGGGTCACTTAGGTGGCTTAGATGTCACTAAGCGCATCCTTCACCTAGGTTATTACTAGGCAACCATAAACCGTGATTTTTGTGACTATGTAAATCATTTTTGAAGTGTTAGAAACATGCTAATATTCACCACAACCCTAGTCATGCCTTACGGTTTGTACGATACCTTTGGCCTTTCTCTCAATGGTGTTTGGATCTCATTGGTGAAATGAACCCTATTTCTTCTTAACACCATCAATGTATTATTACCACTACCTGAATATTACACTAAATGGGTGGAAGTTGTACCTATAATTTCTATGAAAGATGAGAAAATATGTGAATTCATTAACCATCACATCATTTGTCACTTCGGTGTTCCTCACCAACTTATCACTGATAATAGTGAACAATTCAAAAACAAAACCCTACAGAAACTCTATGATGCCTTTGGTATTCAAGCTTAGTTTCTCTTCACCTTACTACCCCAAGAAACGACCAAGCTGAATCAACCAACAAAACCCTCAACAAAAATCTTATGAAAGTAGTTGATGATACTATAAAGGATTGACATACACACATTCCTTTCCCCTTATGGGCTTACCACATTAGTATTCACACTTCAACTGTTGCCACACCTTTTTATTTGGTCTATGGTAGAGGTTGTTTTTCCTCTTGAAGTTAAATTTCATCTCTTCGTATATCACTCAAATATATGCTCAATGATGATGATTTTCACCAAGACTATTTGGTGTAGCTTGAGTTATTAGACAAGAATCATTTAATTTCTCTTGATCACCTTCAACTCTAATAAAAACATAGGAACAATACCTATAAAAGCATGTCCAAGAATGAAATTTCAAATTCGGTGACCTTGTCTGAAATAAAATTAACATGTAAGAAACGTGGAGAAAAGTAAATGGGGAAAATTTGGTCCTAATTGGTTTGGACCCTATATCATTAATCATGGCTATGGATTAGGTGTTTAACATTTTCCTTCCTCGAAGCTAAACCCAAACCTGATCCCCTCAATGATTTACATATTTGTCTATTCTACTATTGAATCAAGTACTATATCACCTTTTATATATTACAAAATCATCCCTTGAGTACACATTCCTTTCATCTACCCATTTTTAAGGACCCAAGACTAAACAAGAATTGTGTGATTACCCATCACCTTTTAGCCTTATCTTAAATATGAGTACCATGGCTCTACTCATTGCATGATTCTCATGGATACTTTTTTCTTTTTAGGATGGAATCCCATGGTCATTCATCACTTAAAAACCCCTTTTACATAGTTAACCTTTGTATTCTATGGTTTTTCCTTCATAAAGGAATCCTATACTCCTATATAATCTTTTCCATGACCTAAAAGTGTAAATAAATTCATAAGTAAAATGGGATTCAACTCCTCGAGTCAAAATTATTGTAAATAAATGACTCCCTCAAAAGGACATATACCTCTCTCTCTCTCTCACTACTATAAAGAGATTGTTCCCTCAAAGGACATATATAAAAGTTATCCCTAACACACATAGTCTATCCAAAAAGAAGACTAGTTCGAAAAAATAAAAATAAAACAATTCTAGAGCTTTCAACATTGATCGATTCATGAAGACCTAAAGGAGTCATTATATTCAACCCACATAGAACTACCACATTAATTTGTCTCTAGAAATAAAAATAAAAAACAAAAAAGAAACATACGACATTTTCTTCATGGACTTTCCTATTTTAGTTTTGGGTATCTTTCAAAAGGGACATCTTTGTCTAACAATAAGGATACACTAAATGATTCATTTCACCTCACCTTATTTCCCTCTTATCCTCTACCTACTCAATGTATGTGCCACAAAGGTGACATTTCATGATCATCTAACTTTCTTCACCCTTAGGATAGTTAATCATACAACGCCTTTATGATCTTATGCTCATAATCGATATTTTGGGATGATAGACTCATAATGGTTCTTACTAACTAGGTGGCATTTCACCTCTTTTACCGTTCACCTCTTTTATTACTTATTGCTTCTTCTACACGGGGCTAAACCATCAACACCTACATTCTAGGATTTCTTCTCCTTCATCCATGCCTAACTAACCTAAAATTCCACCATGCCTACATGAACTAAAATTCAACCATTGTTAGGCCCCTGAAATAATTGCTAAGTACCCAGAGGGCATGCACATGTAGGACTAATGAGAAGAAGGGTCCAGGGGAAAGCACATAGGAGAAATGGGTTTAATAATGGATTAAGTGAAACTAGGGCATGTGTGGGAGGAAGAAAATGATTTTAAGGGACTTTGCCATATTTAGAATTCTAGAGGCACTTGAGGAAAAGCGTGACAACCCGACTGGGTGTGAGGAGTGGATAAGGTGCTAATTTATAACCTTGGAGGTCAAGAAAAGGATATTCCATAAAGGTAATATTCTAGGATATTCCATGAGTGGATGGTTTGCAAAGGGATAAGCATTCACCAATGGAGGAACACATAGACACTTGGCACATGATCTATTTAGGAGAGAAGGCATGGCGATGGATGTTGATCTTATAAAAAGAGATGCTTAAGCTATAAAAAAAAAAGATAGAAGAGAGAACATAGGATATAGATGGAGGTGAGAGATAGACATGACACTTAGGTGGGGATATATAGGGCAAAAAAGTGTTGAAATAATGGTAGGGTTTAGATAACTTAGTGCTAAAGGTTGTAAGGGATGCCATAAGCCTCTGTATGGCACTAGGATCTGTAACAAGGGTTAAAATGGGAAAAGTATAGTTAGGGTCTCATATCAGAGATGTTGATAGGAGTTGAGTCTCTGCATTTAATATGTATGGTTTGAGATGACCCTTTTGGTGTATTGTGGTGACCATAAGTATTTAAAATCAATATATATATATGGATCAGTTCTATATGTTTTGTTTAAGGGTATAAACCCTTGTGTTATATGAATTATCATGGATTAGATATAGTTTATAATGCTTCTTACAATGTTATATATCTTTTGTGATGCATTAATGTTAGATTTTTAGTTGAATCTTCTACCTCCTTAAAAATTGGGTGTAATTCTACTTTTGCAAATCATCCTCCATTAATGGTGGAACCTTATCACAAATCTCACATAAAGGAAGGGCTCGGTGCCCACGTGTGCCTCATTTGAGTGTCTAGCACCCATTGAGTGATAGGTCATCACTCTTGGGGTTAGTAAAGTAATTAAGGGTAAATAAATGGCTACATATTTGTTCCATTGTCGAGATCTATTTTTGAATATATTGTGATAATGGTGCATGATGACAAAGTTCTTGACCTTGGAAAGTATTAAAGCATGGCTCAAAATCATAGAGGATGAGTTTTCTCAAATATTTAGTACTATACCTGAGTTTGATGATCAAAAATGGGTAGAATAACATCTGTATCATGAGATGTATGAGACCTTATTATCTTGTTTTCCAATGGATTTGTCTGAATGGCTTTTGGTGTATGCATCTAGATTGAGTTGGTACTATAGACATCATGTATGGACTCAAGATGAATATTAGAGGTTACATGATGCTAATCTGACTTTGACACGTGTTGTTGATCATTGGTGGAGTAGAGTGTTGATGAGTTACACCTTGGAGTACGTAATTTATACGTATTCATGTCTAAAGATTGCTAAGTTTGAATTCTTGAGGAAGCCAAGAGGATCATTCTTGCATGCTATCCATTTACCTATAAATATCTTGATCATTACAATGAGTTTGGAAGCATTTCCTATGGCTGACTAAGCTTCTTCTAAGTGTTGGGAAAGGAAGCTAGGGTGGAGGAAGATGGTAGACCTTGCAGCTAAAAAGGAGAGGGAAGAGAGAAAACTCAAGTATAATGAAGCTCGTGAGAGGGAGTTAGATAGAAAATGAAAATTTACCAGATTGATGGATTTATGGAGGTAGACATTGTGATAAGGAATTGAGGTTCATCCAGAGGACGTGGAGCCTAAGCAATTCTATGCTACCCCATCTTGGTAAGCATGGCAGAGAGACCCCTTCAGATTCTGATGAGAGCTCATCACTTGGATAAAGGAGAGCCATCAGCACACATCTAAATCCACATAGTGACCAACCTTTAGTGCTTATTTTTCCAAATCTAGAGATAAGTATTGCTAACCCAATATGTATTGGTAAAAGTGACCGATCAGCACCTACGAGGTATAACTTTTCATTTGGCACATCTATAATTGCACAATCATTTCCTATGTTTGGAGGTATATTATCTAGAGAGAAATTTGGTTAAACTTTGGGTACACAAAGCTTGGCTATCGCATCTGGAAGAAGCATGGGACACACATCTAGTAGCGGTACAATATATCGGACTATTAGCATGCGAGTTCAACGTGGGAGTGGGGACACAAGGTGTGACCACTTCAAGACCTTTACCAGCTACATGAGGTGGATCTGGTGGAATAATAACTAGTGGACCTAGTAGACCTAAAAGATCTGGAGGATCGGTAGGTTAGGAGGAATAGCCACTTTGGTGGATCTAGTGGCTCTTCTTGCTATATAGGAAACATCAATTGAAATCAAGGTTCTAGATCAGGAAGACAAGGGCCTCAACCCCCTCAGCAAGTAATTTTTGAAATGTCTTTATATCTACTAGATTACAAAGGTGTTGAGGATTTGCAGAGCATTTTCAAAAAAGTGATATGCTATGGCACATGGAGGGGATCACTACTCTTGAGCAGAATCCAAATTAATTTGCAACAACATTGCAAGGATGTGTACATAGTTGGTTTTAAAAGCGTTACCACCACTAGAAAGTAGTAGATTATACCACACTTCATAATTAATTATTAGTTGAATTCCATATTCTTGAGTTTGAATAAAAGAGCATTAGCACGTTGAAGGAAATTCAACAAGGTATGGAAGAGAGTGTGCGAGAGTATGATGCATGTTTTAAGAATATCTTATGAAAACTATATTATGATATTCATCCTTCTCAGCATGCTCAATGGTTTGTTGGAGGTTTTATAACACCTTTTAGTAGAGCACTTTTGTACAAGAATTTCACCCAGAGACTCGCACGAGGCCTTGGAGGCTACTCAGTCGATGACACTATATGAAGTGTGGAGACCAGTGTTAGCCCTTTTTTGAAGTTAAAATTACTACAATGGTAAATAAGATGGAGAATCTATCTATGAACTCAATGCATGAGACTTGCATTGGTCTATGGGGCACAGATTGTGATGTAGAGGGGTGTACAAAGGATAATTTTCATCATAGATCGGTATGCACCATAATGGTAGATTGTGAGATTTTCCATAGAGATCATAATACCAATAGGTTTTCTCTACTATAATGCGTTAACTATAAGAATGTGTCTTACTATTGCAATATTTTACCCTCTACTACTCATGACACCAAGGATTGTAGATTGATTGACCTGAGATACATGATGATATTAATATTAGTGTGTGCTAGAAAAACATTTCAAACGATTCCAAGGATGATGCTTGTCACTATGAAGGACATCAAGATGGAGGATCTTGTACAAGAGGCTTTCACCGAGGATTTAGAGGCCATGAAAACTACATAGGTGGAAGAAGTGAGTTCCTGTGTGGAACTTATTACAATTATGGGTCTACGGAGCCCTATAAGCATGAATGTCCTGACCTACTACAATTCTCTTGGTGTGGAAGGAAGCACAACTATGAGGAGTACCCGGAGCTATTTGAACATATGATCCATCAACAATGAATAGATAAGGGCGTCGGGAAGGTAATTGTGAAAAAAGAAGACTCACAATGGATACCAAGGGTATTATGTGAGTCGAATTAGAACCGTACTAGTGAGGATTTGAGATGAGGCTGCGCACACTAGGGAGATACCAAAGTAGAGACCATTGATTACAAGAGAAGAGGTGGTGTATGGGAAGTATCTAGACCCTACCCATCGAATGAATTCTATATAGAAACCATAGATATAATCGGGAGTATTCAAGGCTAAATTCAATGTCTAATAGATAAATCTAGGAAGTTGGGGTAGAAGAAAAGTGCTGAGGTCCCTCATCCAGATATAGATTATGTCATGGAGGTGTGTAATATGTTGCACTAAGAGAATATCATTCCTATATGAGGATAATGGTTGAGGAATAAGATACCAAGTGTTGGAGTAGAGCATGAGAGGCAGGTTTTGCATGCGAACCTTCCTCCCCATAGTCTCGACTATGATAAGGAGATTACCCTGAATGCATTTTTTGATGGATGACTCCTAAGAAACATTCTAATTGACATGAGAATGTAATTCAATGTTGTCACCCTAGATGCATGGAGTCAAATGGGAAGGGCCCCGTTACAACCATCTTTAAATGTGTTTTATATGGCCAATGAGATAAATGAAATGCCTATGTGTTTTAAAAGATATTGATATCACTATCAAAGGGTCAAAATTCATTGGAGATTTCAAAGTCTTAGCAATTTCTTATGTGGACAAATTTCCAATGTTACTTGGGTGCCCTTGGTTCTATAAGAACAATGTTGACTTATGTTTCGATAAGGGGTATATAAGTTTTGAGAACAAACAGGAATGGTTTATCATTCCTTTGACAAATGGGAAGTCATTGCCCTATATTGAGCCTTTATGGGAGGAAGACCTAGACAAAATTTACATACGCACTATCTAGGATCCACAAGTTGTGCAACCAACAAAGAAGGGTGTTATTCAATGGGAAAATGCTTAATCTATAAGTAATACAAACAGTGTGGTATGTGAAAATTGAGCACACGAGACATATGAGCTAGTCGGGAAGGTAGTTAAGAGCCTCTATGATGAGAGTAACAAAGGCACACTCTTTCAAGCACCTTGTGAGGGAAATAAGTTGCAAGTTATTCTAGCGGAGCTATTCCCGATGTTTTCCTATGAGAAATAAATACCTAGTGGAGAAGTAATATCGAAAGGAGAAGGATACTCAGCTATGCCTTCCTCGAGACCACGTCATGTTGGTGGGTAACCCATCGTGATATCTTTCTAGAGTTACACAAAGTGAGAATCAAATTATTTGTTATGTTTTCCCAGAGCAATGCACCTACTATCATACAAGATTATCATGGGAAGTAACCCACCTCATTTCATGTCCAAGCATGTGAGAAGGCATGGATGGAAGGCACAGAATCCTTTCCACCTTCTTTATGGGTGCATAAGTTGTACTCCACCTTATAAGGCTACATGTGTGCATGGTACATTCACTCAGAGATGTGCCATTAGATAGGAAATAGGCAGGATTTGATGGTGACATCCTTCAAACTTTCAAATATCGAGTACCAAGACATCGTGGATGAGGCGTTGCAAGTTGTTAAGTGCCTAACACTGAGGAGATAGTACCATAACGAAGGATAAAATACTATAATCATTAGTTGAACCTAGTTTAGAAGCATGCTTTGATGAGGAATAATCAGAGGAGATACAACTTGATTGTGCATGCCCGGAAAAAGAGAAAAGAAAATTGGTCTACATGGTTGATAGTGAAAAAGTAGAAAATTTGGATGCTAACCATACGTAGGTATGTGCAAAGTTATTTATAGTTTTGATGAGAAAGTGTGCACCTACCATGAACCTCTGTAAACAAATAAGTTTAACATTGGCTCATAAACGGAACCTAAAGAGGCTACTATTGGGGACTATTGATCGAAAAGGAGGTTTCAAAGATCATTTATCTGTTGCATGAATTTCAAGATTTATTTCGTGTAGGTACCATGAGATTAAAGGAGTTCACCACTCCTTGGGGAGATGAAAATCAAGTTAAACGAAGGAGCACACCTAATTCAGAAGAGACCTTATCAAATGAATTTGAATCTTCACATCAAATTCAAGGAGGAGATTAACAGGATCATTGCATCACACATAATTAAGGCTCTTAAATAATCAGAATGGATAAGCTCAATGGTCATCAATATTATAAAGGATGTGAGGATAAGAATTTGTGCTGATTATAGGGATTTAAACTTGGTATGTGTTATTGACACTTTTCCAACCTCCTTCACTAAGGAGATCTTTGAAGGAGTAGTGAGCATGAGATATATTCTTTCATAGATGGATTCCCGAGGATATCATCAGGCTAGAATTGTAAAGGAAGACTAAGAAAAGAAAAATTTCACCACTAAATGGGGAATATTTCCCTACAAATTCATGCCTTTTGGATTGAATAATGCACCTGCTTTGTGTTTTTACGTATTGTGGTATAGGAATTTCAAGACTCCATCCATAAGTGTATTCAATTCTACCTTGATGATTTGACAAAGTGTATGCATTATTATAGGATCATTGTGACAATCTGAGGCTGATGTTTGAAAGATGTCGGTAGTTGAGGATATCCCTCAACATTAAGAAATGTGTTTTTCTACTCCATTTGGAACCCTTTTGGGGCATATCATATGTAAGGAAGGCTTGCTGGTGGATCCTACCAAAGTTTTCATTATTGTGGGATTGGGGGAACCTACCAGCCCAAAGCGCAATATGTGGATTCCTTAGGCATATGGGGTATTACCAAAAATTTATTAAGGGGTATGCCAAGATCATCATGCCATTGGAAGAGTTACTGAAACAAAAAGTTCATTTCACTAGGGAGAGGCACAATAGATGGTGTTTGATACATTGAAGAATAAGCTTATCATTACACCCATATTACATTTTCCTTCTTAGGATAATCCATTCCATGTACATGTTGATGCTTTGGGGATGGCGATTAGGAAATCTTAGCACAACCTAGATAAGGAGTTATTGACCACCCTTCATGTTTTGCTAGTAGGAAGTTAAAACTAGGAGAAAATAACTATACTACTATTTAGTGTGAAGCATTTTCCATGATCTACATGCTACACAAATTCTGGAAGTATCTTTTGGAAACACCCTTTATCTTTTACAAGGACCACATGGCATTGAATTACCTAGTAAAAAATCTTGTTTTACAGGGGCACATATGCTGGTGGGTCTTGTTGATTCAAAAATTTGAGTTTAAGGTACTTGTGAAACTAGGTAAGAGTAATTTGGGACCTGACCATTTATCGAGGACTGAATTAGAGGAGGACACATAGAGAATTGAGGATACAATATTAGATGCACAACTATTTAGATTATGGCACGCACCCTCTGACTTTGAATATATTGTTGTATTTGTCAAAATGGGTATGGCACCGAAGGAATGAAGACTTTGGAAATAAATTAGTTACCCATATGTGCCGCACTCTACTTGTTAATTAGTGGGGACTTATACAAGCTAGGTTATGATGAGGTTTTATGTTGGTACATATTAGAGCATGAACGTGTTACAATCATGGTGGAATTGTAGGAGGACACTATGCAGGGAATACAACTACACACAAGATCCTTACGGTAGGGATTTGGTGGGAAATAATCTACCAGGATTGTATTGAGTTTTGCAAGGCCTGTGACCATTTCCAGTGCCTTGGAAAACTAGGAAGAATATATGAGATGCCCTTGAGACTAATAGCTATCACATAACCATTTGAGAAGTGGGAGATTGATTTTGTACAACCGATTTCACCTGTTGCGTAAAGTACTAGTTTGCACTATATCATTACATGTATATATTATCTTATGAGGTGGGAAGAAGTAGTTCCTATAAGGGATTGCATAGTGGAAACAATATCTAGGTTCTTGTGGGAAAATATAATCAATAGATATGGATGTCTGCTGAGTTTAAAAAGTGATAGGGGTACTCATTTCTTGAATGAGATAGTTAGAATCTTGTTGGAAAAATTCATGGTATCCCATCACAAGACCACCCCTTATCACCCACAAGCTAATGGAACCACTAAGGCATTTAACAAGATATTGAGTCACATGCTAATTAAAATTTGTGATGCAGGGAGAAGAGATTAGAATGATAAAGTTTCTTTTATGTTATGGTCATACCAGACTACTTATAAAAGACTAAATAAGGCCACACCTTTTTAATTAGTGTTTGGTGTAGAAGCATTTTTACCTATTGAATTCATGTTACAATCACTTTGTATAGCACACACAAGAGGGTTAGCTGATGAACAAGCATTTTAGGAGAGGATTGATAAGTTAATGTAGTTAGATGAGAGGTGGGATATTTCTCACTGGAGTCAAAAAATAAAAAAATAAGGTAGAAGGCATGGCATGATAGATGCATCAAGAACAAAAATTTTGAGGTTTGGAAGATGGTTCTATTATATGATTCCATGTTTCTATGCCATCCTGGGAAATTCAAATTCCATTGGATGGGCCCATACATTGTATCCTATATACTTGATTCAGGCACTTTCCAGTTACAAGCATTGGATGGAACATAGTTACCAGGCCATTTCAATGGGAGTAGGCTTAAGCCCTACTATAAATAAGGTTTCCTTTTGTTTATAAATAAGGAAATATTTTCATTTAGCCTAGGATTTCCCTTAAATCTTTTTTTTTTTTTTTTTTTTATGTTCCCTCTCTTGTTGCTTGTTCCTTTTATTTTGTTGTTGTGTGTGCATTGTGTAATGGTATCCAATTATTATTTAAAAAAATTCTATACATAGAGGACCGTACATATATTTTTGTGTGGGGTGAATTGATGGGAATATGGTATTTGAAGTTACGTTTTCATGGCCTTAATCAAAGGATCAAAAGAGCATGGTTTGGAAGAGTGCATGTGGAAAATGTGAACATAAGGAATTTGGTGTTAGGAAGGATTTATGAAAACCATGTACAAGGGTGAGAAGCACAGGAACAACATGAGGTAGGCAATGGAAAAAATCAGGGTAGGTGTAGAAGAAGTGCCTTCGGTGGTGTAAGTGCACTCGTAAGGATCTTTGGTCGAGTTAGGTTTTTGTGCACCAAAAGGTTGTAGAAGTTTTTGCATAGGATTGGGTGCAGCACTAAAATGACTGAAGGTTGGCTTTAGAAGAAAATTTTTCCTTTATTGTAAATCTATTTTCACGGGTGGCATGGCATTTATTGTGAAAATAATAAAAAGATATAAGTAGAAGGTCGGGTACATTATTGTTTACCTTGCATTTGTGATATCGAAGAGCTCTTGCAAACTAGGGAATCCTTGAAGAAATGTTGTTTGAAAAAGATTTGGGTACATAGCTAGTTTTATTAGCAAACAAAAGTGGAAAAAGAGTACATGGCGTGAGGGAAAAGTTTGTAATTTTTTTTAATCTTGCAAGTGAATACGCCATCTTATAGAGAGAAGGGTTTTCTAGGATAGGGCTCCACAAATAGGGCATAGGATTGAAGGCATTTTCAAGAAGGGGTGAGCCACGGTGGTCGAGTAGATAAAATATCAAGAGAAAGAAATAACTTTTAGTGACCCGATAGAGAAATGGCACCAAGGAAAGTAGAAAATGTTTCACCAAGGAAGGGCAAGGGAAAATGGAAACAACTTGTTTCCACCAGTTTCAACAAATAATGGTATATAGAGATACAATATCTATATGGCCTATTTCTTGGAAAATAATGGATGTCTCATGTTAGAAATATGGTTGTGAGTGACTACAACCATCAAATGAGAACCACAAAGAATGAGATGGCATTGGAACTAGTTCACCCTACAGATAATAGGACACCAAATAGAATGTCTATCTATGATGATGAGGTAAAGGTTAAGATGGAGAAGGCTGGGTTATTGTAGCTCTATGAGTTTCCCTATTTTGGAAAACATGAGTGACTGTACCATTTCTTAATTTTGTGCGTACATGAATACCATTTCTACTTCACAAGACACAGGATGTGAATAACTCCCCAACTGATTTTTAAGTTTATTGGTCTTGTGTGTAAGGGAGAATATTTTGATGATGAATTGGATGACAAGGAGACCATCAAGAAGACTATTGAATCCTATGAATACAAGAAAGGGTCATGATACTTTGACATCTCTATGATTTCTGACCCTATAATAAGGATGGTTGTGCACTTGGTCACAAAACTAAATGGGCAAGAAGAGATGGACACAGATCAATAAGGCTTGGTTGAGCATTTATCATAAGATATTAGAGGGGACCATCTATAACCTCTCGGTGTTCATAGGAGAATAAATTATCAATGCCATGCATGATGGAGGAAATATTATGTATGGTAATGTCCTTCTTACCATTGTCTTTTTAGAGATTGGAGTGCCCAATGGGCCAAATAAATTTGTTTAGGAGTACCTAGATGAGAACCCTTCCCCTACCAAAAGATTTTAGAAGTACACTTGTGACACCATGATGGCCACCCACAAGGCATGCCTAGAAAAATGGTATAAGTGGATGTGTGATGCATTCTGAGTGAGTGGAGAATACCTAAAAAGTTACCTATTTCATTATAGGGCAAGGCTGAATTCATTATGTACCAACATTTCTATATTGGTAGGTTTACTCTAGAAGATGGTGTTAATGGTCTCTGGTGAAAATTTCCATTCTCCTTTACAACACAATACTTCCAAGAAAGAGTCAATATATTTAAAGAGGAAAATAATTAAAGGTTTGACCTCAACACGTTAGACCAAGATTATCATGAGTTGCACAGGATATTGATATATCCAAATAAGTGTGCATATGTGGAGAATTATGTCTCCCATGACGTACATATTTTGAAGTTAGTAATATTTCATGTTCTTTGGGAGGACCGCAACAAGGGTATACCTATGCATAAGGACGAATTATGAGAAGGGTGCTTGAATTGAAAATGATGTCTCTACCCTAGAAGACCCCACCATAAGGAAGAAAGTTGTGCCAAGGAAAGGGGAGAGAGATGAGGCCCCGAGAAAAAAGCACCAAGTAAATGGAGAATGCAATCCATAGGTGCATAGGAGTTAGGCAAAAAGCTAAGCACCTATACATGGAGGAAGAAGTCCCCATAAGAGAGAGAGAGAGAGAGAGAGAGAGAGAGAGAGAGAGAGAGAGAGAGAGAGAGAGAGAGAGAGAGAGAGAGAGAGAGAGAGAGAGAAGATACTTAAGGGAGAGGCACCAGAGAAAGAGAAGCCCCAGTAAAATAAGATTCTTAAGAAAAAAAGGAGTCACCTAGGGAAGAAGAAAAATAAGAGTCTCCTATATTGGAATCACCAGTTAGGAAGAAGCAAAGAGTAATTAAAAAGGACTCGGAAGAAACAAAGAGCATGGAGGTCGATAAGGGAAACAAGAATGATGGAGAACACAATGAGGCCCAGAACCATCATGTGTACGATGTACATGAGTGAGAGGAAGAGGTAAATTAAGAGAAGGATAAGGATTAAGGAGGTGTTCATGGAAGGGGGAAGTGACGAAGGCAACATGAAGGACAAAAAGACTCGGAGACGGACCAAGGAGTAGATAGAGGATGCCACGAAATTGAGGTAGTAAGCATTATAAAAGACTTGGTGGATCAAGAGGTAGAGCACAATGCTTTGAATATGTATCTTGAAGGAGATGGAGGGAAGTGAAAGTGTAGAAAAGGAGTATGGAAGCATGGGTGGAGATCCTAGCCTAGTGTTAAACTTCCCAAAGGCATATCACATACGAGGAAAGGGTATGGTAGTGATGCAAGAACAAGGAATGACTTACAAAAATGATCCAAATAAGGTACTATGCACATGTTTCCAAAGTACCATGCCTTCAAAAAAACTCCTTGCATGGTCTTCTTTCAATGAAGAGGGTTCATACCCATGCATAAGGAAGATGTTCTCTTGGGATTTCGAGTCCCATATTGATGAGCCCAAATTTGAGGTCAACCATGAGGTGTTAAAGAAGATCCCGAGATACCATGGGAGTAAACCCTCACGGTGAATTATTAACAACTATCGAGATGAACAAGTTTGTAACACACTTAATTAAAGTATTGATGGAGGTTTAGGTGAGGATCTTCAAGAGAAATGACAGAGTAAGGGTCTAGGAGGAAGAGCATGAAAAGAAAACTGAAGCGATCATTCTAAAGGACAAGAATTTAAAGAAGAGGAGATGATCAATGCAAAATTATAGAAAAAGTTAAGAGAGGATAAGGGAAAGGTGCACAAGATCCATACTAAAATAGATATTATTTTAGACGCCATAATCCTAAAGCACCCAAACTTGACCCCACACGAGAAACAATACGACTCAACCATGTAATGCTTGGAAGACTTGAATTGCATCATAACCATGGAAAGGTGACCACTCGCATTGGAATCAATAGAAAAGGAGGAAGAAGAACTGAATATCGGGAAACAATTACTCAATACTCTAAGCTCCTTGCTGATGTAAAGACTACCGCACAAATTCTTGAGGTTTTTATGACAATTACATTAATGAAATAGGGTAACAAGCATCTTGGTTACTATGCATGATGTGGATCTGAAGGATTTTCAAGAGATGAACAAAGGAAATAGGGCAGAGTGAGATAAGATCCTAGACAAGGTTGAGAAAAAGTTTGAACCAATCAAAACCTTGTAGAGTTTTATTAAGAATCATCTTAAGGAACTATATCCCAGTCACTTGTAAAATGGATGTGTTGGATTATCATAGTAAGTAGCTAGTAGATATATTGAATTATAAGAGTGACAAATTTAGTTTTGATGAGGTGAGCACTCTAGTAGGTGACCTACTTTAGAAAGTGCAAGGTGAGGTAGATGCCTTAGAAAACATTGAAGTAACTTGATAAATAAGGAATTCCCACTCCTCCTACTGATTCATTCTTTATTATTCAAAGAATTAGGGTGTTTCAAGGACAGAGAACAGACTGAGTGTGGGGTGATGTTGGGCCATGAAATATTGGCTAATTACCAAAGGGCATTCTTACGCAGGACCGGTGAGAAGAAGGGTTCTCAGGGGAAAGTACACAAGACAAAGGGGTTTAACAAAGGTTTAAGTGAAACCAAGGCATGTGTAGGAGGAAGAACATGGGTTTAAGGTACTTAGCCATATTTAGCATTATAGAGAAACTTGAGGAAAAGTGTGAGGACCTGAATGGGCATGAGGAGTGGATAAGGTTCTAACCTAGAACCTAGGAAGTCAAGAAAATAATTTTCCATGCATGGAATATTCCTAGAATACATCATTACGAGAGAGTGGAGGGTTTGCAAAGGGATAAAAATTCACCAATGGAGGACCACATTGATACTTGACACGTAATCTATTCAGGAGAGAAGGCATGGTAGTGGGTGTTGATCCTATAAAAAGAGATTCACGGGCTAGAAACAAAGATAGAAGAGAGGACATGGGATATAGATGGAGGTGATAGATAGAATGGATACTCATATAGGGATACATAGGAAACAAAGTGTTGCAGTAATTCTAGGGTTTAGAGAACTTAGTGTTAAAGGTTGTAAGGGATTCTATAAGCCTCTGTATGGCACTAGGATTTGTAACAAGGGTTAAAATGGGAAAATTATAGTTAGGGTCTCATATCAGAGATGCTGATAGGATTTGAGTCTCTGTCATTTAATATGTATGGTCTGAGATGACCCTTTTGATTGTAATGTGGCTACAAAACTATTTTAAATATATATATATATATATATATATATATATATATATATATATATATATATATATATATATATATATATGGGTTCATTATGTATATTTTTTTTAAGGGTGTAAACCCTCATGCTATATGACTTATCATGGCTCAAATCCAATTTATTATGCTTCTTACAATGTTATTTATCTTTTGTGATGCATTAATGTTAGATTTGTTAGTTACATCTTCTACCTCTTTAAATAAGTAAATGTACTACTTCTATAAATTATCCTCAATTAATGGCGAGAACCTTCTCACAAAGATCACATAAAGGAGGGGATCACACGTGCATGTGCCTCGGGTGATCTCCGAGAACCTATTGGGTGAGAGAGGTGACACACTTGGGGTTAGTAAAGGTATTAATGGTAACTAAATGACTACAACCATGCCTATACTTGACTCAACCATTCCTACACCCGACTCTACCATGCTTATACCTCACTCAACCATGCCTATACTTAACTCCATCATGGCTACATGACCTTGACTCAATCATGCCTAACTCAGCTAGTTTCCATGATACACGATAGTAATGGAAATTAAAATTAGTAAATCATCCATCCAATAAACATCATCAACTATATAATGGGAGTTTCTCTGTATCAATACATATATATGCAAATATAAATAAGTATCAGTACCTCAAAACTCTCATGTACAATCTCACATCTTTAGCATGCAAGCTAGTATATATATATATAATCAAAATGATAGTACAATATCAAATATAATGATCAATCATCCCCACCTAAATCCCTCCTCTCCACTCTCACCTATCTTCTCCTCCCTACTAGTCAATCACCTTGCCATCATCTCTCCACCCTCTATTGGTTTCTTCCTAGCCTCCATCTCCTCCTCCTTTCCCCGTGTCGGGACTGGTCTCGAGAACTAGTAACCTCACCAAAAGCCTTGTCTTTAGGGATGAAAACCCCTTTTCCTACCTGAGATATGAGTCTTGTATATAGTTATCTCCCTAGCTGCATTTTGGGATTGGTGCTTGGCATATGAGGGCACATCAATCCATGCGGTAGTTAGATTTTCCTTTTAATAGAAAACCTCATTCAGGGCATCCCTTAACCTCACCATGGATAAAGTTTGTGGTGCTGCCATTGGCCTAGTTACCACCTATGAAATATGTCACACCAAAAGTGGACCCTATCCTAGTACAAGTACCTATACTATGGGACCCTGTCCTAGTGTCTGAGGTGGTACCTACATCCGTAAGGCCATAACCTATTCTTGTGTTACTACCAAATGTCCCCTGTAATCTCATGACCTATACCGTAACACTTCCACATATGTACCATTGATCCAAAGACCAATTTAAAAAGGTTTTTGATCTTCCCTAAACCATGTTAGTGTATTAGATCCTTCAAATATCTTTCCAATGATTGTAAGAACATTGAAAACGGAGTCCGTATGCACATTTGGTGGGTGGTCAAAGTTAGGTTAACAAGATGGTAAACCCTAGTCAACATAGTGGATCAATCATATTATGACATGTGGTAAAAAGATACATTGGAAAAATTGAAGTTCGGTTTATCCACCAATCTTTGACAACAAAAAATGATAGTGTGAGGGAACGAGAGGCTCAACTTTTGTAAGGGAAGGGAGCCTGAGTGTCACGAGGACTATGATATTATCACCAACATGGTGGTTCATCAAGCCACCACATGGCTTACCACCATGAATCGAATTCACACGATTAGCCTATTGGGATCGAAAATTGGTTTATATTTTCCAAGTCACTTTATATATTTTCCATATTTAAATATATTATTTGCCACATCATATTTACATGGTTGAATTTCATATTAACCTTTGTAACTATGTCATGTAATTGCCAATGTAATTCAAGATATCCAAGCCAGCTTGGATTAAGCTATTTTCCTCATTACTTAGTATTTATCCATGGTTGGTGAGT
Organism: Taxus wallichiana var. yunnanensis; assembly: GCA_018340775.1. Lineage (NCBI taxonomy): Eukaryota > Viridiplantae > Streptophyta > Pinopsida > Cupressales > Taxaceae > Taxus > Taxus wallichiana. The sequence continues at coordinate 628,547,057 of CM031239.1, forward strand.
CAACATTATCTACCAGTGCATACATCTTACTTTCTAGCAACTCAGCGGAACAAAGTTTGGTGGTCAAACAACAAAAATTCCCAACTCTCCGCAAAAGATTGGCATGGTGGGAAATCCAACCCACAAGAGGATCCAACATGCTTGGGCTACAACTAGCCCCCTATCAATGTTGCAATGCAAAAGTGGTCCTTTGACCAACTTAAACTCCAAACCGCTCCCGTTAAAAATAGCCCCCACTCCTTATATGCAAGAAATGTGGGAACTTTCCCATTTCAGCAAAACAAATAGACTATTCCACCACCAAAAGTATAGATAGAGACGGGATTTGAACCCCCAACCTCTATCCAAATAATGAAATTTCCTAAGCTGTTACACCATAATTACTTTATAGGTTATAAAACAACACTATTTTATTTAAAACGGGGTCACAATTTGACTGTCTTAGAATGATAACAAGTAGTTTTGATTTAAGGCCATTTTTAAGGGTCTTGGAGGCTGAATGGAGACTTGAAGTATTCTAAACCCTTGTCGGGAATTAAGAGCATTTTCTATTGATGTGATTGTTTTCTCATTTTGAGTTCATTTGACCTATTTTTAGAAGTAAAATGTGAGGTTTTTAATGGAGAAATCGGGAGAAGAAGCAAAGAGATAATGAACTGGTGCTACAAACTTGTGGAGATGCTTCTCTGTATGGTTTCAGAGGTTCTTAAATTTTAGTTTTAGTACTATTTGTAGGTTCATCATATTTATGTTTTATTTACATAATTTAATTATTATTGGAACATATTTAGAGAGATATATTGATCATTTTATCTTGTATTTACATATGTAATATTCTATTGTCTAAAGCTAAGTAGCTATGGAAGTAAACTTGCATTTTATAAGAATTATCTAGGCCCTCTAAAAATTCAAATTATTACTTGAATGGGGTTTCTATGTAGTTTGCAGTTGATTTACATACCCAGATCAGGAAGTTTTTTAATGCCCATAAGGTGGAGAAAGTTACAAGTACTTGGAGTTTTTGGGAAAATAAACTTGACCTTGAGATCAATGAAATCTAAACTCAGTGAAGTACTATTTCATTTTTTTGAAATATCCATACTGATGTAAATCGTACAAGAAAGTTTAACATTAGTTTATAATGGAAATGGTTCATTATTCCAAACCCAAAGATGTAGTCCCAAATGGGATGAACTCGGTTATCAACTTTTGTTTCCTTCATTTTCAGTTTGTTCATTTTTTAGTTAAATGCAGTTACAAATGAATTTAAATGCATCAGTTAAAAAACTTGTGAAGATTTACAAAACTACACATGAAAGAGTTAAGCAAGAATGAATTCATCAGATGTTTCTAAGTGAGAATTTTTTTTACATTCCTAGAATAGTAAAAAGAATCCAATTTTCTATTCAATACTAAAGGAAAGTTGAGAATCGCTTCCAATTCTATGTTTTTAAAGGAATTGAGAACTTCAATATCCGTTGTGTAAAATTGTTTAACCCGGTTTACAGATCAATTTTGGTATCAGAGAAAAGTTCATTTTCAGGATTTGCTTCAGTTGCTGATCTACTTCTTTTGGAGTTTTATATCAGATATTATTATGTGTTCTTTTGTTTGATTATTTGTGCAGGGAACTAGTGCAAAGGATTCTTGGAAGACGTTCTAATCCACTGAAGGAAGACAAGCTTCTAACAACTAAGAGTTTGTAACACTAGTCTTGTAAGATCAATCCAGTTAAGGAACGAGCATAATGACACTTGGTAAGATATTTTTGGATAACTAATCATACTATGGAAAGTCTATTTCCTTACCAGTTATAAGTGAAAAGACTAGATTCCATTATGAGACATGGAAATGGCAACAAGGTTATTTGGATTTACTAAGTTGCATTTTTAAGACATTGAGATTTATATTGGTTGTTTAGTTGATTTGTCTTCACAGCTTGTAAGTATTGTAGAAGCAAGAAAGATGAGTTGTTTAGAAGCTCCAACAAAGTGCCAACCTTTCTCAAATTAGTATGCATATTGTTAGGAATCATTATGTTAGTTCTTACATTATAGTGTGAGTAATTACGTGAGTAATTATATGATGTAAATATAATGTAATGTAATTGTAAATGAGTTGTTAAAACAACTCATAGTGATTAGATAGTGTATTGTTACGTGAGTAACAATACACTTTGTTAAGAGATTTGTTGGTTAAACAATCTCCATAATTATAGGAATAACTTTCCTATATATTTGTATGTTGTGGATGTTTGAGGGACAAAAAAAGAAGATATAATATTATTGTGTTAGTTTCCTGTGTAAATCTGGACCTACTTTTTCATTTGGTATCTGAGCGACGCCATTTCCTATCCCTGGGATGGAGGATTAGAATAATAAGGGGCAGCCATTTTGATGTCTCTGTTCCAGCTATAGTGAATCATTCACGTATCTGCCATTTGGCACTCTCTTACATTAAAATATGTGAATTGTTGCATTGGCACTGTTGGATTCCACCAAGACTGCATCCTAATTAGTTGTGCTATGCATTTAATAGTTGATCGCCATAATAGTTTTGCTTGAAATTGTGTGGAACAACTTTGATCTTATATCTGAAGCTTCCTAGCATCTTTTGGATCGGTAATTTGCATTGTATCTGGATGTATACTTACCCAGTGGGAGTGTCATCTTTGTAGCTTTCTACGCGGTTCATTCTCAATTGCCAACATCAAGCGATCTATATGCACCTGATCTCCAGTCGGTAGTGTTCATCACGTGTAATTTAGGCTTCTAATATGCCACATCACCCGCTACCCAACTGTCCTTATTGGTAAGAGATTAGATTGTTCAACATTTGGATTACAATAATAATTACACCATTTTCCATGTTTATCACTCACTACATGGAGCATTTTGAAAACTACATTTCCAAAAATTGAAAAAGTGTGGAGATCAAGATGTCTCAGCCATGCAAGCAAATTAAAATTCGAGAAATCCATCTGAGACGTCCTTCAGCTGTGAATTCATCTGATAGTAGCAGGTCGTGAATGCAATAGCCAACTGTGATCAAAACGTCCAAGCCTGCAGCGAAGGAATCATGCATTCGAATGGGATTGGATGAGTAAACATTTGATCTCATTTTTGCTCTACGCATGTGGATGGAATTGAGCCATTAATTTTGCATGCACCGAACTGACACCTGGCAGCATTGTCTCATCGCATCAATTTGGTAGAAACTGAAAAGGCATGCAGTGAAGTCCAAACAAAGGTGTATTGTTTGTCTTTATTTATTATATAGTCGTTTTTCATTTAAAAAGTAATCTCAGTTTATTACTTTTTAAATTTTTTAGTCTAGTTGTCATATTGTCTTCGGACGCATTTTCGGTTGAAACCGACGTCCATTTTTTTAACATGGCTAAGTTGAATCGAATGGAAAAATTTGAAGGAAAAGATTTTTACACATGGCAGGTGAAAACTCAGTTGTTGTTAATCAACAAAGATTTGTGGGAGATTGTGGATGGCAAAGCAAAGAAACCAAGAGATGCAGAGGAAGCGGCAATATGGGACATCAAAGATCGAAAAGCCATAGCAATCATTGGATTGGGATTATCTGATGCATATTTGCATCATATAGATTTGTCAAAATCCTCAAATACAATTTGGACTACACTAAACAAACTATTTGGATCGCAAGCAGGAAGCGCAAAGTATCACTAAAACAAAAGTTGTTCGGACTCAAAATGGAGGAAGGTGACAACATGGTGGAACACATAAGTAAGTTTCGTTCTGTATTGAATCAATTAGCTGGAATCAAAGTAGATGTTCCCGACGATGATGCAAAAGCAGTTTTACTTAATAGCATGCCTCCTAGCTATTCTAATATGGTCTTCACTTTGAGCAAAATCAATCCAAGTCTGGAAGACTTGATTTCTTCTTTGATAGAGGATGAAAATAGAACAAATAAAATTGAAACAGAAGAAAAAGCATTATATGGAACACATGGTAAAAAGAGATACAATCATTCTTTCAAGCAAGGTTCAACCTCCCAGGATCCAAAGAAAAGGCTTATTTGTCACTATTGTAATGTGTCTGGACATGGAATAATGTTTTGTAAACAACGAGCTAGGGATCTGTTGGATGGTAAATTGAATAATAAAGCTTTTATTTCTGAAAATAGAGAAGAAGAAAGTGATTGGGAAGCAGGATCCAACCATTCACATGATAGAGAAGTTGCTGCTCAAGATAGTGAAGAAGACTTTCTCTTCTAAAAAGAATGCATCAACTGGAGGATGGAGGCACAGGAGGCTGGAGGTCATTCAGCGACCTCTCGTCAGTCACCAATGACGGGGCTGCATGAAGCTATGGTGATAGTGTGTGTGTGAGTTTGCTTTTTTTTCAAAGTTGCAGTTGATTTCAGTTGTGTGCAGCATGATTTTTTTTCAGTGTTCTTGTTTTGGCTTGAATAAGTGAAATGTTCACATTGAGGGGGGGAACATGGTCTCAATGTTCCATTTTCTCTTTTTCATATTTGTTATCAGTGAGCAGTATTTCCTACATAATTCCCTAAAGGAAAAACATTGTGGACAGATGAAAGCACAAGGAAGAGAAGCATCATGATATTGAGGTTGTTGGTTGTCCTGTAAAACCATCCCTGTTGAGGTTGTTGGTTGTCCTATAAAACCATCCATGTTGAGGTTATTGGTTGTCCTATAAAACCATCCATATTGAGGTTGTTGGCTGTCCTATAAAACCATCCAGATCATGAGCACGCACGGGTGGCATGCTGCAGAAGGAAGTGCAATTGTTGTTCTCCCATGTTCGCACTAAGGGGGGGAATGTTAGGAATCATTATGTTAGTGCTTACATTATAGTGTGAGTAATTACGTGAGTAATTATATGAAGTAAATATAATGTAATGTAATTGTAAATGAGTTGTTAAAACAACTCATAGTGATTAGATAGTGTATTGTTACGTGAGTAACAATACACTTTGTTAAGAGATTTGTTGGTTAAACAATCTCCATAATTATAGGAATACCTTTCCTATATATTTGTATCTTTGTGGATGTTTGAGGGACAAAAAAAAGAAGATATAATATTATTGTGTTAGTTTCTGTGTGTAAATCGGACTGCTTTTTCACATATTGCATAGTTCTTAAAGAAGGTAATAATTGTTTTTCAGTATAGCTATGTGACATGGGTTATGGATTTGATTCCTTCATGTGTGTTGCACTGAAAGTAAAAAATATACCTTGATATGGAATTATTTATAAACCTTTTTGGAATTTTCAGTTCAGTTGTATAACCAAACAAGAGGAAGAAGTCCCTTGTATTGATAATGGTTAATGAATTGGTTTAACAAATTCAACAATAACAGGTCATCTAACTCTTTTTTAGATAGAGTTTCATAGATGTATCCTTCCTAAAATTGTGGAAAATACATTGTGTATTGATTCAGGTAAACTTTTTTTTTGGGTATTAAGTAATGTAGTGGTTGTTAAGTTAACCCTTACTCACAGTTCATAGTTTCTCAAAGGAAGGTAAAACTATTCCAACTCTTCTAGATTTTTAATGCCTTTTTAACACAGTGTATTGGTTTAAAATAACCAGATGGGATGACCTTTGTGTGGCTAATCTAGAAGGGAATATACCTTGTTGAGATTGTTCATAACTTTAAAAGAGGTTTTTATCACTAAGTCAGTTGAATAAAGGGTGATGATATAACTTCCTATTCATGTTATTGAAACCATGCAGAAGTACATATGTTGCTAAAATGGTTTAATGAATAGTTTTGATAGGCATTACTATGATATGAATAGTATGCTCAGTTTTCATTCAGACACTTAATCAGGGAATTTTTGGAGTATGGGATCTAGGAAGAAATTGACATGTTTAGTGTTGTGGATGGATATTTGCTATCTCCTATTTTGTAGTTTTCTATTTTCTAGATATTTTGGAAAACTAACTCAGATGGATAAGCAGGGGGATATGAGACAGAGAGTAGTCATCAGTGAGGACACCTCGAGATAGGTTTAAAATTCTTGGTATACTCCTCATATTTATGATATTTGCTTACAGTTACTTACAGGTTGTAAGTTGTAAAGAGACTCTTATTTTATTGGTGAAAATCTCTAAGTTGATATTAGGGTTTGACAGATGTAGTGAAAGGGTTTTGATAATCAGTTGCAGGGATAAAATAGTGAATGTTGATTATAGGATGGATTTGTCATCTATTTTTCCCTTAGATTATCCTTTCATATATATACAGTTGACTATACTTTTGATTCCGTAGTAATGTTGAAAGGAATCACTAATAGATTGTTGAATACAATTTTGAGCTACCTACAGTGGGAAAACTTAGAGGCAAGCTTAACACACTTAGTTTTCTTCTCACAGTTAATGGTATTGCAAGCTCTATTTTTTTATATATCTCCTACTAAGTTTTTGAGTTCCTCATCAAATGTGGTAATGGATTTAACTCATATTTTAACTTGGAGATTATCCAGTTCATTGAAGTGACCTATAGAGAAAGTTTGAGGGATAGGTCATCATACTCAGATTACTCTCATAGTTATGGTTATGGAAAAATTCATTTGTGAACTTCATTTGTGGACTTTGATAACAAGGTACACATGATTACTTTTGGGCATGATCAACATGTCTTGCAGCTTAGTTTAAGTGTTGTCATTTATAAGGTGGACAAATGTGGATGCAATTGTATTAGGCAATATAACTGCTACTTGATACTTGATTATACATTTAAGTCTATATTGGGCAATGATTGTACATACTTTTCAAAGACCCACAATAGGACACGTTGGTTCATACAAGTATACATTTTGTTGCAGTGATTTATAAAGGCCTATAATGCATTATTGACACATATGATTTTAACATCATGGTTGCAGCACCTTGTTTTTCCTTGGAAGATATTGATAAAACAAGGAGAACACCTTAACCATTATGTAGTGTAGAGGTTAAGAGAATCCATCATCTCAGTGACTATTTTTGGGTAACAGGTCATTTTTGGAAGATTGGGATATACAGAGTTGGTATTTACTCTTTGCAGTTCGTATACAATTTCAGTGAGATGGTTGATTTCTTGCAGGGAAGTTTTTATATCTCGTCTTATTTTGCTGATAGAATTGGTGTTTTGTGAAATGGAGTTTTTACATCAGTTGATAGAATTGACTTCATAACACCTTGATATGAGTTTTCTCTTGTATATGTTGGATTAGTGCAGGAATATTTTGATGGCAGAAAGTGAGTTCACGAAGACCTTTTTTTAGGATTGATATACCTTTTGGAGGCCAAAAGGACTTTGTGGGGAGGTATGATCTGAAAATAATTTTAAAAAGTGTCATGATCTTCCCTAAACCATTCTAGTGTAGTATATCCTTCCAAGATGTTTCCAATAACTATAAGAACGTGGAAAATGGAGTCCGTATGCACATTTGGTAGTTGGTCAACGTTGGATCAACAGGATGGTCAACCCTAGTCAACATAGTGGACCAATCACATTGTGACATGTGGCAAAAAGATACATTGGAAAAATTGAAGTTTGGTTTATCCAATGGTCTTCGACAGTGAAAAATTATAGTGTGCGGAACAAGAGGCTCAACTTTGGTAATGGAAGGGAGCCCGACTGCTGTGAGGACTATGATATTATCGCCAATGTGGTGGGTCCTCAGGCCACCACATGGCTTGGCACCATGAATAGAATTCACATGATTAGCCTATCGAGATCAAAAAGTGGTTTATATTTTCCAAGTCACTTTATATCTTTGCCATATTTAATTATATTATTTTCCACATCATATTTACATGGTCAAATTTCATATTAACCTTTATAACTATGTCATGTAATTACAAATGTAATTCGAGATATCCAAGCCACTCAGATCAAGCTATTTTCCTCACTAGTCGGTATTTATTCATGGTTGGCGAGTCAAAATTATCTACCAATGCACACATATTACTTTTTATAAAATTGGCGTAACAAAGTTTAGTGGTTAAATAACAACAAATTCCCAACTCTCCATAAAGATTAGTGTGGTGGGCGAGCCAACCCATGGTAGGATCTAACAAGCTTGGGCTACAACCAACCCCTATCAATGTGGAAATGCAAAAGTGGTCCTCAGTGACTTAAACTCCAAACCGCTCTCATTAAAAATTGCCCCCACTCCTTATACATGGGAAATGTGGGATCTTTCCCACTTCGGGATTAAAAATAGAGTGCTCAACCGCCGAAATTATAGATGGAGGCGGGACTTCAACCCTCAACCTCCATCCAAACAATGCAAGTTCCCAACCATTGCACCAAAGTCACTTTACAGGTTATAAAAGCGGCATTATTTTATTTAAAATGGGGTCATAATTTGACTGTTTTAGAAGGATAACATGCAACATTTATTTAAGGACATTTTTAGGGTCTTCGAGGTTGAATGGAGACTTGATGTCTTCTAGACTTTTGTCAAGAATTCAAATAAGATTCTATTTATTTGATTCTTTCCCTAATTTGAGTTAGCTTGACCTATTTTTGGATGAAAAATTTGAGGTCTTTTAGGGAGAACTCGAGAGAAGAAGTAGAGAGATAATGAACTAGTGGAGACGCTTCTCGAAATGGTTTTAGAGGTTCTTAAAGTGCAGTTTCAGTAATATTTGTAGGTTAATCTATTTATGTTGTATTTAAATAATTTATTTATTATTGCAACATAGTTATAGAAATATATTTATTAGCTTATCATGTATGTACATCTGCAATCTTCGTTGTATGAATCTAAGAAGCTATGGAAGTAAAATTTTAGTTTATAGGAATGATCCAGGGCATCTAAATATTTCAATTATAACTCTAATGGGTTTTTATATAGTTTACTGAGATGATTTGCATACCCATATCGGGAGTTTTTGAATACCCACAAGGTGGAGAAAGTTACAAGTACTCAAAATTTTTGAGAACAAAAATTTGATCTTGAGATCAATTAATTTGACACTCAGTGAAGTACTATTTCAGTTTTTTTAAATATCCATACTAATGTAAATTGTAAAATAAATTTTTACATTGGTTTTTAATGGAAATGGTTCATTATTCGAACTTGGACATGTAGTCCCAAATGGGATGAACTCCGTTATCAACTTCTATGTCTTTCATTTTCATTTTATTCATTGTTTAGTTAAATGTAGTTGCAAATGGATTTGAATGCATTAGTTAACAAACTTGTGAAGATTTACAAAATGACACATGAAAGATTTAAGAAGGAATGAATTCATCAGAGGTTTCTAAGTGAATTTTTTTACATTCCTAGAACAGTAAAAAGAATCCAATTTTCTATTCAATACTAAAGGAAAGTTGAGAATCTGCTTCCAATTCTATGTTTTTAAAGGAATTGAGAACTTTAGTATCTATTGTGTAATACTATTTCATGTGGTTTACGAATCAACCATCACCTACCAGAGCCTATGCCTATACATGTGTCTGCGTGTGTCGGGAAACAATCAACTAATCATGTAGTGTAGTCACCTACTCATTTAAGGTAATTACTGTGCTTGTATCATCACAAATGAACTCTTGGTGTGGTCACATGTCCTTACAAGGCATCCTTCTTAACCATTACTATGGCTAAGTCCGAATGACCTAGCTGTGGTGGTGTTTCCTATAACTCTTCTACCCAAAAATGTTTATACACCATAGTGCTCCTTGCATCATCTAATATCACATCGACTAGTACCTCCTTTTGTCTGTGGAGTCTATGGGCTAGGTTGGAGACAAAGGTATCTCGTACATAATCCCTACGATACTTGTGTGAAGGGTGGTGGCACATCCCTCTCGTAATCCGAAATGAAATTGGAATCTTTCAACCGGGATAATATTATTCTCACTCGGTGTGTCTTCTAGCTATCCAACACAATAACTATAGACCCTTTAGCTTTTGAGAAAACCCTCTAAATGCTAGGGAAATGACATAGGGCTGTCATATTATGCCCATCGCATATAGGCCCTCTAGCTGCCACCTATAGTATAATAAGTGTTACATTGCCTCCTCTACTCAAGGGTGACCACCTTTATCCACCCACCTCCTAAAACCTACCCACCGTCCTCCACGGGAAAATTTGGTACCAGTGAGTCCTTGTGGCTGCACTATCACAATATGCTCGTATGCCCAACACCTGCAAAGTAGGAATGTACAACGAGGCTATATAGCATCACATTTTCTAGTAAGCCCATAACTCCCTATCTCGCACTAATTATGCAAGTTACCACCCAAAGAAGACTCAATCCTTGATAAAATCTCACAATACTCCTATCAGTCCTATCGAAAACCGACCACCCTCTCGAATCGGGAAGTGTATAATACCCTAGTGCTACCATCATCAAGATCTGCCATCGTGTATCCTCCGGTGTGCAAAGCATATTAAGCCCCATAAACAAGACCGATGATGTGCTCGGTCCAAAGTCACTCACCATCTCCCCAAATACCTCAATCATCACCTTGAAGGCTCCATCTAATCACACTTTGAATATATTGGCTCACTAATAAAAGGCAGCCATAGAATCCGTTATATATCCTCCAACATGATGGTCATCTTGTCGGTCAAGTAGATGACAAGTGTTAGTTATGCATCCCATATTTCGATGAGAGTGACCATGAGACCGTGATATTGTTAAATCCTTGTGTAGCACCTAATTCACACCAATCCAACATATTTCATATGTGTCTACTCATCCTCGGTAAAATTGGGATGGATCTCCCCTAATAATGGTGGGAAACAGTCACACATCATCGAGTTGATGCCATGCCCGCATCCATAATACTCAATAATGTCATGTACTAAACTACTTTTCCTATTTCTTCAAAACCTAATTACCCCACCTATCTCTTTCCTAACTACTTCGTAACCAATCATTTATTCTAATCCCACTTACAAAGTTCCCATACCCATTCCATCACTGTTACCTAATCTTCATCTTCTACCCGCCTATGTTTACCTATATTTACTCCCACCCACCTACTTTTATTACTCATCCCTCTTTGTTTCCCTCATTCACTACCTATCTACCCTCCCATTTCAATTTTTACCCCAATTTGGCCACCTAAACTTAACCTATTCCAACTAGCTCACTTTTCACAGTGACCAACATCGGTCCCATTGACCGATACAGTCTACCCGAACCAACATTGGGAAACTATTTTCCCACCCATGTCACCATGCCATACCAAAGTTGGCCATGACCGGTTGACATCAATCTCTTGTCCGGATCCACATTCGAAACTCCATGCCCCCAATTTTCTAAAAATTTAAAAACAAGCCTAAAACCTACCCAAAACCACCCAACCCCACCCATTTCCATTTTATAACCTAATTAATCTACATTTCACCTACCCCATACCCAAATTCTTCCATTTTTAACTACATTTTGAATTTTTAATTCCCCCCCCATTTTATTTCATTTTTTCCTAAAAATTCAATCAAAAACAACCAGAAAGGATTGAATCCTACCTCTACACGTTGATGTCTCCATGGTGGGATCTCATGTCTCGAGCTAGTGGTCCTCCCACACATCCTCCCGCCACCGCCATGTATGAATCAAAACCCTCAATATCCACTAATTGAATCACACCAAAAGATCTTGTAGGCCCGCCTCTACACCTCTCCAACCACTCACCTCTCTCCAAATTAGCCTAGAATCTAGCCCAATCATTGTTAGTCTAGTCAATGGTACAAAACCACCTCTCTTATTTTCATTTTCCCTAATACATCGCGCTTGGTTTCCCTTGACCGACATTAGTTGGTCATGATCATTTTCGGTTAGAATGTTTTACCCCATTTCACCATATAGTACTAACTCGCTTGTCGAAATACCTTTTCACCTAACCCAAAGTTGACCATGACCTTACCCCTTACCATAATGACCTTATAACCTCCCACCTAACCTCACTATTAGTTGAGGCATGTTTCCCCCTAGCGTGGCCTTACCTATAGCCTTTCAAAACTCACCAAACCGATACTCACATTTTTTGACACTTGAATTCATGTATTCGTTATATCTTGCGATGTGATACTCGTGTTGTTCAGCCTAATGGCCTTACCTTCCCTAATGCCATGTCATTTATCCAGACCATACCTTTGGTTCCATGAAACAAAACCTACTACCTATTCCTACACTGCCTAGTTGTGTTTCAGGATAATATCCTAAACCTTGGATATGTAAAACACTTCAACCTTGTTTGGATAAACCTATCGACCATAGACATAATAGAGTTTGAAATATCTTCAACTTGGTACCTTATTACAATCTATACGTTTGTGTGTGTGTTCAAATTCCATTACCTATTACCCAAACTGAAAATAACCTTCCCCATCGACCCTTGCTTTCATCATTTACCTATTTCTCAAACCACTCACTGACTCCATTTCAGACCTCATCAATTCTAGCTTATAGGGGTATTTCAATAGAGGAACTCTATAATGGAGTCGCAAGGCCTGTGAAAGATCAAATGACCCCATGCAAGAAGAAATTCAAGAAACAACTCTATCGAGTGAACTTGTGCTTCAAATCCAAAGCAAATAGATTATAGGCGGGATTAGAAATAGAATAACAGGGTTGGGATAGGAGTTCAAGTAGTTTAAAAATATAGAGGCTTAAAGGAAAATAAATGATGAATATTTGAAGTCTTTAAGATTCGTAAATGGTTTAGAATGGGCCCAAAAATGACTAAGTATGGAGGAGACAATGGAGGGAGCCTTGTGTCAAAATGACACACCTTAAAAGATTAAATCTAAAGGGGCACCCAAATGAGTGCCAAGATTCCATGCGTCTAGAGCCCAAAAAAATTTCATCCACTTTGTTGAAAAGCTTTCAACTTTGCGGAGGGTGCTAAGTGTCTTAACGATGCACATTCAAAAGTGGGATCTAGGCCGGAGACTCAAACTTGCGCCAACCCTCCATGTAGCGAATGGTAAATAGAGGTGAAAAAGGAGAGTGGTCCCAAAACAACCAAGTATAGAGTGTAGGTAGAAGGATCCAAGTGTCAACATGATGCTCCTTTAAAGGTAAAATCCTGAGTGAGTTGTGCTCTTCCACATGTCTTAGAATCCAAAAAGGGATAGAGTCGAGGGTTTAATAGTCAAGGCAGAGGCAGGCCAGTGGAGGGAGCCAAGTGTTAATATGACACTATTTCGTAGGTAAAATTTGGGGTGGGTTTCCAAATAAATGTTAGGCTGCCAAGTGGACCCTCTATGGAAAAACTCTTTAAAATATTACGCTCCTGCGATCCAAATATTCAAATGGCCATATCTTTTACTGGAGACTCGATTTGAGCTAGAGAAGACTTTTTAGAAATGGATTGATACCCTCTATGCCATGGAAACATAAAATATAATTCTTAGTAGGATTTTTGGGTGAAAATGGGAAAACATATTCTAGTCCATTAGTAAAAATCCTAATTTCTCCAACTACAAGATTTGATTTGATTTCATCTATCAGGGAACCATACATGATAGATTTTGGGACGATTTGAGAAAGGAATTGATTGATAGTAGTTGAGATTTCAAAGTAGGATTCAATGTGTATCTATAGGTGGTTGAAGTAGGATTCTAATTCTTCCCTCTTCTCTCTCTTATTCTTCCTATATATATTGTAATGAAGGGGCATATTCAAAGGGTTAATCATGGTTAATCCTCTGCCCCCCTCTCTCTTTCTTCGTTAGGGTAGAACACAGAGTATAAGCCTCCTCCCATGGCTTTGTAATTGTGTTTTATTGCCTCTTTCCCACCGATGATGTCTTGTGTAACATTTTTGAGTAATAAAATCTATTTTCAAATGCATCTGTCCATCCTTAGCTTATTTCGTTGTCTCTTCTTACCTCTCATCGTTACAGGGTATAATGTGCATATTCTAATGTTTTTTGTAGGACATGGGAGTTTTGTTTAATTTTTTTTGAATTGGTTTCTATGTGAAATATATATCTGGTTCATGTTGCATTCTTTCCACCCTCTCCTCTGCTCACCTCTCTCCACTTTAGACAGTCGGGTATTTGATTCAACCACTTCCTTTTCTGGTGTATCACCACTTAGTATAGGATCTTTCAACTCTCTCTCTCTATCCCCTTAGAATTTTTAGATTAGGATAGAATAGGATCTTCACTGGAGTATCTTGTGGTAGGTAGATTAGGAAGAAAGAACCAAATTTCTCTGAAGTTCCATCTCAAGTTTTGCAAGTCCCACAACTTGAGAGATGGTCCCATGTTGTGCAATCACACCAAATGCTCCACTTCACACTTGGGCCATTCAGAGGTGTTGTGATTCTACACTAATAGTTTTGGCATGCCTGGTGGGACACTGAGGTTATATATTCCATCTTTCCAAGGTGTCTCATTACAAACAACAAATCATAAGCCACCGTGTGACTACACTAATAGTTTTGGCATGCCCGGTGGGACACTGAGGTTAGATCTTCCATCTTTCCAAGGTGTCTCATTATAAAAAAATCATAAGCCACCATGTGACCACACTAATAGTTTTGGCATGCCCAATGGGACAGGTCTGAAGCACCTTACCACTTCATTTAGTAGGTTGGTGTGTTCCTATTAAATTCAGCCTTTTGAGGCACATGCAAGCACATATGGTGACTCCATCTAGTTAAAAACCCATTCTCTAAGTTGTAGACCTTTTCCATCCATTTCCACTCATTTTCATCCATTTTCTTCTTCCATATCTTTCATTTTCTCCCATTCCATGAGGTTGTGCAATCATGACTTCATTCCCTTCATGGAACTCACACTTACAACAATGCAATCCACCTCCAATGCATTTCCCAACTCCTCCAAATCAGCATTATAATCAGATCCAGGACCATTATGCTTACCCATATGAGTAGAGTCAAATTCAATTTGGCCATGGAGCTTATCAAGAACAAGGGGACACATACAATGGTGATAACTATGTGGAGAATGCTGGTTTATTGGAGAAAATTCAAAAAATGGAGGCTAACATGGTTTAGTCAAGGGGCATAGCACAAATGAAGGAATTCAAGATTGGTTGTAGGGCACCTTATCCATGGGAAGGCCCTTTTCCAAGACATTACAACCCTCAGGAGAATCTTGGCTTCATGGTTGAAGTGTTGCCTCAACTTACACAATGGATTGAGGACATTGAGGCTTATGAGCAAAATGTGAGACAACCTTGTCAATGGGTAAGTCCATTAGATATTAATTTTCTCTTCCTCAGTATTTATCATTTCAGCATGATCAAGAGTCAAGCCCCTTAGTTTCTGCCCCAAGTGTTAGTTTCTCTTCTCCATCCCCTGATCTTCCACCTCATCTCAGTTCTTCTACCCTTTTCCCTTCCAAACAGTCATCCCCTCCAAACAAACAAGAAGTTCCACCTCCCTCCCCACCACAAACAATTGCAAATTTGGTTGAACCCCAACCTGCCACTCCTCTTACTTTCCCAAGTCCATGTTGGGAAGATACTCAAGAATCTAGTCAAGGACAACAAGAAGAGGATCCCAACAGAAAAGAAATAACAAACAATCTGATGAGTTGGGATACTAAATTTTGGTTTACAAAGATCCCCTTGATGGTCAAGCCAATAGAGGAGGTCAAGGTTGAAGAGCCAGTGGTGGCTGAGGTTGAATTTTCAGTAGAGGAGGAGGACCATACAATATCGAGAGGCCATAAGTGTGGAGCAAGCTATAAAATAACCTTGATTATTCCTCGACTTCATCCCCTTTGAGCTCTGATGTTGAAGAAGAGTTTGATCTTTCAAACTTCATGTTTTAGGAAGAGGGAAACCATGGTGAGAAGGTTTTCAGATCAGGAGGAAACCATGGAGGAGGTTGAGCACATGTAACAGGACAACAATGAGGTAGATTATCTTTCTGACTTGGAGGATTGCTTTGATGGAGAAAATTTTGTCTCGACTTGGAGGATTGCTTTGATGGAGAAAATCCCATGGAGATCACATCATTTTCTCTTCCATCATCCATCTTCCAAGCATATGATCATGTTGCCATGAAAGAGGGCATTCAAGAGAAGAAACCTATGTCTCACAATGTATCTCTAGAACCAAGGTTGGAAGATATGAGTCTTCCATGTTCTTCACAAGAGAAGGAAGAAGAACAACCAACTCCAAGCCCAGTTAAAAAGGAGCATATGGAGGTGACCAAGAAAAATTTAGAGGCACTGAATCATGAGCTAGTTGCATAAGAAAATACAACCCCCTCTCCCATTCAACCTCTCTAAAATTCTAATCTTTTGGAGGATCCTAAACTCATTAGCTTCATGTTTGAATATGAAGCTTCATATGGTGAAGATAACGAAGATTTTAAGATCACCATGTAAAAGGGAGAGACCTTGTTACAACAAGATAGTAAAGAGTTTGATTTCCTACCAGACTCAAAAGAATGTTTTGATAAGAGGGATCCAGTTGAAATTGCAATATTTTCTCCCCCATCATTCATTCTTCAATCACAAGAGCTTGCTGCCATGGAAGAGAGCATGCAAGCATAACCTGTAGTTTGTAACATGCCTCCTAAATTGAATTTGGAAGATTTTTATCTTCCAAAATTCACACCTACTACAAAGGAAGATAAAGAGTATGCGGCTATCATGCCTCCCACACCATCCATCTATGAGGGTCAGTAAGCAAGCTCCATTCTTGGAGTTAGATTTTAGAACCATGGGTAGATTCAAAGGACCATACCTTGCCCAATCAGATAGTTGGCTTCATTAGAGCCAAGGGAAAAGACAAAACCAGTCATGCCTACTTCAGGGCATGAGGATGAGTATATAAGAACCAAGGGTCACAATCAACAACTCAAGGAGTCTAATGTAAATCAACTTGAGGAGGTATTTTCTATTAATGTTGATACCTTACCGATATGGGTGGAGGATCGGCTTAAAGTCAGTTTTTCACTCATACATGCATCCATATTTAGTGTCAAAAGAACCAAAGGCTCAAAGGAAAATTAACGGTGAAGATTCAAAGTCTTTGGGCTTTGTAAATGGTTCAAAACGGGCCCAAAAATGACTAAGTATGGACGAGACAGTGGAGGGAGCCAAGTGTCCAAACGGAACACCTCCAAAGATTAAATCCAAAGGGGTAGACCCAAATGAGTGCCAAGCTTCCATGTGTCTAGAGCCCCAAAAATTTCATTGGCCATTGAAAAGTATTTGACTTAGTGAAGGGTTCCAAGTGTCTTAACGACGCACATTCAAAAGTGGGATCTAGGCCGAAGACTCAAACTTGTGCCAACCCTCCATGTAGCAAATGGTCAATAGAGGTGAAAAAGAAGAGTGGGCCAAAAATGACTATTAGTGAAAATTCACAGCACCCCCAATTGAGTTATGGATCTACTTTTCTAAGGAAAATTAATTTGTTGTGATTGCATAACATTGAGCTTTCCTAAAGAGTGGGACCTTTGTAAATGGGGAAAGCTCTCCGAGAGAAGGTTGGTTCCTCTTCCTATACTACTCGCCAAAAGCTATTCTAGTGAAGACAAACTAATCTAATCCTAATATAACTTCTAAGGAGACAAAGAGAGGAAGAAAACAAGGAAAAATAGAGCCTACACTAAAACGGTGATACACCAGAGAAGGAAAATGTTGATCATCTATCAAAACTGCCATGGAACAAGAAGAGGTGAGCAATGGAAAGGATGGACAAGTGCATCACAGACCAAAGATGGATTTCACACAAAAATGTTCCAAAAATCCATGAACACAGATCCAAAACCTGTAATGAACATCCAAACATGCACAAATACCTACAATGAAGAGAGGCAAGAAGAAAACAACCAAAAATGAGCAAGGATGGAAAAATGCATCACAAAACATGTTTTTTTATTGCTCCAGAAGTTTGCACAGAATCATCATTTCATGGGTAAGAGGAAAAAAAACCATTACAGAGTAGGAGAGGAGGTTCAAACTCCATTTTCAACCCTAGGGAAGAAAAGAAGGGAGAGGTAGAGAAGAAGGATGAACAACTTTTTACAAATGAGCCAAATCTGGATTTTAACGCTTGAACAGAATGAAAGAAATGAGAAAATGTGGGAAAATCGATTTGAAACTTCAACCACTAACAAGATCCATTTAATTGGCCTGTAAAATGATGGGTTTCCATGAAAAATCCCATAATTCAAAGTACATTGCTTTGCAGAGAGAAAGAGGCCCATACTTCATTAATTTTTGTGGTTGGGGTCATTTTCTACCATTTTCCCATGCCAAAGACATTTTACCATTTTTCTCTCATAAAACTCCATCAAAATTTAAAATTGAATATTCAATCGTGTGGATAATTTCACCATCTTTCCAAAGATATAAATATTGTGAAAATATGAACTCTGGTGTGAAAGATATGCCCCTTTGAAGATTTAGGGCAAAAATGGTGAAATTAGGGCAAAAGTCAGGGTCCCGAGCTGAAATTTAAACTTTTCCCCTTTTTTCAAATTGGGAAAAATTTCTAGAAAATTTCCACACCCCATTTCTTCAATGACATGTGGCACCCTCTGGTTGATCCACGGCTTCAAAACAACATATTTCCCCTTTGCGCAAAATTGGGAAATTTTCCTAAAATTCTCTTCGTGACCTGCCACTCCGATGATGTGGACACGTGGCACCTTATGATTATGTGTGGAGATGCGGTTCAAATTTTCACCTTTGCACATTTCACCACTTTGGAAAAAATTCCAAAATCCTCCAGATGCCCTGACTCTCGGCGATGAATGGACACATGGCACCCTTTGCTTAGCTCGGCAGGATGCACTCCTATTTTTTCCTTTGAGAAACTTTGACAAAAAAACCGACAACTTAGAAGTCCTTCCACCCCCACTACTCCGCCTTGACATGTGGCACATCCTAACTAGTTGTGGGCCTGAAAAAAATTTCTTTCCACTACGGACTTTCAGGCTGAATTTTTCCTTTGAGTTTTTTTCCCAAAAGGGCTAAGTGCCAAAAAAATTCCTGCGAGTTCACCGAAGGAAAATTTCCCCTGCAAACTCCGTTGAGCCATAACTCAAAAAATACAAGGAGTTAGAAGAACATATTTACCTTTCTGGAAAGGGTAAAAATTACCTATACGATGAAGCAATACTTAGAAGATTTTGAGTACCTAAAATGTGTAAAAATTTGATTGAGGCAAAAAGGAAGCTTGTTAACCCAAAACAAGAGGAAGCTTATTTTGGTTAACAATTTGGTGACTCTCAGGGGTCATATGCCTATTAGATGAATGATCAGTGGCTTTTTGAAGCATCCATTGGGAAAGGAGTCAAGCACGATAACTAACTCGATCGAACTATGAAAATCTGACCTCTAAGCGAGTTGGAAACCCACTGAAACTTGGAGTTGATCTTCACCAAAATCCACTTGAATGCACTGTGTAAGAGCAACCAAAACAACACCAAACAACTATGTACAAAATTGGAAATCATACATACCCCAAGTGGGATATGTAGAGTGTACACAAGCACTTCTTCTACTAAAAGAAAACCTACCTACTATACTCTAACCAAGAGAAAAGGTAGCTAAACAAACCCTGCAACTGGTTGTGCAAAATAGCTTCCTTTCCTCAAAATTGGCAGCCATGCAAATGATTTGAATTTGATCATGGCTATTATTATGAGTGGAAAAATAAGAAAAATCCTATCCTCCACCCAAATCACCAAGGTATCAATAGGAAAAAAATCAAATACCTCTTTTAGTTTCTTTTCATTTGGATTGAAGAGGCATTGCAACTGATTCTTGGTACTTTGCATATCATCCTCATGCTTATGAGTAAACATGTCTAGTTGTGGTTTCTCCTTTGGCTCTAATGAAGCCAAGTACCTTATTGGGAAAGGTCTGATCCATTTTATATGCCCATAGCTCTAATTTTCAACTCCAAAAATGGATTCCTCTTATAGAAGACCTTCTTGAATGGATGATGTGGAAGAGATAATGGAATCCTCATGTTGTTTTCCCCCTCTATGATAGTATAGAACTCTTCTATAATATGCAACTCATCATTATTGATTGCAGCATCCAATGAAATTACTTTTGCATTATTATAACCTGCTACAATACATTGTTGGCTCTGGAGTTCCTCAATTGTAGCTTTTGGACTATCAAATTCTTCCAACATTGATTCAAGAGGCATGCTGCAAACTACAGGTGGTGCTTGCATGTTCTCTTCCATGTAAGCAAGTTGTCTCCCTTTTGTATCGTGACCTTCAAATCTGCATTTTTTTAACCATGTGGAGCTTCATCTTCAAACATGAAGCTTTTCAGCTCAAACTCATCCCAAAAATTAGATTTTTGGAGAGATGAAGTGGGAGAGAAATATGCAACTTCTTGTGCAACCTCCTCATGATTTAGTGCCTTTGAATTTTTTCTAGTCACCTCCATAATGGATTCATCAATCAAATTAGGCCCTTCAAATGAAAGCAAAAAATATTCAATAATGCTTCCTTCATCTAGTTCCAATTCTGATTTGATTTCTTCTAGTTGCTCCTCTTCAATGAGACTTGGAGATGATTGTTCTTCCTCCTTATTGACTAGTTTTGCAGCTTGGATTAGATCAGAATTTTCTTCAAATAAAGTGCCAACATGGACACTACACTCAGAACAAATAGATTGCTGGTCTTCTTGCTTCTCTGCTGCTATAAAATCAGCCTTGGCCACCACTTGTTCTTCAACCTTTACCTCCTCTGTAGGCTTAACCAGCAAAGGGATCTTTGTAATCCCGAATTTGGCAGCCCAACTCTTCAGATTGTCTATCATTTCTTTTCTATTGGGCTCCTCTTCTTTCTGTCCTTGATTGGTTTTTTAATTTTATCTTCCCAACATGGATTTGGGAATACAAGAGGAGTGATGGGTTGGGATTCAACTAGTTTTGTAATTGTTTGTGGTGGTGGAGGAGGTAGAACTTCTTGTTTCTTCAGAGGGGATGGCTATTTGGAACAAAAAAGGAAATAAGAACTGAGATGAGGTGGAAGACTAGGGAATGGAGAAATGAAATCAACACTTGGGGTAGTAGCTAGGAAGCTTGAATTTGGAATTTGGCATTCAAAATGAGATGGTGCTACTTGAGGAATGGAAAGAGAAAAACTAAATGATGGTGTAGAACCTACCCATTGACAAGGCTTACAAGCACCAAGTTCATAGGCCTCTATCTCTATTGTCCATTGTGCAAGTTGGGTCAGCATCTCCACCATGAAGTCCAGCTTCTCCTGAGGGATGAAGTGTCTTGGAAAATGGCCAACCTATGGACAAGGTACCCTATAACCAATTCTAAAATCCTCCATTTGAGGTTGATCCCTAGATTGCACCGTGTTTGCCTCCATCTTTTGGATCTTCTCCAACAAATCTATATTTTCCATTTGAATGTTGTCATTATATGCATACCCTTGCTCTTGATATGTTTCATAACCAAATTGATTTTGGCATTGCTCATATGGGTATGCATACTAGTTTTGAATTTGATCAAAATGATGATCTGGAGGATTTGAAAAATAAGTTGGAGGTGGGAAACATTGTTGCTGTTGTAAATGTGAATTCCATGATGGAAATGAAGTCATGATTGCACAAATTCATGGAATGGAAAGAAGATGAAAGAGATGGAAAGAATAATGGATGAAAAATGGATAGAAAGAAGTTATGAAGCTTCTAAGATGGGTTGTTGACTAGATGGAGTTTCCAGATGTGTTTTTGAATATGCCTCTAAAGGTTGAATATTTGACAGAACACACCAACCTACAAAAGATGAAGTGGAAGACTCTAAGTTCCCCCTTTGGGTGTGCCAAAACATTTATTACAAATTCACAACACCCCCAAATGAGTTATGGATCTACTTTTTAAAGGCAAAATCATTTGGTGTGATTGCACAACATTGAGCTTTCCCAAAGTGTGGGACCTTTGCAAATGGGGAAAGCTCTCTAGAGAAGGTCAATTCCTCTTCCTAAACTACCGCTTACAAGCTATTCTAGTGTAGGAAAACTAATCTAATCCTGATCTAACTTTCAAGGAGATAAGGAGAGGAAGAAAACAAGGAAAAATAGATCCTACACTAAAATGGTGATACACCAGAGAAGGAAAATGCTGATCATCTATCAAAACTACCATGGAACAAGAAGAGGTGAGCAATGGAAAGGATGGACAAGTGCATCACAAACCAAAGATGGATTTCACACAAAAAATGTTCCAAAAATCCATGAACATAGCTCCAAAACCTGCAATGAACATCCAAACATGCACAAATACCTGCAATAAATAGAGGTAAGAAAAAAACAACAAAAAAATGAGCAAGGATGGAAAAATGCATCACAAAACATGTTTTTTTATTGCTCCAAAAGTTTGCACAAAATCATCATTTCACGGGTAAGAGGAAAAAAATTCCATTACAGAGTAGGGGAGGAGGTTCAAACTCCATTTTCAACCCTAGGGAAGAAAATAAGGGAGAGGCAGAGAAGAAGGATGAACAACTTTTTACAAATGAGCCAAATTTGGCTTTTAACGCTCGAATTGAAAGAACAGATTGAAAGAAATGAGAAAACACGGGAAAATCGATTTGAAAATTCAACCACTGATAAGATCCATTTAATTGGCCTGAAAAATTATGGGTTTCCATGAAAAATCCCATACTTTGAAGTACATTGCTTTGCAGAGCGAGAAAGAGGCCCATACTTCATTAATTTTGGTGGTTGGGGTCATTTTTGCCATTTTCTGTGCGATAGACATTTTCCCATTTTTCTTCTATGAAACTCCATCAAAATTAAAATTTAATAGTCCATTGTGTGTATAATTTCACCATCTTTCCAATGATATAAAGATCATGAAAATCGAGCTCAAGTGCGAAAGATATGCCCCTCGAACATATAGGGTAAAATAGCAAAATTAGGGCAAAAATCGGGTTCGCAAGTTGAAATTTGAACTTTTTCCCTCTTTTTTCAAATTGGAAAATTTTCCATGAAATTTCCATGCCCCACTTCTCACGATGACATGTGGCTTCAAAACAACATTTTCCCCTTTGCACAAAATTGGGAATTTTTCCCAAAATTCGTCGTGGCCCTACCACTCCGCTTACCGATGTGGACACGTGGCACCTTGTGATTCTGTGAAGATTTGGTTCAAATTTTCACCTATGCGTCTTTCACCACTTTGGAAAAAAATCCAAAATCCTCCCAATGCCCCAACTCCCAACGATGAATGGACACGTGGCACCCTTTGCTTAGCTCGGCGAGGATGCGCTCTTATTTTTTCCTTTCGAAAATTTGACAAAAATCTAAAAACTTAGAATTCCTTCCACCCCCACCACTCGGCCTTAACACATGGTGCATCCCGACTAGTTACGGGCCTCAAAAAAATTTCTTTCCACTTTGCGGGATTTTGGGTCGAATGTTTCCTTTGAGTTTTTTGTCCAAAAGGGCTAAGTGGAAAATTTTTTCCCACAGTGCGCTTGGGAAACTTTCCCCTCGAAACTCGCCAAGCCATAACTCAAAAAATAAAAGGAGTTAGGAGGACTTCCTTACCTTTCTAGAAAGGGGAAAAAATTATCTATTTGATGAAGCAATACCTAGAAAATTTTGAGTGCTTGAAATGTGTAAAAATTTGACTAAGGCACAAAAGGAAGCTAGTTAACCCAAAATAAGCGTGGGCCTTCCACATGTCTCAAAGCCCAAAAATGGAGAGTAGGGGTTGAATAGTCAAGGAAGAGGCAGGCCAGTGGAGGGAGCTAAGTGTCAACATGACACTATTTCATAGGTAAAATTTGGGGTGGGTTTTTAAATAAGTGCCAGGCCGCCACGTGGACCCTTTATGGACAAACTCTTTAAAAGATTGCTCGCTCGTGATACAAATATTCAAATGGCCATATATTTTGATTGGAGACTCAAATTTGGGTGGGAGAATACTTTTTGGGAACATATCAACACCTTATACACCATGGAAACATAAAATACCATTCTTAACAGGATTTCGTGGGTGAAAAATGTGAAAAAATATTCTAATCCATTAATAAAAAGTCTAATTTCTCCAACTTCCAGATCTAATTTGATTTGATCTATCGGGAACCAAAAATGATAGATTTGGGGTGGATTTGAGAAAGGAATTGATTGATAGTGGTTGATCTTTCAAAGTAGGATTCAATGCGTATCTCTAGGTGGTTGAAGTAGGATTCTAATTCTTCCCTCTTCTCTCTCTTATTCTTCCTATATATTGTAATGAAGGGGCATATTTAAAGGGTTAATCATTGTTTCTCCTTTGGCCCCTCTCTCTCTTTCTTCCTTAGGGTAGAACACAGAGTCTAAGACTCCTCCCATCACTCTGTAATGGATTTTTTTTCCTCTTTCCCACCGATGATTTATCGTGTAACATTTTGGAGAAATAAAATCTATTTCATGATGCATCTATCCATCCTTTTCTTATTTTGTTGTCTCTTCTTACCTCTCATAATTCTAGGGTATACTGTGCATATTCGATGTTCGTTGCAGGTCCTAGAGTTGTTTTTAATGGGTTTAAAAGTGGTGTATTTGTGAAATCTGTCTCTATTCCTTGGTGCATTCTATCCATGCTCTCCTCATCTCACCTCTCTCCACTTCGGGAGGTCTAGTATTTGATTCAAGCACTTACTTTTCTGGTGTATCACCACTTAGTGTAGGATATTTCACCCCCTCTCTCTCTCTCTCTCTCTCTCTCTCTCCCTTGGAATGGTTAGATTAGGATAGAATAGGTTATGCTTGCAGTGGAGTAGCTTGTGGTAGGTAGATTAGGAAGTAAGAACCGGATTTCTCTGGAGGTCCATCTCAAATTTTGTAAGTCCCACATCTTGAGAGATGGTCCCATGTTGTGCAATCACACTAAATTCCCCACTTCACACCTGGGCCATTTAGGGGTGATGTGATTCGCACTTACTATTCCTTTATATACAACTCTACAAATCTTTACAGGTTGGTCATTTTAGCTTTGGGAGTTCAATTGCATTCAAGCATGAAATCAAAGCCTTCCAAAGATCTAGATGACACAAAATACTCAACCACATCTCCAAGAAAGCATCCGGTTCTCCTTCCAGAGCATTAAAATACTCACGAGAACACATTGGGAGCACTACCATGACATTGAATTTAGGATCTCTTCTCCGATAAAATACCATCCACTTTTACCTATAAGATCTCGTACATGTATGTAAGTATTCATCAAGTAAGCCATATTGTGCTTGTTGAAAGTATAAATCCTTTACTTGTTTCATTATACTTCATTTCTTCCCATATTTATTTATCTCCATGTCCTCACCAATCCACAAACCTAACCACCTATAGCCTTTTCACCCATTTTAACCTCCCCTATGTATTCCGTAGAGTCTTTTTAGTGATATTACTAATCTAACCACACTCTTATCATTCTCTATGCAATCACAAAGAAGCCTAGAATTTTTATCAAGTTAATGTCAATTGACCCTACCAATAATGGTTTACACTACTACCTTTAGTCTCATCCCTATACCGACATTACTCACCTAACCAATATTGGCTTCTCGTGTCATTTTATACCCTTCGATTAGAAATCCTCCCAATTAGCCAAAACCAACCCGAGAACTCACCCAATCATTCCCAAATCCTTTACTGACCTCTATCATAATTGCAAAACCTAGAATAACCTACCAAATGTCCTGGATCTAATCATAACTTTACATATTAGATTAAATTTAATTATTGTATTTTCACAAGATACCTAAATCGTATAAATACAATAAGATTTATTTATTTCATGATATTTGCTACATTAATTTGTAGTTAAAAGTGGATTTACAACCTCCTAGTAAGCACCTCACTTCCCGGATATAACATTTTCTAGGAGTCCACTAGCCTATATTATTAATATTATATGATGGTCTTATTATGTTTCTTACACGTCATTCCTCCTAGCCAAAGGAAACTCTCGACGCCGATTGGATAAAAATTCATTAATGTACAAATTCAACCTTGGACCTAAATCTTCTAGGTATTCCTCCTAACCTATTTCCTATTCAAGTATTAACCATCAACAAATTAAGTGAAACAACAATCATGTCAAAAAAATTTCCTAGCCCTAGTCTTCGTCACTAGTACACTACACCAAGAACTACTTAATAAAGAAGCCTTCGTTGTCACCAACACGACCCCTTGCATTGCATGTATGCCAAAAACAATCAACAGCAATGTTCTACACATTGGCTCATGCTTCTTACAAAACTAGATCACAAATTCATCCATCAAAAGTCTATCATTGGAAAAACTATTACCGACCAGCTTACAGACACACCTCTTCCAAGAAATCAACCCTCTAACTTCAATTTTCTGATGAATCCATTTCTACCCTCTCTCTTGATGACATTATTCATTGAAGGTTCCAAATGTCAACGTGGGGATGGCGTAGGAGTTATTCTCATTCCTGTTGATGGTGAGGCTATGCATTTATCTTTCAAACTAGTTATTGACTACACTAACAACATGTTATGTTATGGAGACTATTTTTATGTGTGAAAGTGTTGAAGACTATACACTAAAAGTACAATACACTTTCCATAATTATCTCGCTAGGGTTTGGGTTGGCTTAGACTAACAACATGTTATTTTATGGATCCTTTTTATATGTGAAATTGTTGAAGGATGTACACTTTCCATAGTTTTCTCACCAAGGTTTGAGGGTGCAACTCCCAAGAAAAAAATTATCCTCGAAAAACATGCTTGATATTTCAAGAAATGTTCTCTTCTCATATGGGTGGAATTTTTGACCCATAGGTTTATGGGACAATTTTGTCCCATGGATTTGATACCCACAGTATTATAAAATTTCTTAAGTAGTTGTCTACTTATGTGCTTTTGCACATATGGTAGCGTTGATGTAACATTGCAAATGTGTATGATTTTAGGTGCGAATTTTGTAGAGTTTATTGAGCATAGCATCAAATAGATCTTGGTATTGTATTGAGAGAGTGGTAGCTTGTAATAAAATCTAAGAAATTGATTATTGTGGATGTAGCCCAAATTGGGTGAAGCATGTTAAATACCATCTCTTTGTGTTGTGTTCTTTTTATTCTACACTTTTATTTCATATGTGTAATATTTTCTCGCATATTAGTTTTCGCTTTTGTGATTCTATGAGGTATAGTCCCGCATAGTTTATCCCTTATTTCCTAAGACAACATTACTGAATACAAAGCACTCTTATTAGGCCTTCAAACTGTCATAGCCTTAGATGTTAAATCTATTAATATCTTTGGAAAATCTCAACCTGGTTATGAACAAGATCAATGGTCTATATTAGTGTCATAAAGCGAAGTACTTAAGAAGTATAAATATCACGTAGACATGATTTTTGACTACATTTGATCATTATGAACTTCAAACCACCCCATGTTCCACTAAAAATTCATAGATACCATGGCACACCTTTCTTCTCAAGTACATACATTACCTTTGGATTCAATAATCTTTGTCATAGTACAAAGGTTGTAATCACCCCCTTATCTATTCTATGATGATAACTTCAGAGGAAAAATGAAATCGACCCACATTACCTTTGGTATAAGCAGTTTATTGACTACCTTTCCCTTTCAATTCTACCTCCAGATCTTACTTGCAGAATGGATAAAGAGTCTTTCTCAAAAGTATCTCTCACTATGTCATAATGGGAAGTCTTTTGTATAAATTTGGCTTTGACGGTATCCTCTTACGATGCCTCACAAGTTCTCAAATCCCATACACCATTAAGGAAGATAATGATGAGATTTGTGGAGGTCGTTTCATCAGCCTCATCATCACTAAATGCATCCTTCAACTTGGCTATTAATGGCTAACCCTAAACCAAGACTATTATGACTATGTCAAATGTTGTGTGAAATGTCAGCAACATGCTAATCTTCACCATACTCCTAGTCACATCTTACAGATCGCTAGAGAAATTTTTCATTTCTCTCAATGTGGTTTGGATCTCGTTAGAGAGATTAACCCTCATTCTTCTCAGTGTCATGAATAGATCATCACCACAACCAAATATTACACTAAATGGGTGGAATTTCTACCTATCATTTCTACAAAATATGAGAAAATATGTGAATTCATCAACCATCACATTATTTGTCACTTTGGTGTTCCTCATCACCTCATCACTGATAATGGAAAAAAATTAAAAAAACATATGTAAACTATACAACACCTTTGGTATTCATTTCAGCTTTTCTTCACCTTATTATCCTCAAAAAAATGGCCAAGACAAATCAACTAACAAAACCCACAACAAAATTCTTATGGAAGTGGTTGATGATATTGGTAAGGATTGGCACATGCACATTCCTTTAACCTTATGGGCTTATCGTAATAGTATTAACACTTCAACTGCTGCTACAAATTTCTCTTTGGTCTATGGTACAGAGGTCATCTTGCCTCTCGAATTCCAAATTCCATCTCTTCACATCTCACTCAAAGATATGCTCAACGATGATGAATTTTTCCAAGACCATTTGGTGAAGCTTGAGTTATTAGAAAAATGTTGTTTAAATTCTCTCGATCACCTTCAAATCTACCAAAAAGATATTAAATATGCCTATAAAAACTTGTCCATGAATAAACTTTCAAATTTGGAAAACTCTTCTTAGAGGAGAATCAACATGTAACAAAAGTGGAGAATACTAAATAGGGAAAGTTTTCTCCAAATTGACTTGAAGCCTATATTGTTACTTATGACTCTAGATTGGGTACTTATCATTTATCTTATCTCAAAGTTAAACCAGAACCCGAGCCCCTTAATTCCTTACATCTTCAACTATTCTACTATTGAATCAAGTGCTACATCATCTTTTATCTATTACACACTCATCCCTTGAGTACCCTTTTCTTTCATCTACCTCTTTTAATGATCCGAGAATAATCGATTATTACTACCTGATCTCGGACCCTTATAGGCTTTAATTATTTGCTGACGATTTACTCCTTTTAAGTAATCAATTTAAAATAAATGCAAGACATTAAAGACAATTGCACAAAGATTGATTACGGAGTTCAGCAATTGCCTACGTCTCCGGGTTCATGGTCGAACCATTCCACT
This sequence comes from Taxus wallichiana var. yunnanensis, assembly GCA_018340775.1. NCBI lineage: Eukaryota > Viridiplantae > Streptophyta > Pinopsida > Cupressales > Taxaceae > Taxus > Taxus wallichiana. Next base: position 628,576,092 of record CM031239.1, read on the forward strand.
AGTCAAAACTTGTAAGTTACAATAGTACTTTCACAAGAAAACCTAATGGAAACTATTTAAACTTGCTTAGAAGAATAACCAGACCTTCGGACGACAAGGGTGAAAAATAGCACCCGACTTCCACCTTCCTGGCATACAATCTCCTTCGGCTTTGATCGGCCTTCCCGATGCTATCAATGTGACGCTAGCACTCCGGTCGACAATCCAGGATTTGCAAGTAATTGGTGTGGCGCTATGGGCCAACTAGGTAGTTTGAATAACTCCTAGCCACAAATATTTAATTTATTATTGCCTAACAAATAATAGGTCAATAATAATAAAAATAATAATGCCTAAATAATTTAGGTCTTCACACAACAAATTCTCATTCTCCTCTTGGGTCGGACTTCACCTCCAACACTCTAGGAATGAGCTTCTTTGTATTTTTGTGTGTCCCATGAACAAGCTTAACAAATAATAAGCTTGAGTTGTGTGTCCTTTACAAAGAATGGGTTCCCTATTTATACAAAATTAGGGCCCAAAAAATATGCAATTACAAATCATCCTTATGCTATTTTTAACCTAACCCGTAGCAAGATACATGGGATTAAATCTTAGCATAACAATTGGGATAATATTTAGGTTGCATTTTTAATGGGATTAAAACCCAAATTTGGTGTGGCATTGGTTAAGTGGGTATAAAGTCCCACATATGGTGGAAGGAGATAAAGTCTTAGGCTTTATTAAGCCTTTCTCCATGCAAGGATAGTGGTCAAAGGACCATGTGAGCTTAACCGCCCTCCCTTTCAACACTTCACCTTGTTCACCACGTGGATGTCCACGCATACCATTCAACATGCTCCCCACCACCACTTCACTCCTCCTCCACGTGGAAGTAGCATATGTTTGGCGTTTAATAATACTAATGTATAAACATTAATATGTATATATGTGGTTTGGCATATATGCGTGCCATTTGGAAAGTGGACTTACCAAGATAATATAATTTTGACCGATACAATGTGGCATAGAAATAATTAACTTAGTAATCTGTAATCCACTTTTCGTCTCCCGATAGGAAAATCGAGTGAATTCGACGAGTGGTGGCAAGCCACGTGGTGGCTTGTGGACCCACCACGTCGGTGATAATACCATAGTCCACACGGTGGTCGGGCTCCCCTCCGTAATAAAAGTTGAGCCTCTTATTCCCGTGCACCATTTTTATGCTCGTCAAAGACCAGTGATCAAAAACCAAAAAACAAATCCCTTTTACCTTTTTGCCATGTGTCACAGTGCGATTGGTCCAATATTGACCATTGACTAGAGTTGACTTTTTCTTTGTCCGAACTTTGATCGAAGATATCTAGAGCTCTGTTGTCCGTTTGTCACATTCTCATAGTCATTGGAAATCTCTCGAGATGATAGTCTACACCGACACCATTTAGGAATGTTTAGGGAACTTTAAAAAATAATCCCATGATCATTTAAGGACTTATGACTACACAAGAATTATGTGAGTTTGAGTTACCTTTCAGCCTTATCTTAAATATGAGTACCATGGATCTATTCATTCCATGATTCTCATTGATAATTTTCATCCTTTGCACGAGGGAATCCCATATTTGTTCGTTTCTTGAAACCTCTCTTTCATAGTTCAACTTTGCATGCTATGGTTTTTCCTTCATAAAAGAAGCCTATACTCCATTATAGTGTTGTCCATGACTTAAAAGTTCAAAAAATAAGAAGAAATCAACCATAAATGGGATATTCAAATTCAACTCCTTGATTCTAACTTCTTCAAACTATATGATTCCCTCAAAAATACATCCATCCCTTTCTATCTTATCGCTATAAATAGATTGCTCCATCAAAGGATAATTATAAAAAGCTATCCCTATTATACGATCTATAAAAAAGAAGACGATTTCTATAAAAATAAAATAAAAATATTCTAAATCTTCCAACATCAATATGTTTCATGAAGACCTCAATGATTCATTTAATTCATCCCACATGGAATTCCCAAATCAATCAATCTATGACAGTAAAATCAAAAAGAAAATTAAAAAATAAAAAATACAATTTTTTTGTCATGGACTTGCCTTTTCTAGTTTTGGGTATCTTGCAAAAGAGGCATACTATCTCACAACAAGGCTACGAAGTAAACAAGCCTTTTCACCTTACCCTCCTTTTATTTCTTATTTTCTACCTACTCGAGGGACATGGCACCATGTGACACTACATGATCATGCAACTTACTTCACCCTTAGAACATTCAATCATGCGATTCCTTTTAGGGGTTTAAGTTCATAAGCCCATCCTTAGTATGATCATTATGGTTCCTTCGCAACTATGAAGCATTTCACCTTATTTTCTCTTCACCTCTTTTCTTACTTATTGATTCTCCTACACATGACTAGATCTTTGACACTTAGTTTTTGGTATTTCTTCTCCTTTTAGCTACATTTACATTCACCATATTTTTCCATCAAATCATCTTCAAATATTCCACCTTTCCTAAACAACCTATACTTCATCATGCCTAAACAACCCAAAATTCATCATGCCTAACCAACCTAGACTTAACCATGCCTAATCAAGCTATAATCTACTATGCCTAATCAACTTAGACTCAAGTATTCCTAATCAACCTACACTTTACCACACCTAATCAACCTAAACTCAATTATGCCTAACTTACCTTGCCCTTTTATTCATACCTAAAACCACCAATCTACTCATCTATCTCATCATTTTCTTCCCTTTCCTATGTGATAACTACATTGTCCGAGGCCCCTTTTTCGGGGCTATGCACGAAGCACTCCAAGGAATGTGTCCCTTGGAGGTTAGCTCAGCTAGTATTTCCCATAACCATTTCCACCCTTACACACACATCATAACCTAGTTAGTTTTCATCTACACAATAACTTGGAAATTAATGTATCACAAAACATACATCATTTCATCATACCTGAATCATCTATATTTCCATAATACCAATTACGTGGAAATTAAACCAAACCATACCTATAACACATAATTTCCATAAAAATAGTAACTTGGAAATTTTTGACGCAGCCATGCCTAACACAACCTAATTTCCATCACAACAACACTTAGACATTTCGACTCAATCATGCCTAAACCTTCTAAATTAATACCAACTCCACCATGCCTAAATATGTCTCAAACATGCCTACATCTAACTCAACCATGCTTAAACTTGCGTGGTTCCTATAGCCTATAAACAAAACCTACAACATGCATCGATTAAGATTCCATAATAATAATACAATGGAAATAGAATCTAACACATCATCTATCGATAAACATCATCAACTATATAAATTGAGTGTCTATTTAACAATGCATATATACACAGATATAAATAATAATATTATTTCAATAAATCTCATATACGAGCCGGCATCTTATGCACACAGCCGGTATATCTCGAAAAAAATTAAAAATACATATCAAAGATAGGAGGGGCCTACACCTCCATTGTTATCTCTAGTACCTTAAACTAGTCCTCATCTACACCCTCTCATCATCTCGTCCTTTCCCTCATCTGGGTTCGGCTTGTGAGAGCTAGTAAGCTCACCATGACCCTATTTGTGGGGTTGATGTCACCTTGTCTTGCGCGAACTATGAACTGGGACCATGTCCTCTCACTCATTGTCTGTTGGGATCTATACTTGACATATGATATCATCTAATACTAAATATCTATAAGTGGCCATAGATATCATCTGGGTGGTGTTATATCTCGACACCTACCTATAACCCCTGCTCGGTTCCGATGGTCTTTTCCCGCTACTTGTAAAATAAGACCCTATCTTATTCCTATAGTTGTCCCATAGGACCGTGCCCCACTACTACTACTGTGTTGGTGTCATGGTGGCTCACTAAACCTATAATGCAGCCAACTATGCATGTACATTTGCTAACTAGTCCCGCAAAGCAATAACATGTGCCCGTAGTGTGTCAACATGTGCCTACAATGTGGTAACCTATCCTCCATCACCTTCATGTGCCTATGTTAGTTAGGTCTACAACATCACTACCTGTTCTTATAACCCTACCACTTGTCCCTAAGGTGGTCACTGGGCCTAAAGCGAGTCAGATGTAGTTGTAAAGTGCTCACCTGACCCTGCAATTAATCTCTATACACTATCATGGTGGACGAGTTTGGCTACCCTTATCTAGGAGGTGTTGCATGTATCTATGATACCCACCACTGTCTATATGCAACAGTGTTACCAACATCATCTATCATCATATCTTCCAATATTCCTCCTTCCCTGCTAATCTTGTAAGATGAGGTGGAGATAAGGGCCTCTCCACATCCACTTTATGGTATTGAGGAAATGGTGAAGGCATGTCTTTCTATAGCCCAAATTGATATCAAAATCTATCTACTGCAATCATCTCATGCTCTGTAGGACACCTACCCTATATCCATCGGACTAACTCTAAGCCCACCAAATCCTTTGTCATGCCTCTATCAAGTGGAAAATCCATATAGGGTCACCATAAAATATCGACTACCGATACATCATCCAATAGTCTCTTGTAGTAGGTCACATCTCATGATGCCTCATCAACTTGTGGATGTGCCCCCACTAGCACCCATATCCTAAAGCCAACCATGTAAATCCAATCGTACAAGTCTTATCATAGTAGTCTCGTGGGTCAAAATCACTATGTGCTCATAGTCCCAACATTATAGTAGATAAGTGTAACAAATACCATATTTTCATAGCCTCGAATAGGCCCAAAACTCTCTATACAACTGCACTAAATACACCAACCCCACGTAAAAAAACCCGCTCCTCCATCTATAAAACCCCCATAAGTGCTGCTCGTAAATCTGTCACCCTCTAAATCTAGGAGTTCATAACATCCCACCACCATAATCATTAATACCGATAACTGGTCTCCCTGTGGATGGGCAACATACATGTCTCATAGGTGAGACTAACACTATGATATCTTAGGTCTTCCATCACCTCTTTGAATATAACCATTATGGGCTCAACTGACTCATCGACAAAATTTGATATAATGGCTCACCAAAGAATCGATAGCCACAATATCATATACACATCCTCCAATGTGATAGACATATCTCCGGCGGGTAGATGGAAGGTATTGGTCATTGCTTCCCATCCGTAGATTAGAGCGACCATAAAGTTGTGATCCCATACAATCCTCCTGTAGTGTCTCACTACATTGAGTTCCACATCTTGCATATACTCCCACTCATTCTCGGTGACGTTGGATCACATCTCGCACCAAGAAGGGTGGTACCATATCATGCATAGTCAATTGGTGATACACATGCATCCATACCAATCAATAGTGTGAAGTACTTACATATTTTACTCGTATCTTCACCTCTCCCTAGTTTCATCCAACACACAATGTTTTCTTACTTACCTATATATTTCCTACATATTCATCTAACCTATCATAAGATTTATCTAGCCTAAACATTCACCCATATTCTATTTCTTCATTTTCTTTCCTTCACTATACGACACAAAACTCACCTTTCCTCCATGTAGTTCTTATCTACCTTCAATTTAAACCTAGCTAAGTCTATATTTCTATACCCCTCATCTATCTACTTTTACCCCATTACCTAACTATTTATTCTACCATTTAATTTTACCCCATTTTTTCCCTCTACACCTAAGCCTTTTAAGACCTAGTCACTTTTTATAGTGACTGCACTTAGTCACCCCGACTAGTATCGGTCACCCATTTTACCCAACGAAGTAGAAAACCTACCGTCTTCAGTTTGTTGGGTGACCAGGCGTCGATCATGGGTTCATCCCCAAAGCCGAACCCCATGTCCAAAACTTTAAAAAAATGAAATAACAACCTAAAACCTACCCAAATCCCTCTAATTCCCACCCTCATTCATTTTCCCACCTATTTAGCCTACATTCCACCCTCCCCATACCCAAATTCATTCATTTTAACTAAATTTCACATTTAAATTTTCAAACCCCATTTCTTTATTTTTACCTCAAATTTTAATCAAAACCAATCAATGAGGGTTGAATCCCACCTCTACTTGATGTCATATCTTGAGTGGGATCTCTATCCTCTACACCGGTGGTCCTCCCATTCCTTCACCTACCTTAGCCATGCCATAATATACTCTCTCAAACTTTTCACCAATCAAATAACACCACTTGATCGTGTGGGTTCGTCAATCATAATCCAATCCCTCACTAGGTGATCGCCTACTCAAACCATGGAATTTGTTTTGTCATTTCTCTCCTCTAACAAATCTCTATTGTTTTTTCTTACCAAAAGTGGAAATTCACGAATGAATCCACAAAACATGGAGTTTTAGTTTTTCCCCTAATCCAATTTGACCAACACCGGTATTTTTCCCTAATTGACCAACTTTGGTTTCTCATGAACAGATTGGATTACCTTTGAATAGTATCTGTTATCCTTCTATAACTGATTATATCATTTATAATCACCTTTGGTTACCCAATTTTTTTTTAATGCTTCCTCCCTTACCCAAGCTCTTGTTGCAAAATTCTATCACCTTATTACCTAATACATGACCTTCCTTTTATTTTAGGGAAAATTTTGGCCTATACTATGACCTTACCCATGGCTTTACCTATGGCCTTACCTATTATCCCCGCCTACTCCTACCCATTTGACACTTGAACTCATTTACTCGTTTATCGGTGATGATGCTACTCATGTTGTTTAGCCTATTGACCTTGGCTTGGCTAATGTCATGACGTTTATCTTGAACAAATCTTTTGGTGCTCTAGAACATACCTATTTCCGTTCCTACACCTTTCCTAGTTGTGATTCAAGACCGTATCCTATACGGTGGATAACTGAACCATATTAACTATTTTTGGATAAAATTATCGACATTTGACAATGTAGAGTTCGTGTGCTCTTCAACCTATTACCTTTTCACATTTTATACATGTGCATACAATCAAGAGCCACTACTTATTAACCAAACCGATATCACCATTGCCTAGACCCACCTACCCCTCAATTTTTTTCACTTCTAACTTTATAAAACCACCCACTTACTCAGTCTAACATTTCCTCGGTTCTGGTTTGAGGGGATCACCTCCACCCATACTTGGGGTAACCTAACTTTCACTCATACTTGGAACACCTACCTCCTATTTTTTTAGAGTCACTTATCAATGCAAACTATGCGAGAAAAAGGGGTAAATGTAGACACCAAAATTGGGTCACAATCCCTTTTCTCCCCTTCCCCACATTGATATTAATTTAATCACCTTTAAATAAATTAATATTCATCCTCACATTATTAATTAATTTAATTACTTTAATTAAGATTATTTACACCTCACCTAGCCACCTAACCTAACATCTATTCCTTTCCTATTAATTAACTAAGACTAACTCCCTATTTATCTCAACCAACTGGGACTTATTCTAGCCCTAATATTAATTCCCTATATCTCCTCCAACAACACTCCTACTTATCTATGCATCATTTTCCCTTAATACCTAGAAGGAGGTTTCAAATCACTCCAAAATAGCAAATATCGGGCTATTTTTGGAAACTTGGACTTATTCTCCTTAACCGACATCAGTTATCCCTTAGCTGGTATAGGTCACCTAACCATTTTCGGTTTGGTTAAATAAGAGTTTCTAACTCTATTTTTAGGTTTTGAATTTTACTTCTTTGGACTTACGCTTCTTGCATTTAAATGTGAAAGCATTCTAATGACCTTATAACCTTCCATACCCCATCAAAGTGTTCATATGTCATTTGGTTCACCCATATATTCCTCCAAGAGTTCCAGAGTATACACGGGAAGCATCATGCCACCTTGCTTTATCGTATTCACTCGAATCACAACCTCTCAGTAACCCCTACTACCAATCACCTCAAAGTTACATTAAATAAGTAAGTTTTGTCTCTCCTTTTTCATTCTAATAGCTTAATACCTTTTATTAAGTTATCTTCCATCCACTCTCTTTCCACCTTACAAAGATTGCTACACCATTAACCTATTGCTTGTATTAGGATATGAGTAGTTGACTTGTGGTTTACCATATCATTTTATTATATCATTTATACTTTCTCATGCTTAATAGGTTGACCTTGGTGATGGCCATAGGATATGAATAGTATATATAGGGGATTATAGGTAGTATTTCATTATCATTTGAGAATTTGAGTCTTATTATATGGTTTGGAGGTTGCACCCTCGAAGTGGCAAATCTATTCTAATTGCATATTGAGATAATTATTCTAAAATATTGTGTTATTTGGTGTTCTATTGTTGCTCTTAATCTAAATTATACAAGTAATTTCATTACAAGTGGTATTAGAGCTGCGATATGGGCCAAAATTAGGTAAAAACCCCATTTTTTGTTTCCACCACATATTACGAACTAGAGAAAATTAGTGGGAGATATTTTTACTAGAGTTGTGAAACATTTCAAACTTTTTTGATTTATTTTGCAAAATTTATTACAAATTTAGGGTTTTTCAGAAAATCACTCCCTAGGATGAAAATTGTGGAAAATTTTCAAGTTCTTTACATTTTCGGAAAGCTCTCAAAACAATAGTATTAGTATCTTCTATGTGGTTTTTAATGTTTGGCCAAAATTGTATCGAAACCCTAAACCCTAAGGTTTGACATCATGGAGGGGCCTTCCACAAGAGAAAAAAGAATCCAGGTTACTCTGGGTAAAACCTCGATAAAGATGGGGTAGTGATTGAAGAGATGGAGTCGAAGGGGTAAATACAAATTCCTCAAAGACTAGGGTTTACCTCGGTTGATCGTAAGGCGAGACAACTTGAGTATGAGCTATGAAATGTACAATCTGAGATTTCCTCTAAAGGAGACATAGCCCAAATCAATCATCGGTTGGAAGATATCATGCAACATGTAAAGGGTAACCAATATGGCCCAAATCTAGCCCATATCAACCAAGGAGGACATTCGGTTCAAAATCATGGACAAACTAACCATATTGTATCACTTTTTGAGTCCAATAAGAATCAAACTTATTCAAAAACATGGAATAAGATGCCAAAAGTGGATATGTGAAAATTTTATGGTAAGGATCCCCTTAATTGGATAAATCAAATGGATAACTTCTTTGAGTTACATCAAATACCATCAGAAAAAGGTGACATTGGTATCCCTATATCTTGAACCCGATCAATTTGTTTGGTATCGATGGTTTTGTTCTTAGAGGTAGAAGAATGGTCTAGGTGTCACTTGGATAGTTTTTACCAAGGAGTTGCAATTACACTATAGTTCTAGTGTTTAAGAGAACTACTTTAGTCAATTAGAAAATTTACGGTAAATAGGATCACCAAAGACTATGTGCATCAATTCCAAAACCTATCCTTAAGGGTGGAGAATATTCCAGAAGAGAATTTGAATGACTGTTTCTTGGGGGTCTTAAGGACCACATCGAGCATGAGGTACGTATGTTTAATCCACTCAAGCTTTCTGATTCTATTATCATGGCATGTCGTGCAGAGGTAAAAGTTCTTTGTAGTAGGAGGCCACCTTTCATTAACACCAAAGACCGTAGTATCTCTTCGCCTTCATTTACTAGGCCAATTAGTGACTCCCCAAAAAATGGAAGAAAAGAGAGAAAAATGATTATGTTTTAACTATGATAGAAAATATGGACCGGGACATAAATGTGATGAGAAGAAGTTTTTCTATATTGACGGAGGTAATGAGGATGATTAGGAAGCTGAAATTATAGGAGAGGCTGAGGAATCAATAGAATATGAAGTAGAGGATCACCAACCTACAATTTCTTATCATTTCATTGTCAGGTATTAGTACTCCTCAAACACTCAAGGTTATTGGATATCTCAAAAATAGAAGGTGACAGTGTTGATTGACTTAGGGAGTACGAGATAACTTCATAAATAGTAAGTTAGCTACTCGCCTCAATTGTTTTATTTACCCAGCTCTAGAAATGTAAGTTATAATTGCGGATGGTAGGACAGTCAAGTGCACAAGAAATTTCCATAGTATCAATCTTTTCATGGGAGACTACATGTTATACTCACCTATCTATTCTATTTCTATGGGAGGGGTAGATATTGTTTGGGTGTCCAATGGCTCACAACCCTAGGTACTATAGAGATGAATTTCCAAGAATTGTTCATGTGATTTCGTTCGGATGGAAGGACGATACAATTTAATGGGATGGTAGCTAAGTCTCCACAGATTATTAGCTCTCATCAGATGCAGAAGGTTCTTAGAAAAGGAGTGGATGGATTTATAGCAAAGCTATTTTCCATAGAAGTAAAAAATATAGAGTCTTTAATGCCACCCGATCTTTAGAAGATTTTGGATGCTCACTCATCTATTTTTGATGCAATTCCAAAGGGACTACCACTAGTTAGGGATCATGATCATGCCATTCAGTTGATTCTAGGGAGCTAAACACCTAACATCAGACCATACATATACCCATATTCCTATAAAAGTGAGATCGAGAAAATGGTGGAGGAAATGTTGAAGGCAGGTATCATCAAGCATAGCCAGAGTGCATATTCTTCACCAGTGGTCATGGTACGTAAGAAGGATGAAACATGGAGGATGTGTCCATATTACCGAGAACTCAACAAGTACACCATCAAAGATAAGTTTCCTATTCCAATAATTAATGATTCACTTGATGAATTACATGGTGTTGTTTATTTCACAAAATTAGATCTTCGTTCGGGGTACCATCAAATTAGGACAAAAGAGGAAGATATTCATAAAATGGATTTCGGGACTCATGAGGGCCATTATGAGTGTTTAGTAATGCCTTTTGGTCTTACAAATGTGCCCTCAACCTTTAAAGCTTGATGAACACTATTTTTCAGCCGTTTTTAAGGAAATTTGTATTAGTTTTCTTTTATGACATATTGATTTACAGGAATACATGGGAAGAACACTTACAACATGTAAATAAAGTGTTGGAAGTTTTGGAGAAACATACTATGTATGCAAAGCCATCCAAATGTTCTTTTGGTTTACAAGAGGTAGAGTACTTGGGTCATATTGTATCCCATGAAGGAGTTAAAGTTGATCCTCGAAGATCAAAGCTATGGTGGAATGGCCAAGGCTAAAAATCTGAAAAATCTTCGTGGGTTCCTAGGACTAATAGGGTACTACAAAATATTTATGTAGGGATATGGTAGAATAGAAACCCCACTCACTGCATTGCTAAAGAAGGATGCCTTCCATTGGACAGACATAGCCACTAAATCCTTTGAGTAGCTGAAGGAAGCCATGTGCAGCACCCCAGTTTTGGCTACTCCCAACTTCTCAAAAACCTTCATTATTGAATGTGACACTTCAGGATCAGGATTGGGAGAAGTTCTAATGCAGGAAGGAAGACCAATTACATTTGAGAGTCACCAATTCAAAGGAAAATATCTGCTCAAACTTTTCTATGAGAAAGAAATGATGGCTATTCTTCATGCGGTCAAGCAATGGAGGCCCTATCTCATGGGTAGACACTTCAAGGTAAAAACTAATCATGATAGTCTCAAATAATTTTTGGAGAAAAGGTTATCATCTGAGGAACAACAAAAGTGGGTAACAAAATGTTGGGTTATGATTTTGAAATCATATACAAAAAGGGTAAAGAAAATGTAGTAGTTGATGTGTTGTCTAGAAGGGATACATCCACAGATGCCTTACTATGTGGAATGTCCATGTTGATGGCTGATTGGGTGGATGAAGCAAGATTGGAATGGAATCAAGATAGGGATACAAAATCTCTAATATAGAATATCAAGTAAGGATCTATGACATCTAACAAATTTTAGTTGAAAGGTAATGCCCTATGGTACAAGGACGGAGTTATACATGAGTAAAGATTCGAAGTTGAAGCATAAGATTCTTTCAGAGCTACATGCCTCACCTATTGGAGGACACTCTTGGTTTTGAAGACATATCTTAGAATAAAAAGAGAATTCTTTTGGGAATAAATCAAGGGGATGTACAAAATTTTGTACCCGAGTGTTTAGTGTAACAACAAAAAAAGGGGAAACAATTAAGACACAGTGTCTATTGCAACCCTTACCAATTCTTAGCCAGAGATGGGAGGAGGTCTCCATGGATTTCATCAACGGATTGCCTTGTTTAGAGGGCAAGAATTTTATTTTTGTGGTTGTGGATAGGCTCAAAAATATGCCCATTTTTGTGCCCTATCACATCCATTTATAGCCGATCTGATCACAACTATTTTTGGAGATAATTCAAAGGCTACACGGAACCCCAAAGATAATTGTAAGTGATTGTGATCCTATTTTCACAAGTAATTTTTGGATGGAATTATTTTCATGTTTGGGTACTCAGCTAGCTCACAGTTCATCTTATCATCCTCAAACTGATGGGTAAACAAAAGTGGTCAACAAATTCTTAGAGGGGTATTTATGTTGTTTTGTATCAGATAAGCAAGAAAGGTGGATTAAATGGCTACCACTGGCAGAATGGTGGTATAACACATCTTTTCATACCTCTTCTCAAATGACCCCATTTTTAGCATTATATGGTTACCATCCACCTTCTATCACTTCCTCCTTAAGGGTGCAAACTAAGGTCAAAGATTTTGAGGAACACATTCAACATCAACAATAGGTTTTGGCTAGTTTGAAGGAGAATTCAGCATTAGCACAAAACAAGATGAAACAACAAGTAGATCAACACCGTAGTGAAAGACATTTTATAATTGGTGAATGGGTTTTTATACATCTCCAGCCTTACAAATAGATGTCCCTAAAGCAATAGAAAAAGGAAAACAAAATTGCTCCTAAATATTATGGCCCTTATCAGGTTCTATAGAAAATTGATAGTGTTGCTTATAAACTAGATTTGTCTCCATCTTCACACATACACCCAGTATTCCATGTTTCATGCTTGAAGAATTTTATTGGACATAAATTTGAGGCCAAGACAGAGTTACGTAAATTAACGAAGAAGGAAGAATCATTTTCGAGAGCGGAGAAGATTCTACAAACACGTACTAAGAGGCTGGGAACCAGAGACATTAAGGAATATCTTATCAAGTGGAAGAATGTAAGCATAGAAGACGCCACCTGGGAGGATGAAGGTTTTCTGCAGCAACATCTAGGATTATTCAACATTGGGGACCACATTGGTTTGAAGGGGAAGGGCATGCTACGCCCTTAACCTATTACTTGTATTAGGATATGAGTAGCCGACTTGTGGCTTACCATATCATTTATACTTTCTCATTCTTAATAGGTCAGCTTTGGTGATGGCCATAACATATAAATAGTATATATAGGGGATTATAGGTAGTATTTCATTAGAATTTGAGCATTTGAGTCTTATTATATGGTTTGGAGGTTGCCCCCTCGAAGTGGCGAATCTATTCTAATTGAATATTGAGATCATTATTCTAAAATATTGTGTTATTTGGTGTTCTATTGTTGCTCTTAATATGAATTATACAAGTAATTTCATTGTAAGGATATACTCTCAGATCCTCTGGTCAAACTTCTACTCATTTTACCCTCCATCGCTCACCTAAACCCCTATATCAGCATCTCTGAGCTTTGATTAAAATACCACAAACCTATCTCAGTCCCCATTATCCTTTGTGTAATCACAGAGAGCACCCAAACCTTAGCTTTTAACATTTCTACTATATTTCCCCTACTAAAACCAGTCGCCTAACCGATGTCAGTCACTACCCTATACCAACATCGATCATCTAGCTGACATCATTCTCCGTGACAGATAATATTTCTAAAAACAACGGGTTTATATCTCTTTCCAAACTATCCAGAATCTAATTCTACCTTACCCAAACCTCTACTGTAACAACCTCTTTCACACATGTAGACCCTCACCCACCTATTACCTCTCTCAGATTTAGTCATATTTTCATTTATTAGACTATATTTGAAATATTGTGCTTGTGTAGGATACCTAAACTACATAATTATAGTAGGCCTATTTATTTCATGTTCTTAGCAAGCAACGTGGACTGAAAGCCTTCTAGGAAGTATCCCACTTCCCAGATCTAGATCTCACTAGACAATCCACCAATTGTTACTTTTAACATTGCTTCATGGTATTTTTTTTAATTTCAAGTAATCTCTCCTAGCCAAAGGAAGCTCACACAGAATCATCTTGGATCAAATTCTACAACACGTGAAACACCTTCTACCATCTACATAAAATAGGTATACCTCCTAAGATTTTTCCGTACTTATCTATTTTATCACATTACTTTGAGGTGAAACAAAAGTTAATGTAGAAAATATGACCAACTAATGTCACTTATTTAGGTGGACATATACATAAGAGAGTGATGACAAGCTTAGAACCAAAGATTGGATTCTTGATTTTTGTACAAATTATCAAAGAAATTAGATCCTACAAAATTAGTTAGACCTTCTTCCTCAATGAAATAAGACTTGGGTTTAGAAATGAAATCCTCAACAAAGAAGTCTAACACTTCTTCTTGAGTATCATAGATATGTGCAAGTGTGGTGTCGGTGTCAGGGATGTTGATATAACTATTGGTGTCGAACTTTGATGTAGTGTGGTAGTCCTCCGGTATGTCTAAACTAGATTCATAGTTATGTTCATATTGTGCAAGGTATTCTTGGAGCCTTTGAGATTTGTAATACGTGTCCCAAAATGCCTTAGGTATTTCTCGGATACACTGACTTGATGAAAAAATGGATTTTAGATGATCAAAAGGTGTAACCTAAATTACAAAACGCTCTAGGTCATGAATGAATCTCATACTTATCGATACAAAGGATAACATATAACAAGAAAAGATCTAATGTCAGCAACATGGTAATTACTACCACCTAAAGCCATCTAAAATCACCATGCTAGGAAACATGTTAGAAAATGATAGAAAACCAACAAGAAAGGTTAGGAAGATTATGAGAAATAGGTAATAAAAGAAATATTAAATAGGAATCAATGGAAATCAAGAAAATCCCTAGCAATTCCTATTAATTTTAACAACCTACAAAAAAGGGGACAAAAAATTAATTAAGCTATGATATAAAGTAATTTTCAGAGCATATATGGTATGATAATTAAAATACAATCAATATTACCTGTTATTATTTACCAAAATAGACAAAAAAATATGATTACCTTGTGTGAGTGATCGATTTGGTTGAGATGAACATGAATGATTTGACGATGAAAACAGATATATGATGATCAAAACAACAAATTTGGAGTAGTGTAAGGATGATGGATCCTTGTTGTTGATGAATAATTCCTACAATTCCTAAAAAGAGAAATATTTACCCGTAACACATGAAAATTATCCCCCATAAAAGAGTTATAGAAACAAGTTTATATAGATCACTAGCAATTGAGAAATTACAGGTTATTTCGAGAAATCTTAGTTAGGTGTCCAAAACGAGTGATTTTCCTTCTATTTCGAACTGGATTTTGGAGGATTTCAAAGTGTTTAGGATAAGATATGGGATATTTTCGAGCTAAAATAAATTATTTAGGATGAGGGTAATGGAGTTTTTAGAAAATTGTTTTAGTTATGGCTAGTTAAGTGTGGATAAGTGGTTAGGGATATGTTAGGGGTGGTCTAGTGATATTTTTGGAAGGTTTAGTAAACTAGTTAATTAATTGCAACTAGTGAAGGTCTCTAACTTAGCATGGTGAGGTATGAGGTTTAGGTGTCCGGTTTTGTATCTATTTTATTTTATACTAATTAATTAATTAATTATACTTAGGGATTTGGTGGTGTGTTCATTAAATTAATCTAATTAAAAGGGATCAATCGGTGTTTTAACATTGCAGAGTATCATAAAAGAGTAAATTTTTTAATTATAAATGAGTTTGAGACATATAGTGTAGAATTTTAGTGTCTACATTAAGCTTAGGGGGAATATTATAGGTGTTAAATGTAAGAGGGATTACGGTGATCAATTTTTTTCAAGAAAAAAGATAACATATTTCCAGGGGAGAGTATTAAGGTATGAGTGTGCTCTGTCATGTTTTTCCTTACGGGATAATAAGTTTGTTTTGTTTATGATAATTTTTCATAGATGTCAAAGGGGGAGAGTTTGTTTTAGAAACTAGAATTCATGGTCTTGCATATCTAAATTTGTTAGTGTATTAGTTTTCCTTCAAAGTTTTTATTGTTACCATCAATGACAAAGGGGAGATTGTTGAACCATGTTTCATTGGTTGGTGTTGTCATTGATTTCACATGGAATTGATGAAAAGGAGTAAAATGGCATACATTCATGTGTCTATCAGTGGTGCTCAGTGATTCAAGTTGATTCTTGGAGTCTTCAGGATGGTGTCACGATGAACTCGAGTGCTACAGAACAAATAATGAGGTGATTGACCACTAAGGGTAGAATTCATGTTAGTATGCTTAGATCAAAGTTTATACGGGTTAGATATGTTGATTTTGGCATGAGAAATATTTCTAATGGTGAGTTTTAGATCATTTAGTGGAAGTATCGGGTTGAAACTAGATCATTTAGGCTTGTTTCTAGACCCGATGAGGTGTGAAATGTTATTACAGGTTATGAAAATATCATGTGAGAATGGGAGGATCCCATGGATAGTTTCTATGGAATAAATGATAAATAAAAAGGTTTACTTTAGCTCTTAGAGGAAAAATTCAAAACTTCTCTAAAGTTGGCTCGAGGACTTGCATTGTAAGCTGATGTAAGTGAGATAGGTTTAAATAAAAAGGAAATTTATGAAAAATAAACTCATGGATCATGTAGAGGGGTGAGTTTTGATACTTCATGTCAAATTTCATCAAATTTTGAAGAGGTATGTGAAATTTATGCAAGTTTTTCTAAAACTGGTTCATTAAGAAATGTAAATTGAGCCCTCAATCTTATTAGCACCCAAGAAAAAATATGAAGGATTCTTCCGATAAAACATGGAAGCAACTTCAATTTTCAAATTTCATTCAAAACTGAGTGATAAATCAATTTTTAAAGGTTCTCAGGTTAGCACAGTACCCAAAACCTTGGTCCTAGGGTTCGAAAGAGAAAAATCTTCTGAGCAGAAAACATAACCTGTGAAAATTGCTAATTTTTTTTAGGAAACCTCTATAGGAAGAACATGAAGGCTTTACAAAATCAATTAGATAATTTCATCTCAAAATAAGGTAGAATTTAACAAAAGTTTTTTAAAGCAATCGCTCCACGGTAGAAACTTGTGGTTTTCATTAATTTAAGTTTACATTTTTCCATTAGAGAGATATTTCTACATGCTTTTAACTCAAATGAGGTTAATTGATGTTGGAAAATCTTATAAACTATGTGAATGAGCCTTCTTTTATGTCACAATGAAAAAATTAACTATAGTCTTTCGAGTACCTCATACAATGAATGCAAAATTTGTAATTGATGATTTAAATGAAAATCAATTGTCTAAGAATGGACTAGACCTTCTTTAAAAGTGATTAATAGCTCAGAAATGTCAAGAAGATGGAAATTCAATTGTAAATGATTTCTTTGTATAGCTTATGTTTTGATTATTCTTAGGATTTGATGGAAGATGTAAGGTGTGTGTTTTTTTGAAGTATAGAGAATATAATGATACAAAAATAATAATTGCAGGTGTAGAAATAAATATGATAGTAAAACATGAAATGCATGGATGTATGTGAAAGAAATATTTTGTGCTAAGTTGAATAGGGTATAGTGCAAGGTGAAACAATGTTATATATATGCATATTTTGACTAAGATAGGTATTTAAGATTTTTAAAATAGGATCTAAAGATTTTAAATCATACATGAATGTTTTAGGTACTGAATTATGAAGAAAGAACATGAAATAGAGCTTGTAAGACAACAAGAAGAAGTGAGTGTTTCAAAAGAATAGATTTCGTGTGAAAGTAGAGATTTGAATTTTTTATGAATTTTTTAATTAAGAAAGTCATTTAGAAAATTTAGGGTCACAATTAGGTGCTTGTGAAACCAAGTTGAAGAGTGATCAAATTTTGTATACACACTAAATTGTAGCTCAATATAATTAGAGAGTTGTAGCTTTACGGGAGAGCCGTACATTTCCTATGATCAAGTTGTAGCTAGATGTGAAGTTTTAACTTCATCACTTGAGTTTTACATCAACACATTTATAACCATTGGGCATATAGGTATTTATTTTAGTTATATTTTTCCCAATTTGGGTTTCCGCTTAAAAATATTGTCTCTTTCTCTTGTGTGTGATTTTTATTTCAGTTTATGTGCGTTATTGTTCAATTTAGAAATTTGATTGAAGGTTGAATTGAACATTGATTTAGCACCCTCTTAGTGTTCAAAACCCTGATCACAAGATCAAGTAGAGCTTATATGTACATTTAGTCATGAGGAGAAAAATTTGGTGATCCATCCCTACACCTATCTTTCCTATGTGACTTTAATGAAGAATGTGAGATGAACGATCAAGATAGAAGAAGGTACAAAGAAGGAGGCAATTCTAAGGATTTAGAGGAGTTGAGAATATTCTATGAAGGAAAGATAAATATTCACATAGCATGTAACAAAAAAGTGTTTACTCAAAGTGAAGGAAGTGTCAAGAGTCACATGAACCATTACAAGATAAGTGTTTACGTGGTGAAGGAAAGGTCAAGAGTCACATGAACCATTACAATCCCATTTCAGAGGTTTGAATGGAATATCATAAGTTATGACTAGGTTTAAAAGATTTGAAAAGATTCCTTCACATATTTGTGTCCTAAAAAGAATCTTCCAAAATACTATGATTTAAAAAGCAAAAACTAAAACTTGTGACAAGTACTTAAATATAAAGTTGAGGCAATTTAGTAGACAAACTAATTACCTTTTGTATGAATAGTCAAAGGAGTAAGATGAAGAGACTGCGAATATGAATATGAATAATAATTTTTATGAGTATGATGGTTTCTTATAAAGATGATTTTTGGATCTCATTGTGGATAGCTTTAGAGACTACAGTGATGATGTAATTTTTTTAAGATAGGTGTAATATGAATTAAATAGCTAAAATAGTGATCACGCTATGTTGGTGTAAGAAACCAGGTGAATAAGGTGATCAAAATTTATTTCATGATTCAAGTATGAGTTTTTACTCAGTAATTTTGGAGTGTGTTTACTTGCAAGTAGGTTATTCAAAACTATAGTTTATGCTTGAGGGTGAGTGGGTGCTCACGATATGGTGAAATCATTGTAACTTTATAGGACAATGTTTCAAGCTAGTTCTCTTTTTTAAGTGGGAGCTTTTCCCTTGATGGGTTTCCCAAATTAAATCTTGTCTCCTCACATGTTCATGTGTGTTTGTTTCTCTTTCCTTTTCATGGTTTAATTTTCATACCTTTCATGATCAATATAATTAAGTCTGGTTGATTGAATCATTATAAATTGCTTCAAAAGTTCTTGAAAAGCACTAATTCACCCCCCTCTCAGTGCCTAGAATTTTTAACACTCGGATGGTTTTGATTTAGAAGAAGTGGATGAGGGTAGAAGAGGGTTCTTGCTCTTATAAATATTTATAGAATCCTTGGATTTTGATTTAGATGTGGAGAGAAATGTATATTTTTATTAAGAGTTTTTATGAAGGGGAGGATAATTTGGATGTGGATTTAAAAGAAATATTCAAAGTGGTTCAGATGTAGGTTTGAGTTAGGTAGGTGAGGGTTTGGATAAAAGAGCTATAGGTGATTTGGATGAAGAAAGGACATGATTTAGATGGAGAAATGGATGATTTGGATGTAGGTTTGGAGGGATGGGTGGTTGATTTTGATTTTGATTGATCGATGAGAGATTCTTTGGATGAAGGTCATGGTCCTAAAAGTGACAAAGGATACCCAAAATGGATGTTTTGATGCTAGATGGTCGGGATTGATGAGGATTCAAAGCTTTAAGCTCTAGTTTATTATGTGGATGGGTGATTGATTTTCGGATAGGTATGCCAATATTGTTACATTTACATTGTGGGATTTTACTCTTTATGGGAATGATGATAATTTTTAATGAGGGGTGTTTTGAGGGGTTGATGTAGATGTAGTGGATAGTATGACATATTTCAAGATTAGGGGTAAGGTTTGATGAAGATTTGTTTTTGAATGAATTGGATTTAGGTGTAGAGGATAAGGATTGAATATGGAAAATACTGAAATGAGTGTATATGGAAGGTTTAGAGATGGGAGAGGGCATATATTTAGATGTAAATATGGGTGAAGGTGCTGATGGGATTTTCAATATAGGGGTAGATGTGATAAGTGTGGTGAAAGGTTTAGAAAAAGAGGTAGGTGAAGAGGCTTATGTTAAAGTGGGTATATGCAAGAGAGAATGAGGTATAATGAATACGAGGGAACCAAGTATAAATGTGCTAGATATAGGAATACTAGATGTAGATATAGTAGGCATAGGATTAAGAGATATAGTAGATGTGGATGTGAAAAATGTAGATGAGATAGATGTGGTGGATGAGGGTGATAATATAGAGACGTGACTTATGGTATTTATTATATGAGTGTTAGGTGTTTGAGATGTAGGAGAGGTTTGATTACTTAGAGAGAGATTGGAGAAAGGCTACTTGAAGAAGTCAAGTGATTAGTTGGGAGGGGCATTAGGATTATTCACTTGGAGGTCCTCTTGGTAGATGATTCGGTGAGAAAGGTCCTTTAAGATATGACATTTCTCAATTTCATGCACGAAGACTCAATGATTTTTACACTCAAATTCCTCATGATAACAAGTAGGTTTAGGTCTTGATTCATCGACGTGTCGAATTGGAGGAATTTTGATGAGATTGGAAGCCATAAGATTATTAAAGATGGAACTATAGGACTCCCCAAGGGGAGTATAGGTTTGGGTAGTTTTAGGAACTCTTTGTGAAGTCTCAACATGGGAGGTAGATGCAATTTTTTTTCAAACAAAAATAACACTTGCAACAATATTTGATTTTTCATGATGAGAAGATGATGATATGGTGAAATCCATTTTAGGTTTTTTGGATCTAATTTTAACATGGCCTTACTTAAGGGAGTAAAGTTATAATTTATGAGCCATGGTGAAAGATTCTTCAAATATTTGAAAGGATTGTATATGAAGGGTGGAAGAAATGTGCTTAGTGAAATATTTAGAAAATATCACGATGAGCTATGTCTAAGGAAGAAATAAATATATCTAGTTGATCATGCTACAAAATCTTGTGATAAAATATATGATGGATTTGTATTCAAACTTTTTAATGGTGTATAAACTAGTGATAGTTATTTTATGAGCAATGTTGATGGAGAAATGTTCTCGAGAAGATTTGGGCAAGTTGTGTGAATGAAAAGATGGATATATGGGGGATTCCATTATACTAGTCCAACGTAGAGCCATATAAAGATATAGGGAAGGTTATAAACATAGGGTCTTGATTATGGGATATTAAGTAACATACATGTCTAAAAGCATGTAGGTGTTGCTGAGGGTCCTCCTTATTATCAAATTTAGATAGCTTGGGGATTTCCCAGTAGGGGGATAAGGTTTAACAAGGAAAAAATGATGGATCAGATCCTTGTAGATCTTATCATACTTAAATGAGCTCATGAGACCCAGAGTATCTACTTCTAAGTTATCCAATCTACTCAATAATACTTATATTGGGTCATTATAAGTATGTGGATAATAGGTAAACAAATGGGGATTCTAGATGTAAGAATTGGATGTGTTATATTTATCTTGCTTAGAAAAGGTAGGATCTAAGGAGGTGGTTGATAAGGGGGAAGGTAAGTGATGGGTTGAGAGATACACTACTAAAGAGGAATGTAGTAAGGTGATTAGATGGAGGGATTTGTTGATGCATGATACAATTGTTGGATTTAGGATGGGTATGATAAGGATGCTTTGAGGTATGGATAGGTTGATGATGAAATATATCATAAAAAGTAGTATGAGGAGGTGGTTGATATGTTTGAGTAGATTCTCAAGGAAATGGCTATGAAGAAATGATATTAGCATGGATTTGGGATGTATAAATGGGGACTAAGTTATTAATAGGGTTCTTGGATGAGGGAGGAAGAAATGTGGATTATGGAAGAAATTGAGCAAGGACATCAAGTGACAATAGTGGATTAAGATATGATGGGCATAGAGGACAAGGGGAAAATATTGATATGAGGAAAACAAAATGGGATGGGGACCATCAACTAAGTAGATTGATGAGTGGAATATTCAAGGGAGCCATGCTCACAATGGTCCATGGCCAATTAATTCATGGATCAATGAAAGAAGATGGAAAGATGAGAGGTGAGAACCTAAGTGGACTTAGGATGGGAATGATAGGAATAGATCTCGTTGAAGATAAATTCTAACAATGGGAAGGTGGATGGATTTACGGATGAGGTAATCATGGGGGTGAAAATATTAGTGTATAATAGTTCATGGAATTGCGATAAAAACGGGCCCGAGGGCCTCTACGGAAGTGGTAAATGGGGAGTAGCTGGTCTAGAAAGGATCAAATGGTGATAGAGGAAGGGGTTAGTTTCAACATGATAATGGGTGTGAACCATGGGTGGCTCACTAGAAATGGTGATAGACGTGATGGGTTGGGTAGCCATTGAGGAAGATACGATAGAAATGGTTGATGTATGTAGAGGAAAAATAGTAGAGATGGGAATGTTAGATGAAGAGGGTTTTTCCATTTTACTAATATGTGAACAGTAATAACAAGCATGAAATAAACAACCAAAAGACTTTTTTAGATTAATACTAAGACAAAACAGTCATGCAATTTTTTTAATCTTTATTATTAGAAGAAGTGTGAAAAAAAAAATAAAAAGGATCAGAGGGAACCTAGGAAATGGCTGATCTAAGGATGGTTTTAGGACATTTTGGATGGATTCCTTGATATACCCAAAGGTAAATGAGGCCTGATTCTATGATGACTACAAATAAATGGCCTAATATAGGGGCACACCCCTAGAATTCATGCACCTTAGTGATAAGAGTGGTGGGTGCTTAGACATTATAACAACAGCCAAAAAGATTGTAATGTAGCGAGAACAACACAGAGGATTTCCTATTGGGTGATGAAATCCCAATAGTTCCACCTAGTAGATGATGTCTCAGATGTGTAAGTTAATGTGTGAGTTTAGATGTGTGTGAAATAAGTGGATGCAAAGGATTAACCCCTAGTTATACTATGTGAGAAAGCAAAGAATGAATGTGTTACTTATAGGATCAAAAATGAAATATTTAGATTCGATGAAAAAAATAGACAAGAGATGTAAAGAAAATGAAAATATAGGGAACAAAATAAGGAATACTTGGATAAAAGTATTAATTATTTTATTAGTTATTTTAAATCATGAGAATCAACGATCCATGTAATCCAATCCACAAAGCGCATGAACAATAAATTTATACCTGAAGATTAGTGGAAGAAGAAAGATAAAAAGGAAAATGAAGATAATGAAAACTAAAGAAAAGCCTCATTAAAGAAGGTTTGAATCCCACCAAGCATGTCAGAATTTTCAACAATATTTCCTTTCTTCTGGCCTTAGATTAGTGAAAACCAAATGTGACATCAAGAAATCTCAAAAATATGGGAGAGTTTAAGTGACCTCTTGATGTGGATAATGATGAATATGGTACATGCACACATGAAGACTTCCTCTCTCGCTATGAGCCTCGATGACATACCAAATACAAAGAACTAAAACATAAAAAATATTATTAATAAATATGGAGGATTTCCCAACAAAGTCACTCTTAAGAAGTGAGAACTTCCTAGAAGTGATGTCAACCCTCATAATAAAAAGATATAGATAATCGATAATCTATGGAAGGATTTAAATTATAAATGGAAACATAAATATAATATACTAAGATTCTAAAATGATATTTTAATGATGGAAATATACTAAAATTAAACCAAAAATTTTAGAGTCGATGGCATACTAGATTTGGTTGGTATAATTCACGGCGACCGTGTAGAGATGACCAAAAGCATGCAAGAATTGAGATGAAGGATTATGTTGAGATGCTCAAATGTATTTTCAGATGAAGAGGAGATAAGAGGATATGGTAGATAGTAAATTTGATAGGGGTTATAATTTGTTTTACGATGACCTAAGGTAAACTAGCACAATCAACGATGAACTGTGCAAGGTTGAACAAGAGATGTAGAAAAAGGGACCGAGTGTTGATCTTGAGATGTGGATTGTGAGTTCAAAGTTGATGATGGAATGGATTTGGATATAAAATATGGATTATTTGATAGAGATAGGGATGAGGTGATGGCTATCAAGATGAGTCAATAGAAATCAAGGTAGGGTATGGGAACTCAATAAAAAAATATAGGATAGAAATTTACATTTTGAGGATGATCAAAAATGGTTGAAAGTCTAGACAGAGCTCCAAGAAGACCTATAAACCTGCAAAAACACAAATATAGATGGATGAACAAGATCTCCAAGTAATCTTCATAATGCTCCAAAATTCAAATATGACATAAAAGGAGGTGGAAATGTAATACAACCGATAAAAAATCTCAAGGGATGATACAAGAAGTATAAATCACAAAGAATACTAAAAATCTCAAAGTTTTCATCCCAAAGAAAGGAGGAGTGAATGTAGTTAAGTATGATTGACAAGTGACATAGTTCGGTTTCCTACGAATGTATCGACAGAGTGGAGTTATGGATAATATGCGATTTCGATGAAAAGGGGGAAAATAGGTTTAAGGGTTACATTTAATTAGTTTAGGGTGTGTTAGAGAGTCATGGAGGGTGGAATGATGAGGCCGTTAAAAGAGGTAGTGAGGAATCTTAGGGAGGATTAAATGAGGCCTAATGATGAGATGTAGTGGTGATCCAAGGGGAGGTAGTAAATGAAGGGTGATTAAGGGAAATTAAGTAAGTTTAGAGGATATGGAGAATAATATGGAATTAATTAAAAATAAGGATTTAAAATGGGAAAAAGGGGTAATTGTGGAAAATGGGTGGGAAATATAGAGAATATGATTCTATAAGGGAAATTGGATTATTTAAAAATAGGAAAGGGTAGGACAAATGCATTGGGTTATGATGAGGGGAAAATGTGAGATGAGGGCATGAGGGGTGTCAAACAATGAGTGTCTACACTCACATCACATTTACAGTTCACAATTCTTATGGATGATTCATACTTCCCATTTATGTTTGGTCCCTTACCATACCTACACCATTGCCCATTACATATGAAATCAAGCATTATGACATGTTCTTAGGTATCCCTTGGCTTCAAGGTAACCAATATATCCCTCCCATGCTCTATTTGTGTCTTAAGTTCATTTGTAAAAACAAGTTTTAACATAAATGGTATTACACCACACACACCATTACCTAGGCCCACTATCGTGTCTTTTTCAGCCCCAGTCATGGCATCTAGGACTCATGCACCTCTCAATTCTAAATCTATCTCTACACCTAGCTCTCTCATCGTAAATGTCCTACATCATGACCCCTTTCTCTTCATTGGTCCATTAGCCCACCTCGTTGGCCTAAATCCCCTACCCAAGAAACCCATTTCTATGGGTATTCTCCACATCCTTTATAACAACGGCCTCAAACAAATAAAAATAGATAATCTCCTACACCATGGTCACATGCCTTCTCTTTTTAGATATTGAATATAAGGATCTCTCTCTTCACTATTATTGGATACATTTCCATCACTTTCACACTAAGGGGCATTGAAAATTCTTCCCCCTTCCTTCACCATTTTATGTCTATATCGTCTACTCGAAATTATTTACTATACTTCACATTAATGCTTCACATTAAATATTTCATAGCATACAATCATAAAAACATACAATAGATTCATTACCCAAAGAAGCACTCTTATTTTATATTTCATGTTTGACTATTAAGGGTGAAATTCCTCCATGAATATCGATTAACACATCTTATCACCTCACGCTCCATGATTCATGTCTATCTTTTTAAGAGTCATCACATCTCTAGTAAGCATACGTTACCATCATTACCTGATGATGCACTCTTGTTCTATGGTTCATATTTGACTATTGAGGGAAAATTTATAAATTAACTATATCTCACACACATCCACTAGGGGAAAACATATATCCTCTCAACTACACATCTATCATATCACATCTTAGTATCAAACACACACACACATACACCACATTTTCAAATCTTGGTTTTATTCACTCTTATTATCTTATACTAACATGGACTCTTTGTTGCTTATGCTAGTTGGATACTTAGAATGTCAATTGTGTATTTATATACACACATGTGCATTCACTTGGTATCTTAAAATGAATACATGAATTTTACATATTCTTACATGATACATAATGCTAGACATTATTCCTTCCAAGGCTCTTGGGAGAATCTACGTATGCTACTCTCATACTACACACTCACAGTCATATCGCTACAACATTTTCTACTTCTTCTTACTATCACTCTATTCTTAATTTATCTATACATGATTTCACATACTACTTACCTTTTTAATTTTCTAACAAGTGCTTCAAGTGTAGCATTTTGCTTCATAGGATCCTATAAAACCATGGTTATATATTAGTTCTCGATTACTAATTATTTTCCATTGTTTGTGGGCTATGCTCTATGTAAATATCTTGTTTAATGTTTTCTCATGGAAAATTTGGCCTATATTGTCTTATGACATTGTGAGCAATGTCCCATATATGCAATTTAATTTTCATGGTACCTCTTGTCTATATACTTGTTACACTTCCCTCTATATCATGTTATCTCTTTTTACACTAACACTCGTTTCTATCCTACATTTCTTGCATGTTCCCAAGAATTTAGCATGCACATCCCCTACCCCATACATGTATCCACTCTCATATATCCATATACATTTTAGGTCCTCTCGTTTGGGCTGATTTATCCTAAAGTTTTCACATGCACCAAAAACAAGGGTGGCTAACTATTACGTGAACAAATCACCCTTTTGTAGACAAAACATCATGTACATACTACTATTTTACTATGCCATCAATTATGTTGTTATGTGCAAAAATATTAAGTAATAAAAGTATTCAATGGTGAGAAAATACCTTTTCCATCAACATTTTTGATTTATTTATATTTTATTAATGTTCTACATCTATCATTTATGTACCTAGTTCTAGTTGGGTCATATGGATCCCTTTATTTTTTTCATTTCACATATCTCATCATTTGTCTCAAGACACTAGCGGCCATTCTATATACTAGCGCTAAGACACCCATGTCCATTATGGGTGCTCATGTCCTATTTATTCTTATTTACTTATTTTGACATTTTGGTCAACCTTTCTAGTATTCTAATCCTTATCTCGAGATCATATTTGGCTTTTTGTATCACTAATTCTGAAGTTCAAACAAGAGATTCATAAATATACACAACATACACACTATTACTCTAGCTAGAAATTACAAGGGGAAAATAAACTACATGCTACAACTTTGATCAAAACAACTACATCTTTGGGTTGCATACATTACATAGGAAAGGGATGTGTTGAATTCCGTAGTAAAAATTTGCATCAAATATAGCTATAACTCACTATCTTGGGGTCATTGGTGCAAGAAAAACCTAAGGACACTATTTCACACACAAGAAATAAGAACTACATGGATTATGAAATGTAGTGCAATGCTTGGTAATCAGTTCACTCTTCAGTGACCTCACGGTGTTAGTATGACTTCTCATATCACATATTTAATTTATATTTGATGTTTTTGTGAGATTTGGAAGGTAGCTAGGATTTTTTTGCATGTTATAGGTACCCTTGGTGATGAAAGTTAAAATATCAAGTGACTAACACGAATCAATAGTGAAATAATGGTGACATAAAAGAAATCATATCCTAACCATTTTTGTGACCACCAACACCTAAAACTAGAAATCAACACCCAGTCCACCCTTACCTAGTTGTGGTCGCCCCTCTACATCCTCATGGAATAGTTCCATAATCCTCTTCAGCTCTTGTACCATCATTTCTAGCTAGATCCAAAGTACATAGATAGTCCTAACTATTTATAGATCACACATGAATCAACTAAGTCATCTATCTCTCCCATTTTCTTATAGTTTTGCATTACTTGAGTGCTTAACATTTGTATTTTACTATATTTTATCATATTAGTTACTCTAAAATTAGATTTAATTCAGTTTTTATTAAATCTTCTCTGGTGAACCCCACTCTCATTTTAACTCATTTCCCTAGGATCCCAAAAACACTCATCACTAGAAAGAGGTCCTCATGTCCCAATCATAATATCACCTATAGATGTGTGCAACCTATTTTTGATGATACCTCTACTGAATTGAAATTTCATGATCTCTACCACAATCCTCAATGTGATCCCTTCATCCTCTAAAACCTACTACTTTCCAAAAAAACCTCCATGTTGGACACAATAATATTGATCTTTACATTGTCTCCTCGACAATATATATTTTCTTCATGTTCTCCCTCATCTCGTATAGCTACCAATTTTGATTTATTTTCCTCTCCTTCTCTTATACCAAATGATACAATTAATTTAGGTTCTTTGTAAGATGAGGTTCTTTCTTATGAAAATATGGATATTAATAATGCTACTCCTAGTAATGACAACGTAAATGTACATAATGATGTTTCTATGTCTCCTACTCTTCCTATTTCTAAAATTTTTTCTAATGATTGCAATGATAAATGTGATGCTAGTACTCCTACTACTTATTTTGATGCTGATGATATTCTTGATGAAATACTTAGTTGTGAAAATATGACTGATAATAATGTTGATTATACTTGATCATGAACATGCTAGCGATGATATTACTTTTTTTAATACTTGAATGTGATTTTACCACCCCTCTTTCGCGTACTCCTAAAGTTGCTTCTAATATTACCCATAATGATTCTCGATCCTACTGCAATTGCACCTTTATTGTGACTCTGATCCTATACATAGTATTCCTATAGAACCTCCATGTTGCTCTCCTTCTTCCACATCCACTTATCCTTCTCTATTTCCCATGATCTCTCACAATATAAAGCTTCAACCTCTTAATGTACCTCTCATTTCTTTGACCATCCCTTTACATGATATCCTATCCCTCATGCATGTTTTTGGTGATTTGAAATATAAATTTCATTCTCTCACCATCAAAACTAAAGCATATTATGCTTCTATTCACAATAATTCTCTTCCTAGCAATCCTACCCCAAAAAATATTCACAATTTCAGTTTCCCTAAGGGCTTCACCATGCCTACCTTTTCATGTTTCGATGGCATAGGTAATCCTTATTTTTATCTCAAACATTATCAATAGACATGGATTTCTATTCTAATGATCACTTGCTCCTCAAATATTTTCTTCATAGTATTTTTTATCATGCCCTTCAATGGTATACTCATTTT
The DNA here is from genome assembly GCA_018340775.1 of Taxus wallichiana var. yunnanensis. Taxonomy (NCBI): domain Eukaryota; kingdom Viridiplantae; phylum Streptophyta; class Pinopsida; order Cupressales; family Taxaceae; genus Taxus; species Taxus wallichiana. Next base: position 628,605,496 of record CM031239.1, read on the forward strand.
CCTAATGGATCTATTAATACTTGCTATGATATGGAGGATGATTTTATTAGGAGTTTTATTTCTAAAAATGGTCCTAAATTTACATATGATCATTTTCCTACTTTGCATCAATGAAAGAAAGTACCAATTATAGAATACATAGTATGATTAACTTCTTACATGCATCAATTATTATTTCAACCCATTGATTTAGAATTTTGAAATTTTTCTTCTATCATGGTTTAATTACTTAATTAAAATAAAAGCTCTTATATGGTACATTTTAATGTTTTAGTATTTTGTGTTATAAATTCAATTATTTAGAACAATATTTGATTATAGAACATATTATCCCACCCTTCTACTTCGTCTCCTCTTCCATTAATTGATTCCCCTAAATGGTCACCATCTCCTCCTCCGTGTAAGCATCTTCCTTCCCCACCACCATGTCGACATATAAGTAAGTCTTCTCCACCTCATTCCTATGAACCATTGCACTTTCCACATGCTTCTAAAACTCATGATGGATTTCATGCCTTACTTGAAAAGTGCTTGATCTATCTACCCTCCAACTAACATCATCCTTCTTACCAATTGCATCACTAGCATGACCTCCCTTTTTTAACTTCAACCACATCAATGGACACCATGATAAGGATTTTTGTGTTGTCCATGAAAAATTTCAAAATCATACACTTATTTCACTAAATATGGACATATTTCAGGTGAATCTAGACTCAGATATTTCAAGTATTGGAAGAAATCCATCTCCGTTTTTGCGTATATTGGATTCCATTTTTATCTATACTAGATTACATTATTACTATTATTAGAATCCATTAGTATACCTATTGGATTCCAACTGTCATTATTGGAATTATTCTAGTTCCAATTTAACTATTATTGGATTCCAATCTCGTGATTATTGGATTACAACCATTGCAAATATGATATGCAACCTCTTCTTCAACCAAATTTTTCGGCACATAATATGGAAACTGAAACGGAGGTGTAAGGAACCCTCGATCATGATAATTATATGTTCTAGATAGAAGAATATGGTTCCCATGTGCCTTATGGAAGTGAGATGATGGCATAAAATATTTTGGTGTTCTTGTTACATGTAATTATTGGTAGAGAGAAGGATACAAATAAGTGCATATATCTTAAATATGGAATCGAAACGATGAGAATACAAGTTTGAATATTGTTCATTTACCTTCAAAGGGATAGAAGGATACTAGATTTAACAAAAAATTGGACATTCAAGATCACCAAGGACTACATTGAGAAGATAGGAACCCATGTAAATTTTTTCCCCTTTGTCAAAGAAATTATGTCTTTGTGTCACTAAATTGACACAGAGCTTCTGACCTAATTAGGTAATCTTTTTGTCATTAATAATAAAAGAAAGTAATGGTATCTAGGAAACATATACCTCAGAGATTGATGAATTTCCATATAGCTTATTCAGGAGTGCAATTCCAATACAGAATCCTGGTCTAAACCTTTTAATAAGAATATCAAACATATTAGAATAATTCATATTATCTAATGGATAAAATTCCCAACTTTAAAAAACATATTCTACTCTCCTTTGGGCCATCTAGGACTCAACTATGTTTGATTTGTACATGCAGTATGGATATGGAAGTTTATAATAATTTTTGTATGCATTCCTAATAAACAAACCTATTCTCTTTTTCCCTGATTTAGAAAATAATGACAAATCCTCACACTTACAGTAATATGAAAAAAGTAAGAGGGTTTCCCAAAACTTAATTTGATTAAAGGATAGGTAAATATACATTGTGATCATTTGTATGATGATAATGACTAGGTATTGATTACTAAAACACAAGATAGATTTGTTCTGTAGAATATGAAGGATACATGGGCGTTCCATTCCCGAGAGAAATTATTAAAAAATATTTTACAAAGAGAAAAAAGTTTTGTATTTAGAACATTCAAAACAACCCTTTACTCCCTTATCTCCACCAAATGAATCTCAATCTAAGTTTTGATAAGTCTTGTCCAAACCAAAAAAAAATATCCAAAGTTTGTCGCATATGCCTTAACTTCATCAAGTGAAGAAGAGGAGACTATGTAAACTAAAATTCTATCTAGTAAAGCCCTTGTTCACTCTCAATCTTGTCCCTCTACTTCCCAACAAGCAAGAAATGGTTGGGTAGAAAAATTTGTAATTTCCTAAAAAGAACATCCAGATTGGGAGGCACAAGAGGATCCCTTAGTGAATATTGAATTCAATAAAAAGACAAGAACCATGAAAAGGGTAACCAAAAAGAAGATGTCAACACAACAAGCCAAATTATTTGGCACAAAACTTCATAAGAACTCTTTGATCTTACAAAGAAAAGGAAAGCCAAAGGATCCCAAGTGATGCAATATGAGGAAGATCTGGAATCCTTGATAAGGGCTACAACAGAAGCAACTATAGAAGAAGTGAGAGCTATATGTGCTAAAAATAAAGAGATTGAAACTCATTTAAAATCCACTGTTCTTCAAGACATAATTTCTGATGTATAAGAGGCATTGTGCGACTTGCAAAATAATATAAATAATTGCATCCATGCAAAGAAGTAGGAAAATTGTTCTTGGATAAAAATGAAAAACTCATTATAGGAATGACATCATTGCACAAAAATTAACACATATGGGGAGGCTGATTGAAAAAGGCATTTGTAAATAACCTACAGTTATGAATATGGATGATATTGGTATATGTCAGACATATGCTAATTATACAAAGAAAATACTAAGGGAATGGAATGAACAAGTAAGAAAACTTTCTTTGTAGTTTGATGACATTATTTCTAGAGGAAATCATGTTTTCATAGAAGCTTTGGTCATGGAAATATTTAAAGGAAACCATGCATTGGTTTATGATGAAGAGTTCGCAACATCCCTTAAGCAATTCATGGTTAATTTTCAAAGGAGAATAGCTAAGGTGAAAGAAGGAGAAAATTCACATGTCATTGAGATTATTTATAGAACAAGGGAAAACATTGTGATATGTATGACATGTTAATAGATGAATATTTATAATTTATACAATGATCATGTATATATTCCAAATGTTATACTTATCTAAACATGCATTTGTTTTTTTGATACACTAAGCTCCAAATATGTCGTTGTGGCATAAAATACAAATAATATGTTGCAACAAGACCCAACACATGATAGACTCGAAATATCTCTCTATTTTTTGAATCCCAACAATTGTTATGATCAACCTAGTATGATGTGGTAGTGTCTTAATAGCCTAAGAGTTCATAATATCCTAGTGACAACATATCTTCAAATAATATGTTGCAAAATAAGCTTACGAGACGCCAAGCTTAAAATTTCACTCTTTGTCTTGTTAAATGTTTGAGACATCTAAGAATGAAATATTCTATTATGGAAGCACCTAGATGCCATGTAGCTCAAAATTCCATCCTCCTAGAATCTTAATGTAATGTGTTTAATCCTTTTAACCGCTATGCTCCAAATTATGCATTAAATACTAATGAATGTTAAGTGTAACTTATTACATTGAGGCAAAGTATGTAGAGGCCACTAATTTCATACTACCTTAATTAAATGTGTGAAATCCTAGTGATAAGATCCAAATAATATTTTGTGACAATACCTAGTGGAATCTAATTTTGAAATATCTTACTATATTTTATTAAATCCTAGCGGCCATTATGTTCCAAATATTATGATGTCATAGTGTCTTAGTGGCATATCACTTCATGATATCCATTATTGAGAACCGAGCGTTAACCTTAGATAATGTTTTTGAGGCATAACCTACCAGCTGCTAAACTCACAATATTCTACTTTTTTAGTTGAATCCTAGCGAAAAAATATCTTCAAATAATATGTTGCAACATAAGATAGTGGACGTTAAGCTAAAAATATGTAGTGACAATATTGTTAATTTGATTTGTTGAAGCATACGGTCGACAACTTGCAAACATTATGAGTATGCATATTCTAGTGGATGCTATCCTTCTGGAATCTTGATTTAATGTGTTAAATTCTTGCAACCGCTATGCCACAAATATTATGTGTTAAATCCTAACAAACACTAAGCTTAAATTATTACATCATTATAAAGGCTAGTGATTGTTAAGCTCAAATCAATTTCAATTAAAATGTTAAATCCTATAGAAATATTTTTGTAAATATTATTTTGTTTTTTTTTATTATTGGCAAATAGTTTTTTGAAAGGGACTATACCCTTGATTACAAAAGAAGGCCTAAAAGCTAGGATAAGAAAGAGAACTAGAGTGAAAAGGATCAGAATCCAAATGTTATAATGATGTTCAAAGTAGCTAAAAAATAGCTACCAAGACGAGACAAAATAGTAAAATTACTGCAAAAAAGTAGTAAAGGATCCGCAAAAAACAACAAAAACAAACAAGGACAGCAGAATCATCTACAACTACTTCCTAGTAGCTTTGTCTATGATGGTTTTGATATTCTTCCAGGATTTAAACATACCCAAAGTAGTCATATGGGCAGCGTCATTAGAATCCAGCTGCTCCAAGGTCTTCTTGCTTTCCTTATCAGTACCCCAAAGAGTTGCCGGCACTCCGCTTAGGTTGGAGACACTTCTGACGTGTTGTTCAATAAATTCCTCAATCGCCCTAAAGATGGCAATGTTGTAATCATGCCTAGTCTTGGCCTTCCCTAAGCGAGAGTCCAAGGAGTGCAATTTCTTGTATATATCTTCAATTTGGCTGCTGTCCACATCCTCCTCCTCCTTCTTCCTCTTTCCTTTCTATTTTGTCAAGTTTTTAACTTCATCCTTTAACAATTTCATATCTGCCTCTAAGGCTTCCAGCCTTTTTGTAGGGCTTTCCAATTGCACTTCCCGGGGGTTGGCACTACTGATATGCAGGAGGTCATGAGCAATTTCAAATTCCTGAGAACCCTTCTCCACAGCAAGGGTCTCAAGGTTAAGCTTCCTAGAAGCCCTGGTAACTGGTCTCTGCGAGGTAGAGGCCAAGTGGGGGTGGGAGCATCAGAAGGGGGAACAGGAGAAGAATCCTGAACGGCCGGCATGGGGGTGATAGCAGCGGTGGCAGGGGCAGAGAAAGGAGAAATAGGGCTGGCAGCAGCAGCAGAGCTTGGCAAAGGGGGAATCGAGCTAGGGGAGGATGGGAGACCAGAAACTCGAGAGTAGACTGACATTTGTGTAACAACAAAATGAGCCCTTGGTGTAAAGGAACCACCCAAGAATGCTTTTAAAACTCAACAATGGAGCGCTCAATAGAGTTCAACAAGTAATGGGGGAAACAAACCAGACGATCCCTACGAAAATGATTAAGAAAAATAAGGTGTTTCATAGGAACAGTGACAAACCTTCCTTCCAAGGAGATGAACCATATCATCATGCAAAGTTACTTCATCATATGGTGGAGGGATCGAGCTAACAAGCAGGCCCACTGTTAAGTGGGTTAGTTTCTCCTCTCCCTTAATAAATCTTCTCTCTTCCACATCTCTATCGACCCTTTTGTTAAAGAATCTGAAGCCCTCCAAGCTAAGGCCGGTCACTTCAGAAATAATCTCTTCATTGATTAAGACCTTCTGCCCCCTATACTCCACTTTTCTCTCCTTCCAATCCTTTACAAAATGCACAGAGATGCTCTGGTCATGCCCCTGAACTTTTTCCATGAAGTTTGTTATGCCACCCTTGCTAAGAATGCTCCACAGCTCAATATTGTCTTTCCAGTCTAGGTCCACACTAGGCTCAATTTGACAAGGAGGACCCCCCATCTTCTCTGTTCTAAACTGTTTGCAACTAATTCCTAACTAATTGCTAAAGCCAGTCCACTTTTTGCTATAGTAATCCGCACAAAAATGGAAATGAGAGCCGTTGCTATTCCCACGATCGGCTGCGTGTCTGCTGATCTGAGCTTGCTGAAAAACGCATGTGAGAATAGCCCGCTCCCTACCATCAATCACTTTATCACCGCCTTCGGTTTCCATGGAGGTTTGAATCTACCTTTTAACAGTCACAATGCAGCCCGCATGCACGATTTTCAAAACCGTGTATCTCCACTTGAAATTCCCCATATGATTCACACTATCTTGATTATTAGACATGATTTGCATAAACCAATACTTTAAATCAACACGTGTGGGAGTAATTTTGTTGTAGTACATAGAGGCCATTAATTTCATACTACCCTAATTTAATTTTTGAAATCCTAATGACATATAAGGTACAAATAATATGATGTAGTAATACCTAGCAGATGCTAGACTTGAAATATATTCCTTTATTTTCTTAAATCCTAGAGGCCGCTATGTTAAATATTATGATGTAAAGCAGTTGTCTTAGTGGCATATAAATTCATGATATCCGTTGTTGAGTACCGATCTCTAAGCTCAAAAAATGTTTTCAAGGCATAACCTAGTGGCCGCTAAGCTTGCAATATCTGACATGTTTTTTTGAATCCTAGTGACAACATATCTTCAAATAATATTTTACAACATAAGATAACATATGCCAAGATAATAATTTCACACTTCATCTTGTTAAATGCATGAGACATCCAAGCTCAAAATATTATTGTGGAAGAAAATAGATGTTATGTAGCTAAATATTTGTTAATTTTATTTGTTAAAGCATACCGCTGACAACTTACAAACATTATGAGCATGCATATTTTAGTGGACGCAAAGCATCCTGGAATCTTAATTTAATGTATTAAATTCTTGTGAACGCTATGACCCAAATATTATGTTTTAAATCATGGATAAATATTTTTTAAATATTATGCTATTGTAGTATGAAGAGGCCACTAATTTCATACTACCTTAATATAATTTTTGAAATCACAAGACCGCTAAGGTTTAAAAATTATGTTGCAAAAATACCTACGACGCCTCGAAATATCTTTCTTTATTTTGTGAAATCCTAATGGCTTCTCTATTCCAAATATTATGATGTGGTAGTGTCGTAAGCAGTGTATAACTTCATGATATCCATTGTTGAGTACTAATTAATAAGCTCAGAAAAAGATTTTGAGGCATAACCTAGCACCGTTAAGCTTGTAATATCTAACATGTTTTTAGTTGAATCCTAGCGACAACATATATTCAAATAATATGTTACAACATAAGATAGCAGATGCCAAGATAAAAATTTCATACTTCATCTTGTTAAATGCTCGAGACATCCAAGCTCAAAATATTCTATTGTGGAAGCAACTAGATGTCATGTAGCTCAAAATTTGTTAATTTGATTTGTTAAAGCATATCACCGACAACTTGCAAACATTATGAGTATGCATATTATAGCAGATGATAGATGCCTGGAATCTTAATTTAATGTGTTAAATTCTTATAACCTCTATGCCCAAAATATTATATGTTAAATCGTAATGAATGCTAAGCCTAACTTATTAAATCATTGTAAAGGCTAACAACCGCTAACCTCAAATCAATTTCATTTAAAATGTTAAATATTGTAGATTTTTTTTTAAATATTATATTGTTGCAGTACCTAAAGGCCAATGATTTCATACTACCTTAATTTAATTTTGTAAATCCTAGCTACCACTAAGGTACAAATAATATTTTGTGGCAATACCTAGTGGACACTAGACCTATAATATCTTTCTTTATTTTTTGAAATCCTAAAGCAACCACTAAGCTCCAAATAATATGTTACGGAAGTGTCTTAGTGGTGTATAACTTCATGATATCCATTGTTGAGTACTGATCTCTAAGCTCAAAAATGTTTTTGAGGCATAACCTAGCGGTCACTAAGCTTGCAATATCTGACATGTTTTTAGTTGAATCCTAGTGACAACATATCTTCAAATAATATGTTATAACATAAGATAGCGGATGCCAAGCTAAAAATTCCATACTTCATCTTGTTAAATTCTCAAGACATCCAAGCTCAAAATATTCTATTGTGGAAGCAACTAGATGCCATGTAGCTCAAAATTTGTTAATTTGATTTCTTAAAGCATACCGCCGATAACTTGCAAACATTATGAGTAAACATATTCTTATGGACTCTAACCTTCTGGAATCTTAATTTAATGTGTAAAATTATTATGAGTGCTATGCTCCAAATATTATATGTTAAATCCTAACGAACTCTAAGTTTAAATTATTACATTGTTGTAAGGGCTAGAGGTTACAAATCTCAAATCAATTTCATTTAAAATGTTAAATCATGTAGAAAGATTTTTAAAAATATTATGTTGTTGTAGTACGTAGAGGCTACTAAATAATATGTTGTTGCAATACCTAGCGGACGCTAGACTTATAATATATTTCTTTATTTTGTGAAACCCTACAGACCGCTAAGATCTAAATAATATGTTGTAGTAATACCTAACAAACACTAGACTCACAATATATTTATTTATTTTTTTAAATCCTAGCGACCACTATGTTCCAAATATTACGATGTGGCAGTGTCTTAGCAGCATATAACTTCATGATATCCATTATTGAGTACCGATCGCTAAGCTACAAATATGGTATTGTGTTATACCCTAGCAACCACTAAGCTTGCAATATATTTCTTGTTTTTTTAAATCCTAGCGAAAACTAATATCCAAATAATATTATTTTGTGGCCTTTTAGACAGACTAATAATATTGTGGCCTTCCACAACAACCCTAATGAATTAATATATATGCCAACACTCTATCTTCTCGCCAATAATATGTGGCCTACTGATAATATTATTTTAAAAGAATTATATCATCATGAATAACATACATAAATACGTAGTGACTAAAATAATTAATATATATATTCAAATACATAGTGATTATAATTTTTATATATTAAATTTAGGTGTTTATATAATATGTTTAATATTCCATTGAACAAAAATTATCTCACAATTGAAAACCTAATATGATTTTACAATTTTAAACCATTTTTCTAACCTTGAATATCTTCTCACAAAGTCAACATAGAAACCATATAAACAATGTATAATGAAATATTTACATTGGGTTATTTCTATCTTCATATTGAAAGGAATAAAAGGTAGACATAACGAATACCAAAAGAATATTTTGAGTCTCGTTAAACATTTTGTTGGTGTTTGTTTTGATCTCGCACCATTTGCCCTAATTTTCCTCGACTTGCATGTTATAAAACATTTTGTCTCTTGATGTCAATGTTCTCAAGCTTTTACCTCCATTAGAAATCTTCAAATTGTTTGCAAAATCCATTGCCATGTCCCTCCTTGAAGGAGTCTCGAGTTTTCCCTGATTTTTCCCTAATTTCTTTTGCTGCTTTTCCTATTTTGTCCCGACCATGGAAGCTCGAGAATGATCAATTTATATTTTTATGCATTTGAAAATCCAAATCCATGGTCAAAGAATGATTGGAACCATGATTCACTTGGTTTTGTTTTGAAAAATGTCATCCTTAGCGAAAAATAGGTTCTGGGCATGAATGGTGAATTTATGTGTTTTTGACGGTATGACGGGTGCCCTTTTCCTATAAAAATTATTCCTTAGCATTCAATGGTCACATGGATTCTTTTGGTTGGTCAAGGGATGGCGGGAAAATGCTTTAACTTATCACTTTTTTCTTTTTGGGAAAAAAGACAAATTTGGTCCTGTAGCTCCGCTTAATTCTGATTAGTTCTTTTGGTGCTTACATGGCTTCTTCTAATTGGATGGGGTGCGGTGGGTTTGTTTTTTCAACTTGTTATTTTTGGATACTTTGGCAAAAGTTTTGAACCCACCCCGCGGCCCCACCAGGCTTTGATTAAAGAAAATTTTAAGTGGTAGGGAAAAAGTCTTACTTTGACCCCGCAAAAGGACATGTGGCAAAGTTAAAGGCAGAGATGTGGGCCTTCGGAGGTAAGTTGGATGTTTTTCAATTTTTGAAAAATGAAGTAAACTTATATAATGGAAGTGTGCCCCTGCCAAATCATTTTTAAGCCTTAAGGTTTTTGAAGTTACACCATAATGACACGTGGTGAGCTTATGCTCATTCAAGGTCTCAAATTTTTGGAACCATCTCTAGATGTGCCATTGTGATGCCTGGTAGTTTGAAAAGTAAAAGGGGCGGGGAAGAAGACCATCGAAGGCAACTTGGATTTTTTCCTCTTGTCATCAAAAGGATTAAAGTATCAAAATGGCCCGCAAGCCCGACAATAAGGAGGTGAAAGTTGACATTAAAAATTACAAAAGGCGGGAGGTGGGCCATTGGGGGCAACTTGGATGTTTTTCCGCTTGATATTCAAATGACCAAAATCATCAAAAAAACCCATAGGCCCAATAGAGAAAAGTAAAAACTTGCTCCAGTCAAGCTGTAGAGGTGCGAGATCTTTCAAAGAAAATTGGAAAAATTTCCTTTGTGGGAAAAGGAGTTAAAAGTTGTAAAGGAAGCATGGTTCCGATGGGACCCACTTTGGGACATGTGTCAAGCCCATTTTCAAGGGCAGAGCTATGGGGAAAACTTGGAAAATTTTCCCTTTTCCAAAAAGAGGTGAAATAGAAAAATTTGGCTGTGGTTCCTTTGGGACCCACCTTAGGATAAATGTTAGGATCATTTCTCAAGGGGGAGCTATAGAGCAAATTGTGAAAATTTAACATTTTTCCAAACAAGTGTGAAAGGAAAAAGGAACTCATAGTTCCATTTTAAAGTGGATCCCCACATGTACGGTCCAAATTCAAAATAGAAATTAACAGTAATTATGCATCAGTATCGATTTTTTCACCAATTTCACTCTAGAGCTCATAGAAGTGCGAGTCTTCATGATTTCCTGATATTTCGTGGATGAAAAATAGGGAAGGGCGAGATAATTTGATATCTAAGTTTGGTGAGGAATATCCGGTGACGTATTTTTCCATTAAGATGAGATCTAACCTCCGGGCTTGATCTAATCTCCCATTTTCCTTCCCGAGAATGTAAAGAACTAGAGTTTACATATTAGGGATGAAAGTAATTAGAAAATAAAGGGAAAAGTGATCTACCAGAAGAAGGAGTTGAATGTGAGAGATATTTGAAGAGATCCACCCCCGAGCACACGACAACTTTTTATAGATCTGATTGTGGGAATCATGATCGGGATTATGGCAAGAACTGGTGCATTCAATGCTTAGATTTTTGGGGGGAAAACTCTATTGTAAATGAAGTATTATAAATTGCATGAATTTTTCATGCAAAGGGTTGGAGGTTGGAATGTTGGAGTTTTATAGGTCAGAACTGATTTTCTAAGAAAAAGTTTGATAGAGCCTGTCTTTCTGAGGGACTATTTGAGAAACTTGTATATCTCTTTTTTTTAAATCGATTGTGTCAAGGTGGTTACTATTGTACAACCATTGACAAGTTCTGAGATTGTTCTAGAAACTTTCCCCTGCTGATAAGTTTAATCAAATTTGAGCTATTCTATGTTGAATCTAAGTAATTAGTGTTTTCTTTGTTTTAGAATTTCTTCAAATAATTCTATTTGTTCCTATTACAATCTTATACTAATTTTTTGTGTGAAATCCCACAGGATCTCATCCCTGTGATAGTTTAATGGTATTTACAATTTCATTTCAAGAAGAGCCTTCATCTTGGATAAGATAAAAAGATTTAAAATCAATTCACTATCATTTGTTGATAAATATTGTTTGTAAGTCTTCGGGTGTACCTTAGGCATGGTTAATTAGAAACTATAGTGTTTGATTTTTCCAATTCGAGCCTTTATATTGGAGTCTTAAAGATTATGTGAAAATGTGTTGATTTGGGCCTCCATTAAAGCACACCTTCTGGTTGAAGGAACATCTTGACTGTTTTGAAGCTTTCTGTTGTGAAGTTGCTCATTATTGTAAAGTCCCTCCAAAGATATGGTATAATCAACTTTATCCTGCTTCACCTCCCACCAAAATTCATTTAAAAATAACCAATCATACCCATACTACCCCTATTTTTCATGTTTGTATACAAATGCATATTTTTACTACCAAAACATATAGAAACAAATCAGTTTTTCATTATCTTTAATGGCTTGAACCTTGCTTAGAAAATATCTCCATTATCTAGAGTGACAACTCATGAGAGTTATATTTTGTTGCATTGATAAAAAAATTCTTCAAGGTCTTCTTAATAATTTCACAAGGATATCTCCACCTTCTCCACAAACAATAGGTAAAGCTGCTAAAAGGGTCCTCTCACCCTAGTTAAAAGGTGCAACCATAAAGTAGTGATGATAGGTCAAATCCTGTTGAGGGTGCTACCCATTTCTCCACATCCGAGTGACAAAGAGTAAGCTGCATTTCATCCCTAGCCACGAAGTGACATACTACATGCTTTGCTTGCCTATAAGCTTCTGCCAAACCTATGATGCTTCTCACACGAGGGAGAATCAATTTGGGAACCAAACCTTTATTGGTGCCTTTTCCGGGACATTATGGTTACTGATTCATATTGAGACCCTTGTAAAAACTTGTTATATGCTCTAAGTGTTATGTATAATTATTTTAGTTTCCACACTTAGTGCACTAGATTTCATTGATAAATCTAGGTTAAGAAAAGTTAGATCATCTCATTTCCAGTTTCTAGTATTGTGAGACATTTGATAGATCATATTTTAGTGCATTTTCACAACTAAGGTGGAAATACTTAGTGGCAACTCCCTGTTGATTTGATTCTTGATGAGTACCTTTGTCTTAACCTCTGTCAAGTGAGATTTGTTACTAATCTTTGCAAATCTAGAAGGAAGAAGATCTTTCTTTGCTAGGGATCTTGTTAGGACATTATTTCCAAAGCTAGGAAAAACAAAATCGAAGGAAGAAAATCCTAGAGAGTTGTTGGAGATTAGCAGACAAGAAAAGGGATCTCCATTGATGAAAGTGATCAGCCTATTATTGAAGACTACAATTCAAGTGCTTCTAAATCAGGTAGCCTCTTTGTGGAATTGAATTCTCTAACTAGAGAGGGGCCTTCATTTTATTTTGAAAAGTTTTCTTCTCATTCTACCCCTATCTTTTCAGAAGTTGATAGGGTTTTCCAAGAAACAAGGCCTTTAGGGGATATCCATTTTGAAAGTTATACTCCTGTGTTTCAAAGACCCTCTGTCCCTTACAAATTTGTCTCCCCTCCAAGGTCACCTCCTTGAAATAAAATGGCCCTACCCCCACCTAGATATCCATTTGTTGTAAACACCTTTGGCCCTATAAATTTTATAGGGATGGATCATTATCCAAATGGAGTTCCCCAGGGTGTAAGAAATATATTACCAAATTTCCAAGGAAACAACATTATAATTAGTGATCAACATCTAAATATTTTTATGAATATGATGGAAGAATTTGAGATTGAACATGAAGATGTATATATCAAATTTTCATCCATACTTTGAAGCAGATGTAAGGGAATGGTAAAAATCTTTTCGAGATAATTCCATTGATTCTTGGACAAAGATGAACAATGCATTTAGATTGCAAAAAGTATGGTGATATAACTGACCCTGGGTTTCTTCTATTTGAATTTGAAAACATCAAGAAGAATCTTAATGAGTTAGTACATGATTTGAACAAAAGGTTTAACAAGACCTTGACAAGATTTCTGTTAGCTTAAGGCCATGTGATGAATCATGTTTGATCAAATATTTAGATGTGTTTGATAAAAAAGCTACTTACTACTTGAGGGACAAATACCCTACTAAATTGAGGTAGGCCTTCACCATGGCTCTGCAAATTGAAAATAACATTAAGGAAATTATAAAGCCTCCAAAAAGGGAGGAAGTAAAATTAATTAACCCAGAAAAGCCTCAAACAAGTAAGGCTGCTGATTTGGAGGAAGTTGTGAAATTTTTGGTAGGGTTTGTCAAAGAAATATCATACAAACTAGCCCAAGCAGAAAAAGGAATTAGGTAGAGTTCACAAGGTTAGTACAAGCAACAAGGCCAAGATAGGTTTACAAATCATCATAGAAATCATCGGATATCTGATGACAGAGGCAAGGGACCTATTGGATTTAGAAATAAATAGTCCCAAGGGAAAAATAGAATGGTACCTGATCCTTTAGTTTCAGAGTTGCTATTGTGGAGGAGAAAAATGTCATTGAATGGTGTGACAGATGTTTCATGCCCCATGCTCCATGTGAGGAAGATCAACAGGAAGAAGAAGAATTTGGTGATGATAATGATGATGATGTTTGCATGATGGGTTGTTCCACGAGCTCAAAATAAGGGAAACTTCAATTGAAGTAATAATTACTAGAACTACTTGATTTTTGGGATTACATCCACAGGTACCTATTCTTCCTCCCTCTCATACTTTAGAAGTAGATAATGTACAATCTTTTGAATTTCCCAATAATTAATTTGAATATTTAATATCTTTGATGATAAAGAACTATGATGGAGGAATCCCATCTAAGGAGGATAAGTAGTTTTTGATGAATGTTATTGTTTCCCAAGTGAAGGATTATAACACAAGAAGTAGGGTTGTTAAAGGGACGGGGCCTCGAGGCCAAGCCAAAAACTCCATTTCTTTCAAATATTCCTAAAGAGGCTCCTAAGAAAGATGTATCTCGCTAAGGAAAAAAACCTCATACCCCTCCTCATGCCCAAGTGTCAAAAATCATGTGCCATCTAAAGAGAGTGGCAACCTTACTTTCGATGTTGTCTTGCCAAAGTCTATCCCTTATGATATTTCCCAAGTCATGACTCATATCAAGATCTCATCTCCAATTGTTGAGTTGCTTAGGATTCCCTGAGCACAAGAAGAGGGCATTGGAGTATTTTGGATTGAAGGAGGAGAAGATTTCCTAGGTAGAAATGTAAATATTGTGGAGACTCCTCCAATCATTGAAGAACTAGAAGCACCATCAAGCATCAGAAGAGCTAGATGAACCACCTGAGGTTTATCTAGGGACATCCTTGGTAGATTCCTAGCTAAATGTGGATCCATTCTTCACCATTATGATCATTAAGGATAAATTGCTACACAATTGTATGTTTTATTTGGGGGCATCATGTAATGTTATGCCTCTAGAAGTCATGAATGAGATGGATATCAAGGTGATATCAGCATATGGGAAGTGTACTGCTATGGACTCTAGAGAGGTGCCGGTGGTGGGATGTGTGAAAGGTATGGTGATACAAGTTGTAGCCTATCCTGGAAGGAACTTGAAGCTTGATGTAGTTATTGCTAACTACCTAGCCAAGTGGGGTATGTTATTGTCTAGAAAATGGGTTGTAAGTGTTTGTGGGATTGTTCAAATACATATGTCTTATGCCACCATCCCAAATGAGGGAAGCCTTGTTAATTTGTATGGGGAAAAGAAGATGTTACACCTTATTGAAGATCCCAATAATGCATCTTATGAAGTATTGTACACAAGTGTTGATGCTGATAAATTTGTAGGATTTATTGATGGAAAAGAACACAAGATTGAATAATGCAAGTGTCTTGAGTAGGCAGGCTCTCCTTGGACTTTATTTTTGTTGGAGCTTGCTCCAAGTTTAAATGGTGCTGGTGTTGTTCTGATCTCTCTAGGCCATGAAGAGTTTGTATTTTCCTTCAAACTCAACTTTGAGTGCACTAACAACATTGCCGAATATGAGGCACTGTTGTTAGGTCTGAGGATTGCTTGGAAATATGGTGTTAAAGACATCATTTTCAAAGGAGATTTAGAATTAATTGTAAAGAAAGTCAAGTAAAATTTATGCCACAAAAAATCAGTGAATGAAACAATACAAGCATGCAGCTTGGGATCTCATTGAGATGTTTGATTCATTCAATATTTTGCATCATGATAGGAGGTTTAATGATTTGGAAGACAAACTTGCAGTATTGGGATCTTGGTTTGATAATTGTGCAATATCCCCATATTGTGAATATGATGTTGAGGTGTTAACTAGGCCATCTATACCTAACAACATTAAACATTGGCAAGTTTTTGATGATGATGCTTAGGTCAAAAGATTTTTGTAGAACAAAGGGGAGTTTTCTTATCAAAATATTGATTGGGATCCAATGGTGTGTGTAGTAGAGGGTAAAGAAACCTTGTTTGGCAAAGGCATCATCCAACTAAAGACTAATACCATTCCTAGAGGGCTGGTTGCTCTTGAATCCAACTTTGATAATGTTGATCACATTATTAACAGATGCATAACAACCTCAAGGGATATTGAGGAGCATGACCTTAGTAAAAGGAGAAACCAAGAAAGGTCTGGTTGGGAAGCAATCTCAGCAAGGAGGAAAAACAGTCTTATATCCAATTGCTGAAAAATATCAAGATTGCATGGCTTGGACTTATTTTGAATTAAAGGCATATAAAGAGGATCTATTTCAACATGAAATTTCCTTAGAATCTAATGTAAAACCATTCAACAAGAAACAAAGGCCAATCAATCCACTCCTATCCCTTCAAATGCAAGAGGAACTCAAGAAACTAAGGGATGGGGGTATTATTCAGCCTATAAGGTATTCTTCTTGGGTTGCAAACCTAGTGCCAGTTAGAATGAAGAATGGTGACATCAGGATGTGTGTGGATTTCATAAATTTGAACAGAGCATCAATGAAGGATAAATATCCTTTACAAAATATGGAAAACATGTTGTAGCTAGTGACTAGTTCTGAGCTACTTTCTTCTACTCTGGATGGCTTCTCTGGTTATAACCCATTTGTGGTGAAGGAATCAAAAAGAATTAAAACAAAATTTACCACTCCTTGGGGGACTTATGTATATGTCAGGATGCCCTTTGGTTTGATGAATGTTGGAGAAACCTTTCAGAGAGAAATGGATGTTGCTTTTGTTGGTTACATCAATGATTTTATTGTTGTCTACCAAGATGATGTAACTGTGTTCCCAGACGAGAAGTGATCATTTGCAACACTTGGAGAAAATTATGATATGATGTAGAGAATATGGAATTTCACACAATCTAAAGAAGTGCCATTTCGGATTATAGAAGGCAAAATTTCTTGGTCACATTGTGTCACAATGAGTAATGATTGATCGGAAAGGGTAGAGGCCATCAGCAAGGTTCCAATTCCAAGAACCAAGAAGGGGATTCAGTACTTCTTTGGGAAGATAAAATTTATCAAGAGGTTCATTCAAACTTTGTTGAGTTGACCATTCTAATCACTCGGCATGTGAAGAAGGACCAGTCCATTAAATAGGAGGAGTATACCATTCAAGCTTTCAATGGGATCAAGGAGGCATTAAAGCATACCCCTGTTTTATCAAAGCATTAGATTATAAGAAGCCTTTCCAACTATTTTCTTTTCTTGAGAGAACACTATTGCATCCTGTCTTGCAAAGCAAGATGATGAAGGGGTTGAGAGGCCAATTGCCTTTTTAGTAAGGCATTGCAAGGGGCTAAGCTGAAATACACTTTTATGGATAAAAAGCATTTTCCTTGGTAAAAAAAAGAAAGGTTTTTAGGCTTTAAATTTTGAGCTCTAAAGTTTTTGCTTATGTTCCCATACTATGGTGAAAGACATCTTATCGAGAGATGGCAAGTATCAAGAAAAATATGCACATGGGTGAAAAAGTTGCAAGAATATAACATGGATATCCAAACCACGAAGTTGGTGAGAGGTTTAGGCTTGGCTAAGCTTATGGCTAAGATAAACTTGCAAACTATTGAGGTAAATGAAGTAGAAGAAGGTAGGGTAGATGTTTTTAAAAAATTGATGAGTTCTGAGTGGTACAAAGATGTAATTTTTTATCTTAGACATCTGAACTACCCTAAGTATTTAAGTAAGAACTAGAAAAGAGCCCTTAAGTTGGCTTCCCAGAAATATGTCATTACTGATTATGGGTTAGCTTGGAAGAACCCTAAGGGAGTTCTCTTAAGGTGCATTACTAAAGATGAAGCCCCAAGATAATTTTTGATCTTCATGGAGGAGTTTGTGGGGAGAATTTTGCTAGAAGAGTCACAACACAAAAGATCTTGAGGGCTGGTTATTGGTGACAAATATCTTTAAGGATACAACTCTTTTGGTTAGAATATGTGAGAGTTTCCAGCACTTCTCTAGAAGACTGAAAGCTTTAGGCTCCCTACCTTTACAACCCAGTATCAATTGAAGCCCCATTCAAGCAATGGGGGATGGATTTCATTGGTGAGATTTCAGACCCTTCAAGTGTTGGCCATAAGTGGATTCTTTTAGCCATTGATTACTACACACAATGGGTGGAGGTATCCCCACCAAAAGAGAAACACACCAAATTGTCATGGATTTTATGTTGAACCATATCATCTATAGGTTTGGGGTGCTAGTTAAAATTATTACTGACAATGCCATGAGCTTCAGAGCTAAACCTTTGGTGGTAATGTGCAAAGAATATGGGATCAATTTGACATATGCCTCTAATTACAATCCCCAAGGAAATGGACAAGCTGAGTCTAGTAATAAAAAATTGTTGAAGATTATCAGAAGAACCTTGGAGCTAAACAAGAGAAAATGGGGTGAGTAGTTGAAGTTTGTTGTCTGGGATAACCAAATTACTATTAAAAGAGCCACTAGAAAGAGTCCATTTGATTTAGTATATGGAGCTCAGGCCCTACTACCTCTGCCGCATATGCAACTATCCTCATATCAGTTCATTCAACAACTAGAAGATCAAGAAGTTAGTCCATATGAGGCTCACATTAACCAGATTGTTGAACTTGATGAAGAAAGGAGAGCATCTCACCAAAGGCATGTGAAGTTCAGAGAAAAATTGAAGAATTTATTTGATAAGAAGGTCACTCCCAGAGCTTTCAACATTAGAGATATTGTGTTGTTGTGGGATAATAGACATGAAGACAAGGGAAAACATGGTAAATTTGATGCACTGTGGATGGGCCCTTACTCCATTGACATTCAGATTAGTGAGCATACCTTCTTCTTGAAGGATTTGGATGGTTAATTGCTCAAATTACCTGTTAATGGTAGGAATTTGAAGCATTTCTTGGATTGATTCCTAGAACCAAGGTGAACATCATCTCGTACAATGTATATTGTGTTGGTTTGTTTTCTGTCTTTTGTGTTCTTATTCATTCTAGCCCCTGGTGGCCTATTTTTGTTAGTTTCTCTGTTCGTTTTTTGGATGGTCCTAGTTTAGTGCTCTTCAAGATGACTCCTTTTCCCAATGTATATTTTTGGCACTTGGTCTACCTTTGTTATTGTGGCACTCGCAGGAGTTCCCATCCTTGGTTCGGAGATGATGTTGGTGATTATTTTGATCTCAAACCATTTGCCCTAATTTTCCTCCGATCCGCATGTTATGAAACATTTTGTCTCTCAATGTGGGTGTTATGAAGATTTTACCTTCATTTTAAATCTTTGAATTGTTTGAAAAATCATTGTTAGGTCCCTCCTTGAAGGAGTCTCCAAGTTTACCCTAATTTTTCCCTAATTTCTTCAAAATCCGTGGGCTTTGTCATTTTTCTTATTTTACCCCGACCATGGAAGCTCAAGAATGATAAATTTATATTTGTATGCCTTTGAAAATACAAATCCATGGTTGAAAAATGATTGGAACCATGATTCACTTGGTTTTGTTTCAAAAAAATTCATCCTTAGCGAAAAATCAGGTTCTGGGCATAAATGGTGAATTTCTGTGTTTTTGACGGTCTAACGGGCATCCTTTTCCTGTCAAAATTATTCCTCAACATTCAATGGTAACGTGGCTTATTTTGGTTGGTCAAGGGATGGTGAAAAAATGCTTTAACTTACCACTTTTTTCTTTTTTTGGAAAAAAGGAAATTTTTATCCCGTAGCTCGCTTAATTCTCGATTGGTTCTTCCGGTGCTTACGTGGATTCTTCTAATTGGATGGGGCATGACGGGTTTTTTTCAACTTGTTGTTTTTGGATACTTTGGCAAAAATTTTGAACCCACCACGCGGCCTTACCAGGCTTTGATTAAAGTAAATTTTAAGTGGTAGGGAAAAAGTCTTACTCTGACCCCATAGAAGGACACGTGGCTAAGGTAAATGTGGAGATGCGGGCCTTCAAAGGTAAGTTGGATGTTTTTACCTTTTGGAAAAATAGAGCAAAATTATAAAATGGAAGCACACCCCCACCAAATCATTTTGAAGCCTTAAGGTTTTTGAAGTTGTGCTATAATGACACGTGGTGAGCCCGTGCTCATTCAAGGCCTCAAATTTTGGGGACCATGTCAGGATGCGCCATTGTGACGCATGATAGTTTGAAAAGTCAAAGGGGTGGGGAAGCGAGATAGTCGAGGAAACTTGGATTTTTTCCTCTTTTCATCAAAAGGATTAAAGTATCAAAATGGCCCGCAAGTCCAAAATGAAGGAGGTCAAATTCGGCATTGAAAATGTTAAAAGGCGGGGAGGTAGGCCATTGGGGGAAACTTGGATTTTTTCCCCTTGATATTCAAATGACTAAAATCATCAAAATACCCTATGGGCTTGATAGAGAAAATTCAAAACTTTCTCCAGTCAACGGCGAAGGTGCAGACATTCGGAGGAAAATTGGAAAATTTTCCTTTGTGGGAAAAGGAGTGAAAAGTGAAAAAGGAAGCATGGTTCTGATGGGACCCACATTGGGACACATGTTAGGCCCATTTTTCAAGGGCAGAGCTACGGGGAAAACTAGGAAAAATTTTCCTTTTCCAAAAAGAGTTGAAATAGTAGAATTTGGCAACAGCCTCTGTGGCACCCACCTTAGGACACGTGTTAGGCTCATTTTTCAAGGGCGGAGTTGTGGAGAAAAATGTGAAAATTTTACATTTTTCCAAAAATAGTGTAAAAGGAAAAAAGGAACCCACAGGCCTGTTTTAAAGTGAATCTCCCACGTGTATGGTCCAAATTCAAAATAGAAATCAATAGTAATTTGTGCATTTGTATCTGATTTTTTCACCATTTTCACTCCAGAGCTCCTAGAAGTGCAAGTCTTCATGATTTCTCGATATTTCTTGCACGCCAAATAGGGAAGGGGAGTTAATTTGATATCTGAGTTTGGTGAGGAAGATTTGGGGATGTATTTTTCCATTAAGATGAGATTTGACCTCTGGGCTCGATCCGATCTATCATTTTTCCTTCCTAAGCATGCTAAGAACTAGATTTGATAGATTAGGGGTGGAAGTAATTGGTGAGTAGAGGGAAAAGTGATCTACTAGAAGAAGGAGTTGAGTATGAGAGATATTCATAGATATCCACCCCCTAAGCACCTGACAACTTTTTACAAATCTAATTTCAGGAATCATGATTAGGATCATGATGAGCACTGGTGCATTCAATGCTTAGATTTTTGGGGGGGAAACTCTGTTGTAAATGAAGTATTAAATATTGCATGAATTTTTCATGTAAAGGGTTGGAGGTTGGAATGTTAGAGGTTAGACTGATTTTCTAAGAAAAAGCTTGATAGAGCCCATCTTTCTGAGGGACTGTTTGATAAACATGTATATCTCTTTTGTGTTAAACTCAATCGTGTCAAGGTGGTTGTGAGTGTACAACCATTGAAAAGTTCCAAGATTCATCTAGAAACTTTCCCCTGTTGATAAGTTTAATCAAATTTGAGTTATTTTGTGTTGACTCTGAGTAGTTAGTGTTTGATTTGTTTTAGAATGTCTACAAATAGTTCTATTTGTTCCTATTGTAATCTTATACTGAATTTTTGTGAAATCAAACAAGATCTTGTCCCTGTGACAACTTAATGGTATTTGCAAATTAATTTCAAAAAGAGCCTTCATCTTGGATGAGATAAATAGATTTAAAATCAATTCACTGTATTTTGTTGCTAAAGATTGTCTCGTAAGTCTTTGGTGTACCTTAGGCATGGTTAATCAGAAACTATAGTGTTTAATTAAGTTTTCCAATTCAAGCCTTCGTATTGGAGTCTTAAATATTATGTGAAAATGTGCTGATTTGGGCCTCCATTGAAGCATACCTTCTAGTTCAAGGAACCATCTGACTGTTTTGAAGTTTTCTGTTGTGAATTTTCTCATTATTATAAAGTCCCTCCAAATATTTGGTATAATCAACTTTTCCCATCTTCACCTCCCACCAAAATTCATTTTAAAAAAACCAATCATACCCATACTACCCCTATTTGTCATGTTTGTATACAAATTCATAATTTTTACTACCAAAACATGCAAAAAAATTCAGGTTTTCACTATCTTTAGTGGCTCGAACCTTGGTTAGAAAATATCTCAATTATCTAGAGTGACAACTCGTGAGAGTTAGGTTTTGTTGCATTGATCATATTTTATTCAAGGTCTTCTTAATAATTTCACAAGGAAGGATATCTCCATCTCCTCCATAAACAACAGGATATAAAAAGGGTCCTCTCACCCTGGTTGAAAGGCACAACCATAAAGTAGTAAGGATAGGTCAAATCCTCTTGAGGGTGCTACCCATTTCTCCACATCTAAGTGACAAATAGCAAGCTGCATTTCATCCTCAGCTACAAAATGACATACTACATGCTTTGCTTGCCTCTAAGCTTCCTACCAAACTGTGATGCTACTCAGCTTCTGAGGGAGAATCAATTTGGGTATCAACACATTTCAATTTTAAAAACTATTCATTATGTGACTGGCCATCATTATTAGGAAAAAAAAATTGAAAGGGGGCCATAGATTGGTGGAAACTTAAAAGTGTTCAAATGAAATAAAAACTATAGCTGAAAAGGGATTAAGTTTTCTTCATTCGGGGAAAAAATGATTCCTTGTTTTATTTAAGAACAAGGGGGTGTGAAAAAATGATTTCAAGGAACTGGTAAGCAAAGTTGGGCTACAAATCACATTTTTTGTAGGGAAAAGTCAGGCTAGATTGACGTGAAAAATATAGGAATTAGTAAGCACAAGTTAGTTTGAAAAAATGATTATAAGTAACCACTAAAGAAAAGTGGGCCATGAAGCACATTTTTGTAGGGAAAAGTAGGGTTGGAATGACGTTAGAAAGAAAAGATCTAGTTGAAGAAAAAACAATTAAACAAGACTGCAACCAAAAAGGTGAACATTTAGGATAGTATACATTTTTAATAAATACCATATTTAGATATGATATTATTTCATTCATGGTGATTCCGTTAAAAAATGAGTGTTGCATCGAACTAAATATCTAAACTATTTTTCCATAACCCCTTTTTCTTCCCCAATGTGTCAACACCATTTTTGTTCTATCGCTTGATTGTTCCCTTTTGTTAATACATGAAGGAGATTATACTTACTACCTAATTGTTCCCTTGTCAAAGTAATGCTTGGGGTTCTTGCATTTGACCGCAATCTTTTGCATGATTGTATTATTTTATGATTTCATGAGTTTCTTGGAAGGAATGATAACCGGATCATACCAAGCCAGAACATAGATGCTAATCAAACACCATGATCAATAAGATGAAATAAATTCACCAGAATAGCTTTACATAAAACCATTACAAACAAATGAGTAGTAATATCATATATTATTATGGAACTCAATGTAATACATTGAGAATGTGCCTTACTTAAATAGACAAGGAATAATAAACTAAGAACCATTCAAGGTCGTAGATCAAGTCATAAATCAAGGAAATAACTAGTCATCAAAGAACTAGTCAAGACCATAGATCAAGAAAAGAACTATACCTAAGAACTAAATAATATCTCCTAATATTTAAATAAGATAAAACTAATATCCACACACATAAGTGGGAGAGGATAAATACAATAAAGGTAAATAAATTACCTTGGTGAACATGAGCTAAGGTAAATACCTAGTCTAACACCCCCTCAAGTGAAGCTAGGGGAAAACTAGGCCTAACAAGGTACTCATGTATAATAATTGAGAAAAAGGGACACCGCAAGGTACCTAAAACCAAGAACAACAAAGTAAAGAGAGTAAATACCTACTCCAAGGCATCCCAAGAAGCTTGGCTCAAAAACTCATACAACTTGAAGAAGTTTGGTGTGCACTGTGGTCTGAATCCACTACTTGATCACAAAACTCAAAAACAACTGACACTGGCTCCACCAGAATAGCTCCATACAAGAGAGACTATCAACAGAGTGATGTTGAAAGTGTAAAAAAACACCAAACATAATTTGATCAAGTGCTACAAATAGGTGTGCCACGATCCAAGAACAATAACCAAAGAAACAAGGCAAGGACACAAAATCTAGAGTGTCACAATCCAAGAAAAGCCAAGGTAACAAGGCAAGGACATGAAACTTGAAGAAGCAGGATCAACACCACACCCTCCCATACTACTAAATGGGTGGAGTGATGCTACAAATCTGTATGAGTTTCCCAAAATCAACTACTCGAACACTGAAAAAATAACACTGGACTTCACTAGAATAGATCCCCCACAAGAGATATTGTCAACATGCCAAAAGTGTCGAAAATACAGATACAAAATCTCTCAACAAATAAGAGAGATACACTACACCTACTAAAGAAAAATGCTCAAAACAAGAAGCATCACAATGCAGAAGGTATAGAAAGTGGAGCAAGAGGTTGAATGGTGGAGGAGCCATGCCTGTAGAGTCCTCTCAAAGAATTTCTATGTCGCCTCCATGACTGATCGAGATATCCACCCCAATTCAACCCGGATGGATGAAGAAGATGTCTCGCATATGACTTGGTGCAAAATGCAAACTACGGATTTCATGAAAATAGAAAACTATGGATTTTCCCGAAATAGTAAACACGTGCACAAAGCATCCATGGCCCCTACCAAAAGAGGAAAGATCTGAAAAACTTCTTATGCGTAAACCAAGATAGATACACTACAACAAAAAAAAGCCTATCGGTCTCGAGAAATCCAACAAACCTAAATAAATAAAATCACATTTTTACTTAGCTCAAACCCCGAGGCACACCTTTTCGCTTCTCTAAAAAAATTAAAAAACCACAAAAAAATGACTGCCTCCATAATTGGCCAAGTTTATAGTCAATCTTTATTGTTTTCACGCCTTAGGATCCAATGGAAGCCTCTATTTTGCATTAAAAACATGCAACAACGAAATATGACCAAATCCCAAATATATGAATATATAATAAATTTATTTGTAAAATAAAACTTATAGACAGATGTCAACAACAATCTCCTTCTTTGATACCATGAAAGGAATGATAACCGGATCGTACAAAGCTAAGAACATAGATGCTAATCAAACACCATGATCAATAAGATGAAAGCAATTGACTAGAATAAATTTACATAAAACCTTTGCAAACAAATGAGAAGAAATATCATATATTATTATGGAAATCAATGCAATACATTGAGAATGGGCCTTGTTTAAATAGGAAAGAAATAATAATCTAAGAACCGAGTCAAGGTCGTAGATGAAGCCATAAATCAAGAAAATAACTAGTCATCAAAGAACTAGTCAAGACCATAGATTTAGGAGAGAACTAGACATCAAAGATCTAGTCAATACCAAAGATCAAGGAAAGAACTATACCTAACAACTAGATAATATCTCCTAATATCTAAATAAGATAAAAGAAATATCCACACACATAAGTGGGTGAGGATAAATGCAATAAAGGTAAATAAAGTACCTAGGTGAACATGAGCTAAGGTAAATACCTACTCTAACACCCCCTCAAGTGAAGCTAGGGGCCAAAATAGAAGTGGCATGTCCACAGTATGAGTCTCGGTAACTAGGCCTGATGAGGTACTCATGTACAATAACTGGGAAAAAGGGACACCACAAGGTACCTAAAACCAATAACAACAAAGTAAAGAGAGTAAAAACCTACTCCAAGGCATCCCAAGAAGCTTGGCTCAAAAACTCATACAATGTTGAAGAATTTTGGTGTGCAATGTGGTCTGAATCCACTACTTGATCACAAAACTCAAAAACAACTGACACTGGGCTCCACCAGAATAGCTCCATACAAGGAGACTATCAATGGAGTGATGTTGAAAGTGTAAAAAAAACACCAAACATAATTTGATCAAGTGTTGCAAATAGGTGTGCCATGATCCAACAACAATAACCAAGGCAAAAAGGAAAGGACACAAAATCTAGAGTGTCATGATCTCGAGAAAATCTAAGGTAACAAGGCCAGGACACAAAACCCGAAGAAGCAGGATCAGCACCACACCCTCCCATACCGCTTGAATGGGTGGAGTTGTGCTACAATTTTGTATGAGTTTTCAAAACAACTACTCGAACACTAAAAACTAACACCTGGCTCCACCAAAATAGCTCCCCACAAGATAGGCTATCAACATGCCAAAAGTGTCAAAAATACGGTGACAAACTATCTCAACAAACAAGAGAGATACACTACACCGCTAAAAAAAATGCTCAAAACAAGAATCATCACAATGTAGAAGGTATAGATAGTGGAGCAAGAGGTGAATGGTGGAGTAGCCATGCTGTAGAGTCGTCTCAATGAATTCTCGTGTCACCTCCATGAGTGATCGATATCCACTCCAAATCAACATAGATGGATGAAGAAGATGCCTGCATATGATTTGGTGCAAAATACACAATGGGTGCATGTAAAAGAACATCAGAATGTGTGTTAGGTTGATCATGTTTGACAACTGAAATCTCAAGTTTCTCAAGCCTGAGTGAAGATGTAGAACTCATGTGTTTCTCAGGATCCTCAGAAAGAGTTGAGCAAACAAAAAAGGAGCTTTGTCAATGTGTGATCCTAATGAAGTATCTGCTCGAAAATCAATGTCATGATGATAATTCCACTTAACATGTGGAATAGAGGAAACAATACCATGTGAATGTCTACCAATGACTCTACTAGTGAGACCCATAGAACAGAGCATGTGAGAACTGAATGCAGTAGTATGCTTCTCAAAAAATCCATGCAGCTGAGTAGAAATAGGATACACAACATGTGGTATTGTAATAGGCACAGATGTGGAAGAGCATGCAGTAACAAGCTTCATAGGTGTATGAGCATCAAGAGCAAGAATAGACTCAAAGAATAATAGATCAATATCAGTGGGTTCAGGAGCAATAGCTATAAGTGGACTAGGAGCATGGTTGTGGTTGTCCACAATATGATGGTGATGTTGTAAGCTAGCAAGTTTGTTTTGCAGGGAGTGTATTATTGTATTCTTATCATGAATGAGTGATTGTAGAAGAGAATTTCACTTCTTGAGCAATCTATTTTCTTCCAAAAATTTTACAATATCCTCTTGAATTCCACACACTTCATAGAAAATCATATCATTATTAGAATCCATGATAGGTACAACTGGAACTCCCAAAAGTTTAGGACGTCAAGCTTAGCTGAAATTACGTCCATAATTGATTACAACACTCCTCCATATTTGACACTTTATAATTATAGTGAAAGTCTCAAAATAAATATTTCTAATGGAAAGAGCACAAAAAAAGCACTTTTGCAATAAACGACACTCAAAACCGAGTTACCGATAAAAATTTACAAGATTTTTAATAGTTTTCTTTGATTTTAGTTGTGGATGAAGCAATATAGATTGTTGTTTCCTTCACCACACAAATAAAATTAAAGGGGACTGAAGTTAAACACCTACTAGTAGGAATCATAAGCTTTAAGCCCTCATATGACCAATGGCTAAGGTTTTAATGGGTGTTTGCACAACTTACTATTCTGGAGTGTGTCCTGTGTTTTCAAGAAAGTCACCTCAAACCGCCTCTTCAAGCAAAAATTACTATTTCTCAACTCGTAGATAGTGACCTTTATTTTTGAAAATAGAAAATTACAAATTTTCTTGAAATAGTAAACACGTGCACAACATCCATGGACTCCTGCCAAAAAGGAAAGATCCGAAAAATTTCTTGCACATAAACTGAGATAGATATGCTGCAACAAAAAAAATAGTATCGATCTCAAGAAATCCAACAAACCTGAAAAAATAAAATCACGTTTTTTCTCTTGGCTTGAATCCCGAGGCATACCTTTCTACTTCTCTGTAAAAATTAAAAAACCACAAAAAAATGACTACCTCTAGAATTGGCTGAGTTTACAGTCGATCTTATGGTTTTCACACCTTCTGGATCCAATGGAAGCCACTATTTTGCATAAAAATACACACAACAACAAAATATGATAAAATCCCAAATATATGAATATACAATGAATATATTTGCAAACTAAAACTTATAGATGAATGTCAATAGAAATCTCTTGCTCTAATATCATGAAAGGAATGATAACCAGATCGTACCAAGCCAAGAACACAGATTCTAATAAAACACCATGATCAATAAGATGAAAGCAATTCGCGAATAAATTTACATAAAACCTTTGTAAACTAATGAGAAACAATATCATATATTATTATGGAATTCAATGCAATACATTGAGAATGGGCCTTGCTTAAATAGGCATGAAATAACAATCTAAGAACAAGTCAAGGTCATAGATGAAGCCACAAATCAAGGAAATAACTAGTCATCAAAGAACTAGTCAAGACCATAGATTTAAGAGAGAACTAGACATCAAGGATCTAGTCAATACCATAGATCAAGGAAAGAACTAGTCAAGACCATAGATTTAGGAGAGAAATAGACATCAAGGATCTAGTCAATACCATAGATCAAGGAAAGAACTAGTCATCAGGATCTAGTCAATACCATAGATCAAGGAACGAATTACTTCTCTCCTAAATCTATGGTCTTGACTACTTCTTTGATGACTACTTATTTCCTTGATTTATGGCTTCATCTACAACCTGACTGGTTCTTAGATTGTTATTTCTTGCCTATTTAAGCAAGGCCCTTTCTAAATGTATTGCATTGAGTTCCATAATAATATATGATATTGCTTCTTATTTGTTTGCAAAGTTTTTATGTAAATTTATTCTCGCCAAATTGCTTTCATCTTATTGATTGTAGTGTCGATTAGCATCGTGTTCTTGGCTTGGTATGATCGGTTGTCATTCCTTTCATGGTATCGTAGTAGGACATTGTTGTTGACATCCATGTCTCAGTAAGTTTTATTTTCCAAATAAATTCATTGTATATTCATATATTTGGGATTTGGCTGTATTTTTTTGCTTTGGATTCGAGATGTCTTCATCTTATTGATCGTGGTGTTTGATTAGCATCTATGTTCTTGGCTTGGTATGATATGGTTATCATTCCTTTCATGGTATCGAGCTACATGACTTGCTTTCACACCAAAAACTTGAACTTGTGGTGGAGAGGGATCTTATCATGTTATTCAATTTGCTATGCCAACACCCTCCCGCACAATGGAGCCAGTATACACCCAACCAGCTCCAACAACATTAGAGGCGGTGACACCGGGAATTTCATGGGAGGTCACCCATCCCAGCACTACTCTAGGGATGGTGCACTTAACTGTCTGGTAAGGTCACCCATCCCAACACTACTCTTGGGATGGCGCACTTAACTGATTGGTAATGTTGTTGGGCTTGGTTGGGTGTATACCGGCTCCATCATGCAGGAGGGTGTTACTATAGCAGCTGAATAGCATGATGAGATATCTCTCCACCACAAGTTTGAGCTTCGTGTGACGAAAAGTCATGTAGCTCGATACCATGAAATGAACGATAACCAGATCATACCAAGCCAATAACATAGATGTTAATCAAACACCACGATCAATACGATGAAATAAATTCACCAGAATAGCTTTACATAAAACCTTTGCAAACAAATGAGCAACAATATCATATATTATTATGGAACTCAATGCAATACATTGAGAATGGGCCTTGCTTAAATAAGCAAGGAATAACAATCTACGAACCATTCAAGGTCGTAGATCAAGCCATAAATCAAGGAAATAACTAGTCATCAAAGAACTAGTCAAGACCATAGATTTAGGAGAGAACTAGACATCAAGGATCTAGTCAATACCATAGATCAAGGAAAGAATTATACCTAACAACTAAATAAGATAAAAGAAATATCCACACACATAAGTGGTGAGGATAAATATAATAAAGGTAAATAAAGTACCTAGGTGAACATTAGCTAAGGTAAATACCTTCTCTAACATTTCTATTCAGTAAGACCAAAAAAAAAAAAAACCCTAAAAACTAGTTCTTTGGGGTATTTAATATTTTTTCGGCACATTCCACGTTAGAAATTTTGAAAATATAAAAATGCAGGATATGGAAATTTGAAAATTAGAGCGGGGAAATTGTGTTAATATTGAAATTTCAAATTCTCAAAAATGCAGGGGAATTCACAATTCAAATTTTGAATTTGCCACTCATTGAGAAAAGGTGCGGGATATCAAAAAAATATTGAAAACAACACCTTTTTTTATTGGCTATAGCTTAAAATAGTTGAAACGTAATAAAACTTATAATATTATAATAAAATAGTAGAAATAAATTATATCAATTTATAGGCACATTTATTTTATTTATTTTTTATCAAAAATCACCTAGATAATGTTAGATGTAGTGCACTAATGAAATATAATTCTCCAATTACTCTATGCCATGTGGTAAGTTTGAACCTGATAGTTAGAAAACATTATAATTGACACATTTATTATGAAATTAAAATATAAAGAAATGAGTATAATATGAAACCACAATATTATAATATAAATAACAACTAGTAAAATGGCGATAAGAGGCTACAACTTAAAATAGTTGAAATGCAATAAAAACTTAATATTATTATAAAACAAATGAAATAAAGTGTACAAATGTATAGGAACATTTTTTTATCAAAATCAACCTATACAATGTTAGATGTAGTGCACAAATGAAAAATAATTATCCAATTATACATGTACATGTGGCATGTTTTAAACCTAATAGTTAGAAAACATTATAATTGACAAATTTATCATGAAATTTAAATGTAAAGAAATGAATATAAAATATTTTGAAACTATATGAAACCCAAATATTATAATATAAATAACAACTAGTAAAACGAAGACACATGGCATGAAAACTCAAATCCCGAGAAGGTATTTTTGCATTAAAAAAACACTAGTGCCTCAAAGTTGTAAAGATAGTGTTTACAATGACAAGAGGTATTGGTATATAGCTAGTGGCTGCTAGGCTATATCATGATTTTTTATTCTATCACTATTTCCAAATTAAGTAATTATTGTGCATAACGGACCATATGTCATTTCAATAAATAAATAAAGCAACTTAGTGGTCGTTATGCATTTTCTTTTATAAGAACTGATGTGAATTATATGTTGCAATGATTTATCTTATCAAAACTAAAAAAATATCACTTACTCTCAGGGGTATATATGGATTCCAATTTACAAAGATATATCTTGTACAAGATAAATATGTAGTGTAACAATTGGGGTTGTCATGTAAAGTCCACCCAAAATGATACAATTATATTGACAGGTGATAATGATAGGATCCTAGCAACCACTAATATAGACCATTGTTTGTTATAATATAGCTATTCAAAAATTAGAAACTGTTGATCCTAGTGGACACTACGTTATTCCTTTCAACTAGTAATGGAGCTTAGCATTGCTAAACCTTTTCTTTGATATGAACCAAAAGTCTTAATCCATCTCAATGGAATGTAGTGTAGAAAATGGCTCCACTAGGTAACATGCAACCGATTTGATACAATTATAATCATTATGAATTATAATTTATCTAATGATGTAAATATAGTGATTACTATGAAAATAGGGAATGCAAATATGGTAGAGGTAATCAATAACTACTTGGAAATTGAGAAATTGTTAAGCCTAGCGGCTGCTAGGATTTTTATTTGATATGAATGAATATGGATTATAATTTACAAATATATATCTTAGGAGAAATAAATAAGTCTTGAATCCTCTCAAAATTAAAATTGTTGAGCCTAGCAATTGCTTCATTATTCCTTTCAACTAGTTCTTCGGAAATTAATGTTTGCTTGATTTGTAATTACTAGATGATTAATACAAAGTAAGTTAGTAATATTGTTTGTTAGATGGTTAGTCATATAGGTTATTGGTTGGGGTGATATACCCATGAATATTATTACGGGTTATTGTTTATAACACCTCCATAAATAATTGGAGGTTTTTGGCTATATAATAGCCATGTGTAGTGTAGTAGAGTGTATGAAGAAATATACAAAGAAATCAATATTGCTTTGCTTTGACTAAATTTTGTGTACAACTAGTCTAATACCTATCATTGGTATTAGAGTGGGTCTATTTCAGTAGGATTGAGAGTGATATGTTTTTCTAAGGAAGAATGATTTATTTATAGGGGCATTCATATTCTTTATCATTTCCCCATATAATGTGTTTTCCTCTTTATTAGCTAGAACCTAGTTCATGATTTATATGTGAATCACCAATGTGTTGTATTAGCTTCCATTAGGATTTTGTTTGGCCATGTGAAAAGATTCTTTATAGACCAATTTTCATCTAAATTTTCTCAATCATGTATTACATTGTTTTTCTATATTCAATCCATGAAAATCTAGTAGAAATGTGGTGGTGTAGATATGTAGAAAATAGAAAACCAAGATTATTGAGTTTCCATTGTGCATGGGATCAAAGTAATGAAACATAAATGGTGAAATAGTGTTACAATTTGCACCTGATGTGTGGTTTAAAAATAAATCTCCCTCAGTTGGATACATATTCTTGAGGAGATTTTTTATCTATACAAAAACACGGCGTGGCATTTTATGGATTTATCTCATCATTTTATTTGGAAACTTTCTAGTTTATACTTTGAAATTTGTTTTGCATCGAGGGGTCAAATTCATTACATGATAAAAATTCATTTCATTTAATCAATAAGTTATTTATTAATGGAAAATAGTTTTGAAGGGACTATACCCTGATACAAAAAAGGCTCAACAACCAGATATACAAGAGTGAGTAGAAAAAAGGATCAGAATCCAAATATTACAATAAGCCAAACAGTAGCCAAAAAAGGAACTACTAAGAAGGACAAAAAAGGAATAAAATTGCTAAAAAACAACAGTTAAACAACAAACTAACAGCAACAAAACAACATCCTTCTCGCAACTAGACTGCTCTGAAGAAGATTATTTCTTGAAGCCCTATCGATTCTTGATTTAACAGTTTGAAGTGAGGTAAATAATGCTAGAGTAGTGACATGTGTAGGGTCATTTACATCCATCGTGAGATGATCTGGTTCCTTTCATCTCCAGTGCCCCAAATGTCAGCTGAGATTCCACTAAGCATAGTGATGCTTCTGACTGTTGTTCAAGAAAATCACATATAGCCCCGAAAAATTGCAATGTTGTGATCATGCCATTCCTTAGAGTTCCCAAGTCTATTGTCCAAGGGAATTCAATTTCTTATAAATTTCATTTATCTGATCTGCCCCAATACCAACATCCTCATTCAATTTTCTTTTACCCTTTTTCTTAATTAGCTGATGCATTTCTTTTTGAGATTTTCCACCTCTTTTTCCAAGATTTCCATCCTATGAAGAAGATTCTCCTTCTCGTGTTGAGTAATGTTGTCTTGTCCTATAGTGCTGATGTGCAACAAATTATGGGCAATTTCAATATCCTTTCTACTCCTGAGGACTCTACCAGAGGAAGAGGGGTTTAATTTGGAGAAGGAAGGATTTTTTTGTTGACTTTTCGTTGATTTGGAAATGGTGACCTATTTGACATTAGGAATGGGATGAATGGGAATGGTCGGGCGATAGGGGTAACAAGTATGGCATAGTTTTGGGTGAGACAATGTCTATGAAGGAGGAAGATAAGACCCTGATGGAGGGGAATGGCCTGGGTGTGGTTTTGGAAATCAAGAATGGAATGTTCCATTGAATTTAGAAGATAGTGTGGGAAGAAAAAAAGAAGATTTCTCCTAAAATGGTTAAGAAAAATCAGATGTTTTGTGGGGATAGTGATGTACCTACCTTCGAGAGAAATAAAGTGAACCATCATCTTAGAAATTTCATCAAATGGTTTTAGGATGGAACTAACCTTTATACTCGTTGTTACAAATTGAATCTCCTCCCTATTTGAAAAAACATTTTAACTTCTACATTTTTATCCAACGTCTTGCTAAAAAATCTAATTCCATCCAAAGTGAGGCCCATGACCTCTATAATAAGATCCTCTCTCATCAACACATTTTTCCCACCATAATTTACCTTCCACTCTTTCTAGTCTGCAACAAAATGCACAGAGATGTTTTGGTCATGGCCTTGGATTCTCTCAATGAAATTTGTAACCCCCCAATTTGTAGGTAGTTCTACATCTCAATGTTTTCTTTCCATGTGGGATCACAGTTGGGTTCTATTTGACATGGATCTCCCCCCATTTTCCTACCTTTACATGTAACCTACTTGAAACTCATGAAGAAGTTGTTTGTGTCTTCCTTTAACCGCTTTTTAACCATCCATCTGCAGATCCTTCGAGCATGCAAATTTTGATGATTATAAATACATGTACTCCTCTCACATGTGCTAACTTTCATTTCCAATAAAGCACATGAAATCCCATTAGTGATTCTATGTGAGATGTAATATATCATATTTATCTTTGGTAATAGAGTTTTGTACTTCAATAGGGGTATTTTTTTCATAATTCCAAGTGATGAAGTTATTACTAATTCCATAATTAGCTAGAGTGTCTGCCACCCTATTACCCTCTCTATAGGTGTGGCCAATTTTAAGGTTATTGAAGGTATGAAAATATTTATAGACTCCTAGATGAAATCCTTAATTGTCCAACTTGGAGGATGGATATGATTTAGATGATTTATTACATTCAAGGAATATCCTTCAACAATAATGTTCTGAATGTTGCATTCTTTAACAAGTCTTAAACCCCATAAAGATGATAGAGCTTCAACATAATGGTTGGTTTGATTGCCCATTCTGCCATCATAAGCAACAGATAAAAAACCTTTGTGATCCCATATAATTCCTCCACCATCAGTTGTAATTGGGTTTCCCTAGAGGCTCCATCAAAATTGAGTTTATGCCTAGAATTAGGAGGGGGATCCAGTGTATTGAAGACCTGTCAATGGTTTGATTTATTTGTTTCTAAACATTTTCAATATCAATCTTCAAATTTTAAAGTATAACCTATTCATCTTTATGATATTTCTTGTTTTTGGGAGGTTTAAATATTTCAAATTGTCTTTAACTACATTACAAATCTTATTGAATCTTGTTTTACAGATCTGCATGTTGTTTTTGAATATTATATCATTCCTGACTTTCCAAATTCTCCATATTATATGAGGCAAAGTTAGTTTCCATAATCTCCTAACTATGCAATGATTGTATGGGGGTCCCATTGTTCCCAAGTTTGAGAAAATTCCTTTGGCAATGTCCAACAAATATTGAACCTTGAAAAGAAAAACTCCAGATCTTTGAAGCAAACTCACAATGTAACAGAAGGTGTTTAATGTCCTCAACCTCCTTTTTACATATGCAACACATGTTTGGCATGATAAAACCTCTCTTGATTAAATTATCATTTGTGAGAATTCTTCCTCTAAGAACAAGCCAAAAGAAGAAATTGACTTTGGGAGTTAGTTCAGGCAACCAAATTCTACTCCATTTAAAATCACAATGAATATTTTCAAAAAAGGAATTGTATCCTAATTTGACAGTGTATTCTCCATCAAATGAGTTATTCCAAACAATCTCATCCTTGACATTAATTTGATTCAGTGGGATGATATCTAGCTACTCTTGGAGTGAGGAAATCATGGAATTTGGCTCATTCATCTCCACATTAAGTTGCTTCCATATTTTTCTATTTCCCTCCATTTCAATGTAGTCTTTGACTTTAGTTCCATAATTTTGAACTAAAATATCTTTGATAGAGCCAAATTTATCATTTAAACTGAAACTAGTCTAGTTATCACTCCAAAATTGAATATCACTATCATTTCCCACTTTCCATTTACATCCTTGTTTGATAAAATTCCTTGTTTGGATCAAATTATTCCAGAAAATAGAACCCTAAGGTAGCTGATCATCATAAAGGAAAGAATTCACTTTTTGTTGAGCTAGGTATTTGTCTTTAATTAATTCAATCCAAGGTTTCTCCTCAGTTAGCATTCTCCATCCCATTTTTATAATTAAATCCATATTCATTTTTCTGATATCCTTAATGCCTATCCCACCTATTCTTTTAGGTGTACATACTTGATCCCATGCCACCAAGTGATACCTGAATCTTTCTTCCATGCCTTGCCACAATTTTTTTAATCCTTTCAATTTTGTCCATAAATGCAACATGAATGTTGTAAAGAGACATAATGTAAATAGGTAAATTCTGCAATGTGCTTTTAATTAGGAGACATTTTCTAGCACTGGAGAGAATGGCCCCTTTCCATCCAGCCATTTTCTTTTGAAACCTGTCAAGTAAACTATTCCATATTGTTGTGGAAACTTTATTAGTTCCAAGAGGAAGACCCAGATATGTTGTGGGTAGAGAACTAATTTTACAACCCAAAATATGAGCGATTCTTTTTTTCCTTTCCAGTGGAGTATTAAAAAAGAAGATGGAACTCTTATCAAAATTAACCTCTTGTCCTAAGGAAACCTCATATAATTTCATAATAGAATTAATAGCCTTAGCTTCAAGGATGGAGGCCATCAAAAGTAAAATTGTATCATCAACAAATTGCTGATGTGAAGCAGTTTGATTTTTAGAAGTAGGTCTGATTCCTTTTAAAATCCCGTCATTGACAACTTTGGTAATGGATCTACTAAGGCTATCAACCATTAGAATGAAAAGGAGAGGGGATATAGGATCTCCCTGTCTTAATCCCCTACTACTTGCAAAGAATCCCACCAAATCACCATTGACCACTTATAAGAATAGAGTTGTAGAAATGCAAGCCTAAATAATCCTTTTGAATTTATTTTGAAAACCAAATTTAGCCAGAACCTTATCAAGAAAGTGCCAAGAAACTCTGTCAAAAGCCTTTTTCATGTCAAGTTTCATTACCATACCAACTTTTTTATTTTTATCCATTGAATGAATAATTTCATGCACCATGATCACCCCATCTTGAATTATCCTCCCTTTTATAAATCCACTTTGTTGTTTTGAGATTATATCAAAGCAAGAATAGACTGGATTCTTGTGGCAATAATATTTGTAAAGATTCTATAAATTACATTTACCAGACTAATAGGGTGGAAGTCCTTAAAGTCTTTAGCATCCATTTTTTTTGGAGCAAGCACAATGTGAGTGTTATTCAGCTCCTTAAGGAGGTCTCATGTTCTATAAAACTCATTTACTACCTTGAGTAGATCTTCTGAACATATTTCCTAATTTTTTGAAATAAATTAGAAAAAACCCATCAGGACCGGTGCCTTATCACCTTCAAGAGAAAAAACAAATTTTTGAAGCTCCTCCAAAGTGACTGATTTGGTGAGGTTTTGAATCTTTGTTCATCTATACTATCTTCCGAATGGTATCTTAAAAAATATATTTCCTCTTCATTATCCACACTATTTTCTTTGAGAAATTTTTTATTGAATGTGATAGATTCAACCTTTATGTCCCTACAATAAGTTGATCTCCTACATGAATAAAAATGTCACTTGTTGACGTGGATATTTAAATTATAGTTTCTTTGTATATCATACTCTATATCTATATTGGTACCTAAAGAGGTGTCTTTGATTTGAGGTCACATCCATTCTAGCAAACTCAGCTCAGCTAATTTTTCTCCCATTGATATTCTTTCATGGTCATAACCATTGATAATCTATAGATCTTCCACACCTAAAATTGAAGTGTGGATTATGAATCATCAAGGATTCATCGTTATGAATGGTCTATGTATATTTATCTTATTATCGGTGACTTTGTAAATACAAGATATTTTGAATATAAGTGTAAGCGACTAGAAGAAGCAATTGTTGATACAAAATAAAGAAATATGTGTGTTTCCACAACTAGGTATGTTGACAAGAATTGAATTAATGATGTTGTACTATTGGCATGGTAAATACCGATCCATCACAGAGTTTTTATCTTTTCATTGTCTCCAACATGAAGCTATTCCTCCGAGATTGATCAAAAAATAGACTTTTCCTATTATGCATGGAGGCTTGACTTAAATGTTTATAGATTTATGTTATATTTGCCCCGATTTTGACATTTATATCACGAGCAAATCATACAATCATACCCAAGTTTCTTTCATTTCTCACCACATGAATTCTAGTGTATGGTAATGAGATTTTATACCTAAGTAGTCTCTTCTATTTATAAGTCATCATTAGGTAATTTGTTCCCAAATAGGTGTGATCCTTTCTTCATTGTCGAGTCATATTTGTTTCTTTAATGTTTTGAGTCTATAGCTTTATAAAGGTCTTAGTGAATGCTTTAGAAATGTTTTTAATGGTATATGAGTATTTTGAAATTATT
Organism: Taxus wallichiana var. yunnanensis; assembly: GCA_018340775.1. Taxonomy (NCBI): domain Eukaryota; kingdom Viridiplantae; phylum Streptophyta; class Pinopsida; order Cupressales; family Taxaceae; genus Taxus; species Taxus wallichiana. The sequence goes on from CM031239.1 coordinate 628,643,702, forward strand.
TAAATACTCTTTATATATATATATATATACACACACATATATATAGTGTTAAAGTTTTATCATCATCAAAGTCTTATGATAATAGAGTCTTTAATGTCATTGTCAAAATTCATCATGTCATTAAGTCATCAAGAGAGAGAGAGAGAAAAAAATTGTCATTTGTGAGTTTTTTTGTAAAAATTAGTATCATTGCCATGTGTCTTACCAAAATTTTATTGTGAGTTAGAGTCAAAAGTTCAAAAAATTAAAAAAATTACCCTCATAGACACATTTTCGGCATTTCGACGTCTCGAAAAATAAATGATTTTGCATTGTGCGGGAGTAATAAAAATGTGGGAATCATTAAGCTTCATATCCAAATCAGGATAAGCTACCAACATGACACTAGAGGATGGAGGCATCAAAGGATGGAGGTCAATTAATGATCTTTTGTCACTCACCAACAATGGGGCTGATTCACTAATTTAGTAGCATGTGTGTGAAGTGTCTTTTTTTCAGTTCTTAGTTTTTGAGTTGTGATTTTCATATTTCCAGTATGGTGTGAGAAATAATATCAAAGGTTCTTTTCCTGTTCACTTGTAAATGTGGATATTCCTACATAATTCCCCAATGGAATAACATAGTCAAGAAAAGATAACACGGTGAAATGCATTCGTCATGAGTCTTGAAGAGGTTGAATAGTCGATTTGTTCTTGTTCATACCTAGGTTTTTAGTTATCCTTTGGAAAACCATTGAAGGATGTTCAAATATGTTTCTTCTTGATTTTCCACAATGCTAGGTTAGATGTGTTCGTAGAGTGACTAGTTGATAAGATGATGATTCCCTGAGTGTTTTCCCATCCTTATTGGTCAAATGTGTTCCTGATAGTGCATGGTTAATATGAAGTTGATGTATTTATTCTTCTATCTTCAATTCAAGTGGTGTATTAAGATCATGAGAAAACATGAGCAAGTAAGATGTAGAATAAGTGTGAAAGTTATTCTACTACCATGTAAACATTAAAGGGGGGAATGTTAGGAAATTAATGTTTGCATTATTTGTAATTATTTTATGATTAATACAATAATTTAGTAATGTTTTTGTTATATGGTTGGTTGTATATGTTAGTGGTTGGAGTGATATAATCATGAATATTATTACAGGTTATTTTTTATAACACATCCCTAAATAATCGAAGGTTATTTGGCTATTTGTTTGGCTATATAATAGTCATGTAGTGTTGAAGAGTGTGTGAAGAAATATAGAGAGAAATCAATATTACATTTCTTTGACTAAATTTTTGTATAACTTGTCTAATACCTATCACTAGCAATGAATTTTGGTAGTCACTAAGCATTTCATTTGATAAGAATAGAAAATTTTCATCCCTATTGATGGAAAACATTGCAAGAATTGGCTCCACTAGGTAATGTGTAGACAATTTGTTAACATTATAATCATTTACAATTACAATCGATCTAAAGTTATACATATAGTGATTTCTATGACAAGAGGTAATGATATGATTGTAGTGGTCGCTAAGCTAGTCCATGATTTTTTATTCAATGACTATTTTGAAATTAAGAAATTGTTGAGCATAGTGGTTGATACCCTTTTTCTCTAATACTAACAAATATGGATTACAATTTTCAAAGATATATCTTAGGAGAAATAAATAGGACTAGATGCCTCTTGATAGAATGTAGTATAGTAATTGGGTCCGCCATGTGAATGCTACCCATATGTTACACTTACAATCAATGAAAAACACTAACCATCCAAATTTGAAAATATAGTGGTTATGTAGTGCCCACTTCCCTTTGACACTATTTAGATACTGATCTTGATATTGTTGATCTCATTTTGGACATTATTATGTTTTGACTTAGTATGATGTGTAGATGTTAGATCATGGATTATTATGGACCTTGATTCAGTTAGCATGCATGATGATTATTAGAGACATTATTATATATATGGATGATGATATACTGTTGACATGGATATAGTATTGATGTTGATTTTAGACATGTGACATTTGATATTAAGAGTAGCTCTAGTATAGAGATTCATTGGATGATGATATAGTTACAATTGAAATTTAAATGATGATGTTGAATTCTTGATGTTGTTGTGATTTGGATTTGATCTTTATATGTTGTTTATATCATTTTGGATATCTAATGTGGCCATGAGGCCGAAGGAGGTATTTGCATTTTGTAGGTTAAAAATCACAACAATGTTGGGGGACTGGAGACTAACCATATTAGAATTCTAGATGAATTCAACGAGGTCACCATGGCAACTGTAATTGTTTGTATGTTGTGTTTGTTAGGGATTCCCATGGGGGAATCACCTTTAAAATGTGACCAAGGGATTTCATGTATTACTTTAATGTGTTTCTTTTTTGTAATGTTTGCATGTATTTTATTTGTGATGTGTTACCCCTTTCATTAGTTGTTAATTAATTTGGGTTTATGTTATTTATAACCATGTGTTAAATAAATAAATCATTATGTCAAAAGAATGTAATAAATGAAGTCATAGATATTAATGCATGTTGTAAGAATGTGTAAGAGGATGTAAGTGATGTGTAAGTTGTGTAAGTCAGATTTTGGAGTGTAGAACACTCCATCCTCAAAGGAACTCGAATTTGTCCTTGAGGGCTGCATTTTGAGGCTTGTGGGACAAGTCGACTTATCCCACACCTCTTAAAATAATCCACCAACCATACCTATGGTTTTGGAGTCAAAATTATACTCTTTAATTGTAATTTTTTTATTATTGGGAAATCATTTTTGAAAGGGACTATACCCTTGAATATAAGAGAGGGCCTAGGAGCCAGAATAGGAATGAAAATCAGAGAAAAAAGGATCAGAATCCAAGTATGAAAATGAAGCCAAAAGTAGCCAAAAAAGCTACCCAAATAAGAAAAAACAACAAAAACCCTGCACAAAAGCAGCAAAGAAACCGCAAAAAACAACAAAAAAACAAACAAGAGCAGCTAAAGCACCTACAACTACTTCTTGGCAGCTTTGTCGATGTTGGTTTTGATGTTCTTCCAGGATCTGAACATTCCCAAAGTTGTCATGTGGGCAGCGTCAGTCTTATCCAGCTGATCAATGGTCCTTTTGCTTTCCTTATCATTGCCCCAAAGTGTTTCCGGAACTCCGCTGAGATTGGAGACACTTCTGACATGTTGCTCAATGAATTCCTCAATCACACTAAAAATGGCCATATTGTAGTCATGACGAGTTTTGGCCTTCCCTAAATGGGAGTCTAAGGAGTTCAACTTCTTGTAGATATCTTCAATCTGGCTGTTATCAATATCCACCTCCTCCTTCTTCCTCTTTCCTTTCTGTTTTGCCAAGTTCTTAACCTCATCCTTCAACAGCTTCATTTCAGCTTCTAAGGCATCCAACCTTTTTGTAGAGCTCTCCATATGCACATCTCGGGGACTAGCACTGCTAATATTCAGGAGGTCATGTGCAATTTCAATTTCATGAGGGCCCTTCCCCGCAAAGAAGAGTATCGAGGTTAAGCCTTCTAGATGCCCTGGTGACTAGTCCGGTTGAGGTGGGGGTGGAAGCAACATCGTGGGGAATGGAAGATGTATCCGGATGGCCACAGGGGGGTGATAGCAGCGGTGGCAGGGGCAGAGAGTGGAGAAATGGGGCTAGCAGCAGCAGAACCCGGCATAGGGGGAACAGAGCTAGGAGAGGAAGGGAGACCAGGATACCTAAGAAGACAAAATTTATGCAGTAGCAAAATAAGCCCCTGGTGTAAAGGAACCACCGGGTATGCTTTTGAAACTCCAAAATGGAGTGCTCAAGAGAGTTTAGCAAATAATGGGGGAAACAAACCAAGTGATTCCTACGGAAGTGGTTGAGAAAGATAAGGTGCTTAGCAGGTACGGTGACAAACCTCCCTTCCAAAGAAATGAATCGTATCATCATGCGAGTAACCTCATCATAAGGTGGAGGGATCGAGCTAACAAGCAGGCCCGCGGTAATATAGATCAGCTTCTCAGATCCCTCCACAAATCTCCTCTCTTCAACATCTCTGTCGACCCTTTTGTTAAAAAAATGGTAGCCCTCCATGCTAAGACTGGTCGCTTCAGCAATAAGCTCCTCGTTGACCAAGATCTTCTGCCCCCCATATTCCACAGTCGCTCCTTCCAATCCTTCGCAAAACACACTGAGATGCTTTGATCATGTCCCTGAACCTTCTCCATGAAGTTGGTGATGCCGCCCTTGCTGAGTATATTCCATAACTCAACATTATCCTTCCAGTTCGGTCCGCACTAGGCTCAATTTGGCAAGGGGGACCCCCCATCTTCACTGTGCTTAACTGTTTGCAACAAATTCCAAAATCCTTGAGAGCGCTGAAGCCAGTCTATTTTTTACTGTTGTAATCCACACAATGTTGAAAATGAGAGTCGTTTCTATTCCCATGAACGTCTGCATGCCTACTGATCTGAGCCTGCGGAAATCCACATGTGGGAATAACGGCCTTTTTGCTAGCCCACTCCCTATCATCAATTACCTTATTATTGTCTTTTCGTATCCGTGGAGCCTTGTATACAAATTTTAGCAAGCACAGTGCTGCCCGCATGTGTGATTTTCATATCAAAGTAACTCCACTTGGACTTCCCCATATACTTCACACTATCTTGATTATTCGACAGGATTTGCATAATCATAGTTTTTAAGTCAACACGTGTGGGAGTTTTATTGATACTGATCCACACCCAATAATCATATCTCAACTCAAGAAATTGCGTGCATATAGAAATCCACATGAATGCTATTTTGAAGTTGCTTAGGGATGTTATTGTTATCCCAAACAATGTGATTAACATTAATGCCATAATTAGCCAGCGCATCTGCCAATTTATTACCCTCCGGTAAGTATGCATGATCCTGATGTTATTGAATGTTTGACAGATACTTATGGACTCTGAGATAAAATCCTTGATGCTCCAACTTGGAGATGAGCACTGTTTAAGGAGATTAATGATATTTAGGGAGTCCCCTTCAATAATGAGGTTCTGGATATTTTGAGTCTGGGAAATTCTCAGGCCCCATAAAGCAGATAATGCTTCAGAAAAATGATTGGTTTGAATTCCCATTTTCCCAGCATATGCAGCAATCAGACTACCTTTATGATCCCGTATCACTCCTCCCCCTGCCGCAATCCTAGGGTTCCCCTTAGAGGCCCCATCAAAGTTCAACTTAAACCAATTAAAATCAGGAGGATGCCATTTAATCAAAGATCTATCAATGTTATTCCCAGGATTGCTATGACTATTGACAGTTCCAATCTACCAATTGGATAAGATATATTCTTCATTCTCTGGATATCTCTTGTTCTTGGGGGGTTTAAATCTAGCAATGTTCTCTTTGATACCATTAGAGATTTTACCAATACTAAGTTTATTTTTTTCTTATTTCTGAAGATAATATCATTTCTATCCTTCCATATCCTCCAGATTAAATGAGGGATAGCCAGCTTCCAGATCCTTTTGACAACACAATGCCTAAAGGGTGGATTCCATTGAGTCCATAGCTGATTTAGATCCTTCGGCACCACCCATAGAGCTTCAAATTTAGAGAGGGAAAAACTCCATATTCTGGTAGCATACTCACAATGTATGAACAGATGACTGATATCCTCAGAATATTTCTTACAAAGATGACACCTATTAGGCATTATAAATCCTCTTCTCATTAGGTTGTCAGTGGTAAGAATCCTGCTCTGATAGCCAGCCAAAGGAAAAAATTTATTTTAGGAGTTAATTCAGTCATCCAAATCTTATTCCAATTGAACTCTGTTTGACTACTGTGGAAGAAATTATTATAACCAGTTTTGACAGAGTAATTCCCATCATTGGAATTATTCCATACCAGCTCATCCTTGGAATCCAGTTGACTTAAGGGAATAAGATCTAATTGATCTTGAAGGGAGGAAGTAATTTGCATCAGATCATTTCTCTCCACAGAAAGTTTTTTCCAATTCTTGCTGGTACCATTTTCCTCAATATAGTCCTTGATTTTAATGCCATACTTGCTTACAAGACTATCCTTAACAATCCCAAATCTATCCATGAGATTTCCATTAAACCAATTATCATCCCAGAAGTTAATGTCCCTACCATCCCCCACTTTCCATTTACTGCCCTGCTTAATGAAATTTCTGCTCTTAACCAGATTGTTCCAAAAGATGGAACCAAAGGGAAGGTGCTCATCTTGCAGGAAAGAGTACACAGATTGATGATTCAGGTATTTTTCTTTGATTAAATCAATCCAGGGTTGTTTCTCAGATAGCATTCTCCAGCCCATTTTAGTAATGAGGGCCTCATTCATTTTCTCAATATCTTTTATACCCAGACCTCCCATAAACTTCGGGGTGCAAACCTTATCCCAAGCCACTAAGTGAAATTTGAACTTCTCTTCCATGCCTTGCCATAAATTTTTTTCTGAATCCTTTCAATCTTATCTCTGAAGGAAGAGGGGATCTTGTAGAGTGACATGACATAAATGGGTAGATTTTGAAGAGTACTTTTAATGAGCAGGCACTTGCTAGCACTAGATAAAATGGCTCCTTTCCAACCAGCCATTTTTTTTTGGAATCTCTCCAATAAATCATCCCACACCTTGCTAGAGACTTTCCTAGTGCCGAGAGGAAGGCCCAAGTAAGTGGCTGGAAGTGCACTTATTTTACAACCTAGAATTTTAGCAATTTTAAGCTGCCTTTCCTCAGGAGTGTTGAAAAAGAAGATGGAGCTTTTATCATAATTGATCTCTTGCCCAGAAGCAGATTCGTAGAGCCGCAGTAAAGCCTTGGTAGCCTTGGCTTCAATGATTGATGCCAGAAGAAGAAGGATAGTATCATCCGTAAATTGCTGATGGGAGACAACTTGACTGATGGAAGTGGGCTTAGAGCCATTTAAAAGACTGTCATTAACTGCTTTGCCAATTGTTCTACTAAGGCTGTCAGCCAAAAGAATGAAGAGCAAGGGGGAGATAGGGTCCCCTTGTCTAAGCCCTCTGCTGCTGGTGAAAAAACCCACAGGCTCACCATTAACCACCACTGAGAATCTGGCCATAGAGATACAAGCCTTAATAATTTTTCTAAATTTGTCCGGAAAACCAAATTTAGTTAAGACTTTGTCAAGGAAAACCCAAGAGACCTTATCAAAGGCTTTATTCATATCAAGCTTGAGGACCATATTTGCCTTATAATTATTTTCCATAGAATGTATGGTCTCATGAACCATAATCACTCCATCTTGTATAATCCTGCCTTTGATAAAGCCACTCTGCTACCTTGAGATTAGATCATTCATAATGAGCTGAAGCCTAGTAGTAATAATTTTGGTAAAAATTCTATAGATAGCATTCACAAGGCTGATAGGTCTGAAGTCTTTGAAATCTTTAGCATCCATTTTTTTTGGGGCCAGCACAATGTGAGTGTTGTTTAGCTCTTTCAAAAGATTTCCCATTCTATAAAATTCATTCACCGCTCTGAGAAGATCCTCCGAGCAGATTTCCCAAAATTTCTGGAAAAAATTTATGGAGAACCCATCCAGACCAGGAGCCTTGTCACCCTCTAAAGAAAATACAACCTTTTGCAGCTCTTCAAGCGTGACCGCTATGGTGATATTTCTAAATTTCTATTCCTCAATTTTATCTTGGGGAATGGCCTCCAACATAAAAGAAATAGCTTCAGAATTGATGTTATTCCTCTCCTCAAGAAGCTTTTTATAGAAATCAAGTGCTTCTTTCTTGATGCTATTGGGATATTTTATGATATTTCCATTACTTTTAGAAACTTCTAAGATCCTATTACAGGCTCTGTGTTTCAAAGTGGTCATATGAAATAACTTTGTATTCCTGTCTCCCTCTTTAAGCCAAATAGCTCTAGATTTAAGTCTCCATAAAGATTCCTCTCTGCTGCAGATCGTATGCAACTCTGAAAGAATATTCTTTTCATTAGCTTCATCTTCAGCCGATCTCCCCATAGTATCCATTTTTATTTCCAGATCCTGAAGTTTTTGTTTTAACTTCTTTTTATTATCAAACACATTGCCAAAAACACTTTTATTCCAGATTTTGACTTGCTTTTAACATTTTTGAGCTTTTGAACCAATCTAAATTGAGCAGTGCCTTCACCATTCCATCCCCACCATTATTTTATCTTGTCATAGATATTTTCATGTTCCATCCACATCTTTTCAAATTTGAATGAGCTTCTGGTGGGTTTAGTCCAATTGAGAAAATTTAAAGCAATCGGATTGTGATCCGATCCAACTCTGGGCAAGGAAGAGAGGTGGAAGTCTTGGCTGAGAATCCAGCTCACTAAAATCAGTGCCCTATCCAATCTCACCTGGATAAACTCCTTTCCCAACCTTCTATTATTCCAAGTGTATTTATTTCCATGAAGATCCACATCTAAGAGATTATGTTCAGCAATAAAATCAGCAAAATCCTCCATACCTGTAGAATAGCTGGAGATTCCTCCATACTTTTCACCTGGGTTTAGTGGAGAGTTGAAATCCCCCATAATAAGCCAGTTAGCTGAACAATGTTGGTTTCTAAATGTTTTAAGGTCAGCCCAAAGTTTTCTTCTTCCACTAACCGTATTAGGGGCATAAATGTTAGAAAGGATCCATTCACCATTATTCTCAATAGCAATAAATTTGATAGCAAGATGATTAATACTAGCATTGAGAACCATACCAGTATAGTGCCTTGTATCCCAAAGAGTAGCCAGTCCTCCAGAAGCTCCCTGGGAGTCAACAGCCGCCATTTCAGAATTATCCCAGAAACTCTTTTTATTAGTTTCAAGGGTCTTCGCTTTCATCTTAGTTTCCTGCAGAATCAAAATACTAGGATTACTAGAATCCCGTAACTCCTTGATGATTCTCTGTTTGGAGTTTCCATTTAGGCCTCAGATGTTCCAAGAAATAATCTTCATTTGGAATGATTGGTAGTTGGAATTTCCTGATGGTTCAATTGACGCTGAACGCCATCTGCAATGTCTCTCTCGTTCTCTTAGATCTAAGAGCCTTTTTATAAGTCCTTCCTCTTTTTGTGCTTCCTCCAACATCAACTAGTCATCTAGCGAGAAGATATAGTTGTTCTGAATGTTGAGGTGTCCCAGTTGTCTTTTTTATTTTTCTTATCACTGTAGAGTGATTCTGGGATCATTTCAAATCCTTTCATTCTTTTTTTCTTTTTTGAGATGACCTTTGTGAATCCAGAATCTGGATCCTCCTCATCTTTGACAGGCGTAACTTCTCCCTCTTCACATTCTTTCTGAATCCTGTCAGGTGTGTGTGTATCAGTTGTTCTTGTGCTGTAGCAAGAAGGTGAAACCATGCTGATCTGTTGCTGGAGCAAGGAGGTATATCTGCAAATGATTTACCATCTCCCCTAGGAGTGCTTTTCTGTAAAGATTCTTTAAAAACCATACAGTCCTTGTTCGATGTTTCCTTAATGATGCACAAATGATTATCTATGGCTTCCTTACTGCTCTGAAATTGTTCAATAGGGACTATATTAATCTTCACAGAGCCTTCTTGCTCATTCACCACCATGGATACCTTTACAGGATTTTCCAAGTCCTCTTTGTTAGGTGCTTCAGGAAAAGCTGCTGCTGAGATTTTGGGATGCCAGACCAGATGTTTCCTTATTTGAGCTCTAAAACCCCTTTTTCCCCTTTCTATTGAAATCCAACTCCTTCTGACTAGGGGCTTTGTCTTCATTCGGCTATCCGTGTTAGGAACCCTACAATCCTTATTCAGAACTGAGCCCTCCACAGGCTGTTCAACTTCCATTGTAGAGGTCTTCTTCTTGGTACAACTTTTGTCAGAGTGTCCTATGCTATGACAATGTTTACATCTCAAATGAAAAGTTTCAAACTCAATTTTTTGGGTCCATATCCCATATCTAGATTTCAAGATGATGTGCTCTGAAACTCCTGTTCTATTTCAGAAAAAATGTAGAAATGAGAAAAAGCAAGTCTGGATCTGTTTCTCGTGGGCCCATCCAAACTGATAGGGGCACCTAAGGATTTTGCAATATTTAGAAAAATTTCATCATCCCAAAAAAGTAATGGTAGTCTAGGTAGCCTACACCAGATTGGGATGGTGTTTATATTTTCAATATTAGGGTCAAATCCAAGATACCATTTTTTCACAAAAAGGCCCATGTTACCCAGCCACCAAGGTCCTCCCAGAAGCACCGATTCCAAATCCTCTTGCTGATTAAATTTTTCCAGAAAAAATCCTTTTGGAATGATGGTGATGCTCAGGGCTCCCTTAGGTTTCCACTTTCTCAAGGCCCATTTTCTAATAAAATCAATATTAGGTCTAGAGCCAAGAAACTTACCAACAAGGGAGAGATTCGCTTTGCTTAAAGCTCTATCAACACATCCATCTGGGACCCTCAGGTAGGTGGCACCCTCATTTTCCTTTTCCCATGTGAACTGACCAGTATTTTTCAGACCCACTTTGATGTTAGGGCTTTGAAGCATCTTATTCCAGGCCATAGGTGTGGATCCCAACATTTCGCCTTTTTCATTTTACAGATTTACAACTATCTGATTTTGGCTAGAGATCTGCCTCTCCTCAGCATTCTTAGGTTTAGCGCGTAGACATTCTGCAGCCAGAACTGCAGAAACTACACTGACAATGCTTTCTCTTTCACTCGTACTCGTGCTTACAACCATCTGATTCTAGCCAGAGATCAGCCTCTCCTCAGTAATTTTAAGCTTAGTGCGCAGACATTCTGCAGCCTTAAATCGTAGAAACCGGGGTGACAAAGATCTCCATAGCTTTCTCCATCGCTCGTATTTTGAAATAACTATGTGTAAGTCTTTATTATACTTACAAGTTTTTAATTCAGTCCTTGCTAAAGAATGGGTTAATTTTGAGTGTGTAAGTTGATTTTCATCTCCATTTATTGTGATTAGTTGTGAAGTTGACTTTCTCTTTTTGGGGTTGAGTAAGAATGATGTGGCATCCCACTTGGAATCCACATCATCCTCTCCCCTCCCTCTCCTTTAAAATTCAAATTCTTCTCTTGTTTATGGTTTTTGAAACTTTGCTCTTTCTTTGGGTCGAAATTTTATTGCTATTAGATCCTTGCATAGTGGAAGGAGTTGGAAATTCATTTACATGCTTGGTGTTGCTATTTTGGGCTGCATTTTTTAGCATTGAAGGAGCTTGCTATTTTGGAAATAATATCCATAATAGAGAGGTAGGATCTTGTCCTTATTAAATGCTATTTTTCCTTTTTCTTGCATTAATGAAATGGTGAATGTGTTGTGTATTGCTAATGGATGGGTAGAATGCTTGGGGCAAAGTGTAGGAGAAGGCTATAGGGATTTTATATGGGGGCATAAGGGATTACCAATGGCACTATTTTATTGAGGTGGGAGTTTTGGTTTTGGGATCCACCTTGGAAAAGAAACTGTTTACATTTCTTACTATGGGGGGGCATAAGGGATAAACTTAGCGGGGGAATAAGGAGGGGTTGGGAGATATACGGTTTATGAGTTTGATGTGTTTATTGGTGTTATGCATTCTGGTGGATGCCCAATTCCAAATTGGGAGGCATAAGGAGTTCCCCATAGTTCTTGCTCTTGATGGCTTGCTTGATCAAGCCCATGTATTGTGTGTATGTTTGCAAATGCAGTTGGGAACTGTTGTCTTGTTGGACTGTGTATTTTATTAATGTTGTATGCAATGTGAATGTTGTTTGTTGTGAAAGAAGCCTTGTTTCCATGTGTTGATGTTCATTCTCTATTCCAATATGGTTGGGGCTGGGGCCAATGGGGAATGATGGCTTCTCCTTTCCCATTGGATGTCTTGGTTGGGTGGAGAGCATTGCTTTTCCCCTTCCTTGTTGTGATCAAATGAAAAGATGAAGAAATCAGCATGCTACTGTTTTGGAGCTTGAAGAAAATACAGTTTGTCATCCCTTCCTTTGAGAAATTTCATTGTTATCTTCCCACTTGAAGTGGATGAATTGTATTATTATTTGTAATGCAAAGGAAAAGATTGAGATTCATTGGGAAATGTAAAGATTTATTATTCTATTCTCTATTTTGGAAAAGAATGTCATACAGTTTGTAAATTTCATATTGAAATTCAAAGGAAGAAATAATCTAGTAAGTATTGTTTGAAATCAATAATCAATTGCATTCCTTTTTCACCTTGCATTGTTGTATTGCAATTTAATTGTTGCTGTGTTGTAATCTCTATTTTGGGAAGAAAAACACTTAGGAAATAAATGACAGTCCTTTGTTCCTTTGAAGTAAGTTTTAAAAATTGAATTTAACTTTACATATTGAATGTAATGTTGCTGTTGAAATCAAATAGAAAGGACATTTGTAAAAGTGTATTGCACAAATTATTTGAATTATTATTGAAAATTGATTGTTGTTGAAAATAAAAGAATCAATGCGTTGAAATGATAGATGTGTTGTATTCCTTGCAAGATGCATATTTGAATTGAAATCTAAATTGTAATCTAACTCTTAATTGCATAAGATACTTAATAAGCAATTATATGACACCAATTAGAAACTATACACACTTTTAAATGATAAATTGGCATGCAGACTTAAAAGAAATAGTTCACTAATTTAAAACTTCATTCTGGCAATCCATGTTTTATTAAAAATGAACAGTTTAGACTTATACTCAACAATAAGTTTTGAAGCTTGAAATTCACATTCAGAAGACCTAAGGAACTCTAATTCACTCTAACAGTCAAGAATGAACCTCCAAAACTTAATAGGAAATTCAATTTAGAGTTTACACGGTCATTTTTCTCGTCTATTGCTAGAAAAATGCAAACTTGAATAATTGGACAAATTGACTTCACTAAAATACTCTAGAACCTCCTTAGACTGATCCTCCATGTCTGTTTGACATGTGGAGTGAAGGAGGAGTTCAAATTTAATCAAATTGACAAGTTGGAAAATTGTCAGTTTTGAATTTTAACCCTACAGATCGATTTCTTAAAATTGACCTTCAAAACTTCATCAAAATCCAAAATTGATGATTTTTGTGCAAAGAGGACTTTGAGAGATTTCCATAAAGTCCTTGTTTTCCCAAAATTGACTTTTCTATCAAAAGTTATGGCCATTTGAAGTTTTACTTCAAAATGGCCATCCAAAAATTAATCTAACTATATAAAAATTAAAATTTAACCTTTGGAAAAATTTCCTCAAAATTCTGTAACTACGCTACCCTCACAACCATTCAGATGTTGCCACATGGCACTTTAGAGGACAGACTCTTTTGAAACTTAACTTTTTGAAAATTTGACTTGGGAAAATTTTCAATTTTTTCCCCATGGCCCCCATCCAATCACATACTGACACGTGGCATGGATTTCTCCTTGGCGGAGGTACATGTCCATTTCCACGTTGGGATTTTGGGGTAAAAAATCCAAAACCTAAAATGCTCCGCCGCTCTGCATTTCCCTACGCTAATCGGGAAGTGACAAGTGTCTTCCTTGTCGGACCCGTGGGTGCATAGAAGAATTTTGTGCTCTTGCACTCAAGGAGGGAAAATTCTCAATTTTCCTCCCCACTCCGCCGACCCGCTCAAGGGGAAAATTCTTCACCCTAAGCCCATGGACTCCTCAAAGGAAAATTTCTCCCCTAAACTCCATTTGGGCCATAACTTGCGTTTTATAAGGAGTTAGGAGGACTTATTTATATGGTTAGAAAGGTGAGAGAATTTCCCATCTAATGTGAATGATTTAGGAAAGTTTTGATGACTCTAAGTATGTGAAAAATCAAGTTGAACCCTATAAGCCTGTTAGGGAAAAGATGAGTGAGATTTCACTCTCCTAACCTAAGTGATGAATTTAACCTCTTATTTTGACCTTGTGCCTTATTGATATTAGTTGCTTGAAGTAATTATTGCAAGTCAATCTTACTTGTTAATCCTTATCTGGTTTGTGCTAACTCGTGATCTTGAAACCTTGTTTGTAAACACTCTAATAAAAAAATTATTCCATAATTTTCCTAGCTAATCCTAGTTTGTTTCTTGGTCTCAAGTGGTAGTTTGAAGCAGGCATTACACTTGGTATTAGAGTAGTGGTTCAAAAGCTTGGACCATTGGGCACACTAGAAAATTGAGACTTGAAACCTTAAAACTAGCAAACCTATTAATCTAGAAAACAAAATTGTTTGAAAATTGCTCATAATAGTAAACTTAGAAACTAAAGAAGTATTGAAGTAATGAACTAACTCTCACTTTGAGTCGTGCAAGAGGCACAGGTGGAGCAAGAGAAAAATTCAAAAGACTCGGACTCACCACCACCACCAAATCGGGGTGTAGCAGCCATTCCACCTCGGATTCTACTGCACTGTTCTGGGATGTTAATGTCACTCTACGTAGAGGATTAGGTGGAGGGTAGACAGCTAGTCATGATAGAGCTCCTTCTATTGAGGGTCAGGTACCCCCTTGACTTAGTGAGGAGCATAGAGGAGAGAACTCCCATGCAGAGTCATCTAGAGTAGAGTCACCACCTAGGAGACAGGGTGACAGAGTTTCGGAGCATAGAGAGAGGTCTCAGAGCCCTAGGCTTAGGGATGAGCTTGCAGAGAGGCCTAGAGGCCAACAGACCATAGCAACAGATCACATCAGGGAGATCCTGAAGCTTAGGCCCTCACATTACTCAAGTGATATAGGTGGATTTCAGGTAGAGGCCTGACTAGTGAGCTTGAGTGGTTGCTTCAAGATTTTTCCTTGTTCTAGCAACATGAAAGATCGTGTTGTGATCCATCTACTGAGAGATGGAGCAGGAGTATGGTGGAGGATAGAGGAGTAGAAGCTCCATGTAGATTCGTGAGACACTAGCTTGGGAGTTGTTTGAGGAGAGAATCGGGAGTAGGTACCTATCATGAAGGTTCATATAATAGAGGATTGATGAGTTTCATGACCTTCAACAGCTACCCTTTCAAGAGTAGCATTATGAGAGTAGATTTGGATCTACTTCAGTATGTAGAGTATATATAGGATGAGTAGGTGTAGATTCATAGGTTCATCTAGGGCCTGAATTTGGACATTGGAGGGGTAGTATGGATTCACTTTCACAGACTTTAGTAGAGGCCATTGAGAAGGCCTATATTATAGAGGAGACTTAGGGTAAAACCCAAGAAGCTAGAGACCGAGTCAGGAGCCACATTCAGCAGATGCAAGATGGTAGATTGAGAGGTTCAATACCTCTTCCTCATGGTGGGTAGCATTCAACATAGTCATCCTTTAGGCCATAGCAGAGCAATCCCACCCACCATATAGACCTCCACAGAGAGCTGATGCACAAAGAGGTCAGAGCATGGGGCCTCCTCCTAGGGGTCCCATCAGGACACATGGTGGACCTAGAGCTCAATCAGCTAGAGCTCACTAGTAGAGGCCATAGCAGAGACCATAGCTGGATCATCAAGATCCACACCACATGCTTCTAGGGCACCTACTAGAGGTGTTACTCCTTAGAGAGGATCAGGTGGTTGCTTTGGATGTGGAGTAGCTGGACATTTCTGGAGAGATTGCCCTCAGAACCCTAACAAGGGTAAGGCACCGGTTTTTGAGCCAACAGTTGGTGACATGGGACAACCACAAGATTTATGCAACAGCTTAAGAATTTCATAGTAGAGCACCAGAGCATAGTCATTGAGACCACATGTAGCATTGGTGGTATTCCTATCTCTGTATTGTTTGATTCTAGTTCTTCTGATTCTTTCATTGTACCATCTTTAGTAGAGCGATGTAGGCTGGTGGCAGTTAGGTAGGATCTTAGTTAGGATGTCGAGATGGCTTTTGGAGCCAAGATCTCTGTGGAATCCTTTTAAGGAGTGTGTTGTGGATTTGGGACCTTTCACCAATACCTCGATCTCCGTATTCTTCCTTCGGGCTCCTACGGAGCCATTTTAGGTATGGATTGTCTATCTACACATAGGTCTAGGATGAATTGTTATCATAATACTATAGCTTGTGTAGATGATTTGGGAGTGGATTCGGTGATCTCGGGAGTCGGAGACCCATTTCTATTCATACCATTTCTACTATGCAGCTTAAGCGGTGTGTGGGATGGGGTTGTGAGATGTACGCTACAATCGGTGATAGGTCGAGGATGGTTCTAGTGGACCATTGCTAGATGATCATCCCATCTTGTTAGAGTTTTCCAAAGTATTTCTAGGGGAGCTACCTGGGGATGCCACCCCATGTGAGATTGATTTACATATAGACCTAGTTTCGGAGTAGAGCCTATCTCATGGGCACCTTATTGGATGACCACCTTGGAGCTCTATGAGCTCAAGTCAGTAGCTTGAGGGTCTTTTGGAGAAGGGCCTTATCCTCCTAATATATCCCTTGGGTGCACCAGTGATTTTTGTGAAGAAGGATGGATCATTGCGTTTGTGTATTGATTATCATCGCTAGTTGAACAAGGTAATGATCAAGAATTATTATCCCCTTCCATGCATTAATAACTTGTTTAATCAGATAAAGGGGGCCACGGTGTTCTCTAAGATTGATCTCAAGTCAGGGCTGCCATCGGTTGAGGATTTAGGAGGTGGAAATTCATAAGACCTCTCTCCATACGAGATATGGGCACTATGAGTTCACAGTGGTGCCTTTTGGTTTGATGAATTCCCCCGTAGTGTTTATGAGTTTGATGAATGGGGTATTTAGAACTTTTTTAGATCACTTCATTCTCATCTTCCTTGATGACATCTTGATATACTCATGTACACGTGAGGAGCACGAGGGGCACCTTCAACAGGTTCTTTAGTGTCTTTGTGAGCAATAGCTTTACGGGAACTTGGAGAAGTGTGCTTTCTTCCAGACAGAGGTGCAGTATTTGGGTCATATTATTTTTGGGGAAGGTATCGTAGTCAATCCTTCCAAGATTAGAGCCATTATGGATTGGCTAGCACCCACTACAATGACCGAGGTGTGCAGCTTCATGGGTTTAGTAGGTTACTACTGAAGATTTGTTCAGGACTTTTCTCGGATTACGCACCCTATCACTTCCCTTCAAAGGAAAGGGAAGAAGTTTGTTTAGTTAGAAAAATGTGAGCAGGCCTTCAGACACTGATGGAGTGTCTCACTATAGCACCCATTCTTGTAGTGCCGTATCCATAGGGTGAGTTATTTTTTTGCACAGATGCTTCTTTAGTAGGGCTTGAAGGTGTGTTGATGCGGGATGGCGTGGTTGTAGCTTTTAAGTCTCGGAAACTCAAGGATCACAAGCTTAATTATCCTACCCATGATCTTGAGCTTGCGAAGTTGTGTAAGATTTAGTTAGATGGAGGTATTTTCTTCTTGGATGGAGATTCACACTCGGGATAGATCATTTGTGTCTTCGCAACCTCTTCATGCAGCCCAATCTAAACTCTCATCAACGAAATTTAATGGAGTTACTTTGTGAGTATGACATGGAGACAAAGCATGTGAAGCGAGAAGGAGAATGTGGTAGTAGATGCTCCCATTAGATGGAGGCATGTGGTTATAGCCACTACAAGTGAGCACAAATTTACTGAGTAGGATTCTTCAACAGCCTTCCTTGACAATTTCTACATGACAATATGAGAAGAGATCGAGTCACGAGACCCCTTGAGGGGAAGTTTGAGTGATTTTCCTTAGAGTTAGATGGTATTATCAAGCACAGAGGTAGGATATATGTTCCCAGAGATGGAGGCTTGAGGTAAGACATCTTCGTAGAGGTACATCATACACCCTATTTAGCCCATCCCGGGGTGAAGAAGATGCATGCCACTTTGCAACAATTGTATCACTGGAGAGGACTTCATCGAGACGTGGCTTAGTTTGTGTCATGGTTTTTAGAGTATGAGAGGGTTAAGGCCAAGCATCAGCATCCAACAAGTCTTCTTTATCCTTATGCCATACTAGAATGGAAGTGGGACACCATTTCCATGGATTTCATTGTTGGACTACCTATGTCGAGATATCACCACGATGTTGTTATGGTCACGGATGATAAATTGACAAAAGTGGCTCACTTTTCTTCATTGAAGACCACTTATATGGCTAGAGTTGTGGAATGAGTATATTTGGATGAGATTTTTAGGTTGCATGGGATCCCATGGAAGATCATTTATGACCGCATCCTTTATACACTTCACATTTATTGACTACCATACAAAGATGTCCTCGAGACAAGGATTAACTTCAAAGCACAACATATCACCCCGAGATAGATGGACATATCAATTGAGTGAATCAGATTTTGGAGGATATGCTTAGGATGTACGTGATGGATCAAGTCTAAGTGGGAGGAGTACCTATACTTAGTGGAGTTTTTCTACAATAATAGTTTTTAGATTTCTATAGGCATGGCTCCTTTTCAGGCATTGTATGGTAGAGAGTGCAAGACACCCCTTAGCTAGGATAGGTTAGAGGATAGAGTATCTCTTGGACCAGTTCTTTTACAAGACATGGAGCAAGAGGTAGTGTTGATCGTGTAGAGATTACGGGAGGCACGGGATAGGTAGAAGAAGTACGCGATCAAAGCATAGGATTGATCATAGTTTTTATGTGGGCATGAAGATGTTCCTTTGTGTCGACCACACAAGATCCCTATCCATTATGGAAAAGGTTCTAAGTTATCTCCTTGATTTGTTGGCCCTTTTGTGATCTTGGATCGTATCGGCCCTTTGGCTTATCGTCTAGCATTGTCATCCAAATTGTCTCGCATACATGATGTGTTTCATGTTTTTGTCCTTAGAAGGTACATTACAAATCCTTCTCATGTGTTGGAATGGACATCATTGTAGGTTCAAGATTAGGGGCAGGTGATAGTGGAGTCCATTTGTATCATAGATTGTAGGACCCTAGGCCTTCGAGGCAGAGAGATTGATCAAGTACGAGTGTAGTGGGATAGATATGATGAGACTGTAGCCACTTGGGAGGATGCCATAGTGTTACGAGTGTAATTTCCACATTTGTTCCAGTGACTTCTAGGAGGAAGTTGAGTCTAAGGGGAGGGGGATGTAGTGCCCACTTCCCTTTGACACTGTTTAGATATTGATCTTGATACTATTGATCTCATTTTGGACATTATTATGTTTTGATTTAGTATGATGTGTAGATGTTAGATCATGGATTATTATGGACCTTGATTCAGTTAGCATGCATGATGATTATTAGAGACATTATTATATATGGATGATGATATACTGTTGACATGGATATAGTATTGATGTTGATTTTAGACATGTGACATTTGATATTAAGAGTAGCTCTAGTATAGAGATTCATTGGATGATGATATAGTTACAATTGAATTTAAATGAGGATGTTGAATTCTTGATGTTGTTGTGATTTGGATTTTATATTTAGATATTGTTTATATGCTTTTGGATATTTGATGCAACCACGAGGCCGAAGGAGGTATTTACATTTTACAAAGTTAAAAATCACAACAATGTCGAGGGACTGGAGACTAACCATATTAAAATTCTAGATGAATTCAACGAGGTCACCATGGCAACTGTAATTATTTGTATGTTGTGTTTGTTAGGGATTCCCATGGGGAATCACCTTTAAAATGTGACCAAGGGATTTCATGTATTACTTTAATGTGTTTCTTTTTTGTAATGTTTGCATGTATTTTATTTGTGATGTGTTACCCCTTTCATTAGTTGTTAATTAATTTGAGTTTATGTTATTTATAATCATGTGTTAAATAAATAAATCATTATGTCAAAAGAATGTAATAAATGAAGTCATATATATTAATGCATGTTGTAAGAATGTGTAAGAGGATGTAAGTGATGTGTAAGTTGTGTAAGTCAGATTTTGGAGTGTAGAACACTCCATCCTCAAAGGAACTCGAATTTTTCCTTGAGGGCTGCATTTTGAGGCTTGTGGGACAAGTTAAACTTGTCCCACACCTCTTAAAATCATCCACCAATCATACTTAATGTTTTGCGGTCAAAATCAGACTTTTTAATTGTATTTTGAAATAAGCTGTGCAAGTCTTTATTGCACTTTACTTACAAGTTTTTAATTCAGTCCTTGTTAAAGTATGGGTTAATTTTGAGTGTGTAAGTTGATTGTCATCTCCATTTATTGTGATTAGTTGTGAGGTTGAATTTCTCTTTTTGGGGTTGAGTAAGAATGATGTGGCATCCCACTTGGAATCCACATCATCCTCTCCTCCCTCTCCTTTAAAATTCAAATTATTCTCTTGTTTATGGTTGTTGAAACTTTTTCTTTCTTCTTGGGTCAAAATTTTATTGCTATTGGAGCCTTGCATTGTGGAAGGAGTTGGAAATTCATTTACATGCTTGGTGTTGCTGTTTTGGACTGAATTTTTGAGCATTGAAGGAGCTTGTTGTTTTGGAAACAATCTCCATAATGGAGAGGTAGGATCTTGTCCTTTTTAAATGTTATTTTTCCCTTTTTCTTGCATGAATGAAATGTTGAATGTGTTTTGTATTATTGGCTGGTTGGGTAGAATGCTTAGGGAAAAGTGTAGGAGAAGGCTATGGCAATTTCATATGGGGGCATAAGGGATTTCCAATGGCCTTTGTTTTATTGAGGAGGAATTTTTGGTTTTGGCATCAATGTTAGAAAATAAACTGCTTGCATTTCTTACTATGGGGGTGGGGCATAAGGGATAAACTTAGGGGGCATAAGGAGGGTTGGGAGATATAAGTTTTATGGGTTTGATAGTTTTATAGGTTTGATGTGTTTATTGGCGGTATGCATTCTGGTGGATGCCCAATTCCAAATTGGGAGGCATAAGGAGTTCCCATAGTTCTTGTTCCTTATGGCTTGCTTGATCAAGCCCATGTATTGTGTGTATGTTTGCAAATATAGTTGATAAGCTGTTGTGTTGTTGGACTATGTATTTTAGTAATGTTGCATGCAATGTGAATGCTTTTTGTTGTTAAAGAAGCGTTGTTTCCATGTGTTGATGTTCATTCTCTATTCCAATATGGTTGGGGCTCGGGGGCCAATGGGGAATGATGGCTTCTCCTTTCCCATTGGATGTCCTGGTTGGGTGGAGAGTGTTGCCTTTCCCCCTTCCTTGTTGTGATCAAATGAAAAGATGAAGAAACCAACATGTTGTTGTTTTGGAGCTTGAAGAAAATATAGTTTGACAGTCCCTTCCTTTGAGAAATTTCATTGTTATCTTCCCACTTGAAGTGGATGAATTGTATTATTATTTGTAATGCTTAGGAAAATATTGATATTCATTGGGAAATGTAAAGATTTATTGTTCTATTCTTTGTTTTGGAAAAGAATGTCATACAGTTTGTAAATTTCATATTGAAATTCAAAGGAAGAAATAATCTGTTGAGTATTGTTTGAAATCAATAATGAATTACATTCCTTTTTCAACTTGCATTGTTGTATTGCAATTTAATTGCTCTTTGTGTTGTAATCTCAGTTTTGGGAAGAAAAACACGTAGGAAAGAAATGACAGTCCTTTGTTCCTTTGAAGTAAGTTTTAAAAATTGAAATTAACTTTACATATTGAATGTAATGTTGCTATTGAAATCAAATAGAAAGGAAATTTGTACAAGTGTATTGCACAACTGATTTGAATTATTATTGAAAATTGATTGTTGTTAAAAAGAAAAGAAAGAATGCGTGGAAATGATAGACATTGTTGTATTCCTTGCAAGATGCATATTTGAATTGAAATCTAAACTGTAATCTAACTTAGAATTTCATAGAAGACTTAATAAGCAATTATATGACACCAATTAGACACTATACACACTTTTAAAAGATAAATTGGCATGCAGACTTAAAAGAAACAGTTCATTGGTTTTAAACTTCATTCTTGAAACCCATGTTTTATTAAAAATGAATAGTTCAAACTTATAGTCAAAAATAAGTTTTGAAACTTGAAATTCACATTTAGGATAACCTAAGAAACTCTAATTCACTCTAATAGTCAAGAAGGAACCTCCAAACCTTAATAGGATCCAATTCGAGTTTACGACAAATGCTTTTCCCATCTATTACCAGAAAAATGCAAAATTGATTAATTAGAAAAATTTAATTCACTAAAATACTCTAGAACCTTCTTATACTAATCCTCCATGTCATTTTACATGTTGAGTGAAGAAGGACTTGAAATTTAATCAAAGCGACAAGTTGGAAAATTGCAAGTTTTGAATTTTAACCCTGCAGATATATTTCTTTAAATTTACCTTTGAAACTTCATCAAAATCAAAAATTGATGATTTTTGTGTAAAGAGGATTCGATATCTTTCCGAGAAAGTCCTTGATTTCCCAAACTGACTTTTCTAACAAAAGCTATGAGCATTTGAAGTTTTACTTCAAAATGGCTATCCAAAAATTAATCTAACTATATAAAAATTAAAGTTTAACCTTTGGAAAAATTTCCTCAAAAATTCCATGGCCCTGTCACCCTCATAACCAATTAGATGTTGCCATGTGACACTTCGAGGGCGGACTCTTTTGAAACTTAACTTTTTGAAAATTTGACTTGGGAAAATTTTCACATTTTTTCCCGCGGCCCCCATCCTATCACATGCTGAAACGTGGCATGGGTTTCTCCTTGGCAGAGGCATGCATCCATTTCCTCCTTTTGGATTTTGGCTTAAAATCCAAAACCTAAAATTCCACATCGCTCCGCATTTCCCGCACTAATTGAGAAGCAACGCGTGTATTCCCTGTCGGATCTGTAGGTGTGCGAGGGTGTTTTGTGCTCTTGCGCTCAAAGAGGGAAAATTATCAATGGTCCTCCCCACTCCACCAACCCGCTCAAGGGGACAATTCTTCTCCCTAAGCCCATGGAATCCTCAAGGGAAAATTTCTCCCCTAAACTCTGCCGGGCCATAACTTTCATTTTATAAGGAGTTAGGAGCACTTATTTATATGGTGGAAAGGTGAGAGACATTCCTATCTAATGGACATGATTAAGAAAAGTTTTGATGAATCTAAGTATGTGAAAAAGTCAAGTTAAACCCCGTAATCTGTTTGGGAAGAGATGAGTAAGATCTCACTCTCCTAACCTAAGTGATGAATTTAACCTCTCGTTTTGACCTCATGTATCATTGATATTAGTTTCTTGAAGTAATTGTTGGAAGTCAATCTTACTTGCTAACCCTTATCTAGTTTTTGCTAACTATGATCTTGAAACCCTCTTTATAAACACTCTAATAAAAATAATTATTTCGTAATTTTCCTAGCTAATCCTAGTTTGTTTCTTGGTCTCAAATTATAGTTTGAAGCGGGCATTATAGGTTACAATTGAAAATGGTAAGGATCATATCCCACATGCCACTGAGCTAGGCCATTTTTTTCTATTATATATCTATTCTCAAATTTATAAATTTTTGTGTCTATCGACTGTAACATTATTCCTTTGATACGAAGATAAATTCTTGATCCCTCTCGATGGAAAGTATTGCAATAATTGGCTCCACCTGGTAACGTGTAACTAATTTAATACAATTATATTCATTAACAATAACAATCACTCTAAATTTGTACATCTAGCAATTGCTACAACTAAAGGTAATGAAAGTATCGTAGCGGCCACTAAGCTAGACCATGATTTTTTATTCAATAGTTATTTTGAAATTAATAAATTATAGCGGTCACTAGGATTTTTCTTTGATACAAATGAATATGGCTTATAATTTACAAAGATATATTTTAAGAGAAATATATAAGTCTTTATCCATCTTGTTGAAATGTAGTGCTGCAATTGGGTCTAACATGTGAAGTCCATTCAATACGATATAATTACTATCATTGAAAAATAATATCAATCCAAATCTAAATATATAGATTGCTTGCAATGAAAATCGGTAATTAGAGGAGATTAGTGGGCACTAAGCTTGACCATTATTTATTATTATATATCTATTCTCAAATAAATGCATTCTTGATCCTAACAACCACTACGTTATTCTTTTCTAGTAGTTATGTAGATTAAATCTAACATCCTTTAAGCTAGTGCATTCAATTGATGTAAACCGCCAACAAGTAATATTTAAAAATGTCCATTCATATATCGACTTAAATCCTCTCTCTTGCTAACATCTATGTTTTCAAACATTCTTTTCATGCCATCTACACAATGTGGATGGTTGTCATCCAATGGATAATCCTTCCAAAAAAATTGTGTGTTAATTGTCAAGAAAATTTTTGCATAGTTTTTGGTATTAATGATGTGATCCAAAAAATACAATTTGTAGTACACATTTGAAGGTTAGATATCATGTTTAATCAAATCTTAATAATATATAATGTTTACATTGATTTCTCACTAATGATAAAAAGTAATGTATTATAGAGATTGGTGATCGCAAAGGCTAATACTTACATTCATTAGCATATGATGGGAACAAAAATTACTCCATATGTGAAGTAATTTTTAATATATTCTACTCCAATTGCAGGTATAATGTCTTCCATTGGTTGCAATCCATTCTTGGCAATTCCATCCACTTAAGGCGCTAAGTGTTGGAAGAAAAGAGATGAGGAAGTGTTTGCTTAAATCCATGGCTCTAAAAACTACTACAATGACTTGTGTTTGTTTTTTTGTTATAGATGACAAACATGAGGAAGTTGGAATAGTTATATCCTCTCCAGTTGTTTATTTGATTACACTACGTGTTCAATTCAAACACATTGATTATGAAATAATAAGTTTCTTATCTCGGTATGGATTTTGATGTTTTTATTCAGAAACGAGAGATGAAAGCCCGAGAAGATAAAACAAAATGTTCCTATTTAAAATATGGTTTGAATTTAGGGTTGTTAGTAGATAAAGACAAAATGGGATGTTCAAATGTAGAAGACAATCATAGTGGCATGTTTGCAATACTTAGAAAATTGTATAGAGGTGATACAACCTCTTCCATTTGTCATTTTTTTGAATAGAAAAGGTTCTCTTTCACCGCCTAAACATGACAATTTGTTTACTATGCTGAGGAGAACATATTTAGATAAATTGGAGCTCGATCCATTAGATAAAAGTTGCATGGGTTGAAAATGAATACTAAATCAGCTACATTTTTGAAGAAAGAAACCATTATATTCACAAAAAGAACTTTAAATTATTCGGCGGTTTTCTTGCATTTTGTTCATTGGTGAAGTATTTTCAATTGATATTTCTAGGTGCCATGTATCACCTCCACAAAGTATCATTATCATCCTATAGATGATGAGAATTCTTACCTTACTATGCACTCCATGTTAATAAATATTATTCCTACACATAGGGACACAATTCTTCTTCCCTTCTTGGATTCTAAAAATAAGGTTGTGGTGCTCCAAGATCTGAAATAATTGGAAAGGGATGACATTAAATTTTATATACTTGACAACCAACATACAATATGTGCACAAAAAAATATTTTGGGCTCAAATACTTACAATTATTTACATAAAAGGCTAGGGTTTCAAGACCTTACCTTCTTTCTATAAATGACACTAATGAATCCATTACTAGTATTTGCAAAAATAGAATTAATGAATGAACTTGGATAGAAACCAAGTTTGTTGATTTTTTGTACAAAGATAGATACTTTTGGAAATTTCTTAGATGTCCTCCACATCCCGGATGAAAAAAATAAAATAGAGGAATGCGAGTAATGTATTTTAATTTTATTGCATTTGTTATTAAATTTTATCTTCCTTATATAAAAAGATAAAACATATGATTTTCCTTTGAATGTAGAACTTTGAGAGTCAATGCCTTTTGATTTTCAAAATGGACACAACCAACAATCTATATGACAAATGGAATTTTCTATTATTTTTGGATGATATATGGACTAAATGGACTACAACATTTGAGTTGTTTAGATCTGCTAGAATTTCCTATTCACCTATTAAATATAATCAAGATAATGTTTGGCCTAATTTATTCGCAAGATTCAAAGAAAATTCATTGAGGGATTCTAGTGGAATGAATGAAAAATAACAATCAAGATTTAGTGGATAAAGTACAATCAAGGAATGTCTTGTTAATTGGCCATGTTTAGGAAGGTTTAATAACAAAGACATTTTATTCTTATTTCTAGAGAATAAAATGAGATAAAAAATGAGAGCAAATGTTCTACAATATTTTAAAGACAAACATCTAGATATTGATCTATTGACATCCTGTAGTGAATCGAATGTAATTGAAAAATTTAAATTACATGAATCATATGATCACCAATTGTCTATATTATTGGGTGAAGAGAGGAAAGGAAAGAGAAAATATGATTCCCACATAAGGGAAAAAAACTAAATAAAAAAGGACTAGGTGGCGGAAGAATTTCTTCTTGTTGAGGCTCAGACAATATTAGACAACTATGTGGTGTCAATGGAAGACAATATATCAGAAAGGATGGAGGACACAAAATAATTTACTTTTTAATGTGCATACTCATTCCAACATTCTTCAACTCTAGTAGCTATTCCAACCACCAATTCTTTTAATGTAGAATGTGTTATTGCTGATTTTTGTAATTTTTCTAGCGATATTTCTTCTAAAGAAATAATGGAGCTGCTAATAGTTATTAAAACCAGTGAGCTAGAATGTATTATTATTGTTATCATACCAATTGAATATTAATTTTTTTAGAGAAATAGTGGAAAAATAATTGGAAGATGCTAAAGACGGTGAAAATCAATTCGGATGGATGTTATAGAATCTTTGATAGCAACAAGAAATTTAAAAGTGTCTCTTACGTACACAATAATCTGGATTGCACAACTACAATGATAAAAATTATGAAAGAGAAGAAGTCACTAGGGATTAAATGGAAAAAATGCCACAACAATTGATAATTGCAACAAAAATGGCCTAAAAGGAAACAAACATCCTTTTCCTTATGAGCGATCATATGAGTTCTAGTTTGAGATGTTCACTCGATGTTGTTCCTAGGACTAAATAATATGAGTGCTATAAGGTGGAAGTTTTTTATTACGTGCATTAGTTGAATCCAATCAATCTATTGTTTTTATTGTTGAGACACATAGTCAAGAAATGTTTTTGAAACATTACTATTCTCATATGAAGAAAGGTTTGTACCGGAATACAACTCAAACATGTGATTATGTTAAAATCATTTCAACTAAAAAATCTACTTACACGTTTCTTATTTATGAAGAAAACAAAAGAAAAATAGGAATCGATGAATAAACATCTCAACTTGATGGTAAACAGCCAACTCATCATGGTTATTGACCTTCAATCTCTTTATAAATATGTTTAATAAGCATTTTTTTAAATTCCCATTTTCTTGTCTTTTAACAATACTCTATGCTCACCATCTTTGACCAAAGATGAGGAGAACTCAGCCACATCATCCATGAATATGCAAGAAAATCCTGGTATGTTATGCATGTGCATTTATAAATAAGAACTACTACTAATCCCAAAAAGATTATGAAAAATTAATTGTTTATGTAGATGAACAACACCCAAAGAAAGTAACAATGGAGTGTACGGTGGTAGTCAAGCCGGAAGCTCACTCGATAAGTCAGTAGCTACCTAAAGTGATAATATTGAATTTAACATTTTACCACATAGTTCAATATGTTTTTTAAATACGCTTTCATTTTCCATAGAAATAGCTATATTAATAATGAATAGATTGATGTTTGTTTGAAACATATATGGCATCAAAAGATCCAACTATGGGTAAAGAAGACACAATCCTACACACAAGTCCCACCAAGTAAGTGGTATCCATAAGTTAAAATGTTGATTTTTTCCATTGCTTAGAATTTATATGAGACCAATTAAAAAATATATATCTACTTCCCTACAATTAGCCACAAGGATTATTTTCTTATTTTATATTTTGAGTGCTTTTTGTATGAGAAAAATCAATCTCCCTCTAGGAACATCACAGTCAAGTTCCGCAAGGAGACTATAACCATGCAAGTAGGCCTAAAATATTTTATAAAGTCATCATCAACAAAATTTGAAATGGGGTTTTAGTCAGAAAAAATCACTTCATTTGATGTTGAAAATATGACAAAGGCCTTCAACAAACAATTATCATTTGAATTGAATCCAATACTCACCTAGGGAAAAGAACATTGCAAAATAGTTGATGGAATTACAATAAAATATCTAGAAAAGGTTTGGAGTAGAAACAATGTTCCCTATAATTTTGAAGACACAATGTGTATTACATTAGGTGTAAAGGGAAACCCTCCAACAAATTTTATGGTTGGGATGAAAAGCAGAGGAGAAAATTTTTCAAAAGATATGTGGTTGATGACCGATTTATACAAAGACTTATCACTAATAGTGTCAAAGGGATTGAATGTGGTAGAGGGCATCAAATATTTAGAGCAAGTAAATGATAAATAAAAAGTTAGAATTTCAAAATGTTATTTTGATGATATATCTTAACATTGTAAATAAAATACATTCATATGTTTTAGTGATGATTCTCACGTAACTATTTAAATTATGATTTTAAAATTATAAGTTTGGAGAATTTAAATTTTCCTTGATTATAGGTTCGAGTGTGAGTATATAAGTTACAAATGTGAATTAACAAAAAATCTATAATGTAACAAATATTTGAGTAGTTTTTTTAATGAAATACTATTGTTTGCTTCAATATTAGAAAATGTATACCACTTTCCAATGCAATGAAATAAATACAATATAGTATGTAAAGACTCGTCGTAATGAAACATCACATTCTATAAAAATAAATTCTTCATAAAACAATATTCCTAGTATAAAATAACAAATGAGGAACACCATTAGAATTTACCTTTCTTACAACCTACAACCATTTGATTTTTGATATAACAATATGGAAAGGGACTTTCTTTTATTAATTGATTCACCACCCTCAACAATTTGATTTTTTTCATTTGTAGATATGAACACATGCAACATGAAACTGATCATATTTGATATAAACGATGTTTTGTCACACACCCTCCACAAGGCATCTTCGGCATTTAAATAGTTAAAAAGTTTGGCAGAATTGAGCTAAAAAAAATTAAAAATATCAAAGTAAATGTGAAATATTTCTTATGACGGTTCAAAACAAATTTAAATATAGAAATATGAACATTAGTGAGAAAGTCAAATGTTGATGACATGATGCCTTCATTCCTTCAAAACATTAGCTTGGAGGTTGCAAGCTTCAAGTTCATATTTACATAGGAAGATTGTGTCGAGACCAAACATTCGATTATGAAGGTTCTGGGAATCCCAAATTATATCTCAATAATCTTAACTTTGTTTGGTTGTGGTTTAATGCATCGTATAATTGTAAAAATACAATGCTTGTAGATGACTCTTTAGAGAAAAAAGTTCAATGATGTTATGAACTACATAATTGCTGAAACATTTAACATAAATTCTAAGTCAAAAGACACATACTTGTTAGATGTGTTGTGGCCTTTATTGCAACCATTGAAGGATGTCAAATATTTTCAGGATTATATTAGATCACAAAAACAATTATAGGGATTTTTTTATTAGATTTTTACTATGTTTTATATTGTTTATTTGAAATCCCATCTTCAGAATTGTGTTACATTATAAATTCAAATTATTTACTATAATTCTACCTACCTTTAGGAAAGAAATTTCAATTATTTAAATTCTAATGTGTATATGGGATAGTTTTACAATTAATTTTTATAAGTTCATATCTATATTTAAATATGATTTTTTTTTAATTTTGTGTCTCTAAAATTTAATTTTATATCTAAATTTAAATATGAAAATATATCTTGTATGTTTTTACAATCAATTACATTCTCCTACACTGGATCATTGCTCTCTGCTAATTTCTTCATAACATCTTCATAAATTCTCTTGTTACACGGAGGTTCAATCACATCATAATAAATGAAATAAATATGAGATATAATTTTAAATATGAAAATATATCTGGAAAGGTTTTATAGTTAACTACATTCTCCTAAATGTAATCGCCACCCTCTTTAAGTTTCTTCATAACATCTTCAATAATTATCTAGCTGCCCCAAGGTTCAATTGAACCATAGTAATTGAATTTGGAAGTGTCTCACATCTCGTGAATTTCATTAGCCTAGTGGCTGCTTGCTCAATGACATTTGAAATATTCAAATTTTCATAGTTTAATCTTAAAAACATCTTAAAACTGATAAGAGCATTATTCCAAAGTAATCATTAAGCCTAATAGTTTCCATCACTTATAAAATAGAACATGTATCTATTCTATACGGACTAGAAGCACTTGTCTCGCAAACTAGATTTAATTACAGAAAATAAGACGGTGCTTGCATAATTTTATTAATATGAAATCAAGCATTAAAAACAAATGAGAGAGCTATAATATTTATAGATATTGGACAAATTCTATCTCATCCACAATATATGGAATCAAATCACCTAATCTGAGAAAATATGTAGAAATAGCATATTGCCCCTAACTGCCCCTATTGCCCCTCATAGAAATCACTCAGAACAAAAATATAAGATAGAACATGATCCCCCAAACATAGGGATGAGAACACTATCACTTAGTTAACTAACAACTAAGGAAAACTAATACCTATTGACATAAGTTTAAATTATTTTAATTAAATACTTTAACTTATTACATTTATTCAAATATCAACTAATGATGAATTACGCTAAGTTTTATTCCTAACATTTAACATGGTCACAAAAACCTATATGAAGGAGGAAGAGCTCTCAATAATATAGGCACAAGTGATGTGTCAATTAATTCTTCTTCCAAAGTTTGATGTGATGCATGTAAAGTGCTACTCTTCTAAAAACATTTCAACTTTCTCGGTTGGCTCCATTTTCAAGTTCAATAGTCGACTCGAAGATGAAGTATCATGTTCTCATTTTTGGACTCATATACTATTTTCAACTTGTCCCAAGATTCTTTTATTGTTGTGGTGTCACAAATATGAGGTTGTACCTCATTTGAAACACTAAACAAGATTATTAACTTTGATTTTTATTTGCATGATTAAATGTAGCTTGTTGTGTAACATATGTGCGAGATCTTGTTAATGTACTACAAACAACGAACCATAGATTTTTAAAATGATTTTTTCCGAATTTTTTTCTATGCTTTGGATAATTATCAAAATGCAATACTTGAGAATCTGGAAAAAGAAATTTTGTATTGTAATTGTGGCCATTGTGAAAAGTGATAAACAATAGATCAAGAAATTGAATATCCCCCCTTAAAACATGCACACACCCCCCAATAATATTTTATTCAATTTGGGATCCTTTTCGGCCGTGTATAATGATTTTTTTACAATAATGGCCTTGTTATAAATTTTTGTATGTGGCCAATTAAATATCAAATGGCTCTCTTGGGACGATTTGAAAAATAAAAATAAAAATTGGACTCTTTGGCCTCTTTTGAAATAAAAATAATATCTAATTTTTAAATTTTTACAAAACAAAGTGTATTAAAAGCTAGACTAGGATGTAGAGATCAAAAACCATACATTTTTAAAAAATGGCACCTCAATCTGAGGTACCAGTTGAAAGTTATGACTTGTTTAAATTCCGATTTCAATATCTTTCTGGGCCCCTTTCCAAAATTGATATTTTTGTTCTTCTAATTTTTTTACAACGTCCAAAAATGGAATTTTTTTAAAAGCAATTTTTTAAAAACCAAACGCAGATAACATCTTACATGCATGCGTAGTGCGGTTTAGGTCACAACTATAGTTTAACCGCTTTGCCTAAGTGTTATAATAACCCTTGGCCACCTTTTTAATTATTGATTTCCTCCTTGCTTTGGCTTCACGCAGGTATATTTATGGAAGATAGTTTTGGATGCTAAATCTTTTACAAGAAATGTTGACTTTATTACTTCCTCGAGTTATATTTTATTTTCTTTTTCTTTCCGGGCACATCTTCTTCTCTTGAATTCTCTTCAATTGTGAATGCAATCTCTAAGTTTATTGGAGACTTCAAAAGGAACGATAACTAGATTGTACCAAGCCAAGCACACAGATGTTAATCAAACACCACAATGAATAAGATGAAAAAATTCACCAAAATAAATATCCACAAACCTTTACAAATAAATGAGTAGTAATATCATATATTATTATGGAACTCAATGAAATACAATGAGAATGGGCCTTGCTTATATATGAAAGCAATAACAATCTAAGAATCAGTCAATGTCGTAGATCAAGCTATAAATCAAGGAAAGAACTAGTCATCAAATAACTATTCAAGACCATATATTTAGGAATGAACTAGACATCAAGAATCTAGTCAATACCATAGATTAAGGAAAGAACTAGTCAATATCATAGGTCAAGGAAAGAACTATACCTAACAACTAGATAATATACCCCTAATATATAAATAAATAAAAAGAAATATCCACACACATAAGTGGGTGAGGATAAATACAATAAAGGTAAATAAAGTACCTAGGTGAACATGAGCTAAGGTAAATACCTACTCTAAAATCCCCACTCAAGTGAAGCTAGGGGACGAAATAGAAGTGGCATGTCCATAGTATGAGTCCCGACAACTAGGCTCGATGAGATAGTCATGTACAATATATCCATGAAGAAATATCAAACCTAAAGAAGGAAAGAATCCTATTAGAAGGACAAAGAAAGAAGAAGAAGAAGAAGGAATATGTTCTCATGAACACCCCTAAGAATAACTTCCAAAACCCTAAACATTCCACGAAAATTAAGATAGCAAGGTGATGTAAAAGGCTTCGTAAAGATTTCTACAACCTATTATTGATTCAAAATGTACTCTAAGAAAATAACTCCATCATTAATGTGCTAATGAATGAAGTGGATGTGTATCTTAACATGATTGGTCTACTGGTGCTAAACTGGGTTGTGAGAAATGTGAATTGCACTTTGGTTGTTACACCAAAGTACACTTGGTTAATCCTATGATAATCCAAACTCTCTCAATAACAATGAAGAAAAAAATCTGGTGACTCATTGTAATTGTTGCCCTGTACTCTACCATTGAATATTAAAGTGCAATAACCTGTTGCTTTTTACACACCCAAACAACTGGAGAAGAACCAAGAAAAAAAATATAACCATAAGTGGAACTCCTATCATCAACAAAACCTACCCAATCGAATCTATATACCCAACCAACTAAGTAGAACCCTTAGTGTAGTGTAGGACAAAGTGGGAAGTGTCATGTAAACAACACAAAATCCTTTTAACGACCTTACTTGTTATCCAAAATTCACCCCTCAAGGTAATTTTGATAACATGCACCAAATTATTCAGTCCCGAGTAAGTAAGATTGATTCAAGGCCCAAAATCATGTTTTTCGGGGTCCCCTCGGCCTTTTTTTTTTAACTCTCCCATCCAAGAAGAAATCCCAACGAGTTAGAAAAATGGAAAAAATGTGAAAAATAAGGTTGCAGGATTGTTTTAAGGCATTTCGGGTTTGAAGGGTTTGGGTCGTACCAGTTCGGGTCGTACTGAGGTTCATCATACCAAGCTTGGGGCTGAAAAAGCAAGAAAATCAGCTAAGTCAGAGATATTTGTCCCAGGCGGTCCGCGGGATAGTTGGGACGTCGGGACGCGAGGGACGCGAAAAGCCGAATCGGCCGAAAGCAAGAAAAATCATCTAAGTCTTTTGTTTCACGTGGTTTGGGACAGCCAAGACAAAAGTACGTGTCAGACGCAAATTAGCCGATTTGCCGAAAGACAGTCCATTTCGGGCGGTTCGGAGATATTTGTCCCAGGCAGTCTGGGACAGTTGGGACAAAGGTACGTGCGGGACGCGTGAGACGCGAAAAGCTGAAATGGCCGAAAAGAGACAAGGAGGCCCATGGTAGAATCAGAGCCTAACATGTTTCATCCAAGTGGTGGATGCGTGGGGATTTTTTTGGAAAATTTTCCAAAATGCAAAAAAGAGGTAAAATTCAAAAAAAAAATTCCGCCGATCCGTTTTGGGCCTGTTTTTGCCCTAAATCTTCAAATGGACATAACTTTCGATCCAAATCTTGGTTTTTCACATTCTTTATATGAATACAAAGCTGGTGAAATTCCCTATATGATTCCAGGGTCAATCTTGCATTTTGGTTTAGTTTGGAGAGAGAAAATCAAGAAACATCTCTGGCATGTGGTAATGGCCAGAAGTGACGTTTCAACAACTAGTTTTAATGCAAAATGGGTCGCATTCTTCTCCAGCATGGTCAAAAATGTCAGGGCATGGGTCTGTAAGGACGCCCATGTTGTTTTAATTCATCTTCATTCAATGAGGAATGGCTCCCACGTTTTTACACATTTTCTCTCTCCTGGGCTCGACCCATGCATTGTAAA
The DNA here is from genome assembly GCA_018340775.1 of Taxus wallichiana var. yunnanensis. Lineage (NCBI taxonomy): Eukaryota > Viridiplantae > Streptophyta > Pinopsida > Cupressales > Taxaceae > Taxus > Taxus wallichiana. The sequence continues at coordinate 628,677,994 of CM031239.1, forward strand.
AAGCCAGATTTGGCTCATTTTTCAAAGGGTGGTTCATCTTTTCTGCTCTTCTCTCCTTTCTTTTCTTCCCCAGGGTTGAAAATGGAGTTTGAACCTCCTCCCCTGCTCTGTAATGGAACTTTTTGCCTTTTACCATTAAAATGATGTTCTACAAACTCCTGAGCAATAAAAACATGTTTTGTGATGCATCTATCCATACTTGCTCATATTTTTGCTTGTTTTCTTCTTTCCTCTCTTCATTACGGTATTTGTGCATGTTTAAATGTTCATTGCAAGGTTGGAGCCGTGTTCATAGTAGCTTTGATAGATGTTTAGCATTTTCCTTTTCTAGTGTATCACCTTTTTAGTGTAGGCTTTTGTTTTTTCTCTTTTCTCTCTCCTGTCTCCTGGAGGTTATATTAGGATTAGATTAGATTGCCTACACTAAAACAACTTTTGGCGGGTAGTTTAGGAAGAGGAACCAGCCTTCTCTGGAGATTCCTTTCTCATTTTTACAAGTCCCACACTTGGAGAGAGGTTTCAATGTTGTGTAATCACACTGGATGCTTAGAATGATCAAACTAGAAATCTGATCAACATCCAGGGGGTGCTGTTGATTTGCACTAATAGTTTTGGCACACTGGTGGGACCCTTAGAGGTCTTTCACTTTATCTTTGACAAGTTGGTGTGTTCCTGTTAAAGATTCAACCTTTTGGAGGCACTTTCAAAAGCACATCTGGCGACTCCATCTATTAAATAACTCATTCTCTGAGTTGCAGACCACTTTTTCATCCATTTCCATCCATCCTTCTTTCCATCTCTTTCATCCTTTTCCATTCCATGAAGTTGTGTAATCATGACTTCATTTCCATCATGGAATTCACATTTACAACAGCAGTATATCACACCTCCAACATGTTTTACAAATCCTCCAAATCAGCATTTTGATCAAATTCAAAATCAGCATATCTACCCATATGAGCAGCAGTGCCAAAGTCAGTTTGGTTGTGAAGCACATCAAGAGCAAGGGTACGCATGCAATGAAGACAATCAAATGGAAGATGCAGATTTTGTGGAAAAAATCCAAAAGATGGAGGCAAAGATGGTGCAATCAAGAGCAACAGCTCAAATGAAGGCTTTCAGAATTGGTTTCAAGACTCCTTGTCCATGGGGAGGCCCTTTTCCAAGACACTTCAGCCCTCAGGAGAAGCTGGACTTTATGATGAAGATGCTGCCCCAACTTGCACAATGGATAGTAGAAATAGAGGCCTATACACTTGGTGTTGAACAACCTTGTCAATGGGTAAGTTCTACACCATCATCTAGTTTTTCTCTTCCCATTACTCAAGTAGCATCATCTCATTTGGAATTTCAAATTCTAAATCCAGTCAATGCTGCCCCAGGAGTTAATTCCATTTCTCCATTCCCTAGTCTTCCACCACATCTCGATTCTTCTGTCCTTTTCCCTTCCAAACAGCCATTCCCTCCAAAGAAACAAGAGTTTCTACCTCCTCCACCACCATGAAAAATTGCCAAATCAATTGAGTTACAATCCACTTCTCCTCTTGCATTCCCAAATCCATGTTGGGAGGATAAAAATCAGAATGCCAGTCAAGGAAAATAGCAGCAGAAAGAAGAGCCAAACAAAGATAAAGAAATTCAAAGTCTGAAGAGTTGGGCTCTTAAATTTGGGATGAAAAAGATCCCCTTGATGGTTAAGCCTTCAGAAGAGGTTGGAGTTGGAAAACAAGTGGTGGTTAGGACTGAATTTGTTGCAGCAAGAGAAGAGCAAAAAGAAGAAGCAGATCAGCAGTCAGTTTGCTCAGAAAGTAGTGTCCATGTTAGCATTCTATTTGAAGAGAATGCTGATTCAATTCAAGTTGCACAATCAGCCATAGAGGAAGAAAGCTCAGAAGAAGATCTTACAGTCCCAACTTGTCCTCTAGAGCAGCAGATTGAAGAGTTTGACTTGACCAACTTCATGCTAGAAGAAGAGTTCCATCAAGAGCAAGATTGTCTTCAAGTAGTAGAAGAGGGAGAAGCTGCTCCAAATCCAAAAGAAGAGGAGCACATTCTAGTTGTGGAGGAGAAAATTGCAGATCCAAGGGCTTTGAGCACAAAGCAGGCTATAGGAGAACCTTCAGTTCTTCTTTCTACTTCATCTCTCGAGCTCTAGTGCTGAAGAAGAGTTTGATCTCTCAAACTCAATGTTGGAGGATGAAAGAAACCATGATGATCAAGTTACAGATCAAGAGGAGACCATGGAGGAAGTTGAGCATTTGCAGCAGGACAACAATGAGGTAGTTTATCTGTCAGATTTGGAGGACTGTTTTGATGAAGAAGAACCGGTTGAGTTCCCACCATTCCTTCTTTCATCTTCCATGTCCCAAACACCTGAGCCTACTGTCATGAAGGAGAGCACCCATTTGCAGCAGCCTGCATCTTATAGCAGCTCTTTGGAACCAAGATTGGAAGATTTTAATCTTTCATGTCCTTCATTGGAGGAAGAGAAAGGGCACAAAGATTCTACCATTGCTTCCACACCATCCATTCAAGGTCTACAAGAAGACTCCATTTTTGGAGTTGAAAATCAGAGCTATGGGCATATTAAATGGACCATACCTTGCCCAATCAGGTATTTGGCTTTATTAGAGCCAAAAGAGAAGTCACAACCACCATGCTTGCTTATGAGCATGAGGATGAGCTATAAAGAACCAAAGATAAGCTATCATACCTCTCCAATCCAAATGCAGAACAACTAAAAGAGGTATTGAATTTGCCTTCAGCTGATACCTTGATGATTTGGGTGGAAGACCAGCTTCTTGTTGATTTTCCATTCATCCAATCAGCCATGTTCAGTGCCAAATCAGTTGCATGGTTGCCAATTTTGAAGAAAGGAAGCTATTTTGCACAACCAGTTGGGGTTTGTTTAGCTTACCTTTGCTTCTAGTTAGAATAGAGTAGGTAGGTTTTCTTTTAGTAAAAGAAGTGCTTGTGCACACTCTGCATGTTCCATTTGGAGCATGTATGATTTTCAGTTTTGTACATAGTTTTTGTGGTGCTGGTTTTGCTCTTGCAGTCCATTTCAGTGGGTTTCCAAGTGGCTCAGAGAGGAGGTTTTCAAATTTCAGATCAGTTTGTAGGCTACAACTCATGACTCCATGCCCAATGGATGCTTCAGGCAACTGGTAACTTCATCCAGCAGGCAGATGACCCCGTTGAGTCGCCAAAATTGTTATCCAAAATTCACCCCTCAAGGTAATTTTGATAACATGCACCAAATTATTCAGTCCCAAGCAAGTAAGATTGATTCGAGGCCCAAAATCATGTTTTTCGGGGTCCCCTCGACTTTTTTTTAACTCTCCCATCCAAGAAGAAATCCCAATGAGTTAGAAAAAATGGAAAAAATGTGAAAAATAAGGTTGCAGGATTGTTTTAAGGCATTTCAGTGTCCAAGGGTTTGGTTCGTGACCGAGGTTCATCGCACCATGCTTGGGGCCAAAAAAGCAAGAAAATCAGCTAAGTCAGAGATATTTGTCCCCAGCGGTCCGGGGCAGAGTATGGGATGTCGGACGCGAGGGACGCGAAAAGCTGAATCGGCCGAAAGCAAGAAAAATCGTCTAAGTCTTTTGTTTCACGTGGTTTGGGACAGCTGGGACAAAAGTATGCATGGGACACGAATCGGCCAGTTTGCTGAAAGACAGTCCATTTCGGGTGGTTCGGAGATATTTGTCCCAGGCAGTCCGGGACAGTTGGGACAAAGGTACGCGCGGGACGCGTGAGACGTGAAAAGCCGAAATGGCCGAAAAGAGACAAGGAGGCCCGCAGATGAATTAGAGCCTGACACGTGTCATCCAAGTGGCGGATGTGCGGGGATTTTTTGGAAAATTTTCCAAAATGCAAAAAAGAGGTAAAATTCAAAAAAATTTCCCGTCAATCCGTTTTGGGCCTGTTTTTTCCCTAAATCTTCAAATGGCCATAAATTTTGATCCAGAGCTTGGTTTTTCATGTTCTTTATATGAATGGAAAGTTGGTGAAATTCCCTACATGATTCTAGGGTCAATCTTGCATTTTGGTTCAGTTTGGAGAGAGAAAATCAAGAAACGTCTCTGGCACGTGGTAATGGCCAGAAGTGACGTTTCAACAACTAGTTTTAATGCAAAATGGGTCGCATTCTTCTCCAGCATGGTAAAAATGTCATGGCATGGGTCTGTAAGGATTCCCATGTTGTTTTAATTCATCTTCATTTAATGAGGAATGGCTCCCACGTTTTTACATGTTTTCTCTCTCCTGGGCTCGACCCATGCATTGTAAAAAGCCAGATTTGGCTCATTTTTCAAAGGGTGGTTCATCTTTTCTACTCTGATCTCCTTTATTTTCTTCCCCAAGGTTGAAAATGGAGTTTGAACCTCCTCCCCTACTCTGTAATGGAATTTTTTTCCTTTTACCATTAAAATGATGTTCTGTGCAAACTTCTGGAGCAACAAAAACATGTTTTGTGATGCATCTGTCCATCCTTGCTCATATTTTTGCTTGTTTTCTTCTTTCCTCTCTTCATTGTAGGTATTTGTGCATGTTTAAATGTTCATTGCAAGGTTGGAGCTGTGTTCATAGTAGTTTTGATAGATGTTCAGCATTTTCCTTCTCTGGTGTATCACCGTTTTAGTGTAGGCTTTTGTTTTTTTCTCTTTTCTCTCTCTCCCTGTCTCCTTGGAGGTTAGATTAGGATTATATTAGCTTTCCTGCACTGGAACAACTTGTGGGTGTAGTTTAGGAAGAGGAACCAACCTTCTATGGATATTCCTTTCTCATTTTACAAGTCCCACACTTGGAGAGAGGTTTCAATTTTGTGCAATCACATTGGATGCTTAGAATGATCAAACTAGAAATCGATCAACATCCGGGGGTACTACCGATTTGCACTAACACCTACTAGTGACTAATATAAGGAGAATGTGCAAACCAAGATACAATCCCTACTTTAAATGAAATATCAATGCTAGTATGGGTCAAGTACATGATACTTCCAACCAACTACCTATACAATGTAGGATCGAAAGTGGTGTGGTACATGTGGAAGTAAGAGTAACTATAGATCGAAAAGGATATGGACTTGGCTTGTAATCGGCTATATCAAAGAGCCTAATAAGATCATGGGTTTACTTTTGCTGACTCAAATGAATCCTTGAATCTATTTGAGAAATATACAAACTAAGGAAATAATGCAATAGCCCAAGATCTATCATGTTAAACGTGTAGAAAGATCACTCTGAATACTCGAAATGTGGGAAGAAGATATTGCACTAAGTAACATATCATCAACATACAACACAAGTGTCACAATATCCTCACCAACATGTTAGAGATACAATGTATGATCGAGTGGAAACAAACAAAACCAAGTAGATAGAATAAAAAATTCATCTTCTCATACCAAGCCGAGGATCTTGTTTGTGGATCAGTAGAGAGACCTTCGGAGCCTAAAAACAAGAGAAGAATCATGAACAAATCCATTCAGCTACTCCATGTATATTTCCTCTTATAGATATTTATGTAAGAAGTCACTCTTCACATCCATCATGTATACGGGCCACTCCTCCGATGCGAAATAATAAGTACAAGGCATATAGAATCCATCTTAGAAATGAGTGCAAAAGTCTCGAGTAATCAATACCTTCAACTTGCCAAAATCCCTTTGCAACAAGATGAGCCTTATACTTGTCAATGGAATCATCAACTACGTATTTGGTTTGGTATACCCAATTACACCTAACCATATTTATTCCTTTAGGAAGAGATACCAAATCCCAAGTATGATTCTTCATCAAAAAAGAATACTCATCTAATATCACATCATCCCACTCTTATATCCTATGAGCCTTTGAAAAATATTATGGATCCTCGAAACTACCAGACACAAAATTCCATAACTGTGAATGTGTGTGATGATGCCTAGTGGGTGGAAGATCCTGTATGAAAGTTGTTCCCTCAAAAACTATAAAGCACGAGCCCACTTAGGCATAGTGACAATATTAGTGGGAATAGGATCCTCAATGGCATACAAAAATCCTCATCAATCTCCTTAAAGAAAGTATCCTCAATATGAGATGATGAAAAAGGGGGCATGGAAGAAGATGAAGAATCATGAGATGTGAAACGCTCATCAAACCGAACATGTGTTTGAAAAATAATGTCATGTGTATCAAGATCTAAACTTTGATAAGATCCCATGTCCTCATAATTCCATAAATAGATCAAAGGTTTACTATTATTATCCAAAGCTTTCCTTTTCTTATTTGGTACAAAGGCCCAAGAATGGCTCCCAAAGAATTGAAAAATGAGACATCTAGATTAGTGTTGGACAAAGCTTCCACTGGAGTCAAATGATCAAGTTCTTTGTGTGGTATGCGATTCTAAATGTAGTTAGCAAAATTAAGCACTTCTACCCAATAGATAAGTGGTATATCTCTAGAATGCTTCATACATTTAGCCATTTCCTTCAAATTTCTATTCTTCCATTTTACTAAGCCATTCTGTTGTGGATTATGAGGAATAGAAAGTAGGTGAATAACGACTTGAGTTGCCAAAAAGTAAGAAAAATCATTACTTCGAAGTACTCCCCACCATTATCAATATGAAGGTTCTTTATGCAACTAGAAGATTATTTCTTGACCAAATGAAAAAAATCACTTTTGTAATTAAGAAAATAAACCCAAGTATTCCTCTAGAAATTATCAATAAAGATAAGTGCATACTTATCTCCATTGAAATAGGAGTCGAAAAACAATCAAGTCACTATGCACAAGCTCAAGTGGTGAAGAATATCTCTTAAACAAATTCTTAGGAAATGGATATTGGTGTTGTTTCCTAATAACAACCACAAAAACTCCCTCAAGACAAAAACTCTAGGAGGACCATCTACCATACCATGAGTACTCAACTTCTTCAAATATATGTAATTAAGATGTCTAAATCTTTCATGCCAAAGCTTTCTCTCGAATCTACATGAGAAACCAATCTTTTCCCTATAGAAGAAGTGTCATCAAAAATCTAAAAGTGATATAGTATCGAACTATGATCCACAATACCCTTAGTAACAAGTGAATAAGGCTCCAACAAAGTTCTTACTTTTTCCCTATGTGGTGTAAAAGTCGTTGTTTTCCTTGACGAGAATGACAAATTTGATATGTAGAAAGAAAATTTGTAGTGATGTTAGGAATATATAGTGCATCTTGATACTGCCACAATCAAGTTGTATATCACCTTTTCCCTCAACAGAAAGAAAGAAAGAATCTCCAACCTCAATTTTGGAAGTATAACTCAAACCTAGAGAAACAAAAGACTCCTTAGAAGAATTCATGTGATGAGAAGCACCAAAATCTATAACCCAACTATTTACAAGTGGTGATTGAGATCTCCCATAAACATTAATTACTTTGTAATGTTGATTAGAATGAGGTGGATTGGAGACAAAAATTTTGGGTTTCTTGACTACATCCTCTAAGGCTTGCATTTGCTTATAACACCTATGTTCTTCATGACCAATACCCCCACAAAAAAAGCATGAAAGGATAGACTTATTCCTGGATTTAGAAGAATCCTTGGGTTTAGAGTTGTTTTATTTTGGTTTAGGAGCACTTTGAGATGGAGAAGGGGTGGTTTTGGTTTTATTTTTTGGTTTTCCCTTTCCCTTACAATTAGATGCAACTAATGCCTTTTGAGAGGTAAAAGACTAAAGATGAGACAATTTGGATTCTTCCCTAGTAAGTCATTCACAAAATGTTTCTAAGTTAGACATTTTGAATGTGTCACCTAAGGCATCCATGCTAGAGAAAAAGGTAGAATAAAATATTTGAAATGATCCTCTCAACTTGGATAGAATCAAGTAAACACACTCTTCATCTTTCTTATCTTTTCCATTTCCCTTAAACGTGTCGAAAAATTCTTGAACTTGGTAAGATAGTCTATAATTGTTAGAAAATCTTCAGGATTAAGAGAGGTGATTTAAATTTCAAGTCTTATGGCTCTCATATGATCCACTTTATGAAATAAATCCTCTAATTTCTCCCATATTTTGAAATGAGAGTCACACTTTTCCAAATGAAACAAAATACTCACTTACATAAGTTCCTATCAAACCCATACACTCATCAAATTTGCACTCGTATTGAAATTTCTCATATTGACATGTGAACATTGGTTATTCTAAAGAAGTTAAAGCCCATAATCCTTTCCGCTTGATTATTGTTTCCATTCTTGGTTTCCATGTGTGGTAATTATGTGTTTTTAATGGTTCAACATGATATAATGCAAAAGTAGACGCCATCATAAAAAATTCACCAAAATAAATGCAAGAACCAAGCAATACAACAAGAGCCCCATAGATTTTGACTCTTTATAATGAGTGCGTGTTACAATATGGAACTTTATAATTATAGTAATATTCTCAAAATAAATATTTTCAATAGAAATATCACAAAAAAAAAAAGCAATTTTGTAAAAACGACACTCAAAACTGAGTTACCAATCAAAAGTTATAAGCTTTTCAATATTATGCTCTACTATTTATTTTAGTTGCCACTAAAATAGAATAAAATGCTCTTTCCTTCACCGCACAAATAAAATGAAATGGGGCTAGAGTCAAGCACGTACTAGTAGGAATTACAAACTTTAAGCCCTAATATGACCATACCATATGAATAGGGGCTAAGGATTCCAAAAAAATCCTTGCTGCATTCCAACAGAGAGAATGTTGCGAGACACGAGAAAAAATCCAGATCGGATCATCAAAAATGAGGCGAGAAAATGATTTTCGGGTTTTCTTCTTGTCTTACATGAATCTCAAGGAAAACTAGCACATTTATTTGCGCTGAAAAAAAACCAAAAAAATGATTACCTCCAGAAATGGTCAAGTTTTAAGTTGATCTTAGGGTTTTGCCACCTTTCGATGGAAGACTCTGCTTTGCATAAAAATGTACGCAACAACAAAATACGAGAAAATCCCAAATATTTAAATATACAAAGAATGCTTGCAAAATGAAACTTACAGATGGATGTCAACAATTATTTCCTACTTTGATACGATAAAAGTAATGATAACCAGATCGTACCAAGACAAACACATAGAGCTAATCAAATAGCATGATCAATAAGATGAAAGTAATTCAACAAAATAAGTTTACATAAACCTTTGCAAACAAATGAGTAGAAATATCATATATTATTATGGAACTCAATGAAATATAATGAGAATGGGCCTTGCTTTTATAGGAAAGGAATAACAATATAAGAACCAATCAAGGTCATAGATCAAGCCATAAATGAAGAAAAGAACTAATCATTAAATAATTAGTCAAGACCATAGATTTAGGAGTGAACTAGACATCAAGGATCTAGTCAATACCATAGATTAAGGAAAGAACTATACCTAACAACTAGATAATATCCCCCTAATATCTAAATAAATAAAAGAAATATCCACACACATAAGTGGGTGAGGATAAATACAATAAAGGTAAATAAAGTACCTAGGTGAACATGAGCTAAGGTAAATACCTAGTATAACAGACTTCGAGATGTCACTTTGGACAAGTATCTTCTCACAGGCATGTAGAATTTTCTTTCCAGATATATGAAAAGAAAAATAAAAGAGAAGAGGAAGTAGAAGTAATGTGGGAGCTTGAAAATCTTGGGTCCCCATAATAGAAAAATATTATATATATATATATATATATATATTAACATGCTTCTAATTTTTTTAAATTGCACGTACAGTGAATTTTTAAAAATAAATAGAGAAACAATATCACATTTTGTAAAAAGGTTGCATCTAGGTCTGTAATGACCTGTGATTACACTCCAGTGTTCTTCAATTTCAAATAAATCCATTTAACTAGGTTGTGGATTCAGGTAGGGGATGTGAAATGGATGGGGGCATCTATGGCTCCTCCTAGCTCTAGTAATTTCTCCAAATCTCCCTAAAATTCCCTAAAACTTCATACACTCCTCTCGGATCAGAATACTACTCTAATATCAAATATTGTCTATAAACTAGATTTAATTACGTGAGAAAACAAGATCGTGCTTGCATAATTTTATTAATATGAAATGAAGAATTATAAACAAATGAGAGACCTACAATATTTGTAGATATTGGACAGCTTCTATCTCAACCACAATATATGGAAGCAAATCACCTAATTTGAGAAAATATGTAGAAATAGCATATTGCCCCTATTTCCCCTCATGGAAATCATCCGGGAACAAAAATGAAAGATAGAACTATTGATGCATAATCATAGCACCCCTAAATGTCTGTAACTTGATGGGTTGAGACTCTCAGTGTGATTGCATAACATGGAGCATTTCCCAAAGTGTGGGACTTTCCAATTGGGAAATCTCTCCGAATGAAGTTCGGTTCCTATTCCTCTGTTCGAGATGCACACCTTAAAATTGTAGAGGATCTACTCTAAAATATAATCTAAGTTTCCAAGGAGATAGTTAAGAAGTAATAACATAAACCTAAACTAATAAAGGTGATGCACCAAAGGAATTTTGAATAACTTCTTTTCCATTAAACACAAACCATTAAACCTTAATACAACCACCTGCATAGTTAACCAAAAAAACAATGAGAGATAAAATGAAGGAAATGAACACAAGAGAGGGTTGAAATAATCTACGAGACTTATTTTATTACTCCACAAATTTGATACTGATGCATTACAATGGCCAAGAGGAAAAACTTGTATTTGTATTTTGAATGAGAGGTTTACTCCAAAAATTCACTTATAGAGAAAAGAAGAAAGGAGGCGCAAAGAATAAATGTCCAACCTTTAGAAAAATTCCCATCCTTACAATACATAGGATGAAAATGAGAGAATAAGATGAGAAGAATTTGAATTCTTGCTTCAACGACCAATTATGCATTGAACTCACCTGCAACAATGATGGGTTCTACTGCAAAACCCATATCTCCATGTACTATTCCTTGTTGGGAAAGAAAGGAGGCCCATACCTCATTATGGTGGTATGTGAGAAATTTTAGACACCCTAAGAATGGAGAACTATATTTTAAATTTTTAAGGACTTAGTCCCACTAATTTAAGGATATGGCTTTTTAAAAAGTCATTTCTTGTGCAAATCCGAGCTCGCAGTCAAAATTTATAGCCATCGAAGGTTGAGGTGTTATTTTGCAGAAAATGGTGGGTTCTTGATCTGTCATTTTTGGAGTCTGAAATGCATGTGACCTTTAAAATCCTAAAATTCATAATTTCAGACATTCTCATTTCGGAGATTGAAATTATCCGCCAACTTTTCTTGAGAGTTATGAAATTATGAAACCCCAAAACCCAAAAGTGCCACCATGTTGACCTCGAAACTTGCATTGAATTCCAAAATATAAACCCTTTCGGGATTGGACTTTCAAGATTTGAGACATTTTTCCTTTTCAGAAATTTTTCTTGTTCATCACCCAAATCTCCTTAAGAGTTCGAAACTCTAAAACCCGAAAGCCCAAAAATATGAAACCTAAAACTACCGCCACGTTGACCCCGAAACCTCCATTGAATTCCAAAATCTGAAACCTTTCAGGATTTAGAATTTTGGGATTTTAGAAAGTTTTGGTCACTTTTCATATTTCATTGTCAAAGACTCCAAAACCCCGAATCCTGAACCTCTAAAACTCGAAAACCCGAAAGTCCAAAATTTTGGACTTTCGGGATTTTTTCTCTCACCAAGATCCCTAAAACCTCGAAAACTAAAACTTGGAAATTTCAGACTTTCAGAGTTTTGGGTTTCAAAACTTTTAAATCCATTTTTCCAACTTCACGCCTTGAGAGTTCTAAAACCCCAAAACCTGAAAGTCTGAAATTTCAAAATTTGGAAACCTTTTTAATTTTTTCCAACTTTGGCAACTAAGAACTCCGAAACCCCAAAACCTAAAACTCCAAAATTTGGACTTTCGAGTTTTGGGTTTTAGAAACCTTTTTACTTTTCCGAGTCCCCAAAATCTACATCTCTAAAAATCTCCACCCATGAAGTCCAAAACCCAAATTTCAGACTTCTTCCTTTCTCAAAGTCTCTGCAACTTTCTCACACCCGCTTCAACCTTATTCAACCAAGATCGAAATGCAAGCTCTTAGAACTGAACCAACCATATTATTTCCTATGCAAGGTCATTTTTGATCAATGTTTCTGAGGGGAAAATATGCATAACAAGAACATGATCCCACAAACATAGGGGTGAGAACACTATAACTTAGTTAACTAATAACTAAGAACAACTAATACCTATTGACATAATTTTAAAGTATTTTAATTAAATACTTTAACTTATTACATTTATTCAAATATCAACTAATGATGAATTAAGTTATGTTTTATTTCTAACAAATGACCACAGGCATTATTTCTCATATCAATGTTGGATTCCTAGAAATCACTAAACATTTTTTCACAGATTCATAAATTTAAATTGTGACAAGATTTTTTCACCAAATTGTTGTTGATAAAATAGATAAGGTAAAAGGTCAAGGAGAAATACATGTGATTATATTAGTCGAAGGTTTAGTGTGTGTGTTACTAATTTTATCCTAATTGCTTGTACAACACTCTTTTTATCCAGGAAGGACTACCTGTAGATACAAAAGAAGACCACCAAATGATAATAAATAGAAATATTTAGCAAACTTCCTAACAAGGCTAGATTCAGAAGCGTCATGCTTCCTCGAATGGTTGTCAATCCTCTGTTTTCATCAACTTAATGAAAGTAAATGTGAGAAATAAAGGTCCTATTGATAACACTTTGATTTAGGTATCTCAAAATGTTACTAAGAAACTATATTAAGTTTTTTTGAACTCTAAACTAATCTAGCATTAGGAAAGGTATGTTTCTAGCTGGAATAGGTCACAGGGATGTTTGGTAAGGTCACAAAGGTATCTGAAAAGTTCTAGGTGGAATTTAGGTGATGTTAGAGGCATTTCAAGGTGAACATTAGTAGAAAACACAAGTGATCGATATCAGTTTGGTGACCAATGATGGTAAAGAGGGGAGACCGATGACAATTAAGGTGATCAAAGCATCAAGAGAGGAAATTTGGTAGTACTTAAATAAATTTTTTTACTTCTTTGTGATTGCACTGAGAGAATGAAGGGAGAATGGTTGCTTTCATAATAATGCCAACAAGACTTAGGAATGTATAGAGCTCAGGTATAGAGAGCCAAAAGGTCATGGGTGGTTAGATACGTAGATTGGTAAGAAGGTAGGGATAGAAGAACGTAGAAAGGAATAAGATGTAATAACAAAAGATAATGAGCATACACTTTAAGAAGTTACAAAATGATGCAAATTAATTTAACTTACTTGCATTTGTAGGTTTGGTAGGTGAAGGAAGGTAGTAGTTGATCCGTGAAGAACTTTTTTTTATTTCTATGGAAATACTTCCTAGAGTGTTCCCATGAATATTATAATGCCTTAGGATGAGCATCAGGTGCTTTTTTGGACCTATGGCTAAGTATATCTCGTCATCTAGATTAAGAGAAGTCTCTAATTCATGATTGAATACAATATAACTCTCCCAACTTAAAATTACCAACCTAGGTAAAGAATTGTGAAAGTGTATATAAGGTAACCGATGATGGTTAAGGTGGTGACATCGGTTGAGGGATAACCAACATCGTTAGGGTGGGAAAGTCTAGGTTTACCAAAAATAGGTATATATTTACTATTTTTGGTGTGATTCTAATTGATTCCTCTTAGGGAAGTGGAGTTCATGTGAGAGAAGGTAGGAAGGTCATAGAAGAAGTCCAATTAGGTTTTAGGAAGAAGTCTCAGTTAGTTAGGTCAAGTGGTGACTCAACACTAGGAGTGATGACTTAGTGTTGAGCATGATGACTTAGTCACTATGAGTTAAATACGTCAAGTTTGAGGTGTCTATAATACATCAAGGGTGAGGTGTATAGGTGATGTGTAAATTAACTTAATTAAAGTAATTAAATTAATTAATAATGTGAGGATGAACATTAATTCAATTATAAGTAATTAAATTAATACGAATATGGGGTAAATGGGTCATGGTTAGGTGAACATGTAATGTTAATTGATTAGAAGGGGACCAAGGGAATATGACTAAAATTTGGTGTCTACATTATCCGATTTTTGTCATGTAGCTTTTATTGATAAGTGACATCGACAAAAAAAGGAATTCAGTGCTCCAAGTATGAGTGAAGGTTAGGTTTCCCCAAGAAAGGATGAAGGTGATCCTCCTAAAACTATGAACCGATGAAGTTGTAAAAGTAGTCAGGGAGTGGTTTGATAAATAGGTGATTGATGAAAGTTGGGTTAGTAGGTAAGGGTATGGGCATTATGGGTAATGGGTAATGGTGATAATGGGTAATGGGTAATGGGTAATGGAGATTGAATGCATGCACATGTATAGACTATGATACATTACCAAGTGGAAGAGCATGAAAACTCTACATTGTTAAAAGGGAAATAGGTTTATCAAAACAATGTTGAAGTGATTTAGGTATCAAAGATATAGGATATACTCATGAAGCACAACAAGGGCAGGTGTACGAATGGGTAATAGGTTTTGTTCCATGGCACCAAAGGTATGGTTGGAATAAAAATCACATCATTAGGCAAGGTAAGGTCATTAGGCTAAACAACACTAGTAACAACATCAAAATTTATAACAAGTACACAAATTCAAATGTTGGAAAAGGCAATTTAGGTTAGGGAACAGGGTAAGGCCGAGGTATAGGTAAATAACATGTCCCTAAATGTAGTTAAGGAAATGTACAGGTAATGTAGGCTTCATGGGTAGGGTGTAATAGGCATTGGGAAGGATAAAAGTGGTTTGATCAATAATGGTTTTAGATAGAATGGGCATGGGTGGGTTAAATTGTTACATTGGGTGACCGATGTCGGTTAATTCTTAACCGACATCGGTTAGATAGGGCACAACATGACCGACGTCGGTCATGTATATTTGGGGTTAAAAAGGAAAATTCCACTTTCTATGGATTTATTTTGGCATTTCTATTTTTATAAAATGATAGAGGAGAATCCGAGGACTGAAAATGATAATACAAGATGGCTAGATAAGTGGGCGAGCCACGTAGCAGGTGATTGGAAGTCAATTGGTGGGTCCACAATATCTATTCAATTGATTTGATTGGTTTGGAGGTGACGAGTTGATTTTGGGCATGGAGGAGGTAGGAGAGGGATTGGGTGGACCATTGGAAAATTTCCAGAAGATCCACTATGAAAACAACACCAAGATGAGGTAGGATTCAATCGAATCCGTCATTTGGTTGAAAATAGTTTGTTGAAATTGGTTTTGTGTAAAATTTGGGTGTAATGTTAATTTTTGAAATTATGGGTAAAAATGAAGGAAATGAGGGGTGGGAAGGTCCAATGTAGGTTAAATAGGGTTGGGAATGAAGCTAGGATAGGTTTGGGTGGGTTAGAGTAGGTTTTAGGTCAGGTTTTCTAAATTGTTTTAGAATGGGGGATTAGTTTTTGGTTTTTGCGAAATAGAGACCAACAAAGCTCATGGTTTGCCGATGTCATTTTCTTTGGCCAACATCGGTCAAGGCCTGGGTGATTGACCAACACTAGTAAAAGAGGACCAATGATGGTCAAGGTGACCAATTATGGTCATGATTAAGAGTAAATAAGTGAAACATGGCTAGGTAGGAAAGTAAAATAGGTGAGGAAGGGGTAGGTGAAGATTTATGTAGAGGGAAAAGGGTAAAATGTTATTTTGGTGATGTGGGATAGGTAAGTAGGTGAGATGAAAACATTAGTGAGTAATAATGATAAGGGATAGTAGGTTTGTAGGTGAATTAGGTAAATATAAGGGCCATCTATCTATACTATAGAGAGGGCCCAACTAGATATATGTCAAGAGTGAGTTTCTAGATTCTAGGGCGGGCCCCCCATCCTATGATCTGACTCTATAGCCTAGCCTAATCCCTAACAATCTATCTATATGGGCGCCCTCTCTATATATGGGGACGGCACTCAATACCACTCTATTCTGTTTCTCCCTGCAATCATTCCGGGCGCCCTATCTATATAGATCTTGAACAGTGGTGTTGATCTCCATTCCATCAATCCAATCGGCCACACATATCTTCGATTTTGCACACATATCTTTTGAATGGGCGCATTCCCATTCGTCTAGAGGGTCCCCCATACCATATAGAGTGAGTATAGATAGGGGGCCCCACCCACATCTATAGATTGAAGCTGAAGCCTCCAAGATAAGATCTAAAGGCGCTCGTCTAAGATCTAAAGTCGCTCCGGGAAATGTTTGGAACTAGATATGGGGTGGCCCTATCTTCTCGCCGGCGAATGGATGGGAACCGGACCCTGTATATATAGATATATCTAGATATCTATATCTATATCTATATATCTGGTTCGTGATGCTATATGGATCTTCATCAGATAGATATGGCGACCCCCGACTCGCTCAATCTAATCTACTATACTATGGGGTGGGGCTCCGCACAACCACGAAGTCGGAGGGGGTCAGTCTCCGTTCGAACACCGGTCTCACCAAGATATAGATGAGGGGCGGTCCACAAACACCACTGAGAACACCGGCCCTATCCGAACGTCGATCGATCCATAGAATCTATAGGGGATCGCCTATAGATCAGATCTCTATTAGGTAGGGGGCGGGCGAGGGTATAAAACACCGGTTGAATCGAAGCTAGCTGTGATCCATATATAGGGGAAGGGGATCGCCTATAGATCTGAACTCCATATGGCAGATCGAGGGGCCCTTTCTATTCTATGGCCCTTCCCTCTGGATTGAGATGAGACGCTAGATTTGAATGGGGGGCTGGGCGCAATATCAATATAGAGAGTGGGGGTGGGGAAGAGACTACATTTCAATATCGAGATATAATAGGAGTAGATAAGAGATGGATGGCCTTGTCGAGATGGAGCATGCGACCCTCCCCTCGAGTTGATTTAGTGGGTAATAAACATGATTGATATGGTTGGGTATTGTGTAGTGGGTAATAGGTGATTAGAGGTGGTCAAATCTTGATAAGGTCATGTTAAATGATGCGAGATCAACTAAGGATGAGGGATAAAGTACTACCCCTACTAGTAGAAACAGAAACCTAGTGTGACCATAGAGGAGTGGGGGCACACGACTGAGGTTGGAATTAGTTTGATCCTACATTATAGGCATTTAGCCAAGAATCATAATTTGATGGTTACTCTCATCGATAGATGGGACCCCACAACCAATACCTTTCACTTACCAATGGGTGAGATGATGGTCACCTTGGAGGATGTTTATAGGATCATGTGACTTCCTATTGTTGGGAAGCCAGTATATTCCATTTTGTCAGAGGCATTAGTGGAGCCGATAGTGGCGGTATTTGGTGAGGTGATGGGAAATTTGAGGTATTAGATCATGAGTCTCACTTATGGAGATATGTATGTAGCCTATCCGTAGGAGACTAGGCTATCAATGTTGATGATGGTGGTGGTGGAATGTTTTCTCTTCTAGATTACGAGGGTGGGAGATTTTTTAAGCAGCGATGTGTGCTACATTACATGATAGAGGAGTGGATACACTTTTCTTAGACACCAAACTTCCTAGTTTAGTGTAGTATAGGGAGCTATGGACATATGGGAGATTGAGAATATTTGGTATGTGTTGTACCTATTTAATACATGGCTAGCATACAAGCACATCGTGTGTATGCACCTAGTTAGTTTACCATGACAGGATTGGTTTGGGGGTGGATTGTTTAGAGTTGGTTTATGACGATGGGTACTAGTTAAAGGGCAGCCTGATGGGTGGCGAGGGACACATATGATGTGTCATATTATAGGCAGCGATTAGAGGTCCTTTTGGCATCTCATATCATTTGGAGGCCATATATTCAATATCCATCATATAGAGGTAGGGTTAAGGAGATAGAGGACCTACAGCTATTGAGATGGATATAGGCATGCAAAGCGAGCCGTGGAGCATGATATGATACCTATAGACAAGGTCAAATGGTAGTTTAGATTACAACAGATGTGCCATTTCCTTTCCCATAGTACCATAGAGATAACGTGGAGAGAACCCGGCCTCACCACGGAGAGTGTTATGATATGGCAGGAGGAAAAGTAGTAGATATATGGTTTGATGACATTGGAGTCACCGATGGATAGAGGCAAAGTGGTGGGTGCATAGCTATGGATGACATCGTTGAGGTGAAGGCAATTTGATTTAGCTATTCTCATAGTGTAAAGGGATATATTATAGGGTTAGGTGGCTTCCCTACAGGCACATATTACATGATGTTTTAGGGATAGTTGACGTGGTCATAAGCATACGTGACCACGTTATAAGCACGAGGTTGTAGGCCCTAAAGGCCCAAGTAGAAAAATCATAAGGTCCTACACATGGTGGAGATGGGGATGTAGGCGTGTAACCACCCTACATGCATAAGTGACAAGATTATAGGGCTAATTTTCCATGACATAGGCATAGGTTTTGGCCTTGTAAGTCCATGTAGTTACACGGATAGGGTACCAACATAGACACGAGGATAAGTTCCCATAGTACATGCAGGATGCATAAGGACATGGGACACTTGTGGTCGGGAAGAGTTCATAGGGAGTAGTCAGACCCATGGCACCACCTCAATCGTGGTCGATGGAAAGGTTTAGGATTCCCTTAACAAGTCTCACTACAAAAAGATCATCTAGCCACCATAATGATTGATGTCCTTCCTATGCCATGTACCGATCCCAATAAGCAAAGTGATTCAACGAATGAGATCCACGACTCACATTATCACATGGGGTCATCGACCTAGAGACAGGGCCATAGTGAGGTTATGAGCACTCAAATATCGGGCTCGACAGAGGGCTAGGAGGAGGATACAAGTGAGACTGGATAGGAGGGTATCAGGTGGGGTGATGATTGATATCTAGGTGTGATATTTTGATTTTTGATATATATATCGACCTACATGATGAAGACATGAGATTGTACATGCAAGTTTTGAGATACTGATATTTATTGTATATATGTATTGATACACATACTCTCCCATTTATATAGTTGATGATGTTGACTGGATGGATGATGTACTTGTTTTTAATTTTCATTATTATTGTGTATTATGGAAATGATTAGAATTAGGCATCATTGAGTCAAGGTCATCTAGGCATGATTGATTCAAGTGTAGGCATGGTGGATTTTAGGTGACTTAGGAAGTTGAGTTCATGTAGGCATGATAGATTAAATTTCATTTAGGCATGATGGAATTAGTTATAGGAATGGTTGAGTCTAGGTCATTTATGCATGATGGAGTAAATTTCATTTGAGGCATGATGGTATCAAGGTCATTTAGGCATGATGGATTCAGGTATAGGCATGGTGGAGTTAGGTATAGGCATGATTTGGTCATGGTTTTGCATTTGATTTAATTTCCAAGTTATTATTATTATGGAAAATAAATGATGATGTATATGTATGTTGTGGTGTAAATGTCCAAATATTTGATATCATGGAAATGTGAAATGATTGATGTATGATATGGTGATGTTATAAAATGGTAAATATGTATGTTTTTATGATTGTTTAATTTCCAAGTTTTGTGTAAAATGGAAAATAACTAGGGTAAAATGTGAATATAAAAGGGAGAAAATTGGTTAGGGGAAAGAGTGGCTGAGTTAACCTCCAAGGGCCCCATTCCTCTCAAAGTTTGCCTTCATAGCCCCGATGAAAATAATAGTAGTTCTCCATAAACTATGGAATAATATGAGGAGGTAGAGGAATGTGTTGGATTGTTTTAGGCATGATTAAGTCTAGGTCATTCAGACATGTTTGAGTTTAGGTCATTAAGGGATGGTTGATTTTAGGTCATAGGCATGGTTGAGTTTAGGTCATTTAGGCATGGTTGAATTTAGGTCGAATAGGCATGGGTGATTTTTGCTAAAGATAAATAATAAAATGTAGGTGTCGATGGTTTGGTCCTATGTAGGAGAATCAATTAGTAAGAAAAAGAGGTGAATGGTAAGAGGAGACAAAAAAACCACCTAATTGATAAGAACCATTATGATTCTATCATACCAAAAATGGTGTATGAACATAAAACCCTAAAGGTGTTGCATGATTGACTATTCGAAGGTTAAAGAAGCTCACATGATCAAGAAATGTTACATTTGTGGCACATCCCTTGAGTAAGTGGAAGGTTAGAAAGGCAAGGTGGTGAGGTGAACAAATTTTATTTTGCATAACTTGGTGTGAGATAGCATGCCTCTTTGGCACGATACCCAAGATCAAAATACAAAATTCCATGAAGAAAAAGTCACATTTTTTTTTTTTTTGTTGCTTTATAGAATGATTGATGCATGAAGTATACGTGGGATGAATAGAATATCTCTTTGAGGTCTTCATGAAGATGATTGATGCAAGAAGCTTCAAAATATTTTTATTTTATTTTTGTAAGGATAGTCTTCTTTTGGTGATAGACTATGTATAGTATGGCTAGCTTTGTATAGTTGTTCTGCGAGGGAGTGGTCTATTTATAACAACAAGATATAAAGATGAGATGTCCTTTTTGATGGAGTAATCTTTTTATGAGAAGTTTTACTAAGGAGTTTTGAATTTGAAAATCCCATATATTGGTTTTAATTTATTTTTTTGGATGTTTAGGTCATGGACAAGACTATAGAAAAGGATAGGTTTCTTTGATGAAGACAAAACCATAACACATAAGGGTTAGCTTTTGAAAGAGAGGTTTTAAGTAATTAATGACCATGGGATTCCATCCTGAAAAGGATAAAAAGTATCCATGAGTAGAGCCATGGTGCTCATATTTAACATACAATTGAAATGTGATGGGTAATCCACATGATTTTTGCTTGGTTGTTGATCCTTAAAATAGGTAAGTGGAAGGTGAATGGTGCTCAAGGGACAATAACTTAATAGAGATAAGGTGATCTAGGACTTGATTCAACAATTGAATGGTCGAAGATACAAGGAATTAAGGGGCTTAGGTTCATGTTTACCTTCTAGTAAATAAAAATGATAAGAACTTGATCCATAGGTATGAGTAACGATATAGGGTCCAAGCCAATTAGGAGAAAATTTTCCCCATTTACTTTTCTCCTCTTTTGTTACATGTTGATTTTCCTTCAAGATGAGGTCACCAACCTAGAAGGTTCATTCTTGGAAACATTTATTATAGGCATGTTTGATACATTTTTGGTAGATTTGGAGGTGATCGAGAGCATTGAGATGACATTTGTCTAATAACTTGAGTTGTGCTAAACGGTCCTAGTGAAAATCATCATTATTGAGCATATCTTTGAGTGAGATACAAAGAGATGGTATTTGGACTTTGATAAGTAAGAAAACCTCGTATTATAAACTAAAGAGAAATGTGTGGCAAAAGATGTGGTATGAATACTAGTATAATAAGCTCAGAAGTAAAAAGGAATGTCATGTGTGCCAATCCTTTCTAGTATCATCAACCACTTTCATTAGAATTTTATTTGCTTAGCCATTTTTTTGAGACAAAAAAAATTGAGTTGAATTCAGAAGGCATCACAAATTTTCCATCAGGTTTTTAAATTATTTTTCCGTTATTAGTGATGAGGTGGTGAGGAACAAAAAGTGAAGATGATGTGATGATTGATGAATTCACATATTTTCTAGACTTTGTAGAAATGAGAGGTATGAATTCCATCCACTTAGTGCAATACTTGGTAGTGGTAATAATCCATTGTTGATATTGGGAGGAATGGGGATTGATCTCTCTGACAAGATCCAAACCCCATTGAGAGAAAGTCCAAAGGTCTCTGTGACCTATAAGGTATGACTAGGGGTTTGATGAAGATTATCGTGTTGTTGAAATTTCACACAATGCTTGCCATAGTCACAACAATCACGGTTTAGGGTTGGCGATAATATCACAGGTGAAGAATGCATTTAGTGATAGCTAAATCCTTGAAGTATTTACCACAAAAATTTTTGTCATGAACTTCCTTGATGGTGTAGGTAATTTCAAAACTTGTAAGAAATCGTAAGAGGATAGCGTCAGAACCATGTTTATAAAGAAGACCACCCATGATGACATACTGAGAAAACTTTTGAGAAAGGCTCATTGTGTCATGCGAGTAAGATATAGAGGCATAATGGAAAGGAAAAGTAGTTAGTAAAATTCTTAATAACAAAGTTCATGTGGGTCAGTTTCAATGTTTCCTACAAGGTTGATGTCTCAAAATAGATAAGAAGGTGATTGCAACCTCTATACGGTGATAAATATTTTTGAGTCAGAGGGTGAAGTGGTGATTTGAGAAGCCAGAAAGGCCATGGTATCTATAAATTTATTAGTAGAACTCGGGGTGGTTTGAAGTTCATAATGGTAAAAGGTAGTCAAAATTATGTCAACATGATGCTTATACTTTTAAGTATCTCATTATGACACTTGGTATATATCATTAAATTGGTTCTTAGCCAATTTAGAGCCACCAAAGATATTAATGTATTTAACATCTAAGGATATGGTTGTTTGAAGTCCTAACACGAGTGCTTCATATTTGGAAAAAAAATTAGCATAATAAAAATATAATTTGAAAGATAATGGAATAGGCTCACCATCAAGAGGAACAAGGATAACTCCGACACCACCCCCACATTGACATTTAGAACCATTAAAGAATAAGGTCATTTGGTAAATGATATCATCCAAAGAGAGGGTAATGATAGATTCATCAGGGAAATTGAAGTTAGAGGATTGATTTCTAGAGAGAGGTGTGTCTGCGAGTTGGTCAGCAATTGTTTGTCCTTTAAGATAATTTTGATGGATGATTTCAAGATCTAGGTCTACAAGGAGCATGAGCTAACATGCAACACATTGATGTTGGTAGGGCTTAATGTACATGTAATATAAGGGGTCAGTATTATTGAAAACAATTTTTTTGGTGAGTAGGTAATGGCAAAGTTTAGTGGTGAGAAAAACTAAGGCTAAGAAGAGTTTTTGGCATGAGTATATCTAGTTTCATAGTCTAAAAGTGTACAAATTATATAATAAACCACTTGTTCCCTGTGTTTCTCATCACGATGAGCAAGCATGACACCCAAGGAATGATCAGTAGTAGAAATATAAAGGTAAAATGGTTGGTCATCCTTAGGGGAATGAGCACAAGTGGTTGAAGGAGGTATTGTTTTAAGGCGTCAAAGGATTTGTGGCATTCATCATCCCATTTGAAGGAGACATCCTTTTTGAGGAGATGATGAAATGGATGGTAATGGTCAGAAATTTATGAAATAAAGTGATGAATAGATTGCAACTTTCCTTGTAAACTATGAATTTGATGAAGGTTAGTAGGTGGAGGCATTTTTAGAATAGCCTTTATTTTAGTGGATCCACTTTAATGCCACGCAAAGAAACAATAAAACCTAGGAGCTTACCGGAGAGGAAAATAAAGAAAGACTTCTTAGGTTGAGGAAAACACCATACTTAATGATATGGTAAAATATAATCTTAAGGAATGTAAGGTGTTTTGTTTGATGGTTGGATTTGGTGAGAATATCATCAATGTAATATTACAATATGTGATGCATAATGTCATGAAAGATATAAGTCATGGCCCATTGATATGTAGCACTAATGTTTTTAAGGACAAAGGGCATGACATAATAGTAGAAGGTCCCCCAAGGAGTGATGAAAGTGGTTTTGTGTTGATCTTCTAGGTGAGTAATATTTGGTTATAACCCGAGAAACCATCCATGAGTGATAGCATCTCATGGACGGTGGTGAGATCAACTAGTTGGTCAATACTAGGTAAAGGAAAGTTGTATTTGGGAAAATCTAAGTTAAGGTCAAAGAAATTTGTTAAAACACGAGTCCTCCTGTCACTTTAGTGATAGAACAACGTTAGAGATTGATTGGGGATAATCAATACGTAGAATGAATGAAACCGAAAGGAGGTATTGGAGTTGGTCTTTGACAAGAAGGGAAATGTGAGGATGCATTTTCCACAACTTTATTACACAAGTTTGGATTTTGGAATAGTTACGATATTGTGGACCACAATGTCTGGGTCAATATCGATAATATCAGCGTAGGACCAAGAAAAAGTGTTGCTATGATCCCAGAGGAAATAAGTAAAAGCTTCATGTTCAGAAGCATCTAAATATTAGCATATTTTTAGAATGTGTGGGTAATCCACGAGTGTGAATATTTATTTTAATGGTTGATTAATTCAACAAGGTTTGTGTCTTAGAAGGTAATGACTAGTGAATATAAGAAATTTTGCACAAAGGTAGGTGAGAATAGACTCATCCTAACATTGACCAATGTTAATAGAAGGTGTATCATCATTGATCATGTTAGGATACAAGAAGGGAAGAGAAGAGGGAGCCTCACCATCTCTTTGATAAATTAGAGGTCTTAGGGAAATGGTGTTCATGAAAAAAATATAAGAGGAATGGATTTCGGTTCCATAGACTCTATAGGTGAAGGTGGTGATGTTGGTGAATGGGGTGGGAATTTTTATCATCCTCAATGAATTTGACTCATGCATTCTTAGGAGATGGATTAGAAAATACGATATGATTGTCGCGGTATTTATGCTTATGGGTGGTGCATGGGATGAAGGTATGGTGGCATTGTTTGTAGAAACCAAATCTAAATATATGCCAAAGCACAACGATGGAGGAAAGTGTGGGTGAAGCAACCATTAGTGAGAGATTAAAGTTCGGATGAAAGTTTTCAAGTTTGGGAAGGTGGTTCAAGTGAGTAGGTAGGTAGAAATCAAGTCCCCATACATTAAGTTGATGCAAAGGTGGGGAGGAAAGTAGGGGAAAAACTCACCTATGCGGTGATCATAAGGGGATGTTGGTGAAGTTTACAAAACTCATGAGTAAGGAATGTTTCAATATTATAAATGCAATACTCCCCAGTGAGGCATTGAAAAAGACATTATAAGTGATCAATAGTTGATATGTGGGTAGCAAGAATTGATGAATTATTGGAAACCTAGTGAGGAAGAAGCATTGGTTGGTTGATAAGTAGATGGGTTAAATGTAGAAGTTGTGGCTAAGTAGTGGGAATAGAGGAGTTATTTGTGGAAGATGTAGTGAAAAAAATTGGTAGATGCGGTAGTGGATGAAGAATTTGGGGTAGCGGTGGTAGATTCCTTAATTGGTATAAAGAAATCATTGTGTGGATACAATAGGTTGTAAGTCTTGAATGGTGAAGGGTCAACTAGAATGGTATAGTTGTGTCCTTCATGTTCAATTTTAAACAACGGTGTACGGTTGAAGAAACACAAACCATGGCACAAATCCAAGGTCGACCAAGTAGCATGTTGTATTGGAATACCCCCTTTAAGACATAGAATAATTTTGGAATGGTATAAGGGCCCACATGAATGTGGAGAATGATGGTGCCAAGGGTGGAAGTCTTGGCATCATTGAATGAACATAACATAACTGGGTTATTATGCATACAATTTGTAGGGATACACATCATTTGGTTATACACATGTGAGTAAATGATGTTAATACTAGCACTTTCATTGATCATAACTCATCAAATGTGTATATTATCAATTTTAACATAAATTAATAGGTGGGATCGGGATCATCTCATTGGAGAGGTACAATCTTGTTGTCTGAGAAATTTGGAGTGAATACTTGATTAGTGGTAGTGGGTATAGAGGAAGGGGATGAAGTCGTAATAGAGGCCACATGGTGAGAAGTGATAATGCCTACCATAGGAGTAGGGTCATTAGGTAAAACCTCAATAGATTGTAGAACCTCAATAAGGGCTTATTGATGAGACTCGAGCTTTGGACTAGGTTGTACAAAGACATTTTGAGAGGAGACTGGTTTAATTTTTAATCATTTTACAATGAGAAACCCTATCAAAAATAGGGTATGTGGGTCCAAAAATGGTTTATTTTGGTGCAGTGCGAGATGGGATATTGGGTAAAAAGAGTAGTGGATGGGTGGTTGTTTTAACCTTTCCTTTTTTTACGAGTGCGAGTTGCAAATGTTAACCATATTAATATGCGGTAAAGGAGTAAGTGAGTCGTGATAATTGTATCGACAAGATGGGAAACAATATGGTGAGGGCATATACATGTTTTATGAAAATAATGCATCGCATTGGCATTTTAATGGAGGTTTATCTAGCTCTCTTGTGCAGACCATATTGATCTCAAATGTTGGAGGGGGATAATAGGGTTATGGAGGTGGAGATGAAGGTTGTTGAATAAATACAAGATGAGGATGTGTGGTGATAGATGGAGGTGGAATAGGGTCCTCATCTAAAATATCATCATCCTTAAAGTTTTCTTTGGGAGGACATAGTTGGAGAAGAACATTCTTAAGAGCCTTAAAGTTTTCCACAGCGTGCCCTGGCACGTGATGGTAAGTACAAATTTTTGTATCATCAAACCTTTTTGTTTACGTTTGAGTGGATTGTAAGGTCTAAGTGGTGGCAATGTGATGACAAAGGTTTCAAAAATATTAGCTAAGATGTTGGCGTAAGACCCTACCAATGGATCACAATGTGAAGTATGGGTCTAGATGGAAATTTGGGTGCTTTTGGTGGGAGAGGCACCACGGGAGGTGGAATCGGAGGATGAGTTAGTTTGACCACATGTTTAGTACGTAGTAAGGTTTTAGGTTTTGATTGCACCTCCTTGGGAAAAGATGTGGCAGATGAAATAGCGGTTGAAGGTGTTATAAGTTTAACTACCTCTTTGGATGGCAGTGGAATTTTGGAATTTGGATCCACCTTCTTGGTAAAGGTGAAGGAGAAGTGCGTGATGTAGAAGGGAATATAGATGGTGGAAGGGGATGGGTTAACTAAGGAAATAATGGAGGTGGAGTGAAGGTTGTGGGAAGAGGAAAGGTGGAAGGTACTTGTTGAAGAGAAAGGAATATCATAGGTAATTATGAGGATATTGGAAGTGGTCTAGGTATAATTGTTAGAAAGGATGCAGGTGACGGTGAAGACTTAAGCCATGTAGGTAATTTGTTTGTAACAAAGGATCACGACGAGGAGGTGGGCTACTAGGATTTTAGTTTATCCGGGGTAGGAGGATTCTTGGCCAAGGTTGCTGGTCGGGCCGTATGATAGATGAAAGTGGTGAAGGTGATAGAGGGATAGTAGACGAAGCTAGTGTATGTGGAATTAGAGTTTGGGTCTTCCTCTTATGTGGGGGAATATTCTTTGCACTAGCTTGTGAGGACATGGCTAAATCTAGTTTGATATGGGGATGGACTAGGCTTGATGTTGGCATGACTCCCAATGTGGAAATGGGTTTGGATGTGAAGGAAGATATAGATTTAGGTAAGGCTTTAGGCATTGGAAAATGTTCATTGATGGTAAAGGTTTATGTGTGGGTGAGGGTGATGAAGAAGAGGTTTCTACAAATGGAATGAGAATGGTGGGTTTGGTTATCTGAAACACATTTGGATAGATAATGGAACTATCAGAGAAAATAATTACATCTGAGTTGATAAAGGAAGCTTAAGACATCCCCAAAGAATGGAATTATTGACATAATCCAAGTGGCCAAGAAAAATTCAAAAGACACCGTTGTAGGGAGGAATGATGTTGATTTAGTAGTAATATCTGTGAAGAATGTCCATGCAATAGGGAAATGGATGGCTTTAGACTCTGTGGGTAAAATAAATGAGATCGAATCAACATGATCTTTGAACACTAATGGAGAATTTTCACTAATAGGAAGGTGTGCTTCTAATGAATCCCCTATGGGTAGGGAGAGATTACAAGTAGAATGAGGTAGGTTCATATTTTGGTGAAGAGGAAGGTAAGCATGACTCTCCCATGGATAGAAGAGTTAATATTGTGGGTTATTCGTCATTTGAGTGGTTCAAGGGGAAAATGCATTAGAAGGTATAGTGGACTCCTCCATAGGTGAAGTGGGAGATATGGGAGATTCCTCTATGGTTAAAGGATCGATGAAATAGGTTCCTCCATGGATGAAGGAGCTTGTGCAAGAATCTCCTTGGTAGATGGAGTAGGAGGAAATTGAGGAAGATCCAAAGTATGATTTCAAAAAAACACGAACCTCATGAACATTACCTGTCATTCGTAGAAGGTTGTTTGTTTGGTTAGATAACAAGGTGTGATTTGGGAACTAATTCTTGAAGATGTGAAGGTTACGATTTGGCTAGTAAATTAAGGTTATCCAAGACGATATCACCACTATATATCATTTCTTGGATGATATTTTTGAAATTTATACAATTACTATCACTATGACCTTTAACACGATGATAGTTAAAGTAAACATTTTATTTGTCCTATGTAGGCATAATATGAGAGGGGTAAAAACCAAAGTATGTGGTTTGATGGGTGGAAGAGTGATGGATCTGAATTTTAGAATTTTTTCTAAAACTGAAGAATAGGGTTCTCCTATGGGATTTTATTTTCATGTCTCCCACCTTAACTAAAAATCCTGAATAAGAGAAAGGTTGGAAGAAGGCTTTGATTGGTTGGATGGGTGAGACAGTAGGAATTCAACACTACCACATGGGTAGATAATTTTTCTTTAGAGTAATTATCTTACTGTTTGGAAGAATAAGAAGTATCGTTTGATTTAAATGCAACATTCTTTTTGCTTAGTTATATCTTCTTCTCTTCAACGGCATGAATTTCAAGTTTTTGGCCACGGTAAATAACTTGTCAAACATGTGAAAGGTTTGAACTTGGAGAGTCGGTGAGATATGCTTGGCACAAGCCTTGGTGAACAATTCTATTAACTTCGTTTGAGGTAGTTGAAACGTGAGTTGGTTGATTAGGATTCTCCAATGAGTGAAAAAATCTACGATAGATTTTTCTTTCATATTTTTGTGTTGAGTACAAGTCGGTCACGGTGACATTCTTGACGATAATGATAGAAAAGTGGTCTAGGAAATATTGAGGTACTTGGTTGAATGAGTAAATGGAGTTCTAGGTAGAACACTTTACCAATCTAATGCAGTCCTATCAAGGAAATTGGTAATGTTTTCAAGAGTAAAACATCATCATGAGAGATCAGATAACACCCATGTTTAAAAGATCAAAAGTGTTGTTGTGATTCTTCCTTATTATTGAAATGGTTGAATTTAGGCATTTCCCAATGCGTAGTGTATGGAAAAATTGGAATGGATGGATGAATGGGCTCATTACAAATCTCATCATATGTATGAGAATTATGTGAGTTAGAGACCAATGCTTCTAATGTCTACATCTTGTCCATCATCATTTTGATAAGGTCGTTAATAGGTTATGATGACTGGGCACCCTTGTAGTGTAATGGGGTAGATGATGGAGGTACAACGTGGGCGTAATCCTAGTATAGGATGGTGTTGAGCATGAAAATTTTGAGGGAGGAATAGATACAGGTGGAAAGCATCCTAAATAAGAGATATATGTCATAGGGTCTGCATGGTGATAAGTGTAGGTAGGTGGAGTGGATGTAACGACCCTCGTAGTAATTGGAGGAAGAGACAACGTGATGGAGAGGATAGTGTTTTGGAAGAGTATGGGCTGCCAACACCATGGGTGGTTGAGATGTAATAGGTATATGAGAGGTGGTAGGTGCAGATAGACCTAAACTTAGGATGATTGATAAAGGAATGGTTTATACCACATGAGAAAATGACATCAAATGCATGATAGATGCTACAGGTGTAGTAGATATTGATGATGCAGATCAAGTCGGCACACCACATGTTGTAAGGTGGAAGAGGGTAATGTTTAGATAGTAGTAATCGATGTAGAATTGGGTGCAAGGGTAGGTGTAATGGACATAGGCAATTCATATACAAGATTCCCAATGAATCCCAAGTGGATGAATGGTCTAAATAATACTATAGAGCCCATTCATCCAAGAGTCTTGCGAACTCCTCATAACCGGTACTAATGATAATAGGATGAATGGGATCCATAGGTGATAGGATGGAAGGCGATGATGGGCTAGGTGGGAGTGATTGAAGGCTAGCATGGAATACAAGGGCATTGGCTTAGCTATGAGTCAAAACCATGTGATTTATAGTAGACCTGGTAATTTGATCTCTATGGATGATACACAAGAATAGAAGGAATCGAGAAAATAGTTTTGAAGGTGAAATCTGGTCGTTGTTTGAATTGAAAAATTAAAACAGTAGTTGATTGCGTTTGGGTAACCAATGTCAAAGTGATAGGGGTTAATTAATGCCGATTAGATGACTCGATTCCGATTACTATGGAAAATAAAAATATTTGTAAATGGCAACAAATGATGAAAATGGGGAAAAATATGGACTTTGACAGTGATTTCAAAGACACAGAGATATGTGAAGAAACTGAAGAAACCCCACAAAGAGTAGAACTATTATGAATGCTATTTGGTTAAAATGATCAAAACAATAGAAAATCGACAACAATAAGGTAAACTAATGATGGTTATATGAGTTAACCAATGATGGTTGTTGGACCAAAGCCGGTCACTATGAAATTTGTTAAAATATGGGGAAAAGTGAATTTGGTAATTTAGATCAAATAAAAGACCAACCTAGAAACCTAAGTATGGCTATGATTGACCCTAACACACTCAGAAAGAGTTGGAATACACTAACTATGATTATGGAGTGTGAAAGGAAAGAAGAATGGAGAATACGATCTCACACCTCAAAACACAGATAAAGTAAAAATAGCAAACATGAAATCCTATGTGGTGGATTTTATGTTTCGGCTTATGCCATTTAGGAATGACTTGTGAATAGAGTAAAGTTTTGGTTTCATAAAAGGTGTCCTACAAAAATACAAGGATGGTTTCAGGTAAATATTGTGTGATGGAGTACCTTTCTCTAAGATAATGACTAGATAGAGAAACTAGTTTGGTGCCCACTATCAATCCTCTAATCGTGTGATCATTGACAACTTCTTTTGGGTAGGTTTTTGTTTTAAAAATGATTACTTTATATTAGTGGTTTGGTGTAGAGAAGAGAGTGTGCGCTATGATTCAATTTTGTTAACCATCAGCTGGACATGACTTCTAGCATATAGGTTGTCCAAAATTTTTAAATTATCTACTGATATAACACATAGAAACAATATACTAATATTTTAAACCCAAATCCACAATGACATTCAATGAAAGCAATAATGAAGAGGAAAGAGTATGTCTTTCACTAATGTTATACAAAATCGAAATAATGGCTCTTTTTAGTCCCAAATAAGAGTGTCAATGAGACAAGTAGAAGAGAGAGAATGTTCTAGAGGAAGAAATTTAATGTGAACTACTTTCAAAAGGAAATAGACACACAATCTTTCACCTAGGAATGAACAATGAAAAATAACCCCTGATGGGTCCCATTGGGTGTGCCAAAATGTTTCACCAAATTGTTGTTGATAAAACAGATAAGGTAAAAGGTCAAGGAGGAATACCTATGATTATATTGGTCAAAGGTTGAGTGCACATGTTACTGATTTTATCCAAGCTACTTGTAGAGAACTCCTTTTTTCGGGAAGGACTACTGTAGATAAAAACAATACCCCTAAATGATTTTAAATAACAAGATTCCGAGGATTACCTAGTAAGGATAGATCTAGAAATCATGATTCTTCCTTGAATGGTTGTCAATCCTTCGTTTTTATCAACTTAATGAAAGTAAATGTGAGAAATAAAGGTCCTATTGCTAACACTTTGATTTAGGTATCTCAAAATGTTACTAACAAACTAGATTAAGCAAGGTATTGAAATATAAACTAATCTAGCATCAAACAAGGTATGTTTCTGGTTGGGATAGGTCACATGGTGTTACGTAAGGTAATAGAGGTATCTAGTAAGGTATGGGTGCAATTTAGGTGATGTTAAAGGAATTTTTGTTAAGGTTAGCGAGAAAATATAGTGACTGATTTCGGTAAAGAGGGATAATGATGACGTTAAGGTGAGTGTCATCAGTAGGGAAAATTTGGTGGTAATTAAATAAAGGTAGTTTTGGAATTATCTATGATTGCACAGAGAATGAAGGGAGAATGGTTGGGTTTGTAATAATTCCAAGAAGACTTAGGAATGCATAGAGGTCAGGTACGAAGAGCCAAAAGGTCGTGGGTGGTTGGATGGGTAGATTGGTAAGAAGGTGGGGATAGAGGAATGTAGGAAGGAATAAGATGTAATAACAAAAGATAATGAACCTACACTTTAAGTAAGTACAAAATGATGAAAATCAAGTATACTTACTTGCATTTGTAGGTCTGGTAGGTGAAGGAAGGTAGTAGTTGATCCATGAAGAAATTTTGTGGTCAATTCCATGGAAATACTTCCCAGAGTGTTCCCATGAATATTCTAATGCCTTAGGATAAGCATCAAGTGCTTACTTGGGCCTGTGGTTGAGTATATCTCATCGTTTAGATGCTAAGAAGTCTCTGATTCATGCTTGAATACAATAGAACTCTCCCAACTGAAAATGACCAACCTAGGTAAAGAATTATGAAAGTGTATTTTAAGGTAAC
Organism: Taxus wallichiana var. yunnanensis; assembly: GCA_018340775.1. NCBI lineage: Eukaryota > Viridiplantae > Streptophyta > Pinopsida > Cupressales > Taxaceae > Taxus > Taxus wallichiana. The sequence continues at coordinate 628,710,481 of CM031239.1, forward strand.
CAATGATGGTTAACGTGACCGGCATCGGTTGAGGGATAATCGGTTTCAGTTAGGGTGGGAAATTCTAGGTTTACCAAAAATAGGAAAATATTTACTATTTTGGTGTGATTCTGATTGAGTCTACTTAGGGAAGTGGATTTCCCATTAGAGAAGGTAGGAAGGTCATAGAAGAAGTCCAATTAGGTTTTATTAAGAAGTCTTAGTTAGTTAGGTCCAAAGTGGTGACTCAAAGATGTGGGTGATGACTCGTGTTCGTGAGTGACAACTTGGTCATTGTGAGTTAAATGCACTTGGAATAGGTCCAAGGTGAGGTATCTAGGTTATGTGTAAATTAACTTAATGAAATTAATTAAATTAATTAATAAGTTGAGGATGAACATTAATTCAATTATAAGTAATTAAATTAATATGAATGCAAGGTTAAGGGGTTATGGTTAGGTGAGCATGTTATGTTAATTGATTGAAAGGGGACCAAGGGGAGTGTGACCCAAATTTGGTGTCTAAAAATATATATTGGACTTTGAAATGAGAATAAATTGATTCCAATATTTTGATTTTTGGATTCCAATATATGTGATTTTTTAATACAGCTTAATTCCAATTTATGTGATTTTGGAATCCAATATGCATGATTTTGGAATCAAATATGTGCGAGTTTGGAGTGTAGATAATTCCAATATTTCACATTTTGGAATCCAAAAATAGTAATATTTGATTCCAATATTGGATATATTTTTAGCTTCTCAAACTGGAATAAATCTTGATTTAGTTAAATAAGCGTTATTAGAATAAAACAATATCATTTTTTAGCTCTCACTCTTGTGTTCTCTCATTCTCATATTCTAAATAAGAAAGTTTCTACCACTGTTCAGTTTTTCTTTCAACTCCAAGGTTATCATTTGTCCACCTCATAAGTTCATCTTCCATCCACACCCTCTAATTTTCCCACCTATTGACACATCTTCCGCTTTCCTCACATCAAGCTACCATATCTCATTTCCTTCCTAACCTATCTGCATCCACACTTCCTATACCTATACCTCCCATCATTGGCACCATTTCCTCTAACATCCTCATTGTTTTTCTTCACACTCTTTCACCTCTCCTTGTAAGAATCTTCATCTCTCGCTAGATGATATCCATTTGACCATATCATTACCTAATGACGTACTCAAGTTCTTAAGGTTATTACATAATTTTTGAGCTAATTTTTACTAAAAACACCCTCAATATCACACTAGGGTGCATTTCTCTTCTTCTCCACTCTTTTCATCTTCATCAAATGCAATTACGAACATGGTATTACACATTATCATTATACAAAAAAATCAATTAAATCTAATTTTAGAGTAACTAATATGATAAAATAAAGAACACCCATTAGTGTGTCACCCACCACTCACCGTAGTTATACACACACTTTTTTAATATTACTATATTTTCTATATTATCTCTTATTCCCTATTGCACCTTTTACAATCTTGTTCTTGGCTCTGCTCGTTTCTCCACCCAACACCCTTTTTCCAAAATGGGTATACAATCAGGATCATCTCATAATTCCTCTCAAGATACAATAGAATTAATTAATAATCATAATACATCCCTTCCACAATTTTTCTCGATATTATTCAAAAAAAGGTTCAATCATTCTATACAACATTTAAATATTTTCTACTATTTCAAATATATTCCCCTAAATGACCTAACACGGGGAAAAGAAAACATTATTTATGATTAATCTACTAAATACATCTTATTTCAAGAATTATTCTATCACTCAAATCAAATCAATCAATCAGTACAATAAGCACATTTTACTATCTCTCCCAAATGACCTAACTTAGGAGCTTCACTAAATTAATATCGCTTCTAGATGACCTAACTTGGAAGACATTTAATATGATGCAAATAAAAACACCTCGCTATTGTCAGAGTGTGGGAAATGAGATGTCATTTCCTTGCATATACTTCTCCTATAGGGGTTCTTCAATTGGGAAAGTACAAATTTTTGATTAGAACTGAATAAAAACTAACTTTGGTCTCTATCCATATAGTAGTGACTGGACCTTTTGGGGGATGCATTCATAGATGGAGAGAAAAACTAGACCTCTCTTCGTAAAACTCTTCCTTTGATGGTAGGACACCCAAATCCTCCCATTTTCAAACAAATCAGGTTGGGAATTGATCATGCCTTACTTTTCTATATCAATTGGCAACAATGCAATATATCAAAATTCTCTAAATTCATTTTAACTATTTCTCCAAGTGTTCCTTCCGATGATTTTTTATATTTACGTATGCCACATGGTTAGAACTGTTGATTCATGTTTCACCACAATATAATTTCTTACATTCTACATGCCCTCTCGCAATATCTCTTCTCCATACTTTATATAATTATGTTCCTTACTTCCTTTACAAGTACTTTAATTTATTTCAAATAACATAAAGTGGGGAAAATTTAGACATAAAATCACACACATATTTCATTTTTCTATTCCATTAAGTATGTTGTTATATGCATGAATCTTAAGTAAGAAAAGTATTCACTTAAGACACCATCCCTTTTCCATCTACTTATTTTGATTGATTTCTAATGTATTGATCTCCTAAATCTATCATTTTTGCACCCAGTTCTAGTTATCTCACAAGATCCCTATCTGTCTTTTTTTCACATATTTCACAATTATCTTAGGATAGTAGCACCCATTCTGAACACTAGTGCCCATGTGATCATGTCTATTATGTGCACTCTTGTCCTATTTTTTTTTTTACTTATATTGAAATGTGTGCTTAGCCTTTCTAGTTGTTTAATCCTTATCATGAGCTCATCGTTGGAATTTTGTGTCATTAGTGTCAAAATCCAAACAAAATATTCATATATACACACAACATACACACTATTATTCTAGATATAAATTCTAATGGGAAATCATGTCTTCATACGACCACCGACTACATCATGAGCTACATAAAATGCATAGGAAGAAGAAGTGTTGAAATCCATACCATAAATTTTCATCAAAGCTAGCTATAGCCCACTATATTGGCATCATTGGTATGAGGGAAACCTAAGGACACTATTTCACACACAAGTAAAAATAAAAACATGGATTCTGGAATGTAGTGTAGCGCCGAGTCATAAGTTCACTCTTCAGTGACTCACAATGCCGATTCAACATCACATATTGCATATTACATTCATATTTTATTTTTTTTGTGAGCTTGTGTAGGTAGATAGGTTATAATTTATAGATTACATGTACCCTCTTTGAATATCGTGTAACTAACAAGAATCAACAAAGTGAAACCATAATGACATAGAAGAAAGAAAATCCTTACCAATTCTCAGTAGCCACCAACACCTATAACTAGACATCATTTACCAAGTGCCCCTTCCTTCTATGGGTGACCCTGTATGACCTTATTATAGAGTTCCATAATCCTCGGTAAGAAGCTCATGTAGCATTATTTTAAGTCGGATCTAGTATATCCACAAACGATATGACTATCTATAGATAACACAAGAATAATCTAAGTCACATATCTCTCTAATTTTATCATAGTGTTACATTATTAAAATTCGTAGAATTTGTATTCTACTATATTTCATCATATAAATTACTCCAATATTATATTTAATTCATTTTTTATTAAATCACCTTCCGAGAAACAAAGATCTTCGTAACATAACAACATAGTACAACATTGACCAAAGAACACAATCACAAACTGGTCTAGAATCTGATTTGGGCTAAAAACACAAAGAAAGCACTAACACCTAGTAGAAAATAAGAATAATAAATCCTTGTGTCTCATCTAGGCTCTTGTTTCCTAGGGGAAAACAAACAGTTTACATAAATAATCTATAATATCATGCCCTTTCCTTAGTTACAAAATTTAGTTAATTCAGTTACAATTTAGTTATAAATTGATTACATATCAGGATGTTTCGATTTTTAGTGACACATATCGAGAAGCATCATGGAAGGTGAGAAAAAATATACCTCTCTTCGAACACTCTTCTCTTGGTGTGAGATCACCCAAAAACATTCCCTTTACATGAGATTTCTACAAAAACTCATCCTTGACATGAGATCACCCAAAAACTCACTTCTTGGAGACGATCACCCAAACACATCACCCTTGGTGGAAGGATTCTCAAATATGATAACATCTATAAAGAAAACAAGAAAAATTTCTATATTATAGTCTCTTATAAATCAAGTGCACTATTTCCTTAACTATTACTTTCTACACATTTTTACTTACTCATACATACAATAATATGATTTTTCACATACGAAACTTTAAGTACTCTTTTTTCTCTTTTTGTAGGTCCATCATTACAAGAAGTATCTCACAAGCTCTAACATCATGTTACTACATACACACTTCACCCCTAGGGTCTACCTCCCTTTCCTAGTTACCACACTTCACATTACACTCACTTCATGTTTCACATTGCCACTTGTCCACTCAAAATATCATCAAATACACTTTTCTATAGATCACAAGGTATGAATTTTCTATCTAATTTATAATATCATGTATTCACTCAACAATATAAAGTAGGTGGAAATGTAGATACAAAATCTATGCACTTGGGTAAACTTCTAGGTCCTAAATCATACTAATGTATACATGATTCCTAAGAAAGAAAATTAGTTTTTGAAAACTCATTTTGGCTCTTTGATTGTTATATCTCTTGTGCTTTATTGGCTCTACACATCTTAAAACTTTTTCAAGTAGTTGAATGATTTATATTTTGATGTCCTCGTAAACTAGTTCCCAACTAGGACAGAAGGTCCCATGTGCTCTTAGCCCTTTTGGGAACTCTTGACCTTCTCTATCTACTTATAACTCTTTTGGGTACTTTTCACCTCTTGAGAATATTTTAAAACTTTGGGTTTAACTTTTAATTTTGAATTATACTAAATTCAAGGAAGGAATTCATATATATATATATATAGTTATTTATCTCAAATAATGGGTCCAAACAATATAAGTATTATCTATCACCATCTAAGCTTACACAAAGGAAAAATAGAATTATAAGGCATTCATCTATCATATCCATACAAGGGACAAGATTTGTATCTATATGTATAGACAAAATAAGAGGGGAGATCATTCTATTCGATCACACACATTCGCATACTTGGTACAATCTAGATATATCTCTCTATCATCATGTAAATTTCATGACAACATGCTAGGTAATTATTACACACATAAGAACATATAACTACATGGATTATGAGATGTAATCCACCATTCTATCATAAGTTCGCTATTTGGGTGACCATCGAGGTCATTCTAACTCCAAATTCTACATCCGTTTATTATATTTGATGTGCGTTATGGGCATGTGTAGGTAGATATCTATTTTTCAGGTTATAGTGTGATGAAGAGATAATAGTGAAACTAGAGTGATAAAGAGAGATCAACAATGAAACTCTTCCAACCCAAAAATTATAGACTCGCACATCTAAGCAAACATAGGTGCTCATAAAAGTCACTAGTGCCTAGGGCACTCTTTTTCCTCTTGTGGGGATTTTTATCCCTTGCATCCCTAGGTTTCTTGAAGCCTCGTTGATCTTTCCCAATGTTGTTTCCATCCTGTTGCATCAAATAATTAGTCGTGACAATTTCCAAGTTGTATAGAAATAACTCAGTCATCTCCATTTCTCATTTTCTTAGGGTTTCACATCATTAAATATGTATTTCTTGTGCACTATTGTACTTTATTTCCTGCATATCATTAATTATAGTAATTTACTTTGAAATTACGGTTTAATTACCCTTATATTAAATCACAAAAATATTCTAATTATCGGAATTCGTAATATAAGCCAAACATATCATATCCAAGTAATATTGATGATTTTATTAATGGTTTACCTTTGTATGGTGGATATTGAGCATAATTCAATATGGATAGAACTTCATTAGAAGTTTGCTTACTTAATCTATCCAATGGTTTTTTCTTTTCATTAGGATAATATTTATATTTTCCTATGGAGTCATCAATAGTTTCACTTTTTCGATTATCATTTTTGGATTAATCTTTAGACTAGGTTTGAACTATGTTCACATTAGAATCAACAAAACTACACATTTCTATAATATTCTTACCCTTCATAAATTTCTTGAATTTTTCATCATCGTTACATGTCTTAGGATCATGATCTAATTCACACACTTCAATATATCTCCTTGGGTTATAGCTTTTAACTTTTCCTCATTTAGTTTTAACCTTATATGATCCAATTCAAGCAATTTTTATGACTATGGTTTTTCATTTAACCATTTTTTCATGGTGGCTCACTCATTACCCATATTCCAAATGACATTAAAAATTTAAGTATTCTCTGCAGAAGAATTAGATGTTGTTCTATCTTTGAAACTAATCTACATTAACATATTTTCATATGCCAACAAAAGGTAAGAGTCTCCTCAAAATCATAAATTTATTTATCTTCAAGGTCTAATTGATATTTTAATGGAAAAGTATTGTAATAAGATAACTATAGAATATTATTGGGAGGTTTTATTTTACAGGTATCTTTTATCTCAATTTGGTGAAACAAATAGTAAAGTGATAAATGTTTTCACTGGGATCTATGGTCATATTGTAAAGTTCATTTAATAATTAAAATTTATCCTTGTACTTTTCAAAAAATCCTCTAATCAATCTTCTATGTCACACCATTTAGTGAGGTATTTATAACGTAGACTAAAAAAACCTTTATAGGCTCTCCTTCAATTGTTTGTGAAACAATTATTAAAGAATCCTTTTCAAATCAGTTACTCTTATGGAAACACATATTGGTTTGAATGAATCAAGATGATCTTCCCATGAAGAACCATATAAATGAGAAAATTTAGGAAGTTTTATACCCTTTAGAGATGGTAGCTTTGGAGGATTTATCCTAATGTCAATAGGATTACCTTTAAGCCACATACTACGTTTTTTTCATAATTATTAGATGATTCATAATCTATTATGTTATCTCTCAGTTATGTTCAAAATCAAATATTCTATTTACATTAAGATTACAAATATGAATTATTTCTATTTCACCTTCAAAATCCATATTGAAATCATAAAATAAATAAAAATGCAAAGGAGGTTAGTCTAACAAAAGTGTTTAACAAGCTTTTTATCGTTAGTGATATCTATAGGTAAGACTTTATATTTATTCATCAATTTAAAGATTACTTCACTTTCATATTTAACTTGTTTAAACTTTTCTATGATGTTTTTTTTGAGTTTGAATACTATACATTGCAAGCCTCTAAATATCAAAAGATCTATCATCCTCGTTGTTAAGAATTTCACTAGCTTGTGCAAACTATGAAACAATAACGATAGAATTCAAAAGTATAGTTTGAATATGAGGATTGATTTCTAACTAGTTATTTCCAATAAGAAAACCAACTTGGTCAATAGGATAAAAACCCCTAATGGTCATTTGAAATATGATAAAGAGTAGATAGTTAGAATAAATCTACTCTAGTAGGTAGAAATAGAAATGACGGATTCGATAGTTAGAAGAAATCCACTCACATAAAAGAAATATAAATTTCTCCCAAAGAAAGTTGCTAAAATTTTTGTCGATAAAAAGTATACCAAAAAATAATCAACACTTTCACCTAACACAAAAGGTCAAGTTAGAATCAAACCAATTTAATCATGAAGAAACTTAAGAATAACTTAAGCATGGGTAGTTTAAGTATAGGTTAATTATAGACCAATCTAAGATAATGGGAAAAATTATGTCTTCTAACGGTAGAGAAATATACAAAACAAGAACAAAGAAATTAACAAATGCACACAAAAAGACACAACAAGACCATATATTATTAAATAAGATATGAAATTTATATCATTTGAGTAACTAGACAATATTTCATCAAATATAATATGATAATAATTTATTAACTAGCTAGATTCGAATTGGAATTTGAATTCCCTCTCGTGCTTGGTTCTTGTGGTGGCAAGGACTTAGAAAAATCCAGGGTGAATAAGAATATCTATGACATTAAGGGGAGGTCCTCTATTTCCTTGTTGTTGGTGTGTGTGGTGACAGATCCTTCCATGTTTCACCTATGAGATAAACACCACCTGCAAGATAAATGTTTCATGTTACGTCAATGGATCCCATATGATTTAGTGATGGAGGTTGGGAATCCCTTATTTAACCTACTCCTATTTCACATATCGTGGTGGTTTAGGACAATGATGATACTTATCAATGTTAGAATTTGAATATTTTAATAAATATGGATTTAATTAACTTACATATTATATAATGTTACAATGAATATTTAAAGAAATATTACATCATAACATAAGTAAATAAATAAATAATTATAGGAAATAAATAATAAAAGTGACATGTTATTTATAGTGGAAAACCTCAATAGGGTAAAAACCACTTTGAAAATAACCTTTTACTTTAGAGAACTTATTTTACATCTAGTACAATCACCTCCTCCTTTAAAACCCTATTTACCAAAGGTAAAACCAAATCACTTGATTTGCATACTTTTAATAAATTTCTCAAATATATCAAATGAGGACCTAAAGTCCTTTTTATATAAGGTGATCGAGTATGTCGCTCGACCCACCTTTTCAACCTAAAATGGTTGACACATACAACCTGGGTTTATAGTATTTAATATTAGAAATATAATCATTTCATGATATTAAATATTTAACCTAAACTATATACCTAGGTTAGCATATTTAATAATAGAAATAGAAATATTTCATATTATTAAATATTAACCTATATATTAGTGATGGACCCATATACATTAAGAGTTGGTCGACCACTTAATCAATATTCGCAACACTCCCCTTAATTTTAAGTGGGATAACATAACATATGCCAATAGATCACTGCACGTGTTACACTATAGGATTTACAATCCTTAAAGCATAAAGGTTTTAGGATAGCATATCGGTTGAAGGAATTATAACAACTTCATCATAATCCCTTTAATTTTTGTTATAAAAGGATTTGGAATCCCAAAGATTATCCCATGATTAGTGGCTAAGTATGATTTGTAAGTTTTACATGTTCTCACAGGTTCTCATAAAAGGTTATTGAACCCAAGCATATAGGAGTCTTTACAACCAAGTACCTCCTTAACAATATGCTTATCTTGGATGTTTACTAGTAAACTCAATAGTACTAAAGTTTACCTGAATACTACCTTTAATATATTTATATACTTCTTTCTAAAAAAGAAGTCGAGGAGGTATACCTGCCCAAAGGTCTTTTTACACTTGCCCCGAAGGTCTTTTTACACTTTAGGAAGGTATTTTACAAATGCCCGAAGGTCATTTTATAAAAATCAAGCTCCATTAGGAGGTGAAATTTTGATGCACACTCCCCCTTAATGGAAACTCCGACAATCCAAGCTTTTCACGAAAGTGAAATTTTTTTATAGCATTCAAAGACTTTGTGAAGATACCAACAACTCCGCTCTTCACTGAACATGAACTTGAGATGTATATCATTGATTAGCACCTTCTCATGGGTGAAGCCTCTATGTATCTCAATGTGCTTCATCCTTTGATGTTGAACTGGATTCTTAATCAAGAGTAATACAACTCGCCACCACATAGAAGAGTAATACTTCCTTTAACTTCCATGTGTATCTCTACCAATAGCCGTTATAGCCACATGGCTTCTTTACTTCTTCCATTGTACTTATTTTCCTTAGTAGAAGAAATAAATATTGTTAATTGTATTTGTTGTTCCAAGTAATGGTTCATACACTAAAATAACTTGAACACATATCTAGTATATTTTATAACACAACATCAGTATGGTTAGAATCACAAAATTCATATAAGATAACATTCTCATTCTTACTATAATGCAACCCATAATTGATTGTTCCTTTAATATATCTTTTTTTTTCAAGATTACAATGATCTCTAAAAAATGTTCCTACATAAACCTTGAAGTAATTCCTACTGTATAAGAAATATTTGTTCTAGTTATAGTTAGATAAATACAACTATCAACTAACAACGTATATAAAATAGGATCAAACTTTTTCATATGCATATTAAGGGGACTATTTATTCTAACTTCCATTGAAGTATAAAATAGTTTACAATCAATCATAAGAAACTTTTTCAATACAATGGTTGCATATTGTGTTTTGAAAAATAACAATAAATGAAATACAAGTCATACAAAGAACAAGATGTGAGAAACCTAACTCATTCATTTCAAAGTACTGATTTAATTTATCTTTAATCCTATGAGTTAAATCATAATTCTCACTAGTCATAAGAAAATCATCAACATATATACATATAATGATAATATGTGAGCCTTATTTCTTAATGAATATATTATTATTAGAAAACCAATTAACAAAACCTAATAGTTTAAATAAGGAAATAATTTTCACATACCAAGCTCTAAGAGTTTGTTTTAAACCATAAAAATATTTCTTATCTTACAAACATAGTTTTCTTTACCAGTTTCTTCAAATCCTTTAGGTTGAAACATATAAAGTTCTTCTTTTAAATCAAAATTCAAAAAATATTTTTCTTATCTATTTGGTGGATTTCCCACCCAAATTGAGTAGCAATCACAAATAAATCCTTAAAATACTCATTTTAGATACATGGGAAAATGTCTAAACATAATTAATACCAAGTTTATGATTGAAACCTCTAGCAAAAAGTCTAGCTTTATCTTTGCTAATACTACCATCAACATTATACTTTACTTTATATATCCACCTAGACCGTATAATACTTCACGGCTCAGGTTCATACAAGGTAATTAATACATGGTACATGTTATGGCTTCTAGTCTTTTTCTTAAGGTTAATAGGATTTAAACTTTCTAACATAGATTGAGCCTAATTTAATTTCTTATCTAGGAAGATAAGAGTTTGAAACATCTATAGCATCAAAACATCATCATGACCATCTAATAAATCAAAATCAAAACCATCATTTAGAAGAATTTAATGAAGTAATTTCAAGAGAATAAAACAACACATGTAAACATTTCACTAGATTATATATATGAATTTCATATAAGCTTCAATAATTAACATGTCCTAACCTTTCATGCCATAGTTTTGATTTATACAAACTCTAAGATATAAAACAAGATGCAAAAGAGAAATCATCAAAAATATATAAACCATTTATTTGAATTTCTTCAGCTATTATTCTCTCATTAGTATCCTTCATATACCAAGTATCCTTAATACATGGCAACTAGTTGTGTCCATGCCTCTTTTGGATGTTTGATATTACCAATGTGTAGAAGGTAATCGTCATTCACATTGCGCAAAATTATAGAAAGATCCTCTTGAATTCGTTGCAAGAATGCATTCATGTTATCTACAGTTGCTTGATGATGATGGGAGCAACCTCAGATCTAGAAATAATCATCCAGAGTTTCCTCACCATAAATTATGTTTTGACCCAAATGTTGTAGTTGGTTTCATTCAGGATTTGAGTTTTGTCAAGATAGAAATAACTGGACGTCATTGATTTCCTAAACCTCGTAAAACAAACGTCATTATAATATACAATATACCACAGAGTTAGATACATATTTATTGATAATAAAAACAACACTTTTAATAGAATCATATCTAAATTTTATAGATCTAAAGAAACTATTTGATCATAACTAATTTTGTCATTACAATGCATTATAATTAACCTCTCATGATCAAAATAATAACCCACAATATAAATAGCTCTTCTTTATACCCCAAATTTATATAAAAATATTTTCAACCATATAGAAGTGAAGAAGAGACCCCTAAGAATGCATAACTTCTTCAAATTTATGAAAAACATTAATGTAGACAAAGATCCAGAGCAACTTAAATTTGACATCTATATGACTTATTTTTGGTTTGTTGTGACGGTCTAGGTTAATTTGACATCTATATGACTTAATACTTCGCAGCTAACACAAAGAAAGTTTCCTCGAACCTACGAGCTTAAATTTGACATCTAAATGACCGTCATATTGTCTTATGTTTGGTCTATTGTGACGGTCATTTGATCATCAAATTTAATGAATATTAAAATTGTTGTGTATTTTCAAAATTGAAATTTCTTCTTCTTTGTATAATATTAGGAGGCTATTTTTTAATACATTATAATAGCCTATTATAATTTATAATATAAAAATATATACACTTTTAAATAAAAAAGGTATATAGTTATAGAATGTAAATAAAAACAACATATAGTTCATAAAAATTATAAACTATAGTATATATATTTATAAAAAACACAATGACTAAATAAAAAACATCGGCCACTTGGTATGTAATTATTATTTTAGGTTTTTATAAACATAAACTATGTCAAGGAGGCCCACATTAATATGGCATGATAATTTGGAAACATAAGTTACGTTATTAGTTTTTAAAATTTAACTAAACATGTCATACTTACCAATGCCATGTGAAAAACCTAAGAAAATGCCATATAATTTGAAAAACTACTTAGGTTTTAAGTTTAATGAACAAGTATAGGATTAAACTTAGTAATATTGATTACTTAGGCTATCAACCTTCAACTACCCACCATTTACGACATTGGGCATTAAGATCAAAACAATGTTTTATAGTTTAGGTATGTTCAAAATATTTTTTTATGGAGCCCATATGAATGGGGTAGTTATAAACTATAGTATAAGAACTATATAAAATATATAGTTTTCAAATTATATAAATTTTAATACGATGCTTATATAAGTTATTTATAAACATTATTCTATATCTATTTTAATTTAAAAAATGTAGTTATAGATTAACTATAAACTATAGTTTTTAAAATCAAATTCTTTTAGAGGGCTCCAAAGAACATAGCTATGAATTTACCTTTCAAAATATTTAACCTACAAACATTTGAAATTATAGAAAACATGAAAATTATTTCATATAGTAATAAATCCTTTCTTTACCTAGATGTGAATTTCACACAGGTAAATATTTGAAGCCCCTTTCACCTGTGCATACATAATCTTCAAACAAACATTAATTTAATATAATTTACATAATATAAATGAAAGTAAGAATCATATCATATTACATCTCCCCAAAAAATTAGGGATTTAAAATTCAAAACCCTAAAATTTTTACCAAGAGTTTAATTACATAAATGTAGTGCCATAATAAATTGGGGAAAAAAAGGGGAATAAATACTTTTAAATACCCTTTTGGGTTGGTTGAAAAAAACCATACAAATTAAATAAATAAAATACAAAACATTTGATCTTAATTTATTTAATTTACCTCACTCCCGATACCATGTTAGAATTTGAGGATTCTAATAAATATGGATTTAATAAACTTACATATTATATTACATCATAACATAAGTAAATATAGAAATACTTAGACGGAATAAATAACACAGTAAATATAGTATTTATAGTGGAAAACCCCAATACGGTAAAAACCACTTTGAAAATAACATTTTACTTTAGAGAACTTATTTTACATCTAGTAAGATCACCTTCTCTTTAAAACCCTATTTACTTAGGGTAAAATCAAATCACTTGATTTGCACACCTTTAATATATTTCCTGAATATATCAAATGAGGACCTAAATTCCTTTTTATATAAAGTGATCGGGTTTGTCTCCCAACCAACCTTTTTAACCTAAAATGGTTGACACATACACATAGGTTTATAATATTTAATATTAGAAATATAATCATTTCATGATATTAAATATTTAACCTAAAGTATATACCTAGGTTAACACATTTAATAATAGAAATTTAAATATTTCATATTATTAAATATTAACCTATATATTAGTTTTAGACCCATATACATTAAGGGTTGGCCAAACGACTTAACCATTATGTTCCAACAATCAAAATGTTAGTGGACATGTGGGAAGGGAGGAAAAATTTTCTTTCTAGGAGGTTCTACAATGGATAATCAGCTCTAAACCTATGGTGCCTTATGATAATATCCCTTGTGTTTTTATTTTGGATATGAAGAGCATGAAGTTGTGACTTGTTATTAGAATCATGCCTTGATATGCATATTTAATAGTTTTTGGCTTAGCCTCCCGGTCCTTCATGAATGGATAAAAAACCATTAGACCTCTCACTTGATGGCGGGTAGACCTTAATCCTTGTGTAAGGGGAAACTTTTATTATTGTTTTTGAAAAATTAATATCATAATTACATAAAGAAATTTCGAAATCTTACTCTTTATTCTTGCTACATTCATAGGAAGTATTACATCCATTTAAATAGGAGATGTTGTTCCTATATTTAAGGAGATATAATCTCCATAAATATCTCCACACATAACTCCTAAAACAACTCCATGCTATTTTACGTGAGATTTTATTTTCTCACAAAACTAATATTGTTAATGATTTATTTACTCAACAACTCATAACAATATTTACTCACCCACTCATAATTACATTTACAATAATGTAATTAATTATTACAACACATATTATATTATCCTAGATAATATAATCACTTACATAATATTCTATGTTCACACTACAACATAGATATTCCTAACATTCACCCCCTTAGTGTGAACATGGGGTAAGAGCTCCTGGAAACATCAAACTTGTCGGAGTAGCCATTGCTACTGGATCTTGCTGCTAATGACCGTCCTTGTTGTATGGACATCTTCATCATCGACCGATCACCTTCCAATGAAGTACCTTCCACCGAAGTATGGCAATCGAGGACCGTACGTAGATGATTTGCCCTCGTAATTTGAGTCGAGCCGCGCTTTCTTCTTCCACACCAAATAGACACTCAGAACTGAAGGCTGTTAGTCTATGTGAACACATTAAAATCAAAACATGAAACTAGTTTCACCCTATTGTGTATAAACACACCACATAACTGAAATAAAATATCACCACATTTGTTTGCGACCCCATCGTTGGTGAATGACGAGAGGACGTTGATTTTCCTCCTTCCTCCATTGCCTTCTTCCTCCAACAAGAAAAGAGTCTACCATAGGAAATCCTCATCACTAGGACATGAAAGTTCTTCATCAGTTGAGTAGAGTTCCCAATCAGTTTCTACTTCAGCTAGAAGGGATTTCTGATCTATCTTGTCATCAAGAAGATCCTGAGCTCTCTTTTTATAGTTCAATATTACATGCCCAATCTCATTACAATAAAAGCATTTTATTTTTCCATGTGAAGGAACCTTCTTTGGTTTATTTTTTTCCTTCTTAGATGAGGAGCTATGTTTGTTTCCTACATATAGTACTTCTTCATGTTCTTCATGACTGCTTTGTTCTAACAATGTAGAAATCACTCCTTCTAAACTAATAGTAATTTTACTCAAAGTAAATACAATATTTGAGTAACTCTTAGGCATGCTATTAAGAAGAATAGCTTTAGCATCATCATCTTTTACATGTTCTTTAATTCCAGCTAGTTGATTTAGCCAAGAATGAAACTTACTTATATGATCTGCAATTTTTGAGTTCTCTTCCATTTTCAACCCGTATAAGCGTTGCTTCAGTGTAGTCTTTGCCGTTTCAGCTTCAGAACCAAACAATTTGTTAAGAGACTCCCAAATTTCTTTTGCAGATTTTGTGAAATCCACATGATGTAGATAGGCTTTTGATAAGCCCAGACCAATGGTACCCAATGCTCTCTAATCTTTTTCATTCCACTTTTCTAATTCATTTCCTCCAGTGGGTGGAGTTGAATTAGACTTCACCACATCCCATAGATCCTTTTCTATTAAATGTAATTGCATCTGTAGTTGCCATGTATGGAAATCTTCTCCTTCAAACTTTTTAATTAGATTTAGTTTCTCCATTATTTTGTACAATACTGATAAAAAAATACAAAATTGAATCAAGTACTTTAAAATTTTATATTGAATACCTTTTAACCTCCAAGCAAGTCAAGAACTTGTATTAACAATTCAACATTATTGAAAATTGGAGAAAACTTTCAGTAGAAGAATTGATGTGCTTAATTTGATAGCTGCATAGTAAAATCTATATTTCTTCCAAACTACATACTAGGTTCTACTAAAAGTTCTTCTGTAGTTTCTTGACAAGCGCATGATTCTACACGCAAAATTATAGAAACACCCACATCTGGAAACGAAAACTATGATATATTCTTTGAGACGGATTTGATCATGAAAGAACTAAAATTTCTTGCATCAAACCCGCTCTCGTTACCAAATGAAAAATTAATATCATAATTGCATAAAGAAATTTTGAAATCTTACTCTTTATTCTTGCTAAATTCATAGGAAGTAATACATCCATTTAAATAGGAGATGTTGTTCCTATATTTAAGGAGATATAATCTCCATAAATATCTCCACACATAACTCCTAAAACAACTCCATGCTATTTTACGTGAGATTTTGTTTTCTCACAAAACTAATATTGTTAATGATTTGTTTACTCAACAACTCATAATAATATTTACTCACCCACTCATAATTACATTTACAATAATGTAATTAATTATTACAACACATATTATATTATCCTAGATAATATAATCACTTACATAATATTCTATGTTCACACTACAACATAGATATTCCTAACAGTTTTTTCATCAATAGATGATAAGGATACCATAGTTTTAAATCTATGGGAATGTCAATCTCTTTATCTTGTCATGAAACCTTGGTACCCCTTATTTAATCCAACCACTAAATGGTTTTCTTCTAAACTGGTGTGGATAATATTTCCTTACCTACCTATGTAATTCGGGATTCTTCTTTCCTTATTTCCATTGGAAATGTACTAGGAAATATGTTAAACATTTACTCTCGCACTACTGACTTTACCCACGTAACTTATGCCTGAATTTTGGTTGAGATAAATACCTCATAGAAACTACTCACTAACATTGAGCTCAAAGTTCAAAAAAAAAATTTCTCCCAACCTCTTGATTATGAATGTTTACTTATTAAATGCATAATATGTTTTAATTTTGGGCATATTGTTTCCGATTGTATGTTGGTAAACCATAAAAATGAAATATTTACTTGGTGGAAAAATGCTCTCCTAGAACTTTTTTTTTATGTTAAGGAAGACTTAAACTCAAATGTTGATATGGAGGAATTGGTGGATCCAATTCTAGAAAATCCTCGTAGATAAATCCCTGATAAAGTAAACAAGGAAGAGTTAAATGTAGTGACTAAGCCAATCAAAATTATTGAGCCAAAATCTAGTTAAGTGGCTAGGGAAAATGCTACCCTTATTTTCCTTTAAATGAAAGCACATATCGACTAGTTGTATCTCTTTGTGCCATGCTTCATGCTTTGAATAAATGTAAGAGGGTTAAGAAAATGCAAGGAAATAGAAAATCCTATACCCAAAAAAACTTT
The DNA here is from genome assembly GCA_018340775.1 of Taxus wallichiana var. yunnanensis. NCBI lineage: Eukaryota > Viridiplantae > Streptophyta > Pinopsida > Cupressales > Taxaceae > Taxus > Taxus wallichiana. The sequence continues at coordinate 628,727,873 of CM031239.1, forward strand.
TCCCACTCCTAGTTATTTATTTTCTCTCTTGGGAAGTTGTTCTTACTTAGCTTTAGGTTATGTTTAATGTTGTATCTAGGCATTTAGGTCTTTTTTTCTGGGTAGGATCTTGGTAAAAAAATTACTACTTACTCCTTATCTAAAAATCATTTATTAATTGGACTGATCTCTTTGTTCAAGAAATTATTATCTAACATTTATTTGATAGAGTGAAGTCTAATAATGAGACAACCTATTGAAAATGTGAATTAAATAAGTTATGTTGTATTCATGATCTCATGGTGAAATTATTAGTCATCTAGTGCAATGATCTTATCGATTGAAACCAAAAAAACCATAAACATAAACATGCTCATTCACAAGATATGACACATTCGTATAATTTTTGAGATAAAATGAAGACAAATATATATTTAAGAGAAACAAGTTTGTAATTTTGAAATGTACAATGATTCAAAAGACAACATCTAATAAGAATCATGATCGAATTAAAAATTCAACATGGTTATCAATCTTCGTTTATATCAATATTGGAGTTAAAATGTATTTCATGGTCTACTCTGGATATGAGAGATCAAAATATAAAATCAATTTTATATGAGATACAAAAAAATAAAATCATAATCAATAAAATAAATTAAAAATAGATGTGCATGTTTTATAAGAATTTTATAATCAAACCACAAAACAATATCATTATAACACTTATAAGATCACTTATCTTAGAAAACTATTTTCACATAAAATGTTCCTTATCAAATAAGATTCAAAAAATGGTTACAATACATGATTTGTCATCATAAAAAATGTGTCGATCAAATCCTTTATATAACTCTTCCTTTTGAAAAATCAATTACAACTGATTTGTCTTCAACTTATAATTAAATTTATATTTAATGTAAGACTTCATCATAAAGTGATTATTTATTATATTTCATTTTAAATATCAATTAAGAAGGACATGGGTAACTATATTATAAAATAGAAGATGAATTTAAAAGCATTGAGGAATGAGACAAGAAAAGGGAGGGAGCTCACCTAACATTAAATATGTGAAAAATATATAATATAACCATCTAGCATGTAATTCATTCAAACCATAAATACTCCATCATATTTGAATGATAAAATAAATAGTCCATACAACCAAATTATTGCAATAAAAAAACTCAAGTATATAATTTAGTTCACAAAACCAAAGCTGTCATATATCATCAAGTATAAATCCATGATAACTATTAAGTACTGAAAATTATTTGCTCAAATCCATGTTCAAATCAGAAATCAAAATATCATATGAAGATGGAAGCACTAATCATCTTCGATGACGTTAAGTTATGGTGTCCTTGTCTTATTCATCAATTCCACATATTAATATAGAACGATAGGAAGAGTAGTGTGAGTAATGGCTATTATCTCTTCCTTTACCTACATATTTTCTCTCTTCATTTCCCTAGTCACCGTAAGAATAGTGGAAGAGGACCCAGTACACTTAGGAAAAGGGTGGGAATCGTGTGAGTGGGATGGTTAGGACTGCCCAAGAAGGAAAGGTGGGTTATCGGGTAGTTTGAACATTACAAGAAGGAAAATGAGACAAAGTAGAGTGGAATGGATGGTTGGATGAGGAAGTGTTATTTTTGAGTGTGAGTATAGTCAACTTTGTCATGGACTAGGTATTATAAATGCTTCAATAATGTTGAGTATGGAGATATGATGTAATAACTTTTAATACCTCGGAAGACAATGTTCATTAGCATCAAAGTGAAGAGAAACCCAAGTAGGACAACTCCTAATGAAATTCCTCAGTACCAAGAAGTGTATTAGTTCTCCTTCGGCCACCCCTAGTTGAAACTCTTTTCCATTGGGAACATATTCAAAAATTATTGAGTCCCCATGAATGATGTGAACTTAATCCTTTGGAATTACCCCATCTATCGACTGACATTACGTAATAACTGAGAAGAAATAATAAATTAGTAATAAATTTTCAATGAAGGAAACTCTCCAAGTTCACATAACTATCAAGATAATCTGATCTAAAATGAGCCAATTCATATTAAAATGAAAGATAAAGCGATGACATGTGATAACCCTTTGAGAAATGAAACACCATTAACAACAAATGACCCAATTGGAAAAGTAATTTTTCCCCTTTAATATAAAAATATGAATTCAATAATTCCAAACTTATATGTAAACATTCATGAAAATTTCAACAACACTTCATAATCATTGCATATTTATTTTCACAATCCCATCTTAAAACTCTATTTCCTTAAAACCACATTTTTAAAAAAATAACAACATAGTTCCAGCTAAAAAAGAATGTCTTCCTTGAATTATAAAAGTAAATTTAACTTCCATTTCCAAGAAATATTTCATATTATCATAAACCCAAACGTAGTGTATAGTGATATAAAACTCCATACACAAAACAACACTTTTTCAGGTAAAACTTGTAATACTACCATTTTATATATCATTGATCATGACTTGAATAAATTTCACTTCTCTTATTGTCTCAAAAATTGAAAAAAAAACATAATCACAAGAAAAAATATTTAAGTTCCCTTCATTCATTTATACTTAAGTGGCTTCGACTAGTTTTTTAAACCCAAAAATTGAAACATTAACCAAAATAACCCATACAAGCACAAAAACAATGTCACTATGCAAAGTAACTCAAGCCAACCCATATTATCTAGGAAACTCATTAGAAATAAAATATTATATAAATCAAACATGAGGAAATTCATGTTTTTATTTTCATTTTTCTACATGAGAGGGATCAAACTAGATTTAAAAAGAAAAACTTTCATTAAACTAATATCAATCTCATAGCCCGAAAGAATATTAGTTCCAAAAATTACTATACCAATTTATGAGCTTTCAAATAATAAAAGTAATTTAAATTTGGGTGATTAAATAAAAATAAAAATGTGAGCAAGATACGCCAATATATAAAAAAGCATTAGTTTTATCAAAAACTACGAACTTGCAAACAAAAATATTGCATGCATGCATACAAATGACCCAAATTTGGGTAGCTTCCTATTTCTTTATCCAAATACCAAAATACATGTATAGTCTTTCCATGTATTTAATCGAAAATGGAAGAACCAAACACACAAAATCATAACCAAGCATCTTAGCAGAGCTCACAAATAGAGCATGCATATAATAAAAACCACAAAAACCATGAGCTTCAAAGTTTTACATAGCTCAAAACCATTTATGAGGAATAATTAATCCAAAATGTAGGTAGTAATTTTCATCACTACAAGTTTACACACAACATAACCACCACATATATGATCACCAATAAACATTTTCCACAATCTTTTGAAACCAACCATATGTTATAATCTAAAAATAAGGTGAAAAGGTTGATCAACATGGTGGCCATATATATTATCACCATTTAGCATATCATATATCAATTAAAATTTTAAACAAATGTAAAGTGATATAACCATCATCACCATAGGGAAACAAAAAGATTCCCACGTCATGTATACATCAACCCTCGTGTTAAATTTGGTCCTTGGTGATATGAAAAATATCGAATAACATATCAACAAACTCATTAAAATATTAAAACTAGTTGCAATCTTATTTAAGTGTGTAATGTGGTAGTCTAAAAATGAAATGAGACAAGGCAATGACCATTTCAACACTCACCAACATCTTCAACATGTCACTTGAGAAAATTCATTTCTAGAATGGAAAGAAGAGATATATCATTATCTAAGACTAAAAACTTAAGAATGATATCACCAAGTGAAACCTAATCTCCACATCGAAAACAATGCAACCTTGAGTTAAAAACCAAGATACCATATATACATTCCATAAATCAATAATTTTCGATAGATAATAAGAATGCTAGGAAACTAGTTACATGTTATATAGATTAAATAATTCATTAAAATGTCAAGTGCCCCCATAATTTATCAAACATGCAGGCCAATTGTTATGAAATAAAGATAGGAAAGTTTTAAATGATTCTAAAAAAGGAGGGAATGTTAATTTTTCTAATGGCGACATTATTTCAATAGATTTTTCATTTTTGAGATCTATGTGGAAACCATTTAGGATAAATAAATTTAATTTTTTTCTTTAATCATGCTTCATCATATCTTTGTATTTTATCTCTTTACACTACCCTAATTTTGATAATTAAATTTCATATCTTAATTCCCAAATTTTCATATTAAAAGTGTAAAATACATTCAAAGTTTATTAAAAAGTCATCTTTAAAGTTTATAATAATTAAAATATTTGGTGAAATATTCATTTACCTAATTTATGGTTTATGAGTTTCCCCTCTTAGAGTTACAAATTTAATATTTCTCCCTATTATGTGAATAATTTTGTGTATAATTGGACCTAGCTTTCTAGGTGTTTTCATGTGTACATATTATGGCATGAAAGAAAGTAATGTCAATTATCCCTATGATGTCAAATTCTAGTTTGAGAAGTGCTATTTATAATCATAATCATATTCCTTTGACTGAAATGTATGTGTGTTTGAAAAAACATTAGAAATATCTAATCACGTCCATTCTTGTTTTCCTATATATGTAAATATAGATAATTCCTAGATGAGATAAAACACTAAAAATGTCAATGATTTAATGACATTTACACAAAAATTGTGAATGTAATCAATGTTAATAGTTATAATACTCATGTTATGTTTTTATTAGATTAATATAATTTCATTTGGATAATACATTAGATTACATCCTCACATGGTTGATGTAATGATATATGTGGGTAAACGAGAATATAAAAATTTATCTAAGGAATCTAAACATGCGGAAGCTCATAATGAAGGGTTTATTGCTCTATATTTACCTTCTAGATAATCACATTATAAATTCTTTATTTATTTAGATGCAACCATTTCTTATACATGGGTTTATACACTTATAGATTGTAAATTATGTTCACACTCGATATATGCGTACCACATCTTTTTCTCATATATCTATTAATATTTATCTAAACGTTTTATAACATTATTAATAAAGATAAATTGCTTGATATTAAATAAGATATATTATAATTTATATTAGATGGTCTATTCAATGATCATACGAGATAAATATATGCATGTTCATAAAAGGAGAGAAACTAAAAAGACACTGTGAAGGTAGATAGTCAAAAGACACCCTTTACTATTTAATATGACAACATTCCCCCTTATAACTTTTTTTACAAAAGTAAACCCGAATCATCATCATCACCATATTCTTTTGATTCTAGAACTTATTCTTCCGATTCCTCATCTTATTGATGTGATGTGTTCTTTTTGATTCATGTGGTGGGATGACATATTTTTATTTGTGAATTACTACTACCAGATATTCCCTCATTTCCAAAGATACGAGATGAAGAGGTGACATAAGAATTCTAATGTAGTGAGATGTAAATAGTCATGTGAAAATTCTATCTCGCGTTCGCCATTTGCATCATATAATTCTTCAAGATTTTTATGAATCATCTCTATCTAGTACCGTAAGTCGAACAAGATGCGATCACGTAATCTTTTATCCACTATGTCCATGACTTCCAAATTTTAGAGACTTTTAAGCAAAAAGAGTAGAAAATTTCACTTTCTTTGGCTTGACTTTGGTCTCTCAAATGCCGGACCAATAAGCAACTTATTACAATTTATATCACTCATAGAAAAATGAATCTTTAAAAAAAAATAGTAAAAAACAAAACTTACCTTTATAGTGGAGAGTTGAAATTAAGGTAAATAAATTTTTTTTTCATCATGTGCGAGTGTATGATTTTTGGTTAGCACTTATTTTGTAGGTTTAAAGTTCTAACCCTTACGATGTATGGTTATAACCATAAGTGTTACATACATAACTTTTATGGCCATAACTATCCAGATTCTAGCCTAATAGAACATATGTGTCATTTAAAATTTCCATCAAATCTTATATTCCAATTAATGACCCCTTAGGATTATTTTCAAACTTCAAAAAGGGGTTCCTTGAACTTTTTTCATAAAAAATATGGGTTTTGTACCTACCATTCCATAATATAACATTTATTTGTAATTTTAACCTTTGTTTTCTATTTTTAAAATCAATGACAGAGGTTTTTGTTTATTACTCTAATTTTTGAAGACACAATTAAAAAAATAAATATACATTTTCAAGTTAAAAAAAAAAATTGCATTATAAAATGTGAAATTGACTCATCCATATATTATTTTCTAACTATATTGCTTGATTTTAAGATATTGAGTGTGAGATAGAAAATATTTAACTTCATATAAGATTTTTATATAGTTAAATAAAATATATATTTTAATTCAAAAATAAAATAATGTAATTAATGCTACAACATTGAAAATATAACATGTTTTCAAAAATATATTTCTATTACTTATATCATATTATCATACATGTGTGTGTGTGTGTGTGTGTGTGTGTGTGTGTGTGTGTGTGTGTGTGTGTGTGTGTGTGTGTGTGTGTGTGTGTGTGTGTGTGTGTGTGTGTGTGTGTGTGAGTGTGGGAATTTGTCACTCAATGTGATACTTTGCACAAATAAACTAGTGTAAAAAGAGATAAATATATTTTAATTTTTAATTTTAAAAAAAATTATATTCTACACTCAAAACCTTAGTTTCATATATTTACACTATTGCTAAACTATAAACTAGAGTTAAATCACATAATCATGTCCCAACTTTCTACACTTGTTCTACATTTATTTAAATATTATTGATCTATAGGACATTTTAGGATGTTGGAAGTTCCCTAAATATCCCTAAACCAGATCGAGTCATAGGGCATTTAACGATATCAATGGCCAATGTGTCGGTACCACGTGGCAAAAGTTGGAGTGCAAGTACGGAGGATAAAAATGTGTTTTTATGACACTTCGGTCTTCAAAAATTGTATTCAGACAGTGGACCTTGCTGGTACCCAAATTTGTTCTCCTTTTCATTCCGAGCAGCATCGAGATATGGCATGAAGCTTGAAGTTAGATAGATCATGATGTGTGGAGCTAGGGATGTGATCTAACCACACTTTCATTTGTGGAGAGATGGATAGCACTTTGAAAGGATTTGATCGATCCTCACTATTTCAGGTTGTGCCTTTCAACCAAGGTAAGAGAACCTATCTTTGTAACCCCAAATGGTGAAGGAGATGAAGATATCCCTAAATTTATGCAAATAATATGAAAAGGCCTTGGGAAAATATGATCAACACTCCAAATCTGACTTTCACAAGTTGTCACTCCTAGATTATGGAGATATTTTCAATGTAAGGAAAGGGTTACTGAAGACATTGTATAATCTTGATTTGCCTTGTGCATTTTTGTAGATGGGTTAGATCCTTTTGTTGACACACAATGTAATATAGGGGTAGTATGGGTAGGATTAGTTTGTTTGAATGAATTTTTGGTGGGGTGTTGATAAGACAAACTGGGATATATCAGATCTTTGACAACCTCTACAATACTTGAACAACTATCAGATAAAATGCTTCAAATAATTAGGATATTATTTCAACCAGAAGAGGCATAAATGGAAGCCTAGGTTGTACTCTTCACACAATATTTGAGAAATCACCACAAAATCTTGAAGTAAAGAACTCAATTAAACACAAAAATCCTTGATCAAACCATGCCTAAGGTACCCTCAAAGGCTTACAAGCAATCTCTGCAGTCAAGGAAGGTAAAGTGATTTTAAATTTGTTTATCTCTTTATTAGATGAAGGCTCTTCTGAACATGAGATTGCAAATGCCACTAAACTATCAACAAGAAATGGAGATTCTGTGTGATTCCTAAAGACTTTCAATGCAAGATTGCAACAATAACAATGAAAACTATTTGTAGGTATTTAAAATGATAACAGACATCATATTTCCTAGAAAAACACAAATTAACTCAAAATCTTGTTAGATTCATCAGTAGGGGAGAGTTTCATGAACAATATCAGAGCTGTGTGATGGTTATACACTTGTAACCAACTCACATACATGAAGATCCAACACAGAAGAAATTATCCTAGGTTCTTTGGTGGGTTTCTTAGAAAATGAGCTTTCTCTCAAAATTTGCTCGTAATTTTCAACTTCCCCCTTTGCATTTCTCAAAAATGCATTATATATCTCTTGCCACATTTGATCCTTCTTTCCAAGAAAATAATATGCCAAGGGATCAATTTGTTACAACAATTCTTCATGATTCACTGAAAATGACATTTAACAAATTTGCAACGAGAGTTGTCAGGTGTTTCTAAAATGGCAAATCATTACAAATATTTGGATCATTATCCTTCCTAGAGGCACATTTTTCATCATTAAGGCATGAAAACACCTTTTCACTCATCATTTCACCTTTTCACCCTTTAAAATTACCTCTGCAACTTTCAATTTGACATTTCACATGTTTTTCTGGGATGGGAAAAAATTACTTCAAAAACATCTCAAATCAAAATATTGAGTCATGAAACCGATTCCAATGATCCTAGAAGGAAAAAATGACCTGAATTCACCAAAAATTTGATGAAAAAAGATGCAAAATTCACATCTCCAAGCTTCTCGAGAGAAAAATGGTGGTAAAAATAAAAATGCATGGTTGCCCTTGATCTACTCTTTGTCCTTCAATTTGGGCCCTCCACGTGTCAAAAAAAACAATTTGGGATCATTTTTACTTTTCCACATTTTTGAAAAATGGAAAATTTTCATTTTTTTTCTCCCCTGACCTTGAAATTTGGAGTTGACATGTGGCACATGGTGGGTCCCATTGGGATCACACTTCAATTCTACGCATTTTGACCTTTTTAGAAAATTGGAAAAATTTCACTTTTTGCCCCACGGGCTCGCACACCTCGATTTTTCCCTTGACACGTGTCAGCCTCTCTATCAGCTACAAAACCACGGGCTCAATTCTCATTTTAACTCCCTTTTTTTGCAAAGGAAAATTTTCAATTTTCCTTCCACCGGGCCACCGACCCGCTCTACTTTGCCACATGTCTGTCGCTGATTGATTCACGTGGGGCCACGCTCAAAATTTTACCCTAGGTCCTTTTGACCAAAAGGGAAAATTTTCCCTTTTCCTTCTATGGCCTGTGCTTCCCTGATCTACCACCACACCACCACGTGTCCACCTCTGCTCCATGTGGACCCGTGGGCCATTCCCCAAATTTTTCACCTTTTGCCAAAAAGGAAAAAATTCCTTGTCCCCCACCAACCACATCCCCTCTACGCATGCCACAAACTCTGCCACATGTCCTCCCCCAATTCAATTGTGGACCCACGGGATTTTCCTCACCCTTTTTCCCCTTCACCAAAAGGAAAAATTCCTAAGTCCCCCGCCTTCCCCTTCTGCCTTCCCATTAGAGCATGATGCGTGTCCCCTCGCGGAGTTACAGGGGAATTTTGAATTATTTTTTCCAAAGCCAAAAATGGATAAGTTTTTCAAATAAAACCCATCGATCCTTGTCCAACCAGAAGTGGCCACATAGGAAGAGAATTGTGAGCTTAATTTTGATAGTCAAATGACACCCGTATGACCGTAAAAAAACACAGAATTTATAGAGATGCCCAAATTGATTTTTTCTTCGTGGGTGATGGATTTTTTGATCAAAGGGCACATGGAAGGAGTTTTTAAACATTTTATGACCATGGCCATGGGTTTTTTGAGGAAAGTAAGCACAAATCGATCAATTTTAACACTCCATGATTGGGAAAACATAGAAAAATGGTAGAGCCCATGGATTTGAAAAATTTAGGGCACGTTCATAGCAAACTTGGAGATTTCTTTCAAAATGGGGCATGTCAAATAATTTTCAAATGGACTAAGGCATGGAAAAAGAGGCAAATTTAAAAAAACTTCATTCCATCAAATCAAACTATAGAAAACATTTCAAGCAATGCAGAGTGAAAGGAAAATTAGGGAAAAATAATAGAGGATCAAAATGGACACCAACATCGGCTCTTGCTCGGGGATGGGCACTCCCAATGAGTGCCATAAGAACAATAAGTAGACCAAGTGCCAAACAATCCATTGGGAAAAGGAGTCACGAGCCAAAATCACCAAAAACCAGCTGAGAACCCGATAAAAATGGCTACACACGCAAGGTAAACCACAAACCGACAAAAAAAACTAAAAACAAAGTGAAAACCAAACACTATACACTATACAAGTTGTGCATACCTCAAATTTGGGGATTAATCCAAGAAATGCTTTAGATTCCTACCATTAACAAGTAGTTCAAGCAATTCCCCATCTAAATCTTTGAGAAAAAAGGTATTCTCACCAATTCTGATATCAATGGAGTAAGGGCCCATCCATAATGCATCAAATTTTCCATGTTTTCCCTTATCCTCATTCCTACTATCCCACACAAAACCAGATCTCCAATATTGAAGGCCCTAGGAGTGACCTTCTTATCAAACAATATTTTCAACTTCTCTCTAAATCTGACATGCCTTTGGTGAGATGCTCTTCTCTCCTCATCTAGCTCCACAATCTGATTAATCCTTGCTTCATATGGACTAACCTCTTGATCTTCAAGTTGTTGAACAAACTGAAATGAAGATAATTGTAGATGTAAGGGCAGCAAAGCCTAAGTTCCATACACTAACTCAAATGGGCTCTTACCATTAGCTCTCTTGGTAGTGATTCTATCAGCCCAAACTACAAATTTTAAGTTGTTCACCCCATTTTCTCTTGTTCAATTCCAAGGTCCTCTCGAATGATCTTTAACAAATTCTTATTGTTGGACTCAGCTTTTCCATTCCTTGGGGGTTATAGTTTGAAGAATAAGTCAGATTGGTTCCATACTCCTTGCACATTGCCATCAAAGGTTTAGCTCTGAAACACATGGCATTATCAGCCACAATCTTGACTGGCACACCAAATCTGCATATGATATTATTCAACAAGAAGTCCATAACAACTTGGTGTGTTGCTTTCTTGGTGGGGATTGCCTCTACCCACTTGGTGAAGTAATCTATGGCTACAAGGATCCATTTATGTCCAACACTAGAAGGGTCTGAAATCTCACCAATGAAGTCCATCCCCCATTGTTTGAAAGGAGCTTCAATTGATACAGGCTGTAAAGGAAGGGATCCTGAAGCTTTCATTCTTCCTAGAGAAACACTGACAACTTTCACATTTTCTAATTAGCATGGTTGCATCTTTGAAGAGAGTAGGCCACCAATAACCAACTCTCAAAACCTTGTGTGCTGTAACCCTTCCAGCAAAGTTCCCTCCACAAACTCCCCATGAAAATCAGCAATTACTTTGGGAGCTTCATCTTCAGTTACACACTTCAAGAGGACACCTTCAGGGTTCTTCCAAGCCAACCCAAAGTTAGTGATGATGTATTTTTGAGAAGTCATCTTGAGGGATCTTTTCTGATTTTTATTTAAATGATCAAGATAGTAAAGGTGTTTGAGGTAAAATATTATATCCTTATACCACTCAGAACTTACCAATTTCCCAAGAACATCTGCCCTTTCTTCTTCTACTTCATTCACTTCCACAGTCTGCAGTTACTCTCAGCCATGAGCTTAGTAAGACCCAAACCTCTTACCAACTTTGTGGTTTGGATGTCCATATCATACTCCTACAGTTTGTTCACCCATCTACATATTTTACTTGAGATATCCATCTCTGATAAGATGTCTTTTACCATGGTGTGGGGAACATAAGCAAAAACTTTTGAACTTAAAATATAAGGCCTAAAAAATTTTGTTGCTTTCACCAAGGAAAATTCTTGTTTTTCCATGATTGTGTATTTTAACTCAGCAGCTTGTAAAGCCTTACTAAAGAAGGAAATAGGCCTCTCAACCCCATCTTCATCCTTTTGGAGAAAAATAGATGCAATAGTATTTTCAGAAGTAAAGGAGAAGATTTGGAAAGGCTTCTTGTAATTCAGAGCTACCAAGATAGGTGCATGTTTAAGTGCCTCTTTGATTCCTTCAAAATCTGAATAAGTAGCCTCCTCCCATTTGATAACTTGATCTTTCTTTAACATGCATGTGATAGGAAGAGTCAACTTAGCAAAATTGGACACAAACCTTCTAATGAAATTGATTTTCCCAAAGAAAGATTGGATGCCCTTCTTTGTTCTTGGAATTGGCACCTTGTTGATTACTTCTATTCTCTCTAGATCAATCATGACACTAGCCTTTGAAACAATATGACCAAGTAGCTTGGCCTTTTGCACCCCAAAGTGACACTTCTTTGGATTGAGAGAGATTCCAAATTCTCTACATTTGATCAACATTCTTTCCAAATGCTGCAAGTGATCTTTTTTTATGCTTTTGAAAATACAGTCACATCATCCTGATAAACTGCAATGAAGTCATTTATATAACCAGCAAAAGCAACATCCATTGCTCTTTAGAAGGTAGCTCCAACATTCATGAGACCAAAAGGAATTCTCACATAAACATATGTTCCCAAGGAGTGGTAAAGGCAGTTTTAAATCTTTTTGACTCCTTGACAACAACCTGATTATAGCCAAAGAAACCATCCAAGGTGGATAGAAATTCAGATCCAGTTACTAACTGCAACATGTTCTCCATGTTTGGAAAAGGATAATTGTCTTTTAATGAAGCTCTATTCAGATTTCTAAAGTCTACACAAAGTCTGATATCTCCATTCTTCTTTCTGACTGGCACAAGGTTTGCAACCCAAGATGAATACCTTGTGGGCTGAATGATCCCTCCCTCCTTCAATTTCTTCAATTCACCTTGCATTTTCATGGAGAGGAGTGGATTGATTGGCCTTTTCTTCTATCTGAATGGTTTGGCATTTGTTTCAAGAGGAATCTCATGTTGAAACAAGTCTTCTCTATATGCTTTCAGCTCTGAATATGACCAGGCAAGGCAGTCTTGATATTGTTTCAACAATTGGAGGTAGGACTATTTTTCTTCCTTGTTTAAAATACTACCCAACCAAAATTTTCTTGGTTTTTCCTTTGTTCCCAAGTCATGCTCTTCCATGTCCCTTGAGGAAGACATGTTTCTATTGATGATGCAATCAACATTGTTAAAATTAGACTCAAGAGCAACAAGGCCTCTAGGAATGGTGTTAGTTTTCAATTAGATAATATATTTTCCAAAACAAAGTCTCTCTTCCTTTAGTCATACACACCATTGGTTCCCAATAAATATTTTGATCTATAAACTCACCTTGATTTTGTAAGAACATTTTCACTTGAGCATCATCATCAAACACTTGCCAATGCTTGATGTTGTCAGGGACAGCTGGCCTAGTTAACACTTCAACATTGTACTCACAATAAGGTGAAATAGTGAAAACTTCAAATATTGACCCCAACACTGCCAACTTGTCAGTAACAACATTCAAACTTTTGTCATGGTGCATAATATTGAAGGAATCAAACATCTCAATTAGATCCCAAACTGCATGCTTATACTGCTTCATCCGCTGATTTTTTGTAGCATACAATTTTCTTATTTGTTTGAAAACTAGCTCTAAATCTCCCTTTGCAATGATGTCCTTGACACCATACTTCCATGAAATTCTCATACCCAACAACAAGGCTTCATACTCAGCAATGTTGTTAGTACATTCAAAATTAAGCTTGAAGGAAAAAACAAATTCTTCCAAGCTAGGAGAAATCAGAATTACACCAACACCATTTCCAAATTTGGAGCAAGCTCCATCAAATAACAAGGTCCAAGGAGAACATACATGTTCAAGGAACTTTATTGGATCCATTTTGTGTTCTTTTCCATCAGCAAAACCAATGAAATTATCAACATCAACATCAGCAAATAATACTTCATAAGTAGCATTGTTTGGGTCCCAATTAGATGCAACATTTTCTTTTCTCCATAGAGATTTACTAGGATCCCCTCAATGGGAATGGTGGCAAAAGATATATCCATTTGGAAACTCCCTCCAACACTTGTAGCCCAATTTCTTGACAATAGCATACCCCATTTAGCAAGGAAATCAACAATCACAACATCCAATTTTAAATTCCTCCCGTGGATAAGATGCAAGCTGCACTACTAAACCCTTCACACAACCAACTACCGGAACTTCTCTTGAATCCATGGTAGTACATTTTCCATAGGCTGTTGTCACTTTGATATCCAACTCATTCATGACTTTTAGAGGCATGACATTACATGATGCACCGGAATCAAACATACAATTGTGAAGTAGCCTATCCTTTATGATCAAAGTTGTGAAGAATGGATCAACATTCAATTGGGAATCAACCAAAGATGTCCCCAAATATACCTCAGGTGTCTCTCTAAGATCTTCTACTGCTGGTGGTGTTTCAAGGTCAAAAATGATTTGAGGAGGAATCTCAACAACATTTACATTTCTACCTGGAGTAGTCTTCTCTTCTTTCAACCCCAAGTACTCAAATGCTCTCTTCTTATGCTCAGGAATTCTAAGCAACTCAATGATTGGAACACTCACTTTGATTTGGCTCAATACTTGGGCTATGTCATAGGGAACACTCTTTGGAAACATATCATTGAAAGGGAGACAAGAAGATTCATTAGATGGCAAGGGATTCTTGGAAGATTGGGCATGAGGAGGACTATAATTTTTATTTGGGATAGTAGAGATTTTAGCAGGTGCTTCTCTCCTAGAAGCTTCTTTTGGAATGCTTGTGAGCAAGGGTGTTTTAGGTTTGGCTTGAGGCCCCACTCCCTTAATAACTTTTCTTCTAGTGTTATAATCTTTCTCTTGAGCTACAACAACATTCATCAACAATTTTCTATCTTCCTCTCGAAGGGATACCACCATCATATTTCTTAATCATCAAAGATCTTAAGTATTCAAAGTCATTTTTAGGAATTTCAAAAGCTTGCACTACATCAACTTCAAGAGCATGAGGGGGAAGAAAGACTTGTACCCGTTTGATGCAATCCCAAAAATTTACAGTTGTCCTAGCACTTATTACTTCAATAGATTATTTTCCTCCTTGTGAGCTTGAAGAATAGTCCATCATGCAAATATCATCATCATTACCATCATCATTATTAACTTCACCTTCTTGCTAGTATACTTCACATGAAGGATGGGGAAGAAAACACCTATCACACCAATAAATATCAACAACCTCTTCAACAACAGCAACCCTAGTAGTTAAGGGATCAGGAAACACTCTTCCTTCACATGCTTGAGGATGTCTATTTGTAGATCAGATAGGCCCTTTACCTTTATCATCAAACCTTTTCTCATTCCTATGGTGATTGCCAAATCTATCTTGTGCTTGCTGCCTAGGCTGACCTTGTGAAGTCTACCCAATTCCCTTCTCAGCTCTTGCCAACTTGTATGATATTTCTTTGACAGCCCCTGCCAAATTTTTCACAACCTCCTCTAAATCAACACCCTTACTAGCTTTAGGTTTTTTAGGGTTTATCAACTTTTCTCCATCTCTCTTGAGAGGTTTCCCAATTGCTTTGATATTCTTTTCTATTTGAAGTGCCATGGTGAATGCTTGTCTTAGATTGGTAGGGTTCTTGTCTCTTAGGTAATAGGTTGTCTTCTTATCAAATGCATCTATATATTTGATTAGACAAGATTCATCACAAGGCCTAAAATTAACGGACCTAGCTTCTAAAAGTTTTGTTAAACCTTGTGTTGAAGTCATGGACTGATTCATTGGAGTTCTTCTTGATGTTCTCAAACTCAGACAAGAGAAATCTAGGATCATTCTTGTCACCATATTGCAATCTAAATGCATTCTTCATTTCATTCCATGAATCAATAGAATTATCAGGTAGATCCTTTTACCAATCCCTAACATCCTCTTCTAGTGTATGAATGAACAATTTAATATACACATCTTCAAACCATATCTCAAAATCTTCCATCATTTAAAAAAATCTTGAGATGTTGATCACCCGTTATGCATTGTTACCTTAGAACTTTGGCAACCTATTTTGACATCTTGTGGGACAACATTTGGGTAACCATCCATTCCTCTAAAATCTATAGGAAAAATGTGTTAATAATAAATGGAGGTCTAGGATGAGCCATATTGTTTGGTGGAGGTGATCTTGGAGGTGAAACAAGATGATGAGGAGTGCAAGATCTTTGGGGCTCAAGAATGTGATTCACAAGACTGGTATTCTCTAAGTGCTAATTTTATTGGAAAGTTTTACTTGAATTAAAACATAGAGGTGTAGATTGGAGAACTTACTAGGTACAACAGAAGGACCTTCACTAGCTGAGGAAAACAAGTTTATGAGAGGATTTCTTGAATCAGAATCACTTGAAGAAGAATGATAATCCTCTACCAAAGAATTATCTCTCTCACCAATGGCTATATCCTTTCCTGATGTCTAACCTTTAACTACTTTCCACACTCTTCTCCCTTCCAACTATGAGCTTCTTAAATCTGTAAATAACTTCTTAGTAGAGTCTCTAAGGAAGAGAGATCTTCTTCCTTCCAGTTTTGTAGAGATTAGCAACACAAAAATAAATGACAGAAAGGAAAGGCACTGATATTTGTTAATATCAAATCAGCATGGATTCGCCACTAAGGAATTTCACCCTAGTTGTGTAAATGCACTAAATACTACTCTATTAAATATCTACTAGCATTGAAAATCTTTCCAAACTTTACAAATCAGACCTTCTTTCTTCTTGAAATCATCAACCACAAATGCAAATGAAGTGCAACAACTGCTGGAAACTAGTAAAATTACAGGAAGAACTTATATCTTCACTTAATCCTTACAAATCTAATTATAAAATGATGCTTCAACAATGTATTTACATGCAAAATTTGCAAGGGAATTTACTAGGGTTTGATATGTATTCAAATATCTCAAATATGTATGCACATGGATCAGATTGAACTAAGAGAATATTAAACTCGAACTCTACTCTTCATTCCAATCTTATAAATCTGATCAGAAGATGATACTCAGATTTGTAATTGCACATAAATCACACAAGTATTACCAGGGATCTAAAATACTAAAATACTAAATCACATCTCCTAGGAAGAACGGAGCCATTCAAAGTGTTAGTACCCAAATTTTTTCTCCTTTTCAATCTGAACAGCATCAGAGATATGGCATGAAGCTTGAAGTCGATAGATCATGATGGTGTGTGTCATTTTTTATCCGAGGAATGATCTAATTAGCACTTGCATTTGTGGAGAGATGGATAGCACTTTGAAAGGATTTGATCTGATCCTCACTATTTTAGGTTATGCCTTTCAACCAAGGTAAGAAAACCTATATTGTAACCCCCAAATGGTGAAGGAGATGAAGATATCCCTCAATTTATGCAAATAATATGAAAAGGCCTTGGGAAAATATGATCAACACTCCAAATCTGACTTTCACAATTTGTCACTCCTAGATTATGGAGATATTTTCAATGCAAGGCAAGGGTTATTGAAGACATTGTATAATCCTGATTTGCCTTATGCATTTTTGTAGATGGGTTAGATCCTTTTGTTGACACACAATGCAATGCAGGGGTAGTATGGGTAGGATTAGTTTATTTGAATGAATTTTTTGGTGGGGTGTTGAAAAGACAAACTAGAATATATTAGATCTTTGACAACCTCTACAATACTTGAACAACTATAAGATAAAATGCTTCAAATAATCAAGATATTTTTGAACCGAGAAGAGGCATAAATGGAAGAAAAGGTTACACTCTTCACACAATATTTGAGAACTCACCACAAAATTTTGAAGTGAAAAACTCAATTAAACACAAAAATTCTTTATCAAACCACACCTAAGGAACCCCCAAAGGCTTACAAGAAATCTCTGCAGTCAAGGAAGGTAAAGTGATTTTAAATTTGTTTATCTTTTTATCAAATGAAGGCTCTTCTAAACATGAGATTGAAAATTCCACCAAAATATCAACAAGAAATGGAGATACTATGTGATTCCTAAAGACTTTCAATGCAATATTGCAACAAGAACAATGAAAACTATTTACGGTATTTAAAATGATAATAAACATCATATTGCTTAGAAAAACACAGATTAACTCAAAATCTTGTTTTTTTTTAATATTGGCAAATAGTTTTTTGAAAGGGACTATACCCTTGAATACAAAATAAGGCCTATAAGCCGGAATAAGAGAGAGGAGCAGAGTAGCTGTAGCACAGATCAAGAGTTACAATAAATACCACGTAACCCAGAAACAGCTACACAGAGAAGACTTAACAGCAAAACAACGGCAAAAAAACAGCAAGACGACAGCCAAGAAACAGTAATATTAACAAAAAAGAGCAGCAGAAGTATCCAGGACTACTTCTTGGCCGCTTGATCAATGCTGATCTTGACTTTTTTCCAAGCTTGAAACATGCCTAACGCGGTCATTTGAGCAGCATCCATCTTATCGAGCTCCTCAATGGTTCTCTTGCTCTCTTTATCATTGCCCCAAAGCGCTGCCGGGACACCGCTTAGATTTGAAACACTCTTGGCATGACCCACGATAAACTCCTCGATGGCCCTAAAGGCTGCAATATTGTAGTCATGTCTGGTCTTAGCCTTCCCAAGGCGGGAGTCTAAGGAGGTCAGCTTTTTGTATATGTCATCAATCTGACTATTGTCAGTGCTCCCTTCCCCCTCCATGCTTTTTTTGCCTTTTTGCTTGGCAAGGTTTTTGACCTCAACCTTCAGCAAATTAATCTCTACCTCTAAGGCCTCCAATTTCTTAGAAGGGTTATCCATCTCGTGCCTCTCGAGGACCGGCACAGAAATATAGAAGAAATTATCCTGGTTCTTTGGTGGGTTTCTTAGAAAATGAGCTTTCTCTCAAAATTTTCTCGTAATTTTCAACTTTCCCCACTTTACATTTCTCAAAAATGCATTATATATCTCTTGCCACATTTGATCCTTCTTTCCCAAGAAAATAATATGCCAAGGGATCAATTCTGTTACAACAATTCTTCATGATTCACTGAAAATGACATTTAACAAATTTGCAATGAGAGTTGCCAGGTGTTTCTAAAATGGTGAATCATTGCAAATATTCAGATCATTATCCATCCTAGAGGCACGTTTTTCATCATTAAGGCATGCAAACACCTTTTCACTCATCATTTCACCTTTTCACCCTTTAAAATTACATTTGCAACTTTCAATTTGACATTTCATGTGTTCACTGGGATGGGGCGAAAATTACTTCAAAAACATTTCAAATCAAAATATCGAGTCATGAAACCGATTCCAATGATCCTAGAAGGCAAAAATGACTTGAATTCACAAAAAAATTATTGAAAAAGATGCAAAATTTACATTTCCATGCTTCCTAGAGCAAAAATGGCAGCCATAAATGAAAATGCACAGTTTCCCTTGATCTACTCTTTGTCCTTCAATCTGGGCCCTCCACGTGTCAAAAAAAATTGGGACCGAATTTGGTATCATTTTTTTATTTTTCCACATTTTTTGGAAAAATGGAATATTTTGACATTTTTCTGCTCACCTCTGCCCTTGAAATTTGGAGTTGACACATGGCACATGTTGGGTCCCATTGGGATCATGCTTCAATTCTACGCATTTTGACCTTTTTTAGAAAATTGGAAAAATTTCACATTTTGCCCCGTGGGCACGCACCTCTGATTTTTCCCTTGACATGTGTCAGCCTCTCTATCGCTACAAAACCGTAGGCTCAATTCTCATTTTAACTCCCTTTTTTACCAAGGGAAAATTTTTAAATTTCCTTCCATCAGGCCACTCACCCACTCTGCCTTCACCACGTGTCTCCACACCGATTCGCCATGGGGCCATGCTCCAAAATTTTACCCTAGGTCCTTTTGACCAAAAGTGAAAATTTTCCCTTTTCCTTCCACATCCCGTACTTCCCTACTTTACCACCGTGCCGCCACATGTCCACCTCCTACTCCATTGTGGATCCACGGGCCATTCCCCAACTTTTTCCCCTTTCGCTAAAAAGGCTAAAAATCCTAAGTCCCCCCTATTGCATCCTCTCTCGTGCCCGCCACGCCTGCGTGTCTGCCCACTATTCCATTGCAGACCCACGGGATTTTCCTCACCCTTTTTCCCCTTCGCAAAAAGGTAAAAAATGCCTAAGTCCCCCGTTGGCTTCCCCTTCCGCCTTCGCATTAGAGCGTGACGCGTGTCACCTCGTGAAGTTGCGGGGGGAATTTTAAATTTTTTTCCAAAGCGAAAAACAACTAAGTTTTTCAAATAAAACCCGCCAATCCTTGTCCAACCAGAAGTGGCCACGTAGGAAGAGAATTGTGAGCTTAATTTTGATGGTCAAATGACACCCGTATGACCTGTCAAAAACACAGAATTTATAGAGATGCCCGAATTCAATTTTTTCTTTGTGGGTGATGGATTTTTTTATCAAAGGGCACATGGAAGGAGTTTTTAAACATTTTACGACCATAGCCATGGTTTTTTTGAGGAAAGTAAGCATAAATCGATCAATTTTAACACACCATGATTTGAAAAACATAGAAAAATGGTAGAGCCCATGGATTTGAAAAATTTAGGGCACGTTCATAGCAAACTTGGAGATTTCTTGCAAAATGGGGCATGTCAAATAATTTTCAAATGGAATAAGGCATGGAAATAGAGGCAGAAACTTCATTCCATCAAATCAAACTGTAGAAAACATTTCAGGCAATGCAGAGTGAAAGGAAAATTAGGGAAAAATAATAGAGGATCAAAATGGACACCAACAGACCTCACTTTTTACATGCCGGGGGACCTCAGCTAGGTTTGACACACTCTTTTACAAAGGGGTGCCTTTTTCTTTGTGATTGATATATCACCATGCGGTGGGTCCTCAAACCACCACATGGGTTACAAACACTATTTTCATTGTACTCGAGAAAACTCGAGGGAGATATTTATTTTCTTGGCAAGTTACTATCTTACAGACAAGTCTATATAACATGGTGAGCTTCGTATTAGATTAGAAGAGTTTATTATTGGTTCCTTGAGTTCAATGTTTTGTTGTAATGGTTTAAATAGGTGTTTTCATTTATGCAAAAAAATAATGAAAAATTGAATGTTTCATCATGTACTTATGATGATTTATATGATGCTAACATGGTGTTTTAGATGTTTACCATTGGTATAGTGAGATTTAGTGATGTGTTCTTTCTCTCAAAGCAAGTTTATACAAAGTGCCTAGGTGGTGCAACATGACAATATGAGATTCGTAGATGCTTGAGAGGCATGTTGAAATAATTGATAGAATTTTTTTAGGGTTCTTGAGCAATAAAATAGTGTCATAGTGTAGGTATAGGTGGTTCACTTGGTTACAAGTGCTCTTGGGGATCAAGTATAGTGGTATAAAACCCTAGTAAAACCCCGACTAGGATTAGTTGGTAGAAAGTGAAGTATTATGACCCATTTTTCATTGGTTCATCAAAATGGATGATTTGATGTTGTAGAGGAATCCTCAAGATTTCCGTAAATGTAAGATTGAGGTCATGACGATGAGTGGGACCCACCTAAAAATAGTAGTTTTTGGAGAAGAAGGTTTTAAGACAAGATGATCTACAGGATTAAGATGAAAAATTGATGGTGCATGATTATTTGTAGTTTTTCATGATGTCCATAGAGGTTTTGGAGCATTATCATACAATTTTATTGGTGTATTGAGGTCCAAACAGTTGGATCGGTCAAAGGGTAGTTTCGGGATCTCAACTAGTAGGGTCTAGTAAAATGATCATAACTTGAGCTACAATTACATTTTTTAGATTATTCAAGTTGTGTTATAAATTCTATTCATATATATTTCCATTAATATATGTCTTTCATCATGATGAGGCGATGTGATATATTTTCTATGGAATTCATTGGACATAAAGATCTTTCGCATTTAAGACAAGATGTGTTTCGGTGAAATTTTTGTGCTATTTGAAGCATGTGATGGATTGAGTAATGATTCATATCATATAGAAAGTAAATAAGGATAAAATTTTAATCCAATAAATCCATTTTGAGGTCTTAAATGTATGTATAAATGATTTTATGAGCTAACCTTTGGAAATAACATTTTTGACAGTTGATCAGTGAAGGAAAATTTTGTTATGGTTTGAAGTGAAGGATTTTCATTACTTATAACTTTCATATAAGTGTTCTATAGGATTTTACATTTCCAAGGATGGGTCACATGGAATGGTTTGGTTCAAAGCATAAGTGATTTTATGGTCTTATGATTTGTAAAGGAACTCGGGCATAGTAAACAAAATAATTTTATTGGTTGAGCTAAATTGTGACCATGTATGAATTTTTAATGATATTATAATGATTTATGAAATGTTTTCGGTCATGAAAATTTATACATTCAATGTAAGGTAATTTTTAAGAATGTTCTCGTGGGGTTTTGAGCCATTTTTGGCACATGTATTGAGTGTTTTAGCTAGGTTGACCTATTTGAGTCATATGTAACTTTTGTAATTTGAAATTTTGAATTTTATTGAGTTGTATAGGTCTAAATTATCACAAGGGATCGACCTCTTTTTTTGGAAGGAAGAAAAGCATATTTAAGTGCTTTTTTGGTTCATTTTTGAACTAGTGCTCTTGGAGGGAAGAAGTGTGACCTAGAGGAATATATTTTCTAGGTATGAGAGCATGATTTTTAGGATGAGTAATAACATCACAGTTGAAGAGTTATTTAAGGTATTAAATAAATAAGTTAGAGAAATTACAAGTGAAAAATAGCAAGATAGTGCAAGCTTGAAGTCCTAGTGTGTGATCTAGTGTTTATGAGCTGAAATTATGATCTCCATTAGTTGTGACGATAAAATTATCAGAGATAAAATATCTTCATATGGATGAGTTTATGCTTGGTCATAATTAGGGGGTTGTAGCCTCCTTTTGGAGTGGGTGTTTCACTATAAATTGGTGCTCCTTGTAGGTTTAGTGCTCTACTAAACTAGGGTTTGGTTCTCCTTGTGAATTTGGTGCTTCACTAAATTACTTTCCTTTGTGTAATATAAGAAATGTTTCAGTGGGTGTTATTCCCCATGAGGGTTTCCCACTTATATCTTGTGTTCATGTGTATGATCTCTTGATTGTGTTCATGTGGAAGAATATTTTATTTTGTTAATCACATATTGATGGATGGATAAATGTTAATAATAAATTTATGATAATATGAATTTTTATAAGATTAAACAAATATTTCACCCCATATCATTCCATTTTTCTTCTAACAATTAGTATCAAAGCTGGTGCTTTTTGCAAAAGTTTTACAACTTGAAGGAGATCCTCAAGCATAAATAATGGGTAAGTTTGTAAACACTACGTCTATCTTGATTAGAAGGAATGAAATAGCTCAATCATGTGTTGAGGGATATCAAATTTAAGTTAAGGACATGGAGAAAAATCATAACCTAACCATCATGAATTTGAAATCTCAATTGGAGAGTGTGTCTCAAACCCTAAGGGTCAAAGAGGAAGAATGTACTCAGTTGAAATCACAAGTTGCTTTGATCAATGAAAACTCAATACTAAGGAGGATGAGTGCATCAAGTATGAAATGGGTATGAAATATCTACATTCAATACTTGATCTAGTTTTAATAAAATTGAAAATGTTTGAGAAAATTGCAAATGACCTAGATAATCTTCTTAGCCAACAAAGACTAGCAGGTGATAAGGTTGGATTGAGACTTAAGGAAGATCTCGAGGATAATGAATTGAGCCAAGAGAACATGGTTGCATGTAAGGAATATGGTGAATTGAGTACTAAGAAAGAAAATAAGGTGATTCACTCAAAGGATAATGAGAAGGTCGAGCCTATTAAGAAACTTGATTCATCAAGGTATGGAAGATCATTCAATGGTTATTGTTTCTTGTGTCATGTTTTTGGTCATAGAGCTAAAGAATGCAAGACAAGGTCTCCTAGGAATGATGTAGGATCCTTTCATGGTGAATTTCACTCATGTTGTGAATATGGTCACAAAGCCAATGAATGTGGATGGAATCTAGGAGTGTTTGAGAAAAAAAGGTAAGAGGATGTTTTTCAAGAGATCTGATCCTAGAGATGCTCAGCCATGGAAAGAAAATAGAAATGATCTTGCTAAAGATGTTGTATGCTTCAAGTGAAATAAGGTAGGCCATGTAGCTAGTGCTTGTTTGAATGGAAGATCTAATCATGTTGGTGATTTCAAAAGGATAAGTACAATAGTATGCTACAACTGTAACAAGGTTGGTCATTTGGAAAATAACGATTTCAAAATTTATGAGGAAAAATGAAAAGTTATTCAGGTTCTAGAATATAAGAATATGGTGTAAAAAGAGCTAGAGTGCATGAAAATGGTCCTATAAGTAAATGGGAACCTAGACGAGACCTTGGTGTCTCATCAAGAGAATATATAAATGAAAAGATAAGTGTTTCTCAAGACTTAGATTAGAAATAATAAGAAAAATGAATTATTCAAGCATATAAAGGGGCTTGAGACCTCCTCAAGATATTATTTTAGGTCTCCTTATTGATTTTATTCCTTCACTATGCTTCTTTAAGTTATATATGTTCATATGAAGAATTTATTTGAGGGAAGATATCTAAGTCAACTTGTATCTCCTCCAGGTGGTCAAGGCATATCATCATAAGATCTTATTAATGGTCTTGTTAGTTCATATTAGTTTTTCATGTGTGAGATTTCTAAATCTCAGTCATGGATCTCGTGATGAGTCTTGTGTACAAATCTTGGAATCAGTCTTGAGTCTACGAATTTTAGTTTGTATCTCTTACTTTGTCATGTGTTGTCTCAATCAATTTTGATGTCTTTAAGTAGTATGAATTTGTTGTCTAAGGTTTTTATGAGTTATAAAGAGGATTATTCATCTTTACTCATTTGTGTTTGCATCACTAATATTATGAAGGATTTAGAGTATTCTCTATGCTTTATTAATGTTATAAGGAGTTTTCATGATATATATAAGGTATTTACAAGTGTATCTCTCTCGCCATATATGATTTTTTTATCTACAAAGGTGTTCAATGCATTGAAAGATGGAATATTTTCTTTCATAAGAATTTCTTGTATAATAAGTCTTATTCACTTTAAGAAAGTGTGTCATGTGTGTTGTGAGAATGTCAAAAAAAAATTGAGTTCTTATGTCATTTAAAGTGCATTATATAGGTTTTGTCAATAAGAGTATGTTGATCCTAGAAATGACTAAGTCCTTGAAGAAGAGGATGTGCGCACATGGAAGGAAAGACAAGAAGAAGGCACATGAAGAAAAGTGCACATGGTAACAAAGTGCATGCAAATAGGTTGAGAATTTTACCAATACTTTGGAAGGTTTGAGCTAGAGTTAGAGCATGTGGATGTTGAAATGTAGACGAAAAAGAGGTTCTATGACTTAGCCATATTTCGAATATGGGGACACATGGGAATAATGTGAATACTCGAGTAGGCATGAAGAGTGGATAAGGTTACAACTTGGAGTATTCGAGCTCAAGGAAAGAATTCTTCACAAAAGGAATATTCCAAAGTCAATTCATTACAGTTAGTGGAGGCTAATAAAGCTTTTTCCGAGCTGACATATGCACTCGACATAGAGGAGCATGATTCCACTTGGCATGTGGCCTGCTCATGAGTGAAGTTGAGCCAGTTCAAATGAGAGATCATGATTCTATTTAAGGATGCCTTTGGATCTAAAAATAGGCAGGTGTGTGCGAGTAGAGAGATATGTGTGTAAAGATGCATGTATGAATGTGCTTGGGTCTAGAATGGAGCCGAGGGATACGTAAGAGATGGTGTAAGAGACCAGTCAAGAAATATTTAGGTGTAAGGAAGAATATAGTTAAAGCTCTTTATGTAGATTCATTTTGTATGTTTAGAGTTTCATCCTTGATGTATTCAATGATGATATGACTCTCTTTTATGTAATATGGCTATGTAAATGATTATAGATCAATATATGATACTTTTATCTAAATATCTATGTTTATGGTCTAAACCCTAGTGTGTTTCATATTGCTCATGGTTCAGATCTGATTCTCTTATGTTGTTGTAATGTTTACATTTATATCATGGTGCATTTGTACTTAGAACTAGTTTCTCTTCCTTTTATTAGAATAAATGCACGTATATTTGTTTTCACAAACGTTCCTCCATTAATTGAAAATCATTCCTATGAAGCTCACATAAAGGAGGGTCTTAGTTCCTACGTGTACCTCGGTGAGTGCAAAACTAATGTTGGCTTATAGTTTGGCGTGCTTGGGGTTTAAAAGGAGTAGGTGAAGGAGGCTAGCTTTTGGTTCCATTGTCGGGACCTCTTTTGAAGTTGTTCGAGAATGGTGAGTGATGACATAATTCTTGACTTTGGAAAATTTTGAGATGTGGCTTAAGAACATGGAGGATGAGTTTTCATAGATATTCGGTACTGGATCAAATTTTGATACACATAAATGGGTAGAGGAACACCTATATCATAATCTTTATGAGAGATTCTTTTATTGTTTCCTAGTAGAGTTGTATGAATGGTTGTCAAAGATATGAATCAAGGAAGATTTGATATTATTGACCTTGTGATTGGACCCAAGAAGAGTATTAGAGGTGGCATGATGTTTATCTATCCTGGACTTGTGTTGTTCATAAGTGGTGAAGTGGATTTTTGACTAGCTATACCTTAGGATACATGAGTTTTACATATTCTTTTGTAGATATTGATGAGTTATAGTTCTTAAGGGAGCATAAAGGATTGTTTTTGTATGTTATATTGCTATCCATTAAGATCTTGACCATCACTCTAAGTATGGAGGCATTTCCTACATCTAGATAACTTCCCACTAAGCGTGGGGTGCACAATGGTGTGGTGAGAGATGGCAGACCTTACAAAGTGGAAATGGAGAGAGAGGAGAGGTGTCTCAAGTATAATTAACCACACAAAATGGAGTTGGTGAGATAACATGAAGTTGTAGGAGTGATGGACATATGGAGGAAGACGTTTCAGGAAGGATTTGAGGTTCGCACAAAGAATGTGGAATTTGAGTAGTCTGTGATACCCCATTTTGGCATGTGTGATAGAGAAACACCCTCGAGATATTTGTGAGAACTCATTGTATGGAGAAAGGATGAGAGTGATAGGTGCACATCTTATCCCACCTAGCAACCTAACCCTAGAACTTAGTTTTCCTATTCCTATGGTAAGTGTTATTAACTCGGTTGGCGATGGCATTGGTAGTCAAGCCGCACGTGGTAGATATAATTTTTCATTTAGTTTAAATTTATGGAAGCAAAAACATTTCCTATGTTGGTGGCATCCTATTTGACACATCATTTTGGAATGGTGTGGGTACACGAGTTTGAGTATTGCATCTAGAAGTGGTTGAATACAATATACCGTTGGCATGCAATTTAGTGTAACAGTTGGGGATGTAAAGAAAAATTACTTCATGCCCTTACCTATGAAGAGAGGAGGATCTGGTGGATCTAGAGGAATAGGAGCTAGTGGATCTAGCGGTGGAGGAAACACAAGAGGGAATTAAGGTCTTTGATCTCGTGAAAAAGGACCTCAACACCATTAGCTTGTGTGTTTTATGAGACATCTCTTCACTTTCCTAATTACAAGGGTGTTAAGGATATTATAGATCATGTACACCAATTTGAATTACTATAGAGTTCTAAGGGAATCACTACCCTAGAGTGGAAGGAAAATAAGTTTGCAAGTACATTACAAGGGACCACACATACTGGTACCATAAGTATGATCCCCATCAAACAAAATTGGATTATACTACATTGCATGATTTCATTTTGGTGGAATTTCATATTCCTAAGTTTGAGAAAAAGAGCATTAGTGCACTCAAGGATATTCAACAAGATATAGCAGAGAGTTTGTCAAGTATTATGTGTACTTAAACAATCATCTATCAAATTTGTCTTATGATATCCATGCATCTAACCATAGTCAATGGTTCATTGGAGGATTGATAACGCCTTTTAGATGATAACTTTCTCATGATACTTTCATGGATCCATGTTAAGTCTTAGAGTTTACTCTATGCACTAAATCCATTAGAAGTGATGACAAAGTGGAGTAAGCCCAATTTTAGAACCATAGATCGCTACCATGGAAAAATAACTTGAAACATTGTCTACAAACTTAGCTCGTGAGATACAAAGTGGACTCTAGTGCACATATTGTGAGATAGAAGGACACACCAAGGATAACTACCCTCAAAATTTTGTGCACACTATGTCAATAGATTTTGAGATCTATCATAGAGATCGTGATCCAAGTAGATGTATGTTGTTGCAATGTGTGATCCACAAGAATGTGACCTCTTATTGTAAAATTTTTACATCCACTACTCACGACATGAAGGACTATCAACTAATAGACCAAATATATGAAACCATTAACACTAGTGTATTCAAAACCAACATTGGGTATAGTTCTAAGATATAAGGTCATCAATATGAATAAAGCACGTAGATGGAGGAGGTAAAGGAAGAGGCTTTAATAGAGTATTCAAAGTTCATAGTACTCACGAAGGAGGAAGAATTGAATTATCTCACGGAACTTGTTACAATTGTGGATCTACTAAACACTACAAATGCGAGTGCCCGTGATTCACTACAAGGTTTCTTGGTGTAAAAAAAACATAAATATGAAGACTTCCTGAGCTGTATGAACACATGAGCTAGAAACTAAAGAAGGACGAGGGCATGTGAATGATTATTTTGAAGTGGGATGATCCACTATGGATTCCTAGGGTTTTGCATAACCTTGAGTTAGAACCTTTCTTAGTAACTATGCGGGTGGAAGCCACACATGCCAAAAAAGAACCAAAGAAAAGGCCCCTTATTACATGAGATAAAGTATTAAATGGAAATTATCCTAATGCAAGCCATCAAAATGATGTTTACCAAGTAACCATGGAACTTATTAGGATCCCGTAAGGGGGTAAGATTCAATGTGTAAAGGAGAAATCATGGAAGTTGAAGCAAAAGAAGAGCATTTAGGTCCCGTAAGTAGATTGATGAGGTTAAGGAACTCGTGTTGGATGTTTTAAGAGAATAAAATTATTCCTTTGATAGGAGAATGGCTAAGAGAAAAGAAACCATTCACTAGAGGTGAGCATGAGAGACAAGTCTTACATGTTAATCTACCTCCTCACAATATTGATTATGATAAGGAAATCACACTGAATGCGAGTAGTTGATGGATGGATTTTAAGCAACATACTAATTGACACAGGTGCAGAGGTCAATGTATTTACCCTAGATGCATGGAATCAGATGGGGAGGCCTCCATTACAGTCATCTTCAAATGTGTTGTATATGGAAAATAGGACAAAGGCTATGCCCATCAAAGTTTTGAAGGATGCATCCATAACCATTCAAGGGGAAAGTTTACTAGGGATTTTGAGGTTCTAGAACTTACTGAGGTAGAAAATTTCCTAGCATTACTTGGGCACCCCTAGTGTTACATGAATAATATTTATTTGTGCTTCAACAAGGGGTACATTAGCTTTGAGAACAAAAAGGAGCACATCATTATTCCACTAACATATGGGAGGTATGCACCCTATGTGGAACCCTTAGGAGAAGAGGATCTAGACAAAATATATGTGTACACCATCAAGGACCCCAAAGTTATTCATCCATCAAGAGAGGGAGTCATTCAGTGGGAAGATTCTCATTCCATGAGCAATATGACTAGCATTGCATGTGACAATTGGGCTCATGGGAATTATGAGCTGGTTGGAAGACAAGTGAAGGATACTAAAATAGAGTGGTCAAAGAACGCTCAGTTAGGTGCCTAGGAGGAAGGCAGTTACCAAGTTACACTCGGGAAGGATGATGAGGCCATAAATTGGCCATAAATTACCATAATTTTGTCCTTCCAAGTTACGTTTGAAATTGGATTTAAATGTAATCTAAGAACTTATAGTTTTCTTAAGATAGAATATAGGATATATATCTTGTTCATTCTTTAGAAATATTTTGTTACTATTTTGTTGACTAATCCTATTGATTATTTGGGAAAAGATACAATGTCTTATGTATGCAGTTCACAAAGGAAATATAATGCTAGTATTGAGAAAATTGGAATTGATCATGGATGATATATATAAACTCAAATTTGATTTCATATTTAAATTCATCTCAAAAAATTATGCAAGTTAAAAAAATCATCTCAATCCAAGATCGTATGTAAAAGTTATAGTTGTTTTAAGTTCACTCGGAACTTGCAAGCTTAGTTTTGGAACTTTTAGAATTAGTTTTGAAACTCAAAAGCTTAGTTTTGGAACTCACAAAGTTAGTTATGGAAATCATAGTCTTAGTTCGGAACTCGTAGGATTAGTTCGGAACTAAGCGATTTTGGACAGCTTTTAAGGAATTGTGAAAGATCATAGAATCCAATGGAAAATATGAGAGATGTTTTTGTTCATAGAAATTATGTTTAACAAAAACCTCATTTAAATTTGCTACAGGTATTACCAATAAAGATATATCTAACTTTTAGTGATCGGTCGAGGAAAAGTGTATCGATAAGAACTAAAAGTTTGATAAACGGAAATAGAAAATTCAAATGGAAAATATGAGAGTGGTTTTTGTTCATAGAAAAAATTTTAACAAATGCCTCATTCAAATTTGTAACAAATTTTACGAAGAAAGAGATATATAACTTTTTAGTGAGCTGCATTCTAAGGAAAATGTATCGACGAGCGCTAAAATTTCCATAAAAGTAAAGTAAACGTCAAACAAACAATCTCGAGATATTTTTTTGTTCATAGAAATGTTTTTAACAAAATCCTCATTTAGATTTGTAATAGGTTTTACCAATGAAGATAAATATAACTTTTAGTGAACTACAGTCTGAGAAAAAAGCATATTAGACAAACGTCAAAAGTTCCACAGTCAAAAACAACAAAGTCAAATAGAAAATCTAAGAAATTTATTGGGAAAAATCATATTTTGAGAAAAATTCTCCTTCTAATAATGTAGAAGAATAAAATCATTATGATTCTTGTTACTGAAAAGCAAGGAGAAGACTTGAGAGTAAATTTTCCTAAAATAAGTAAGATAATAATTCAACTCCAAGAATATATCTCTCCATTTTCTCGTGGAGATGATGATCTTAGTTTCTAGGATTAGAATAAAGATAAGATCAGATTGTATCTCCCAAAATAAGGATTTGGTTGGACACATAAATTATAAATGTAACCTTCCCCACCTAGATATGTAATTTTTTCTCCCAAGAATTAAAGATCTGTTCTTTCTTTTCAATCTTTTGAACTAAAGTTATCCTCCAAGTTCTGAATTAAAAATATGAATTAAGTCCTCTTCCAAGGAATGAGTTGGCCACTCATTCCAAGGAGGATGGATCAATGTATTAATGTTTGTTTCTTTATTTTTGAAGTTTTCCTTTTGTTGTAAACTTCTAATTTCATGTTATGTGATCCTTCTTGAGAAACATTTTGTTGTGAACTCCGCTGGTGTATTTTTTATCTTTTAGTTATTTTCAATTCAGAAATTTTAATTTATGCACATGTGTTTACATTTCTTTAAGTTTGTTTACATTTCTACAAGTGTGCCTTTAAATTTTTGCATGTGTGATTTATTTTATGCAAGTTTGGTTTGTGTTTAAATGACTTATTTTCGAAGATCTTCTTATCTTAATACATACAAACCTTTAGACACCAACCTGGATTGACATTATTAATGGCAAAGATTTATGACCCTCATCATTTTGGCACCATTGTTGGGGAGCATGGTGTTGTTTGGAGATTTAGAGTTCTCTAAAAGAATATTTTAGTGTAATGAGAATACCTTTTAGCAAATTCTGTGATAGGAAGTATTTGGTAAGTAGTTTATTTATAATTTTATTTCCTACAAGTAGATTAAAATTTCATTTATGCAATTAGGAATATTAGATTGTAAATATTTATCTCCCCACAAACCAACTCGTGTATAAAAATGACTGTGATGTTTGATCAAGAAGGTACAATGGTATGAACAACGAATTTAAATCTGGAAACGGTAGAATATGATATTGAATCGGAAGTAGATCCAGTTGATGAAATATCATATGTCATTCTTGATAACCACCACCATTTCCCCTTATATCAACTAACAACTCAGTGATCTTGTTACACATAACCTTAGTAAAAAAATGTCTTATACAATTTGTAATAATGAAGTGGTAGCATTTTTAGTTAACTCCATCCATATTCGGGGATTTTATTAGAGCTAAAATAAAAAATCACTCATAATAAGTTCAATCATTTAAATTAGTTTTCATCCCATGATAAAATTCAATCCCTAAACCATATCCATTAGAAAAATATGTTTTCATGTCTTTCAATTTCTTCATTTTTTATATACTTGTATAACGTTAAGAAGTAATTATGGTGAATATCAAGGTAAGAAATTTTTGTGTACTAACATCTGAGGACTAGATCTATAGGAATTTCTAGGGTTGTTCTTGATACCAAGTGTGTATATTTTAGAGCACCAAGAATATCAATCGAGGAGCATGTAGATTTTAGAGGGACACATGAGATACCTTCACTCTCTTTTTTAACAAATATCCATCTCCTGAGATCACTAGTTTAGGCTTTGAATATTACTATGGTGATTTCGATAATGCATAATTCAATATGGGATTTGAAGATGTAGAAATTGTCTACACAATTTTTGGAAATCTTCTTGGATTTACCAAGTATGCAAAAAGGTTTCTATGAGATCTAAGACATTGCTTACTATTTTACACAAGTTGTACTTTGATGAATATAGTTTGATGATGGATCAAATTTTCCTCTAATCCTTCTCATGTTATCATTTCAAAAAAAAAAATTAAAACAAAAAGAAAAAAAAATTGATTGGAAAACCAACTTGCTGGCCAATCAAAAGCAAAAAAAAACAACCTTGATTGGAAAACCATTTTGTTGGCCAATTAAATACAAAAAGAGTGGCTCTTCTTCAAAAGAAATCAACTGTTACCTGGTGGCTTCTTTCTTGACACTATTTGACCATGTTAACAATAGGATGACAAGGAAAACTAGAGGTATGATCAATTTATTTTGTTCTACTATTTTTTTTTAAAGTTTTATTACAAGTTTTTATTACAGCTAGATCACTTTTGAAATCTCCAAAGAAGACAAGACAAAATTCATATCTCCCTACTCATATGAAAAATATGTGCAGCTCTTTGCGAAAAAAATTTAGAGTCTAATTTATGAGCAATGATGAATAAACAACATGCATGAGGACATGCATGAGCTTAAGTGCGGGAGAGAAGGAGAAGCACCAGATATGCATTTTGATTTTAGATATGAGACATAGTAAAAGGAGATCCATACAAAAGCCTAATGTACGAGAAATGAAAACAAAAGCAGCAGAAGGATCTTCACACAAGAACCTGTTGTACAAGAAATGAAATCAAAATCAACAGAAGGATCTCCATTCAAGAACTTGTTGCAAAAGAAAGAAAATCAAAAACAACAGAAGGAGATCCACACAAGAACCTATTGCACAAGAAAAAAAATAAAAAACAACAGAAGGAGATCCACACAACAACATATTGAACAAGAAATAAAATTAAAAACAATAGAAGGAGATCCACATAAGAACCTGCTGCAAAAGAATGGAAATTAAAAACAATAGAAAAAGATCCAAAAGAACCTATCTTTGAACTATATATGTAATGCATACATGCATAACCTCAATGCAGAGAACACTCTAAGAAGAGATAATAATATAATGCATGAGGACATGCATAATATTAAGTGTGGGGCAATGATGAGGCCATAAATTGGCCATAAATTACCATTATTTTGTCCTTCCAAGTTACCTTTGAAATTGGATTTAAATGTAATCTAGGACCTTATATTCTTCTTAAGATATAATATAGGATATATATCTTGCTCATTCTTTGTAAATCTTTTGTTACTATTTTGTTGACTAATCCTATTGATTATTTGGGAAAAGATGCAATGTCTTATGTATGCAGGCCATAAAGGAAAGATAATGCTAGTATTGAGAAAATTGGAATTTATCATGGATGGTATATCTAAACTCAAATGTGATTTCATATTCAGATTCCTCTCGAAAAATTATGCATGTTCAAAAAAGAATCATCTCAATCTGAGATTGTATGCAAAAGTTATAGTTGTTTTGAGTTCGCTCTGGAACTCGCATGCTTAGTTCTAGAACTCATGGAATTAGTTCCGAAACTTGAAGGATTATTTCAAAAATTCACGAGTTAGTTCCAAAACTTGCAGGCTTATTTCTGGAACTCACAATCTTAGTTTCGGATCTCGCAGGCTTAGTTTTGAAACTAAGCAAATTTTGACAGTTTTTGAGGAATTGTTAAATATCGAGAATCTAATGGAAAATATGAGAGAGGTTTTTGTTTATATCAATTTTTTTAACAAAAATATCATTTAGATTTGCTAAAGGTATTACCAATAAATATATATCTAACTTTTAGTGAGCTCTAATCTGAGGAAAAGTGTATCAGACGATCACTAAAAGTTCCATAAACAGAAACAAAAAATTCAAATGGAAAATTTGAGAGAGGTTTTTGTTCATAGAAATGTGTTTAAAAAATACCTCATTCAGATTTGAATTTTTTTACTAATGAAGATATATATAACTTTTAGTGAGTTACAAAGATGAGGAAAAGTGTATCGATGAACGCTAAAAGTTCCATAAACAGAAACAAAAAAGTCAAACAGAAAACTATGAGAGAGGTTTTTGTTCATAGAATTTTTTTTAACAAAAACCTCATTAAGATTTGTAACAGGTTTTACCAATGAAGATAGATCTAACTTTTAGTGAACTCGTAGTCCGAGGAAAAAATGTATCGCACAAGCGGCAAAAGTTCTACAAAAAAAAAAAAGTCAAATGGAAAATCCAAAAAAATATTTGGTAAAAATTATAGTTTGAGAAAAATCCTCCTTCCAATAATGTAGAAGAATAAAATCATTATGATTGTTGTTACCGAAAATCACGTGAGAGAAGATTTGGGAGAAAATCTTCCTAAAATAAGTAAGATAAGAGTTTGACTCCAATAATATATCTCTCTCCATATTTTGTGGAGATGGAGATCTTAGTTGTTAAGATTAGAATAAAGATAAGATTAGATTGTATCTCCAAAAATAAGGATTTGGTTGGGCACATAAATTATAAATGCAACCTTCCCCACTTAGATATGTAATTCTTTCTCCCAAGAAATAAAGATCTGTTCTTTCTTTCCAATCTTTTGAAGTAAAGTTATCCTGCAAGTTTTGAATTAAAAATATGAATTAAGTCCTCTTCCAAGGAATGAGATTGCCACTCATTCCAAGGAAGATGGATCAATGTGTTAATGTTTGTTTCTTTATTTCTGCAGTTTTCCTTTTGTTGTAAACTTCTGATTTCATGTTATGTGATCCTTCTTCAATACAATTTTTGTTGTGAATCAGCAGTGTCTTTTTTTTATCTTTCAGCTTATTTCCAATTCAGTAATTTGAATTTATGCAAGTTTGTTTACATTTTTACAAGTGTGATTTCCTTTATGTAAGTGTTCTTTTATATTCCTGCAAGTGTGTTTACATTTCTACAAGTGTGCTTTAAATTTTTGCATGTGTGATTTATTTAATGCAAGTTTGGTTTGTGTTTAAAGGAGTTGTTTTCCAAGATCTTCTTCTCTTACTACATCTGACCTTCGAACACCAACCTAGATTGACATTATTAATTGCGAAGATTGAAAACCCTCATCAAAGGAAACCTAATGTCTTTCTATGTATGATGGAAGTCTAGTGGACATCTTAAGTAGAAAGGAGGAATATGCTTACTTATACCTTACATGGGATGGCAATGCATTGGTGGGTGACCTATCGGGGTAACATTATAAAGTGCACGAAGTGTGAATCATGCTCTCTATTAGGTTTCTCTATAGTAATACACCATCTAAAATATGTGACTATCATGGGAAGGATTCCACCTCATTCCATGTCCAAGAGTGTGAGAGAACCTGGATGGTAGGCCCAAAATCCTTTCCTCCTTCACTATGGGTGCATAAGTTCTATTCCACCTTGTAGGGTTGTGCATGTGCATGGTATATCCATTTGGAGCTACGTTGTTAGATGAGAAATTGGTAAGAGTTGATGGCAAATATTATTCACACTTTTGAGTATCTTAGTTTTAAGCCATCGGTAAATGAGGTGATGCAAGTAATCAAACACTTTATCTTGGGGGATTGTACCATGGCTAAGCACTAAATCCTTGATTTGTTAGGGGAACCTGATTTGGGAGCTCACATTTTTAAGAAGAGATAGAAGAAGTATAACTTAAGCATGCCTTCCTAGAAAATGAAAAGGCTACGTTGGTGTACCTAATACATGAAAAGGTATGTGTGAAGTATTGGACAAAGAAGATGAGAAATCACGTGCCTATCTTGAGCCATTGAAAACAAACAAAGTTAACATTGGTATAAAAGTAGAGCTAAAAGAAGTTGTCATTGGATATTATTGGACAAACTAGGAGGTTTCAAAAATAGTTGAGCTACTTTGTGATTTCCAAGACTTATTCCCACATGGTTACCATGAATTGAAGGGATTTTATCACTCATTAGGGGAAATGTGGATTAAGTTAAAATAATGTGTGCACCCCATCAGGAAGAAGCCCTATAAGATGAACCTGAATTTACGCGTAAAGGTTAAGGAGGAAATGTAAAAGATGATAGAATCTATAATCATTAAGGTAATTGAGGAATCTGAATGGGTGAGCCCAATGGTGATTAGTATCAAGAAGTATGGGAGGATAAGGATATGTGTAGACTATAGAGACTTGAATGTTGCATGTGTCATAGATCCTTTCCCAACCCCATTTATTAAAGAAATCTATGAAGGTGTAACAAGGAGGAGGAAATATATTCTTTTATAGATGGATTATCTAGATATCACCATGTGAGGATTATGAAGGAATACTAGGAGAATACCACTTTCACCACTGATTGGGAATTTTTACTCATACGGTCATGCTTTTGGACTAAAGAACACACACCGGTATATTTTTCATGCATTTTGGTAGAGGCATTTCAAGACTTCATCAATAAATTTCTAGAATTTTACTTGGATGATTTGATGGTAAGGATCAATGTGACAATTTGAGATTGATGTTTTAGAGATTTAGGTAGTTAATTATCTTTCTAAACACTAAGAAATGTGTCTTTCCCACTCCTTTTGGCACATTAATAGGTCACATTATTTGCAAGGATGACTTATTGGTAGATCCTGCTAAAGTTGTTATTTTAGGTTTGGAGGAGCCTACCAATCATAGAACCATGCATGGATTCTTGGGGAATATGGGTTATTACAAAAATTTCATCAAGGGTTATGCTAGTATTTTCACGTCATGGGAAGAGTTATTAAAACATAAAGGAAAGTTTCACTAGGGAGAGGCACAACAAGTGGCTTTTGACACATTGAAGGAGAAACTTACCAATGTGCCCATTTTACACTTTCCCTCTTGGGATAAGCCTTTTCATGTGCATGTTGATGTGTCAAGTATGGAAGTAGGAGCAATGTTGGCACATCCTCGAGAGGGGGTTATTAATCACCCGTTACATTTTGCAAGTAGAAAATTAACTTTGGCTGAGAACAATTACATAATGACAAATTGCAAAGTGTTGTCTATGATTTATGTATTGCATAAATTTATGCAATACTTGTTTTCTTCTTTGTTTATCTTGAACATGGATCACTGAGAACTTAACTACCTAGTAAAGAAGATTTTTGTACAAGGGCACATATGTTGGTGGATCTTATTGTTTTAGGAGTTCAAATTTTTTGTCATTGTAAAATAGAGAAAGAGAAACTTAG
This sequence comes from Taxus wallichiana var. yunnanensis, assembly GCA_018340775.1. Classification (NCBI taxonomy): domain Eukaryota; kingdom Viridiplantae; phylum Streptophyta; class Pinopsida; order Cupressales; family Taxaceae; genus Taxus; species Taxus wallichiana. The sequence goes on from CM031239.1 coordinate 628,765,652, forward strand.
GACCAAACCATATATCAAGGATTAACTTAGGAAAGGACACACAAAGAATTGAGGAAAAAAATTTAGATGCATATTTGTTCAAACTATAGTGTGTGCCTCTCGATTTGGAGGATATTACATTTTTCTTATGAATAGGTGTGGCACTGAAGGAAAGAAGGGCTTGGAGAAAAAAACAGTTGGCTATACATGACACGCCCTATATGTTGATTATTGGAGACCTATACAAGATAGGTCGGGATGAGGTTTTGCACCGGTGCATATTAGAACATGAACATACTACAAGCATGGAGGAAGCTCATGGATGTGTTGTAGAAGGTCACTAAGCATGGAATGTGACCACGCACAAGATCCTATTGGCATGTCTTTGGTGGGATAAAATTTATAAGGATTTCATAGAGTATTACAAGGCCTGTTATCATTACCAATGCCTTGGGAAGCCATGGTAGAGAGATGAACCTCCATTAAGACCTATTTCTAGTGAAAATCCATTTTAAAAATAGACAATTGACTTTGTGGGACCTATTTCCCTAGCTTCGTGCAAGACATGTTTGTTTTATATTATCACTTGTATAGACTATCTTACAAGGTGGGTGGAAGCGAAGCCTACAAAGGATTGCACTACGGCTACAATAGCTAGGTTTCTATGGGAGAATATAATTAGTAGATATGGATGCCCGTTGAGTTTAACAAGTGATAAGGGTACTCATTTTTTGAATGAGACAGTTAGAATCTTATTAATAGATTTTATGGTGGTGCATCACAAAAATATGCCCTATCACCCTCAGGATAATGGAACTACTGAGGCCTTTAACAAGATTTTAAGCCACAAATTGACTAAGATTTGTGATGTTAGAAGAAGGGACTGGGATGATAAAGTATTTGTAGTACTATGAGCTTATCAAATGAATTATAAGAGGTTGAAAAACTCCATTCCTATGGAATTCATGTTACCAGCCCTACGTATTGCGTGTGTAGGAGGATTGGCTGATGAGTAAGCATTAGAGGAGTGTAAGTATAAACTTATGGAGTTGGATGAGAGGCGATCCATTACGGATGGAGTTAGAATATGGGAAAAGTATGAAAAAAGGGATGGAATGATCATCATATTAAAAACAAGAAGTTTGAGGTTGGGAAGATGGTTCTTCTATATGATTCAAAATTTATGTGCCATCTTGGAAAACTTAAAGTACATTGGTTGGGACCATATGTTATATCCCATATACTTGATTCAGACACTTTCAAGTTATAAGGAATGGTGGAATAATGTTTTCTGGTTATTTCAATGGGAGTAGGTTAAAGCCCTACTATAAATAAGTCTTTAGTGTGTTTGTAAATAAGGCAGTATTTCCATTTAGCTTAGGATTTCCCTTAATTCATTTTCCTTTATATGTGTTTTTTTCATAGTTGTTATCCTTTGTATTTTAGTTTGGTTTATTGTGGGTGCGCTTGAGCACTAGTAGAAAATTACTATCCGAAAGGATCTTTATGCGTAAAGGACCATACATATATTTACTTGTGGGGTGGAGAGCGTAAATAAATGTTTCAATGAATAGTGCAATAAGAAGTAATTTTTGGGATTGATGTTGATTGGTAGCCCAAATGAGAAAATCAAAAGCAAGTGGTTTCGAGAAGAGTGCATGTAAGAGAAGTGATTATGGGTGGATATTGGTGTTAAAATCATTATAAAAACCATGTACAATGATAAAAGCACAGAGCAACATGAGGTAGGTGGAGACAAGAACTAAGGTTAAGATGCAAAGGAAGCTTGACCTCGGCACTATGAGAGCACATAAGGATATTTAATTGATATGGTTTTACACATGAGAAGGTTGTTGGAGTTTCGCATGAGTTTTTCGTGTGAAGGAAATAGCACTAAGATAAAATGCACAAGAGGATAGTGCTAGAAAATTTTGACATTCATGTGATAGTACGGTGGTAGGTGGCATAGAGTTAATGCAGAACAAGAGAAAAGATATAAATAGAAGATCAGGTAAGTTATTTTTACCTTTCATTTGTTTATTAAAGAGCTCTTGTAAACTAGGGAATCCTTGTGAAATAAGTTCTAGAAAGTTGCGTGTGAAGAAAATAATTTGACAAATTTTTGAGCTAGAGATGAATAGAGTATATGGGCGTGTGCAAAGGAGATTTTTGGTGGATTCCCACAAGTATTTATGCTATCTTATGGAAGTATTTTTTCCAAGTTAGGATTATAGAGCTAGGGCATAGGTTTTGAAGAAATTTCATATAAGGGGTAGAGTTGAGGGACCGAGTAGTGTTAAAGCAAGATGTAAGGAGTAACCTACAAGGGCTTGACAAAAAAAAGGCATGAAGGAAAGGATTGAACAATTCACTAGAGAAGAAGGGAAAGGAAAAGTGAAAACCAACTCGCATAAACTAGTTTTAATGAGAAGTGGTACATGGAGATGCAATACCTGAATGGCATTCAATTAGGGATGGATTGGGTGTCTCACATATGAAATATGGCTATAAGTGATTATAACCATAGGATGAACACTGCTGAGAAAGAGATGGTGTTGGAGCTAGTTTGTCGTACATGATAAAAGACACATGATGAAAAACGTGTGTATGATGACTTTGTGAAGACAAAATTGGAGAAGGTTTGAATTTTGTAACTCTATGAGTTGCCATATTTTACTTTTTACTTATCTACATAGGAGAATACACTTACTTATGTGGCTGGAATTTTTACTTTGTAGGAAGGAGAATGCACTTAACTACTCAATTGTTCTCCAAATACATTGGACTTATCTGCATGGGAGAATCATTAGATGATGACCTGGGTGACAAGGACACTATTAGGGAAACAACTATGACATATGAATATATGAAGGGCTTGTGCTATTTTTTAGGACCCAAGTGAATAGCGCAACTTAAATGGATAAGAGAAATGGACCCAAGTGAATAAGAGATGGCTGAACATTTATAGGAAGATTTTAAAGGGAATGATCTACAACCTCTCATCCTTCATTGTGGAGGATATCATAGATGTTGTGCATGACAAGGATAAAATAATGTATGGTAATATCCTTATTACTATTGTATTTTCAGATATTGGAGTGCCCGATGGGCTAAATAGCTACATTTGGGAATACCCTAAAGAGGACCCTTCCCCCACTAAGAGGTTCAAAGCATACACTTGTGATACAATGACTACTACATATAAGGTGCACTTGGATAAGTGGTATAAGCGAATGAGTGATGAATTTGGGGTAAATTAGAGAATACTCGAACAACTACCACCTATAGTGGCTAGTGAGGTTGAGTTCATTATATACTAGAAATTCTACATGGGAACATTCACTTTGATAGATGACACAAAAATACCATGGTGTAAGTTACCATTTTCCTTCATAGTGTAATATTTTTCAGAGTGTGGTTAAAAAATTTAAGGAATCCAAGAAACTTAGATTTGATCTAAGTGAGGTAGATCAGGAGCACCATGTAGTGCACAAAATATTTGTGTATCTTAACAAATGTGTATATGTGGATAATTATATCGCGTATGATGTACGAGATGTTAAAACTTGTACCATTACCTATTGTAGGAAAAATGAAAACAAGGGTGTATATACACTTGAGGCCCAAGTTTGAGAAGGGTGTGTATGTTGAGGATGATGTATCCATCCTTGAAGACCAAACTAAGAAGAAAATGACAAAGAGAGAAAGAGAGGAAACTATAGAAATTAGGGCACCAAGCGTGCATATAGTTCAGACTACGGGGCATAGGAGTCAAGCACGGGCCTAGGTACTTACACTCAAAGGAAGAAATCCCCCATGAAGGATAAGTCACCCGAGAAGGAAAGGCCCCTATGATAGAGGAGTCACTAGTGAAGAAGAAGAAAAATATGGTTCATAGTTTAGACTCAAAGAAGATGAAGAGCATGAAGGGTGAAGAGTCCAAGGAGGAGAATGAGGATCTCAAGGAAGGTGAGGATCCCCATGTGTATGATGTAAAATAATATGATGAGGATAAGAATGAATCGAGGAAGGTTCTCATTATATTGGATGAAGTATAGAGGTGGGTATCAATGTCTGGCCGGAAGACCTCAAACCTGGCTAGAGTAAAGTTGGATGACACTATGGAAAAGGAGGTGGTAGATATCATACAGAACTTGGTGGAGTATGAGGTGGAGCACAGTGCTAAAAAAATATTAAAAATATGGAAGAGAGCATAGATAAGTAGAAGATTCTAGTGGTCGATTCCCGAAGGTAGCATGCACTTATTTCAATGAACAAAAAAATGTCCTATGCACATGTTTCTAGAGCATGGTGCCCATAGAACAACTCTTTTATTGGTCATCATTTAGTAGAGGTAGTGCATGCATACGCACAAGGAATATGTTATCATGGACCTTCAAGTACCATGCTGATGAGCCCAAATTTAAAGTTAGTGTGAATGTTGTGATAGAAACACAAAACCCTAATGAGTTGAATCCTATTGTGGATAACTAACGGATAAGCGACGAGTAATCATGTAACACGCTCAACAAGGTATTTGTGGATGCAAAGGCAAGGTTATTCTAGAGGAATAATAGAATCATAGCCTTATAAGAAGAATTGGATGAAAAAATAAGGATATAATTGAGAGGGATTAGGAGATCAAGTAGAAAGAATTTATAATTTCACATGTAAAGCTTGAGATGAGGGAAGATAAGGTGAGAGTGCGCAAATCCTATAAGAAAGAAAATATTATCTTATACTTCATTATCTTAAGACACCTAGATTTCTCCCCTCCTAAGTAGAAGTATGAGTCACCTTTCCACTTTCTAGGGGACTTGATGCACTTAATCATGATGGAGAAGCAACCACTTACACTTGAATCAAGTGGACGAAATTATGGTGTGACAAAGCTAACATGAGAATTTTAAAATTAGGGAGACCATAATTCGATACTCGAGCTCCTTGCTCGTATAAAAACCATGAAACACATGGCCTAAGTTGTCTATGACAGCTATAAAGATAAGGAAAGAGTGGGATGTGTATTGGTTTCTACCCATGAGGTAGACCTAAAGGAGTTCTAGGAAAAGAACAAGGGTAATAACATGGAATGAGAAAATATCATAGCAAAATTAGAGAAGAAGTCTGAGTCGATCAAAGACCTAAGGGTCTCAATTAATAATAAGGTGAAGGAAATATATCCCTAGGTTACATGAAGGATGGACATGTTGAGTGACCTTAGCAAGAAAATGTAAAATATTCTTGATACATTGAAGGCTAACGGTGAAGAGATATCATTCGACAAAGTAAGCGCACTAATAGGGGATTTATTTCAACAAGCATAGAATGATGTTGATGCTTGGAATAAGATTGAAGAAACCTTGAATAAAGACTTCCCAATCCTTGTACAATAGTGATGAAATTATTTTATTCCTTTTCATAAGCTAGATAAAGGTTATTCTTTCCTTCCATTCTTTCTCTTTGAAAAATATCATATTGTTTTGGAGGATGGACAACACGTTTAGTATGGGGTAATATTAATCCCAGAAATTACTAAGTCTTGGAAGAACATGACATGTGTGAGTAGAAGGAAATATATGAAGAAGACATGTGAAGAAAATCACGCAGGTAACAAGGCACACGTGAACAAGCTAATGAATTTTCTAGTCTTGGAAGGGTTTGATCTAAAAAACGAGAACCACGCAGAGGTTAGCGCACGAACACATTTTTTTTTTTGAAGAGTTAGATACATTTTGGAATATAGGGATGCATTGATAACATGTGAATACTTGAGTAGGCGTGATGAGTGGATAAGGTTAGAACTTAGAGTCTTGGAGCTCAAGGAAATAATATTCCATGAAAGGAATATTCTAGAAGGGAATCATTATGGTTAGTGGAGGCTAATTAGGGTTTTGGTGAGATGGAACATGCTCGATTATGGAGGAGCATGATTCCACCTGGCATGTGGCCTACTCATGAGTGAAGTTGAGGTGGTGAAGGAGAGATCTTGATTCTATTTAAGGATGCATTTGGATCTAAAAAGAGGTGGTTGTGTGCGAGTAGAGAAATGTGTGTGTAAATATGCATGTATGAATGTGGTTGGGTCTAGAACATGAGTTGAGGGAGAAATAAGAGATGGTGCGAGAGACCAGTCAAGAAATATTTAGGTGCATGGAAGAATATAGTTAGGGCTCTCTGTGTAGAGTTGGTTTTTAGGTTTAGATTGTCATTCCTTGATGTATTCATTCGATACGACCCTCTTTAATGTAATATGGATATTGTAAGTGGTTAGAGATCAATATCTTATGCTTTGTTCTAAATATCTATGTTTATGGTCCAAACCCTAGTGTGTTTCATATTTCTCATGGTTTAGATATGATTCTCTTATGTTTTTGTAATGTTTATGTTTATATCATGGTGCATTTGTACTTAGAACTAGTTTCTCTACCTTTTTATTAGAATAAATGCATGTATATTTGTTTTTGAAAACATTCCTCCATTAATGGTGAATAATTCTTAGGAAGCTCACATGAAAGAGGGGTTCGATGCTTGTGCACACCTCAGGTGAGTGCCCAAATAATTTTGGGTGATAGGCCGACACACTTGGGTTTTAAAAGGAGTGGGTGAAAGAAGGATACAGAGTATGCTATGTTTATTTTCTTCATCAAGTAAGTCCCTAAAAATTGTATGTTTAGAGGTCTAAATTTAACAAGTCATGATGCTTTTGGTGTAATAAATCATCCATACAACTACTTAAATGTCTCTCAAATATGTCATGGTTTTGATGTGTTTGCAATCATCAAGTTATGAGCTGAATTTTATTCATGAGCTTGTAAAACATCAACCTACAAATTCTATTTGTCACTGAGTTATACATCAAGGCACTAATCACGATTTTTTCTAAATCTATAGTCTCAAAGTGTGTTAATATACTAATTATGATTTTTTTATGGTGTCTATTCATTATCAAATTGTGTATGTAAGTGGTGTTTTACCATACAAGGTTCCTAAGGTCTATCAAAAGTGTTTTCTCAAGTACTTTGAGAGTGGTTTGTGTCAAGGCGAGTGCAAAAGTTATGGACTAATGTCGAGTATGAAGTTTCTCTTCAAGGAAGTATGATCTACTAAAAGGATATGTGCACTCATGGTGTCAAGATGATATAGAAAAATCATGTATGAAACCCTACATTTTTAAGGGATCTATGTCAATCATATAAGATGGAAACAATTTGAGCCACACAATATTAGTGTTGTAAAATTTTATTCATGAGTCTAAGTATGTGTTAAGGTTCAGTAAGGTAAATTCATGTGACTAAAATAAAATTCAATTTTATCAACAATCTATGCTCAATGCTAAATCCTATAATAGTAAAAATTACAACTTAAAAGAATCAAAGATGAGAAAGTGCATGAATAGTGAAAGTTTGATCCATGAAACCCTATTGATAGCTCAAGAATTTGTCAAAATGATGAATCCATCATGAAAGGTCTTGCCTATGTTTTTAGGACCTTAAGAAGGTATAAAGAATATGTCTCGGGGAAGAGGAGGTCTCCAAATCATGCTACGGGTATCTTATTTTATTTTTGTCTAATCTAAATGATATGTTCTTGAATATGGAGTTGTGGTATATATTTCTCTATCTAAGAAGTTGTATGTGTTGAAATCCATGAAAAATTTTATTGCTTTCTAGATGGAGTTGTGGTATTAATGTGTTGTTGTCATCCTTCTAACAGTGTTGAAATGTTGTCATCTCAAGAAGAAATGTTGCTCAAGGTGTATTTAGGCTCTCTAATATAGTAGGATTTCTTTGTTGTTCTTTCATGGGATTGAAATGGTGATCTCTAGACCATTAAAGATGAAACAATTAGGTTTGATTATTTATCCATACTTATGATGATATGCAATGGTTTATATCAGTCAAATATGAGTGAAGAAGACTGAAAATGTTGCTTAGGACTGCTAAAAGTTGTAAAGGTGATTTTAAGGCATGGTAACAAGGCTAGTTGCTCTAATTTATGCTCTTGAGCTAGTATTTGAGGCATTATGTCCAAGGGGAGTGATAGTTTCTTGAGTCAAAGCATGGTTGACATGTAGTTGGATGTTGAAATTGGTCAAAATTGCTCTAAGAAGTTTATTTTGGTCTCATAATATTGTTCTTGGTATGAAGAGTATGCATATGCCTTATATTGCATGATTTAGGCCTAGAAATGATGGATCATTGTCAAAACAGGTGGTTTAATGCTTTGATATGCATGAGACTAACATTGTTGGCATGCTAAAGGTTTTGTTTCCCCTATTCCAAGACTACTACAATGATCTCAAGAATCTCAAAATAGGGTTGTTGAGAGACATTTCTTGTTTTACATGCCTAGGAATTGAAATAAGGTGTTATAGCTCCAAACGAGGCATGATATTGATTCTTTCATGAGTTTTTATGATGTTCATATATTGGATGTGCTTATCCTAGGGGAGAATATTTCTTGTATGCTTGAAATGAGGCTAAGAATTAGTTTTTGTGCAAAAATCAAGAATTTGAGCTTGTTTAAGACCTTTGGTTGATGTTTTTAACCAAATCATGATGGTATAAAGTTGAGCTATATAGGTATGCCTTTTTCATTAATGTAAAAAGGGGGAGAAGTTCAAGGTGTTTTCCATCGGTGATAAAAGGAGAGATTGTTGGCATGGTACTAATAGGAGTTTTCATTGATGAAACCCATATTAATGAAAATTTTAATGTTGTATTATAATCTTATGATGATTTATATGATGTTAACATGGTGTTTTAGATGTTTACTAGATGGTACAATGAGATTCAGTGAGATTTACTTACTCTAGCAAGCCTATACAGGTGCCTAGGAAATGCATCATGGTAGTATGAGCTTCCTAGATGCTTGGGAAGTATATTGACATGATGGAGATAATTTTTTGATGGTGCTTAAGCAATCATAGTAGTGACATAGCGGAGATACATCTAATTCACTTGGTTACAGGTGATCTTTTGGAGAAAGTATAGTAGGTTGGAGGTGTGACAGAGTTGTTTAGAGCTATAAGATCTCATTGAAGGATGATTTCAAGTATATAATGGAATGTGAGTTTTTTTTTTTCATTTACAGAGTTTTCATGTTTAGTTATTGTATTATTTCAGAGACCTAGCTTCTACATTGAAGATCTAACATGTAAGGATAGATAAGTCTCATTGAATAGAGATATTGAGATATAAAATTCACATTATGATAATTTAATATTTTAGAGGGATGAGAAATTATTCTCTTAGAAAATTTTTAGTACCCATAATGAGTATTTTTCCATATATGAATGATTTTGTGAGACAGGTTAAAAACAAGTGCATTTCCAGCTCAAAGTGCAACTTCAGATGCTCGTTGTGAACAATTTTATTTATATGGGACCTTGTTCCTTTCAAGTGATATTATATGGTGAGTTTATAAGGTTTCAAAAAAATAATGAGGTCTGTTGATCATCAGGTTTTTATGAATGAATTTTAAGAAGGTAAAGTGGTGTAAAGCCTACTTATACCCTAGTTAGGAGTGGTTGGCACAAAGTGAAGCATTATGACCTAATTTTGATTAGTTAATCAATAGTGATTATTGGATGTTTTAGGGGACTCCTCAGGATTTAAATAAATGTATGGTTAAGGTTATGGTGATGAGTTCACCCCACCTAAAAATAGACGTTTCTAGAGAAGAAAGTTTAAGGACAAGATGGTCCAAAGGATTGACATTGAAAATTGATGATGCATGATTATTGGTATTTTATTTGTATTGACATGGAGGTTTCAAATCATGATAATGTATTTTAATGGTGTTTTGATGTCCAAACAACTTTACTAATCAAAGGGAAGTTTTGGGATCTCAAATAGAAGGGTCCGATTAAATGATCATAACTTGACCTCCGGGTAGATTTTGAGATGATTAAAGTTGTATTGGAAAGTAGATTAAGATAGATTTTAATTTATATATATTTTTCTCATGATGATGTTATTTGAAAGGATTTCTATGACACTCTTTAGATAAGAATATATTTAGAAGTTTAAGAAAAGATGTGTTTCGGTGAAAGTTTGGTGTTATTTGAGGCGGGTGATGCTTCCTATCACCTAGAAAGTGAATAAAAATTCATTGAGCATAAAGTGAATCCATTTGGAGGTATTTTATGTATCTATAAATGATTTTATGAGTTAACCTGTGGCAATAACATTTTGGCAGGTTGATCTGGTGAAGGAAAATGTTGTTGTGGTTTGAAGTGAAGGATATTTCATGACTTATAACTTTATTAGAAGTTTTAAAGGTTTGGCGATTTCTATTGAGTGTTAACATCACATTTTTGGTTTAGTATAAGTTATTTGACGTCCTTATGAATTTTCTAAGGTCTTTGAAGGTTGCAAGAAACAACTATTTTGAGAATTATAAAGAGAACTTGGCCTACCAAATAAAGTAATTTGATTTGTTGGGAAAATTTTTGACCATGTATGAATTTTTAATGATATTTTAATTATTTATTAAGGGTTTTGGGTAATGATAATGTATACATTTAATGTAAGGTATATTTTAATAATGTGCCCATGGGGTTTTGAGCCATTTTTGCACATGTATTGAGGGTTTTAGCTAGGATGACCTATTTTTGTCATATGTAACTATTGTAATTAAATTTTTTTTACATTATTGAGATTTATTGCTCAAAATTATAATGAGAGACTAACCACTTTTCATTTGGAATAAGTGCTTGTTTGGTTCATTTTTAGCTAGTGCTCTGGAAGGAAGAATTCCAACCTAGAGGAAGATATTTTTAGGTATGAGAACACAATTTGAAAGATGAGGAAGAACATTACAGGTTGAAGAGTTGTCAAAGGAATGAGAGAAATAATTTAGAGAAAAGAGAAGTGAAGAAAGAGTAAGATGGTGCAAGTTTGAAGATCTATTGTTTGAGCTGAAATTATGATCTCCATAAGTTGTGGTAGTAGAATTATCGGACATCGATATCTTCATGTGGTGAGTATGTGCTTGGTCATCCTTAGTGTATTATATCCTCCTTGTGGAGTGGGTGTTTCACTAAATTAGGGGTTGGTTGACCTTGTTGGGGTTGTGCTCCTTATAGGGTTGGTACTTGTAGTGCCCACATCCCTTTGACACTCTTGGATTCTTATTTTGATACTGTTGTTTACGTTATGGACATTATTATGCTTTTATTTAGTATGATGTTAGATATTTGATCATGGAATATTGTGATATTGATTTGGTTATGATGCACGATTATTATTAGAGACACTCATATGTGGATGAGGATATACTATTTGACATGTGATTTTGGATATTGTGACTAGACTTAGAAATGGACATTATATGATGGTGATATAGTTGTGGATATAGATTGTAAGTGATATTGTTAATTGCCTTGATGTGGTTGTGATTCATATGTATAGATGATTATGTGATTTTATTTATATCATGTTGGATGTTCTGATATGGCCACAAGGCTGAAGGAGGTATTTGTGTTTTGCAGGTTAAAATATCACAACAAACATCAGGGGATTAGAGACCAACCACAATGGAATTCTAGGTGAATTCGACAAGGTCACCATGGCAACTTGTTTTATTGTGTTGTGTTTGTTGTTAGGGATTCCCATGGGAGGGATCACCTTTAAATGTGACCATGGGTTTTGTGTAATTATTAATGTGGTTAAATTTTTATTATTGTTGTATGTATTTTATTAGTAATGTGTCCCTTTCTTTTATTTAATTAAAATTGTGGTAGATTAATGTGAGAAATCATATGGTTAAAATTTAAATAAATCAAATTGGGATATGGGAAAGTAATAATGGAAGTCGTTGGCTCTTTGTATTAAATATGTAAGGGATGTGTAAGTTTGTGTAAGAGTTGTGTAAGTCATATTTTGGAGTATGAAACACTCCACCTCCTTGGAAATCATAATTTTTCCTTGGGGGTTGTTTAAGAGGCTTGTGGGACAAGTAAAACTTTTCTCATACCTTTAAATTTAAATTACCAAACATACTTATGGTTGGAGAGGTGATTTTAGACTTTTATAATGCATTTTATTAATCATGTTGCAAGTTTTGATTACACTCTTCTTACATTTTATTTAATTTGCAGTCCTTTGGGGTGTGGGATTTTGGAGTGTGCAAGTAATTTGTCATATTTTCACCCACCTCTTTATTGTGCTTGGGAGAATGAAATTTTTTTCTTTTGTGTTTGGAGTTGAGGATGTGTGATGTGGCATCCTACATGGATCCACATCATCCTCTTCTCTTCCCTCTTCTATAAAATTCAAACTCTTTTCTTGTTTTGGGTTGTTGGTTCATTTTGCAAACTTCTTTGGGGGCACATTTTTGCTGTTTGGAGCTCTTGTGGATTGTGGAGGAGATTGGAGATAATTTCATACTTGGCATTGCTATTTTGGGACTATGTTTTTGGCATTGAAAGATTGCTGTTGGAAACAAAAGCTACCATGGAAAGGTAGGAGCTTAACTCTTCTTTTGTGATTGTTATTTCTTTTGTGTATGAATGAATGGTGCATGTTTTTGATTTATTTGTTGGCTGGTTGGGTAGATTGCCATAGGAATGGTGTAGGAGAAGGCTATGGAGAATTCATGTGGGGGGCATAAGGGAATGCTAGTGGCATCATATTTGTGGAGGGAGTTTGGGTTTGGGATCCACCATGGAAAATAAATAGCTTGCATTTCTTACTTTGTGGGAGGTATAAGGAAATCTATGGGGCATAAGGATATGTGTGGTGAAATTTATTGGTGGTTTTTTCTAGTGGATGCCCAATTCCCATTAGGAGGCATAAGTAGCTTCCCCCATAGTCCTTTCTCCTTTGGCTTACATGATCAATCTTGAGTTCTATTTGAATGTTTACAAATGTAGTTGTAAAGTGTTATTCTTGTTGGACTATGTTTTATATTGAATTATGCATGTTGAGAGAATGTTGTGTCTTTGTGCAATCTAGTTGTTGCCATGGGTTGAATCACACCTCTTATTGTATTATGGTTGGGGCTTGGGGGCCAATGATGAAGGATGGATTATCCTTTCATTGGATGTCTTGGTTGGGTGGAGAGCGTTGCCTTTCCCCACTTTTGTTGTGATCAATTTGGAAGAAAAATAAAACTTGCATGTTACTGTTTTAGAGCAGAAGAAGACAATTTTTCCAGCCCCTTGTGAAATATACTTCATTTGTAACCTTTCCCACTTGAAGTGGATGAAATTTTAATGTATTTTGTGAAGAAAATATGTATGTAATTGATTATGAAAGTGTATATTCGAAATGTGAAAGATATTTATATTTTGCTCTGTATATTGGAAAGAAAGAAATAGAAATTTGTTTGTTGCATTCAAACATTGAAAGATGTAAAGTTGTATATTTGAATTCAATAAATAATTGCAAGACTTTCCCTCATTTGCATTGTTGTGTTGAATTGGAATATCAGTTTGTGATTGAAATCCCTATTTAGAAAAATGGAAAAAGAAGAAATACGTATGAAGGAATTATATTACTTTGTCTCTTTTGGAAATATATTAAATTGGAAACTAGACTTTACAATTTAGCCTTTAAATGATTTGTTTATAAACAACTAAATGCCTTGGACTAGAATAGAAATTAATTTCCACACTTGAATGATGAAATTGATAAACAAATTTTCTAGAAATGGATTTGTTATAAATTTAAAACTGGTAAATAAATTTAATTAAAATGTATAGTTCGGGCCTACACATTATAATCAACTTGGAAATGTTAAAATTTAGCATGCTGTATTATCAAGGAACTCAAATTGACAAAGAACACTTAAGAAAACAATTTAAAACATTGCAAAATCAAGCCCAATCCCTTTCACAGTCATTTTTCTGTCAATTGTTGGAAAAATTTAAATTGGAATCAATTGAGAAAATTTACCTTCCTAAAACATTCTAATTCCTTCCTAGAATAATCCTCCATGTTTGTTTGGCATGTTGAGTGAAGGAGGTGATCAAATTGAATCAAATTTATAAGTTAGAAATTACCAGTTTGCTATTTAAAATCCTACAGGATTTTTTCATAAAATTGACCCCTTAAACTTTATCAAAATGTAAAATTTATGATTCTTGTACAAAGAGGGCATCAAGATATTTCCAAAAAGTCCTCATTTTCCCAAAACTGAGATTTCTAGCAAAAGTTATGGCCCTTTGAAGTTTTCCTACCTTGGCGGGAAAATTTGGGAAAATTTTCCTAAGCGGGCTCGAGGCCGAAAATTTTCCTTTTAAAAATCCTTAGAAAATTTTGTTGAAAAGTTTTAGGAATTTTTTTGAAATTTCCCCGTCAGCCTGTAGCCAACCAAAGGCTTCCATGTGGTAGCATGGGGTGAAAGTAGGGTGGGGAAACCCTCGCAACTCTCTCCTTTGAAAATTTTGTTTGGAAAAATTTCACTTTTTCCCGTGGCCCTCACTCCCGCCGTCTCCTTGGTGTGATCCCCTCCGTGGATGCGCGGACCTGCACACACCATTTACCATTTTTCCTTCCTTTGTAAAATCTCACCAACTAACCCTTCCACTGATATTGTCTCATCCTCTCTCACCTTGGCTTAGAGCCTGACACATATCCTTAGAGGACCCGCAGAGGCACGGGAAAATTGTGAACTTTGCACTCGCATGGGAAAAATTACAAATGCCACCCCATGACCCACCAACCTGAGAAATGGACCTTCTTCCCTGCTCGACATGTGTCCCTTTTGGGAAAATTTGACCCCTAAGGTCCACCGACCCATAACTAGATTTTTACAAGGAGTTAGGAGGACTTCTCTATATCATTGGAAAGGTGAGGAAATTTTCTATCCCATGGAAGTGATTTAGGGAAAATTTGAATGTGTAAAGTGTGAGAAAAATAAAATTGAAAATCTGAGCTTGTTAGAGAGTGGGTATGGGGATAAATTACCCCTTGAACCTAATAAAAACTTCTAACCCTAAAATTTGGACCTTGTGACCTCTGATAATTGTTAATAAAATAAAAGTATGTTCTAATAGATTAAACTTGTTCTGGAACTTGTTAGTGATAGTTGTTGCCTTGCAACCTGGTTGTTGACACTTCTAATCAAAAAAATTATTCCATAATTTTCTGCCTAATCCTAGGTTGTTTCTTAGGTCTCTAGTGGGTTATTGTTTAGGGCATCACATTACTCTACTAAACAAGGAATTTATGTTGGTTTTCTTCCACATTGAGGATTCCCAATTATATCTTGCATTCATGTGTATGCTCTCTTGAGTGTGTTCATGTGGAAGAATTTTTATGTTGGTAATCACATACCGATGGATGCATAAATGTAATGACGGATGTAGTATAATAAAAAATTATTTTTAAAAGATCGAAGAACTAATTCACCCCCTCTTAATCCATTGTACTTCTAACATGTTTATCTCGGGTCGAACTACTCTTTTTGTTGGGTGATCTATACATGGTTTGGGCATAGTTCACATGGGGATTACCACCCATATGTTACATGATAGACTCTTATGACTCAACACATGTGGTCGTCAATGCTTACACCTTTGACCTTGTTAATACCTCTAGTGAAGGGTTATGGGGGCACAACTAACTACGTGGAAAAATTTCTTTGGGTGGCCCATGCCACATTCCTCGTGGTTGGAAGAGTATTTATAAATAACCCATGTGGATGCATTGGGGAGATAACCCATATATGGTATAAATTTTTAAGATACGTGGAATGACATGTATAAAATAAAGTTGAGGTTATGAGTCTTATTAAATCCTTTATAATGCTTTATGGTGGTTAAAATGATAAGTTGCGGGGTAATCCATATGGAAGTGGTAGTAAAGGAAATAAGTTTTATTAATAGCTCAATACTATTGTTAAACCCTTCTGTAATGTTTTTATTGAAACATACTTTTATATTGATATAATAAAGAAAAGTACAAAGGGTTCCAAATAAAAAAGGGTGGAGAAATCACACCCATAAATGCATCAAACTAGAAACATATGTGCCACATGATACAAAATAAAAATGAACAATAATTCACGAAATGACAATTCGTAGAAGATATAATTAAGTAGCAATAGTGAACATGGTGGATGAAGGAGGAGGAGAAGGTGGCTTGCTTGAAGCATCACCCCAACCCATTGCATCGGTATTGGGAGAAGTCATCACAAGCTCCCACCCTATAAGGAATGATAAACATATCATACCAAGCCATAAAATAACTCAAATGCTAATTAAACACCACACTTAATAAGACGATAGTAATTCACCAAAATAAATCTCGAAATATTTATAAAAAAATGAGAAATAATATCATATATTATTATGGATTTATAATAAATACAATGAGAGTGGGCCTTGGCTATATAAGAAATAAATATCAATCTAAGAACTAGTAAAGGTTGTAGATCAAGCCATAAATCAAGGAAATAACTAGTCATAAAAGAACTAGTCAAGACCATAGATTTAGGAAATAACTATTCATAACAAATAGATAATATCTTCCTAATATATAAATAAGAAAAAAATAATATCCACACACATAAGTGGACAAGGATAAAATACACGAGGTAAATAAAGTATGTAGGTGAACATGAGATAAGGTACAATACCTACTCTAACACACCCAACACCTTGATCATGGGTTGGAGCATCTGTCTAATCGGAGACATCAAAGAGATAAGTATGGAAATTTATCGGGGTGACATCCCATCTGGAACAAAAATTTAAAGTAGAATAAGGCCACTCATAGCCACTACTATGATAGACAGGTAAAATTAGGTCACACTCCCCTTTTCTCCCTCGACAAATAAGCACCCTTTATTACATTTACCTAGTCATAACCCCCTTCATCCCACTAATATTAATTTAATTAAATTAATGAATTATACTCACTATATTTATTATTTAAATAATATCCACACATGAGTTCACTTAGACACCTCACCAAGCCAACTCAAACTGAAAACCTATTCTTAGCAAGTTCGATAACTAACTAAGACTTACCCTAACCCTAAAAATAAATCCCTACATTCCCTCTAACCACATTCCCACATGTTCACAAGAGGCTCCCAATCTAATCTGTGGGATAATGACATGAGATCCAAGGAAATTAGGAGGATCTCCCTAGTTTTAGTAAACCTAGGAAATCCTAGCTTGACCAATGTTAGTCACCCCTAACTATTGCAGGTTAATCCGGACCGCCATTGGTTACCCCTTTTAACCCCAAAACAACCTTATTCTTAAGGTTGGAATTTTGAAGTAGGTTGGTAAAATTTGAGAGAAAGTTGATGAACAAGAACACATCTCAGAGAGATAATGCATCTTCAGAGAGCCAATTCTAGTGAAAACTCACATCCAAGGAGGGAGATTGAGAATCTTATCCTACACAACCATCCTAGCCATGATCTGATCTATCCGAGAAAAGAGGAGTGTACATGCAGCCCATGAAAAATATTTCCTTCAGTTGGTGATCACTTACAGACCTTCAATATCATCATCAACACCTCCATCTCTCACACATAGACATTCAAGAATGAAATCCAAGTAAGTACAACATCATACTTTCCTGGTTATTTCATTTCTTCATTATTTTATCATCTATGGTTTATCCTTCTCCCTATTGACCTTATCGATATTTTCACCTCCGTATACCCCTTGAAACCTTGTAAAATCCCACTCCAGTCACCCAATACCTCATCTTGACCAACCAAAGTCTTTTGTACAATCACAAAGGAGACCCCAACCTGTTCTGTGACATTTCCAGATTTGACAGTAACCGGCATCGGTTACACCTAACCGTCATCGGTCACCCCTGACCGACACCGGTCTCTATGTTTTCCCACACACCCTTAACAAAGACCTACCCACCTAATTTTATCTCACCCTCTTTCACCTATGATCTACCCAAGACCTCTACCAAACCTATAGAACCCAAAACCAATCATTTGACCTTTGGATTCTATTCTAGCTTAGCCTGTTAGATTAGATCTATTTCTTATTATGTTTTTAAGTGAGATACCTAAATCATTTTAAAATAACAATAGGATTTACTTTGTTTACAACATTGAATTGTTTAAAATAGTGGACTGACACCATCTAGGAAGTATCACACTTCCCGAGATCTAGCACATGGTAGGTAGTTCACTACCCATATTGTTTAATTCCTTCTGGTGGTCTTGTTTTCATTACAGGTAGTTCCTCCTAGCCAAAAGAAATCTCTCATGATCAGATGTGGATTCGGAAGTCATACACGCGCAACAACCCATCAACCGACATTTGAACAGGTATTCCTCCTATTCCCATTACCCTATTTCTTTCGTCAATGCTTCTAAGAAATGATCTAAGAAAAAGGTGAAACATTTTGGTACACCCGGTGGGACCCATCCGAGGTTCCTTGCATTTCATTCATTTTTAGAAAAAAATTGTGTGTTTGTTTCCCTTCTAAAAAGCATACACACTAATTTTCTTCTTTGGATATCCACCTCTCCTTTCTATTTTCTATAAAGGAAACTTTTCTTTTGGTGTAATTAAAAAGAATCATTTCTTCATGTTTTCTGCATTCTAGTGAAAGAGCATCCCTCTCCCTATTCATCTTATTATGTCATCAATTTGACATTTTCTATTTGGGTTTAAAATTCATTACATTTCATTATGATTTTTTACATTAGCTCACATTAATTCAGGAAACCTATATGTTAGAACTCATTACTAGTGGTGGTTGAAAAACAAATCGTAGAAAAGAACTTCTATCCTTTTCTCTTTCTCTGCATCTTACCAAACCTCACAAAAATTCAAAATACATACATTCTTAGACAAAATCTTACTGGAAGAAGCTGTAGGTGATCACACAATCATGACACAGTGGGCACCCAACTCGCTA
This sequence comes from Taxus wallichiana var. yunnanensis, assembly GCA_018340775.1. Lineage (NCBI taxonomy): Eukaryota > Viridiplantae > Streptophyta > Pinopsida > Cupressales > Taxaceae > Taxus > Taxus wallichiana. The sequence continues at coordinate 628,784,488 of CM031239.1, forward strand.
CTCTATCGAGTCATACTTCAGAGCGAAGCCCGCCCCCACCATAACATACCTGAAACCTCACCTTTTAGATCTCCTTCTTCGTAGGAAGCCATCCTCACCAAAAAAATCTATTTCACAATTCATGTGTCAGTCCCTAAATAGCATAAGCTACATGAACATAATAGAAAAGGCACTCCTAGGATCACATTTTCTTAGTGTTTTTCTTGGCTTGCATTTTGAGGTGAGAGATCATGTTCATCACTTTTTATTGTTCATACTTGCATGCTCCTCATCATAGCTGGTGTATTCCAGCTTCACACGAGTGTGCTGGGCCATATCCTCATCTTTCCTAGAATTCTAGGTCTAATTCTACATCATATTTTAATTCACAACCAATTTATTTCATCGTTGTTTCAAATTTGACAATGACCGTCATTGGTTACCTCTGACCGCCATCAGTTATACCCAACTGAAGTCAGTTCCAAGTCCTTTTGTTAACCTACTCAAAAGGACATTTTTTTACTTCACTTTCTTCCACTTTTCATAGTCTCTGTCACTATCATCATTCTCATTGACATTTTAAACATCCTCAGATTTGGCATACCTATGATTTTACCTTCTAGTTCACTGTTTACTCATTATCTATTTTCTAAAGTGACTGGCACTAGTTATACCTTATCGGTGTCGGTTTCTCCTAACCGTCATTGTTATCCTATTTCACATTCCAGCCATCATTTGGTCCTTTATCCACTTTTTATCACCAGATTCACCTGTTCCTACTATTCTCTTTATCATTTACAGAAAAGCATCCCTACCTGATTAGTACTGGTTCACATGGTGTTGACCCGAAGACAAGAAAACACCCTCGTATTTCATGCCAGTTGTCAACCACTCCCACATAGTCCTTCACCACCTTATATTTTATCACTAGCCATGGATCCCATCCAACCTACTACTATTACTACCAGAGATGAGGAGTTTACACGACTCCTTGACTAGAACCCTGCCACCTTGTAGTTTTACCTTTCCCACTCGTCAACTCGACACGCCTCGGGTCAGTTGATGTACAACATGCCCATATCTATCCCCCGACTCTTGCACCCACTTCCACATCGGCCCCACCTGGTTCTATGTTTCCCACATCAACTTTACCCCAGTTGTTTTGCGGTTAGGTTTTGTACCTTCTATGATCGCCACGTATGTTACCTCTGTGGCACCCATTACATCCACCGTACCCTCGACAACTACCCCAAACACAACCTCATCTACCCCTAATGTCTCATACATACCTGTAGCTACATTCCCACCTCCAGTGTCGGTGACCCCTACCCCATTTCAGAACATGGTTCTTCCCATTCCACAAGCATTAGCCCCTATTTCCACTAGGGTTACCATGACCCTTCCACCCCCATATACATACTACCAAAAACCTCTTGTTTCATCCATTATTCATTCCGGGTATATACCCCTATTTCACTACCTTCTTCTCCACCACCCTACATGGCAGCCCCATACACTAGAGTGCCACCCTTATTATACACCCAAAACCAACCTCCTCACATTACAGGAGGCATCCAATCATCACAACCCACCAATGACCTAATTAAATTGATGTTGGACAAGATGCAGACATTGGAGGCATCGGTTTCCAGCTCCCATAACACTCTCACCTATGACGAGATTTGCAACGAGCCTATTCACCCATCCATTCCCATCCGTTCATACCCTGTGCATTAGGAAATGCCTAAATTTAATTCCTTCAATAGCAAAGAATACCCCCAACAACATTTGTGGTCATCCAAACATGGGTGTTATCGATCGCTCATGATGATGCGTTGCTTTTGAGAACTTTTCTCATGTCCCTCACTAGACCTGCATTAGATTGGTATGGTGGGTTACCTAAGCACTCGATATTCTCATTAAATTAGGTAGCCCAAGCCTTCTTGGACCATTTCTCTATCAATGTCATAAAGAAGGTTACCATGACTGATCTATATTCCACACATGAGTATGAGGAAAAATCCATCATAGATTTTATTGTTTGCTAGTGAGTATGATCAATCAACTTACCTTCCAAGCGCCACAACTGAACTCATCTAGCTCTTCACATGAGCTTGTGCTAGACATATCTCCCGACCTTATAGGTCTAAACCTTTCAAACATTTGATGTCAGATGAGGCATTTACTATGGCATGAAAGTTAGAGATTTGAGCCATTCAAGAGAAGAAGATCCAATTATGAAATAAGAATTCGACATTCAAGTCTAATGATACCTCTTCCTCTTCCAATACACAAACAAATTATTCAAAAGCTAAGGTCACTTGCTAACGTAGTGGTACTCAAGGCTGGCCCCACTCATCTGTCGATCAGTGCTACACCCTCATCTAATATCTCACCTATCCAGGCTTTTTAATTCGGACAAGAGTAGTGAAAATATACCCCAATTGGGGAGCCTTCTTTGTAGTGCCCAATTATTCTCGTTGTCATTTGCATTTTTTTGTTATCGAGTTGGTCTCTTGTATGTTCGTGTTTGTACTGTCCCTACCTACCACACTAGTCAGAAAGATTTATGAGGGTCATCTTTTGGCTTTGTGACTGTTTCAAACATTTTATGCAAATTATTAAATTAGTTCATTATGGATTCTTAGTACTAGTTATTCTTATAAAATTTAATTCCTCAATCAGGAACTAGTTACCTTCTCGGATGCCATATTCTGCTTTGAGTCCCAGACCTCGAGAACCTTGGAACACATAAGTGTTATCGCTAGGGCATGGTTTCAATCTTAACTTGTCAATCTCAAAGATGACTTTGGTTGAGTCAATCTAGAACCCAATCTCACAAGTTTTAAACTTTAAAAAAAAGATAAATAAATAAATAAAATAAAGGAGGAAAGGAATATTATTAAATATATTTGTAAAAGGAAATTAAAAATAAATAAATATATGTCATAGACCAAATAAGAAAATGTATGGAAAATGCATAAGCTTATATAGTCACTTAATTCAATAAAAATACATATATAATTTAATATAAAATAAAATAAAACTAAATGGAGGTAGGATGAAAAAGCTCTAAAATATTTAGTTAGGGTTTGTCTCTTATGCTTTTGGGAATGGGTAAGTTTGGGGCGGTGGCAAAAGCAAAACCAGGGGAATTTTGTCTCATCCTCCTCTATCTTGTGCCAGGGATTAGAGATTAAAGTAGGGTAATCCAATAGAACCGGAGAAGAAATTATTTCTGGATGCTATAGCTATGGTTGCTTGACAAATATGCTACAAAATGTGGACGCACAGGGTAGGGTACGTGTGCTATTGGGCCAAAATGCCTGAAGGAAATGTGGCTTCTTTGACTGCCATGGCTGTAGGTGATACACAAAATGGGTTTATTAAAAAAAGGTCTCGAGAATCTTTCTTCTCTGCATTTGATGGCGTATGGTCTCCTTCCATTGCCACATCCTTCCAGCCTACATCAAAAGGGGACCTTTGGAGTAGTCGTGATCATTCAACAAATTTTTAAAGGGTAGAGAAATAGTGCCAGACGTTGTAGTTGCTAATGCTATGGTCGCAACTTTTACACAAATCCATTTGCTTAAGGGCATTGTTTGTTTATTCAAAGAAATGCCTCACCAGATGTCATCTCATGGAGTGCCATGGTGGCGGCCTGTGCCAGCATCCTCCCAACCTGTATAAAAAAATGGGGAAACCCTTGAACTTGCATGGACATCTATCAAAGCATAAAAGATAGAGGGATTTTTTCAGATGTTGTAGTTGCAAATGCTTGGGGGACGTATATATGAATCTGCTCCATTTTGTAGGCCCTTTTCTTTATCCAATCAGTTTGGCTTCACCCTTGCTGCCTGCGTTGGGGGAGCAATCCTTTTTTTAGCGTCCTGATTTAGTACACAGGGTTGACTTCAAGCCATTCTGTCAACATTGGTTTATGAAGCTCAGTTTAAAAAGGAGTTTATTTGGTGCATAGCTAAAGAAATCACTCATTTAGCACTTTCCGTGAAAGCACACTAACTTGTGGAGAAGTTGGATCTTCTTTTCAACACATAGAAGGAAAGTTATAGCAGCTGATTGGAGTGCAGATGGGTGACATATTGCACTATTGACAACAGACAATGAGTTGATCATTTTGTCATCAAATTTTAAGAAGTCTCGTTTGTGGCTTCCTAAATCACTACAGATGCAGATTAGTAGTGCAGGCAACAACATTAAAACACATGGTCACCGTGATGGAGTTTGGGTGGTTGTTGCTCATGAACTAGTTGACGAAGTGCCCAAGCAAGATGCTGAACCGAAGCCTGTGGGTTTGACCGACTCCGTTCCTCCCAGGCATGGTTCACCTCCCCTCATCTTTCATAACTCTCATACTTTAGTTTTTCATTTGCAACTTAATATAATTTTAAAATATTAGAATTATAATACTTTTAATTGTTTTATTTTTAACTTGTTGCAAAACAATAAAGTGTCGTATCGTAACTCACAAAAAAAAATTCAAAATAACGCTTTTGTATTAAACCATGAACTTCAACCCTCATTCTGAGGTGATTTAGAAAAAATCCTACCCAACTAGATCACTACAATATTATTTTATCAACAAGACAAAATTGAATTTCCCAATAATAATGTTGACCATCTCCCTGTTTAAATAGTTATTTTTGCATTTTTGGAGACTCATTAAGTACCCTTCATAACTCGAAAATGGGATATTAAGCTTCATTTATGTACCTTGTTATGTGAGGGGTCACCTTAGCCTTTGGATCGAACTGAATGAACATATGTGATCTTTTTTATGCTCTTATAGGAGCCCTGTTACACTATTTTACAGCAAAAGTAAAGAGATGTAAAATCTAGAAAGTTGGCTTTCGTTTTGAACCGCCATTTGAAACTTGGATAGAGAAATTATTATCCGTCTTCGTAAACCTCTAGTGTTTTTACTAGAAAATTACATGGAACTTTCAGTTTAGGGAAAAACACTTTTCTGGATAGTTTGACAATGGCATTTTGTAGGCCTCAGTACGGTTTGACAACGTCAAATGGACCGACAGGGATGGTGGCTTCAGAAAACTTGTCGCCGTTTGAAGACTATTTTCTAGTTCTGAGGTTTCGTCAACTCTGTTGAATTCTCCGTATATAGGAAAATTTGTAGGAAGTTTCTCATTGCACGTTCATCCATCAAACGTCAATTTTGGATGTGGTTTTCTGAGCCCTCGAGCTAACTTTTGTTCATTTGCAACTGGGTCAACTACGACTAGTAGCCCCGAAAAACTAGCCACCAAACGTAAACCGTTCGCTATTTCCAAATTTTGTCAGTTGCTATGAACTCTTGGTATATAGGTGGACATGTAGAAATTTAATCGTTGGTGTGTTTTCTCATCGGAAGACAACTTTTGGAAGTGGTTTCTTAGCCTCGAGCCTGTTTTGAACATTTTTGTAGCTAGTAAGAAAATGTAAAAATAGGAAGTTGTGGGACCCTCGTCAGGTTTCCAAACCACCGTGGAAACTTTTGAAACATGTAAATAATTGTTTAAAACTCTATAGTGTAACTTGTTGTGTGAATTAGAAATTTTGACAAAATGGTGTTTTCTCTCTCTTCCCTTCTCTTTCTCTCTCTAGGTTACAAAATGAAGTGAAATGAAATGTAGGGAATACATGTTTCCAAACCTTTAATTTCTATTTCAAACTATAATTATTATCATATGTAAATGGGAAAGTGAAAAATGATAATTATGTTAGATTAGGGTGGATGCCATGCCAGTGATTTATCACTGATATCATGCTTACGTGGTTTTGCAGGATGAAAGAATGATGATGAAAAGGTGATGTGTAATTCATTAATTATCATTGTAATTTATATAGTTCATTGTTAAATGAATAAATGCATAATGTAGTCTCATGTTACCAAAGGTTATATTTGATAAATTGTTGATATGTATGAGATGCTAGTTTCAAGGACATCTAGGAAATGTGCATTTAATCATAGGTTCAATTTGATTCATAGTACACATGGTAAAATGGTTTGATATTTATATAAGGTAAATGAATTTTCAATAATATCTTGTAGTGCATATTTAGTGTTCAATAAATTATTAACGAGCCATATTGTGCATTCATACTTTGTAAATGTAATAAAGAGATTTAATCGAAACACTCTACCCTTGTACAATATCGAGCATAACTTGTTTTCATGTCGATACTCTTTACCATAGAATAAATTGAAAACCGTAGAATGAACTTAAACTCTACACTCGATGGAACCTCCTAGTTTAAGTAAACAAGATCCCAAGAATGGGTTTATTGTCTTAGTCAATATTTTTAGTGACATTGTCATAAACTTGGTAGATAGGAGTGACACAGTCAAACTTTATTTGGAGTATGTAGAGCTAACTCCTCCTTCGTATCCTAGTGGACTACCTTATCTTCTGAAGATAGATTTAAAATTAAATCTCTTCATCGAATGAAATCCTTGTTGGATCCAGATGACATAGATGGAGGTTATGACTTAATTTTTCTAGGTCTTAAACTCTCGTTAATAAACTCCTTAGCTCAGTTCAACCAAATGTGTTACCTTGGTTTCTATCAACATAACACCTTGGTCCTTTCTTGAAGGTGGTTTGGCATAATTATGTCCACTCACTTACAACTCATATTTAGTTGAGGGGTAGACCCTTAGGTGAAGTTGGAATTAATCTAAAACTCAATCGATTTGGATGTTAACTTAGGGTTCGTGTGTAGCTTCAAAGTATTCTACTCATATACGTCTTCAAGAGGTTAGACAAACACTTCGTAACTCCTTTTACAAGACAATGATAAAAATAATACCATAATGTGATGTAGAAAATAAAGCATATAAGAGTAAAAAAAAGATTTGAATTTCGGAATAATTCCACTCTTGGAGACCTTATATCTCAATTAAATATATTATTTTCTTTCAAAGAATATGAATTGCCTTGGTGTGATAAACCCTCAAGAAAAAAATACATATATAAACCATAAATGAAATTTCACGAGTCATTGAATTAGAATAAATATGGTAGGGAAATAACTATTCCGTGATCGAAGAATGTTTTTGGTAAAAAGCTATCTTGTATCTAAATCTCCATTAAATCCTAATATCGCTATACAGACACCAAGTCACATTCACTTGAGTTGTAAGAGTAAAATGGTAGACATTGAATATATGTTCGAGAAGAATATTCTTAACATAAAAACAAGGTAATTAAGTACTGTATATGCATTTGAATTATGCCAAATAAGTATGCAAGTTATGAAAATTTTTATAAAGAATAAGAAGCCAACTTAAAAGGGTCGAACAGTAATTTTAACCACGGAATGAACTTAAAAATCAGTAGGTGGATGAACGAGAAATTTATCCTTGTATAATAATGTTCTTGGAATGTTAATCATAACTAAAATACAATTAAAGAAATGTTGTTTTGTGGGCTCGCCATTCTGAGGTCATTTTTCTTGTGGTTGGGTCATTACTAGTATCCATTCATTGGGAAAAGTGTGGCATTGACATGCCTATGTTGTTTTCATGTGTCTATGTAAGTCGATGCCTTATGTAATTGTTGTATGCGATTCGAATTTCTGTAGTTGGATCCCTTGTTGTGTTGTGTAGTGAGAAATATAAGTCAAAAAAAATTATCCTGGTATTTTACTATTGTAATTGTGTGTGTAAAATGTGGGCATTACACTTACTCTTCTATCTTAGAAAAACTTATCAAAGCTAGAGCCATCACCCTTCCACCCATAAAACCAAACATAGGTTTTGACCACCTGCTCGCCCCATGCTCGCATGGTATAAAGAACATGATTTCTATAATTATCATCGAGTAAATGGTCATAGTGATGGTAAGTGCATCACTTTCAAGAATATTGTCCAAGAAATGCTCGAGAAAGGTGAGTTAACTATGGATAATCACAATTCCACCCCCAACCAAAATCTACAAATATTCAAAATCCATTTCCCAATCATGCCCCTTCATCCAATCAAGCTGGTGAGACATCAACTCATGATACTCATACCCATGAGGTTCATGCTATCTTTAACGAGGTACCTATCTCCTCTCAATTACCTCACATTCTATCCATAGATGAAATCCTAGCTTTGAAGTCCTCCTTCGACATTGGAACCTACCTCCCTATTCCTTCACCAAAAGAGGAACACCTTTCATCTCATTCATCACCTACGGAGGGGTCTTCCGTTAACATTAAGACCATCTCACCCCTAACTTCTCCACTTAGAGAACCTTTACCTACAGTACCTCCTCCACCCATAGAGGAGCTCCCATTACCTCCTCCACCCATAGAGGAGCACCCATTACCTCCTCCACCCACAGTGGAGCACCCATCCGTTCCTCCACTTATAGAGGAGCTCCCATCATCTCCTCCACCCATCATAGACCCGGTTGAGATACCTTTGCCTCTCGGTGAGCATTCTCCATCTTCTACCCAAAACCCAAGAGACCTACTTTCAGCTCTCTTACCCATGAAAGATGAAGCTAGCCAATTCCCCATCTCTAAGATGGATTTTACGGGAATTCCTATTAGGTCCTCGAAAACCCCACCCATAGACATGTCATTCTCACGTTTATATGATCACTTAGATTATGTGGATAGGGATTTACTATGTGGGCACCTCTTACTCCCTATCTCCAGAGATCCCTCATAGATACCTCCACTATCTACTCAAACACATTTCAACCCATCAAACCAAATACAACCACTCTTTGTTGCAACCCCTTTCATGGTACCCATTAGCACTCACACCACACCCTTACCCATAACCCAATGTACATCTAAACCCAAACCCATACCCACAACATTCACCTCAACTAAACCTATTACCACTTTAGGGGTCACCCCGATCACCTTACTCATCCACCAATTAAACTAGATTTAGCTACTGACCTCCAACTTTAAAACCACACCTACTCGACACCCAAACCAAAGAAACAAACTCATCGATCTCATACCTTGACCACACCAATCACACCCGTACTTGTCCCATCTACCTTAAAACCTCAAATTTACATCCAACATGGTCATGCACTCTTCACCCATCCATAAACCAATAACACAACAACCCATTCCTTCCTCACAAATATCTAACCTACCTAGACACACAACATGACTTAAACCCACACTGCCGCAGTCTCTTTACCACCAATACCTCCAATACCTTCATCTATTGCTTCATTACCCACTACACTTCGGTCATTATCCCTCACACCCCAAGTATGACTGCTTCATCTACCTTCACACGACACCCCCATTATCCTCGTGGGTAACTCTCCCTCTTCCTCTATTTTCTTTTCCTTCTAGAACTTGTACACCCACATCACCTTTACCCAAGAAGGTGCAACCCAAGAATAAAACCCCACTACCCCATAATAAGATAGTCAAAACAACCCCACACCCTCCAACCCTTCCATCTAATGTACCCCTGCCAAGATGAAACCGACCAATACCTCAAACCACACAGGCACCTAAACCCATAGCTCGACCCGTTCCTACTCTTCCAAAAAAATTCCATGACAATCAACCACACCTACACCCAAACCCTTGTTCGCTTCCCATTGTGATCCACTAGCGAGGTCCTATGCCAAAATTTTAACCAACCTCCTCGAGACTTTGTTATCACATTACCATTACTCGGACATTACGACCCCCTCAAACCCAAGCCAAAAGGGTTTGATGATACTAAAAGTTTTGCATACCATCATGTGCCGGGGCATGAGTGGAGAGCTGCAAGGCCTTGAAAATCATCCTTATCTAATTATGGCCACGAGAAACCAACTTTGATGATGAAAACCTTCTCGACGAGGATCCTGCTTCACCAACACCCATCCCCACACTGCCCACTCAACAACCACAACCTCCACCCTCACAGCTTCTAGAGCCACACCCAAGATTTGAAATTAACATGGTTTGCATTAGAGAACTTTCCATGCCACCACCCAAATGTCATTGCATGGCCCAACCTGACCTTACAGGTTTTTCTCCTCCAGTAGGTATTTTCACATCGTGTCATTATAAATCTCACCCTACACCTTATCCATTTTCCAACTTCCCTACATGATACATATTACTACATGTGCATATAAGGGAAAAGAAAAGGCAATGACCCACCAACCAATCCTATACCCAACATATCATCTGCACATCATACCGAAAATAACTATCGTGGCCCCACGTACACCATCTCGTAATAGCATCACACATCACACCATGCTCAAATAGTTACACCAATATCCTCTCAAAATGTCCCTATATGACCACATTCAAACCTCGAAATCCCATCGCCAAGACCTCATGGAGGTCCTTCAATCTATTGAGGTTTTACCCAATGACCCTACACTCGTAGCCTCCATTATCACACCTCACCATATAGCCTCTCTCACCAAATTACCACCTTCATCCTCACCTCACCTTGTTCACCAAGTGGCCTCCTAAGCTTTTTAGAGGAAGAGATAGCGCCATACCAAAATGATGACCTAGACCCAGCCTGTTCATCTCTATCCACATTGATGACATATAGGTATGACGTGTGATGATTGATGGAGGTGATAAAATTAAGATCATTTCATCCCATGCATTTTCTCAAATGTGCATACCCAATAATTACATACATAAACATTCGGTCATGTTGTGTTCATTCAATGATGCTATCACTTCCACACTAGGCACTATCATTCTTCATGTTTGCGTGGACCCCCACACTATTCTTGAATTGTTTTATGTTTTAGAGGGGGTATTCAGTATAACGTGTTGTTTGGTAGACCCTAGATCCATGTCATGGGCTATGTTCCTTCCACTTTGCATCATTGTGTAAAGTTTGAACACGACGGACACACTTATACCATTCTAGTGGACCCATCACCTTTCAAAACATGTAACATGCTATACCGACCCAATGTGTGCTCATACCTATCAAGCTATCTACCTCCAAAACCAATACCACTTCACCTACACCTCCGCCTACCAGTGCATCCGCTACTTCTTACGCACATACTACCTCCATTCCTATCACTGCTATAACCTCCACGACTAACCAATTAGCTTCCCAATCTGTTAACTCCACCTCTGCATTGACCTCTGACACATTATCCATACCATCTACCTACATACCAACTACTCGATCCCTTGGAAGGTGTTTTCAATGTCTCACTCTGGGAGTACCGCCTATATAGTTTCAACACATTCCTTACTCCACATGAGTATGGAAGCCTTCAAAACACCCTCATTATGATCACTATATAAGAGCACCTCCTTTATGGTCCTCCTCATCTTCTTACTAGTCTCACTTATGGGGAGTTGATACTACCACTTACACACCGAACCACCATCACAACCCCACCCATTTTCTACTAACTTCCAACAACTTACCAATCCCCACTTTGCCCACACCTTCCTCCAACTTTGTGCGTGGAAGGGTTTTGGTTTTGGCTTTATGAGAAAGGCCACCATCATTTGTTATTCCATGTGTACCACTCGCAAACATAATGACCATAGTGGTATTGGATTCCTCTAACTTCCTACCAAACAAGCCCGCATTGAACTCATTGAAGACCCTAGCCCCCTCCACCTTCATATTTATCACTACCTTCACCTGCTCCACCTTCATCACCACCTTCACCGACGGAATTGATGGATCCCTGAATCTATCCATCCTAAAAAAAAATTCATAAACACCATTTCTTTGTGGCCTTTGACTTATGAATGTGAAGGCTAGGCCCCTTCCACTCTTCCATTCCTATATCCTAAGATGATCGATGAATACACACCTAAAATTAACGTCGTTCAATGTAAGGATGATGAATCCATACTCACATACCTTGGTGCAGAAGAATCATATATTCATTATTTGTTACCATCTGAGACACAAACAATGTTGAATGAATTGACTATCGAGATCAACATTCATACTCAGGATGACCCGCACATCCTAAAGATCAAACAATATTTAGATGCTATTAAACAGGAATCCATCACTTCTTTTCTCCAAGATCATAACCACACTTTCGCTTAGTCTTACATAGGCATGCCTAGTATTGACCCCACCATAGTAGTCCACAATATCATAACTGTTCCCGATGCCAAACCTATCAAACAAAAGATGAGGAAAATGCACCCTTGCATTTCTCTTCTCATCAAAGAAGAAATTTAGTGCCTTCTTTCCATTTCCTTCATCTTACCCATTGATTATCCTCATTGGATTTATAACATTGTCCTGTTACTAAAGAAATAGGGGGACTCTACATTTTCACGGACTTCCGTGACCTCAACCTCGCCTATCTCGAAAGACAACTTTCCCTTGCCCGGTATTGATCAACTGGTTGACCTTACCGCTGGTCATGAGATGCTCTCACTCATGGATGGCTTCTCGGGTTATAACCAAATTTTTCTTGCCCCAAAAGATCAGCACAAGACCACATTCATTACCCCTTGGGGAACCTTTTGCTATCGAGTCATGCCTTTTGGCCTTAAAAATGTTGGTGCCACATATTAGCGTGCTATGACTTACATCTTCCATGATATCATGCATTGCATATTGGAAGATTACATGGATGATCTCTTAGCCAAATCTAAACATCACACTGAGCACCTTGCCATCCTTGAAACCATCTTTGATCGCCTCATTAAATATTACATCCACCTTCAACCTAAAAAGTGCATCTTTGCAGCTTCTCTCGGGAAGCTCTTGGGATTTATTGTTTCCCAAAGATGGTATAGAATTTTACCTGCTAAATTCAAGGCCATTATGGAAATGCCTCCGCCTACTAACCTTACACAACTCCGTAGCCTGCAAGGTAAATTACAGATCCATTCACCATTTCATCTCACAATTATCTAATCAGTGTCAACCAATTCATCATCTCGCTTAGGAAGGATGTCTCCTTTAAATGGGATGATGACTGTCACACACAAATTTTGAGTCCGTAAAACAATACCTTCTCCAACCACCCATACTCATTCCACCTAAAGACGATCAACATTTTTACCTATACATATCAACTATTGATCATTCCTCAGAGCCATGCTTGCTCATCACGATGAACAACATAGGGAGTAGGTGGTTTATTACATAATCCGTACTCTTTTGGAATATGAAACCCGATACAACCATCCAGAAAAGAATTTTCTTAGCCTTAGTTTTCGTTGCCACCAAACTCCGCCATTACCTACTCAACCACCAAACTTATGTTGTGACAAACACTGATCCCTTACACTTCATGTATGCTAAACCTTATCAAAATCAGTTCACTACGTGATGGCTTATGCTTTTAGCTAACCTTGACCTTGAATTCATTCGGTAGAAGTCCATCAAGGGCCAAAGCTATCAGCGACCAACTAGTTGACGCACCTATTTCTTAGGATCAACCCTCTAATTTTGACTTTCTGATGAGTCAATTGCTACCCTTTCCTGGATGAATCCCTTACCAAATGACATTGTTTTTTGATGGTTCTAAGTGTCAACACATGGGCAAGGCCTGGTGTTATCATCATTCCTCTAGATGGGGAACACATGCCTTTGTCTTTCAAACTAGAATTTGAATGTGCTAATAATATTTCTGAGTATGAAGCGCTCATCCTAGGTCTCCAAGCCGCATATGCCCTAGATGTCAAATCAATCAAGTATCTTTGGTGATTCACAATTGGTTGTAAACCAATTCAATGGTATGTACCAATTTCATAACAAGATACTTCAAAATTATAAACATCATGTAGACATACTTTTGACCACGTTTGATCATTACACCCTTCAAACCATCCAATGTTCAACCAACAAATTTCTGAGATAACGGCCTTGCTTAGCTTACCGGATACCCACTTCCCCTTCCAATTCCAAAATATTTTTCACCATACAATGCCTCCATTCACCTTCTTATTTACATCATGACGTTTACTCAATTGGAAATGACACCCCTAACCCGAGTGACCTTTGGTACAAACAATACTCAACTACCTTTCCCTCTCCATCTTACCCCGATCTCACCCGTAATGGACAACATGCCTTCCTTAAAAGAGTCTCCCATTTCGTCATTCTAGGGGAATCCTCTATAATCTTGGCTTTGATGGTATTCTCTTACGATGCCTCACAAGTTTTAAAAAATTTATACCATTAAGGAGGTTCATGATGGCATATGTGGAGGTCACTTTAGTGGCCTTCATTCTGCTAAGCGTATTCTTCACCTGGGATATTACTAGCTGACCCTTAACCATGATTATTATGACTATGTAAAATGTTGTGTGAAATGCCAACAACATTCTAACCTCCATCATACACCCAGTCATGCCTTATAGGTCACTCATGCCCTTTGGCCTTTCTCTTAATGGGGTTTGGATCTTATCGGAGAAATCAATCCTCATTCTTCAGCAACGCCATCAATGGATCATAACTGCTACCAAATACTACACAAAATGGGTGGAGGCTATACCACTCATATCCACAAAAGCCGAGAAGATATGTGAGTTCATTAACCAACATATCATTTGTCACTTTGGTGTCCCTCATCACCTCATCACCGACAATGGAAAATAATTCAAAAACAAAACATTGCAAAAACTTTGCGATGAATTTTGCATTCATCTTAGTTTCTCATCACCTTATTACCCACAAACCAATGGCCAAGCCAAATCCACTAATAAAACCCTCAACAAAATTATCATGAAAGTAATTGATGATATTGAAAAGGATTGGCATACGCACATTCCTTTTACCCTATGGGCATACCGCACTAGTATTCGCGGTTCCACTTTGCGGCCACACCCTTTTTGGTCTATGGTACATGAGGCCGTTCTACCTCTCAAAGTCTATATCCCCCTCACTCTGCATCTCTCTCCATGACATGCTTACGATGATGACTTTCGTCGGGACCACTTAGCACAACTAGAGTTATTAGATGGATGTCATCTTAATGCTCTGGATCACCTCCAAGTTTACCAACAATGTATCAAACATGTTCATGAACAAACCTTCCAAGTCAATGAACTTGTGTTGAAGTAAAATCAACACTTAACTAAAGCAGAAAAAGTAAACGGGAAAATTTACTTCTAATTGGCTTGGACCATACATCATAACTCATACCTATGGATCAGGTGCCTACCGTTTATCCTCACATGATGGTAAACCCGAACCTAAGCCCCTTAACACATTGCATCTTTGACCATTCTATTGTTGACTCATTGTCCTACCTCACCCTTTATCTCTTTATAGGCTCGTCCCTCGAGCACCATCCACTCCATATACCTACCCAACGATTAAAAAGAATCATGTGAGTACCCGTCACTTGTTATCTTCTCTTGCATATGTGTACTATGGCATCTTTGCACATAACATGATTCTCATGGATACTTTTTGTCTACCTATAGATGAGATCCCATGGTCATTCCACCTTGCCTTTTGAACAAGAATCCTATCCTCCACCTTGGTCTTCTCCATGATTTTAAAACCCTTACATGGTACAAAACTCCTTGAGTCAAACTTCTAATAAAAAGATGACTCCCTCAAAAGGACATCTTCCTCTCAACAAAATTGCTACTATAAATAGACTACTCCGTCGAAGGACAGCTATGTGAAGAAAAAAAAAATGAGAGAAACCAAAGCTTCCCGCATCGCTCAGCTTCATGAAGACCTCAAGGAGTACCATATTATTTATCCCATATAGACTTGTTGCATCAATCAGTCTATCTCAACAAAGAACTTTTTAGTCATGGACTTGCCCATTGTGACCTAGGACCTCTTAACTAAAATCCCTTGTCACTCAGAACATATACAATTAATTACCTTTCACTCACCTTACCATTTCCACTCTCATTGTCTCAATTTCCTCAAGGGAAAACTTGGAATTTAGACATTTGGTGATCTTTTGACTACCTTCATCGTACAACAATTAATCATGCAATGTCTTTCGGGTCTTGTGTTCATCACCCCCTCCAAGGTATGATCTACTCGGTATGATCCTACCCAATCAGGTGGCTTTATTGCCCCCTTCTTATCTTTTCACCATCTTTGTTTATGTTTTGATTACCTTATACAGGACTTGGTACTTGACGCTTACCTTTGGGGTAATCCTCCCCTTTTCACCATACTCACCTTCACCTACATCATTTTACCTATAATCTACCCACACCTATTTAACCTAAACCCACAACATGCCCACAAACCTACCAACTCATTTTCATATTCTTCCCTAGCTCATGGGAGAACTACATCGGCCTGAGGTCCCTTTTCACTAGGACTATGTAGGTAGCACTCCAAGGGCATGGGGCCCTTGGAGGTTAGCTCATCCAATCTCTACCCTAAACCAATTCATCAACCATGCCTAACTTACCATTTACATCACATTTTACTTAGTTCCCCTTTTATAACAAAATTAGAAATTAAGCCACATACATAACAAGTTGCTTACTACAACATACATTTATTACACCTACCATCTCTCTATCATCATTATGCATAGATTATACAACATTTCACCTATGAGCCACAATATCATTCATTGCTAAAATAGTGAATCATAATTAAACCTACTTTTAACTCAACCATGCCTAACACCTGACTCAATCCATGCATATAACCTAACTAAACCATGTCTATAACCTAACTCATCCATGCCTATAACTTGACTCAACCATGCCTATAACCTGACTCATCCATGCCATGCCGAATCAACCATGCCTATAACCTAACTCATCCATGCCTATAACCTAACTCAACCATGCCTATGACCTAACTCAATCCATGCCTAAAACTTGACTCAATCCATCTATAATCTTTGACTCAACCATGCCTATAACCTAACTCGATCTATGCCTAAACCAACCTAACTCCATCATGCCTAACTCACCTAATTTCCATTCATATCACAATAACAACTCAAACATCAACATATCAACAAGTCAAATCATAACATGTATCTCATAAATCAATAAATATATAAATCAAAATACATGCCTATCTCATCATGGCCATCATCTCAAAAACGTTGGCACCTAGGTGCTAATATACAATAAAAATGTCATTTGTACGTGAGTCAGTCTCATATATACACAAAGAATGAAACACTCAATACAAAAAAGACTTCTGCACGTAGGCCGGTATATGCTCAGAGTATAGAAAACTCACTCATACATCCTCACTGTCTTCAGCATGCAGGCCGGTATTTGATCAAAAATACAAAAAATCTTCGACACGTAGGCTAGAATATATATCAAACATAATCGAGTAGTATACATAAAAAAAAATTGGGTGGCTGCATATCAAACATCTCACCGGATGTACTCCATCTCTATGTCACCTACATCCTTGGCCTCATGTACCCCTGTGGCACATCACCTAGCTTGTGGCCTCTCCCTAATCAGGCCTCAGAGCTCACTACCCTCCTGTGATCTCCACACTATGTGTGCGAGATCTTGTCCTCTCACTGGATGCATGTTGTTCCCTGTACTCTTCGTATAAGAGGAATTCTATCTTGGCTACCATAAGCTGGTCGTGATAATATCTCACCTTACCTAGGGCATCTCGTAACTTGGATATAGGCATGGTTTATGATAGTCCCATAGGTCTCGGCCCCTGTACCTACCCCTGTGCTAGCTCGTGAACCTGGGACCAGCTCCGCGCCGTCTTGGTGTCCCCTATCCCTATACCTATTGTGGTGTCCCTTTCCCTATGCCTGTAGTGGTGCCCTTTGTCCCTATTCCTATATCTAGGCCTGTAAGGCCCCAATCTATGTCTGGGTTGTGGCCAATTGGCCCTGTAATCCTACTAGCTAAGATAGTAAGGCGGCCACCTGACCATCTATGTCTCCATCTCCTCCATCACCTCTACCCTCTCCCTCCACCATCTGGGCCTACAGATTGACCACCTGTACTCGTAGCTCTACTACCTCTACCTCTGACCCCTCTAGCTGTGTCTATAGTATACCTATCTACGTGATCAGTATCACTACCTTCCCTATAGGGCGTCTCTCCGCACCGTAATGGTCAGCAGGCTAAGTCAAGATACCCCGGTCTAGGTGGTATGGCTTGTAACTATACCACCCACCACTGCCTATACCAATCTATGCATCCGGCATCATCAATCCGTTGATACACTAGTTGATCCTCTTCTCTTGTAGGCACTGAAGGCTGTGGTAGAGGTAAGGGCCTCTCCATGTCATCTCTCCGATACTATGGGAAGGGCAGAGGAATATCCTATACAAGCCCGAACTGCCATCGGACCTTGTCTACCGAGATCATCTCATCCTCCCCAGCACAATGACCCGTATCCACCTCTCTAACTGGAGCTCAACTAGCTCCTCATGTATATGCCTATATGAGGGGAATCCCACATGTGGCCTCCAGATAATGTCCACTTCAGACAACCCCTCCAACAACTATCAAAAATGGGCCACATCGTATGTCGGCCTATCCGACCTCTGCTCTCCTATAATCGACACCCATCTCTTATATCCCAACCGCACACATCTTAGTGGAAATGCATCGACTCGAGGCATCCCTATAGGTCGAACATAGACTATGTGCTCGTAGGCCCAGTAGTGTAGTGTAAATGTACAACACATGATGAACTTGTGTAACCACCCATATGCCCATAACTCTCTGTATAGCTACACCAAGAATGTTGGAGCCTGAGGAAAGTGTGTCTCATACACAATCATATAGTGGAGCACCCCATCGGTGATTGCATTGGGCATCCACCCTGCAAAGTACATAGCAGCACACTACCTCCATCAATAAAACTACTAGCCTCATCTCATCCAGACGAGCTAGGTACATGTCGTCATAGCTCAAGCTGGTGTAATGGAATCTCGGCTCCACCGCCCCCTCACCAAATACTATCCCGATCAGCTCCTATGAGGCCTTGGAAGAGATAGAGTGCACTGGTTCCCAAATATGGGTAACCTCATAATCTAGAACATGTCCCCCATAGGGTGATACTCATCTCACCCATCAGAAGGTGGAACATGTTGGTCGCGGAGTCCCATCTATCGATGAGCATGACCATCAAACTATGTTGCTGAACACCATGTCGGTAGCGCTGAATACCACTCAAGCCCACTCCCTCCACATACCGTAGCTCTAAATGTGTTGCTTTATGCCATACAATGTCACTAGTAGCGAGTGGAACCTGTCTCGCATATGTAATTGTGATCTCCCCTATATCTAATCCAAAGCACAACATTAATCTACCTTTACCATAACCATATTCACCACTTATCATTACCCACCACCCTAGTTTTACCCTAACCATCTTAACCACCTAACCTACATCATTTTTTGGACCCTTGTGCCTAAACTCTCGACCAATGCCAGTTCATCCTAACCGACTCCGGTCATCCTTAAACCGACATCGGTCACCTATTTTGTGACCGATAGTAGTTCAACTATATTGATCATGGTCACCACGTAACTAGTGTCGGTCACCTGTTAGGTGACCGATCCCGATTCTACCTAACCAATGCCAACCAAGCTTGATCGACGATGGTCACCGTCGTAGAAAATTCCATGACTTCCCAAACCCACATTTTAAAAAAAAATCACTCCCTTCCCTTTTCCCCACCTATAATGACCTAAAACTACCCTTGGACCTCTACCCACCCACCTATACTATTTACTACCCTTTCCCTCCCTCTTTTATCCTGTTATTCCCCCATACCCATTTTTGTTTCCCACCCACCAAAACAAAAACCCACAAAAACCTAAAATCACAAATATCCAAACCTCTAATCTTTCCAATTCACAATGTAGAGTTGGTCGCTTACCTCATTGCACTACTACCATCTTGGTGGCATGTCTAGTTGTTGTGCGGTGGCCTACCCGATCCCTCTCCAACCTCTGCCATCCTCCAACCAATCACCTCTCTCACCTTGATCCTATGGCCCCGCTACTCACTAACCCAATCCTCGTCAACTCACACTGCCAGCTCACTGTCCCATTCCGTCTGGACACTTTTCTCACTTTTTTCTCTTTTCTCTGTCATTTTCTCCCTTCGACCAATAACAAATGAATAACAAAAACACGTGGATTTTTTTTGTTTTTATACAAAACCTAACCTAACCGATGTCGGTTCCCATACACCAGCATCAGTCTCATGCCCTACCTCACCATCGTTGGTTTTTCTCTCTACCGACATCGAGGTTATCCATGACGCCATCGGTCGGTCAACCAAACCTACACATTACGCCTACTTTTCCATTTTCCTCCACCCTTCACCTTTCCATTTTACCCAACCCTTTACCTTTCTAATTTACCCCATCCGACCTTTACCCAACCCCTTACCTCACCTTTCCCGACCTTGTCACTTCCTACCTCCATTTTTCCTCCTTTAGGGAATCATTACCTTGGCCTTACCCATGTTGTGACCTAGATATTTGGACACGGCACATCGCTAGTGATCTTTGACCTCATGTGTTTGCTATACCTTGCAAAGACTTTATTACCTATGTTGTTTCCCTAATGACCTTACCTAGCCTATTCTCATGACCGTTTATCCCGACCTTATCTTCGGTGTAACAAAACATAACTAAAACATTCCTTCTCCTTACCTACATTGTGTTTCTGATCATTTCCTATACCTT
Organism: Taxus wallichiana var. yunnanensis; assembly: GCA_018340775.1. NCBI lineage: Eukaryota > Viridiplantae > Streptophyta > Pinopsida > Cupressales > Taxaceae > Taxus > Taxus wallichiana. The sequence goes on from CM031239.1 coordinate 628,805,058, forward strand.
GGATACCGGATTCACATCAACTTTGTTCGGATAAACCTATCATCCTTAGACAATGTAGTGTTTTCCTTCTCTTCAACAAGGTAGCATTTTGCAATTTATACATGTGCATGCATTTGATTGCTACTTATGACCTGGCCCAATACCTAGATTGCCCAAGTAGAATTTTCACCCTTTTCCCTTATCCCACTTGCCTTTTCCTCACATTTACCTTTTATCAAACCACTCACCACTTCATCTTGCTACCTCGTCAATTCTTGGTTTTAGGGGGATAACCTTCACCCAAGTCCTTTGTGCAACCACATCTTATTTTTGTTAGTGTCACTTACTAATACAAGATATGCAACAAAAGGGGCAAAATGTAGACACTAAAATTAGGTCACACTCCCCTTTTTTCCCTCGAAAAATAAGAACCCTTTGTTACATTTACCTAACCATAACCTCCCTTCACCCCACTAATATTAATTTAATTAAATTAAAGCAATGTCCTCACTATATTTATTATTTAAATAATATCCACACATGCAATTCACTTAGACACCTCACCAAGCCAACTCAACCTAAAACCTATTCTTAGCAAGTTCCCATAACTAACTAAGACTTACCCAAACCCTAAAAATCAATCCCTACATTCCCTCTAACCACATTCCCGCATGCTCACAAGAGGCTCCCAGTCTAATCCGTGGGATAATGACACGAGATCCAAGAAAATCAGGAGGATCTCCCTAGTTTTAGTAAACCTAGGAAATCCCTCCTTGACCAACATCGGTTACCCCTAACCATCGCCGGTTAATCCAAACTACCATCGTTACCCCTTTTAACCCCAAAACAACCTTATTCTCAAGGTTGGAAGTTGGGAGGCAGGTTGGTAAACTTTGAGAGAAATTTGATGAACAAGAACACATCTCAGAGAGATAACACATCTTCAGAGAGCCAATTCCAATGAAAACTCACATCCAAGGAGGGAGATTGAGCATCTTCTCCTACACAACCATCCTAGCCATGATCTAATCTATCCAAGCAAAGAGGAGTGTACATGCAGCCCATGTAAAATATTTTCTTCAGTTGGTGATCACTTACAACCTTCAAACTCATCATCAGCACCTCCATCCCTCACACACAGACATTTAGGAATGAAATCCAAGTAAGTACAACATCATACTTTCCTAGTTATTTCATTTCTTCATCATTTTATCATCCATTGTTTATCTTGCTCCCTATTGACCTTCTCCATATTTTCACCTCCATATACCCATTGAAACCTCACAAAATCCTACTCTAGTCACCCAATACCTCATCCTAACCAACCAAAGTATTTTGTGTAATCAAAAAGGAGACCCCAGCCTATTCTATGACATTTCTAGATCTGACAGGAATGGTGGCATCGGTTACACCTAACCACCGTCGATCACCTCGACCGACACCGGTCTTTGTGTTTTCCCACACATCCCTTAACAGAGACCTACCCACCTAATTTTATCTCACCCTCTTTCCCCTGTGATCTACCCAAGACCTCTGCCAAACCTGCAGAACCCAAAACCAATCATTTGACCTTTGGATTCTATTCTAGCTTAGCCTGTTAGATTAGATCTATTTCTTATTGTGTTTTTAAGTGAGATACCTAAATCATTTTAAATAACAATAGGATTTACTTTTTTTATAGCATTGAATTTTTTAAAATAGTGGACTAACAACCATCTAGGAAGTATCACACTTCCCGGATCTAGCACATGCTAGGCAGTTCACTACCCATATTGTTTAATTCCTTCTAGTGGTCTTGTTTTCATTACAGGTAGTTCCTCCTAGCCAAAAGGAAGCTCTCATGATTATTTGTGGATTGAAGTCATACATATACAACAACCCATCAACTAACATTTGAATAGGTATTCCTCCTACGCCTGTTACCTTATCTATTTCATCAATGCTTCTAAGAATTGATCTAAGAAAAAGGTGAAACAACTACCACTATTGTAGCTAAAGGGAGGAGTCCCCATATAGAGTCTTCGTCATCCGGGAGCAGGAAATATCCCCAACACTTGCTACCAAGCCACCGTAAAACACCACCTTTGTCCTACTGTCGAGGAGGGGAGGAACTATGCCAAACCGGTGTGCGTTACACATACTAGGTGCCTTGTACATGAGACCGAGGCCAAGCGGGAGTAAGGGAATGTTGTTGGGGCAAATAAGTATGACACGATATAGATATAACCTAACCGAAAGAGCATGAGGAACTACCATAGTGGGTTATAATATCCCGTAGATGTTTCACCTCTAAGTGGAATTTCTCTAAATGGACTGTATTTGAAGAAACACATGAGAAATAATTATAGTTTTAGGATTACATAGAAAACTCTAATAGAGTCATTTCTAATCTTCCAAATTTAAAAAATATTTTTACACAAAAAAATCCTAAAATTGTTGAATTTTTAGGAAGCAAGGCTAAGCACCTCAATAAAATAGTATTCCATGTAAAGGGTTCAGGGAAGAAAGGTTAGAAAAGGGAGTGAATCCACTTCCAAGTTGACTGATCAAGTGGGAAAAACCATAATAAATACATAAGGGACTCAACTTGTTGACAAGGACATAAGATATTAATAACCCCAAGATGTTAAAGACATTTCCAACTGGTAAGCTCTAATAAAGAATTCACCAGAGAAAATGAGCCTTTTTAATTCTATGAGAGCTTTCCAAATGTTATTGAATCTACATTTCCAAACATTGTTTGGGGATTTGAACTTCTAGGTATTTTTCAAAAATTTTAAAGGGATGTGTGTAGGAGTGAGAAGTCGATAACCAAGCTAGGGTTTGTACAGATTGAAGGGAGTCACTGCGGGCAGTGCAATCACACCACCACTAAATGGGAGGAGAAACCCAAATTTTGTGAAGCATATCCTTAGGTATGGCATTCTAAATTTCCTGTATAGATTCTTTATCTCCATTGTTAAGGTTAATTACACTTTGATAAGAACCCAGGGTTTTTAAGAATGGGTAGCCTTACAAAAAATATCCCCAAGTAGTTTGATTCCATGCTTAAAAATCCAGAGGCTTTTAATCCATGTGACCATAGAAAAGGGGATAATGTGGAAAATAATAAGAGGAGACCACCATAAATAACGTGAGTTAATGAAAATATGGTTTTGAAACCATCCCCCACCCAATTTAGGTGAGGTTTGACTAGTTCCCATGCCTTCCAGATACTCTTTAAAAAAAAAAATCCTCTTATTTTGACTAAAATAGGGAGAGCAACAAGATTTCTAGTCCCAAGTTTTTTAAGGCTTGTTTTCCAAAATGGGAACCTTGACAGATGTAATGATGAAGTAATATTTTCCAGGCTCGAATCCTTTTAAGCCTATAACAATCCACTTAACACTTACAAAAATACCTTGCGGCCAAATTTTAATAAGTGCTAAGCCACTAGCATCTTTAAGAGAGAAACAAATGTCGAAGGAACTCTATTAAATCCTTTATGATCATGTGTGTTAGCCCATAAGAAATCTCTAAGAAAATTTTCCAACTTAGCATATGAAGCCTTAGAGGGAGTCCAATATGAAGAATAATATACATGAGTAGCACATAGCACCTTAGAGAAAATATGAAACTTACCAGCAAGAGAGAGGCTTGGTAATAAAATAAGAATTTTTGTCCTCCACTCGTTGGACAACATAAGACCACAAAGTAGCAAGAGTAGCCTAGAAAGCAAAAGGAATGCCAAGAAACTTGAATTGAACCCCGGGATGAATCCAATGCCAAGCATAACCTTCCAACCATGGAGGTATGGGATCCATATATTGTTTATAGCATTGATTTTTTTCATTGAATAAAAGAACCTAAAGCCCAGTAAAAAAATTAATGCACTATAAAGTGTTGGTAATAAACTCTTCATTCTCAGTTAGAGTTAAGAAAAATTCATCAACAAAATGAAAATTAATAAGTTGCATATAAGAATTAGGAAGAGAGATGCCCTTTTAACTAACCTTTGTGAAGCAATCTTGGCAAGAAGATAATTGCATCCCTCAATAGTAATCACATAAAGGGTTGGAGCTAAGGGGAAACCTTTCCGAATGGACTTGTGAAGCTCAAACATGTCAAAGTGGACTCCATTAATGGTAAGTCTAACATTAGAAACCTGGAATAACATATTTAAAAATTGAATGAATCTAGGGAAGAAACCAATAGCTTGTAACATGGAAATAATGAAATTCCATTCAATATTTTCATATGTATAGACACAAAAATTTGGTACCTCTAACCTTATCGAACACATGCGCATATTTATTTAAATCCAACCCCTCTAATGTTTAATTAAATACCCATCTATCCCATCACCTTATTATTCTTTATTAATTAATCTTAATTTATTAATTAATCAATCAATATCCATGCCCATCACCTTTTAACAACCTTTAATCTTTGTTAATAAACATTAATTGATTAAGTTTAATTAATTAATTAAATAACATCCATTATGCCCTAACAAAATTTGTATTTAGGATGATTTTATTCTAAAAATGCATCCCTGTGCTTTTCTACTCTTTTACCCACCTAACTTTATCCTCTAACTACCCAAAAATCCCAATCCACTCTCCTCCCACCTATAAGCTTTAACAAAATTTTACTATCCTTAAAAACCCAAAATATGGATCTAAGCAAAAATCACCCCCATTGGGGAAACTTTCCTTGTCATCGGCGGTGACCCAACCCCGCCATCGTTGACCCTATAAAATTGAATCCTTCCTTTTCTTGATCAATCAAATGCATGTATATTTTGGATCCCTCTCGAGACTTATGAATTCTTCCTCGTACCTAAGAATTCTTGCACAGATTACTAACCTCCTTGACATCTTTAGAATGTATTTGCATTGCTCACGGTCATCGTTTATGGGATTATTATCATCATTATGTTGTTTTCATTTATGTTTGTCATATTATCTTAGTTTTATTGCATCTAAAATTTTACGGGTTTAGATTGACCTTAATAAGACTCTGAGAGCTTCTCCAAAAACCTTCTTTTTTAGCTTATTTTCTTTCAGGTCACCTTCTCCATCCATTTATCCTCATCCTTCTCATAGTTTGCTATAGTCGGTTCCAATCTAGATCTAGTTGGCATAGACCCATATCTAATTTACGTATACCAATCTGGTCACCATCGACCTAGTTTGATTGGCATTAATGCATTCCTAATCAACATCAACCTAGTCCAATCAGCATCGACCGACCTTCTTAGCATTCTAGAGCTTGTTGCGAGACCTATTTTCTATATTTTTTTATCCATTCTTCTATATTGGCTTTGAATTGCCTATTCACAGTTTTTGTAACCATGACAAAGACTAGGTAAGCTTTAATTTGTACTTCTTTCAGTCATATCACCTTATAGATTAGTTTTAATCAGTTTCTTAGATTTAGTATACTTTTGTTTCTACATGCCATCTATTGTTCTTTCTTTATTTCTCCCTTTCTAAACAAATGAGGCTTGATATCTATGAAAGGAAGCTAACCATTTCTTGGAGTCAACATTGTTCACGAAACCCCCTTATAAATCTATCTAATCAATCCCATTTCAATTTATCTTATTTATAGGTTCATCAAGTTATAGCAGGGATCCATCTTTCACTTTGTACCCATATCCATTACATCACATTTGAGGTACCTTAAACCCTCCATTTTCTGAGTTATCTAGTTTTATTTAGTACTATATCATTTAATTAAAAAGGAACAAAAATTAGATCAAAATTCTTGGCATGCCAGTGGGACTACGCTTTAGGTGATCCCTTATATTTATTTCTATTTTTATACTTCTCTTGTCTTTTACTAACAATGTAGCACTAGGATTAAATTTTTGCTTGCTTGTGTTAGGTTCGGCTACTTGGATTTCTCTTCATTAAAGTTCAAATAAAAAGGAAAATATTTATCTAGGTATTCCTCATTTTACATATTTTTTTCCTTTTCGCATCGTATTTCCTTTTTTGTGTGTGTTCTCATCAAAATATCACACTTCGATTTGGTATTAAAAATAACCTTCCTTCTCTACATTCTACTTACTCACATAGCTTAAGTAAGGGTTTAACTTGTTGCATCTCAAAATGCTCACACACAACCTAAAATTTGCTCATCTAAATAACAAATTAAATCATATCCTTACCCACTTAAGCGATTAGGATTTCATCACGCGACAGAAGCCACCGAAATCTCCCCACCATAACTACTTGAAACAAATGTTAGGAAATTTGTCATTCCTTAGGCACCTTTGTCATCCACTTTTTCTTTTCATGTCTCTTAATTAATCATGATGATAAGAAACTTTTTTCTTGATTTATTTGTTAACAAATTACATAAAGTTTCATCTATTCATGCCTATTGTTGTTCTTTCTCAAGTTGAAACAACAGAACAATCCACTCAATCCAATTAAATTCCTTCCTCTAATGATATCTCCAAACAATATTCTAAACTTAAGACCAAACCGTTGGTTACCCAACCCCTTTCCTCTATGGTCTTGCTTCATGAGGACCATGTCATCCAAAATCATCCCTATCTTGAAAATAATCCTCATCAATCTAACCTTTATAGACCAACTACAGCCCCATCTCCAGCTCCTTTAGAAACTCTTGGGCCTCCCTATAGCCCTATCTATGACTACCTATGTCATAAATATCCCACAATAATTCAATCCTATTAACCTAATCAATTGGTGGATCCCATTCCACCCAAGTCACTTTATATCAAATCTATCTCTATTCTACCCACAATTGTCACTAGTATACCTAGCCAACCATTCTCAACCTCTTAACACCTACATTCCTACCCATCATTTGCTCTAACCATATCAACCTCTTAACACTTACATTCCTACCCATCATATGCTCCAACCATGTCAACCTCTTAACACTCATAACCAACTCATCATTTACCACAAAAACTTGTCCAATATCAACAATCAAATCATGTCCCTATTTCTCAACATAAATGATTATAATCACTTATCCAATATAAAACCATGACATATATTAATCCTTATAAAATAATTATTCAAACGCCTACACATCTAAAAACTTATCAAGAACTTTATCAAGATATTTTTCATGCCACATAACCACAATCCTAGCCAATCATCATAGCAAATGATCCCTTACATACCATAATGAATAGGTAGGCTAGTCTAAAGGTTATTACCTTGGGACCCAAGGTCACATAGTCTTATGAAAAAATCTATAATAAACCCATTCATCCATCAGTTCCAATAAAACCTTACCCTCCTCATTGGGAGATTCCCAAGTTTACCAAGTTTAATAGTAAGGAAGATCCCCAACAAAACATTCGTACATTTAAACATGCATGTTACCTTATCACACATGATCACGTTCCCTATATATTTTATCATCCCATCATTGGATTGGTATAATGGGATTCCTCAACATTTATTATTCTCCTTTACCTAGATCACATAATTATTCCTAGAACAATTTTCAATTAATATTGTGAGAAAAATCATCATTAATGACGTATATGCCATTAAATAGTTTGATGATGAATCTATCATATATTTCATTACTCTATGGCATGGAACTCTAAGTCAATTGTCATTTTCTCTTCCATAATCTATACTCATTGAACTCTTTTCATGTTCTTGTTTCAATCATATTTCTTCTACATTGAAAATTCAATCTTTTTGAACATTCAAAGAAGCCTTCACCATGGCTAGTAAAATCAAAATTTATTCCCTTGAGAAAGGAAAACTCAAGATTTGATCAAACAAGGCCAAGACTAAGTTCATTAAACCCACTACACATAGCAAAATGTCTAAAAATTCAACCAAAAACATCATTTTTAAATCCCCATCCATAGCTTCCTCTCACACAGAGTCCTCGCGAAGAGATTTTAGGCCATCTCCTAATTATACCCCCTGGGGGAATCCTATAGTTTGTTATTTGAAAATTTAATGGTATTACACTCCATTCAACTTCCTCCCATACGACCAATGGGAGACCCATGACCTAAGCCCAATTGGTATCATGAATCCCACTATTGTAAGTATAATCAAGTCAAATATCCCGACATTGATAAGTGTTGTTCCTTTAAATATCACATCCAATAACTTGTAAATCAAGGAGATATATAAATAGACAACTCCATAGATTCACCTAGCCAACCCTTGAAAAATTGAGAAGCCTTTTCCTAATCAACCTGTTTCACCCGATTCTAGAGCATTTATTTGAATATTGTGAAATAGATAGGGTAAAGGGCTAGGAGGAATACCTATTAAAATGCTGGTTAAAGGTTCTTGCGTGTGTATGACTTCTTGATCCATAGCTGATTATGAGAGCTTCCTTTTTCTAGGAGGAACTACATGAAATAGAAAACAAGACCACCAAATAGAAGTTAAACAAGATATATGCAAAGTGGACTCGCCTAGCGTATGCTAGATCCGGGAAGTGTGATATTCCCTAGATTGTTGTTAATCCACTATTTAAAACAACCCAATGTTAACAATAAAGGAAATACTACTGTAGTTAAAATGATTTAGGTATCTCATTCAACTACAATAAGTAAATTCATTCACAACAGGAAAAACTATGATTGAATCTGAAGGTCAAGGTCTCTATCAAGGTATTGGTAGTGGTTAGGGTCTGGTTCTAGGTTGTTTTGGGTATTTGGTGGAGGTTTTAAGATTTGTTCTTGGTCTAAGGGTATAAACACAAAGACTGACATTGGTGCAGTATGGTGATGTCATTTTAGGTTAACCGGCAACATGATTGTGGGTAACCAGCGTCATATGATTGGGGTACAAGAAACTCAATAAAAACTTGATTTAATTGTAGATCTAAGGCTAAATGGAAATGGAAAGGGCAATGGCAAGGTCTGTGTAGGTCTTAGGTATACTTAGGGATCTCTAAAAACTAGGTATGGGTAGTTCAATGGTGTGGGTGAAAGAATGGTCAAGTTTTCATGGAGGTAAATGGTGGGGGAATGGGAATGGGAGTAGAAACTAATAACAAAAGTAAAAGAGTCTACTAAAATGACAATGGACAAGTGTTGGTTAACAAAACACTTATTGTTGTATGAGCTTGATGTTTGGTTGGCAATGGTGGGTGATCAAATGGAAGGAACTTGGTGTGGTGTTGGTGCTTCCCCAGATGCTTCTTTGAATGTAAATGGCTCGTGGTTGCTTCGGTGCTTGTTTTGGGTGTTCGATGCATGTATGAATGTTGGTTCTACTTACATGCAACTCTATTTTAGTCCTTTGATCTCGTAAGATGTGCCAACCTTGAAATTTGGTTGTTTTGGGGATTAAATTATAACCAATGGCGGTTCTAGGTCGAATGGCAGCGGCGGTTCGGGGTAACTCACGCGGTTAGGGTGGGATTTCCTAGGTTTTCTAAAATGGGAAGATCCCTATGATTTTCTTGGATCTCGTTCATTTTCTTCCATGGATTAGAATTGAAGCTTCCTTTCTTACAGGCATAAATTTTGTTAGAGGGAATCTAGGGTTTGATTTTTAGGTTTTAGGTAGGTCTTAGTTAGTTATGGCAACATACTAAGAATAGGTCTTAGGGTGAGGTGGCTAGATGAGGTATATAGGTGAGGTTGTGGTGTGGACATTATCCAATTAGGATATTTAAATAATAGATACTATGAGATCATGAATTAATTTAATTTAATTAATTTAATTAATATGAGAGTGGGGTGAAAGGGGCCATGGTTAGGTGAGTGTGTTCAAGTTGGTTATCTGTCGAGGGACCAAGGGGAGTGTGACCTAATTTTGGTGTCCACATTTTTCCCCTTTTTGTTGCATAGATTGTATTGGTAAGTGACGCGGACAAAAATAAGATGTGGTTGCCCGATGTGTGGGTGAAGGTGATCCCCCTCAAACCAGGAACTGATGAGGTAGAAGGCATAATCGGTGAGTGTTTTGATAAAAGGTGAATGTGAGAAAGAGGAAGGTGGGAAATGGTGGTAAAAATGGAAAAACATCTACCCCGTAATCCAAGTAATGGGTCAAGGTCAAAGGTAGTAATATTTGAATGAAAACACACGTTTAAACTACATCACGACACCAAGTTGAAGACCGGAGTAAACTTTACATTGTCTAAGGTTGAGGTGATTCGATATCAAAGTTATAGGATATGGTCGGAAACATGACGCAAGTCAAGGAAGGAACATTTACGTATATTCTGGTACACCAAGGGTTAGGTAAGAATAAATGGTCACAAAAAGAGGTAATGTAAGGTTAGTATGTTAATCAACATAGGTGACAGAGCCACAAGGTCACTAGTAAGTTTCTAGGTCCAAGTAACTAGTTCATGACATAGGTAGGGCCGAGGTATGGGAAAAATAACAAGTCCCCAAATGAGGACGAGGTGAGGTAGTAAATGATGAGGTCAGGAGGATAAAGTGAAGTGTCCAAGTCAGGTGTGGGTAAGGTAGAAAGGATTTAGGTCAAAAATTGGGGGTAGGGGTTAGGAAAATTCTAAGTAGGATAACCAATGATAGTTTGAATGAACTGATGTTGGTCACAATGGACTAACCATGGTAAGCTAGGGCACAGGACCAATGTCGGTCAAGGTAAAACCGTCACCGGTCAAGTTGGGTAGGTTATAAAAAGAAAAATTGCTTTTTTTTCAAATCATTTGTCATTTACCAAATTGGAGAAAACAACATGTGAGAGAGAAAAAGGTGGAAATTGTCCATGCGAAACAGAGCTAAGTTGGCGAGTGGTGTAGTGGGTGATTGGCAGTCAATAGGTGGGCCCACAAGATTAGATTGATTGATTCGGTTGGTTGGAGGTGAGATAGTTGATTGGGTGATGGAAGAGGCAAGAAGAGGGATTGGGTGGAACACCGGTCAGCAACGGCCCAACGTGCCACTATGGTAGAAGAATCATGATGAGGAAAGATTCAATCCTATGCTTTGTTTTATGTGTTATATTTAATTAGAGGTTGAGTGGGTAAAATTGGATTTTGGGGGAAATGAATTTTGAATTTTGGGAGGGCGAATTAGGTAAAATAGGAATGGGGAGGGAGGTGGTTAGGTTAAGGAGGGGTAGGGAAGTGTGTAGGGGGGATTTGGGTAGGATTGGGTAGGTATAAAGGAGCAAAAGGAAGCTTTGAGGAAGAAAGGGGTTTGGGTGTCATGGTTTTTATGGTGTGGTGACCGGTGTTAGTTGAGGGTTAGCCGATGTCAGTGATAGTGGTAGTACTGGTCATGAAAGAGGTGATCGATGTTGGTTTATGGGGGACCGAGGTTGGTTAGAGATAACTGGTACTAGTCATGATTTGGGGAAAAAGGGGCCAAAAGTTCCCTAGGTTGGGTGGGTGAGGTAGGTAGTGGTAAGTAGGAGATGTTTTGGGGAAAATCATAACATAGGTAAGGGGTAAAAATAGGTAAGGGTGAATGATAGTGGATTAGGGTTGGGGTGGGTAGATAGAAGATGTGATACGAAGGTAAGGAGGTCTAGGGAAAGAGAGGTAGGGTGGTAAGTATAGGTGAGGTGTTGAGGGTGATTGTGGTTATGATTAAGGTGAAATTAAAGTGATGTTTTGCTAGATGTAGGTGAGAGATCAGTTGAGGATGAGAGACAGGGTGCCACCCCTGCTCTTGAGAGTTTGAGGTGCGGTGACAATCAAGGAGTGGAGGCATGTCATAGATGTGGGCTTGATTGGGGTCCAACGCTACCGACATGTAGTCCGGTAGCTAAGCTTGATGGTAGATCTCATTGATAGATGGGATTCGGTGACTAACATGTTCCACCTACCAATGAAGGAGATGACAGTCACCTTGGAGGATGTGTATAACATCTTACGGTTACCTATATTGGGGATGCAGGTATATTTGATCTCCTCAGAGGCATCTGCGGAGTTGATGCTGATGATATTCAGTGAGGGACTAGCGGAGATGACATTCCACAGTGCCATCCTAAGTTATGGAGAGATGTACCTAGCCCATCTAGAGGAGACGAGGCTAGTAGTATTATTGATGGAGGTAGTCTACTATTTTTCATTACGATATGTAGAGGATGGGAGGTTCCCAAGATCAATGATGGGGTGTCTTTGCATGATATGATTATGGATAAAACCTACTTTACATGGGTGCCAACATTCCTAGTACATTTATTCTTCACTATTGGTCCTATGAGCACATTATTTGTGTTTGCTTGATTGGTATTCTATGGGTAGATGCATTTGAGCTTGGTTTGTTCGGGTGGGGTATAGGTGATGGGTGCCTATGATGGTAGAGCATCAGGCACTCAAGGCTACACATGATGTAGCCTATTATAGGCAAAGCATTCTTTGGAGGGATTTTCTAGCGTGATAATTATTTAGATACCGTAAGTGGGCTATCCCTCATACAAACATATGGCCAATGAGTTAGATGGCTTATAGATAGATGGATTGAGGGGTGTCGTGTAGGGGAGCATGAGATGATCCCGGTGAGACGGAGTCGAGACAAAAGTTTGGGCTACCGCTGGATATACCACCACCTTTCCCACAGTACCAAAGAGATGATGTGGAGATACCACTGCCACTACCATAGCGGATAATACCTATAAGGAAGGAGAAGCAGGTGATAGATCAGTGGATTGATGATGTCGAGTGACTGATAGGTATAGACAGTGGTGGGTGGCTCATTTATGAGTAGTACCTCCTAGGATGAGGTAGCTAGATTTAGCCACCATCACTGCAGAGATAGATGCCCCTGTAGGGGTAGGTGGTGACCCTAATTACATAGTTGGGGATGGTACATGGGTAGTTAGCAGGTTTAGAGGTGGAGGTGGCTGCATTGCATGCACAGGTGGCCAGTCTATAGGCCTAGATGGCCCAGGGTGGAGATGGAGATGATGAGCAGGTGGCCACTCTATAAGCATGGGTTATAGGTTTACTGTGTCTAGTTAGCCACCTGTATAGGTGTAGATCAAGGCACTATAGGCTTAGGTACAAGGTCAGAGGCTGATGGGGCCACCACGAGCACTGGAATAGGGTCGCAGTTCATAAGTAAGGGTGGGAAAGTGTCCCACAAGATAAGTATAGGGTCGAGAGGCCGATGGGGCCACTACAAATGGTACCCATATATAGGTTGTAGGATGCCCTAGGTGAGGCTAGATATCATCAAGATCAGTTGATGGTGGTGGGGATAGATTTTCAATCCTATGGAGAGTACAGGGCACAACAGGCCTCGAGTGAGAGGAGTATATCCTATACCCACAACGTGGAGAGCACAGGGGGCCATCGAGGCCTGAGACAGGATCAGGGTGAGGGTACCATTTCATGGAGACCAACTCTAAGTGATGTACCTATAGAGACCCAACCACGACCCATGATGGGTGGTGAGATGTTATTAGGATGTTAGACGAAGCCAAGAGGGAGGAGGAGATAGGTAAGATAGATATGGAGGATGTACGGTAGGATGATGTCTGATGTATGTCCTCCATTTTGATGTATTTATTCATTTTTGATATATACCGGCCTGTGTGCCAAAGAGAGTGAGGATGTATATAATATTTTTGTATTTTCTATCATATACCGGCTTATGTGCCGAAGATGGTGAGGCTTTATATGAGAGATTTTTTTATATACACTAGCCTACGTGCCAAAAATACTTAAGAGGTATGGATATGGATACACATGTTTGGATGTTTTTATTTATAGATATGATGGTGATTTTGGCATGATGTATCTGTGTTGATAGAATTTTATTATTATGCATAGATGGATTCATGATAGGTGTGTTAGGCATGGTGGAGTCAAGTTATAGGCATGGTTGAGTTAGGTTTGTGGTTTAGGCATGGATTGAGTCAGGTCATAGGCATGGATTAAGTCAGGTTTTAGGCATGGATGGAGTCATGTTTCATATAGATGGTGGAGTTGAAATTGGTTGAGTATGTAATTCATTAATTTGTGTAATTAATGATGATATGGGTCACGTTCAAGATGTTTTATAGTAACATGCATGATAATGGTACAAAAATGGTAGACATTGATAAAAATGGTATAGCTTAGATACCAAATGATAGAATAGAATAAGATTGCAATGACCAAAGAGGGACGGAAGCCTCACAAATATTATTGATCATGAAATCAAATTACATTACAATGCAAGAGCTGTAATATTTATAGATATTAGACAGCCTCATATGGATAGACATGACACCCTAGCAGACACCAACTACGAGATGATAAGACCCATCTCACATGCACATGTAATTACTACTAATACCAATATTGAATGTTATCCAACATAACAATATTGAATGCAAGTCACTAGACTAGAGTGCACATGTTGCACATTATTAAATAAAAGACAATGCAATAAAATGCAATAAATATGCCTATGCTAAATTATGCTAACATTCCCCCCCTTAATTTTGCATAGTTTCCAATGAAGTGGAGAGGAAATCTCTGAACAGTGTGAATTTGTCACGTGCAAGTGACTTAGTGAAAACATCTGCTTTCTGTTCAGCTGTAGGACAGAAATGGAGCTGTATGTTGTGCTTCAAGACATGCTCGTGTATGAAATGAACCTGTACTTCAATATGCTTGGTTCTCTCATGAAATACTGGATTGCGAACAAGCTTTAGAACTCCTTCATTATCAACATATACTGGAGTAGATTTCTGTTGTGGTAGACCAATTCCTTCCAGTATTCGGCGTAGCCATATTGCTTCACAAACAGCTTCACCTGCAGCTCTATATTCTGCTTCTGTAGAAGAGCGAGAAACAAAGTTCTGTTTCTTGCTTCCCCATGATATCGGTCCAGATCCCATAAAGAAGACGAAGCCTGATGTTGACTTCCTATCATCCATGTTTCCTGCATGATCTGAATCTGAATATCCTGTCAAGAAGAAATTGTTGTTCTTCTTGTACTCTAGACCAAGGTCAACTGTACCCTTTAGATATCTTAGTATTCTCTTTGCTACTTTCCAGTGACATATTTTTGGTTCTTGCATGAAGCGTGATAAATAGCTGACTGCAAAGCTGATATCTGGTCTAGTATATGTCAGGTAAATGAGACTCCCGATCAACTGCCGATAGAGAGTTGCATTCACCGGTGGTGATGGATCGGAACGAGATAATTGAAGTCTCGCTTCCATAGGTGTAGCAATAGGAGTGCAGTCCATCATCCTGAATTTCTTGAGTGTTGTCTTGGTGTATTTCAACTGTGACACAAAGATATGATTCTCTTTTTGCCATACTTCCAACCCAAGACAATAGTGCATGAGCCCGAGATCTATCATATCAAACAATCGATTAAAATCCTTCTTTGTTGCATCGATCATCTTCACAGAATTGCCTGTAATGACTAGATCGTCGACATAAACAACCACAATGACAATCTCCCCCCCTTGCTTTTTGAGGTAGAGATTGGGGTCATAAGGATTCCTTTCGAATCCATGACTTATGAGATGCTCATCAATTTTGATGTACCATGCCTGGGGTGCCTGTTTTAGGCCATATAGAGATTTTATGAGTCTGCATACCATCATCTCTTTTCCTGGTATTACATAACCCTCTGGCTGAGTCATATAGACTTCTTCTTGCAAATCTCCATTAAGAAAGGCACTTTTCACATCCATTTGGTGGACTTTCCAACCAAATTGTGCAGCTAGAGCAAAGATCATCCTGATTGTCTTGATCTTGGCTGTGGGAGAAAATGTCTCCTCATAATCAATGCCTTCTTGTTGTGCATACCCCTTTGCTACAAGCCTTGCTTTATACTTGTCAATAGTCCCATCTGATTTGTACTTAGTCTTGAATATCCATCTACATCCAATGGGTTTCTTCCCTGGTGGAAGGTCGACAAGTTGCCATGTGTTGTTCTTCATCACTGACTGATACTCTGAATCCATGGCATCTTTCCAAGCTTTTGATTGTAGGGCTTCCTGAACTGTAGATGGCTCAACTGTTTCAACAACTCTACTCATTAGGGCATAATTGACCTCTTCACGAGCTTGACTACGAGTTCTAGGTCCAAGATTGGATGATGTGCTAGGTGCTTCATCCAAATTTGCATCTCTTATTAATTGAGTATACCATTTAGGTAACTTCTTAGCTGTTCCATTGGCTTGTGGTGGATCCAATTTTTCACCATCATCCAATTCATCACCTGCTGCGTCTTCGGTGGGAACATCAAATTCTGTCTTCACAAGAGGTGTATTCTGCATGTTTGTTGAGTCGTTGAGTGGAGCATCTGCTTGTTTCTTCTCAAAGAACTCAACATCCCTACTTGTGTATACTTTCTTTGCTTTCGGATCCCATAATCTATACCCAAGTGCTTCTTCACTGTATCCAATGAATATCAATTTCTCAGCTTTCATATCCAACTTGTTCCTGTTCTTCTTGGGTATGTGCATGCTAGCTTTACACCCAAATACTCTTAGGTGTGCAATTGATGGTTTCCGATTTGACCATGCTTCTTGAGGTGTCACTCCTTCAAGAGCTACTGTGGGCACTCTGTTCAACAAATAGACTGCAGTTCTTGCAACTTCTACCCAAAATGTCTTTGTTAAACCTGAGTCGTCAATCATACATCGCACCATTTCCATGATAGTACGATTCCTTCTCTCAACTATACCATTCTGTTGTGGTGTGTGAGTAGGAGGCATTTGTCGACGAATCCCATGAGCTTCCAGGTAATTCTTGAACTCATTGCTTGTGAATTCCCCCCCTCGATCTGAGCGGAGAGTTTTGATCTTGCGACCAACTTCATTCTCAACAAGTGCTTTGAACTTCTGAAATGTCGCAAAGGCTTGACTCTTGTTTCTTAGAAAATATATCCACATCTTTCTTGAGTAGTCATCAACACAAAGCATGAAATATTGACATCCAGAATGACTTGGTTGCATGGGCCCGCAAAGATCGGTGTGCACTAAATCAAGCTTTCCTTAGCTCTATATGTGTTCTTCGAAGGGTACTCTGTGTTGCTTTCCGGCTAAGCAATTGTGACACTTGTCGTGTGTTGTTCTTGAGTGTAGGCAATCCTTTCACCATGTTGCCTTTTTGAAGTGTTTGGAGATAGCCAAAACTGATGTGACCATATCTGCGATGCCATAGTTCTGCAGATTGTGTGTCTTTGGCCACTAGAGCTTGATCATCCTTATGGACAAAATCAAGTTGGAACACGCGTCCCACATTGGAGGCTCTTGCTACAATCTTGGAACCTCTTGACTTATCTCTTATCAAGCACACTTTTTTTCCATTATTACTGTCAAAATCTAACTTCAAGTTGTGATCAAGGAGTTGACTAACTGATAGCAAATTCTTGGTCAACCTAGGTACATACAATACATTTGTGATTTTGCAGTCATGCTTTCCAAGAGGTAGTGAAATATTTCCAATCCCCTTGAAACTGTATGATGAGTCATCACCTAATGACACATGGTTCTTGTTAGGTGAGTCACGCAGTGTGTAGAACCAATCCTTACGTCCAGTCATGTGTCGAGTTGCACCCGAGTCAACATACCAGATATCTTGCGTGGACTTGGTTTCTTCATCAAATTGAGTAGAATACATGTGGTGTCCTTCATCTGAATCATCCTCATGTTCGGCAATGTACCCTTGTTGTTTGGGTTTTCTTTGCCAATTACCATTTTTCTGCCCTTGATTGTTGTTATTGTTGGACTTCCCTTTATTTGAATTATTGTTACCCTGTTGGTTATTGGGTTTTGAATTACTTGATGAACCCTTTTTGTAGGAATTGTACCAACAATCTTTGATGTCATGTCCCCCTCTATTGCAAATGGGACACTTCTTGGTGTTGTCTCGTTGACTTTGGTTTTGTTGGGACTTCTTGTGATTGGACTGAAATTTTCCCTTTCCTTTATGATTGGAAGATAGTGCTTGCTCATCTTCCTGATCTTTGTTGTTCATTGCCTCTTCTTGTTGAAGTAGATTGACCAACTTCTCAAAGGTGATTGTGTGTTCACTCATATTGATAGTTGTCACAAAGATTCTGTAGGAAGGAGGAAGTGCTCGCAACACAATTGGTACGAGGTCTTCATCACTTATCTCTTTTCCCAATGCCAATAGAGATGCCCTCAAAGTAGCAACTCGTCTCAAAAAAACTTCAACCTTCTCATTGTGCTTGAACTTGAGAGTATGCAGTTGTGATAGTAGGTTGAGGATGGCATTCTTGTTCTTTGCCTCATAGACTGTGCTCAACTTATCCCATGCATCCTTGGCCGATGTGGCATCTCTAATGTGGGGTTGCACATCATCTGTTACGCCAAACAAGATGATCAACTTGGCCTTTTGATTGGCCCTGTCAAATTGAGCTTGTTGTCTTCCATCATCAAGTGATCTTGTTGTTTGTCCATCTACAACTGTCCATAGGTCTTCAAACTCAAGTAACGTCTTGATCTTCGGTTTCCATGCAGCATAGTTGTCTCCTCTAAGCAGTTGTGAATCTGGCAAGAAGAACTTTGGTGCTTGTGCACCCATTTCTGCAATCTGAATTTTTGAAACTCTGAATTTCTGACAAAGGGTAAGGCTCTTATCACTCCAGGTTTAAGGTCTCCCTCTCAATATACCATCAGGCCGATATACCAAACCTTTCTATATACGCTCCCTTCCGATATACCCGTCAGTACGTGGAAGAAGATCACCCTTTCAATATACCCGTCAGTACGGAAAGAGGTGTTAACGCACGTGAAAGAATTTAGTACGTGGTACTTAGACAGTACAGAGAGGGGTTTGTGCAAGCACAAACGGATGGGAGGGCTCAAATGTGTGTGTATTGTGTCCTTATTACTCCCCGTCGATTTTATAGGGTCGATGCCTGACGACATTTAGGCAGCTATGTTAGGTGTTAAGTGCAGTAGTAGTCGCGACGGCATCACCCGTAAGCGCTTCCCAGAGGCACCGTATATACCGAACGCTGCTATGAGATCAAAGATCTCGTGTGATAGAACCAAACATAAAATGAAAATTTTTCATTTTTTTTTCACTTTATGCACCAATATTACTACAAAATGCTCCAAAAGTACATCAAAATGAAGTTTTTGTGTCCCCCCTCTTTAAAAAGGGTCTAGAATCACAAAATACACAATTTAGGCCAAAAATATTTTTTACCCCCAATAGGTGTTTTTCCGCTAAATTTAGCGGTGGCTCTAAATGTGTTTGGTGAGCTTCTAAATTTAGAAATCTCCCAAAAAAAAATTTATTTCTCCAAATTTTCCAAAAAGAAATTTAATAAAAAATATGGAGAGAGTGGGAATCGAACCGCTGACCTGTTTGTTCCCAAGATCCAAACAAACAATCTGAATATTGTTTTCACCTTTTCTCACAAACCGTGATCTAGGTTTTTCTAAAATTTTGATAGAAGTATCATACAATATTTATCTTGAAACCCACAAAATTTCATAAGAATCAGAATCTTAATTTTTGAGATCTTACCAATTTACTACCTAGATCTGATTTTTTTCAAAAAAACATGATCCGACTTATGCAAATTTTCGTCACATTTAGAGGCCGAATCAAGATGATGTAAAGCTGTAAAGTTGTGCGTCTCCTTCTTGTCTTTTCAACAAAAAAACATCACATCAATCCGACATTGTATGAAAAAGTTACGTCCTTTTTTCTAAGAGCTATCTGCTGGAATTTTGTTGACAGGAATGCTTCAACCTTTGCTCCCGAATTCTTCACACCTCCACTTTCAGATCTGATTTTTTTTTTTTTTTTTTTTAGATCTGATCTTTTTTTCTTTAGATCTGCAAAAAAATTTCAAGATCTCTCCTTTTTTTTTTTTTTTTTTTTTAAAGATCTTTTTTTTTTTCCACAAATTTTTTTTTTTTTTTTTTTTTTAGATCTGCAATTTTTTCCAAGATCTTTCTCCTTTTTTTTTAAAGATCTCCAAATCTGAAATATTCCGCCAATATGTTAGAGGCTGCGGGATGCTT
Source organism: Taxus wallichiana var. yunnanensis (assembly GCA_018340775.1). Taxonomy (NCBI): domain Eukaryota; kingdom Viridiplantae; phylum Streptophyta; class Pinopsida; order Cupressales; family Taxaceae; genus Taxus; species Taxus wallichiana. The sequence continues at coordinate 628,824,938 of CM031239.1, forward strand.
CAATGGCTCTCCTTTGATGCAGATCTTCTTCTCCAATGGATCCTCTCCAATAGTGCTCCTCTTCAACCTTGCTTGGATAGAACCTGCTCTAATACCAAATGATAATAATGGTATAGCTTAGATACCAAATGATAGAATAGAATAAGATTGCAATGACCAAAGAGGGATGGAAGCCTCACAAATATTATTGATCATGAAATCAGATTACATTACAATGCAAGAGCTGTAATATTTATAGATATTAGAAACTGACCTCATATGATGATAGACACCCTAGCAGACACCAACTACGAGATGATAAGACCCATCTCACATGCACATGTAATTACTACTAATACCAATATTGAATGTTATCCAACATAACAATATTGAATGCAAGTCACTAGACTAGAGTGCACATGTTGCACATTATTAAATAAAAGACAATGCAATAAAATGCAATAAATATGCCTATGCTAAATTATGCTAATGTAGACATAATGAATGTATGAATGATGATGATAAAAATTTGAAGAAATATGTTATATGTTTGGTTTAATTTCCAATTATTGATATAAAAAGGAAACTAACTAGGGTAGAATGTGATTTAGGAAAATGAAAGGGGAATTGGTTAGGGTAGAGAGTGGGTGAGCTAACCTCTAAGGGCCCCATGCCTCGTCAGTGCTGCCTATATGGTCCCAATGAAAAAGGACCTCAAGTCAATGTAGTTCTCCTATAAGCTAGGGAAGAATGTGAGGACGTATGAGAATGAGTTGGTAGGTTATAGACATGATTGATTTTAGGTCTTTTAGGTATGAGTCATTTGAGTTGATTATGGAGAAAGAGGAAAGTTTCCTAAAGATAAGCGTTGAGGATTAAGTCCTGTATAAGGTAATCACTCCGTGATGAAGAAAGTTAAAAGATAACAGGAGGAAATAAATCCACCTGATTAGTAAGGATCATAACGGGTGGGTCAAACCTTAGATAGGCTGATGAACGTAAGACCCTAAAGACATTACATGATGGAGTATTCTAAAGGTGAAGAGTAGTCACATGATAACCAAATGTCTCGGTTCCATTAGGTCCATTGAGGTGGTAGGAAATGAAAGTGTGAATGGTGAGAGAGGGAAAGTGGTTAGTTTATATGGTATTTGGTAGCATGTGTTTGGGCAAGAGATCCAAGATCACAATGGGCAAGTCCATGATGAAAAAGTTTTATGTTTGACTTGTATTTGAGATAGACTAATCGATGCGGGAAGTCTATATGGGATGAAGAAATTAATTCCTTGAGGTCTTCATGAAGCTAATCAATGCGGGAAGATTTAGATTCTCTTTTTTTAGTGAAAGCAAGCTTTACATACCTGTCCTTTGAGGGAGCAGCGAGTCTATTTATAGCAGTTGATGTAGAGAGAAATATGTCCTTTTGAGGGATTCATCTTTTATTGGAAGTTTGAATCAAGGAGTTGGATCCCATGTTAGGTATTTTAATTCATGGACAAGACTAAGGTGAAGAATAGGATTCTTGTTTAGAAAGTAGGGTGAAATGACCATGTGATCTCATCTAAAAGTAGATGAAAATTATCCATGAGAATCATGCCATGTGCAGTGTTGTGGTACACATATTTAAGAGAAGATAAAAGAGTGATGAATACGCACATGATTCTTGTTTAATCTTTGGTGATGGCATAGGAAGTGGATAGCACTTAAGGGATGAGCATGGAAAGAGGAAAAAGGTGAGGTAGAACTAACAGTCAATAGTAGAATGGTCAAAGATGCAAGGCATTAAGGGGCTCAGGTATAGGTTTACCATCGAGTGAAGGTAAATGATAAGCACCTAATCCATAAGTATGAGTCACAATGTATGGTCCAAGCCAATTAGGAGTAAATTTTACCTGTTTACTTTTTCTACTTTAGTTACATGTGATTTTCTTTTAGGACAAGGTCACCGACTTGGATACATTTTTCATAGGCACGTTTGATACATTTTTGGTAAACTTGAAGATGGCCAAGAAAATTAAGACGACGTTCATCTAATAACTTGAGTTGTGCTAAACAGTCCTAGTAAAAGTCATCATCATTGAGCATGTCATGAAGAGAAATACGAAGTGATGGAATCTAGAATTCGAGAGGCATAATAGCCTTTATACCGTAGACTAGAGAAAAAGGTGTGGTGGAAGTGGAAGTGTGAATACTAGTGCGGTATGCCCATAGGGTGAAAGGAACATGTGTATGTCAGTCCTTCCTAGTATTTTTAACCACTTTCATGAGAATTTTGTTTAGGGTTTTATTAGTGGATTCAGATTGGCCATTGGTTTATGGGTAATAAGGTTACGAGAAATTGAGTTGAATGCCGAAGGCATTGTAAAGTTTTTGCAATGTTTTAATTTTTAATTGTTTTCCATTATCGGTGATGAGGTGATATGAGACACCAAAGTGAAAGATGATGTGATGATTGATGAAATCACATATTTTCTTAGCTTTCATGGAGATAAGAGGTATGGCTTCAACCCATTTGGTGTAATATTCAATAGCGGTGATGATCCATTAATGTCATTTGGGAAGAATGGGGATTGATTTCTCCAAAAGATTCAAACCCCATTGAGAGAAGGGCTAAAGGTCACGTGTGACTGTAAGGCATGACTGAGTCTATGATGAAGGTTGGCATGTTGTTAGAATTTTACATAACACTTGATATATTTACAACAATCATGGTTGAGGGTGACAAGTAATAACCTAGGCAAAGAATATGCTTAGAACCAAGAAGGCCCACCGAATTGACCTCCACATATCCCATCATGAAATTTCCTAATGGTATAAGGAATTTCAGAACTCATAAGGCATCATAAGAGAATACCATCAAACTGCGCTTATAGAGGAGGCCACCCATGATGACTTAATGAGAGACATTTTTAAGAAAAGCACGTTGTCCATTACGAGTGAGGTTGGAAGGTAAGATAGAGAGGGAAAGATAATCTTAGTATTGTTTATACCAAATCTCACTCTGGTCGGGAGCAACGGGTTTGATAGAGTAAAATTCATGAGGTAAATAAGAGGGTGATTGGAGTATTTGTATGGTGACAAATATCTTAGAATCGGAAAGAAAAGTGGGGATTTTAGAGGCCAAGAAGGTTATGGTATCTACAAATTTGTTGGTTGAATGAGGGATGGTCTTAAGGTCATAACAGTTAAAGGTGGTCAAAAGTATGTCCACATGACATTTGTAGTTTTGAAGTATCTCATTACAACATTGGCATACACCATTGACCTGGTTTACGACCAATTAAGAATCACCAAAGATGTTGATTGACTTAACATCTAAGGCATAGGTAGCTTGGAGACCTAATATGAGATCTTCGTATTTGACAATATTATTTATACAATCAAAATTGAGTTTGAAAGACAAAGGCACGGGTTCACCATCAATAAAAATTAGGATAACACCAGCCCCCTCGATGCCGACACTTAGAACCATTGAATAAGAGTGTCATTTGCAAGGTTCGTCTAGGGAAAGGGTAAAGAATTGACTCATCCGGGAAGTTAAAGTTAGAGGGTTGATCCCTAGAAATAGGTGCGTTGGCCAATTGGTCGGTGATAGCTTGGCCCTTGATGGACTTTTGATGGATGAATTCGAGGTCAAGGTTAGCCAAAATCATAAGCTAGCATGTGGCACATTGATTTTGGTAAGGTTTGGCATACATGAAATGTAAGGGGTCATTGTTGGTCACAACATAGGTTTTGTGGTTGAGTAAGTAATGACAGAGTTGTGTGGAAATGAAAAATAAGGCTAAGAAAAGTTTTTTGGCATGGGTGTATCAATATTCGTAGTCTAAAAGAGTATGGCTTATGTAATAAACTGCCTACTCCTGTGTTGTTCATCACGATGAGCGAGCATGGCCCCGAAGGAGTGATCGGTAATAGATATGTATAGGTATAAGCGTTGATCATATTTAGGTGGAACTAGTAAGGGTGGTTGGAGAAGGTATTTTTTAGGGTCTCAAAAGTTTTGTGGTAGTCATCATTGCATTTAAAGGAGACATTCTTAGTCATCATCGCATTTAAAGGATACATTCTTCTTAAGAAGATGATGAAATGGTTGAAAGCGATCATATAATTACAAAATGAAATGGTGAATAGACTACAACTTACCTTGTAGGCTATGGATTTTCCTAAGGTTAGTAGGCAGAGGCATTTCAAGAATGGCCTTGACTTTACTAGGGTCAACCTCTATACCACATAAGGAGATGATAAATACTAGGAGTTTTCCCAAGAGAACCGAAAAGACACACTTCTTTCCCTTAAGACAAACACAATACTTAATGAGGCAATCAAAGATCATTTTTAGGATAGTGAGGTGCTCGAGAGAGGCATTTAGATTTGGCAAGGATATCGTCTACGCAATCTTCCAATATACGGTGCACGATGTCATGAAAGATGTAAGTCATAGCCCACTAATATGTGGCACCAGCATTTTTAAGACCAAAAGGCATGACTTGATAGTAGAAGGTCCCCCAAGGGGTGATGAATGTAGTTTTGTGTTGATCCTCTAGGGCAAGCAATATTTTTTTATAACCTAAGAAACCATCCATTAGTGATAGCATCTCGTGACCAGTGGTAAGGTCAACCAATTAGTCAATACTAGGTAGGGGAAAGTTGTCTTTTGGGAAAGCTAGGTTAAGGTCACAAATATACGTGCAAATGTGAAGTCCCCCTATTGTCTTAGTGCGGGGACAATGTTAGAAATCCATTGTGGTTAATCAATGGGTAAGATGAAATAAATTGAAAGGAGGCACTAAAATTCTTCTTTAACCGAGAAGTGCAATGTGAGGGTGTATTTTCCTCATCTTTTGTTTTATGGGTTTGGCATCGGGAATGGTTATGATATTATGGACCACTATGGTGGGGTCAATACTAGGCATGTCTGTGTAAGACCAAGTGAAAGCATGGTTATGGTTTTTGAGAAAAGAAGTGATGGATTACTATTCAACAACATCTAAAGATTTTCTAATCTTTAGAATGTGCGGGTCGTCTTGAGTGTGAATGTTGATTTCGATAGTTGATTCATTGAACATGGTTTGTGTCTCATATGGTAATGACTAATTAATAAATGAGTCTTCGCACCAAGGTAGGTGAGTATAGACTCATCATCATGACATATGAATGATGTTAATTGAAGGTTTATCGTCATTGATCATTTCGGGATATAGGAAATGCGGACATGAGGGAGCCTCGCCCTCATGTTGATAAGTCGAGGCCCTAAGGAAATGGTGTTTATAAAAAAATTAGGATGAATGGATTCTTAATCCATAGACTCTATCGGTGAAGGTGGTGATGGTGGTGAAGAAGGTGGAGAAGGGTTGATGTCCTTAATGAATTCAATGTGGGCCTTCTTAGTAGGTGGTTCAAGACAAAGCCTATACCACTATAGTTGTTATGTATTTAGGTAGGACATTGAATAATAGTGTGATGGCCTTTCTCATAAAATCCAAAACCAAAACCCTTCCATGCACATCGATGCAGGAATGTGTGGGAGAAACAAGCTTGATTGGTGAGTGACTGGAGGTCTATAGAAAATGGGTGAGTTTGTGATGGTGGTTCAGGTGTATAAGTTTTAGTATCAAGTACCCCATAGGTGATATTGGTGCAAAGGTGGGGAGGACCATATATGATACGCTCTGCTATGCAGTGATCATAATGAGGGTGTTGGTGAACACTTACATACTTTTTGTAGAGTAAGGAATGTGTTGACACTATATAAGCAATACTCCCTAGAGTGAGGCATTAAAAATGCCTTCTAAGGGATCGGTGGTCAATATGTGGGTAGTTTGGATAGATGACGTGTTAGAGGTTGACTTGGAGGTGGACCCAACTAATTGGGAGGCTAACATTTTGGCTATGGAGGTTGTGGCGGTGGTAGGAATGGAGGATGTAGGTGCGCTTGAGGTAGCGGCAACACTAGTGAGTGGAGGTGTAGGTGAAGTAGAAATGGTGATAGAGGTAGATTCTTTAATGGGTATAAGCATGTCATTGGGTCATTAAAACATCTTGCAGGTTTTGAAGGGTGATGGGTCAGTTGGAATGCTATAGGTGTGTCCTTCATGATCAAACTTTACACAACAATGCAAAGTGGAAGTAACAAAGCCCATGACACAAATCTAGGGTCTACCAAGCAACAAGTTATATTGAAATTCCCCTTTAATATGTAAAATAACTTTGGAACAGTGTGGGGGCCCACTTGAACATGGAGGATGAAGGTGCTAAGTGTAGAGGTGATAGCGTCATTAAATGAACATAACATGATGAGATGTTTATGCATGAAATTTTTAGGTATGTGCATTTAGGAGAACGTATGGGAGGAGATGATATTAATGCTAGTGCCCCATTGATCATAACATGTCGTATACATGTATATCATTGATCCTGGAAAAAGATGAAAAGGGTTGGATCTAGATCATTGGTTTGGTGCGGTGTGATCTCTTCATCCGAAAAGCCGAGGGTGACCACTTGGTGAGTAGGTACAGTGTAGAAGAAGGTGGTAATTTTGTGAGAGAAGCTACATGATGAGGTGTAATAATGGAGGTCACAAGTGTAGGATCATTCGGTAAAACCTCAATAGATTGAAGGACCTCCATGAGAGCTTGATGATGGGATTATGAGGTTTGTATGAGGTCATATAGGGACATTTTGAGGGGGGATTGGTGTAGTTGTTTGAGCATCATGCGATGTGTAACCCCATTAGAAATAGGATATGTGGGGCCACAGATAGTGATTTTAGGTGTAGGTGTAGATGGTATGTTGGGTATAGAATTGGTTGGTGGGTCATTTTCCTTTTCCTTTCCTTTATCCTTCTGAGCATGGGTAGAAACATGGATCATGTTGATTTGAGGTAGAGAGGTAGGTGAAGTAAGTGAGCCATGAAAGGTGTAATGACAAGAAGGGAAGAAGCCCGAGAGGTGGGAAGGAACCTTATGAAATGATTTGGGCACACTAAAATTTGGGTGGAGGTTTGGTGAGTTCCCGATGTGAACCATGTTAATTTCAAATCTTAGGGGTGGCTCTAGGAGTTTTGGGGGTGGAGGTCTCGGTCGTTGAGTAGGTAATGAGGGAAGAACTGTGGAAATGGGTTTTGGTTAAATGGGGTCCTCATTGAGAAGGTCATCATCGGTAAAGTTTTCTTCAGGAGGACACAAATGAAAAAAAATGGTTTTTAAATCCTTGCAGTTCTCTACATCATGCCTTAGCACACGATGGTAGGTGCAAATTTTGGTGTTGTCAAACCCCTTTGGTTTGGGTTTGAGTGGTTCATAAGGCTTGAGATGCGGTAATGTGATGACAAAAGTTTCAAGGAGCTTGGTTAAAATTTTGGCATAGGATACCACCAAAGTGGATCACAATGGGAAGTGAATGTGGGTTTCGGTGCAAAAGTGCGGCCAATTTTATAGGAAGGGTTTTTGCAAGAGGGGAGTGGGTCAAGCTACGCTTTAGGTGTCGCAGTGGTCTTAGTATTGGTCATGTCTACTTGGGTAGGGGCATGGCGGAGATGAACTAGTAAGAGGGTGTGTGGTTGGTGTGACTACCTTATTGGAGGGAATGGATTTTTTCCTTTAGGTTGCACCTTCTTGGGTAAATGATATATGGGTGTATGATATCTAGAGGGAAAAGTGGATGGTGGAAGAGGGTGAGTTACCCATAGGGATAACCGAGGTTATGTGAAGGTAGATGGTGCAGGTCATGTAGGAGGTGTGAGGGAAAGAGACTAAAGTGTCATGGGTAGTGAAGAAGTTATCGATGGTATTGGAGGTATGGGTGGTAAAGACATCGCAGTGTGGGCAAAAGTCGTGCGCAATGCTTGGGTATGTTAGAGGTTTGCGAGGGAGGAATGGGTTGCTGTGTTTTTAGTTTACCAAAGAGGTGGAGGTTTCTTAACCATGTTGGAAGGGTGAGGTCCTAAGATAGATGGAAGGGGTGAAGGTGATGAAGGTGTGATCAGCGGGGTTGGAGTATGATATCTAGGGGATTGGTTCTTCTATTTGGTTTCCAGATTAGGTTTGGTGTTAGTTTTGGAGGATGTAGCTAAATCTAATTTGATGGGTGGATGAGTAAGGCTAGCCATTGGGATGACCCCTAAGGTAGTAATAGGTTTAAACAAGGAAGATGATGTAGGTGTGGGTTTGGATGTAGATGCATGTTGGGTTATGTGTAGGGGTGTGAGTTGAGTAATGAGTGGTACTGCAAGAATTTTTGATAGTTTTGGTTGTGTGTGATTTGGTTGGCTGAAATATTTTTGGGTAGATAGTGGAGGTATTAGCGAGTGACATCTACATTTATCTTGAGACAGAAGAAGAAGACACCCCTAAAGTAAGGCTCTATCCACATAATGTAGGTGGTCGGCTAAGCCTAAGAATGACACTGTAGTGGGTGAAGTTGATGAGGATCCAATGGCGATTCCCATAAAATGTGTCTTAGAAATGGGGAATTTGCTAGCTTCAGCTTCGTGAGGTAAGAGATCCAAAATTAAGTTCACAAGATCTTGGTTAGCTAGTGGAGAATGGTCACCTAGACAAAAATGCATTTCTATTGGATCTTTGATAGGTGGAGGAGATGATGGGTGCTCCTCTATGGGTGAAGGAGATAAACAAGCATTTTCCATGGGTCGAGAGGTATGGGGATGACGGATCTCTAGGTGGAGAAGCCAAAGGTGAAATTGTCTTGATGTTACAGAAGGCTCATTCACAAGTGAGGGAGGAGATGAAAGGTGTTCCTTTGTGGGTGGAGGAATAGGTGAAGTGGGTTCATGTGTTGGTGGAGGACTTCAAGCTAGGATTTCCTTTATGGAAGGAATATGAGGTAATTGGGAAGCTACCTTTGGTGCATCATTGAAAATAGCATGGACCTCACGAGTATGGATATTATGAGTTGAGGTCTCTCGGTTTGATTGATCAAGAAGGGGTGTGATTAGGAAATGGCTTCTTGAAGATGTGTAAGTTTTGATTGTCAATCTGAATTAGGATTATCCAAGGTTAACTCGTCTTTCTTGAGCATTTCTTGGACAATGTTTTGAAAGTGATGTAATTACCGTCACTATGACCTTTTAGTTGATAATAATTACGAAGTCGTCCTCTTTATACCACATGGGGTGTGGGGTGAGCAGGATCAAAACTAGTGTGTGGTTTTATGGGGGAAGGGTGATGGCCCTAGCTTTAATGAGCTTTTCTAAGATAGAATAATAAGGCTCCCTAATTGGGGTGTATTTCCATTGTTCTCATCTGAATTGAAAAGTCTGAATAGGTGAGAGATTAGATGAGGGGTTAGCCTGATTTGATGGATGGGATAGACCAGCCTTGAGTATAACTACATTAGTGGTTCCGTTGTATTTTGAATAATTGTTCTGTGGTTTCAAGAATAAGAGGTATCATTTGACTTAAATGTTGAGTTCTTATTACGTAGTTGAATTTTCTTTTCTTTAATGGCCCAAATCTCTAGATTTCATGCCATGGTGAATGCCTCATCGAAGGTTCAGAAATTCTACACCTACAGGGTTGGTGAGATATGTCTAGCACAATCCCGCGTGAAGAGCTCTATGAGTTCGGTTTGTGGTAGTTGGAATGTGAGTTGATTGATCAGGCTACGCCAACGAGTGACAAAATCTGCAATAGATTCGTCGTCATATTAATGCGTAGAGTAGAGGTTAGTCATGGTAACCTTCTTAACAACATTGATGGAGAAGTGATCCAAGAAGGTTTGGGCTACCTAATTAAATGAGAAGATAGAATGTCTAGGTAACCCACTATACCAGTCTAATGAGGGCCTTGTTAGAGACATCGGAAAGGTCCTCAGGAGCAAAGCATCATCATGGGTGATTAGATAACACCCATGTTTGAAAGACCATAAATACTATTGCGGGTATTCTTTGCTTTTTGAGTGGTTAAACTTAGGCATTTACCAATGCATGGGATATGGACAGATAGGAATGGATGGGTGAATAGGCTCATTACAAATCTCATCATAGGTGAGAGAGTTACGTGTGCGTAAACCGATGCTTCCAGTGTCTACATCTTGTCCATCATCAGCTTTATTAGGTCCTTGGTAGGTTGTGATGGCTGGGTACCTCTTCTAGCGTAAGGAGGTTGGTATTGGGCATATGATGGAGGTGGAATTCTAGTATATGGTGCTTCTATATAGGTAGATTAAGAAGGAGGGAGAAAAATAGGGGTACGTACTGCGTAATGAATGATAGATGCAATGGGAGGCTACCGATGGTACATATATGGAGGTGGAAGGGTCGTCATTACCCTAGTAGCAATGGGGGCTAAGGACTCGTTGTTGAACAAAAAGGAAAATGTTTTTAAAAGGGGTAAGGGTCACCAAACTGGGGATGGTTGTGTAGATACGGGTATATATGAGATAATAGGCATGGATGAGGTTAGGTTTTGGGTGGTTGGTGAAGGTATAGTGGATGTGGGGGGTGCAACAGATGTGGAAGATGTGGTGGTCATAGTGGGTATGGGGCCTAGCTATGAAATGACTAGGGGCAAGGTAGGTGTGGGTAGCACGGAACCAGAGGGGGCTGACGTAGAAGTAGGAATGAGAGTCGAGGAGATAGATATGGGCATGTCGTATATCAACTAACCTGAGGCATCTAGAGTAGATGAGTGGGAAACATAAAACCTGCAAGGTGGCATGGTTTTGGGTCAAGGAGTCCTCGTGAACTCCTCATCCCCTATGGAAATAATGATAGGTTGGGTAGGATCCATGGGTGATAAAATAGAAGGTGGTGAAGGACTATGTGGGAGTGGTTGACAAATGACATGGAATATGAGGGTGTTTTCTTGGCTACGTTTCAGTACCATGTGAAAAAGTACTAACGTGGTAGGACTGCTTTCTATAAATGACACAAAAATACAATAGAGATAGGAGAAACAAGAGGTGGTAGGCGGATTAGGTACAAAATGTCAGCTAGAAATTTGAACAAAGCAACTAATACCGATTAGAGTAAATTGACACCGGTCATAAGTAACCGTAGTTGGTCACTGTAAAAAATGGACAGTTTGTCAAAACAAGGTAAAAGGATAATAATTTTCCAAGTAGACAAGATGTTGATAGAATTTACATAGCAATGAATATGATGAGAGAGACAAAGCCTCTGAATAATAAAGAAGGTGAAGTGGGTGTCCTTTTGGTTAGGTTAACCATAAGAATAGTAAATCGATGCCGGTTAGGTAAAATCAATGATGGTTAGAGGGTAATCGACAACAGTACATTGGACCGACATCGTTAATGGGAAATTGAAACACCGATGAATAAAAGATGGTTGTGAGTTAAAATTAGATATGGAATCAAACCTAGAATTATGAGAATGATGAAAATAGGGTCCACGCACACTTAGATGAAGCTGGAATACCAACTATGATGAGGATTGTGTAAGGGGAAATAAGAAAATGAAGAATGTTTCCTCTCACCTCAAAACGCAAGCCAAATAGAAACACTAAGAAAAATATGATCCTAAGAGTGTTTTTTCTATTATGTTTGTTCATCTTATGCTATTAAGGACTGACTCATGAACTTCAAAATAGAATTTTTGGTGAGGATGGCTTCCTACGAAGAAGGAGATCTACAAGGAGAGGTTTCAGGTATGTTATGGCGGGGGTGGGCCTTCCTCTAAAGTATGACTCGACAAAAGTAGTGAGTTGGGGAGTACCTGCCAATCCTCTGATCAGTGTGATCATTGACAGGCATTCCTAGGAAAGATGTCATTTAAGAATGTGTATATTTAGGAATTTTTGTAGTTTGGTAAGACATAGAGAGAGAGAGAGAGAAGATGTGCTTTCTACGATTCATTTTTCAACCATCAGCTGGGAATGAATTCCAACGTATAGGTTGCCCTCAATTAATGTGAGCTAATGCAGAAAAGTGGAATGAAATGAAGTTGATTTTTAAACCCAAATAGAAATATTGAATTCTATGAAACAAAAATATGACAGGAGAAGAGATTCTCTTTCACTAATGCGATACTAATGAAAGGGAAGAAATGCTCATTTTAAAGCACCAAAAGACAATTGCTTTTAGCAGTAAAGAGAAGCAGAGAAGATTCCAAGGGAGAAATTTTAATGTGAGAACCTTTTATAAAGGAAACAAACATGCAAATTTTCACCTAGAAATGAAGAAATTCAAAGAACCGCGAATGGGTCCCACCGGGCATGCCATAATGTTTCACCTGATTCTAGAGCATTTTTTTGAATATTGAGGAAACAGATAAGGGTAAAGGGCTAGGAGGAATACCTGTTAAAATGTTGGTTGAAGGTTGTTATGAGTGTATGACTTCTTTATCCACTAATCATGAGAGCTTCCTTTTGGCTAGGAGGAACTACCTGAAATAGAAAACAAGACCACCAAATAGAAGTTAAATAGTATAAGTAGTGGACTACCTAGCTTATTGGATCGGGAAGTGTGATACTCCTAGATGGCTATGAATCCACTATTTAAAATAATCTGAATGTTAAAAATAAAGGAAATCCTACTGTAGTTAAAATGATTTAGGTAGCTCATTCAACTAGAATAAACAAATTCATTCACAACATGCTAAGCTATGACTGAATCTAGAGGTCAAGGTCTCGGTCGAGAGTGGTACTGGTACTAGTCGTGGTCCTGGTTCTAGGTTGTTTTGGGTATTTGGTAGATGTTTTAAGCTTTGTCCTTAGTATGAGGGTAAATACATAGAGACCAACGTTGGTCTGGTATGATTGATGTCGATTTAGGTTAACCGGCAACGGTTGTGGGTTCAAGCGTTGGTATGGCTAGGGTACAGAAACCGAATAAAAACATGATGTAAGGGTAGATCTTAGGCTAAATGGAAATGGAAAGGGCAATGACAAGGTTTTTGTAGGTCTTAGGTATACTCATGGATCTCTAAAAAATGGGTATGGGTAGTTCAATGGTGTGGGTGAAACAATGTTCAAGTTTACATGGAAGTAAATTGTGGGGGAACAGGAATGGGAGTAGAAACTAATAATGAAGTAAAAGAGTCTACTAAAATGAAAATGGACAAATGTTGGTTAACAAAACACTTATTGTTGTAAAAGATTTATGTCTAGTCGATAATGGCGAGTGATCAAATCTAAGGAACTTGGTGTGATGTTGGTTCTTCCCGGATGCTTCCATGAATGCAAATGGATCTATGGCTGCTTTTGTTGCTGGATGTGGGTGCTCGATGTGTGTAAAGATGTTGGTTCTACTTGCATGTAGCTCTAGTTTCATCTTTTTCTCTCAAAAGATGTGATAACCTTGAAATTAGGAAGTTTTGGGGATTAAATGGTAACTCGATGATGGTTTTGGGATGATGGCAAAGCAGTTCAGTCGGGGTAACTAATGTTGGTTAGGGTGGGATTTCCTAGGTTTTCTAAAATCGGCAGATCCTCTATTTTCTTCGACCTCATTCATTTTCTTCCACAAATTATAATGGAAGCTTCCTTTATAACCGGTGGGAATGTGGTTAAAAGGTAATATAGGCTTTGATTTTTAGGGTTTAGGTAGGTCTTAGTTATGGCAATATACTAAGAATAGGTCTTAGGGTGAGGTGGCTAGATGAGATATATAGGTGAGGTGGAGGTGTGGGCATTATCCAATTAGGATATATAAATAATAGATATTATGATATCATGAATTAATTTAATTAAATTAGTTAAATTTATATTAGAGTGGGGTGAAAGGGGCCATGGTTAGGTGAGTATGTTTGAGTTGGTTATTTTTCTAGGGACCAAGGGGATGTGTGACCCAATTTTGGTGTCTACACAACCATAAAAAAATCAAGCCACCCCTTCTACATCTCAACTACCAAATGATCACACCATTAACACTATTAATCAAGATCTCATCTCATCAACAACTTTGCATGTTCCTACCTCGTAAATTATTCCCACCCTTATTTAGAGACTATGTATCTACAACAGTCACACATATATCAAATTTTACTACTTCTCCTATACCTATACCTACTCCTACCCTTGCCACATCCACATCAACAATAAGTATCCTCCTTACATCATCCTCTTTGATCATTCCCCAATCTACCACATTAGATTCATCCTTAATGCCTATTTCAACCCTATTGATTTAAAAACCTATATCTACATCTTTGATAGTTATTCCTTCATCCACATCTAGATCAAGCACACCTATTACTACATCCAAACCACCTATGTCTACAACCATCTCAACCATGCATGTTATAACTACATCACAAAGATCTCACATCTATTCCTTCATCAAATACACATGTTACATCTATATCAATCACTTCCACATCAATCCTAACTACACTCACTTCTACACACATAATTCTACAACCTCACTTACACCTATCCTAACACCTATCTTGATGCATGTACCTATATCTTTACATATGACCGCATCATCCATTCCCGCTAATATTTTACACCCGCTCCTTCTCTAACATCCATTTATATATCTACATTTTTATCCACTACCAAACCAATTACATCCTCTCAATATTAAAACATATCAATGATACCCCTTGAAAAATTTATGAAATAAGAACTTCCATCCAAGAGAAACACAAGGTGGATTCATTCTCTCTCTATAAAATCAATTGTTTCTCAATCAACCAATCCTAAGCCTACACCTACATATTCACATCCACTAGTTGAAATCATAGTCATCCCTGCAAAGGGTAAATATTCTTGAACAAAATATAAGAATCTTGGTAATCATCCCCAAAATTCTTCCATTTAACCTCATAAAACATTATACCTTACTTTTCCTCGGTGATATAACATTAAAAATTCATCCTGTGCACACCCTCATCTATATTAGGTCTAGCCCCTTCATCTAATACATCTTGTAATAATAAATCCCAATCTAAACAATCTAAATCTCCTCCCAAAGTTGATTTGTCTTTCAAAACGTCTCATTTACTCATCCAATCTACATTTTCACCTAAGCCCAAACATCATATTAAAACCCACATGATTTGTCTTCCTATTGACACTTCATTTTCGCCTTATGCAGGCATCTTCAAACTTGATATGAATACCATCAATCACACTTCCTCCCATTAGATATTTTAATGCTAATAGTAAGAAGCTACCATGGTTTTATCAAACTTTAATTTTTGCTTTTCATTGTACCCCAAGTCATGAAATTGAGCATTGTAAGGCCTTTTAGACCATTTTCTATGACCTTATTGAGAAATATGATTTCCTCATTCGAGGGTACCTCCTTCTCCATCCATGTCTAATCTAACTCATGTCCCATCGATTGGATTTCATAAAAATCCCACATCCACATCATCCCTTATCATGTCTTCTACACATGAAGGTCCCCCTTTGTTTGTTGATATTGTTTGTCTTGCCAATTAACCTTGTGGTCCATCTAAATCTAAGACGATCCCATATAAACTCATCGGCATTCGTTATCTCATCTACATCTAAGGGGATCAATTTTGGGGGAGCATCATCCCTTTATTTTTGACCTCCTTACATTTTCCATGTCCATACATGCTGGTGGACTTCATTCTAAGATCACTCCACTTACGAATTAAATCCTTTCCATCCTTGACATCATTTTAAGACCACTTTTTATTGCCATTAGTTGAAATGCATATTTCTTGATTCGTCACCACTAAGGATTCACACATATTTTACAATATTTGTCCACCTCATTCAATCTAAATCATATCTTCTTATCACCTCCTCCTTCCTTCTTGGGGAACCATATATTCAAAATCCACTGTTGTGGTCATATTTATACCCTTCTTTAGGGAACCATATTCTCCTCCAAAGTCAAATGTTTTGGACATATTTGTCTCTCCATTGAGAGACCTTTGACCTTCATCCTAAGTCCAATTTTTGTATCCATCTACTCAGGGACACATGTTTCCTTCACTTCTTTACTTTTGAAAAGGTAAAAATAGTTTTTATCTTCACTTATTTATCTCATTGTATCAAATATTTTGCAAGCTATCGCTTTATCCTATCATAATGTAACTACTATAGAAAGGATCCAATGTAGAAAGATTTCCACTAACCGGATTGGACTATACATTATCACACACATGTATGGGTCAAAAGCCTATCGATTGACCTCCCTTCATGGTAAACCAAAAGTGAAACCTTTTAAGGAATTTCACTTGTGACCATTCTACTATTATCACGTCTACCATTGAGATATTTCTCATATCCTTAGATCAATCCTCCATCGATCCTCTTCTATATTTCATCATAGTTATATGAAATTATTTGGTCATCCATCACTTTCCTAGATATGACCTTAAATATGAAAGGAATGATAAGCATATCATACCAAGCCAAAAACACAGATGCTAATCAAACACCATGATCAATAAGATGAAAGCAATTCACTAGAATAACTTTACATAAAACTTTTGCAAACAAATGAGAAACAATATCATATATTATTATGGAACTCAATTCAATACATTGAGAATGGGCTTTGCTTAAATAGGCAAGGAATAACAATCTAAGAACCAGTCAAGGTTGTAGATCAAGCTATAAATCAAGGAAATAACTAGTCATCAAAGAACTAGTCAAGACCATAGATTTAGGAGAGAACTAGACATCAAGGATCTATTCAATACCATAGATCAAGGAAAGAACTATACCTAAAAAATAGATAATATCTCCTAATATATAAATAAGATAAAAAAAATATCCACACACATAAGTGGGTGAGGATAAATACAATAAAGGTAAATAAAGTACCTAGGTGAACATGAGATAATGTAAATAGCTACTCTAACAAAATATGGGCACCACGGCTCTACTCATAGCATTTTACTTATGGATAGGTTCTCCCATTTGGTGACAACTCTTTGATCACTACATCCATCACCCTCTTATTCATCTATTATAACCATGCAAAGGGTCCAAGTGTGTTTCTTTCACATTAATTGTCCCCTCCTTAGTGGTTGACTTAGCTATTACTAGATCTTCCCCATGTAAATTCAAAATTTATTTATGCTCTTTAAAACACCAAAGTTATTAAAAAAAAACTGACCTCTCGAAGAACAATTATTCATGCAAAAATAGGACAAGAAAAAAAAGAGAGATAAGTATGCAAATCAAAGTCAAAATCAAAATCAAAAGAAATAGACCGATCCCTCGAAGGAAGGCTATTATATATTATTTTTTCTGTATATTGTGTATAAAGTAGACCATACCCTCAAAGGATGGATATTATTTTGTATTATGGAATTTTAAGGCTTCCCACATTGATCAACCTTCCATTTTATAAGAATCCTAAGAAATCTTCCCGCATTTATTAACTTTCTTCTAGCTAACTTCCCACATTAATCAGTTCTTTCTTTTCCCTTCCCAAAGTTGGGGCATAGATTTAAGGAACACTACTTATGGAGAACCCTCTTCCCATGTACAAGTTACTGTTGATGGTGAATCACAGAACCCCCAATGTCTCGCAACTCGATAGGTTGAGACTCTCGCAGTGTGATTGCATAACATGGAGCTTTTCCCAAGTGTGGGACCTTGCGAAATCGAAAAGCTCTCGGATGAAGGCTGGTTCCTATTCTCTCTGTTTAGATGCACACATAAAAATGCATAGGGTTTACTCAAAACCTAATCTAACTTGCCAAGGAGACAGGTAAGAAGATGCATAAAAATAAACCTATACTAACAACGAGGAATGAAGAATGAAGAACACCTGTCTTGCCAATAAACACAAACCATTAAAATGCAATGCAAGATCATGCACATGATAACCAAATTTGTAGTGAAATATTATGAGGATGCAAATGAATATAGAGAGGGTTGAGAATCATCCACAGGCATGTATTATTAGCTCCAAATATTGATACAATACACTACAAAAATACCAAGAGGTAAGGTTGCATTACAGAGTTTTAGATGGGAGGTTTCAACTCCACAAAATCACCGCCAAAGAGAAGAAGGTAGGGGAAAAACAAGAATGTCCAACCTTTAGAAAGAAGCCCCTCCTTACAATTTATAGGAATAATGAGAGAGGTAAGAGAGAGGAAATCCAAATCTACCCTAACCACCTCCAAAGTTGCATTTAATTCATCTCATTATGGTGGTAGGTGAGAACCCTAGCAAACCCAAAAAGTGGCGAACTGTATTTTGCATTTTTAAGAATTTATTATCACCCAATTAAATATATCTAGTGGTAGTTGGATAGAGGACTTTGTAAGCTTTCCGAAAAGTCTAACCTTGCGTGAATTCGAGCTCCCTGTGAAAAGTTATGGCCATCTGAATATCTCGCGCTGTGGTCTCGCTTCTGCCGCAGTGAGCCAAAATGTTGTGCCTTCAAGATGTGCCATAGGTGCATCCAAATTTGTGTCGACATCCTCTTACATGCACTAAAGGCGCATCCATATTTTCATCGACACTCTTTGATGTGTGCCACTTACCTGCGCCTTGGGCATGAATTTTCCCTTGTCGACAATCCATGTTGTGCGCGCTTTACTCGCGCGCTTTGGCGCATCCATTTTTATGTCAACATCCTTTGCTGTGCACCCTTTACCTGTGCCTTGGTGCATCCATTTTCGTGTCGACATCTTTGTTGTGTGCCCTTTACCTGTGCCTTGGTGCATCCATTTTCGTGTCGACATCCTTTGCTGTGCGCCCTTTACCTGTGCCTTGGCGCATCCATTTTCATGTCAACATCCTTTGTTGTGCACCCTTTACCTGTGCCTTGGGCACAAATTTTCCCTTGTCGACACTCTGTGTTATGCACCCTTTACCGTGCCATGGGCACATCCATTTTTCGTGTCGACACCTTCCGATGTGCGTCCTTACCCGTGCCATGGACGCGACTTTTTCCGAGTTGACACCTTCTTACTGCGTGCCATGGGTGCATCCATTTTCGTGTCGACACCTTCTAATGTGTGCCCTTTACCTGTACCATGGGCGCAAATTTTCCGTGTCGACACCTTCTTACCTGCACCATGGGCGCATCCATTTTCATGTCAACACCTTCTGACGTGCGCCCTTTACCTTCGCCATGGGCGTGACTTTTTCTGTGTCGACACCTATTACATGCGCCATGGGCACATCCATTTTCATGTAACCACCTTTTGATGTGCACCCTTTACCTGTGCCATGGGAACAAATTTTTCCATGTCGACACCTTCTTACCCGCGCCATGGGCACATCCATTTTCCCGTCAACACCTTCGATGTGTGCCCTTTACCTACACCATGGGCGGGACTTTTTCGTGTCGACATCTTCTTACCTGCACCATGGGCACATCCATTTTCATGTCAACACCTTTGATGTGTGTCCTTTACCCGCACCATGTGAAGGTGCACCTTGGGCTGTTATTCCCATCTCTACCCGAGGGGGAAGATATATACAACAATTTGGTGACTCAATGGGGTTGCTCGCCTACTAGGTAGAAGATCGGTGGCCTTTTAGCAATCCATTGGGCATGGAGTCATAAGAAATCCTGAAAAATGATATGAAATTTGAAAACTTCCTCCGAGCCACTTGAAATCCGTTGAACTTAGAGTTTTTCTCACCAAAATGCCACTTAAAATGAATGCAGTAAGAGCAAAACTAGCAGCACCAAAACTAGCAAAGACACCAAAACTATGTACAAAACTGAAAATCATACATGCTCTAAATGGAACATGCAGAGTGTGCACAAGCACTTCTTTTTCGAAAATAAACCTACCGCTCTATTCTAACTAGAAGCAATGGTAAGCTAAAAAACCCCGCAATGGTTGTGCAAAATAGCTTCCTTTCTTCAAAATTGGCAACCATGCAACTGATTTGGCATTGAACATGGCTGATTGGATGAATGGAAAATCAACAAGAAGCTAGTCTTCCACCCAAATCATCAAGGTATTAGCTGAAGGAAAATTCAATACCTCTTTCAGTTGTTTTGCATTTGGATTGGAGAGGTATGACAATTGATCCTTGGTTCTTTGTAGCTCATCCTCATGCTTAAGAGCAAGCATGACTGGTTGTGACTTCTCCTTTGGTTCCAATGAAGCCAAATACCTGATTGGGCAAGGTATGGTCCTTTGAGTATGCCCATTTCCCTAATTTTCAACTCCAAGAATGGAGTTCTCTTGTAAACCCTTTTGAATGGATGGTGTGGAAGCAATGGTAGAACCTTTCTACCCTTTCTCTTCCTCCAATGAAGAACATGAAAGATTAAAATCTTCCAATCTTGGTTCCAAAGAGCTGCTATAAGATGCAGGCTGCTGCAAATGGGTGCTCTCCTTCATGACAATAGGCTCAAGTATTTGGGACATGGAAGATGAAAGAGAGAATGGTGGAAACTCAACTGGTTCTTTTTTATGAAAACAGTCCTCCAAATCTGACAAATACACTACCTCATTGTTTTCCTACCGCAAATGCTCAACTACCTCCATGGTGTCCTCTTGATACGTAACTTGATCATCATGGTTTCTTTTATCCTCCAAGATTGAGTTTGAGAGATCAAACTGTTCTTCAAAGACTAGAACTCGAGAGAGATGAAGTAGAAAGAAGAATTGAAGGTTCTCTTGTAGCCTACTTTGTGCTCAAAGCCCTTGGATCTACAATTTTCTCCTCCACAACTAGAATGTGCTCCTCTTCTTTTGGATTTGGAGCAGCTTCTCCCTCTTCTACTACTTGAAGACAATCTTGTTCTTGATAGAACTCTTCCTCTAGCACGAAGTTTTTCAAGTCAAACTCTTCGCTTTGCTGCTCTAGAGGACAAGTTGGGACTGCAAGATATTTTTCAGAGCTTTCTTCCCCCATGGCTAATTGTGAAACTTGAATTGAATCAGCATTCCTTTCAAATAGAGTGCCAACATGGGCACTATTTTCTGAGAAAACTGATTGCTGATCTGCTTCTTCTTTTTGCTCTTCTTCTGCTGCCACAAAATAAGTCCTAACCATCACTTTTCTCCAACTCCAACCTCTTTTGAAGGTTTAACCATCAAGGGATTCTTTTTCATCCAAAATTTAAGAGCCCAACTCTTCAAACTTTGAATTTCTTCATCCTTGTTTGGATTTTTTTTTGTTGTTGTTTTCCTTGACTGTCATTCTGATTTTTATCCTCCCAACATGGATTTGGGAATGCAAGAGGAGAAGTGGATTGTAACTCAATTGATTTGGAAATTTTTCGTGGTGGTGGAGGAGGTAGAAACTCTTGTTTATTTGGAGTATGGGGTATTTTCAGTTAGCTCTTGTGGAGGGGATGACTGTTTGGAAGGAAAGGGGAAAGAAGAATTGAGGTGTGGTGGGAGACTAGGAATGGAGAAATGGAATTAACTCTGGGCAGCATTGACTGGATTAAGAATTTGAAATTTCAAATGAGATTATGTTGCTTGAGTAATGGGAAGAGAAAAACCAGATGATGGTGTAGAACTTACCCATTGACAAGGTTGTTCAACACCAAGTGTATAGGCCTCTATTTCTGCTGTCCATTGTGCAAGTTGGGGCAGTATCTCCATCATGAAGTCTAGCTTCTCCTGAGGGCTGAAGTGTCTTGGAAAAGGGCCTCCCCATGGACAAGGAGTCCTGCAACCAATTCTGAAAGCTTTCATTTGAGTTGTTGCTCTTGATTGCACCATCTTTGCCTCCATCTTTTGGATTTTTTCCACAAAATCTGCATCTTCCATTTGATTGTCTTCATTGCATGTGTACCCTTGCTCTTGATGTGCTTCACAACCAAACTAACTTTGGCACTGCTGCTCATATGGGTAGATATGCTGATTTTGAATTTGATCAAATGTTGATTTGGAGGATTTGTAAAACATGTTGGAGGTGTGACATATTGTTGTTGTTGAAAATGTGAATTCCATGATGGAAATGAAGTCATGATTGCACAACTTCATGGAATGGAAAAGGATGAAAGAGATGGAAAGAAGGATGGATGGAAATGGATGAAAAAGTGGTCTGCAACTCAGAGAATGAGTTATTTACCAGATGGAGTCGCCAGATGTGCTTTTGAATATGCCTCTAAAAGGCTGGATTCTACCAAGTTACACACCAAACTTGGCAATATTAAAAATTGAAATTAAAACTTTGAAGGACCCAGAAGATACAACTCTTCAATCCGGTTATCGGGTATTGTTGTGTAGTTACTAATCTCTGAAAGGTATAGGTGAAACTCAGGTCATGCAAGGCAACCTGGAAAACCTAACATACTAAAAAACAATGAAATTTTGAAAGTCAAAATCCCAAAAATATAATAATACCCTTTTGAAGATTATCCCCCGATCTATCAGCTGGTGAAATTTTGACTTGTTTTGAGCAAGTTAAGCCCTTGAAAATCGATTTCAAAGTTCAGCCTGGAAGGTGAAAAATCTAAAATTATAAAACCTACAATTTTTAGTCCAAATTTCTTGAAAATTCCTTCAAATCTTGTGGAATGACCTCTTGGTCCCACTGGGCATGCCAAAACTATTGATGGTGAATCACAAAGCACCCTTGAATGTCTGCAACTTGATGGGTTGAGACTCTCAGTGTGATTGCATAACATGGAGCTTTTCCCAAGTGTGGGACCTTGCAAAATCAGAAAATCTCTCCGGATGAAGGCCGGTTCCTATTCCTCTGTTCAGATGCACACATAAAAATGTAGAGGGTTTACTCAAAAACCTAATCTAACTTTCCAAGGAGACAGGGTAAGAATATGCATAAAAATAAACCTAAACTAACAAAGGTGATGCACCGAGGAATGAAGAACACCTGTCTTGCCAATAAACACAAACCATTAAAATGCAATGCAAGATCATGCACAGATAACCAAATTTGTAGTGAAAGATTAGGAGGATGTAAATGAATATAGAGAGGGTTGAGAATCATCCATAGGCATGCATTATTTGCTCCAAAGATTGATACAGTACACTACAAAAATACCAAGAGGCAAGGTTGCATTACAGTTTTAGATGGGAGGTTTGAACTCCAAAAATCACCTGCCAAAGAGAAGAAGGGAGGGGCAAAACAAGAATTTCCAACCTTTAGAAAGAAGCCCCTCCTTACAATTTATAGGAAGAATGAGAGAGGTAAGAGAGAGGAAATCCAAATCTACCCCAACCACCTCCAGGTTGCATTTAATTCATCTCATTATGGTGGTAGGTGAGAACCCTAGCAAACCCAAAAAGTGGTGAACTGTATTTTGCATTTTTAAGAATTTTTTCTCACCCAATTAAAGATATCCAGTTGTAGTTGGATAGAGGACTTCGTAATATTTCCAAAAAGTCCAACCTTGCGTGAATCCGAGCTCCCTGTGAAAAGTTATGGCCATCTAAATATCTCGCGCTCGTGAGTCTCTGCGCTTCTTGTCAAGACTCAAAATGTTGCGCTTCTTACGAAGATGCACCATAGGCGCATCCATATTAATGTCGAAATCCTCTTACATGCACTAAAGGCACATCCATATTTGCATCGACACTCTTTGATGTGCGCCACTTACCTACGCCTTGGGCGTGAATTTTCCCTTGTCGACACTCGTGTTGTGTGCCCTTTACCTGTGCCTTGGCGCATCCATTTTCGTGTCGACATCCTTTGCTATGCACCCTTTACCTGTGCCTTGGCACATCCATTTTCATGTCAACATCCTTTGTTGTGCACCCTTTACCTGCACCTTGGCGCATCCATTTTCGTGTCGACATCCTTTGTTGTGCGCCCTTTACCTGCGCCTTGGCGCATCCATTTTTGTGTCGACATCCTTTACTGTGCGCCCTTTACCTGCACCTTGGCGCATCCATTTTCATGTCAACATCCTTTGTTTTGCACCCTTTACATGCACCTTGGGCACAAATTTTCCCTTGTCGACACTCCGTGTTGTGCGCCTTTACCTGCGCCATGGGCGCATCCATTTTCGTGTCGACACCTTCTGATGTGCGCCCTTTACCTGCGCCATGGGTGCATCCATTTTCATGTCAACACCTTCTGATGTGTGCCCTTTACCTATGCCATGGGCATGAATTTTTCCATGTCGACACCTTCTTACTTGCGCCATGGCCGCATCCATTTTCATGTCAACACCTTCCGATTTGCGCCCTTTTTACGTGCCATGGGCGCGACTTTTCCGTGTCGACACCTTTGTACCTGCGCCATGGGTGCATCCATTTTCATGTCAACACCTTCTGATGTGTGTCCTTTACTATGCCATGGGCGTGAATTTTTCCGTGTCGACAACTTCTTACTCGCGCCATGGGTGCATCCATTATCATGTCAACACCTTTTGATGTGCGCCCTTTACCATATGCCATGGGCGCGAATTTTCCGTGTTGACACCTTCTTACCCGTGTCATGGGTGCATCCATTTTCATGTCAACACCTTCTGATGTGCACCCTTTACCTGCGCCATGTGAAGGTGTGCCTTGGGCTGTTATTCCCATATCTACCCGAGGGGAAGATATATACAACACCTACATATCAAACCCATTTTCATGTTGACATTACGTGTATGAGATAATTTCATTCATATTTCCTTGTGATATTTGTTATAACTAACTATAATTGGTTTTTTTAACATCTATTTTGGTCACATGTACATTTTGTTACCTCGATCCCCTCTTTTTACCTCCAATGTGATTAGAGGCATATTTTCCTTGCATGTTCATTAATATGATATGGTGCCATTTATACCCATAGGTCTCTATCTATAAATTACTTCTTATCCTATACCTCACAAGATCTTATTGAATCTCACTCATCTTAAGTCCACCTTTATCGCCATCTATATTCTCCCTTTAGGTCATTTTGTTTCCATATTTCACATCCTCCATGTATCATCTCAAAGTCCACAATTTTGGCCATATTTATTTTTCCTTTAGAAATTTTAATCTAATCTATTTTTAAAGTCCACCTTGTGGCCATATTTATTCCCACTTGAGGCATTCTGTCTCAACATTTACTCTATTCATTTATACTCGAAATTACACCTTTGAGGACATACTTTCCTCCCCTTTTGGGGTATATTATTTCATCACCTACTTTTTCACTTTTCCTTCTTGGCCATTTTTCATGTCTTATACGGGAACCAAACCTTTTCATCCTCGTCCCTGCATTTTGTGGATGCATAATGTTTTACATGATTCCTCATTTACAAAGGGTTTCACATATAGTTTTTAATACTTTAATGTTTTCCTATGACCCATTGGTCATCACGGCTTTCATCCATACTACAATTGTTTTGATACAATAAATGGCCCATGATAATTGTATCCTGTCTTGGTTAAGACCACAATTGTCCTCTACTAATGTGATATTGGAGTCACCTCCACAATTTTTATTGCTATTGGGATCCTTTTTTCTTGAAATTTTTTTCCTTGGTAATCCTTTTAGCCATACTTTCTTCACCCACTTTCCCATCATCATCTACCTTTTTCAAACGTGTTAATGATTTCCTATGACATCATCAATCCCTCATTTGAGAGGGAGGTCATCATCAACCTTCTATAATTCCTCATATTTTTAATCTCATTTCTTGCTAGCACAAACCACTCAATAAAAAGGGGGAAAATGTAGACACCAAAATTTGGTATGGCTACCCTTATCACCCGCATGTCCATATTTATTTAAATCCACCCCCTCTAATGTTTAATTAAACACTCATTCTTCCCATCACCTTATTATTATTTATTAATTAAAATTAATTAATTAATCTTAAATAATTAATAAATATCCATTCCCATCACATTTTAATCACCTTTAATCTTTATTAAAAAACATTAATTCATTAATTTTTATTAATTAATTAATTAACATCCATTATACCCTAACCAATTTTTGATTTAGGATGCTTTTATTCTAAATATGCATGCCCACACTTTTATATGCTTTTTCATACCTATCTTTATCCTCCAAATTCCAATGAAACATTCCAATCCACTCTCCTCGACCTAAAATATTTAAAGCACTTTTCTTATCCTTAAAACCCAAAATCCCTATCAAAGGAAAAAAGCACCCCCATTCGGAAACTTTCCCCATGGTCAATGGCGACCCATCCCACTTGGTGTTGACCCTATAAAATTGAATCCTTCCTTTCCATAATCAATCAGATGCATGCGTATTTTGGAGCCCTCTCGTGACTTGTGAATTCTTCCTCGTACCTAAGCATTACTGCAATAGTTATATACCTTCTAAAAATATTTATAATGTGCTTACATCACTCACAATCATCATTTGTGAGATTATTATAATCATTGTGTTGATTTTATTTATATTTATCATATTATCTTGGTTTTATTACATCTAACATTTTGTAGGTTCGGATCAACCTTAGAAACACTCGAGACCTTCACTAACAACCTTATTTTTTCAACTTATTTACTTACAAGTTACCTTCTCCATTCATTTATCCTTGTCCTTATCACGATGCATTACAATCGGTGTTAACCCGTGATCCACTAGCGTAGACCCATATCCAATTGGGTAGAACCAAATCCAGTTGGGGTAAACTCAAATCTGGTTGTTGAAGACCCAGTCTAATCACCATTGACAATTAGGCCCCTAAAATATTGGCCAAGTACAAGAAGGCACGTGGGCACGCAAGGCCTAGTTAAGGAAGGGCACGCAAGGAGAAAGCACGCAGGACAAATTTCTAGGAGGTTTTAATAGAGAAAGTAGCATGCGTGAAAAATGGAACAAAGGTTTCAAGACTTAGCCATATTTGACACATCAAAGGCAGAACATGAGAAAAATGTGAACCGACTGCACATTCGAGGAATGGATAAGGTGCTAGCATAGTGATAGGTTGGCCTAAGAAGGAATATACCCTGTGATGGAAGTTTCTAGAAGACCATCATTGCAAGGAGTGGAGAGCTCGGGCCTGAAGAAGCATGCTCCCATGAAGGACCACCTTGGACACTTGGAAATGGATCTAAAACTCCCGCGAAGGCTTGATGATGTTGAGAAGGGCTATAAATACAAGCACCCGCTAGAGAAAAAGGAGGAGAAGAAAAAGGAGGTGAAGCCATGCAGGAATACTATGAGAGATCCATAAGTTAGGTAGGGATCTATAGGAAAAGGATGTAATAAGGGGTTGGGATTGTAAATTTTCTCTTGAGAACTGATGGGTATAAATCCAGCTATGATGTATGACTTTGGTCTGCACAACTGTGGTAGTCTGTAATGGATCCAATGAATATAATGAGGTTACCAAACTTGATTGAATATGGTTATTAATGATTCTAGTCCATGTTTATAGCTTACAATTCTGATTCATGAATGTTTATGGAATAAGTGTAAATCCTTAGGCATTTCCTTTCTGTTTTGGTTCTTATCTATAACCTATTAAGTACCACTCAGTATGGGATGACTGAAATTATCTATAAGTCATTCGAGTTCTATGATAAATGTATGTCTTGTTTCCACTCACTCTTTTTAAGTTCCTATCATATATGATGTTTCCCACTTAACTCACATAAAATAGAGACTCGGTGCCCATGCATGCCTTAGGTGAGCACCCAGTGCCAGCTGGGTGATAGGCCGATGCGCATGGGATTCCCTTTTGCTTTAGTGGGTGTAAAAATGAATACATCTTGGTTCCATTTCCTGACCTCTTTTCAAATTTGTAGTGGGAAATAACATACATCATCATTTGTACAATGAGTGATGATAGAATACCTAACTCTGAAAAGTATTGAATCATGGTTCAAGAGCACGGAGGAAGAATTTTCTTAGATATTTTGGGCTTGAGTTTGATGCACATAGATGGGTAGAAGATAAATTCTACCATGATTTTTATGAAACCTTATTTTGTTGCTTTCCAGTAGAGTTGTATGAATGGCTCTTAGCATATGCATCTAGATCAAACTGATATAATAGATCACATGCGTGGACCCAAGAAGAGTACTAGAGGCTACAAAATGCAAATCTAATGTGGACTCATGCTGTGGATCATTGGTGGAAAGGAGTACTAGCTAGCTACACTTTGGAATATCCTATTTCAACATATTCTTTTCTGGAAGTTGTTGAGTTTGAGTTTTTGCGGGAGCCCGAGTATCATTTCTATGTGTTATTCCTTTGGCGATGAATATCTTGATCATTACCTTGAGTGTAGAGGCATTTATAATGGCCGGCTAAACCTTCCTGAGTGTTGGGTGAGGAAGCTATGGTGGAGGAATATGGAATACATTGCGAATGGGAAAGAAAGAGAGGAGAGACGAGTCAAGTATAATGAAGCACATGAAAGGGATATTTCTAGACAATGTGAGGTTGTAAGTGTGATGGATCTATGGAGGTAGACGTTGTAGGAAGGACTTGAGGTTCACGCAGAGGTTGTGGAACCTAAGAATTCAAAGTGTTACCCCATCTCGACAAGAATGGGAGAGAGATGCCTTCGACTTCGATGAGATTTTGTCATGTAGAGAGAGAAGATTCGGTGTGCATCTGAACCCACCTAGTGACCAAACCTTGGCACTTGGTTTTCCAAATCAGAGGAGTGTTGATAACACATTTGGTATCGTGGGAGTGACCGATCGGCACCCAGGAGGTATAATTTCTCGTTTGGGACCTCTATGGCTGCACATACCTTCCCAGTTTTTGGAGGAATTTTTGGACAAGGTGCAAATACACAAGGTTTGGGAAACATGTCATGGAGTGGCGCGGGGCATACATCTGGTAGTGGAATGATCTCATAGACCATTGGCGCATAGTTTAGTGGGACATTGGGGATGCTAGGTGTGACCAATTCAAGCCCATTATTGGCCGCAAGAGGGTCTAGAGGTGGAACTGGTGGATCGGGAGGCATAGAACTTGGTAGATCCAGTGGATCTAGTGGAGGAAACACCGAAGGAAACCAAGGATCTGGACTAGGAGAACAGCAGACTCAACCACCTTCTCAAGTAATATTTGAAATTTCTTTACACTTTCCAGACTACCAGGGCATAAAGGATGTGCAAAACATGTTCACAAGTGTGAGTTGCTATGGCGCGTGAAGGGGATCACAACCCCAGAATGGAAGGCCAGTCAATTTGTAATGACATTGCAAGGGCACGTATATAGTTGGTATAGGAAGTATGACCCCCATTAGACGGTGGTAGATTACACCACATTGAAAAATGCCTTCCTAGTAGAATTCCACATCCCTGAGTTTGAACAGAAGAGCATCAACGCCCTAAAGGAGATTCAACAGGGAATGGTGGAGAGTGTGGAGTATGACATGTGGTTTAAGAATCTCCTGTAAAAATTTTCATATGACATTCACCCTTCAAATCATGCTCAATGGTTTTTGGAGGGTTGATAACACCATTTAGAAGATCATTATCTCATAAGACTTTATCAAACCCACGCAAGGTACTAGATGCAGCTCGTGCCTTCAAGCTATTGGAAGAGTTGATACCGGTGTTAGCCCATTTATAAAATCTCAAATCAATCCTATGGATAAGTAGCTAGAAAATTTATCTACGAACTCATCCCCTGAGACTTGCAGTGGAATGTGGTGTAAGGATTGTGAAGTAGAGGGGCATGCCAAGGATAGTTTCCCTGAAAGACAAAGACACACCATAGTAGTAGATTGTGATATTTTTCATAGGGACCATGATGCAAGTAGATGTCCATTATTGTAGCATGCATTTTAGAAGAATGTGTCATTCTACTGTAATATTTACACCTCTACAACCCATGATACTAAGGATTGTAGGCTTATTAACTAGATCCATGAGGCCATTGACCATGGTGTCTGCTAGACCATCCTTGTCGTAGTTCTAATGGTGATGATCACTGTTATAAGGAGCATTGGATGGAGTCATGCATGTAAATGGTTTTTGTGGAGGATTTCAAGGTCATGGTAAACTGCAGAGGAGGAAGAAGTGAGTTCCCTCTTGGAACATGTTATAATTGTGGATCTATAAAGCATTATAAACGTGAATGTTATGATCAATTACAATGCTCATGGTACGGGAAGAAGCACAAGTATGAAGAATTTCTAGAAATCTATGAGCATATGAACCCAGCAACACCGAGAAA
Source organism: Taxus wallichiana var. yunnanensis (assembly GCA_018340775.1). Lineage (NCBI taxonomy): Eukaryota > Viridiplantae > Streptophyta > Pinopsida > Cupressales > Taxaceae > Taxus > Taxus wallichiana. Next base: position 628,854,838 of record CM031239.1, read on the forward strand.
AATAAGGGTGTTGTTATGGTAAGTGTAAAAGGGACAATTTAAAATGGATTCTAAGAGTAGAACATTAGTTAGAGCTAGAACCTATACTGGTGACAACGCATGTAGAGGCCACACATGCCAAGGAGATGCCTAGACCAAGGACATTAGTTTCTAGAGAGGAGGTACCACATGGAAAGTACCAGACCCTACCCATCAGAAATAAGTATACTAGGAGACTATGGACGTGATTCAGAGTTTACAAGGGGAGATACAGTGTCTTAAGGAGAAATTGAGGTAGGTAGGGAAGCAGAAGGATAATGAGGTTCCAAGAAGTGACCTGGATGAGGTCAAAGAAGTATGTAAAATGTTGAGGCAAGAGAATATTGCTTCGTTCTTTGGGAGAATGGATAAGGGATAAGGTACCATGCACCAAGCGGAGCATGAGAGATGGGTTTTACATGCAAACCTTTCTCCACACAACCTTGAATATGACAAAGAGATTACTCTAAATGCAATTGTTGATGGATGGCTCCTGAGAAATATCCTCATCAACACAAGAGCAGAAGTGAATGTTCTTACCTTAGATGTTTGGCATCAGATGGGAAGGCCCATGTTACATCCATCTTCAAATGTGTTGTATATGGAAAAAAAAACTAAGGCAATGCCCATTGGAGTATTAAAGGATGCAGTGATTACCATTCAAGGGGCCAAGTTTAGTGGAGACTTTAAAGTCTTGGAGCTCACTGAGGCAGGTAATTTTCTAACATTGTTTGGGATCCCATGGTGTTAAAAGAATAATGCTGACATTATTTTTTACAAATGATATATTATTTTCGAAAACAAGAAAGAATGGGTGGTCATCCATTTAACATATGGGAATTTGTCTCCCTACATAAATCCATTGGGAGAATACTTCCTTGACTGAATCTACGTGCGCTCCATTAGAGATCCTGAGATAATTAACCCTACAGAAGTAATTATTCAATTTGAGGATGCCTAGTCTGTGAGTGATACCACAAGCATGGCATGTGAAAATTGGGCACATGGGACCTATGAGTTGGTCGAACAACATTTAAGAGGATCGGTAACCAAGGTGACAAAGGAACATATAGTACGACACCGGGAGGAAGTAAACTACCAAGTTACTTAGAAGGGAATAATCTAGAAGATTTTTGCAAGATATGGAGGCCCATGGGAGAAATGAGAAGGAAAGAAGGGAAATGTTCAACTAGGAAACCTACTTGGAACCTCTTAGAATGGCACGAGGTGAGAATTGACTTCTCCGTAAGGTTTTGTAGGAGAAACACACCCACAACTATAAAATACTTCCATGGTAAAGATACCACTTCCTTCCATATCCGTGCATCTAAGATAGCCTAGATGGGAAGCTTGAAGCATTACAACCTTCATTATAGGTTCACAATCTATACTCCACCCCTGCAAGGTTGTGCATGCATGTGGTATATCCACTCGAGATGTGTCACCAAACTCATAATTGGAAAGAATTAGTGGATGACCTCATTCAAATATTCAAGTATTGTTGGGTTTCATATTTTTACTTGGAATGAAACCATAGTTAGGGGATAATCAAGTCCCTCCTCTTTGAAGGGAGAGGTTCCCTTATTGAAATTACATGCAAAATCTATGTACAAATGCACAGTCTTTCATTCAATGGTGATTTCTTGATATCCCGAAATGTGTTTTAAGCCCGGAAAGTTATAAATACATGAGGATAGAAGAATTTGAAGAGAGGAGGGAGGCAGAAGAAGAAAATACTTTCAGGGAAAAGAAATGGCAGAGAAAACCCTTATATTTATTGTGTAAATGAGATACAGAGTAGAACCATCCATGTTTATAACAGACACAATTCATAGACTCAAAGTTATGGAGATTTTACAAACTAGAACACAAAGTTTCCAAGCATGCAAGGATTAGATGATTCACATATTAGAACTAGAAGGAAAGAAGAAAATAGAAGAAAAAGGGAAACACCTTTGGATTGATTTCTTCCAATTCAAAATTATAGTTCCAAAATAATCAAAATTCCAACCCTTTACAATATATTTGAAAGCCCATGATATAGCTCACAAGAGATGGTTACAACTTCCTTGGGAAAGAAAGAAACAATTACAACTTATTCTAATCATCCAAGCCCCTTCGAGTTCTTAATTTGCAAAGAAATGTTAATGGTGAAAAGAAATAGTTTTTAAATATACAATCATTAAATTATTTTACCAATTAAAACAAGGGCTGTTCACTTTACTTTTACAACTTCAAATTTTAGCCACCCACGTGGGAGAAATTAATTAGAGTGGGCCTGCGAACACCTTCTACAATTTTCACCTTTGAAGTTGTGTCAGGATTACACATGGAGAGCTCTGTCGGTTCCTTCATACTTTTCCAATTTGGGTCTATTTCCTACTTGACCTATGTTGACCCCTAGACATGTGGAGGGTTGGTGCTCATTTGAGTTTCCATTTTGGAAGCGCCCCTTAAAATAGCGTCAAGCTGACATGTGTCCCCTTCCGCCAGTATTTGACTTTTCAATGGCCAACTCTATCTTCATACTAACTTTAACCACATGGTGGGCTAGTGCTACTGAGACTCGACCCTTTGATTTCACTTCCGAAATGGTACCATTAAGGCACGTGGTGTCATGCACCGAGCCTTCCATACTTAGCCAATTTTAGCTTATTATATCTTCATTTTCTACGGGACATGCGGAAAGCCTACGCTTATTTAAGGATTTTCCCATGTACCCCCGGATTTGTGTCATTTAGACACGTGGAGACTTCCACTAAACCTTGAAATATGGAAAAACCACATCCAATAAAAAATATCCATGTATTACCATGGACTCTAGGGAAAAAATTAACAGGAAAAATATGCCTGTCATTCCCGACTGTGGGAAGAAAATAAAAAAGAAGGAAAGGAACTTTACCATACACTTGACTTTCAAATCATTCTCCATGAACAAGAAAACTGAAAACAATTCCAGGCTCAACGTGATTCAATACTCCAAGGTATAGACTCAAATTTTTTTGAAACTTGACTTCAAAAGAGGGGAATTTTGGGGCCGACAACAGATTGGGTCTTTCTAGGGATGGCTTGGCTTGGAATAAAGACACAAGGCAAGATCAATAACTACATATAATTATGGGAAAAGAGGACCAGTGCTTTATCCATTGAGCAAAGGAGTTGAAGGAAAACCAATACAAGGTAACACACACAAGATGGGAAAAGAAACAAAACAAACCAAAAGGGAAGAACAGAAACAAAAAACAAAGGAACGACCCAAAACCAAAACACTGTACATAATATACAGAAGGACCACCTAGTCACCTAGGACTTGATAAAATTTAGATATCGCCCACTATAAGGAAGTGGGAGAGGAAAACCTTCCATGTAATCCAGGATAAAAATATTTCTCTCCAGCAAAATTTCTAACTCTAAAAGGACCAAGCCAAAGAGAACCAAACCTACCTGTGGCTTCCTCATGGCTCATTTATTTTGTCCCAAAGTAGCACAATGTCTCCCACTTGGAAAAATTTGGGTTGGATTTCTTGTAAAACAAATCCTTCACTTTTAACTAATGGGCTACTATCCTATCAACCACTTGTAATCTTTCCTCATCAAGCTTCGAAGGTACAAAATTCTTTTATCCAAAGAGCTACCGAAACTTGAATCTTCAATTGTTTTCATTAGATGAAAGGCTGGAAATTCCACCATGACTAGAAGTTAAGATTCCAAACCATACACCACTTGGAAAGGAGACATTCCAATTTCTCTCTTGGGTGTAATTCTATCAGCCCAAAGTGCATCATATAGCTTCTTATGTTATTTCTCTCGAGAATCATTCACAAGATTTCTAACTATGTTTACGAAGTTCTTGTTTGTTGATTCTACCTGTCCATTCCCTTAAGGGTAGTAATCTGAAGAATGAGAAAGTGAGATCCCATACCCATAGTAGAATTCCATCATCTAAACAGAAGAAAAATTAGAAGCATTATCAGTCACAATTTTGTTTGGGATCCTAAACCTTATCAATATGTTCTCTTTAATGAAGTTGTAAACTACCTTGGAGGTAGTGCTGTTGATTGGGATGGCTTCCACCCACTTAGTGAAGTAATATTTTGGTAGTCAACACATGGGTATGTCTAGCACTAGAAGATGGGTTAAGAGTTCCAATGAAATCCAATCTCCACTGTTGAAAGGGCTCATCAATCACTATTGGCTTTAGTGGTAAATCAGCCAACTTAGGTCTTCCAAAAAATGTTTGGCATGCTTCACATTTACCAACCCATTTTGATGCATCTCTTAACATATTGGACCAATAATAACTAGCACGAAGTATTTTATGAGCTGTTATAACAAAGGAGAAATGACCTCCACAAGCCTGGTCATGAAAAGAAGAGAACAACTTCTTTTGTTTCTCCTTGTCTACACACTTCAAAAACCTTCCATCTATGCCTCATTTGAATAAAGCATTCTCCCATAAAGCACATATTGGGAATACCTCAGTTTGATAGATCTCTTTTCTTTAGCACTCAGGTGAGAAGGAAAATCTCCATAGGTTAGAAAATGAGCAATGTCATCATACAATACATTTTTCGAGATGAGGAACAAAACAATAAGGACATCAATTTCATCTTTGGAAAACTCCTTGGTAGCTCCCTCGTAATTAGTTCACACAGCCCTTACCACAAACTAGATTTTTGGCCTAATATCAAGATCATACTCTTTCACCTTTGCTACCCAATTACCTCTCTTGGTTCCAAATTATTTTTGAGTAAGAATGGATTTGATTGTTTTATAGGCACCAAAGACCATAGAATGAGAATTAAGAATGTAAAACCGAACTACTTGGCAGATTTGACAACCGCAAAAGCATGTTTCTCCATCATAGTGTACTTCAGCTCATGATTTTTAAGGACATAACTCATGAATGCATTTGGGAGCTCATGATCTTCAGCGTTCTTACGAGTTAACACAAGCTAGGGTATTTTCAAAGTGGCATAACAATAGATAATGAAATCTTTACTAAAGTCACGGACACCAAGATTGGAGTCTTTGCAATGGATTTTTAATGTCCTCAAATGATTTCTTCCTTGAGAGGACCAACAAAAGTTTTCTTCTCTTGCATCATGCGAGAGATGCTCATAGTAAGTTCAATAAAATAGGGGATGAATCTCCTTAGGAAATTGAACTTACCAAAGAAAGAATGGGCACCCTTCTTACTTTATGGAAGATGAATTCTTGGATGGCCTAAAATCTCTCTGGATCAATCTTGATCCCTTCCTTTGAAAGAACGTGTCCCAACAACTTTCCTTTTGTGACACAAAGCACAAAATTATTAGGGTTTAAAGAAATTCCATGCTCTTTACACCTCTGCAATATTGTTTCAAGGTGTTGGAAGTGACCCTTTCTTTCTTTAGAAAACATGGTCAAGTCATCCAAATACACAACAATAAATTTCCCTTTCAACGTGCCAAAATCCAATTCCATGGCCCTCTCGGAAAGTAGCACCAACATTGATGATACCAAATGGCATCCTCTTATATGCAAAGGTGACCCGAGGAGTAGTAAAGGCATTCTTATGTTGATCCGCATTATTCACCTCTAGTTGATTGTACTTGGGAATCCATCTAACATAGATAACATCTCTGAGGTGTAACATCTTGCAATACTTGGTCCATCATGAGGAGAGGGTAATTGTCCTTCAAAGAACCCTAATTTAGATTTTTGAAGTCCACACAGATCCGATCTCACCATTCTTCTTCCCGATGTGCACTATATTAGCAATCTATGTTGAATTATGGATGGGGAAGATGATCTTAGCCTTGTAAGCTTCGTATTTCTTGGAAATTTTTATCATCTATCTTTTGATTATATTGCCTTTCCTTTTGTTTGAAGGGTTTGATCCCAAGATTAAGAGGAATGAAATGTTTCATTTCTTTAGGTTGAAAAGCCTTAAGATCATCATAAGAATAAGCTAGAACATCAACATACTATTTTAACAGATTCACCACCTTCTTTTTCTCTTCTTGAGTGCGAATTTTCCAATGTTGACTATTTTGGGATCATCAAGACTCCCAATATTCAATTTTTCAATCTCAGTAGATTTTCAGGCTCCTTGGGAAACTTTAGACTTCATATATCTATCATGTTTATCAAAACTATCCTCCAAACTCACCATCCCTCTAGGTATTTTGTTACCTTTTAGTTTGATGTATCCATCTTGATCCATCTCTTCTTTGGAACCTTCCTCATTCAATGATACACACTCTCTAGGAAGATTATCACTTCCTTCAAAGTATAAATGATCAAAGTTTTCTCTAAGCTCCAACAAAGAAAGCAATTCTTGTCATCATTAGAAACTTTCCAATTATTTACGTTGTCGTGCACACTCGGGTCTATGGATCATCTCAATGGTGGATTTCTCTTGAGGGAAATAAGGATGAGGAATCAACAAGGACCCCTAAATAGATAGAGATTCAGCGCTAGTTCCTTTACCTTGGCACAACTTTAATGGAAAAAGCATCAAGGAATTACATGGAATCCCAGACCAAATTCCTATAGTGTTTCAACCTTCTATACTTTACCTGATAAAGGTCTCTAACTTGTTTTACAATTAGCTCGGCATCTCCACGAGAAAGAAGGTTCTTCACTCCCATTTCCTTCACCATGCTCAACCTAAGAATAAGGGCCTCATACTCAACATTATTGTTGGTATTTTCAAATTGGAATTTGAAAGAGAAAGGATGAACCTTACCCCCAAGAGAAATGAGCACTACACCAACTCCAGAACCAGCTAAGGAACAACTTCCATAAAACTCCAAAGTCCACACACCATTAGGATCAAGCAACACTTCCTTTGGCAAAATTTTCTCCTCTTGTGACATTATCATGTAGTTCCCATGCCGAATGTCTTCATACAGTATTTGTGCTTTAGGATCATATGTCTTTTGCAAAATATACTCTACTTGTTTCTTGGGTAGAAACTTCTTCATCTTCCCATTAGCAAGGATCAAGGTATGTGACCAATCCATTTGCATCTCACCTCCAACATCTTTGCAAAAATTCCTACTTAGCAACATGCCATAGGAAGGAGGGATATCGGAAACCAAGATGGTAGCCAAGACCTTGTCCTAAAGCTAAAAACCTACTTATGCATCCTTGATTCTCCCAACCAAAGGTACTTCTCTACTTTCCATGGAATAGCAAGAACCATAAGTGTAGGTTAAGGTTAGACTCAAAGCATGAGCCACTTTTTCTAGAATTACATTATCAGATGCACCGGAATCAATGATACAATTACTTGGCCAACTATGAGGAGAGTCACATATGAAGGGTTTGAAATTCTCATTAGGTGAAGTTACTGTAGCCACAAGGCTAGGTTGAGGTGGAGAAGAAGGAGTGGGAAAAATGCCTTTAGAAGAATGGGCTGGAGTTCTAGATTTAGAATTTACAAAGTTAACCATTTTGGCAAAGGATTTAGGATGGGCTTGATAGAAATCTGCCTCAGAAATTTGAATCTTGGTATTTTTAAGATGGTATATAATATCAAAAGATCCAGATGTGGATGGGGAATCACTACTAGGAGTAGGAGGAGCTTTTGATCTATCATTTTTATCATTTGTTGGAAAATAATTCTCAAGTAGAAGTAGAGGAAGAAGGAATAGAAAATCTTACCATTTGGGTGGAAGTAGTAGGAATAAGAGCTCCTCTTCTTGCACTCACTAGGATGGTTGTGTGGTACTCCTTTGATATTTTTGCAAGCTGCACCACTTTTTCCTTTTTTTTGGTCTGCTCACAAGTCATAACAACATATGATTCATGGTTCATCTCAGCCACTACATTATCATAGTCATATTGATAATCCACACCCTCGAGTGGTGAGGAAATGAACTCGAGAACCACCAGGATCCTCCGGTTATTCATCGATTCCTCTTCTTGTTCATTATAGAGATGATTTTCTTCCTCATCATTAGGTTCAAGAACTTCACAAGCAACATTAACAAGCACTTGGGGGTGGACCTTCAATAGCCAACCTAGTTTGGGAAGAGGGCAAGTGGTTCCTAGGCTGAAAGTTCTTCCTTGGAACATATTGATATGGAGCATGCTGAGCCAATTGTTTCTTAATGGAAATGAGGTCATTAGCCGCCTTTTACACCAACTTATCTACATTACCTCTAGGTGAATGGGAAGAAGAATATGGTTTGGATTTGAAAGACCCCTTTTCACCTTGCTAGACAGGATCAAGTCATCTTCTACCTTGATAGCCAATCTCTAATTAGCATCCAAAGTTGTAAGATTTTCTCTCCTCGTGGCATAGATTACTTTCGACAATTGATCATTCAAGAAGAAATAATTTCTAATCGATCAACATCCATAGTATTTACTGGAATCTTGTTAATCAACTTGTTAAACTTGGACACAAATTATCTCATAGGCTCATGTGACTCCTTCTTGATTTGAGAAATCTGAGCTAGCAAAGCATGCACATATTAAGAAGGTTTGAAACATTGCTCAAATTCAGTCCTTATAGTAGTCAAATCGATTATGGTCCCAATAGGAAGATGGTAAAACCAATTTGTAGCATTGTCTTACAAGGTTTCGACAAAAAAACTCACAGAGACATCCTCATGTTTAACTCCAAGGATCCACATGCAACAATGAAGGTTGCAATTTTTTCATCTAGGTGTACTTTTCCATCACCTCTAAATTTAGGAAAATTTGTCATGTTATTCCTAGGTAACTCATGCAATGGTTGAGGAAGAGTCGAGGCCCAACTCTTTGTCTCCAAGGTCAAGGTTTTGCCATCCCTGGAAATATTTTTGAATTGGAACCGAGACACCAAAGAAGAATTAGGACACGAAAATTAGGACTAAGTTGTGCTTGAGCAACGCTACTACGAAAAGCTCTGTCTTCAAGAGGAGGCGTGCTTGTGGAATGAGCTCTTCTATTTCTTCCTATTAGAGGAAGTTAAAAACCTTTTTATCTAGGAGTTGAAATTGGGGATCCTCAATTCCAAGATCCCTTCTACCATGAGTATATCTTAGAGTTGCCAAATCAAAGAAATGATCAAATTTGTAGTTCTTTTTAGAAAGGAAATTTGTTGAAAAAATTACCCATTGAAGTCACCAAAAATTGTTGGGTTTCAAATTTGCACTTGGAATGAAACCAAAGTCAAGGGACAAACAAGTCCCTCCTCTTTAATGGGAGAGGTTACCTTATTAAAAGAATGGGAAAAACCTATGTACAAATGCACAATATTTCATTCAATGGTGGTTTCCTGATCTCCTGAAATGTGTTTTAATCTTAGAAAGTTATAAATACATAAGGATAGAAGAATTTGAAGAGAGGAGGGAGGAAGAAGAAGACAATAGTTTCAGTGGAAACGAGATGGCATAGAAAACCCTTATATGTATTGTGTAGATGAGATACAAAGTAGAACCATCCACATTTATAACAGACACAATTTGTAAACTCAAAGTTTCCAAGCATGCAAGGATTAGATGATTCACTGATTAGAACCAGAAGGAAAAAGAAAGCAAAAGAAAAAGGGAAAAAACTTTGTATTGATTTCTTCCAATTAAAAATTACAGATTACAAAATAATAAAAATTCCAACCCTTTACAACGGCTTTGGAATCCCGTGATATAGCTCATAGGAGACAGCTTCAACTTCCCCGAGCAAGCAAGAAACAATTACAACTTATTCCAATCATCCAGACCCTTCGAATTCTGATTTGCAAAGAAACATTAATGGCGGAAAGAAATAGTTTTTAAATATACATCTGTTACATTATTTTACTAGTTAAAAGTAGGGCCATTCGATTTGATTTTACAACTTCAAATTTGGGCCACCCATGTGGGAGAAATTAATTGGAGTGAGCCTACGGATGCCTTCTACAATTATTTCCTTTGAATATATGTCGGGATGAAAGGTGGAGAGCTCTTCCGGTTCCTTCATACTTTGTTGATTCGGGTCTATTTATTTTTTGACCTATACCGAGCCCTGACACGTGGGAGGTTGTCTCTCATTTCAGTTTCAGTTTTGGAAGTGTCCCTTAAAATAGCACCAAGTTGATGTGTGTCCCCTTCGCCGATCTTTGAATTTTCAATGGCCAACTTTGTCTTTATACTAATTTTAACCATGTGGTGTGATGGCGCTACTTGAGACCGACCCTTTGATTTCACTTCTAAAATGGCGTCGTTACAACACGTGGCGCAATCCACCGAGCCTTCCATATTAATCTGATTTTAGCTTTTTTGCCTTCAATTTGTACTTTGGAGATGTGGAAAGCCTACACTTATTTGAGGACTATCACTTATACCCTATCCCTAGAGATGAGACATTTGGACATGTGGAGGCTTCCATTGAACCTTGAAATATGGTCAAACCGCATCCAATAAAAATATCCATGAATTACACGTGGACTCGGGAAAAAATTAACGGCATAAATACACCTATCATTCCTAACTATGGGAAGAAAATAAAATATAAGTAAAGGAACTTTACCATACACTCAAATTTAAAATCTCTCTCCATGAATAGGTTAACTACAAACAATGCCAGGCTCGATGCAATTTAATACTCCAAGGTAAAGACTCAAAATGTTTTGAAACTTGACTTCAAAAGAGGGGCATTTTGAGGTCGACAAAAAGTATCCAAGTACAAATCCATTAGTACATAAGGCTTTTTAGGTTTTCAAGCACCTTAAAATAAGGGATAGTGCTATTACGGAAGATAGAATATAAGAATTACTAGGTGAACCTGGCCTGGAGGCATGCTTTAAGGAAGAAGAAACATAAGAGATACAACTTGAGTGCACATGTATAGAAAAATAAAAGGGGAAGATGGTGTATGTTATTAATGGGGAAGAGGTAGAAATATTAGATGTTAACCATTTTGTAGGGACATGTGAAGTCATAGATAGTGTTGATGAATGGGCATGCACCTACCATGAACCTTTAAAGATGAAAAAGGTTAACATTGGCTCAGAAAAAGAACCCAAGGAGGAAATCATTGGAGACTATTGGTCGAAGAAAGAAGTCTCTAAAATCATTGATCTGTTACGTGAATTCCAAGATTTGTTCCCACATGGGTACCATGAGCTTAAAGGTGTCCACCATTCCTTGGGGGAGATGAGGATAAATTTGAAGGAAGGTGCGCACCCAATCAGAAGAGGCCATACCAGATGAATCCCAATTTACACATAAAGGTCAAGGAGGAAATAGAAAAAATGATAGCATCAGGTATCATTGAGGCTGTGGAAGAGTCAGAATGGATAAGTCTAATGGTGATTAGTATCAAGAAGGATGGGAGGATAAGGATCTATGTTGATTATAGGGACTTGAATGCAATATGTGTCATTGATCCTTTCCCAACCCCATTTACTGAATAAATCTTAGAGGGAGTGATAGGACGCAAAGTCTACTCTTTCATAGATGGATTCTCAGAATATCACTAGGTAAGGATTATGAAGGAGGACCAGAGAAAGATGAATTTCACCACTGAGTGGGGATTTTTACCTATATAGTCTTGCTTTTGGATTGAAGAATGCACCTACTATGTTCTCTTGAACTTTGGTGCAAGATTTTAGGACTTCATCCATAAATTTCTTCAAGTTTACCTAGATGATTGGACAATATATAGGTTAGTGAAGGACCATTATGACAACTTAAGGTTAATGTTTAAAATGTGTCGCTGAGTTGAGGATATCCCTCAACATTAATAAATGTGTCTTTGCTACCCTATTTGGAACATTATTGGGGCACATCATATGTAGGGACGACTTACTAGTAGATCCTGCCAAAGTTGTAGTAACTTCTCGGATTAGGGGAGCCTACTAGTCATAGCACATTAAACGGATTCCTTGGAAACATGGGTTACTACAAGAAATTCATCTCGGGGATACGCCAAGATCGCTGAACCTTTAGAAGAGTTATATAGACACAAGAGTTCCTTCCATTGAGAAGAGGTGCAATGAGAGACCGTTTGACACTTTACAGGGGATAGGCTTGTGAACGTTCCCATACTATGATTCTCCTCTTGAGATAAGCCCTTCCATGTTCATGTCGATGCCTCAGAATAACCATTGGAGCAGTACTTGCACAACTTCATGAAGGGATTTTGATCATCCTTTATGCTTTGCAAGTAGGAAGTTGAAACCACTACGGAGAATTATACTAGGCGAGTGCAAGGCATTATTAATTATCTACATGCTTCACACATTTAGAAAAGTAGTTGCGGGAAACCCCTTTTGTATTTTACACTAACCATATGGCATTGAAATATTTAGCAAAAATATTGTCTACGAAGGGTGCATATGTTCGTGGGTACTAGTATTTTAAGAATTCAAGTTCAAAGTGGTTTTCAAGCTAGGAAAAAGTAATTCCAGACCTAATCATTTATCTAGAATTGATTTAGGGGAGGACATACAAAGCATTGAGGATACCATGCCATATGCACAACTATTTAGGTTACGACACATGCTCTCGAGACTTAGAGATATTTTTGTATTTCTCAAGACAGGTATAGTGATAGAAGGAATGAACACTTTGGATAAAAATCGATTAGCTATACGCTTCACGCCCTACATGTTGATTAGTGGGGATTTATAAAAATTAGGACGTGATGAGATTCTCGTGCTAGTGTGTGCTAGAACATGAGTGCCTATCCATAATAGAAGAGGTGCATGGAGGTAGTGCAGGTGGGCACTATGCAGGAGACACCACTGCACATAAGATATTGATGGTTGGATTATGGTGGGAGACCCTATATCAAGACTGCAAGGAATATTGCAAGATGTGTGACCATTATCAACACATTGGAAAACCAGGGTGAAGAGATGAAATTCCTCTATGCCCTATTCCCAGCACCGAACCATTCGAAAAGTGGGCTATAGACTTCATAGGCCCTATTGCACCAGCCATACATAGGACTAGGTCACATTATATAATCACTTACACAGATTACTTGACAAGGTGGGCAGAAGTAGCACCTACCAAGGATTGTACAACAGCTACTACAACAAGGTTTCTATGGGAAAACATTATTACAAGGTATGGGTGCCCTTTGAGTTTGACTAGTGATAGGGGTACACATTTCTTAAATGAGATAGTAAGGATTATGTTAGTGGAATTCATGGTGGCTCATCACAAGACTACCCCTTACCATCCATAAGCAAATGGAACTGCGGAGGCATTTAACAAAATACTAAGTCATACCCTAACCAAAATTTGTGACATTGGTAGACAAGATTGGGATGAAAAAGTATCAACCATTCTTTGGGCATATAGGAATGTTAGGAAATTAATATTAATGTTTAATATGATTAAGAATTAATGAGTGATTTGTAATAACAAATCACGTATATATTTTGTTAGTATATAAGTTGTTATTAACAACTTATATTTAGGGATATATTATTTGGTGATATATTGTTATAACAATATATCACGAATAGATTATTGTTTTAGGAGAAGTTGTAGGAGATGTTGTAGGAGATATTTGAGGAATTGGAGTTCCTCATATTTAGGAGCAATCTCTCCTATACATATGCATTGTATGTAGCAAGAATATAGGAAAATAATATAATTATTCTGTGTGTTTTACCTGTGCAAGTCTGATCCAAAATCAATATTTGGTATCAGAGCAATGTCCGATCTGTGATAATTTCATACAGAATATTTTTTGTGCTATTTCTTTGCCATTTCCCTAAGCAACAATGATTGGCGTTTAAAATTTGTCCTTAGCCTTTGACGTCAATCATTTTTTTTGTTTTTTTAAGCATCCAAGCTCGTGCAGACCTTTTTGGGTGAAAAGGAAAATCCAACGCTCGGGTTTGATATATTATTTTGTAAAGATCTGATCAGTGTCAGAGAAGATTCATTCGTGTGCATAGCGGATCCAAGAGTTCATTTCTTTGTTAGCTGCTATTCATTTTTTTCACGTAGCAAAGAGGCGTGTTCAATGCGTTTGGAACAACGATACAGACCTGGAAATTGATATCTGATCTATCAATTACGTGATCCTCTATTCACTGTGTATATTGTTTGGAGCTCACGGTGCTTAGGCATATACATAGCTCATTGAAGACTCCAAGTTGAAATGCATATCATCTTCATCTCGGATGTATACAGGAGTTGTAATTATTGATGCGCAACGTTATAGCTCCAGTGAATTCTTTGCATGCATGAGATTATCAATACAAGACAGATAAAAGACGTGCCCATCTACACTCGGATCAACACGTGCCCTCGTGTAAATATGCATGCATAATAAAAGATGGTTTGCACAATCAAATCCTTTGACATTTTAGTATTCTCACGGGTCCGTTTGGTTCGCCCCGAGTTGTTTTGTATGATGACAAGATTGTCTGCAAACCGTTGTTCCATCACTTTATTGGCTCGATCAATAACTTCTAAAAATCGATTCAATTAAATCGCCATGCATTGAGTTGCATCCAGCTATAGATCGGAAGACAAATAAAGGCAAGTATTTTTCCAATATTCAAAGGTATTTTCATTTCTTAGCAAAGCATACACATGTTACGTGAGGTCGAGCAATTATGGCTCTTAGTTACTCTTAACTATCTTGTTGTAGTTAAGTCTCTTTAATTAATTTTTACATGTTATGCATGCAGACGCATTCTCGTATAATCCGACGTCCATATTGTGTGAAAATTCATAATGAATAAGTTGAGTCACATTGAAAATTTGAAGGCAAAGATTTTCATACTTGGCAAGTGCGAGAATCAATTATTCCTAATCAAAAAGACTTATGGGATATTGTTGATGGAAAAGAAAAGAAAAACAGAAAAATGTAGATGAAGCAATAAAATGGGACAACAGAGATCGAAAGGCTACAGCAATTATCAGATTGGGTCTATCAGATGCTTATCTACATCATATAGACTTAAAAAAGTCATCTCATACAACTGGGTGACATTGAACAATTTGTTTGGATCAAAAATGGGAAGTGCAGTGATATCCTTAAAGCAAAGATTGTTCGGCCTCAAGATGGAAGAAGGTGATAGCATGGTGGAGCATATCAGTAAGTTTCGGTCTATCTGTAATCAACTTGCTGGCATAAAAGTAGATGTACCTGATGATGATGCTAAAGTAGTATTACTTAATAACATGCCTTCATGTTATTCTAATATGGTATTTACATTAAGCAAAATAAATCCAAGTCTATAAGAACTTATTTCTCCTTTGTTAGATGAAGAAAAAGAATTATGGTTGTTGAACTAGAGGATACCTGCAATGTTCGCGAAACAAGAAAGCATTTGGTAAGAAAATACCCAAATACGGTTCAACCTCTAAAGAACCGAAGAAACAATTTACATGATACTATTGTAAACAACTTGGTCATATATCTAACAATTGCAGAAAAAGAGCACAAGACTTGATGGGAAACTACAAGATAATGCCATGATTGTTGATGAAGAAAGAGAAAATGAAGAGGAAGAAAATACCGCACATCAAAGTGATGAAGATTTTCTCTTCTAGATGATTTTTGACTGGAGGACGGAGGCACAGGAGGATGGAGGTCATTCAATGACTCTCGTCGTCCGCCAACGACGGGCTGCATGAAGTTGTGGTGACAGTGTGTGTAAGACTTGCATAGGTAAAACACATGAATAATTATATTATTTTCATGTATTCTTGCTACATACAATGCATATGTATAGGAGAGATTGCTCCTAAATATGAGGAACTCCAATTCCTCAAATATCTCCTACAACATCTCCTGCAACTTCTCCTAAAACAATAATCTATTCATGATATATTGTTATAACAATATATCACCAAATAATATATCCTAAATATAAGTTGTTAATAACAACTTATATACTAACAAAATATATACGTGATTTGTTATTACAAATCACTCATTAATTCTTAATCATAGTAAACATTAATATTAATTTCCTAACATTCCCCCCCTTAATGTTTACATGGTACAACATATCTCGTTCACTGATTGTAGCCTGCCACCTCTGTGTGCTCATGATCAACTCCGCAAATGTGTAGCATTGGGCTTGCACAAAACTCGAACATGTGCCTACGCACATTTCTTCCACTGATGGTTTTCTCGGCTTCTACCAACAACCTTACCAATTGGTTTTGCAGGTGTACCAATAACCTTTCACACTTGGTTTTGCAGGATTACCAAAAACCTTACACAATTGGTTTTTACAGGTTTACCAAAAACCTTACACAATTGGTTTTTACAGGTTTACCAAAAACCTTTACATCATGATTGCTACAATACTTTTTATCAATATTATACAATGTCACTATAAAAGGGAATCATGTAGGAAATACTGCTTTCAAAACTGAACAATAAAACATAATGGAAATGGAACAATGAGACCAAGTTCCCCCCCTCATTGTGAACATTTCACTTATTCAATCAAGAACACTGAAATCATACTGTACACAACAAACTGCAATTCAGAAATGAAAGAACACTTACACACACACTGTCACCACAACCTCATGCGACCCCATCGTTGGCGATCGACGAGAGGTCACCGAATGACCTCCAACCTCCTGTGCCTCCATCCTCTAGTCAAAAATCATCTAAGAGAAAATCTTCATCACTTTGATGTGTTATTTTATTTTCCTATATTCTTGCTACATACAATACATATGTATAGGTAAAATAAAAGAGGTTAAATAAGGCCACATTGTTTCAATAAGTGTTTGGTGTGGAGGATTTCCTACCAGTTGAATTCATGTTACCTTCTCTATGTATAGCATGCACAGGAGGATTGGCTAATGAACAAGCATCGGAAAAAGAATTGAGAACTTAATGCAATTAGAGAAAAGATGATCACTTCCAGGGTGGAGGAAGAAGACTAAACATTAAAAATAAAAGACATGGCATAATTGTCACATTAAGGAAAAAAATTAGGTTGGAAAGATGGTGCTACTATATGATTCCAAGTTTCGCGCCATCCTGAGAAGTTAAAATTCCATTGGTTGGGTCCCTACATCATCTTGTACATCCTTGATTCAGGTGCATGCCAGTTATAAGCACTGGATGGGATGATATTTCTAGGACACTTCAATGGGAGTAGGCTGAAGCCCTACTATAAATAAGTCTTCTTGGTGTTTGTAATAAGACAATATTGTTAGATAGTTTAGGATTTCCTTTATTGCATTTTTCTTTTCTTATGTTTCCCTTCTCATTGTTGTTTTTGTTGTGCCTTGGGCACCGGTAACCTCATTACTTTTTAAAGGTTGTGAATGCATAGAGGACCATGCATCATTTTAGTGTGGGGTGGAATAATGTGAAAGAAAGTGCAAGGTGCAAAGTGCCAGGAAGGATTGCGTTGGAAAGCTCAAGTTGAATGGCCCTATGGAAGGAAGTGCATGGATGGCCCTGTGAAAAAAAGGGTGAATGAGGATGGTTGGTGTTAGGATAAGACTACATCTTGGTTCCATGTACAAGGGAGGAAGAAGTATTGTGAATGCTAGTAATGATTACGTAAGATTTTTCTCGTCGGATAGATTGTTTGCATGCCAAAAGGTTGTAGGATTTTTGCACAAGGTTGGGCACGTGAGTGGGGGTGCTAGAGTGTGACTTAGTGGAAAAATATGCAATAAGTGTTGAAGTACAGTGGTAGGTGAAGTAACATTTAATGCTAAAAATAATGGAAAGCTATAAATAGGAGGTTGGGCACTTCATTATGGACATTACAAATATGAAAAAAAGAAAGCTCTTATAGACTAGGGTTTCCAAAGTTGATCTAGTGTGAAGAAAATTTTGAGGAATTAAGGCATGAGTGACTAGATTTGATCTACAAACCAGAAGGAAAGAAGTTCATGGGCATAGAAAAATTTGTGGAGAAGTGTCATCTGGTGAAAGAGGTTATTCCAATTAGGGTTTGGCAGCTAGGGCATAGGATGAAAAGGGTTTTCTCACAAGTTTGAGGTCTGAGCTTGGAGAAGGTAGAAAAGTAGAGCAAGTAAGAGAAGTTGAAGTGCTAAGATAACCTAAACCATGACACCTAAGAAACCAACTATATCACCTAAGAAGTGAAGGGAAAGGGCAAGGGAAAACAACTAGAAACCCCCATAAGCATGAATGAAGAATGGTACGCAGAGATGCAGTACCCGGATGGGGTTTTTCTTGGGAAATAATGGGAGTCCCACTTAAGAAACATGATGGTGAGTGATTACAACCATCGCACAAACATGATAGAAAAGGAAATGGCGTTGGAGTTGGTGCACTGAAAAACAAGAGGACACCAGAGGGTTTACCTATCTATAACGACGAGGTAAAAGTAAAGTTAGAGAAGGCAGGATTATTGCAACTCTATGAGTTTCCTTATTTTGGAAAACTTGAGCACCTCTATCAATGGTTAATGTCATGTGTACATGAGGACCAATTTTACTTCACAGGGTGCAAGATGCACATAAATCCTCAACTGATTTCAAAATTCATAGGCCTCATCTGTGAAGGAGAAAGTATAGATGATGACTTGAGTGACAAGGAAGCCATCAAAGCAACCATCGCTGCATATGATTATAAGAAGGGGTCATGGTACTTTGATATTGTAGAGATCCAAGACCCTGTCATGAGAATGGTTACACACCGGTGATAAAGCTAAATGACCAAGAAAGGTGGACACGGTAAATAAGGCCTGGTTAAATGTGTGTAGGAAAATATCAGAAGGCACCATCTACAACTTGTCTTCCTTCATCGCAGATGAAATTATCAGCAGCGTGTAGGAAGGAGACAAGATACTCTTTGGAAATGTCCTCTGAAAATTTTGTTTTCAGAGATCGAAGTGCCAGATGTGGCAGATAAGTTTGTTTGGGAATATCTAGAGGAATACCCCTTACTTATAAAATGATTCATAAAGTACACTTGTGACAAAATGACGTCTACTCACAAGGTGTACCTAGAAAAATGGTATAAGTTCTTAAGGGATGCGTTTAGGGTGAAGTGGAGGATCCTAGAGAAGCTGCCAATGCTCGTTGATGGAGAAGCCAAATTTACAGTATACCAACATTTCTACATTGGTAGATTTAGGTGGTAGATGAAACTATGAGCCCCTGGTGCAAAATCCCCTTCTCTTTCATAGCATTATATTTCCAAGCAGGGGTAAACTAGTTTACAAAGGCCAAAAGACTAAGGTTTGACCTTAGTGAGGTGGATCAAGACCATAGGGAGTTGCACAGATAGCTCGTTTACCCCAAGAAGCATGCATACGTGGAGAGGTATGTCTCCCACAAAGTTCAAATGAAAAATCCCTTGACTTTTCCAATAGCAGAGAGACCACGGAAAGGGTATATCTACACATAAGACCAAAGTTTGAGAAGGGCACATACCTAGAATGTGATGTCTCCATTCCTGAAGACCCCATGGGAAGAAGGAAGCCCAAACCTGAAAAATAAAGGAAAAGAAGAGGTGTAAGGGAAGAAGGCACCAAGTTTCCAAAGTACACCACAAGTGGGTGCTCTAGGGACAAGCACTAGGACTAGTACTTACACACACAGGAAGAAGTCTCTAGTCAGAGAGAAGATGCCAGAACAAGAAAAACCTATCACAAAGGAGAAGTCACTAGAGAAGGAAGAAGAAAGAGTAGAATCTCCTATATTGGAATCCCCAGTTAGGAAGAAACAGAAGGTGATGGAGGAGGTTGATTCGAGAGGACACGAAGAGCTTGGAGGCCTATAGAGGAGAGAGGGATGATGATGAAGAAGATGAACCTGAAGGAGCCTAGGAACCACCAGTGTTTGATGTGCATGATTCAGAGGAAGAGGGAAAAGAAGAGGAAAATGAGTTTCTCTTCATGTAGAGGAAGGGTAGCTAGGAGGAGGAAGGCACCCAAGATAAGGGAGAAAGTGAAGAAGTGAGTACAAAAATCAGACTCCAAGCCTCACGCAAGAGTAGATAAATGAGGCGGTAGAAAAGAAGTGGTGAAAATCATTGAAGCCTTGGTAGTACAAGAGTTGGAGCGCAGCGCTGAATTAGTAATGAATGAAGATAAAGAAGAAAGTGTGGGAAAAGATCACAATAACATAGGAGGAGGCCCCAATTTGATAGTATGTATTCGTAAGCAAACCCGCATAGAAGGAAAGTGCATAAAGACCGAGAAACCCAAAATGAACTATGTTGATGATCCAAACAAGGTGTTGCACATGCATTTCCAAAGCACCATTCCAATAGAGCAACTCCGGACATGACATCATTTTATGCGAGAAGGTGCATACCCACAGACAAGGAAAATGCTTTCATGGGAATTTGAGTCCCACCTCAATGAGCCGAGTTTGAAGTGAGCCAAGGGGCTTTGATGGAAGTGCTAGAGTCTAAAGGAACCAACCCCTTGGTAAACACTCAGAAACTATCTGACGAGAAAGTATACAATGCACTGAACAAATTCTAGGTCAAAATTAAATCCAAACTCTTTGGGAGGAATGACCGAGTGAAGTTTCTAGAGGAAGATCTGGAGAAGAAGGATGAAGAGCTCCTGGAAAGAACTAAGGAGTTAAAACATGAAGAATTAGTTAGCGCTCAGCTAAGGTGGGAGTTAAAGGAAGAAAAGGCAAGGGTATGTGAGGTATCCAAGAAGGTGGAGATGATCACAAGTGCTATTATCTTGAAGCATCCAAACTTGACTCCAACCGCCTAGAAATATGAATCAAGCTGCAGTGCCTAGAAGATCTAACTCGCATCCTCACCATGGAGAGGAAACCTTTGGCACTGGAATCTGCAGAAGAGGTGTTGGCATGCTAGAAAAAGGAGGATAGAATGAAGGTGGTGGAAATTGTTGCTCAATACAACAAGATCCTCACCAATGTAAAGGTCATCACGTTGGTAGCAGAGGCTACCTATGAAAACTGTGTAGATAGGGATAGAGTGGCAAGTATCCTAGTTGCCACTTATGAGGCTAGAGCTCAAAGAATTTTAGGAAAATAAAAATGGGAATAGGGATTAGAGAGATAAACTTCTATCTGAAGTGGAGAAGAAATCAGAGGCTATTGAGACCTTGTGAGGCTCAATTAAAAACTAGCTTAAAGAATTATATCCACAGATCACTCGTTGGATGGACACGCTTGAGGATATGGGCAAACAATTAGATGAGGTTGTCAAAACTATGAGTACCAAGGGAGAGGAGCTAGGTTTTGATGAAGTGAGTTCCTTGGTTAGAAAACTTTGTAAAAAAATCACGAGAAAAAAGTGGATACTTATGACAAATGTGTGAAAGCGGACTTAAGGAAGAACTTCCCTCTCCTCTTACAGTGGTAGCCGAGTTTCCCTATTCTTTCATTCTTCCCATATTCTTCAATTCCATCATTATTTTCTCTCTTTATTTATTCTTTGAGGGCATGTTCCCATGGGTGGAGAACAGTGTAGTGTGGGGTGATGTTGGGCCCCTAAAATATTGGCCAAGTATAAGAAGGCATGTGGGCATGCAAGGCCTAGTTAAGGAAGGCAAGAAGGATAGGGTTCTAGGAGGGTTTAATAGAGCAAGTGGCATACGTGCAAGATAGAACAAAGGTTTCAAGACTTATCCATATTTGACACATCAGGTAGAACATGAGAAAATCATGACCCAATTGTGCATGTGGAATGGATAAGGTGTCATCCTAGTGATAGGTTGGCCTAAGAAGGAATATACCCTACGATGGAAGTTTCCAGAAGACCATCATTACAAGGAGTGGAGAGATCAGACTTGAAGAAGCATGCTCCCATGAAGGACAACCTTGGAAACTTGGCAAACAGATCTACAACTTTCATGAAGGTTTGATGAGAAGGGATATAAATACAAGCACCCACCAGAGAAAAGAGGAGGAGAAGCGAAGGAGGCGAAGCCATGCAGGAATACTATGAGAGCTCCATAAGTTGGGTAGGGATCTATAGGAAAAGGATGTAATAAGGGGTTGGGATTGTAAATTTTCTCTTGAGAATTGATGGGTATAAATCTAGCTATGATGTATGACTTTGGTTTGCACAAGCTGTGGTAGTTTGTAATGGATCTAATGAATATAATGAGGTTACCAAACTTGATTGAATATGGTTATTAATGATTCTGGTCCATGTTTATAGCTTACAATTTTGATTCATGAATTTTTATGGAATAAATATAAATCCTTATGCATTTCCTTTCTGTTTTGGTTCCTATCTATAATCTGTTAAGTACCATTCGGTCTAGGATGACTACATTTGTCTAGAAGTTGTTCTAAGTTCTATGATAAATGTATGTCTCATTTCCACTCACTCTTTTTAAATTCCTATCATAGATGATGTTTCCCACTTAACTCACATAAAAGAGAGACTCGAAACCCACGTGTACCTTAGGTGAGAACCCAATGCCTGTTTGGTGATAGGAGCACATGCATGGATTCCTTGTCCTTTGGTGGGTGTAAAAATTACAGTAGTATATTTACACAACAAAACTATTCATTTCTTCTCTCTTGATTTAATTTCACTTGGGTCCATTACAAATATATAGGAAATGATTCCCTATATTCATGGAGAAATTCTACCCATAATATCTCCTAAAATACCATTTAGTTGTGATTGTTACTCACATAACAATACACACCTCAAATCGCAAGTTGTTAAAACAACTCCAACTAATATATATAAAAAAGAATATTAATACCCATGTAATATTAATTTCCTAGCATTCCTCTCCTTAATGTTTACATGGTAGTAAAAGAGCTTTCACACTTTCAATGCAGGTTGTCGCCCATGCTTGCTCATGATCTTGGTACAACACTCAAACTGAAGGTAGAATAAGGAACACATCAACTTCTTATCAACCATGCACTATCAAGAACACATCTGACCGATGAGGATGGGAACATGCTCATAAATCATCTACTTATCAACTAATCACTCGAGGGAACAAATCTAACCTAGCAGTGTGGGAACTCAAGCAAGGGCACATCTAGGCAGACTTCAATGGTTTTCAAGAGGCTAACCACAAACCTAGGTACGAATAGGAACACATCTGACTATTCTACCTCATCAAGACTCATGATGTTGCATTTCATTGTGCTATCTATTCTTCACTATGTTTTTGCATTGGGGAAATAGGAATAATCACATACACAACTGAAAAATGGGAAATGGAACATTGGATCATGTTGATCATGTTCCCCCTCAATGTGAAATTTCCACTTATTGAAAACTACAAACTATAAAAACTGAAGCACACAACTAAAAGAAAACTCACACCATAAAATGCCACCACAGCTTCGTGCATCCCCATATTTGGTGACTGACAAGAGGTTGGTGTTTGATCTCCAACCTCTTTTTCCTCTATCCTCTAGTATCATGTTGCTAGCTCAACAAATTTGGCTTTGAACCTCAATAATTACATACGTTACGTACGTCGGATTCCACCGAAAATGCATTTGTAAGGTAATTTTTTTAATTTTTAGACTTTTGACAATGACACTTTTTTTACAATGGCATTGACCAACAATACACTTTATTTCAACTTTGACACTATGACCGATTTGACTTGACCTTTTGACACTATTGTACTTAACTTGAGATTGTACTAACAATTCTAATAGACAATACAATAAGGTTTTTCACACTTGATAAATATTTTACAAATGAATTTTAAGAAAATAGACATTTTTTATTAAAAGATATACTCTTGACTTGATTACACAACTCTTTTAAGTCAAATGTAACTACACACTATGAATAATAATGACTAAACAAACTAAAAACGTTAATTTACTTTTTATGACATGCATACGATCATGATATAAGTCAACCTTTTAACTAGAAAGACTTGTGTCACCTAAAATAAACCTACATGCATTAGTAAAATATGACACCAAATATACTAAGCCTGTGGCTTGCATGGAATTAAGGCAATGGTATTGTCAGACTGAAACCAAGGAACTGGAATTTGGAGGACGCCACATGGGAATACACAAGATAATACTCAATAGACACTCATTTTTGGAGGAACATAATGTTACCGAGGTCATTGCATGCCAAGTGTAGTTTATAAAAATATTTTCAGGTGCCACATTGAGGGATAATAGATCCACCTCACGGAATTACAGTATGATTGGGTAGACCTGCGCCACTTTCTCCTTGGTGCTCTTTCTGCAACCCAACCATAGGCTGACCAGGAAATCATGTCACCAATTTTTCACTAATCTACAACATAACTATCTGATAAATTTTTCCTTGTTGTTCACTAGGAGTTAAAGCTTGAAACTTATCACCAAATCAAGGGGAAGGAGCTGTCAACAACTATGTAGAGACCCGTAATCAAACACACGATTGCAATGATTAAGCGTAGATAGGATGACTGAACGAATGAGTTAGGAACTAGAGTAAACATTCATGAGATCATAAAACACATGAATCTACAAGAAATTGATGAGTTGTACATAGTCAACGTGAATGCAATCGATCCAAGAAAATCTGGATCACTAGAGAAATCCACCATGTTAAAATCCCCACACAAGATCTAATGTGTGTTAGGAAGCTTATCAGTAGCCCACCACCGAATAAAGATCATTCAACAACATCATTGGAAGCATAAATATTAACAATACCAAAATCTGATTATGTAAATCAAAAAGGGACCACACAACCTGATGCAAGGGGTCAGAGCCCCAAGAAATAATTTATTGTTTCATAGAAGGAGATAAGAGTAAGAACACCATGTTTCCAAGGCCCATGCTTGGAACCATGATAGATAGCACTCAACCAAATAATATAAGTAGCAGGGACTAGAGAAGAAAGACGATAAGCTTAACATTCTACAAATAGAGAACATGCATGTGACCAAAATTTTGACAATCATCCCTAAGCTGTGTATCGATAGGTTGGTTTAGTAATCCTATAGAAGTTATAAGAGAAAACAATCATATAGAATCATTAAGGTTCATTCAAAAAAATTCCTTGATGCTCTCAAGGTAGCAAAATTATTCACGAAATGGAAGAACCAATGGTTTTTTTAAAAAAGAACATAATCTCATATTTAAAAAGGATGCATATGTGGTGGAACATATTCTTCATCCTATGGAGGATAGGAACTATGAGCATGTGTGCACGTAGAAATTTTTTTAGGTGTAAAAATTCACCTCAGAATGAGATTGTGAAATTATAGGTGTTGGCGTAATTGTGGACACTGCAAATGGGGAACAAATAACTAGTGGAGGATGAATTTATTATTTGTTTGTCATGGGAGATGAAGCTGAGGTAGACCCTCCAACAGGATTGTAAAATGACTATTGGTTTTTAGGATTTTTCTTATTGGTTACCATAGTCCAACCCTCACAAGAGAATTATGATGGTTTAGGGTTAAATTTATATTTTAATTAACTGACGGGGATGAGGAAGCCATTAGTGAGTATTACCAAATCGTATGATCATAAAAATCACAACAAAATAAAGTATTAGGTAAATTAATATAAATAACTCGTTGAGAGAATAGGGTGTCACCCACTTGGATATTGATGGTTTCATTGAGGTCTTTGGTTAGGTCAACTTCCACATAGACTCGACGTTGTGGGCGGGACGCATAAAATGTATTTGGTTCATATAAAATGAATTGCCCAATGGGTTTGACTAAGTCTTCCAAAAACCTCTATAGGGGTAGAGGTAAACCAAGAAACTCAACCTAGACAAGAACTATAAGCTTAGCATGTTTAGAGACTTTAAATTCATGCATCTAGAGGGAATAGATGACTAGAGTTTTCATAATAAACTAGGGGATGTGATTCATAATGGAATTATAGTGTTCATGATTGGAGAGGAGAAACAGAAAAAAAAAACCCTTGGTAAGATTTTGGACACCCTCAAGTTTGACACCATGGCCTTGCCAGTGGTTGTGAACCCATTGTTTGAGAGCACTCTCCGGGAGGACATGGACAATGAAATACGTAGCCAAAGTGAAATATTCAAGATAAGAGAAAGTCTTTTAAAATTGAGGTAAATGAGAAAAACATTAATCTTAGGAAGAGAATGGTCATTACCTCATTATAGACCATTGGGATAAACATGCAATCTTGTTTCTTTACTAGAGGCATGAACATTAGAGCTCCCATCGCTAACAATTGCATTAATAGATGAAGGAATATTGAATGCCACTATTAAAATAGGCTAGCACCACTTCCCAAAGGATAAAAATAAATTAAGAGAAATAAAAATATAAATACATGTCCTACCTTGAAAAAATAAAGTGGTGTGATAGGCGGTATAGTGTCGCAGACTCCAAAGATAGAAATCAAACCCTAGGAGAGCACCCAAAAAATTAAACGGTGAATGGGATTCAAACCTATAACCACTCAATGCTAAAAATGGAACTCCACCACCACACCATACATCTCATAATGTATATAAATGGAGCTTGTTAGGTTTTTGGGATACAAGTTCTATTCACAAGTCTCAGTATAGTGATCTAGGTCCAATATAGGACTTTTTGTATATGACCATTTTGAGGCACTTAGGAGATGTTTTATAACTCAACGTCAACTAGAAAATTTTCTAGCACCCTGAGATGCACATATTAGACCTCTTAATTTTCCTTTTTATATTTCAAGGTAGTATTTATTGAGGAAGGTTCGATCACTATCTGTTTATAATCCATGTGCTTAAGAGGTAGTGTGTGGAAATAATCATTTTTAGATTACTTACAGGAGGAATCATTCTTCCTTGTAAAATAGAGATATTATCATAATTGTCATATGATCTTGATGATCTATTTGTTTTCTATATGACTAAATTTTACCCTATAAAATTGAGTCCTGGTGAATCAACTAGATATATGATCTCCTATATGTTATGGTTTGAAGACATTTAAGATCGGATAGAGCATGTTTCTTCTATAATTGTTCACCTTAGATATTTTCTATGGGTAGAGGTAATCATGGTTGTGTGCAGTGGTATATATTCATGGAGAATAATACTTGTACTTCAAAAGGATCAGTTTGGAGTCCATAGATGTCAACTATTTTGAGTTCTTTTTAGGCTAGTTTAGATTCCATGTGCAATGAACTGGTAACATTGGTTTAGGTTGTACCTTCATAGATTCATTTTAAATTATATCTATTTGTTAAAATAAGTGTAATGAATCAATTTAACATTTGAACTTGAAGACATAGAAATTTTCCAAAATATGTTATCAACTTTTTGTGCAGTGTATGGGTGTTTCCTTTCCTGTATATTTTCATTTAAGTTGATTATTTTTATGGAGTTTATTGAAAAGTTCCTATATGGGTCCATGGACAATAAAAAATCTACCACTATTTCCATATCATTTTGGTTTCAACTTTGTTGATCTTTCTAGAAATCCTGCTATTCTCCGAGTATGTTGGTATCAAATATGGTTGATCTTTCCGAAAAGACTTCTATTCTCTAGGTTGGTATCTTAGAAGGCTGATTGGATAGTTTGTTTGCTTCAACTTGTTCTTTTGGAGTCTAGATTGGTGAGATAGGATGAGGGACAAGTTTATCATACTCATTATTTTTCTCACATTTACATTTGGATTACTCCATTATATCTCCTAATCAAATTTTAAGTGTCTCATTACATCTTGGATACAATATTAAACTCATATATATAAGCTTGGAGATTTTTCAGCCATTTTTGGAGACAATAGGGCTTACTAGTGTCAACTCAGATATGCATTCTTTGTAGAGGCATTATGATCATGCAATGAGTGGTATATAATCATTGTGACCAAACATTAGCTTAGATCATCATTATGTGTAGTTTTGAGCCCGTGAATTGAAATGGTAGTTGAGCATTGTGGACATGCAATCAGGTTGGATCTTCATTTAATGTAGAGGTGCATTTTTGCCATGCAGCAAGAGGGTACCTAATTTTCATCATCATTGGGACTTTTACCATGTAGAGGAAGGATCCGCATAGTATGGTAAAGTCACCAACATCGAAACTCATCAATACTATGTAGATGTTGAGGCCATGAAGTGGGTTGGAGCAAAGTTTCTTCTTGATTTGCACCAAAGTTTATTTTGTGTAGAAGCATAGTTTGTGCAAAAATAATAAAAGTACCAGGAAGTTTCAGAAGCATGGAAAATATTCCAGATGTCCCATGGATCAAGCCATCGATTGATATATTTTGGAAAAAAATCCTTCTCACTGGGAAGGTGTGATCCAAAGGAAATTTTGGTATGTTGGGAGTTCCCTAAATATCCCTAAACCATGAGCGAGTGATAGATAATTCAACTATTTTTCCTTCGATACTTAGAACATGGAAATCAAACTTTGTATGCTCAACTTATGGTTCATCAAATTATGGTCATAGTTTGAACACAACATATTCAATTGGCAAATGTGGCAATGACATGTGGTAGAAGTGAAGTGCAAGTGTGGAGGATCAAAAAAATTGTTTTGTGATGTCATTTCAGGTGGACCCCACTTGTGACTAGCCGAGGGCCCTTGGCTAGGTTAAATTCACTAATTTTACAAAGGGCATCTTTTTTTCCATGATTGATATATCACCACGTGATCGGTCCTCATGCCACCATGTGACCTACCAAATTTTATTGCATTATACTAAACCAACTTAAGTGAGCTCCTTATTTCCTTGGTGAGTTATTATCTTGTAGAATGAGTCTATGCAAATCTATAAAATCATTATTATATTGGGAAAGTTTATTATTGGTTCAAGTGAGTTCAATTTTTAGCTTAGGTTGTTGAGCTAGTCTATATTTGGTGATCTATACATGGTTTAGTCACAGTTCACATGGGGCTCACTACACCCATATGTTACTTGGCAGACTCCTATGACTCGGCCCACATGGACCTCAATACATACACCGCTAACCATGTTAATACCTCGGTGAATGGTTGTGGGGAAATAACCACGTACATGGCAAAAGTGCTTTGTGTGGCCCATTCCACATTCCTTTATGGTTTCAGAGCCTTTAAACATTATTTATTACTTTGTTCACCCACACATGTGGGATTTTAAAACCAAATCCCATAATAAAATGTGAATTCCCACGTGGATGCATGGGGAGGATAACCCATATATGGTCCGTATAAATGTTTAAGCCATGTGGAGTGGCATGTTGAAAATAAAGAGAAAGTTACAAGTCTTATTAAATAAAGTGGTAGTTACAAGTCTTATTAAAGGCTTGAAGTGGTGATCAAAATGCTATGTGGTAAGGGTAAGAAATTTGGAAGTATCTTGGTAAAGGTATTAAGTTTTATTAATAGCTTAATATTATTTTTAAACCCATTTTGTAATGTTTTAAATGCCCATGCAAAAATATAAAATGGTGAATGCGATTTTAACCCATAACCACTCAAGTCTTAAAAATAACACTCAAACACCGGACCATGTAGCTCACCATGTATATAAAAGGAGCTCGAGAAGGTGTTTTGAGATATAAGTTGCATTCACATGATCCTATATAGTGATCTAGGCCCAATATAAGCATTTTTGTATATTCCCATTTTTAGGCACTTAGGAGCTTTTCTCAGAACTAGGAGCCAACTAGAAAAATGTCCAGCTCCCCGAGACACTACTATTAGACCTCATAATTTTCCATTTTATCTTTCAAGGTGGGATTTATGGAGAGGAGGTTCAATCACTATCTGTTTATAAGCCATGTGCTTAAGAGGCATCCTATGGAAATAATCATTTTAGGAGCACTTAGATGAGGAATCAGCCTTGAGTTAACTAAAGATATGCTCAAATTTATGATACGCTCCGAATATGTATTTATTTTCCATATTTGAAGGTTTTTAATGTATTTATCTATGGAATTCATTTTATTTCTTGGATTTCATTTGGATCCTTTGTCAAGCGTGCATCTCTTTGAAGGAAGACATCTTTTAGATCTGATCTTTTGCACACTATGCAACTTAGTTCTTCACTCTGTGTAGAGGTTGTTTATGACCATGCAATAGAGTAGTAGATGTTATTAAAGAGGATTATTGTTCTCTATTTACCAGTTTGGATTCATTTTGAATCAATTGGTTACATGGTCATTTTATTATTTAGTTCGAGTCCTTATGAGTCAACTGGATATATGATCACCTATATGTTTTAGTTTTGAGCCATTTCAGATCAACCATAGAATTTTTCTTCTAAATTTCTTCATCTCGGATCTTCATTCTGTATAGTGGAATTGTGTTTGTGCAATGTGAGTGGTATTTATTTGTGGAGAATACTACTTATACTTTAGAAGCATCAATTCGAAGTCCATAGGAGTTAACTACTATATGTTCTTCTAGAGGTCAGTTCAAAGTCCATATGGAATCAAATGGTAACATTGGTTTAGGTTATACCTTCAAATCTTCATTGTAAATTATATCTATTTTCAATTGTAAGTGTATTGACTTTGTTTAGCATTTGAACCTAGAGATGTAGGTATTTTCCAAAATTTGTTATCACGTTTTCTCGTAGTGTATGGGTGTTTCCTTTCCTATGAATTTTCATTTAATTTGATTTTTTAAAGGATTTTATTGACTAGTTCCTATAGGGGTCCATAGATAATTACAAATTTTACCATTATTTACAGATCAATTGTCCACGACCTAAACATGACCAAACACATATATAATTACTAAACATTGTTTTTTTAGAGCTTAAATATGGTAAGATGTAGTGCATTCATCAATTACCTTATTTATCCAAGTTAATAAAGTATTATTTAATATTTATTTACTATTCTAAAATATTTTTGGCCACCAAGTGGGACACACATATGCATTGACCCACTAATGTATCAATTATCATCACTATGAACATGGATAAAATCTCATTTTTAGAAACTTAATTTCACTTCTTTATATAAAAATGGGTCACATGTTGTGTACTCACTTTATTATTTTTAAAATTAATCATGGAAATGTAGTTGTTTTTATATTTTTGTTGTGTTGAGTAGAAAAAAATTCTGTAAGGAGAAGATACACAAAGGATGTGCATGCGGGAACAAGGCACATTTGAAGGAACAAGAAGATATGAAAGGAAACATGTGCTTAGAACACTTCACTGCTCAAGACTTAGCCATTTTATGGATGAGATATATTTTTGGATATAGTGTGTGGAATACACATAGAGATGAAGACTTATGCTACACACAATGGTATTTTGGGAACAAGTGGAAGATAAGTGTCATGCATAGTTTAAGCTAATAATAGGATTTCAACTTGGAGTTAACTATAGGACATCTATTATTAGAACACTTGCATGTTTTGCATATTATTATAATGGCATATATTTATTATCATCATCTCACATATTTTGAGAAGTGCATGGGTGGTGAAGGGAAAGTCCCCACCCCTATAAATATGTATTGATTTGTGTATTTTAGTAGGTGGTGAATTATTGTAGAGTTATGATGCTAGTTTTGACACGTATAACTCATAGAGATAATGATGTAGTGTAAGAATCTTTTTATTTTACATTATTTAATGCAATGGATTATATTGGTTGGATAATTTTATCAGGCATAAATGAATCTAGTTCTTGTATGGTTAATCTTATCATAGTTATTGTTTAGTTCATTTATCATTATTCTATAAGATATACACCTGAATTTTACACTATGGAATGTTTATGTCTAAGTATGCATCTAAACATGTTTAAATATCATCATACAAACATCTTGTTATCACGAATCAAAACACCGTAATGTTTATACAAGTGCATATACTTGAACTCATGGTGTGATTGGATAACATGGGTACTATCTCCAAGTTGTGGGACTTGCTACTTGAGATAGACCTCTAGAGAAAGTTGGTTCTTGCTCCTAAACTACCTACCACAATCTACTATAATGTAGGGGAAACTAACTATTCTAATCTAAATTTCCAAGGACCAGGGAGAGAGAATGCATAAAAAGAAAGCCTACACTAAAGTGGTGATACACCAGAAAAGGAGTGGTGAACAATTCTAGTTTTCAGATAGACACGAGATCATGGAATGCAACATAAACATCATGCACAAACTGATAAGATGTAATTGAAAGTCTGGAATGAAGTAAAAACACAACCAAAGGGTTGAAAACTGATCACATGAGCTCGTATTGTCATTTCCACATCAAAAATCCTTGCATTACAACATCAAAAAGGTAGAAAACCTATTACAACCATCAAGAGGTCGATACTTGCAAAAATCACTTGTTGAAGGTTAAAGAAGAAGTTGTTATCCAAATAAATGTCCCTTTAAAAATGAGCAAAATCGGCTTTTTACAATGCATGGGTCGAGCCCAAGAGAGAGAAAACATGTAAAAACATGGGAGCCATTCCTCATTGAATGAAGATGCATTAAAAAGCAAAGTCCTTGCTGCACTCCATGCCCCGACATTTTCGGCCATCTTTGGAGAAGAATGCGACCCATTTTGCATTAAACCGGTTGTTGAAACGTCATTTCTGGCCATTACCACGTGCTAGAGACATTTCTTGATTTTATCTCTCCAAACTAAACCAAAATGACAAAATTGACCCTAGAATCATGTAGATAATTTCACCATATTTTCATTGATATAAAGAACGTGACAATCCGAGCTCAATCGAAAGTTATGGCCATTTGAAGATTTAGGGCAAAAACAAGCCCAGAACGGATCGGCGGGAAAAAAGTTTGAATTTTTTACCCGTTTGGTCCTTGGAAAATTTTTCAAATTTTCCCGCGCTTTGCCACTTGGATGACACGTGGCGAGATTCCATTTGGTGGCGGGGGCGTGGGCCAAAACTTGCCCTTTGGACTTTCGGCAAAACATTTTGCCAAAAATTCTAATTTTTTTCCCTGCTCCACTGGGTCGATGGTGAAGACACGTGGCGAGATTTGATTCGTTGGCAGGCCCACGGGAAAAAATTTTACCTTTGAAAACTTTGACCGAAACTTGGAAAATTTTCTAAGTCCTCTTTTCCCCACCACTTCTTGGGACACATTCTCCCGCATCGGCCGATTCGGGCTTCCTTGTCCCTGCTTGTGGCTTTTTCACCTTTTCGCGTCTCACATGTCCCTCACATACTTTTGTCCGGCTGTCCCAGATGAATATCTTTGAACCGCTGAAATGGAATGTCTTTCAAAAATTGGTGATTCACGTCCCACGTGTACTTTTGTCCCAAAGAGTCCCAAACCGTGTGAAACAAAAGACTTAGGTTATTTTCCTTGCTTTCGGTTGTTTCGGCTTTTCGCGCCCCACGCGTCCTCGTGTAATTTTGACCCGGCTGTCCCAATTTCCCGTGAACAAGACTTAGATGATTTTTCTTGCTTTTGGCCATTTCTGGGTTCGAGCTTGGTACAATGAACCTCGGTGACGATCCAAACCCTTCAAACCCGAAATGCTTTAAAACAGTCCTGCAACCTTATTTTTTGCATTTTTTCCATTTTTTCTAACTCGTTGGGATTTCTTCTTGGATGGGAGAGTTAGAAAAAGGCCGAGGGGACCCGAAAAACATGATTTTGGGCCTCAAATCAATTTTACTTGCTCGGGACTGAATAATTTGATGCATGTTATCAAAATTACCTTGAGGGTGAATTTTGGATAACAATTTTGGTGACTCAGTGGGGTCATCTGCCTGCTGGATGAAGTTACCAGTTGCCTAAAGCATCCATTGGGCATGGAGTCATGAGTTGTCTGTTTGGAACCCCAACTGACTTAGAATGTTGTAAGGAGGAAGATGGAATATCACCCGATGGAAGCAAGGGCTGCAAAACATCTCCAGGGACAACAAGCCTGTGCCAAAGCACTTAGGGAAAGCAAAACAACCTACAACAAAACAATGTGCACAAGCACTTGGAGGAATGAAAACCTAAGCTAATATTTACAAGGTGGAGAATTTCCCTTTAGTAGCAATGCTTTAGATAGATTCCATTGACTGGAATCTGCAGTTCTTCGCCATCCAATGAAGACAATTGGAAGGAAATGCTTTCCTTACACTTTGTGACCATGTATGGGCCACTCCAAATGGCATCAAATTTTGAATGCCTTCCCGGTTTTGCTCTATCTACATCCCATTTTAACACTAGATCTCCAACTTGGAAAGATCTACTCTTGGCCTTCCTATCAAAGGTCTTCTTGATCAAAGCTTGATCCTTCTCCATTGCTTGGGATGCCTGATCTCTGATCTCTTGGAGCTCCATCAACTCTGCATATCTCACCTCCATGGGCCCAAACTCTAGCAACTCTAACTGCTTCATGAGTTCCAATGTTGGCAACTCAAGTGACATGGGAAAGATTTCCTCTCTTCCATAAACAAGCCTGAATGGAGAGTTACCTGTGGATCTCTTGGGAGTTATCCTATCAGCCCATAAGGCTGATTTCAGTTTGGTATGCCAAGACCTCTGATTCTCATCAAGAGTCCTCCTAATGATCCTCAACAAGTTCTTGTTTGTAGATTCAGCCTGGCCATTACCCTGAGGGTAGTAGTTTGATGAAGTACTTAGGTAGATCCCGTTCTTGATAGCCCACTCAGTCACCTTGGATCTAATGAATGCTAATGCATTATCTGAGATTATTGTAGTAGGTATGCCAAATCTGGTTACTATCCCCTCATAGAAGTCTAAGATGCTAGACTCATTTACTTCCTTGAGTGCTACTACTTCAGTCCATTTGGTGAAGTAGTTTGTGGCTATCAAAATCCACTTATGCCCTTGGCTTGAATTGGGATTAATGACTCCAATGAAGTCCAAACCCCATTGCATGAATGGCTGGTCAACTGAAATTGGATGCAATGGGAGGGCAGCAAGCCTCACTTTACCACGTGAAGAATTCACAATTCTTGCACCTTTTGATCCACGCCGAAGTAATCATTGAAAATATTGGGCAAATAATAACCAACTTTCATGATTTTTAGGATTTCACTCTTGGTGTAAAATGACCACCAGCTGGTCCACCATGGAACTCTTCCAACACCCTATGAATCTGGTTTGTGTTAATGCATCTCAAAGAGCACTCCATTCACATCTTTCTTAAACAAAACACTATCTACTATGGCATATGGGATAGCCTATAATCTGAAGTGTCTTCTTTGGGTTTTGTTCATATCTAGAGGGCATAGGCCTCGTGCTTAGGAAATGCATTATACCTTGGGTCTAACAAGGAGTGGGGATAGTATTATCCTCTTCTTGAGTGCTACCTTGCACATGGCTGTCTTGAATCTGTCAAAATAGCCTCTTCTTTATTGCATACTCCTTTTTGCTTCTCCATAATCAGCTGCTCACACAATCCTTTTCCTCTTATAAGATTGGTGACCTTGATCTCAATGTCATACTCCATGACACGAGTGATCCAACCTTCTCTTTTCTCATTCAAATCCTTGTTGAGGAGGAAGTCCTTTACTCCCGCATGAGAGACCAACAACCGAACCTTGTTGTTTGAGACTAGATGCTTGAATTTCTTCAAGCTTCGACATTCTGCAAGTACATGCTTCTCAATAAAATAATATCTCACCTCATAGTCCTCCAGGCTTTGGCTGAAGAAATCAATTGGCTGCTCATCATTGTCCTTGTTCTGTTGCACCAAAATGGTAGAAATAGTATCGCTACCTCCAAATGCATACAGGATGAAATCCTTGGAGAAATCTAGGTTGATGAGAGTCGATGCTTGGGAGATGGCTTCTTTGATTGCTTCAAAAATCTCCTTTCCTTCTGCTTTCCACTTGAAAGACATGTTTTTCTTCAACATTTTGGTGATAGGTTTGACAAGGGCTACAAAATCTAGAACAAACCTCCGAACAAAGTTTATTCTCCCCAAGAAACTCTGAAGGGCCTTCTTGTGGCTTGGCAATGGTAGTGCTCTTATGGCTTCAACCCTCTCTGGATCAATTACTAATCCTTCTTTGGAGACAATATGGCCAAGGAGCTTTCCTTCATGTGCTAGGAAGATACACTTCTTAGGATTCAAAGACACTCCAAATCTCCTGCACCTTTGGAAGACTTGTCTCAAATGAGAGAGGTGGTCTACTGCATTCTTTGAAAAAACAGTGATATCATCAAGGTATATCAGCACCACGTTGTTGATCAAACCTTTGAACGCCATGTCCATTTCTCTTTGGAAGGTAGCTCTAGTGTTGGACAACCCAAATGGCATTTTCATGTATGCATAAGTTCCCCATTTGGTTGTGAAGGCTGTCTTAAACTGATCTTCTTCTTTCACCATATTTCGATTATAGCCCAAGTAGCCATCAAATAGTGAAAACCTCTCGGAGCCAGCCACCACTTGCAAAATTTGCTTCATAGAAGGGAGTGGGTAATGGTCCTTGAGAGATGCTCTATTCAAGTCTCTGAAGTCAACACACAATCTGATCTCCCCACTCTTCTTTCTGACTAGAACTAAGTTGGCAACCCAACTAGAATACTTGATTGGGAATATGATTCTTGACTCAATCAACTTGTTCAATTCCTTCCTCATGAGAGGTTCCATGTGTGGATTTATTGGCCTTTGTTTCGCCACGATGGGCTTAGTATTTGGATCCAACTCAATGGTGTCTTTGAGCCAACTTGGGATTGAAACCTTTCAAGTCTTCGTAGCTCCAAGAAAACACATCGGGGAACTCTAACACACTTTGTATGAACTCATACTTTTCTTGTTCAGTTGTCATCTTTCCAATTTGCAATGGTTTGTTCTCTTCCACCAAGATGGATACTGAATCTTCTCTCTTGACCTGAATGTTTGCTTTCTCTTTCCTAAACTGATCATTGGGATTGAAAATGGACTCCAAAGTGATAAGTCCCTTGGGCAGCTTGTTACTTCTCAGCTATACCACTTGGTCACCATACTGCTGTTCCAATTTTTCCTGATTTTTAGCTGAGAACTCAGCTTCTTCTTGCAAGAAATGGATGATTTGCTGGTCATTCTCAAACACTTTCCAACTTACATTGTTATCTAGCACTGAAGGCCTCACAATCACATGGATGTTTGGCTGTGCCTTATCTCTTTGAATGCTCTCCACAACGTCAAAGGCTGCCCCAAATGATGCAATCCTGTCAGTAGCTTGGTTCTCTTTCCTAGGAACTGATTTGATGCCAAATCCCTCAAAATATTCAATGAGGTCCCACACCCTGTTCTTGTAGCACTTGAGTAGATCATTCTTGGCAGCATGCTGCCCTTTGACCTGATTTACAATCAATTCACTATCACCAAAGACTTGCAAGTTCTTTATTCCTCTCTTTATTGCCCAATGCATCCCTTGCACCAAGGCTTCATATTCAGTAGTGTTATTGGAGCATGCAAACTGAAATCTAAAAGTTGAATAGTACTTTACTCCTTGAGGTGAAACCAGCATGGCTCCCCCTCCGGCACCTTGTCTACTCCTTGATCCATCAAAAAACAGTTGCCATACCTCATTGTCATCCTTGTGGTCTGGCTTGGTGATGCTAGGAATGGGCTGATCTTCTTCATGTATGCAATAGACTCCTAGCTCAGATTCTTCTACTTCTTGATAAGGATCAAAAGCATGCACCTTGTTTGCCCATTCATCAAGAGTTAGATCCGGGATGATTCCAACCTTGGTGTCAGCTTCATCAGTGCTTGGGTGATCTTCTTGATCAAATGCCGAATAGTTGGCATTGATCTGACTTGGAGTGTAGGGCTCAATGTGAAAGTTTACAATAGGTTCCAGACCTGATTGTAGCTTTGGTTCCATACCTCATTCTGAACAGCATGTGTGACCAATCAGCAAACAAATAACCTCCAATCTTAGTTGTGAAATCCCTTGACAAACATAGGGCAAAGAGTGGTGTAAGGTCTATTACCGAGACATCTTGCAAAACAACCACGTTGGGATAGGCATACAAAGTAAGACTCAAGTTTTTAATCACCCCCAATGTTGTTACTTGCTATCCCATCCAACTTCACCACCCCTTTGGATATGGTTCCCAACTAATCAGCTATTTTCTTGGGCATTCTTGAACTACTTGCCCCATAATCAATCATGAAATTGTGTACTAATTGGTTCCTAATGATCAATGAAACATAGAATGGAGGGGGCTTCAATATTTTACCTTGTTGTCTTCCATGATTCCCCTCAAAGCTAGGCAGCATTTGTGAGCACCTTCTCTTTGCATTTGAACTTGCTGATTTGAAGTTGACCAGTCCTTCATGGAAGCTTGTAGCAAATCTATTTGGCCTGGGATGGATAGTGATTCCCACATTGATATATTTATGTTTGTCTTCTTCATCTAATCAATGATGTTGAATGGGGATGAAGCATCCCTCTATTTTCCTTTAGCTTGCGCACTCATTCCTTGCACATGGGCAGCAGCGGATGACATCTGAGTTGGTTTAGGAGCTGGTTTGGGTGCTCCTTGCATGTTTGGGACTACATTTTGTTTTCCAAAAGCTTGTGGAGTGGTAGAAGGTTGTGGATTACTTGGAGCCAATGGCTGTCCTTCACCCAAATTTCTCCTTTTTGACCTTGTGTTGGCTGCAACACTTTGAGAGGGTATTTGATTCATACCACAGAAATCTTCAGCCTGCCAATTGACAAGAGTAGTTTCGTTTGGAGATATTCCTTCTTTGAGGTACTTAACTTGCTGATCCTCTTCATGGCTGGACTCTTGCGACCCACCAATGGTTTGCACCATAAGAGCCTGATTTAATGCACCATTAAAGCACATTGATTGGTTATGTGGCTGATCGCATGGGAAACACCAATCATATTCTTGGGCCATGTTATTTTGCACCGGTACCAAAGCTCATGGATGTGGATGTAACATTGGGGTTATCAGGCTGAAATGGTCTGTTGGCAGGAGGCCTTGCTTGATTCTAATTTGCAACTAGATTGGGTGGTCTTTGAGGCTGATATGGCTGTCTGTTAGGCTGAGCTTGAGGCTGATAAGAAGGTCTAAAACTTTGGGCTTGCTACCTTTTAAGTGTAACCAGCTCATTGCCTAGATTTTGCAATTGCTTCATGACTTCTTGAAGTTCGTTTGAGGCACTAGAAGATGAAGTAGAAGCTTCACTTGAATTCTGATTTCTAGGAGTGGGAATAGGAGCTAAGACAGGTGCTTGACTAGTACTTGGGCTCTCTAAACTTGGATATAATGGCATGGGAGGTCTAGGGGCTAGTTTTCCGGCTTGGATCAAACAATTTTCAGCCCTAATGGCAATGCTATAAGCCATAGGGATAGTTATGCCTCCCATGGACTGAATCAACATAGAAATATCAGAATTTAGAGCTTTGAGATAGTAAAGAAAAGCACCTTCTACTGTTGTCCTGACTGCCACCGGAATTCTCTCCCAAGTCATTTGAAATCTGAAGTTAAAATCAGTCAGCTGCTCATTGGGAGCTCTCTTGATGGTTGTCAGCTACTCCAAAAGGGACAAGTTGTCTCCTTTCTCCCCAAACTACTCATGGAGAGCAATGCATAGCTGGTTCCAATTTTGAATAGAACCTGAGGCAAGGCTTCTAAACCATTGCGAAGCCTTCCCCTTGAATGAAGACGCCAAAGAATTTGACAAAGAACTTACATCTCATTGATTTCTTGAATTGCACAAAGGTTGGTAATGTCTTTAACATGATCACCGGGGGTAGTTTGATTATCTCCGGTGAAGTATGAAATGTTCTTCAAGGCTGCAATTGGGATTGGATTTTGTACATTAAGAGCAAGTGGGCAATCTCAAGGTGAAATTGACATAGGGGTTGTTTTGTGCCATTCTAATTGGTCTTAGAACCTTTGTTGATGAATGAAAGGCCTACCGGTGAAGGAGTTGAGAGAGTTTTGTTTGGTAGAGATGGAGACCTTTGAATCCTTATTCCTCTTTGCCTTCTTCTAGGAGATAAGCTGCAGATATTCAAACCTCTTCTTCTCTAGTTCTTGACCTTGTAGTGATTCTTCTCATGAGATTTTAGGTCCTGTCATCTGCTAAAACCAGCTGATTCTTCCCCTTGGACTCGCCGAGATGTGTAATTTATAGATCTTTTAAGCAAGAAAATTGCAACAGATGCACATCAACTTTTCTGCAATGAAAATGAGACCTCTAAAGTCCCACCGGGCGTGCCAAAACTGTTATCACCGAATCACAGCACCCTAATGTTTATACAAGTGCATATACTTGAACTCATGGTGTGATTGGATAACATGGGTACTATCTCCAAGTTGTGGGACTTGCTACTTGAGATAGACCTCTAGAGAAAGCTGGTTCTTGCTCCTAAACTACTTGCCACAATCTACTCTAATGCAGGGGAAACTAACTATTCTAATCTAAATTTCCAAGGGACCAGGGAGAGAGAATGCATAAAATGAAAGCCTACACTAAAGCGGTGATACACCAGAAAAGGAGTGGTGAACACTTCTAGTTCTGCAGATAGACACAGATCATGGAATGCAACATAAACATCATGTAAAAATTGATAAGATGTAATTGAAAGTCCGGAATTAAGCAAACAACACAACCAAAGGGTTCAAAACTGATCACATGAGCCTCGCATTGTCATTTCCACTATTAAAAATCCTTGCATTACAACATCAAAAAGATAGAAAACCTGTTACAACCATCAAGAGGTCTGATACTTGCAAAAATCACTTGTTGAAGGTGAAAGAAGAAGCGCTATCCAAATAAATGTCCCCTTAGAAAATGAGTCAAATCTAGCTTTTACAATGCATGGGTCAAGCCTAGGAGAGAGAAAACATGTAAAAAATGTGGGAGCCATTCCTCATTGCATGAAGATGCATTAAAATAGCATGGGTGTCCTCACAGACCCATGCCCTGACATTTTTGGCCATGCTGGAGAAGAACGCGACCCATTTTGCATTAAAACTGGTTGTTGAAACGTCATTTCTAGCCATTACCACATGCCAGAGACATTTCCTAATTTTCTCTTTCCAAACTGAACCAAAATGAAAAATTGACCCTAGAATCATGTAGAGAATTTCACCATATTTCCATTGATATAAAGAACGCGAAAATCGAGCTCTGGATCGAAAGTTATGGCCATTTGAAGATTTAGGGAAAAAACAGGCCCAGAACGGATCGGCGGGAAAAAAGTTTGAATTTTTTACCCGTTTGTTCCTTGGAAAATTTTTCAAATTTTCCCCGTGCTCCACCACGTGGATGACATGTGGTGAGATTCCATTCGGTGGCAGGGCAACAGGCCAAAACTTGCCCTTTGGACTTTCGGCAAAACATTTTGCCAAAAATTCTAATTTTTTCCCCGCTCCATTGGGTCGATGGTGAAGACACGTGGCAAGATTTTATTTGTTGGCGGGCCCACGGGAAAAAATTTTACCTTTAAAAACTTTGACTGAAACTTGGAAAATTTTCTAAGTCCTTCTCTTTTCCCTGCCACTTCCTAGGACACATTCTTCCACATCAGCTGATTCGGGCTTCCTTGTCCCTGCTTGCGGCTTTTTCGCCTTTTCACGTCTCACGCATCCCTCGCATACTTTTGTCCCGACTGTCTTGGACGAATATCTCCGAACTGCCCGAAATGGACTGTCTTTTAGCAAACCGGCTGATTCACATCCCACGTGTACTTTTGTCCCGGCTGTCCCAAACCGCGTGAAACAAAAGACTTAGGTGATTTTCCTTGCTTTCGGCCATTTTGGCTTTTCGCGTCCCACATGTCCCTCACGTACTTTTGTCCCGGTTGTCCCAACTATCCCGCGGAACAAGACTTAGATGATTTTTCTTGCTTTCGGCCATTTTGGCTTTAAGCTTGGTACGATGAACCTCAGTACAACCCGAACCCTTCGGACCCGAAATGCTTTAAAACAGTCCTGCAACCTTATTTTTGCATTTTTTCCATTTTTTCTAACTCGTTGGGATTTCTTCTTGGATGGGAGAGTTAGAAAAGGCCAAGGGGACCCCGAAAAACATGATTTTGGGCCTCGAATCAATCTTACTTGCTCGGGACTGAATAATTTGATGCATGTTATCAAAATTACCTTGAGGGTGAATTTTGGATAACACATCCTATACAAACAAATATAAATATGGACTGGTACCTTTACACCCTTTGGGTGAGTGCTCAGCTCAAGCTAAGTGATGTGCTAGTGCGCACTGGGTTATTCAATGTAAATTATAGGCTACATCATTGGTTCCATTAATGGGACCTCATTTTCGATTATTTTTCAGGACGTTTCTTGATGAAGATATACCAGTTGACCTTATCAAGTGTTCAATAGTGGATAGTATATCTGGAAGAAGAATATGCTTGGAGATTCAACACTGGATCTAAGTTTGATGTATGCATGTGGGTGGAGCAGAACTAGTATGATTTGTTTATATGAGAGTTTCTTTCATATCTTTACGATAGAGTTGTATGAGTGTCTGGTTTCTTATGCGTCTAAACGGAATTACAAGTTTTTCACACTTTTCTAGACATAGGAAGAATTTTAGGCCCTCTATGATGCTGATCTTATTTGAATGTGTGTTGTGGAAACTTGGTTTCATGGTGCTTTGAATAGCTATATTTTAGAGTACTCAATTTCAACTTATTCTTTCCCGGAGGTAGCTGAGTTCTAGTTTTTATGTTATCCCAGGGGAACCTATCTATAAGGAATTCCACTGGTGATTAAGATCTTATTGGTAACCCTAAATTTGGAAGAGAAGCTGATGGCTAGCTAAACCCCACCACACGTGGGGGTAGGATAAGGTTTGGTGAAGGATGGTGTACCTAGCGGCAGAAAGGAAAAGAGAAGAAAGGTTGTTTAAGTACAATGAGGCACGCGAGAGGTAGTTAGGGAAGTAACATGAGATTATAGAATGGATGGCATTTTATACCCTTGAGTTCAAGTAGAAGATTATAAGCACACTCAATGATATTAAATTGGGCACTAATGAGAGTGTTTGGGAATATGATGTCCATTTAGAAACACTTTTGTCTAAACTTTCGTATGACATCAATGTAAGTCAACATGCATAGTGGTTCATCAGAGGCTTGATCACACCTTTTAGGAGGGCGGTGTCACATAATACATATACGAGATCCATGTGAATTTCTCGAAGTAACATTTCACACCGAGGTAGTTGGAAATATCAAAACTAGAGTGATCCCATTCCTGGAATCTCGATTAAAACTTTGGAAACTAAATTAGAGAAACTATCACCTAATTCAAAGGTGCACAAGATGCGTACTTGTATTTGGTGTACACATTGTGAAGTTGAGGTGCACACTAAGGATATTTTTCCCTATATGTTAGTGCGTTCATTATTACTAGAATGCAATATATGTCATTTAGACCTTGATGCAAGTCATTTTCCATTATTAAAAATGTGTGATAAGGAAAATCGTAGTTTTCTCTTGTAATATTTTCTAGTCCACGACACACAATACTAAAGATTGCAAGTTGATTGATCAGATCCATGATGTCATTGATATTGGTGTATGAAAGACAAGAGTATCAGATAACTCTAAAGGTAAAAGTGAGCACCATGATCATGATCACACTCAAGGGCGCTATGATCAAAACAAAGGGAACTTTGAAGGAGGTCGTGGTAGAGGTTGAGGATACCGTGGTGGATTTAGGGGTCAAGGCCGTGGTGGTGGATGAGGTGAGTTTCCTTGTGGAACATGTTATATGTGTGGATAT
This sequence comes from Taxus wallichiana var. yunnanensis, assembly GCA_018340775.1. Lineage (NCBI taxonomy): Eukaryota > Viridiplantae > Streptophyta > Pinopsida > Cupressales > Taxaceae > Taxus > Taxus wallichiana. The sequence continues at coordinate 628,898,298 of CM031239.1, forward strand.
CCTGACCACTACAGGTGTGCATGCCCTTAAAATATAACTATGAATCATAACTATGAAGAGTTTCCGGTCTTGTATGAGCATCTTAGCAAGAAGCAAAAATAGGAAAACAAGTGCGTAAGGATGGTTATAATAAAACTCTCAATGGAAAATCAATGGATGTCAAAGTTGGCACCATAACCTAAGGTGGTACCTATAAATATTACTACACACACTAAAGCTACATGTGTAAGAGAATCGTTGCAACAAAATCCTACCATTACTAGGGAAGAGGTATTGCATGCGAGATACCCAAATCCTACCCATCAGAAGGACGTTTATTAAGAAACCATGGAGGTACTTAGAAATATTCAGGGTGAGATATAATTTGTAAAGGAATAGTGATGAAAGAAAGAACAAAAGAAGGCAGTAGAGATGGTCTAGTCAGATGTTGATGATTTGAAAGAGGTATGCAAGATTCTATGCCAGGAGAATATTATTCCATTACTAGGGAATTTGTTAAAGGGAAACACTTCGTGCATAGGTATTGAAAATGGATGGTAGATCCTGTATGCTAATCCCCCTCATAGTTTTGATTATGAAAAGGATATCACTCTAAATGCTTTTGTGGATGGGTGGATTTGGAACAATATATTTATTGACATGTGTAGAACTTATAGTTATTACTTTATATGCATGGGTACAAATGGGTAAACCTCCATTACAACCATCCTCTAAAGAAATCTGTTTATGGAAAATCAAACTAAGGACACTTAGATAATAGTTTTAAAGGATTCATCCATTACTAGATACAAGGGCCAATTTCACTTTGGGGAATTTGAGGTTTTATCACTTGTGGAAGTACACAATTTCTCATCTCTACTTGGGCACCCTTGGTGTTATGCAAATAATGTTGATCTACATTTCAACAAGTGGTATCTAAGCTTTGAGAACAAGGAAGAATGAGTTATTATCCCTTTGATAGATGGGAAATTTTCACCTTATGTTGAGCCTTTGAGTGAGGAAGACTTGAACATAATTTATGTGCATGTCATTCAAGATCTAGAAGTACTTGAGCCATCTAAGGAAGGAATCCTCCAGTGGGAAGATGCATAGTCTATTAGTGATACTACAAGTATTTCTTATGATAATTGGGCACATGGAACCTATGAGATGGTTGGGCATGAAGTAAGAATCACATCTACATGAGGAGGTAAGCCTTAGTGTATTATGATAATAAGTAACAACTTTGTACCCTGGTACACTAGAGAAGGAGACCCTCTGGTATTCCTACATGTCATGGAGGAACCATGGGATGATCAAGTGGATAGAAAGAATATGTCGGTATATAACCTACACGGGACAATAGTGTGCTTTGGTGGATTGTTCACATGGATAATCTCATAGAATGAAATGAAGTGAGAATTAGTCTAACAACCCGGTTTCTCGGGGAAATGCACCTACTCAAATCTACACATAAAATGGTAAAAATCATATTCAACACCATGTTCAGCAATGTGAGAGACTCGGATAAAGGGCAGGAAGATTTACCACTTTTAATGTGGGTGTAGAAACTTTATTTCACTTAGTGAGGTTGCGCACGCGTTTGGTATGTTTATGCGAGAGTCTGTATATGAAGAATAGAAACTAGGAAGACTTAACTAAAGGAATAATCCAAACTTTTAACTACTTCTCCACTAAACCTCTAGTGAAAGAGGAATTACAAGTTATGGAGTGCTTGACTATGGGAGATAGTGTAAAGGCTAAATAACTCATCTAGGAGTTATCGATGAGGTAAATCTAGGAGCACATTTTGATGAAGTAGATTAGATTGATGATGAACTACTTAAGAACGCTTATCTTGAGAAGGAGAAAGGAAATATGGTCTATATAGTGGATGATGAAGAAGTATAAAATTTGGACATTGATCATTTAGAAGGTATGCACAAGGTTTTAGACAGTGTGGATAAGAAGGCATGCACCTATCATGAACCTATGAAGACCAAGAAAGTGAACATTGGCATGGATGCTAAACCTAAGGAGGCCATTATTGGAGATTATTGGTTTGATTCTAAAGTGGCTAAGATAATTGAGTTACTACATGATTTCTAGGGGCTACCATGAGTTAAAAAGAGTACATGTATCTTTAGGCAAGATGAGGATTAAGCTAAAGGAAGGTGTGCACCCAGCCAGAAGATATATTATAGGATGAACCCTAACTGGAGATAAAAGTTAAAGAAGAAATTGACAAGATGTTGAAACTGGAATCCTTAAGCCCCTATAAGAACCGAGTGGGTTAGCCCCATTGTAATCAGTATAAATAAATATGTTCGAGACTAGGATTTATGTGGACTACGGGGAGCTAGATGCTACATGTGTGATTGATCCTTTTCTCACACCTTTCACCAAGGAAATGTTATAAGGATTTGTAGGGCTCAAAATTTACTCTTTTGAGATGGATTCTCTAGGTATCATTAGGTAAGAATTACACAAGAGGATCAAGAGAAGACAAATTTTACAACCTGAATGGGTAATATTTACATATATGGTGATGCCCTTTGTTACGAAGAATGCACACTTGTAGTATTTTTCGTGCATAGTTGTTCAAGCATTCTAGGATTTTATTCACAAATTATCGTAGGTTTACTTAGATGATTAGACAGTATATGGGCTTGTCAAAGATCATTGTGACAATTTGCGCTTAATGTTTGAGAGGTGTAGATAGTTAAGAATCTCCTTAAACATCAAGAAGTGCATATTTGCTACACCTTTTGGAACTCGATAGGGAATATCATCTGCAAGGAAGGTTTGTTAGTAGATCTAGCTAAGGTTGTAGTTATCATAGGCATGGAGGAGCCTACCAGTCAGAGTGAGGTGCGCGGATTCTTGGGCCACATAGGGTATTACATAAAATTTATCAAAGGATATGTGAATATTGTAGCACCCTTGAAATACTTACTAAAAGGAAAAGGGACATTTTATTGTGGAGTACCGCAACAAGGTGCATTTGAAGAGTTAAAGGAGAGCCTTACTACGACACCTATTCACTACTTTCCCTCATGGATCCAACCTTTTCATGTACATATGGACACCTTGAGTAGGGCCATTGGAGTAGTATTGGCTCAGCCTAGATAAGGTATTGTAGATCATCCTATCTATTTTGGTAGTAGGAATTTCACACCTATAAAACAAAATTATAAAATTACAGAGTGTGGAGCCTTTTCAATTATCTATGTTAGTGTGAGTTATCTTATGTGTCCTCCTCTCATATTGGAGGGTCATCTCACATGGGTTAGGTTTAGGGTTAGTGTTATCCAAAATGTGTCCCTTGCTCATTTTGTGGCTAACTCCTTTCATTCTTCCCTCTCTTGTGCCTCAGACATAATTTTTGCTTTTCATGTGCTCAAAACTTTCTAGAAATGACATCATTAGATAGAGATCTCTCTCATCTTTCCAGAAAGGTAAATTTTTCCTCCTAACTCCATGTATTTTTGAAGTTATGGCTCGGTGGAGTTTTTTGGGAAATTTTCCCCTGAAAGGCCCCAATGAGATGCCGCCACGTGTCATGGAAGTGGCGGGGGTTGGAGGAAGACTTGGAATTTTCACCAAGTGTTTGGTGAAATTTCAAATGGAAAATTTTAGCCCGCAGGCCCGCCGGTGAATCAGGTGCCGCCACGTGTCCAGGGGAGCAATTTGAAAAATTTGGCTAAGTGTTGGCGCATGGAAAATTTTGAAGGAAGGGCCCACACCAATAAGGACATGCCACATGTCTTATGCAGCCGGAGGTGGCGGGGTCGGAGGAAAACTTGGTTTTTTACCAAGTGTTTTGCCAAAAATTTCAAAAGGTATGTTTTAGCCCGCTGCCCCGCATCCAATCAGCGCTTGCCACGTGTCACCGGAGCTCGGACCTGCGGAGCGCGGGAGGAAATTGGGAACTTTTCCCAAAGTGTTGGCGTAAAAGGAAATATTTACCCCAAGGGCCCATAGCCAATTATATCTTGCCATGTGTCCTGGAGTGGCGGAGAAAGGAGAGAATTTGGGAATTTTTTCACAAAGGAAAATAAAGGAAAATTCAGAAAGAAAAGCCCGCTCCTCTTATTATGAGCCAATGGAATCTCACAACGTGTCCGATGGTGCCAAAACTTAAGAAAAGCCCTGCAAGAAAAAATAGGAAGGGGCAAGCCCACACCCAATGGGGTTATGCCACATGTCCAAGATGGAAATGAATCAAACAACCCATGGAAAAATTTGGAAGGACAAGCCCATGTCCAATCAACGCTTGCCACATGTCCCAAGCTCATCGGCCCCGCGGGGAAATTTTGGGAAATTTTCCAAAGAGAAAATAAAGGAAAATGGAGCAGGATGGGCCCATGCCCAATCAAAACATGCCACGTGGCACTTGGAAAGGTGAAGCGTGAGGAAATTTTGGAAAATTTTCCAAATGACCAAAAAGGTAAAAAATTCAAAAATTTTACCAACATGACCCGATTTGGCCTGTTTTTCCCTAAAATTTCAAATGGCCATATCTTTCTATCAAGAGCTTGGTTTTCACGTTCTTTATATCAATGGAAATATGGTGAAATTATATACAATATTCTTGGGTCATTTTTTCATTTTGATGGAGTTTGGAGAGAGAAAATTGAAAAACACCTGTGGCACGTGGTCATGGACAAAAATGACGTTTCAACCACCGTTTTTAATGAAGAATGGCTCGCATTCTCTCTCAGCATGGCCAAAAATGTCACGGAATGGGTCTGTAAGGATGACCATGCTGTTTTGAATGCATTTTGGTCAATGGTTGAATCTCTCCCACATTTTCCCATGTTTCTCTCTCCTGGGCTCGTCCCTTGTACTATAAAAGCTAGATTTGGCTCATTTTCAAAGGGTTGAACATTTTTGTGTATTACAAGTCCCCTTTCTCACCTTGGAAGTGATTTTGGTGGAATAAAAGACCTTTTCTAAGAACTAAAACTTATTTTTTCCTCTCAGGTGTTGTAATGCAAGTGATTTTGATGTTAAAATAACAATACAGGCCCTGTGATTAATCTTTCATCCTCTGCTAGTGTTGTTTGACTAATTTCTGGTTCTTCATTACAGCTATCAGTTTGTGCATGTTGTTTTTGTTGCATTCTATGAACTGTGTCAATCTACAGAAGTGAGAAATGCTCACCACTCCTTTGGTGCATCACCTATTAGCATTAGTTTTAGTTCCTTTTATGCATTTTCTATCCTTGTCCCTTTGGAATTTAGAGTAGAATTAGGAAATTTCAAACCTCTGCAATTGTGCAAGTGATATAACTGATCAGAGGAGTTGAGGAACCAGCCTCTCAACTGGAGATTTCTCTTCCATTTGACAAGTCCCACGCTTGGGAAGAGGATTCAATGTTGTGCAATCACACTGGATGTTTAGGATGATCAAACTAGAAATCTGATCAACATCTAAGGGGTGTTGCTAATTTGCAACAACAGTTTTGGCATGCCAGGTGGGACCTTAGAGGTCTTCATCTTCATTGCAACAAATTGATGTGCATTTTTGCAAGATTCTTGCTCAAAAGATCCCTAAATTACACATCTGGCGACTCAAGGAAGAATAATCAGCTGGTTTTAGTAGTAGCACGAAAACTCATGAGAAGAATCCCCACAAGGTCAAGAGTTGGAGAAGAAGAGGTGTTATTTGAGTATCTACAGTTATCTCCAAGAATAAGGCAAAGAGGGAGGAGGATTCAAAGGTCTCCATCTCCACCAAACAGAACTCTTTCCACTCCTCCACCTGGTAGGCCTTTCATTCAATCAACCAGGGTTCTAAGGCCAATCAGAATGGCACAAAACAACCCCTATGTCAATTTCACTGGTAGCAGCCCACTTTCTCTCAATGCACAAAACCCAATCCCAGTTGCAGCATTGAAGAACATCCCATACTTTACTGGAGAGAATCAGACCACTCCTGGTGATCATGTCAAGGATATTGCTAACATTTGTGCAATCCATGAGATCAATGAGATGCAAGTTGATGTCAAACTACTGGCATCTTCATTCAAAGGGAAATATTTGCAATGGTTCAGGAGTCTTGCCTCAGGTTCTATTCAAAATTGGAACCAGCTATGTATAGCCCTCCATGAGCAGTTTGGAGAAAAGGGAGACAACTTGTCCCTTTTGGAACAACTAACAACCATCAAGAGAGCTCCCAACGAGTAGCTGACTGATTTTAATTTCAGATTTCAAAGGACTTGGGAGAGAATTCTAGTGGTAGTCAGGCCAACAATAGAAGGTTCTTTTCTATACTATCTTAAAGCTTTAAATTCTGATATTTCTATGTTAATTCAATCCATGGGAGGCACAACTATCCCCATTGCTTATAGCATTGCTATTAGAGCTGAAAATTGTTTGATTCAAGCTGGAAAGCTAGCTCCTAGGCCTCCAATGCCACTGTTTCCAAGTTTAGAGAGCCCAAGTGCTAGCCAAGTGCCTATTTTAGCTCCTATTCCCACTCTAAGAAATCAGAATTCAAGCGAAGCTTCTACTTCATCTTCTAGTGCCTCAAATGAACTTCAAGAAGTCATGAAGTAATTGTAAAATTTGGGTAATGAGCTGGTTACACTCAAGAGGCAGCAAACCCAAGGCTTTAGACGTTCTTTCTAGCCCAAAGCTCAGCCCAACATGCATCCATATCAACCCCAAAGACCACCCAACCCAGCTACAAATTTGAATCAAGCAAGGCCTCCTACTAATAGACCATTTCAGCCCTATAATCCCAATGCCACATCTGCATCTAAATAATTAGTGCCAGTACAAAACAATATAGCTCAAGAGTATGATTGGTGTTTCCCATGCAAATGAACCTCATAACCAATCTATGTGCTTCAACAGTGCCTTGAATCAAGCATTAATGGTGACAACAGTTGGTGTAGAGGGTGAAGGTAGTCAAGGAAGTAACCAACAACAAGAAACATTCCAGCAACAACCAGCTCCAAATGACACCACACTTGTAAACTGATATGCATAATATTTTTGTGGCATGAATCAAATGGTTCCCAAAGTGTTGCAGCCAACACAAGGTCAAAGAGGATAAATTTGGGTGAAGAACAACCATTAGTTCAAGAAATTCACAACCTTCTGTCACTCCACAAACTATTAGGCCAAGCAAAATGCAATCCCAAACATGCAAGGACTGCCTAAAACAGTTCCTAGACCAACTCAAATACCAGTTGTTGCTGCCCATGTGCAAGGAATGAATGTGTAGGCCAAGGGATAGAAAAGGGATACTTCATCTCCATTCAATATCATTGATCAGATGAAGAAGACAAATGTAAACATATCAATGTGGGAATCACTATCTATCCCAGGTCAAAGAGATTTGCTACAAGCTGCCATGAAGGAATGGTCAACTTCAAATCAGCAGGCCAAATGCAAGAAAAGGTGCTCACAAATGCTGCCTAGCCTAAGGGGAATCATGGAGGACAGCAAGGTAAAATGTTGAAGCCCCCTCCATTCTATGTTTCATTGATCATTGGGAACCAACTAGTACACAATTGCATGATTGATTCCAGAGCAAGTAGTTCAGTAATGCCCAAGAAAATAGCTAATCAATTGGGAATTCAGTATGAAGTCATATCCAAAGGGGTAGTGCAATTGGATGGGACAGTAGTAACAACAGTTGGAGTGATAAAAAACTTGAGTCTTACCTTGCATGCTGCCCAATGTTGTTGTTTTGCAAGATGTCTCAGTAATAGACCTTCCACCACTCTTTGCCCTATGTTTGTCAAGGGATTTCATAGCTAAGATTGGAGGTTACTTATCTGTTGATTGGTCACACATGTTGTTCAGAACAAGATATGGAACCAAGGCCACAATCAGATCTGAGCCTATTGCAAACTTTCACATTGAGCCTTACACTCCAAGTCAGATCAATACCAATTGTTCAGCGTTTGATCAAGAAGATTATCCAAGCACTGATGAAGCTAACACCAAGGTAGGAAGCATCCCAGATCTAACTCTTGATGAATGGGAAAACAAGGTACATGCTTTTGATCCTTATCAAGAAATAGAAGAATCTGAGTTAGGAGTCTATTGCATGCATGAAGAAAATCAGCCTATTCCTAGCATCACCAAGCCAGACCACAAGGATGACAATGAGGTATGGTAGTTGTTTTTGATGGATCAAGGAGTAGACAAGGTGCAGGAGGGGGAGCTATGTTTGTTTCACCACAATGAGTTAAGTATTATTCAGCTTTTAGATTTCAGTTTGCATGCTCTAATAACATTACTAATTATGAAGCTTTGATACAAGGATTGCATTGGTCAATCAAGAGAGGGATAAAGAAATTACAAGTATTTGGTGACAGTGAGTTGATTTTCAACCAAGTTAAGGGGCAGCATGCTGTCAAGAATGATCTACTCAAATGCTACAAGAACAGGGTGTGGGACCTCATTGAAGATTTTGAGGGTTTTGGCATAAAATCCATTCCTAGAAAAGAGAACCAAGCTACTGACAGGCTTGCAGCAGTTGGGGAAGCCTTTGACGTTGTTGAAAGCATTCAAAAGGATAAGGTACAACCAAACATCCATGTGATTGTGAGGCCTTAGTGCCAGACAATAATGTAAGTTGGCAAGTGTTTGAAAATGATCAGCAAATCATCCATTTCTTGTAAGAAGAGGCTGAGTTCTCAGCTAAAAATCAGGAAAAGTTGGAGCAGCAGTATGGTGACCAAGTGGTGCAGCTGAGAACCAACAAGCTACCAAAGGGACTTATTACTTTGGAGTCCATTTTCAATCCTAATGATCAATTTAGGAAGGAGAAAGCAAACATCCAAGTCAAGGGAGAAGATTTAGTGTCCATCTTGTTAGAAGAAGGCAAATCACTCCAAATTGGTAAGATGACAACTGAGCAAGAAAGGTATGAGTTCATACAACTTTGTCAAGAATTCCTTGATGTGTTTTCTTGGAGCTATGAAGATTTAGAAGGGTTCAATCCTGAGTTAGCTCAACATACCATTGAATTGGATCCAAATACTAAACCCATCAGGCAAAAACAAAGGCTAGTCAACCCCCACATGGAGCCTCTCATGAGGAAAGAATTGAATAAGTTGATAGAGTCAAGAATCATATTCCCTATCAAGCATTCTAGTTGGGTTGCCAACTTGGTTCGATCGAGAAAGAAGAGTGGGGAAATCAAATTGTGTGTTGACTTCAGAGATTTAAATGGAGCATCTATCAAGGATAATTATCCACTTCCTTCCATGGAGAAAATTTTGCAAGTTGTTGCTGGCTCTAAGAGGTTTTCATTACTTGATGGCTATTCAGGGTATAATCAGATTATGGTGAAGGAAGAAGATCAGTTCAAGACAGCCTTTACAACCAAATGGGGAACTTATGCATACAGGAAAATGCCATTTGGGTTGTCCAACGTTGGAGCCACTTTCCAAAGAGCAATGGATATGGTGTTCAAGGGTTTGATTAACAACATAGTGCTGATATATCTTGATGATATCACTATTTTTTCAAAAAATGCAGCAGACCATCTCTTTCATTTGAGACAAGTATTCACAAGGTGCAGAATATTTGGAGTATCCTTGAATCCTAAAAAATGTATTTTTTTAGTCCATGAAGGAAAGCTCCTTGGCCACATTGTCTCCAAAGAAGGATTAGCAATTGATCCAGAGAGAGTTAAGGCCTTAAGAGCACTCCCATTTCCAAGCCACAAGAAGGCCCTTCAAAGTTTCTTGGGGAGAATAAATTTTGTTCGGAGGTTTGTCCCAAATTTTGCAGCCCTTATTAGGCCTATCACCAAGATGTTAAAGAAAAGCATGGCTTTCAAATAGACATCGAAGGCAAGGAAATTTTGAAGCAATCAAAGAAGACATCTCTCAAGCCCCAACTCTACCAACCCAGATTTCTCCAAGGATTTCATCCTCTATGCGTTTGGGGGTGATGATTCTATTTCTGCAATTTTAGTACAACAGAATAAAGACAATGATGAGAAGCCAATTGCTTTCTTCAGCCAAATCCTGGAGGACTATGAGGTGAGATATTCTTTCATTGAGAAGCATGTTCTTGCAGTAATCAGGAGCTTGAAGAAATTCAAGCATTTAGTCTCAAACAACAAGGTTCAGTTGTTGGTTTCTCATGTGGGAGTTAAAGACTTCCTCCTCAACAAAGACTTGAATGAAAAGAGAGTAGGTTGGATTACTCGTGTCATGGAGTATGACATTGAGATCAAAGTTACCAAGTTGGTAAGAGGAAAAGGATTGTGTGAGCAGCTGATTTTGGGCAAACAAAAGGAAGCATGCAATGAGAAGGAGGCTGTTTTGGCGTTGCAAGACAACTATGAGAAAGGAAGCACTCAAGAAGAAAATAATGGTGTCCCCACTCCTTGTTGGACCCAAGGTATAATGCACTTCCTAAGCACAAGCCTATGCCCTCCAGAGATGAACAAGACCAAAAGAAGACACTTTAGATTGCAGGCTGTCCCATATGCCCTTGTTGATGGTGTTTTGTTCAAAAGAGATGTGAATGGAGTACTACTGAGATGCATTGGTACAAAACAGATTCATAGAGTGTTGGAAGAGTTCCATGGTGGACCAGTTGGTGGTCATTTTCACCAAGAGTGACAGCTCTAAAGATCATGATGGCTGGCTATTATTGGCCCAAGATTTTCAGTGATTACTACGCATGGATCAAGAAGTGCAAGAATTGTGCATTCTTCACGGGTAAAGAGAGACTATCTTCCATTCCATTACATCCAATTTCAGTTGACCAGCCATTCATGCAATGGGGTTTAGACTTCATTGGAGTCATTAATCCCAATTCAAGCCAAGGACACAAGTGGATTTTAACAGCCACAGATTACTTCACTAAGTGGACTGAAGTAGTAGCACTCAAGGAAGAAAATGAATCTAGTATCCTAGATTTCTATGAAGGAATACTAACCATATTTGGCATACTAGCTACAATAATATCGAGATAATGCATTGGCATTCATTGGATCCAAGTTGATTGAATGGGATGTCAAGAATGGGGTCTATCTAAGTACTTCATCAAACTATTACCCCAAGGTAATGGCCAGGCTAAGTCTACAAACAAGAACTTGTTGAGAATCATTAGAAGGACTCTTGATGAAAATCAGAGGTCTTAGCATACTAAGTTGAAATCAGCCTTATGGGCTGATAGGATAACTCCCAAGAGATCTACAGTAACTCTCCGTTCAATCTTGTTTATGGGAGAGAGGCAATTTTCCCATGTCACTTTAGTTGCCAACATTGGAACTCATGAAGCAGATTGGAGTTGTTGGAATTTGAGCCTGATGGAAGTCAGATATGCAGAATTGATGGAGCTCCAAGAAATCAGAAATTAGGCATCCCAAGCAATGGAGAAGGATCAGGCTTTGATAAAGAAGACCTTTGATAGAAAGGCCAAGAATAGATCCTTCCAAGTTGGAGATCTAGTGTTAAAATGGGATGTAGATAGAGCAAAACCGGGAAGGCATTCAAAATTTGATGCCATTTGGAGTGGCCCATACATGGTCACAAAGTGTAAGGACAGCAATGCCTTCCAATTGTCTTCATTGGATGGTGAAGAACTACAAATTCCAGTCAATGGAATCCATCTAAAGCATTACTACTAAAGGGAAATTCTCCACCTTGTAAATATTAGCTTAGGTTTTCATTCCTCCAAGTGCTTGTGCACATTGTTTTCTTTGTAGGTTAGTTTTCTTTCCCTAAGTGCTTTGGCACAAGCTTGTTGTTCCTGGGAATGTGTTTATGAGGCCTTACTCCATCAGGTGATATTCCATCTTCCTCCTTGCAGTGTTCTAGTCAGTTGGGGTATCAAATAGAGAATTTGATGATTCCATGCCCAATGGATTGTTTCAGGCAACTAGTAACTTCATCCAGCAGGTAGATGACCCCTCTGAGTCACCAAAATTGTTATCCAAAATGTGCCCCTTGCTCATTTTGTGGCTAACTCCTTTCATTCTTCCCTCTCTTGTGCCTCAGACATATTTTTTTCTTTTCATGCACTCAAAACTTTCTAGAAATGACATCATTGGATAGAGCTCTCTCTCAGCTTTCTAGAAAGGTAAAGTTTTCCTCCTAACTCCATGTATTTTTGAAGTTATGGCTCGGTGGAGTTTTTTTGGGAAATTTTCCCTGAAAGGCCCGTGGCCAATGAGATGCTGCCATGTGTCATGGAAGTGGCGGGGGTCAGAGGAAGACTTGGAATTTTCACCAAGTGTTTGGTGAAATTTAAAATGGAAAAATTTTAGCCCGCAAGCCCGCCGGTGAATCAGGTGCCGCCACGTGTCCAGGGGAGTAATTTGAAAAATTTGGCTAAGTGTTTGTGCAAGGAAAATTTTAAAGGAAGGGCCGCTTGCCCAATAAGGACATGCCATGTGTCTATATAGTCGGAGGTGGTAGGGGTTAGAGGAAAACTTTGTTTTTTACCAAGTGTTTCGCCAAAAATTTCAAATGGTATGTTTTAGCCATTTGCCCCCACGTCAATCAATGCTTGCCACGTGTCGCGAGCCTAGACTATGGAGCGCGGGAGGAAATTGGGAACTTTTCCCAAAGTGTTGGCACAAAAGGAAATATTTGCCCCAAGGGCCCGTAGCCAATTATATCTTGCCACATGTCCTAGAGTGGCGGAGCAAGGAGAGAATTTGGGAAATTTTTTCCCAAAGAGAAAATAAAGGAAAATTCAGAAAGAAAAGCCCGCTCCCCTTATTGCGAGCCAATGGAATCTCGCCACGTGTCCAGGTGGCGCCAAAACTTAAGAAAAGACCACAAGAAAAAATAGGAAGGGGAAAGCTTGCAACCAATGGGGTTATGCCACGTGTCCAAGACAGAAATGAATCAAACAGCCCATGGAATATTTGGAATGACAGGCCGCGTCAATCGGTGCTTGCCACGTGTCCCAAGCTCATCGTCCCCGCGGGGAAATTTTGGGAAATTTTCCAAAGAGAAAATAAAGGAAAATGGAGCAGGATGGGCCCGCTAATCAAAACATGCCATGTGGCACTTGGAAAGAGCGAGCATGGGGAAATTTTGGAAAATTTTCCAAATGACCAAAAAGGTAAAAATTCAAAATTTTTGCCCGCCTGATTTGGCCCTATTTTTCCCTAAAATTTCAAATGGCCATATCTTTCGATCCAGAGCTTGGTTTTTCACGTTCTTTATATCAATGGAAATATGGTGAAATTATATACAATATTCTAGGGTCATTTTTTCATTTTGATGGAGTTTGGAGAGAGAAAATTGAAAAACACCTCTGGCACATGGTCATGGACAGAAATGACGTTTCAACCACCGTTTTTAATGAAGAATGGCTTGCATTCTCTCCTAGCATGGCCAAAAATGTCGGGAATGGGTCTGTAAGGATGCCCATGCTATTTTGAATGCATTTTGGTCAATGGTTGAATCTCTCCCATGTTTTCCCACGTTTCTCTCTCCTGGGCTCGTCCCTTGCACTATAAAAGCTAGATTTGGCTCATTTTCAAAGGGTTGAACATTTTTGTGTATTACAGGTCCCTTTCTCACCTTGGAAGTGATTTTGGTGGAATAACAGACCTTTTCTAAGAACTGTAACTCATTTTTCCTCTAGGTGTTGTAATGCAAGTGATTTTGATGTTAAAATACTAATACGAGCCCTATGATTAATCTTTCATCCTGTCTTTAGTGTTGTTTGACTAATTTCTTGTTCTTCATTATAGCTATCAGTTTGTGCATGTTGTTTTTGTTACATTCTATGAACTGTGTCAATTTGTAGAAGTGAGAAATTCTCACCACTCCTTTGGTGCATCACCTATTATCATTAGTTTTAGTTCCTTTTTACATTTTCTATCCTTGTCCCTTTGGAATTTAGAGTAGAATTAGGAAATTTCAAACCTCTGCAATTGTGCAAGTGATATAACTGATCAGAGGAGTTGAGGAACCAGCCTCTAAACTAGAGATTTCTCTTCCATTTGACAAGTCCCATGCTTGGGAAGAGGATTCAATGTTGTGCAATCACATTGGATGTTTAGGATGATCAAACTAGAAATCTGATCAACATCTAAGGGGTGCTGCTGATTTGCAACAACAGTTAGGTTTAGGGTTTCATGTGTGTCATGCACTAGGGTTATTATGCACCCTATATGTACCCCTTTACTATTCATTTATGAGAATGCCAAGATACTCTGTTGTCTTTTCTCTATATGCAAGCTTTGTTTTTATTGAGCAAGTTCTTCCATTCTTGATCAATTCTTTCTTGTAATTATGTTAGATCTGTCGTCATGATTCCAATGGAGTGCAAGTACTTCATGATTCCTTGTTTCGATTCGATTCCCATAAAATATTTTCATGGTATTAGAGCTGAGCTTGGGTAAACTTGCACTCGTTATTTTTTAGTTGCAATTACTCTTTCTTGGTTTCATTCTTTTACTCTGCATGCAAGTTTTTATCACTATTTTCTGGAATTATTTTGCTAATCTCTTTAACAAGCTTTCTCAGAAAGTTGTGTCAGTTTTTGTGCCTGTTTTCTGTACTTGTGCAGGTATTCCTAGAGGTTTCAAGGTATTTACAGCCACATTTAGCTATCTATAGCTAAATCTAGCTTTTCAACCAAAATAGAGATTAATTTCATTTCTTTTTTAATAAATTATTAAAATGGAAGTGAAATTTTTGTAAGATCTCTATTTTTTTGTAGTTCCAGAAAAAAAATTTGGGTTCTCTGCGTTTTCTTGCTTTTTTTGTAGCATTCAGGTTTAAAATCTTGTGTCATTTCCTGGTTCTACATTCATTTTTTTCTTCTGGCCTACATTGAAGGATCTTCTACCGTGGTTTCTCGTGGAGGATCTCTGCTCGTATTTACATTGTTTTTCCTATGGACACATGGAGGGACTGTGCAAACTATTTTTCCTCATGTTATGCATGGACTCATCTTGTCCCACACCCGGTCCCTCATGTTGTTTTACATGGTGTGTGGACTATTTTTTTACAAAAACTCTTTTCACATGGCCCTCTCCTTGCCTCACACCATTCAGCTGCCCCGTGCACCCATGTTGTTGCATCGGCTCTCTATGTTTTTGTGGCTTAACCTTTTGTGGTGTTTACAACGCTCTACAAATAAAAAAACCTTGCTACCTTGCTATGTAGACCATCTCCCACGTGTTGCATTGTTGTTGTACACCTTCTCCCATAGTGGGATCTCCATCCAACACGTTACGCCATGGCCTATGACCACTCATAAGCATCTCGACTCCTGTGTTTACTTCCTCACGGCGTTTTCTCCTCATCACGGAATTTGCACTGTTCGGTAAGTAGTTATTTGGTTAGATTTATGTTTTTTAAAGTTTTTTTGAGTACGTGTTTTTTCTTATAAGCATTTTCAATACTTTCTAACTTTGTTAAAGTTGTTTTTAGTTGTTTTTAAAAAAATATCATAAAAAACAAATCACCTTCCTTCTACTTAATCTAAGAATCACATTGGTTCTAGTATTTTCAGATTGTTTAGTTATTAAAACTTAGAAGTCTTTCTATTTGAATCCTTTCTAATTTGTGTTTTAAACAAATTAGAAACAAATTTTCAACCGATTTCTTGGATATATTTTAAATTTTCATTAAACCGGGAAAGTATCTTTCAACAAAAAAACACTATCTTTACTTTTAAGGTTTAACAATTCTTGGATCTTCATTAGCGTTTGTAATTAATTAGATTTAATTTCATTAAATCTATTTTTATTAATTACACATTCATTTACTCATTTCTGATTAATAGTAAATTAAAAATCATTCTTCTTAACCCTTTTTTATTGTTTTTTTACAAAGTCCAATAGCTCTAAAAATAACAAATTTAGGTGTTCCTTGTCAAAAAAATTCACTAATCGTGTGCTGAAGTGTACAACATCACTCGAGCACCTTTTTCCTTCCGATCTATTTTCTAGCATTAGAAGACTCTCGAACTCCTTGAGTTCATTTAAAACCTTGTATTGTACCCTTATTATTACTTGCACCTAGTGAGCGTGTCCGCCATAGTCTACAACAAGGGGGTTTCCTTTTACGTTGTGAGACATTTTTTTCTCACAACTAGGGTTGGCTTTCACCCCCTTTCTTGTATTTTTCTTGTGCTTGTTTACAGTGTCCTCTTTGTTGTGCTCCACAAAAACACGATGTGGTCTCCTCTCTTTTTGCATTATTACGCTGATTGCAAAATGAGTTACCAAGTGTTTCAAACCCACACGCACCGAACCGATTGTAATCAATGCACTAAACTATAAAGTTTCGAAAGTAGGGGGATTATTATTGTCTTGGGTGGTTATGTTTCTTTTCTACATTTCTTTCTCTCTCTCTCTCTATGGATGCTCTTTCAATTCCTTTGCTTACGCCATTCAACTTTTTCAAATGGAGATCAAAAATAATAATGAAACTAAGGGGTAAAGGGCTATTCCGCATCACCATGGGAGGCGAGATTGAACCAGAGGATGAACCTAAAAATCTAAGTGGTGAAACCATATTGATGAAGCTTTAGGTCTTCTTTGCATGTCTATTTCTCCTGACTTGCTCTTCCACATTGAGGCGTCCAAAACACCTAAATCTACATGGAAAATGTTGGATGCGATGTTTGGACAACTAGATGACATGAGAGCGCATGAGTTGGAAAACAAACTACTAGGGTTAAATCCTAGTGACTTTGAAAACCTATAAGCCTTCTTCTCGAAATTTGTCCACATTAGATTGTTGTTAAAAGGATGTCAAGTAGAAAAGAAATATTCTCAACTGATCTTGTTGATTCTCTCTAAGCTAGGTCCTAAATATTCTATCTTCATGTCAACTTTCTACGCTACAAAAGTTACTTTGGGTGATACTTGGACTATGCCCTCCTTTGACTATTTTTCATCCCAAATCATTCGAGAATAGGACAAACTCATTCAAATGGGGTCTCTCAAGTCCAAGTCACATGCCCTTATAGCAAGTACTAGCAAGGTAAAGAAGACTAAAAAGAAGAAAGAAACCAAGACCAAACCTAAAAATGACACAAACACTTTGACTTCTGAGCCTAAGGCACAAAAAAGCAAGTATTTGTGTTCCTATTACAAGAAGTCTGGTCACGATGAGCAACACTATTTTCAGAAATAGATTGATCACTTATCTCATTTACTTGAGAAAAATAAAATAAGTGTTCCTAAATCCATAAAACAAAGTGCTCCAAAGGCCGAGTCTTCTAGCTGCAAAAGGTGCTAAAAATGATAAGAAGAAAGGAAAAGCCCTTGTAGCTAGAGTTGCTCCTTCATCGACATGGATTATAGATTTTGGTGCCTCGCACCACATGAGTTCTTTGTGTGTTGAGTTTTCCAACATTGAACCTTATGGAATGTCCCAAGTCATGATAGGTAATGACATGACAATGTCGGTTTCTATTAGTGGATTAGTAGAGATGGATGGGGGAACATTTAACCAAGTGTTGAGTGTTCCTGATCTCTCTACCAATCTCCTATCGGTTTACCAAATTACTCACCTTGGTGAAGGAATGTGAGTGGAATTTAGTCCTAACTCAGTGCTTATTCGTGAGCTTAACAATGACACTACAATGGCTGAGGGAAAGGTAGATAACCATTCATGGTTATACACCTTCTCCCACTTTACTTCTGATTATATGCACACTACCTTGCTCACTCATGTAAATGAGGTTAATAAACTATGGCATGTGCATTTTTGACATTTAAATTATCACTACCTTGAACAATTGAGCCAAAATGAAATGGTCAATGGGTTGCCTCACATCAAGTTTTCTAAGGTTCTTTATGAGGGTTTTACCCTTGGAAAGCATCCTGAAAAGAACTTTGACAAAGGAAAATCCTGGAGAGCCACTCGTCCTTTGGATCTTGTTCACATCAATGTTTCTAGTTCATTTCCTTCTCCTTCATTTACTAGAGATTTTTATGTGCTAACCTTCATTGATGACTATTCGCAATATACTTGGGTATATTTTCTTAAGCTTAAGTCTGAAGTCTTTGAACATTTTCAGGACTTTAAGGCTCTTGCTAAGAAACAGGCAGAATGGTCTATCAAGGTTCTTCAAACCGACAATGGAGGTGAATATGTAAATAATAGGTTCATGGATTTCTGTACTTCTCAAGGAACTCTTTACATCATACATTTACTTATAGCCCTTCACATAATGGAGTCGCAGAAAGAAAGAACCGTACTCTTAAGGAGATGACCACTTATATGATTCACTCAAGTCTCTTCCTCCGCAAAACTAGGCCGAATTAGTGAATTGTACAACTTACATTCAAAACCGTGTTCCACACAAGGCAAGGTAGTAAGAGGGATGACACCCTTTGAATCCTAGTTTGGATGCAAGCCTAATGTTGAGCACTTTCAAGTCTTTGGATCCAAGGCTATGGCTCAGATTCCCAAGAAGAAACACAAGGCCTTGGAACCACAATCCAAACCTTGTGTTTTTGAAGGGTATCCTAATGGCATGAAGGGATATCGGTTGATGAATCGTACTTCTCATGAGATATATATTGAGAGAATTGTAAAGTTCAATGAGACTTATTTGACTTCTACTTCTCCACCTATTGAGCTTCTTTAGCTCACTAATTCTGATTCGACTCATCAGATGATGATGTTGTTGAGTGTGCTCCTCTTCTTGATCCTCCCAACCATTAGACCTTTGAGTCTTTTGATTCTGATGGTAGTGATGATGAGGACTATGTCCCTTCTCACTCAAGTGATGAATCTTCTGACTCAGAGTCTGATCCTCCTGGTCCTCTTTGGGCTAGGAAAAATTTGCAAAGTCTTTGGAGATTTAGTAGGAGATACTTTGGATATGAGATGTAATCACTCAGATTTCATTGGACCCCACTCCTTCTTTGCCTCTTCTTCTAATCCATAGTATTTCCGGGAGGATTTTGGTATTCCTGAGTGGGATTTTGCCATGGATGAGGAGTATTCCTCTCTCATGAAGAACAATAATTGGGATCTCACCACTCTTTTGAAAGGAAGAAAAATCGTTCGGTGTAAGTGGGTGTTAGAAAAAAGTAGGGAGTAGATGGAGACATTGAAATTTTTAAAGTGATATTATTAGCTAAGGGTTTCTCCTAGGTAGTTGGGGTTGATTATACAAAAACCTTTACTCGATTACAAAGATGACTCCTATTCCATTGACCTAGCCATTTCTACAGCAAATAGATGGAAAGTCCATCAAATGGACGTTAAGAGTGCCTTCCTTCACAGGGTGACCTAGAGGAAGATATCTATATGGAACAACCTCCGAGTTATGTCCAAGATCCATCCCTCATTTATAAGTTAAAGAAGTCTCTTTATGGCCTTAAACAAGCCCCTTGGGGTTGGTATGCCAAGATGGACTCCTTTTTACTTACATCAGGGTTTACTAAGTGTCACTTTGATCCAAATTTTTATATTCTATAGCAAGATGACTCCATACTCATTCTTGTTCTCTATGTTGATGACTTGTTGATCATAGGCAGCTCTTCCTCTATTGTTGCTTCTGTGAAGATTACCTTGGCCAACAAGTTTTCCATGACTAACTTAGGTCTACTTCATTACTTCCTTGGGATCCAGATTTCAAAATCTAACTCGGGAATCTTGATTTTGTAACCTAAGTATGCTCTTGATTTGCTAGCTCATTTTCAGATGTCTGATTGCAAGTCTTCTCCTACTCCTTTTCTTTCTAGGGTTAAGTTGGTTTCAGATTTCTCTACTCCCTTGGTTGATGGTACTCTTTATCGAAAGTTGGTGGGGAGCTCGATTTACTTGACTCACATTCGACTGGATTTATTGTATGTTATTAGGATTGTGTGTAGATTCATGTAGGAGCCACATGAACTACATTGGAAAGAATCTAAACAGATCCTTCATTATGTTCGTGGCACCTATCTTTGATGGCATTCACTATCATGGAGGGATGGATATTCACTTGATTGGGTTCATAGATTCTGATTGGGCCGGTGACTTAGATCATCAGAAATCTACGTCTGGATATAGTTTCTCTCTTAGTTTGGGTCCTATTAGTTGGTCTAGCAAGAAGTAGAATGTAATTGTGATATCATCTATAGAGGCATAATACAGAGGAGTAGTTAACGCTGCCACAGAAGCTATTTGGCTACAAGGTATTCTAATGAGTTTGGCATCCACTTTTAGTAGCCTACCATTATCTACTATGATAACATGAGCACAATCTCTATTTATAGAAATCCATTTCAGCATCAGTGGATGAAGCACATTGAGATCCATATGCACTTCATATGGGAGCTTATTCATGATGGTATCATCAACATTTAGTACATTCAGATAGTTGATCAGATTGTAAATTTATTCACCAAGCCCTTCACCGAGATGAAGTTTTTTTCACTTACGGTCTGTTCTTGGGGTGAGGTCTTCTATAGATGATCATCTTCTTTTGGCTATGTATTCCTTCTTTTTCTTCTTCTTCTTCTAGGAATATTGTGTTTTTATATGAGCACCTTATCGGGCCTTTAGTTGTCGGGCCACATTGACACATTTTCTTAGTTGTTTAGGGGTGTCTTCCTTTTCCATCCGACTCATCCTTGCCAGTACCACAACTTTGATAAGGGGCGGTGTTAGTGTGAGTTATCCTATGTTTCCTCCTCTCATATTGGAGGGTCATCTCACATGGGTTAGGTTTAGGGTTTCATGTGTGTCGTGTACTAGGGTTACTCAACACCCTATATGTACCCCTTTACTATTCATTTATGAGCATACCAAGAGACTCTGCTGTCTTTCCTCTATATGCAAGCTTTGTTTTCATTGAGAAATTTCTTCCATTCGATCAATTCGTGCTACATTAGTTTAGACAGACTTGTTAGCAACACTTTTTTGTTTTATATAGATGCGATGGAATTGAAATAGTATGTAAATAAGACAATTTTACGAGGATGCATGTGCTAATGGTTATCTTATTCCAAGAGTTTGAGTTTACGGTTGTGGTAAAGCCAAGAAAAAAATGGTCAGACCACATATCAAGAATTCAACTGGAGAGGATGTGCAAAAAAAAATTGGAGATAGAATGACAGATGCACGGTTGTAAAGGTTAAACCATGTGCCTTCCAAATTAGAGGATATTATTTTCTTTTTAGGAACAGGTATAACACTAGAAGGAATAAAAGCCTTGGAAAATAAACAACTTTGAATTCATGTTGCACCTTTCATGTTGATCGGTGGTGACTTATACAAATTTGGCCAAGATGAAGTATTACATCGGTGTGTACTAGAACATGAGCAAATGGATATCATATAAGTGGCACATGGAGGTATTACAGGTGGGCACTATGTAGGTGACGCCACCACACGTAAGATTCTACCGACCGATTTATAGTGGGAGACCCTATACAAGGATTATAAATAGTATTGTAAGGAATGTGATCACTGTTTAGCACTTCTAGGAACACTTGAAAAGAGATGAAATGCCCTTAAGACCTATTACTAGTATAGATCCATTTGAAAAATGGGAAATAGACTGTTTGGGTCCTATTTCCCGACCGCGCGTAGAATTGGATTGTGCTACATCATCACTTGTATAGATTGTCTTATAATGTCGGAAGAAGCATCAACTACAAAGGATTGTATAGAACCTACAAAAACAAGGTTCTTATGGGAAAATATTCTTATTAGGTATAGATGTCTATTAATTCTAACAGTGACAAGGGCACACATTTTTTGAATGAGACAATCAAGATATTATTGGATGAATTTATGGTTGTGCACCACAAGACTACACCACATCACCCTCAAGAAAATGGAACTGCTAAGGCCTTAAAAATATTTTGAGTGAGACCTTGACAAAAATATGTGATGTTGGAAGGAAGTATTGGGATGATAAATTTTATGCTATACTTTGGACATATAGAAAAATCTACAAAAGGTTGAATAATACCACACCGTTTCATTTGGTGTTGGCGTAGAAGTAGTTTTTTCCCATGGAATTCATGTTACCTTCTTTACGTATTGCATGTATAGGAGGGCTAGCTGATGAGCAAGTATTATAATAAATAATTGACAAAATTAATAGCGTTGGATGAGAGGTGCACAATAGCACATTGGATTGAAAAGTAGGAAAAGGCTAGAAAGAAGGCATGGCATGATAGACACATCAAGGGTAAGAAGCTTGGGGTCAGGTATATGGTAATTATTTATGATTTAAAGTTTTTACGCCACCCAAGAAAGCTTAAGGTGCATTGGTTGGGATCGTATGTTATCACTCATAGACTTGAATTAGGTGTTTGCTAGTTAGAGGTGCTTTATGGAACATACTTACGTATTTACTTCAACGGGAGTAGGTTGAAGCCCTACTAAAAATAATCCTTCTTGGTGTTTGTAATAATTCAAGTATTTCCATTTAGTATATATTTCCTTTATTGTATTTCCTTTAATCAGTTTCCTTCTTTGTTCTTGCTATGCTTTTCAATTTAGCACGCCACAAGCTAATTCCAATATGAAGTGTTTTTATGCGTAGAGGATTACACATACCCTTGGTTTAAGGTGGTTATCATAGGTACACATAAGAAAATACTATTACATGTGATTTTTTTGTTAACAGTGCATATAATATGATAAGGTGCTTCTACGAAGAAAATTTCTCCTAAGGAAGACCATAGTTGGGCCATAAAAAATTCTAAAGGAAGGTAAAGTGGTGAGGTACTTTTGTGCATTGAAGAGCACACGGAAGGGGTATGTATCTAGAAGGTAGGAAGGTGGGATAAAAGGTTATAGATGTGGTGCACAAGTGTATCACGTGGAAATTGGGAAAATGGTCAATGAATGAGAGGATCAGTAGTAGGTAAAGGAGAAATAAATGCGTTAATTTTTCAAAACTCTATATAAATACGTGATATAGGTTCATTTCTACCTTTGCAATCACAAGTATTCAAGTGAGCTAGTTGCAACCAAACTGAGTGAAATGTGTTGTGATGTGGAGAGCTGCAAAACTAGGCATGGAAAGTAGGCTTGTGCAAAGAATTATATTTCATCCCCATTTGAAAAGGGTTTGAGAAAAGTACAAGCATTACGAAGGAGCTAGGGAACATGATTTTTAGCTAGGGAATGTAGTTTTGAGATAGGACATGGGGAGCTTTCTCGATAGAGGAAAAAGGCAAAACTTTAATCATTACACCAAGGAAAGCATCGGGATCATGAGAAAAGGGGAAGAAGAAGGTGGAATCCGAGGTCGAGGATGATCCTGAGAGAATTTTTATTGAAATTTAGTATCCATAAAAAGTAATTACTTAACGGGATTGGGATTCCCATATCCATGGGTGCAAGGTGTGTGACTACAAGCATCACACCACCGATAACAAGGAGGAATTAGATGCACTATTGAATAGGAAGACCAAAAAGTGAATGGTTGATGACATGTCAATATATAATGATGATGGAGAGAATTTGTTGAAGAAGGTAGGGGTATACCAGTTGTAAAAACTCCCATACTTTGGAAAACCAGAAAATATATATGGTGGTGGCTAATGAGAAGATTCCAAGATGAATTATTCTATTTTTCTAGACAACGGGTAAGGATCATAGCGCCCTTAATTGCTACATTGACAAGATTGAAGGGCATAGGGATAGAGGTTAGTAGTGATCTAACTAATAAGGCAATTGTTATGGCCACTAGCAAGGAGTTGGGATACACAAAGGGTCCACATGGGATGGATATCTACAAGCTAAGGAAGTACCCTGTGATACAAGTAGCCACACATTTACTCACCAAGATGAATGATCAGGAAAGGTGGTCACAAGTAAACACCATGTGGCTACACGTTACTAAGAATATTTCATTCAGAGAAGTATACAAATTATTTGGGTACATAGCATATACAATTGTTGAGGAAGCATGCACAAGTGAGAAGATAAGTTATTGCACTCTCTTATTATCACTTGTGTTTGTAAAATGGGGTTCCCACGGAAAAGAAGTCTCTCACAGAGAGGTTTGAAACATATTTATGTGAAGGATCAATTAGTGGTCCATTCAAATAAAGAGTGGAGTTATGGTATGACCAACTTTGTGTGAATTTTGAGGAGGAATGGCACATTCCAAATGAGTTACCCTTAGTAGTGGGTAACGTCACGTAGTTCATGGTATATCAACACTTTGGCATTGTGCGAGTTCACAATGAATGATGGGACATGGAGTCCCTAGTCAAAAATACCATATGTATTCACAACATGATTCTTATAGGAAGAAATACACAAGTTTCTAGATGCACGCCAATTAAGCTATAACGCGGACAAGGTAGATTGTGACTACCATAATTTAAGGAAAACTTATGTTTATCTAAGTCAATTTTCCTATATGAGGGGATTTTTTCTGATTTCATAAGTATGAAGGCAATAATTTCAGATATTGGGGATAGTGGGGTCACGCTTATTTATCTCCATCATAATACTATGATGGAAAATGGAAAGGACATGGAGAATGAGTTTATGTTGTCGGGGCCGCCTAAACACAAGCATACCGTTGAAAATATGGCAGCTTCAAATCCCGACTCGACCTTAGGGGAAGATGAGGAAGAATAAATCAACAAGGATAGTGGAGGCTTGGACAACAGAGGCCGAGAGGAAGCCCACTAATAAAGCAAAAGTGATCATGTAGATACTCATCCATAGTCGAAAGGATAAGAGGAAGACTTGGAAAGAAAAACAGTCCATGAGGAATGCCAATTCAAGAGGGTGTTCAAAAGAATTAGAACACAAGGTGTAGGAACATCTCAACCTTTTCAAAGGTTACCTCAAATATCTCCTCAAAAGTAAAAAACCAATAAAAAGTGGAGAAGAAAGATGAAGCTAAAATAGGATGAGGAGGAGGAGTCAGGGGAGAGCGCACCAAGAAGAACCTCGGTTCAACTGAAGATGCACAGGAGCCGTGAGATGAAGAAATGAGAGATGTAGAGGAAGGGCTCAAAGAAGAAGAGAGGAAGTTGTGGGTGAGCCACCTAGTGCACCCATTACTACTCAGGAAGGAGAAGGGCCAAATCCACACCTTGGCGCCCAAGTTCTTAAGGGGAAAAGGAAAAAAATGGAGAGGGTGACTAAAGAATATGTTGTCCCTAATATGGGCTATGTTGAGGACAAAAGAAATATCATCTGCACCTCTTTTGAAAGAATTATGGGCCTTAAAGAGTTATATGGATGGGAGCTAATGGATCTAGATATCCGCACAAGGATATAATTGATGATATTTGGAAACTCATAGCGTAGAAAATGGATCTTATGGAGGGAATGTTGTCGAGGTATGGAAAGTATTATCGGGTTCTACATAATGAGAAAAATAAGATCACTCAGGATGAATTGGATGCAATAGCCACAAATATTCCAGAGAAAACAAGGAGTGCGCTAAGTGACTGGTAGACATTGGAGGCTGAAATCAAAATTGAATATCCAGAGTTAATCCTTCTAGTTGAAGAAGAGGGTGCAGAGAGTAAAACTTCATTCTTTTGTACAATGTTTCATTCATTCTTTCATTACTTATTATTTATTATTGGGAACATCAAAAAGAATTCCTATTTTTAGTATGTTAATGTAATTTAGTGTGGGGTAATGTTAAGAAGACATAATTTTTCTCTAAGGATAAGACACATAAAGGATGCACGTGCAGAACAGGGGCGTTTGAAGGCACGGGTAGATAGGAAAGGAAACGAGTGCTACAACACTTTGGCTCAGGACTTAGCTATTTTTACGGATAAGGGTTATTTTTATAGATAGCATGTAGAGAAAACATAGAGAGGAAGAATTTTTTTACACGTAATGGTATTTTGAGAACAAGTAGCAGATAAGCACCATGCATAGTTTAAGATAATAATAGGATTTCTACTTGGAGTTAACTATAGGACATCTATTGTTAGAACACTTACATGTTGTGCATACTGTTGTAAAGGTGCATGGTTATTATCAGCATCTGACCTATTTTGAGAAGTGCATGGGTGGTGAAGGGAAATTCCCCACCCCTATAAATATGTATTGACTTGTGTAGTTTAGTAGGTGGTGAATTATTGTAGAGTTGTGTTGTTGGTTTTGACACACATAACTCATAGAGATACTGATGTAGTGTAAGAAGCTTCTGTGTTTTACAATATTTAATGCAATGGAGTATATTGGTTGGATAATGGTATTAGGCATAATTGAATTTAGTTCTTGTATGGTTAATCTTATCATAGTTATTATTTAGTTCATTTATCATGATTCTCTAAGATATACATCTGGATTTTACACTGTGGAATGTTTATGTCTAATTATGAATCTAAACATGTTTAAACATCATCATGCCAACATCCTATACAAGAAAATATAAAGAGGGACATGGTACCTTTGTGTAGTTGAGTAAGCACTCGGCTTAAAGTGAGAGTAATGTGCCAACATGCTTGGGTTATTCACAGTAAATTTTAGGCTCCTTCACGTTGTCTTTATTTATCACTAGCTCATTTCATCTAAATTTTGGTAACTCCTTTCTCAATAGATTCAGGCATTGATAATATTTTACATTATCACCTTCTCATGATTATATTACCTTTCACTTCTAAAATTAATTAAACTTTTGTTTGTATATAAAAATTCCTAAGTCTTGTCATCCATTATAACTTTAGCTCATGCCTATAATCATTCGGTGGAATATTATGTTGGTTTAGAGATCAAATATCTTGAATATTATTGATTTTTACAAATAATTTTGACTTGTTCAAGTGTAAACTTTACCCATAATTAGGTGACTTTATGAATATCATGCTAGTGATTAATAAATTGAGTGGGAATTCATAGTGGTTAGGTTGCTTTAGTTGGATATATTGGACTATTCTTATCTAATCTCAAATATTTTACATCATTAATGTTTCTCTAGGATATTTCCCATAGCTCTCATATATCTTGTATAATTGAATGCTTCATTAGTAACAAGGTAGTTCTCAAGTGTGTTAAGATGTTTTGGCATTTTCTTGCAAGTTAAAGTGTGTAGTGTAGTAAGATATGAAGTCAAACAAATTTCATTTTCCCATTTGGTACATGGAACAACATTGATTATTAACCAAGGGAGAAAGAATCAAGTACATGAATGGTGAGAAAAATTGTTTTTCTATCTATTCTATCTCATTTAAATGGATAAATGGATGAGAAGGGTCGTGATGACATGAAATTTGTGAAACATACACATTGAATAGAATGTGAAGAATTTTATGAGTTATAAAGTGTTTAAGTAAAGTGTCTAATGAGGAGCTAACTCACCTCCATCTCGAGTCCAAAAATACCATTATTTTGCACTAGAAGGAGACTAATGTAAAAATCAGAGGAAAAAAATCATGTTAAAGTGGTGAACAAATTTCTATGTGATTACAAACATTTCTTTGCTGCTAGAGATATTGGAATGTATTCGATACCTAAAGATCTCACCTATGACCTATTTTTAATTGTATTAAAATTGGAGGAGACTAGATTTTGGCTCCCAACACCTGTGTGAAGGGAATTTGGAACGTAGAGATTTTTTGGCATTTTTCTTTCTTGTTTTAATAAAATAGTGTGAATCCCCATATTTTTCATACCTTTTCTAGAATTTATACGAATAAGAAACTATTATTTAAGAACATGTCAGAAATCCTAGAAGATACTATTAATGATATGAAAAAAATGGGAGATGCATCAACATAAGTGGCCAAAACCAATCCCTTAAGAAAATCGATTCTATTTTGCATTAGTAAAAATTCTCCATAACATCGGTAATTTGCAATTCAAGGAGATAATGCATCAAGGATTTCTCAATTGGTTCTTATTTGAAGTGTGCTGCCAAGAATAGAAGGTATGTGCCAATATTGAGGAATGATATGAGGTAGATGAAAAACATGAGGTAGAATGCCCACAAAGATGCCCATATATCACTACATGATAATATTGATCCCAATTTCATTCTCTCCATCGTAAGGCTTTGTAATTTTTAACACAACAATAAAATTATATTATTGGCATTAGGTCTATTCCCAAGTTTTTTTTTTTTATGCTCAATTTCTTAAAGGGAAAAATATGCTTCCTTGAAGATGAATATGCACACTATTCTCTAGTTTGAGGAGATACAGGAACTCCTAACTATAAAATTCACTCTTACTATTGATGTAGATGAAAAAATGAAGTATGACAAGGTTAATGCAAAATCATTCATGTTGATCACAGTCAACATTTCTAATGAGGTGAAAAATCACATATGGGATGCGAAAACATCAAATGATTCGTATTATTATTTCTCGACCATCTATGAAGTGAAGAAATTGACAAATATCCTTCATCTCTAGAAAATTATTCATACAATGAGTATGGAAGATGAAAAGAAAGTAGAGAAAATATTGCATAATTTGAAAGAACTATAAGAAGAGTTAATATAACTCAGAGAAAAGGTGGAATACAAGCTATTAGTACCTTTGACACTTAGATATCTTCCTTCCCATTTAAAGAAATTCCTCACCAAATTAATCGTCAAAAAAACAAGATGTGACTTTTTCTAAACTAGTTAAATTTATGCAGTAGGAAGAAGCCATCTAAAAATTGTATAAGGAGTTTGAAGACAAGGCATTGATCTTGAGGTAATAAAATAGTCACAAGGCTCATAAGGGATAACAAGAGAAACAATCATAGAGGTAACCCTAGAAGAAACAATAGAAGAAGAAGTCCTAGAAAGTGAATTGATGGTGTTACATGCACCACAAATATGCACATGACACTTTGTGAATTATTGGTAAAATAGTTTGTCATATCAAAATTATAGAGAAGAGAGCACATCAATTCACAATGATTCAAATAAATCTAGACAACATCCTCACCACAATAAGAAAAATGACATATCATGTCCTAACAAGATGATGAATCAGATGTGGAAGTATAAGAAATAGTAAATTTTGTTGCACACCAAGATATATTTATAATCTCCAAAACATTGTAGCAATTTCATAATGTTTATGTGGTAGAATATGGTGTAAGAAATCACATGACAGGAGATAGGAAGTTGTTTGATTCATTGATTGATTGACCAAATAGAGGTCAGGTTTAGATTAAAGAAAACAAGGAGTATGTTGTAGAAGGAATAGGTAATTTCAGCATTCCTCTCTAGATGTGAATGCTATAAAATGTCACATGATAATTGACATTGGATTGTTATTCATTGATCATAGATGAACATATATACATGTTTTTAATTAGGACTCCGGTGGCAGCCAGGACATATGAAAGGTCAATAGACATGTTGAGGAAGGTGAATAGTTAATTAAATTTTCCAACATTCCCCTTATATCATTGTTTTTACAAAGGTAACCCAAAAACATTATTATCATTGTCTTCTGATACTAGTGCATATTTTTCTTAGTCACCATCTTGTTGAGTTGTGACAGTAATTTTTCTTCCAATGATAAGGATTTCATATGGATTTCTTTGAATCACTACGACTAGATGTGATATTTTTTTTCTGAGGTGCGAGAAGAAGAAATGATTTCGATATGTTCATGAAGTGTGATGCAGAAACTCATGTGGGAATTATGTCTCATGTTCTTCATCTGTATAAGATCCTTCTTCAATATTATAATAACTCTTCTCCATTTGGTACCATATGTAAAAAAGGAGTCATCCATGCGGTCTTTTATGGACTATGTCCTCAAATATGCAAGTTTCGGAGAATTTTAACAACTCAAAGTGGAAAACGGAACTCATTTGGGCTTGAATTTAGTCTCTCAAAGGTTTTATATCCCTATGGTTTCTTCTAGTATCTGCTATATTCTCAAGGCATGGTTTTCATGTGCTCTTATTGTTGCATGGGATCACATGCATTACCTTGTAGTAAATTTTATTGCATTCTTTTAGCTTCATATACGAATGGATGAAATTAGAGTTTCTAGTGAACTATTGTTTTATCCTATTGAATCATCTATAACTAATTTTCAAATTATTTCCTCACACCTTTGAAGTATGCAAGTCTATCCTTCTAGATGTTTTACATGTTTCTACTTAAATGCTCCCTTTGTCTTCTTGTGATTCAATTCTCTTGGTTCTTACGGTTTTCTCTTAATTGCAGCTTCTCATAGCCTTACTTCATCTAATAAGGTTTGTTTCTTCTATGTTTCTTTATGTAGGTAGACTACTCTACATAGGCATTTGGTTCAAATACCTAATGATTTAATATAATGTAGGGGATTCTTTGTTTCTCACTTAAGTATTTCTATAACTGGATTACAGATCTCCTCCACATTGATTTTTGGATGTTTCTATGATGGTTGATGATCGTTAGGAAGTATTGTTTCCTCCACTCCATTATCTCATACCATAAATTTTATTCAAATTTCCATGGAAACGAATTATCAAAAACATCTTATTTTTATGCAAATGTGCAATAGGAAAATTTACAATATTCTAGCATGACGATACCCCTATGTCAAAACTTTCAATTTTTACCCTTCCAAGGAACCCCAGGTCTACCTAGTTAGTATAATGAACTGCCATTGGATGTTAAGTTAGTCCCCTAGGTGAATTAAGAAATTCAAGTTAATCCCCTTAGTTGATTTTAGGATTTCTTGAAGATTGCTATTTTTGGATAGTTTTGGGAAGGGCTACCACTGGCCTTCCCAAGACCGAATCAACCCCCTGGAGAAGAACGAAGGATCTAGATACAATATGGACATGAAATGAAGGTATAATAACAACATTGAATTTATATTGGAATATTCAGGAAATATTTGGAGGAGTTGGGATAGTTTCATCAAAAACAAGGTTCACAGACCTAGGCAGTACACATGGCCAAAAAAGCTACTGAACTTTAGGAAGTGATTCCGGGAGCTCTAGATGGATTTAGGAGTGTAAAAATACATATTTATAAAGGTAATTCAAATCCCTATAATATTGTGAAATCATATATTTCAAAAAACTTTGGAACAATAGGTTTATATTTTGTTTTTTCTATTCGCAACTAGGGAGCCAAATAAAACATCCAAGTTTTAAAGGATTAAATTGAAATATAAAGCTTTGAGACCCCATCCATTGGATTTTGAAGTCTATTTTAAGTCAAATTAATATAAATTTTTACTAAAACACTCCATCAGGAACTCCAGATATGGCCTTCACAAGTTTGCTCTTAAGGTTTGACACTTAGCAAATTTTTCAAGAGGACATGTGCCAACATGAGGAGCCTCGTAGGATTTCATGTCCCTTTCATCCCTTTAGAAAAGGGACATAGGGGACACAAAAATTCTCCCAACTCTTTGCAAGCCCCTAGAACACTAATATCACCTCCCATTTGCCAGTTAAGCCTCCGAGAGCTAATTTTGAGCCTTCCATCCCCGATAAGGATCGTCGACAAGTGTCGTGATGAGGCGGGAAGCGTAAATTGATTTTCCCTTCATCCATTTTTCCAAAGGGACAAATGTGAACAAAAAATGGACCCTCCCCTCTCCCTCCTTCCATTTTCACACTATAAATATGACACTTAGCTCTTTTTTGGCCATTTTTCCCCACGCCTCCATATGTTGTTGAAACTCTATTGGATTTTTCCAGATCTGAAAGTAATATTTTTCCCATTTGATCAACACCATAAAATAATTATTCATCTAAAAATACCAAAATACAAAAAAATATTGAAAACTAATGGATTGAAATGGTGGAGAAACAAAGGTTTTTCAATGAAACCCTTGAATTCACTTGACAAAGAATCACTCATATCTTTCAAACCACTCAACGGATTAAGATGTCCTAATTTGTAGACTTCCTCATTTTTCAAGATGATCAAGATGCCACAAATGGGATGTTGAATGGTTCCATGAATTTTTTTCCAACAAAAACTCCATCTTGTGCCCTAACTCACATTCACCAGATTTCCCATTAATCCAACAATGGAAACAAGCTAAGAAATTGCACATGGACTCGAATGAAAAACCTATGGAAATGAATTTGATTTCATCAAAATTAGAGACAAAAACTAAACCAAAAAATTTAATATCCATTAATGGCCACCATGGCAGCTCCGTGCTTGAAGCCACTGTCAAGTGAAAATTTTAAATTTTATTTCCAAGAATTCTAGTGGGAGAAATCAAGTGAAATTTAGAATAAGTGACTGTGATGATGAGTGAGTCCAAAAAAATCATTAAAAACCAAGAACTAGAAATCCATTTTCCAAAAAGAGTATGTTTTCATATACAGACATCCTATGTTTGGAAAATCATCATGAAATGTACCTATGGTGAAATCATTGTTCGCCAAAGGTTAACAGGAAGTCAAAATGAGTGTTTAGAGTAGAAATAGTGAAAATGACCAATTACTAAAACAGTAAGTTCCTAAATGGGTGCTTACTAAATATAATAAGCCACCCCAAGAAGTGGTCAAGGAAAAGGTAGTATGCAAAGGCTTGATGAGGCGAGTTCATCACATCGGGTTAGTCAAGAAGAGGAAAAATCACCTCTTACTAAAAACAGTAATTCTTCAACTGGGCACTTTCTATTAATGGTAAGTTACACTCAAAGGGTAGTTTTAGAAAAATGGAACATAAGGGGATCATCATTCAGGATCATCCATTGGCATTTCTCACAGGGTATTCGAGATCCATCCAGGGAACTCAAAAGTGTCTTATGACACTCATTACATGGTTTAGGTCACAGGTATATCATACACATGGCAGAGTTACGATCATCGCAGTAACAGTTCACTCAAATTGGAAAGGTCATTTTTGAGTTCCTATCTCTTCTATGTTAATCTCTATGATTCATGTTCATGGTCATCAATAGAAATATTCAATAGTGTTTTTTAACACTCAATCCAAAACATCTGTGAGCAAAGATGAAGGCCTTTCTTAGGGTGTAAAGAGCTCAAAGATTAAGAGTTTATCACAATCAAGACATCTAGAAGGATAAAAAAACTTTATCGAGGTAGATTCCTTTGTAAATCGCATTATTCTTCCTTCTACTTTCTACTCTCTCTCTCTCTCTCTCCTCTCCCCCAACTTTATCTCTTTTCTTACTGTTCTAATTTTTCGTTGGGGTTTACAATTTTTCATAATGGCTTAAGTAATTAAAAATGACTTTATTTTCAATGTAATAAGTCACCCTTAAGTTATAAAAGGGGACTTAAAGTTTTCCTAAGAATGTGAAAAGTTTCAAGGCATATGAAGGGTCAATGGGGTTATATGAAGAGTCTTTTCTCTTCCTATAAATTGTAAATTCATTCCCATTTCAAAGGGTTGGTGATTGATTTTGTAAACTCAAGAGTGCATTGTACTTAGAGAGAACAAAGGAGATAGCCAAATTCTTCCATTTCCCCCTCACTATTTTTCCTCCATTCCCACACTATGTACAACTTTTGTTTAAGTATTAATACAAGAAGAAGAAATTTATATCCATATTTTGATTGAGGAATTTATTAATACTTTGTGCTCGTAAATTCTAATCGGCCTTATTGCTATTTATAGAGTTGTTTCTTCTCATAAATTCATGTGTTGAAATTTATTACTAGTATGTGTAGGACTCGACTTTCTACCCGCAACATTAGTTCTCCTAACTCATTTCTCATTCCCTTTCCATCTTTAAAGACAATGTCCTTTCTAGCAAGAAATTTCTAGCTTATCAACAAGGTTAGTGGAGTTCCCTATTAGATCCCTGGTCAAAAGGATGCCACAAAAATCCACCTTTTTAAGTGCATGCAAACACGAAAGTTGCACCATTTAAGTAGAGGGACTTCGATTCTTAGAGCGTTGGCAAGAAACCCACTGATTTTCCTACCCAAAACATTTTTACACCAAAATTTTGGGTGCTTAACATGTGGGGAAAACTTGTAGCATCTCGAACCCAAAATACAACCACAAGGTCCAAAAATATAAAAAAAAAAAAGTATAATATTAAAAAAATTAAAAATTGAGGTTGATGAAAATCCATTGCTAAAAGACACACTCATGATTTCGCACATGAATTATCACATTTTCGCAGTTCCCTTTCATATTGCCATCATAATTTTTTCTTGGAGTGGCTAAAAAAGATATACCAAGTTGAGAAGATTAAGATGTGTTGTTGATTCCGATTTTGAATATTTCCAAAACCAGAAAAATCAAATTAGAGATAACCCTTATTAATTTTCTCAAGCCTTTTCCTCATCTAGGTCTTCAATTTATTCACCTGGTAATCCCATCAAAACTCCCATTGATACTCCCCTTCAAATTCTCCCATTTTTCAACCACCATTGAGCATTGAGTTCCCAAACAAAGAATAAATGCCAAAAGAAAAATTTGAACAAGAGTATGTTGAAGTAAGATCCGAATAAAAACATAAAAAACAATGACAAATGAAGCAAAAATACCTCAAACCATTGTTCCATGGGGAATAAATACAGGCCCACTTTCTCTTGAACCCCCTCTTCATGATCTACCAACAGGTTCCTATAAGAACATTCCAAAGTTTAAAAGCAATGATACACAAAATCCTAAAGAACACATTGCCACCTTCACTACATCATGCTAGATTATTAGAGTTACACATGAATAATTTGTAGTAAGGTTTTTAATTGAATCTCTCTAAGAGAAAAATTCATAGAATGGTTCTACCTATTTCTTGCCAAATCAATCACTTGTTGGAGTGACATCAAAAGAAAGTTCGAGGGAAGATTGAAATTTACCGAGGATTGTCAAGACCTACTTGTTCAATTGGCATAGATTAAGAAAGGAGAAAATGAAAGCGTGAAATATTGTGTGGCTCATTTTAACCGAGTTATTTAGTATGATATCGGAATAGGACTCACCATTAGAGAACAACCTCAAGATATTCTTCAAAAATGCTCAATCACTAGAGTTATGATTTTTCTTATGAAAAATTCAACTAAGGAACATTGCAGAAGAAAAATGGATGGCCATTGAACTTGATGATGATCTCATCCTATCGAGAAAGATCAAGAATCCCTTAGGGGTAAATCCCAAAATCCTAAAGATGACAGAACAAATCTAGTCTTGTAAAAATTGGCCAATGAAATGGCATCATTGAAGAGGGAAATTTTTGAACAACTATCTTCTCAAAGAAGAAACAAAAACCATATTGTAAGATCACCCCAAAAAAATTCTTAGAAGCCCCACCTACCAATGCAAGTTGTAGGAGCCAAGAAAATGAAGAGGAACTTGAACAAGAAAATGAAGGTGGTAGTCTCCTAGAGGTCAAACAAGTTGAAAATGACACACAAATAAAATTTTGTGAGTATTTTTGAAGTGATGAAGATGATGAAGAAGATGAACCTAGTTTCTCATGTGTGGTTTTCAATCATTCTCATTATGAGAAATGATCCCTTCATCTACTATCACAAAGAAAAATAATACCAATGATCCTCCTATGGCGACTCTACAAAACAAAATAATGAGTTGAAGATATCCACTTACGCCTTACATGGATTATGCATTTGAGAAACCTAATCTTGTAGTGAGTAAGAAGGCTCCTACAATTGCAAGTAATTCTTCCAAAGTGCCTCTTCAAATTCTAAATATAAATATGATCTGTAAAATCTAATACTTTGAAAGATATTAATGTAACATTCAAAATTTCCTCTATTCCCTAAAAATATACTCCTACTTACAAACTTATCTTGAATCCAAACACAATCCCTTCACCACCCTCATCCACAGATGATCCTTTTGACTTCATAGAATATGAAAAAAAAATCTAAAGTGTATATTACCGAAACCGAATATTTCAAGACTAACTCTAAACAGTTTGAGATATTTTTCTAGTATATTAGGAGTGGTAGTTTAAAATCGCATGTCATCGCTCCTAGCACAAAAGGCATGCTATCAAACTCACCTACACCTCCCTCATAGAACATGATTTCCTTTAACACATCCAAGACCAATAAGTTCGATCCTTTCTACGTCTCCCTTCTTGTTGGAGAATATGTAGTGAACAATTACATAATAGATTATGGTACCTCAGACAACATGACTCTTGTGATGATCGCCAAGAATATCAAACTTTCCATGAATCTACCAGGTCGATCATGTTATTCCATGGAATCCAAAGAAGTCCCAATTTTGGGAAAATTCAAAGATGCGAAGTTGCCCTCACTAAATTTCCATACAAGAAGGTTTCAACGATGATTTTGGTAGCAGACATTCCAGCTTCATTTGGAATGTTGCTAAGTAGGATTTTTTATCGAAAGTTTGGGGGTAGTATCCATATAAATTGGTCTTCGCAACCATCCCAATTAAGGGAGACATGGAAAAATTTCTTCCAGAAAATAAGATGAGATACATGGTGTAAAAATAAGGAAATCCAAAAGCCAATATTTTGTACCAAGATAGTAGGAAGATGAATCTTTTCATAACGACATAAGAACAAGATTATATTACCATTTTTATAGGGAGGAACATTATTTCCCAAAGGAGTATGGATATTGAATAATAATTGAGGAACTTTAAGTTCTAAGAGGATATACCTGATTTTCTGGATGATGTGAGCGAGAAAGAAGAGGAAATGCTTTTTGATGGTTTATAAATGGATAAAGCAATTTGTATGCTTATCCATAAAGAGGATATGTTCTCATTCCAATTTGGATATGAAGATGATCTCAATCATGTCATCCATAGAGGAACAAGACCACCTTGTGATGAGCTCATGAAAGGTCTAAAATAATAATATGTGTAAGATCCTATAAGATCTGCCTTTGAAGAAACATAAGATCTTTATCTCATTCTTGAACTCCTAATGCAAGCCATGAATTTGCAAGACATGATTGAATCTGATTCGAAAGGTTCAATTAGTGTGAATATTGGCCATGTTGAAATAATTAAAGATGATAAATCATATGTGTTTTTCGAGCTAATAGTTGATGGATACACACATGAAATGGAGGTATTGTCTTTCCCATTTGAAGAAAAAGACTCTTTCCATGACGAAAAATTTTAAATAGAGGTTGTTGAAGTCATTGAAGGAAAATATCCCCTTAGCAAAGAAGTAGTTAAATGTAATAATTTTAAGGAAATGAATTAATCCATACTGAGATAGTTATATGTAGCTTCAAAATTAATATTCTTCAAAGATGTAAAAATATGAACCGTAGGAAGAAACAAAGTATAAATTTGTGCAAGAAATCCTAGATGTGGTAAAAAGTATGGAATATATTAAGCTAAATCTTGATCTCTTAGCTCGTGCCATGGCTATACAAGACAAGTATGAGGTTACTTTTTATCCTCCATTCAATCTTCAAGAACCTCATAATGGAGTAGAGATAAAAGATAAGTGTAAGGTTTCTCATGAAAAAGAGGTCAATAAGCATAGATCTGGGAAAGAAAAGAACTTGGAATATTCAAGCAATTGGAATGAAAATCATCCTAGGGCATCGATGGGATGCTCAATGAAGAATCAACTATGTGGATAAATGAAGAATGAAATTGACATTATGAAACCATTTTGAAAGGGAAGGATGGCAATGAAATTTATAAGAAAAGGAATAAGCATCAAGAATATCATGTAGACTCACTCCTACAAAGTACACAAAAATCATGAAAGCACCTGGATTTCATAAACAATTAAGGAGAGGAGGCTACTTTCTCGAACCAGTCAATGGCTTCGTAGAACAACATCACTCAATGTTTCCCAATCAGGGGTAACCTTTGAGAAAATGAAAAGTGCTTCAGTGAAAGAAGGTCATCCCCCACCTTGTACATTAGGTGATTTAGTATTTTTCCCTTTTTTTTTTGTCTCGTGTCTTTCATTTCCATTTATTATTTGTGTTTTCCTTCTGTCATTTTTGGTGTGTGTGTGCATTCTTATTGTTATCTCTCTTGTAAGTTGTCACATGACTCCTTGCGGCTCAATGCATAAGGTAATGATCAGTACATTGTAAAGTTGAGATTATGGGATTATTCATGTCATGTATTCACTTCAATTAGTCCATACCATGCCCCCAAGCTAGATCTAGCTATTGTTATACAAATGTGCAATAGGAAAATTGACAATTTTCTAGCATGACAAT
The DNA here is from genome assembly GCA_018340775.1 of Taxus wallichiana var. yunnanensis. NCBI lineage: Eukaryota > Viridiplantae > Streptophyta > Pinopsida > Cupressales > Taxaceae > Taxus > Taxus wallichiana. Next base: position 628,936,223 of record CM031239.1, read on the forward strand.
GATACCCATGTGTCAAAACTTTCAATTTTTATCTTTCCAAGGTACCCCAGGTCTACCCGAGTCATTCCAATAACCTCCTATTGGATGTTAACTTAATCCCTATGTGAATTAGGAAATTTAATTCAATCTCCATAACTATTTTTAGGAGTTCTGAAGATTGCTATTTTTGGATAGTTTTTGGAAGGGCTACCACTGGCCTTCCCAAGACCGACGCAACCCCTTAGAGAAGAAAAGGAGAAAGATCTAAAATGGAGATGAATTCAAGGTCTAATAAACATCATGGAATTTATTTTGGAAGATTCAGGAAATATTTGGAGGAGTTGGGGTAGTTTCATAAAAAACAGGGTTAAGAGACGTAGGCAATGACAATGGACCAAAAAGATACTAGACTTCAGGAAGTGATTATAGAAGATCTAGATTGGAGTTAGGTGTCAAAAAATATTTTTTTGAAATTGAATTCAAATACCTATAAGATGGTGACTTCATATATTTCAAAATGCTTCGAGTAATAGGTTTATATCTAGTTTTTCCATGTTATACTAGGGAGCAGATCAAATAACTATTTTTAGGTCTTAAATTAAGGAATACATAGCTGAAACTCCCACAATTGGATTTAGAATGCCATTTTCAAGAAAATTCATATACAATTTTTCCAATACACTTCATCAATAACTTTAGATAGGCCTTCACAAGTTCACTCTTAAGGTTTGACACTTAGCCAATTTTTCAAGAGGTCACACATTAGCACCGTGAGTCTGCGGAAAGATTTCATGTCACTTTTTTCCCTTTAGAAAAGGGAATATGGGAAAAAAATGTTCCTAACCCTTTTGATCCCCAGAGCACTAAAATGACCTCATGTTTTCCAATTAATCCCCCGAGAGATAATTTTGAGATTTACCTCTCCTTGCATAGATGATCGACATGTGTCATGATGAGGTACGAAGTGGAAATTGATGTCCCATTCATCCATTTATCCAAAGGAAAAAAACAATAAAGAAAAGTTCCATCCCTTCTCCCTCCTTCCATTTTCACACTATAAATATGATGCTCTTTTGTGACCATTTTTCCCCCACACCTCCATATGTTGTTGAAATTCTACGATTTTCGCTAGATCAGAAAGAAATATTTTTCACATTCAATCAACACCATAAAATCATTAGTGATCTAAAAATACCAAAATACACAAAAATAATGGATCAAAATGAATTTTTTTCAAAGAAACCATCGAAGTCACCCGATGAATAATCGTTCATATCTTTTAAACCGTTCAATGGATTTATATGTCATCTTTTATAGAATTACTCATTTTTAAAGATGATCAAGATGTAAAAATTTAGAGGTTGAATGGTTCCTTGAATCATTTTTTCCAATAAAAACTCCATCTCATGCCCTATCTCACATTCCACATATTTCCCATCAATCTGGAAAGGAAACCAACTAAAATATTGCACATAGACACCAAATGAAAAACCTATCGCAACAGAGTTTATTTCATCATGATTAGAGACAAAAACCAAACTTGTAAATTTCAAGCTCCAGTAATGGCCACCATAGCAACTCCATGCCCAAAGCCACTTCCAAGTGAAAACTTTAAATTTTATTTCCAAGAATACTAGTGGACAAAATTAATTGAAATTCGGAGGACGTGACCGCGATGACAAGTTGAGTCTAATAAAATACGTTTTGTTGTAAACCAAGAAATGGAAAGAAATTTTGTAAACATATAAATGTTTCCTATACAAAGATGTTATGTTTGGAAAGTCATCATCAAAAGCAGTTATGGTGAAATCAATGTGCATCTAAGGTCAACAGAAGTAAGAATGAGTGTTTAGAGTATAAAATAGTGAAAATGACCACTTACTAGAAATAGTAAGTTCCTATATATTTGATTACTAAAAATAGTAAGTCACTCTAAGAATTGATCAAGGAAAAGGTAATGTGTGAAGGCATGAAGAGGGATTTCATAACATCATGATTGTCAAGAAGATGAAAATATCACGTCTTAATAAAAATAGTAAGTCTTCCATCTAGGCACTTGCTATTAATGGTAAGTTACACTTTGAAAGGAAGTTTTGGCACAATGGAACATAAGGGGATCATAATTTAGGGAATCCATTAGCATTTCTCATAGGGCATTCAAGATCCATCCTAGGGAACCCGATAGTGTCTTTCGACACTCACTACATGGTTTGAGTCATAGGTATATCATACGTAGGGTGAGAGTTTTTCTCATCGAGTGGAACAAATCATTCAACTTGGAAAGGTCGTTTTTGAGTTCCTATCTCTTCTAAATGAATATTCATGAGTCATATTCATGGTCATCAGTATAAACATTCATTAATCTTTTTGAAAACTTCATCCAAAGTATCTGTGAGCCAAGATGAAGATGTTTCTTAGGGTGTAAAGATGTAGATTAAGAGTTCATCACATTAGATAATTCCATTGGGTTATCTAGAATGATAAGTGAACTTTATCAAAAGTAGATTCTTTCATCGACAATTTCATTCTTCCTTCTTCTCTCTCTCTCTCTCTCTCTCTCTCTCTCTCTCTCTCTCTCTCTCTCTCTCTCTCCCCTTAATGTTCTAATTTTGGGTTGTGGGTTGTACTTTTTCATAATGCCTTAAGTAATTAAAATTAAATTTATTTTCAATGTAATAAGTCACCCTTAATTTGTAAAAGGGAACTTAAATTTTTCCTAATAATGTGAAAATTTTCAAGGAATATGAAGGATCAATGAGGGTTATATGAAGATTTTATTTTGTTCTTATAGATTATAAATTCATTCCCATTTCAAAGGATTGGTGATTAATTTTGTAAACTCAAGAGTGCATTGTAATTAGAGAGAAAAAAGGAGATAGCCAAATTATTCCATTTCCCACTCACTATTTTTCCACCATTCCCACACTTTGAAATTTTTGTTTAAGCATTAATACAAAAATGAGTTTCTATCCCTCTTTACTTGAGGAATTTATTGATACTTTGTGCTCGTAAATTCTAATTGGTCTTGTTATTATTTATAGAGTTGTTTCTTCTTGTAAATACATGTGTTTAAATTTCTAACTAGTGTATGTAGGAATATGACTTTCTACCTACAACATTAGTTCTCCTATCTCATTTCTCACTACCATTTTCCTATTTACAAACAAATTCCTCTCTAGCAATAAATTTTTAGCTTTTCTACATGGTCAATGAAGTTCCCCTTTTGGTTCCCCAATTGAAAGGCCACCACAAAAATCCACATTTATACACACATACAAACATGGAAGATGCACCATTTAAGTAGAGGGAATTCGATTATGAGAGAATTGGCATGAAACCAACAGATTTGTCCACCCAACAAATTTTCTCACCAAAAATTCTCCTTGTAGGTCCAATGTTATAATGTTTATCATTAAATTTTATTCTTTATCAGATGTTGTAGTCCTTGTAGTTCTTATAAAGAGGATTAAATTCCATGAAATCACTATCCAAATCCAAAAGCAACATTTATTCTTCTCGCATACTACTTTTTTGTTCATTTTTTATTTAATAAAAAGTTTCCACAATGGGTCATTTTTTCTGAACATGATAATAATATAATCCTTTAGATGAAAAATCAAATATCCACACTACAAAAAAATGTTCGAATAACAATTCCCTACTCTAAATATAACACAAAATATATATATAAAAACAAAGGATAACAAGTTACAACAAATTAGAGACATGTCACTTTGTAAATTCGAGTAGATTTCTTTGTCTACACGATCACCATCAAATAGTATGATGGTCCACATGCAAGGTTAATACTATTTGGAAAGATAACCAAATTATAAACACCATCATTGAAGATCATTAGGCATTCTCGTTGGCACCAAACGTCTATGATGAGAAAATAAAAACTCCAACTAATTTATCACGTTTAAATATATATCTTGATTTTCATGTTTCTTCCTTCACCTCCACCGGTAGCTGTTATTTCCACTCATATGTTTGAGTTCACTGTCAGGTGTTCTCACTCATAACAAAAATTATAACATGTCTCAAAGACAACATAGGTTGTGTCGGATAGATCTACAACAAATTTTATAATGAAACATGTTTCATACACATGGAGTCACTAGAAAGACAATAAGGATGTAGGTCTTATGATATTCCTCACATGTCCTTTAAGTAGTTGTTCTATAGGTCACTAGAAGGTTCTTCCTTATCGAATAAAAACCACAAGTCGAGGTCTTAATCTCTAATTTTGATTTTAAAAAGTTATATTTATTAAAACCTAGGTATTACAGAGTAACATGTGTAACAATGATATATAATTGTTAGAATATAGATGACAAAATAAATAAACTAGATAAATATGAAACCATAAGTGTAAGAAAGGGAAATAATGACTTAGTTGATTTACACTTCCCTAAAGGTGATCTAGATCGAAACAAGGAATGAACAAGAAAATAATAGTGTCATAACCGAGCACATTAAATTCTAGAACTTTTGGATAAGCCTAGACAAGGATGCCTAGATCTGGGGTGAGGGTTCCTAAGGACCGAGAGACCTCTTCTAGAAAGATTTGACCGTTTAGGATCTTGAAATCCTATTTTTGGTATCACACAAGTGTCCTCAGTAGTTGTTATTGGTATCCTATATGTCATTAGATGATAGAATAATTAACCTATAACCTACAAAGATATGAAGACATACAAAACCCTAAAAAAATCAAATCCCAAAGATAAAAGATGTAATATGGGGATTCAGATTGACCATGGAGGTCACTCGAATGAGTGAACTTACAATCGAGCATTGTGCTACATCTAAGACTCCATGTAGTTTTTGTTTGTATGTGATAGAATAATTCCATAGGAAGCCCTTATGTCAATGCACTTAATATCGGGTGATAGATATATGTACCAACATCAATAGATTTGTGGAGAGAAAAATGAACTTCCCCTTCCGATGAAGTGTATGTAGAAAATGTAGTCCCTTGTATGGATGCTAGATGGATGCCTTTAGTGTTATTAGATGTCTTTGGATGTAAACTTATTTGATGTTAATAAATTTTTAGATCTTGGTCCCTTATTTTAGTCACATAAATTTGTATTTATATGATTCCATGGGTTTAATTTTATAAGCTCGAAAACTAGAAGGCTAACCCATAATAGATAAAAGAGGCCAAAAAGATGAGAATAAGATAGAGAGAGGTTGTGGAACCCAAAGAGGACTAGGTTCCTATTATCACCGAATCACAGCACCCCTATTCATGTATTTGAACTCACAGTGTGATTGGATAACATGGGTACTATCTCCAAGTTGTGGGACTTGCTACTTGAGATGGACCTCCAGAGAAAGTTGGTTCTTGCTCCTAAACTACCTACCACAATCTACTCTAATGCAGGATAAGCTAACTGTTCTAATCTAAATTTCCAAGGACCAGGGGAGAGAGAGTACATAAAATGAAAGCCTACACTAAAGCGGTGATACACCAGAAAAGGAGGGTGTGAGAGTAATCTCCAAATGTGTGAAATACAGAGGGAAAGTGCACACTAGAAGAGGTGATGACAGTTCACCATAATCTAGCAAAAATGCATTCACAACAATATTCCAAGCATACACAATGTTAGTGAATTCCTGAAAAAACATAATAATAGACACAATATTCTTGTAGAAAGATAAAAGGGGCAAGAAGAATGCAAGAAAACACAGCAGGGGAAGATACATCCACAAACTTTGTATTTTATTGCTTCCTGGTATGCACAGTTCAGTCTATTACAAGATAAGGGCCTGGATCACCATGCAAGGAGTCCACTACAAGGGCCTACAACACACTGGCTTCACAAAGCAATTTTGACAGAGCTTTGCTACCCAAAAACTCTCTCCTTTACAATGAGCCCAACACTCCAATTTATAGAAAAAGAGAAGAGAAAGAGAAGGGAAAATGGAAATCCCGAAATCTGTCCTTCAACCACCTGTAAGAAGCATTAAATTGAGTGAAATGATTGTATATTACTTGCAAAAGGCTCCCCATACTGTCCCATGTGCTGCAGCAGAGAAAGAATGATGACCATGCCTCTTAATTGCACTCCCAGCTACCAAATAAAACATTGTTCTGAACCTGGCCACGTTTTCTTAAAAAACTCAATTAATTTCTCATCAAATCTATAATTTCTTGATTTCTATGCATCAGTCTCGGAGCCACGATTCCAACGGTACCAATTTTGTGCGATTTCGTTGAGAAATACAAAAGTTATGGCCTTCTGAGTGCGGGCAGCTATTTTGGGTCTAGCAGGCGTTTTCTGTCATTTGACGGGAATGAACATTAACTGACTAGAGCCGAATATGTTTCTCTTAATTAAATATATCTATCCTCATTAAAAATAAGAAATCCAGTTTTTGTGGCGTAGAGGACGTCGTGCTCATTCCAGAAAGTCCAATTTTGTGAAAATCGGAGCTCGGAGTCAAAAGTTATGGCCGTTTGAAGTTTCGCAGGTCAAACATTGACTTTTCCTCTTCTGTCTTCACCCATTTCACGCTTTCACGTCCCACGCGTCCCTCGCGTACTTTTGTCCCGGCTGTCCTAGACGAACCTTCACCCATTTCGCGCTTTCGCGTCCCACGCATCCCTCGCGTACTTTTGTCTGCTGTCCCTGCACGATCCTCGCCCATTTCACGCTTTCGCGTCCCACGTGTCCCTCACGTACTTTTGTCCCTGGCTGTCCCAGATGAACCTTCGCCCATTTCGCGCTTTCGCGTCCCACGCGTCCCTTGCGTACTTTTGTCCCGGCTGTCCCGGATGAACCTTCGCCCATTTCGCGCTTTCACGTCCCACGCGTCCCTCGCGTACTTTTGTCCCGGCTGTCCCGGATGAACCTTCACCCATTTCGCGCTTTCGCGTCCCACGCGTCCCTCGCGTACTTTTGTCCCGGCTGTCCCAGACGAACCTTCGCCCATTTCGCGCTTTCGCGTCCCACGCGTCCCTCGCGTACTTTTGTCCCGGCCTGTCCCGGAGACCAAGACTTAGCCATTTTTCATGATTTTTCCTGGCCCGAGCCTGTCTTCTTGGGGGTGAATTTTGGATAACGATTCCCTGGAAGTTGGTGTCTGAAGTGATAAAATATAAACAAGGAAAGATCTTATTGGGTTGTATAGTGTTAAAGATCATAAATAAGACAAGAAACAAATTAAAAAGGCAAAAGATAGCTATCAATTACTAGCTTTCTTGCTTAGGAATCATATGAATGAAAGTATGCTTTTAAGGCCTAGAAATGAATCCAAGAGTGTTATTTCGTGTCTCTGAGATACCAATGTCATTGAATCTGAGATGATAATTAACATTATATTGTTATAATTGATCATATATGTATATATATACATGTGTTTCATTAGAAGGACTCTAACATATGACCGGACATATGAAATTTAATAAACATCTTGAGGAAGGTGAATAGTTAATTCAATATTCCAACTCGGGAAGTTGTGCCCTCACGAAGGTGCTCTATATTCTAGTCTTAACCATAAATCTCTTTTTTTCTCTCATCTCTTGAATAAAAAAATGAAGGTGAAGCTAAAGGTATAGAAAGGCATAAAATAATGTTTAATCTCACACGAAGGTATGATAATTGCTAGATATTTTTTTTTAGTATCATTTATTTTCACTAGATGTAGTTTCATCATCCTCGGTTAATTTATCTTCATCTATTTTGGACTCTACTACACTCGACATTATCGATATAAGCATATTTATTTTGAATCCCTCTATCTTCTCACTTTTAAGGAGATGGTATATTTACTTCATGTATTCTCCCATTCTTTACATCTCTCTTCTAGATGTCTAGCGGGTAAACATCATCTTGAACCATTCAAGTTGAGTACCTTCCATACCAACACCATCTTGAGGTTAGTCATATTAATATGTGCAAACCCTTTCCTTCTTCATTTAATGGATTTCAATATTTCTATTTGTTTATCGATTTGACTATTATTATAATACATGGGTGTTTTTTTCTCAAAGAAGATTAAAGCATTTGTTAATTTTAATATATTTTATCAGTGATTTGTTTAGTAGAATAGGTAGCCACTTCTTGTCCTCTAATCAGATTTAAGGGGAGATTCACATAAAATAAATTCTTGTATTTTTAAGGAGAAAGAACTCACACATCACTTAAATTTACTATATACACCCTAGTAGAATGGAATTACATAACATTGTAATTATAATTTCATGGATATGGCTTATTGCATTATTTCCTTTGCAAAGTTGGAGAATAAATTTTGGGAAGAAGCATTCCATACAACTCTATAGAATTTGAACCAGGGAACCTACAAAGATCTTGCATGAAAATACACCGTAAATGGTATGGATTAATCACAATCCTTTAATCTCCCATTCGAGAGTGTTTGGTTGTACATCATATATGTATGTCCCATCAAAGAAGAAGAATAATAAAGATGTTTAGTCACTCCAAGTGTATATTTCTAGGTACAATACTACATTAAATCCATATCTTCTCATGGATCACGAGACAAATAATATATATGAGAGTTGACATGTGCTTTTTCATGAGTCATCATATGAATCATTTACATAAAAACAAATATCAATAAAAATATCCTATCATAAATTGATCTCACAATTAGATGATGAGAATGAATATTATTCACGTAGGAAAGGTGTGTTACAAGGAGAATTATTTGTTGATCTTGGTCATTTGGAAAATAATTCTTCATATATGCAAAGAGCAAAAACATCGAAGTGGGTCCAATGCAGCCTCAAGGAATTCCAACTGAATTTCATCCAAGATAGTTCATCAGGATTCAAATGGGAAGACATGAAATAAATGAGGTAAATCTCACACTTATGATTTAAGTTTTTATAATATTGAACCCGATAAAGTTTGTTCACTATTGTGTGTTTCTATTATCATTGATGTCAATTCCATTTTTGGAAAAGGATGTCACGGTGTTGTATGTTTCTCCATGAGGTGTTATTCAAGTGTCAAATATGAAGTTTGATTGGTAGTAGCTGGATTTGATGATTTGTCATAGTGTCATCGCATGGTTCTAGCTTGGTTGGTCATAGTATGTGTCTTCTTGATTGGTTAAAGATTGGTATGATGTATTTCATGGTTCATGAGATGTTTTATAGGTGTTAATGAGTCTGTACAAAGTCATCTTGGTAAATTCATGAGGTTTCATGGTTGAGTCATGTTATTCTAGGCTTATTCCTAGCCATGAAACATGTAAAATAGTTTGTATTTGATAAGTTTCGATGAAGCGAGGTAGAATTGTGGAAATGTTATACGGGGTTGTATGGTGAGTTTTACATATGAAATCAGAGGTAAGATGCATTTATGACATCTTTGGGAAGGAAGAAGGTGTGAAAAAGGAATTTGGCACATGGTAAGTGCAACAATTTGGGGGACAATTAAGTGGGCATCAAATCTTGAATTTTACATCAAAAACAAAAACATCAAATTTAGTCTTCTACGGACTTGAACCATGCCAAAAAGTCAAAAATATGTCATAAAAATGGTACCATCGCGTAGGGGAGACTGTTAGCTTTGTAGAAATATTGATTTTAAAGTGAATAGAATAGGATAAATATCATTTTATAATTTTTTACTAATAGTAGGTATTTAAGACACTTTTTCCTATGAATGTTTATGTCTACGTTTTGAAAAATTTAATAAACAGATCTAGTGTAGGAAGGATTGAGCACAGACATGAAATAGATCAGAAAATATATTAGAGAATAAGGAGCACAAATAAAAGAGACAGAGAAATAATGATTTACTCTGATTGTTCTCACCATTTGGGAGAACTATTAAATAGGAGTTTACTAGTAGTTAACATCCCTAGATAATAGGAATGTCTAACTAGGAGATAACAAACCCACCAAAAGAGGAGTGGAGAGGATCTCAACTAGCTCTGGGAGTTTGAAACAAACTCATAATAATAAAACAAATAACAACTATTTTCTCAACATGAGCTTATTAGGTGTAAATTATTTACACCAACACCCTCCCATAAGTGAATGCTAGGGAGAAAAATAAAGAAGGGTCCCAGCTACTAGGCCTGATAAGGTACCGATACAATACTAGAAAAGAAGGAAGGAAGGACTATACAATCTCCCCCAAGGATAACTTCCTTCACCCCAAGCTTGTCTTGCAACTCCAAATAATAAGGGAAGACAAGGGTTTAGTGAAGATATCTATGAGTTGATCATCTGTAGGAACAAACCCCATCCGAACGATTCCATCCCGAATCAACTATAGAATGAAGTGCATGTGGATATCTATATGCTTTGTGCATTGATGCTCAACATGATTATGTGCAATGTGAATAGAACTTTGGTTATCACACCAAAGAATGGAAGGAGACTCCTATGAAAAACCAAACTCACTAAGAATCTGACGAAGCCAAAGAACCTCCTGCCCTGCTATCACAGCACCTCGATACTTGGCCTCAGTGGATGATAATGCAATGGTATTCTACTTTTTACAAGACCAAGCAATTGGAATAGAACCAAGATGAAAAAAATAACTAGATGTGGATTTGTGAGTATTGCGACATCCACCCCAATCAAAATCTATAAAGCCCTCAATACTTGGAACAGTCTGAGGTGTGTAATGAATACCAAAACTCAAAGTCCCTCAAAGATATCTCAAAATGTGCTTGGCTACTTCCCAATGACTCTCATGAGGCTCATGTGAAAATCAAGAGGCAATATTAACAAAAAAGGTGGTATCGGGACAAGTATGAGTGAGATATAAAAGGCTCCCAACCAACTTTCTATACAAAGTGGGATCGACTAGTTTAGACTTACATGTAGTAGTCAATTCAATACATGACTGGTATGGTGTGGGAGATGGCTTGCAATCAGCCATATGAAATCTCTAAATTAGATCTGTAGCATACTTTTTCTGAAAAATAGAGATGCCCTCAAGAGACTGGTTAACCTGTAGGCCAAGAAATTAGTGCAACAATCCCATATCTGTCATATCAAATTATGCTTTCAATTTGCATTTAATGTCCTATGTTAGAGAATTTGAACTACTAGTAATGAGGAGATCATCAACATACAATACCAATAACAACAATTCATCATCAGTCTTCAGGACATAAATTATATGATCGGTCTTACAACGATGAAAGCCAATAGACAATAGGAAAGCATCCATCCTCTCATACCAAGCCTGAGGGGCTTGTTTGAGACCATAGAGTGAATGCCAAAGTCTACAAACTAGTGATGAGTCATGCATGAACCCCTGAGGTTACTCCATATAAATATCCTCATGGAGATCACCATGCAAAAATGCACTCTTCACGTCCATCTGATGTACTGACCAATGATGAGAAGTAGCAAGAGAGAGAACAAGGTGAACATAATCCATCTTTGTGACAGGAGAAAAAGTTTCAGAGTAATCTACTCCTTCAACTTGAGAATACCCCTTGGCAACAAGACGTGCCTTGTATTTTTCAATTGATCCATCAACTACATATTTGGTCTTATAGACCCATTTACATCATACAAGCTTTCTTCCCTTAGGAAGAGGAACCAACTCCCAAGTATTATTCTTCACAAGCAAAGAATACTCATCCTGCATTGCTGAATCCCATTCTGGTTGTCCAGATGCCTATGAAAAAAGAACAGGATCATTAGAAATAGCTTGGCTCATAAGATCCATACCAGAATAGGGCTGATGATCGACAACACCAGAAGTCTCATCTCTAGTGCGTCGTAGATCTTGTGAATCACCCACCAAATCACCTGTTGTAGCCAATGTAGATCTCAGCCATTTAGGAGCAGGAGAAATAGGAGCAGGAGTAGGGGTAAGAGAAACATTAGGGGGCCCATCAAAATCATCATTAGTGGTAGGAGCAGGAGGAAATAATGGAGAAGGAAGAACTACTGTATGATCCAAAGGAGCCTCGGTCTCATCAACTCGAACATCTTGCTGAAACACAACATCTTTGGTATCGGGATCGAAGAGGTGATATGCCTTCACATGCTCACAATGACCAACAAAGATAAGTTCTTTTCTTTTCTTCTCCATGGTTTTCCGAGTGTCATCAGGAACAAAGGCCCAAGCCTTGCATCCGAAAGCCAATTTTGATATGTCAATTTTTGACCTGACCGTGTCTCCTCAAGAGTAACCCCTTGCACTACTTTATGTGGCATTCTATTTTGAATATGGTTTGCACAGTTGACTACTTCCACCCAGAATTGAGGTGCCATGTTCTTGGACTGAACCATGTAATTTTCCATTTCCTTGAGTGTTCGGTTCTTTCGTTCAAAAACTCCATTTTGCTGAGGGGTGTGAGGAACAATATACTAGTGCACAATTCCATGATTAGCACAAAAAGTAGTAAATGCATTACTTTCATATTCCCCCCCATTATCCATGTGGAGTATTTTAATACAATGTCCAGATTGTTTCTCTACAATAGCTTTAAAAACTTTGAAATGTTCTAGGACATCACTTTTGTATTTTAGAAAGTACACCCAAGTTTTCCTAGTAAAATCATCTATGAATGTGAGTACATACTTAGCACCAGAAAATGATCTATGAGGGAAAGAAGTAAGATCACTATGTACCAATTCAAGACAAGCTTGAGCTCTTTTTGCTTGTCCTTTTGGAAAAGGATCTAAGTGTTGCTTACCCAACATACAACCAGGGCAGACACCATCATGTGATTTTACCTTCAGAAGTCTTGTGACCATATTTTGTGAAGAGAGTTGCTGCAGATATCTATAATTGAGGTGTCCAAACCTCTCGTGCCACAATTTTCTCAGAGAATCAACATGAGCAATTAGTGAAGATCCTACGAGTTATCAAAGCTCTCAAATACATACAAACGTGAACATGAATCCATAGATCATGTAGCTATAATATCATCATGATCATGAAGTTCTCGATTACAACCTTATCTGGTGAGAATTCAAAATTTCTACCATCACCAGAATTATAGATTTGATATATGGAAAGAAAATTGTTAGGCATATAGGGACCATAAAGAACATCATTTAGATGCCCATTTGGCATATTTACAGTACTAGAACCCAATACATCTACTGAAGTAGAATTGCCCACTAAAATCTGTGAAGTCTTTGTAAGTAAAAATAGAAGTCAAAAAATCACCGCAATATGTAATGTGTAGTGCCCACTATCCTTTGACATTGTTTAGATACTGATCTTGCTCTCTGTTAATCTAATTTTGGGACATTAATATGTTTTGACTTAGTATGATGTGTATATGTTAGATCATGGATTTCTATGGACCTTAATTCGAGTGAGCATGCATGATGATTATTGCAGACATTATGGATGATGATATACTTGCTTTATATAGACAAAGTTATTGATGTTGATTTTAGACATGTGACATTTGATAATTTGAGTAGCTATAGTATAGAGATTCATTGGGTGATGATATAGTGGAAAAATTGAATTTAAAATGAAAATGTTGAATTCTTGATATTTTTGTGATTTGGATTTGATATTTTTGTGTTGCTTATATCATTTCGGATGTTCGATATGGCCACAAGGCCGAAGGAGCTATTGTTATTTTGTAGGTTAAAATATACAAACAATGTTGAGGGACTAGAGACTAACCATATTAAAATTCTAGATGAACTCAACGGGGTCACCATGGCAACTATAATTTTTGTGTGTTGTGTTATGTTATGATTTCCCATGAGGGGGATTTCCATTATTGTGATGATGGGATATACATGTTTTATTTATGTGTTCCTTTTTATTATTGTTGTATGTATTTTTATTTGTAATGTGTTCATTTTAATTTAAATGTGATAGTCATATAGTTAAACTTTATTTAAATTTAATTGGGATGTGGAATGTAAATAATAAAGTTGTTGTCTTAGTTATTAATTAAATTGGAATTATGTTAAGTATAACCATATGTTAAATAAATAAATTATTATGTCAAAAGTAAGAAATAAATGAAGTCATAGATATTAATTCATGTTGTAAGAATGTGTAAGAGGATGTAAGAGATGTGTAAGTGATGTGAAGGTTGTGTAAGTCAGATTTTGTAGTGTAGAACACTCCATCCTTTTTGGAATTCGAATTTGACCTTGGAGGCCGAATTTGGAGGCACTTGTCCCACACCTCTTAAAATCATCCACGAACCCCGCCTATGGTTTGGGAGTAAATTTTAGCCTTTTTAATTAAAATTTGAAATGACTATGTGTAAGTTTTTATTGCACTTTCCTTACAAGCTTTTAATTTGGTCCTTGTTAATATATGGGTTAATTTTGAGTGTGTAAGTTGCTTGTCATCTCCTTTTTATTGTGATTTATTGTGAATTTGACCTTCTCCTTTTGGGGATGAGTAAGAATGATGTGGCATCCCACTTGGAATCCACATCATCCTCTTCCTCCCTCTCCTTTAAAATCCAAATTTCTTCTCTTTTTGTGGTTGTTGAAACCTTGTTCTCTCATGCTTGGGTCGAATTTTTGATTACTATTGGATATTGCTTGTGGAAAGAGTTGGAAATTACTTTGCATGCATATGCCTCGTTGTTTTGGACTGCATTTTTGAGGATTCAAGAAGCGTTGTCTTGGGAAAACAATCTCCACTATGGAGAGGTAGGAATTCTATCCTTTTTATATGTTGTTTTCCCTTTTCTTTCTTGAATGATATGGTGAGTGTGATGTGAGTTCATGGCTGGTTGGGTAGGTTGCTTAGGGCAAGGTGTAGGAGAAGACTATGGGGATTTCATATGGGGGCATAAGGGATTTCCAATGGCACTTATTCTTGTTGGAGGGAATGTTGATTTGGGATCCACCTAGGAAAAGAAATTTCTTGCATTTCGTACTCTTAGGGGGCATAAGGGAGAAACTTGGGGGGCACATAAGGAGGGGTTAGGAGATATAAGGTTTATGGGAATTGATATGGTTTTGGTGGTATGCTTATTGGTGGATGCCCAAATCCAACATGGGAGGTATAAGGAGCTCCCCATAGCTCTTGCTCTTGTTTGGCTTGCTTGAAGAAGCCTTTGTGTTGTTTGAAATGTTTAAAATGTAGTTGGGAACTGTTGTCTTGTTTTTGAATTGTGCATTTTGTTGTTCTTTGCATGTGAAAGAAATGTGCTTGTATGTGAAGGAAGCCTATGTTGCCATGTGTTGTTATTCATGCTCCATTTCAATATGGTTGGGGCTCGGGGGCCAATGGGGAAAGATTTCTTCTCCTTTCCCATTGGATATCTTGTCTCACGGTTGGAGAGCTTTGCCTTTTCCCCTTCCTTGTTGTGATCAGATAAAAGATGAAGAATTCAGCTGGTTGCTATTTTGGAGCTTGGAGAAAACCAGTTCTGATTGTCCCTCCCTTGGAAAGTCATTGTATCTATTCCCACCTTGTAGTTGATGAAATGTATTAATATTGTAATTAAAAGACATCTTGTATTGCAAAGGAAAGATTGAGGTTAAATTGAGAAATGTAAAGAGTTGTACTTCTCTTTGTTTTGGAAAAGAAATGTAAATGATATTACATGCATTGTATGATGTATTGTGAATTGTATTTTGAAACCAAATCAAAAGGGAAGAGATAAGTTGTAAAGATGTTCTCTGATTACAATCAATAAAAGAAATACATTTCCTTCTAAATTGCATTGTTGGATTGAAATTTATTGGATGTTGTATTTAGAAATTTTTGTCTGGGAAGAAGAACACGTAGGAAAGAAATGGCAGTCTCTTTGATCTTGAAAATGAGTTTTGAAATTTGAAATCAGCTTTGCACATTGAATAAAAATGAATGGATGAATCAATAGAATGCCTTATATCTGATTGGATATGCTTTCCGTGTTTAGGAAAAGAAATTGCTAACTAAAATCTATTAATGAAAGAACTCTGTTCTTTTACAAATCTGACATTTGAATAACCAAATAAATGTACAGTTCAGATCTGTAACGTAAATTAAGTAATGAAATAATTCAATTCAGATGTAATAATCTCTAATGAATTCAATTTGACTTCAACATCAAAGAACGACATTGTAGAACTTCACAAAAATCAATTTTAAGATTTGTTGGACCATTTTCTGTCAAAAGATGTAAAATATATCAAATGCAACTCAATCCACAAATTGAACCTTAAGAATACTCTGAAACTTACCCAATATCATTCCTCCATGTTCAATTTACATGTTGAGAAGAAGGAAAATCAAAATTGAATAAATATTACAAGTTGGAAAAATTGTCAGTTTTAAATGTGAAACCCTATGAGATCAATTTCTTAAAATTAACCCCTAAAACTTCATCAAAATCCTAAATTAATGATTTTTGTGCAAATAGGACTCCGAGAGATTTCCGAAAAGTCCTTGTTTTCCCAAAATGGAGTTCCCTATCAAAAGTTATGGCCATTTGAAGTTTTTACTTCAAAATGGCCAACCAAAAATAAATCTAACTATATAAAAATCAAAATTTGAACTTTGGAAAAATTTTCCCAAAAAGTTTACGCCCCACAAACCCTTCAACCAATCAGAATTTTCCATGTGGCACTTTAGAGGGTGGACTCACCTTGAAAACTTAACTTTTGAAAAAAATTCTCTTGGGAAAATTTTCCCAATTTTCTCCACAACTCGCGGCCTTGCGGCCCCATAGCCAATCACATCATAACATGTGGCTTGGCAGTGCGCAAATGAAATTTGAAACCTTAAATTTTTGAATTTTGGAAAAATATTACTTTAGCCTCTATGGCCCCACACCCCACAACCAATGGGGTGTTGACACGTGTCTGGGCGGACGAACAGGTCCGCGCTTGTGAGCCGAGATTTTTAAAAACTTTTGGCACAAATTTGTTATCCCCTCTGCTTGCTCTTAACGAACCGCGTCCAATCACCGGATGCCACGTGTAATTTTTTTGGTGATGATGGAGGAGGAAAGAAAAAATTTCCTTTAGAAAACCTTAGGTTTGGACCTAGGAAAAATTCCTAATTTTTCCCCACAACCAATAGCCTCTTAACATGTGGCATGGGGATTTGCTTTGGCGGAGGCACGCGTCCAATTTTTAAATTGGGCTTTTGGCCTAAATTCTCAAAATCCTTAAATGTTCCATCATTCGCTCTTCCCTACACCAATTATATGGTGCCACATGTCCCCTTCATTGGCCCCATGGGCACGTGGAGGTGTTTTGCACCTTGCGCCAAAAGAGAGGAAAAAACTCAATTTTTCCTCCCCTGCTCCACCAAATCCATCCTAGGAAAATTTCCCCCTGAAACTCCGCTGGCCCATAACTTGAGTTTTATTGGGATTTAAGAGGACTTCTTTATATGGTTGGAAAGGTGAGAAAATTTCCTATCCAATGAGCATGGTTTAGGAAAGTTTGGATGGATCTAAGTGTGTGAAAAATCAAATTGAACCTTGTAAGCCTGCTTAGGGTAGGGAGGAGTGAGAATTTACTCTCCTAACCTAAGTGATAAATTTTATCCCTAGTTTTCACCTTGTTCTTGTTATGAGATGTTGTAAAAATCATTTATGTTGGTCAATATTATTTGATAAGTTGAACTTGGTTTGTGGTAATTATAACCTTGTAACCTTCGTAGCAAACACCTTTAACAAAAAAAAAAATTTCCAAAATTTTCCTAGCTAAACCTAGTTTGATTCTTGGTCTCAAGTGGTAGTTTGAAGCAGGAACTACATAATATGATGAGAAGCCCCTGAGTCAAGAATCCACTGATCTTACACGGGAGAAGAAGCTCTCACAGAGAGATCCTTACCCTTGCCAACATTAGAAGCAGATGAAGGTGATGGAACAACGATCTTGTGTTATTTTAAAGCCTTTTCTAATGCTTCCAAATTAAAAAAAATCTAGATCCAAGATGATTTCTCCCCGCACAAAAGGAACAAGGATCAAACACATGCTTCTGAAATGGTCTCTTATTTTTGCCATTATTCTTTGGTTTAGAAGTATCAACAAAAGAAAATGAAGGTTTAGAAACCATATTGTGAGAAGGCACATGCTTATCATAACTTTTCTTGGGTTTGTTTTTCCAATTTTTCTTAGGAGAACTGGCCACAAAAGCATCATTCGAGGTAGGCATAACATCTAGAGAGATTAATTTTACTTGTTCTCATGAGAGACGTTCACAAAACTATTCAAATGAAGGCATTTTAAACTGTCTAGTGCATCCATAGTAGAAAAGAAGGTTGACATAAATATAGAAAATGGACCCTTTAGTTTAGTTAGGATCGTATATATGCATTCGTCATCCTTTTTAGTTCTACCACCTGCTTTCAACTGACTGTGAATATCTTTAAATTTTGACAGAAATTCTTCTATGGAAGGGAAATCGAAGGTGATAAAGAGTTTAATTCATGATCTAGTTGAATTAATTTGAACTCATTTATCTTGCCAAACAAAGATTCAAAATTTTCCCATACCTCTTTTGGAGTTGTGGCCACAGAAATGTGAAACTGGAGGTTATCTGCTATATTCAGAGTGATCAATCTGAGAGCTTCATCTTGCTTGCATGCATACAGGTATTTATCCTTCTCTGTGGTGAATGTGGGAACAAAGTGTCATCAAATACGCACCATAATCCACGAGACTGTAATAGCTGCTGCATCTTCGGTTTCTAGGCATGGTAATTCATCGAGTTTAGAGGCTCAAACAACCATAGATCCCGATGTGGCTAGAAGATGAGGATGATAAAAAGGCTCTCGACATGGTTTCAATATAGAACCACCCTCCATTTTTTTAAATGTCCCTCTTGGGAAGTTTCGACCTCTTGACCCACAAGTTTTGCAAGGGTCAAGAAAAATAAAATAGGATCTCCAAAAATATGCTAAAAAGAACCACACAAGTACTCCAAGAATATTGAACACTCCAAAGCAAATATGGGTGTATGAAGTCCAAATGAGGTTATTTTCAAAGTTGCATTTTTTCAATGAAATTTTCTTCAATGCGACGGGAATGAAAAATAATCAACTTTTGCAAAAAAGGCACTCAATTACGAGTTATCGTGCAAAAGTTATTAAACTATCAATTTCCCATAAAATAAGCCAATTTTACTTTAAAATTGCTCACTGATTATGGTCATATGGTCGTGTGACCACTCGTCGGAACCGGGAGGATAAAAGGAATACAAATTTTTCCTTGGTTTATAAACAACCCACCAAAAAAATCTTAATTGGCCCCAAAACATTAATTGCCCCCATAATGCAATTATTAATAAAAAACTATAGAAAAATTTAATACTATAGTTTCTTAAATTGCTTTAAATGGACCAATTAGATACGGTTGTGCATGCAGCAAAGTATTCATGGAAAAATCAGATTAAAACTTACTAATGTTTGTTCCCTTGATTCTCGTATCAATCTCACTCGCCAATCAACTTACTAAGAGAACTCTGTCAAATCCGAGCCACATGAGAAGAGGCTGTTCTAAATTCCAAAGACTTGAAGGAGAGTGAAATATTCAGATGTGTAGTAGGTCATGTTAAATACTAACAGCAGATCACAGGCATGTAGAGGGCACTCTAGTATTGACTTGACTGATATAGCAATATCCTTATACAGATTTGCCTGCCAAGGACTCAAATACAGTGCATATTCATAAGCATGCTTTGCACTAACTGCTACATGAAGACGTTGTTGTTTCCAAGAACAAATGAAATCCTTGAATGTCTCACTCCACTATCAGCCAAGCCGTAAGAAATGTTTACACCCCTACGAAGGGAGAAGAAGAAGATTCTTCTGCTGAAGAGATCATTGGTCCAGTACCAAACGCAATCTTTATTCTAAATTTTGACAAGGTTCGAATGAACCCCAGGAATAAAGAAGTTGAATCTGTAGGTGTGAAGACAACAGACAACATGAACACGCAACAGAGTAAACACAGTCAAAACACCATCGTGGATGGTCTGATCGTGGTCTAATCTGATTGTTTATTTTCCTTCTACAGAGACACAATAGACTCTTAACCTCAGACCACTAATAACCAACTCAAGGAGGCTCAACTCTCCTACAACTCCCACTTGCTCTGATACCATGAAAAATTTAATAAACAGATATAGTGTAAGAAGGATTGAGCACAAACATGAAATAGATTAAAAAATATATTAGAGAATAAGGAGCACAAATAAAAAAGACACAAAGAAATAATGATTTACTCTGAATTTTCTCACCATTTGGGAGAACTACTAACTAGGATTTTACTAGTAGTTAACATCCCTAGATAATAGGAATGTCTAACTAGGAGATAACAAATCCACCAAAAGAGGAGTGGAGAGGATCTCAACTAGCTCCAGGAGTTTGAAACAAACTCATAATAATAAAACAAATAACAACTATTTGCTCAACATGAGCTTATTAGGTGTAAATTATTTACACCAACACGTTTAAGACTACAAATTTTGTTTCACTTGTCGAATGTGATAAAACTTATACCATCCCAAGCTGTGGTGAAATTATATACATGTTCAAAAAAAAGGTTATTTGATTTCAATATTTTTATGAAGTTATGGTGGGAAAATGGAAAGTTCTCTTTTTTTCTTTATGTTTTCAAACCACTTTCACGGAAAAAATCATAAAAAATAAAATATTGCTCAAAAAAATAAAAAATAAAATCTATCCCAAGATAGATACTAGCATATAAATTCTCACCAAAGGGATATATATATATCAATTTGTTGTCATCCAAATCGCAGCAAACGGACTAAAATCTTATAGGTTATTTTTTTAAAATACCAAGTCATTGAATTTTGAGTGTTTAATATAGTTAAACTTGTCCAATTGTTAAAAAAATTAGTAGTTTAGAAACTAGATTCCAGATGCTACGATTCATATTGCTATAAGTTTTTCTAATTTTGAGTGTATGCATTACTAATAATCCCTACAAGTTTATATTATGTTGTTATTTGCAATATGATGTCCACTTATGACCCCTTTTTGTCCCCCAACTTGTTGCGCTTACCCCACAAATAATTCTTAATGGATGGAGAGTTTGAGAGATAGTTTGACTAGATGGTTAGTATTGATAGTTAGAGGATTTTTATGAAAACTTTATGGTCACTCTGAAGAAGGAATTGTAAGATACACCTTTTTTTCTTAAATTAGGTAATCTACAAAGTGTGTTTTTGAGACAAAAATGGACTTTCTGATGCTCATTGTGAATTTTTTCTTGGCATGGAACCCAAATATTTTGGAGTATGTTTTTCCATGTAATTATTTTTTTCAATAAAAAAAATAGGTGGTTTGATAGTTATGTTTTTATGAACGATCGTTAAGAAGATAAGTTTCTTTGAAACCCTAACAAAAACCTAACTCAAAGCAACTTGGGAGAAAGTGAGTTTACTGAACCTATTTTGATTCATTTTTCCAAATTTATGATTGGATGTTATATATAACTCTTCCATCTTTCCAAAAAGGTAAGATAGTGCATGTGATTGTATGCAGGTCCCACACGAAAATGTTTTTTATAAAGAAGTTCATTATAAGGTAAGATTTTCCAAATGAGTTGAAGAATAATTGACAATTTTTGTATCCCAATAATTTTTCTACATGTCCATGATAGTTCCATAATACAGTTGAGGTGAAAAATGACAAAGTGTACCTTATTTATAAAGACTAGTTTTTTTAGCTAATTTTGAGTAACTTGTGGTAGTTATGGAATTATAAGAGCTACATGAAGAGTTATGAATCAATTATATTTTTTTGTAATGATGGTTTACAGGTAAATCTAATGGTATATGAAAATTGTGAATTGAAATGATATGAAGAATTTATGACTAGATATTTGAAGGTCAAATCTAGAGGATGTTTGTTCTAACAAGGTGTTAAGTAGCTTTATGAGGTAAGATGATGTTTCTAAGATTTTCATGCTTGGTGAAAGTTTCTAAGTTCTTAGAAAACATGTCTAAGGGTGTTTCATGCTTTGGTAAAGTTTTGAAGTGTTTTTTGTAGTGATGGAGCAAGTTGAGAAAAAGGTTAGTTCTTGAGTCCTAGAAGCCTTAAGGAGAAGTTTTTAGAGATTGTCTTGGTTTAAGGCCTTAATCTTAGATTTAGATGAAAGGAACGATAACCAGATCGTACTCAAGCCAAGAACATAGATGCTAATCAAACACACCACGATCAATAAGATGAAAGCAATTCGCTAGAGTAACTTTACATAAAACCATTGCAAACAAATGAGAAACAATATCATATATTATTATGGAACTCAATGCAATACATTGAGAATGGGCCTTAAATAGGCAAGGAATAACAATCTAAGAACCAGTCAAGGTCATAGATCAAGCTATGAATCAAGGAAATAACTAGTCATCAAAGAACTAGTCAAGACCATAGATTTAGGAGAGAACTAGACATCAAGGATGTAGTCAATACCATAGATCAAGGAAAGAACTATACCTAACAACTAGATAATATCTCCTAATATCTAAATAAGATAAAAGAAATATCCACACACATAAGTGGGTGAGGATAAATACAATAAAGGTAAATAAAGTACCTAGGTGAACATGAGCTAAGGTAAATACCTACTCTAACACCCCCTTAAGTGAAGCTAGGCAAAATAGATGTGGCATGTCCACAGTATGAGTCCGGAAACTAGGCCTGATGAGGTACTCATGTACAATAACTGGGAAAAAAGGGACACCGCAAGGTACCCAAAACCAGTAACAACAAAGTAAAGAGAGTAAAGATCTGCTCGAAGGCATCTCAAGAAGCTCAGCTCAAAAAACTCATACAATGCTGAAGAATTTTGGTGTGCACTGTGGTCTAAATCCATTGCTCGATCATAAAACTCAAATATAATTGACACTGGGCTCCACCAGAATATCTCCATACAAGGAGACTGTCAACAGAGTGATGTCAAAAGTGTAAAAAAAAACCAAACATAATTCGATCAACTGCTGCAAATAGGTGTGCCACGATCCAAGAACAATAACCAAAGCAACAAGGCAAGGACACAAACTCTAGAATGTCACGATCCAAGAAAATCTAAGATAACAAGGCTAGGACATGAAACCCGAAGAAGCGAGGATCAGCACCACACCCTCCTATACTCTTTGAATGGATGGAGTGATGCTACAAATCTGTATGAGTTGTCAAAACAACTACTCAAACACTAACAAACTAACACTGGGCTCCACCAGAATAGCTTCCCCATAAGAGAGACTGTCAACATGCCAAAAGTGTCGAAAATACAAATACAAAATCTCTCAACAAACAAGAGATATACACTACACCTACTAAAGAAAAATTCTCAAAACAAGAAGCATCACAATGCATAAGGTATAGAAAGTGGAGTAAGAGGCCGAATGGTGGAGGAGCCATGCCTGTAGAGTCCTCTCAATGAATTCCTATGTCACCTCCATGAGTGATCAGATATCCACCCCAAATCAACATGGATGGATGAAGAAGATGCCTGCATATGACTTGGTGCAAAATGCACAATGGGTGCATGCAGAAGAACATTATAATGTGTATCAGGTTGATCATGTCTGACAACTGAAATCTCACGTTTCTAAAGCCTGAGTGAAGATGTAGAACTCATGTGTTGCTCAGGATCCTTAGAAAGAGTCGAGCGAACAAAAAGGAGCTCTGTCAATGTGTGATCCCAATGAAGTATTTGCTCGAAAACCAATTTCATGATGAGAATTCCACTTAACATGTGGAATAGAGGAAACAATACCCTGTGATTGTCTGCCAATGACTCCGCTAGTGAGACCCTTAGAACAGAGCATGTGAGATCTGAATGTAGTGGTATGGTTCTCAAAAAATCCATGCAGATGAGTAGAAATAGGATACACAACATGTGGTGTTGTAATAGACATAGATGTGGAAGAGCATGCAGTAACAAGCTTCATAGGTGTATGAGCATCAAGAGTAGGAGCAGACTAAAAGATTGATAGATCAATGTCAGTGGGTTCAGGAGCAATAACTACAAGTGGAATAGGAGCATGGTTGTGGTTGTCCACAATATGATGGTGATGTTGTAGGCTAGAAAGTTTTGTCTCGCAGGAGTGTATTATTGTATCCTTATCATGAATGAGTGATTGTACAAAAGAATTTCACTTCTTAAGTGATCTATTTTTTCCAAAAAATTTACAATATCCTCTTGAAGTCCACACACTTCAGAGAAAAGCATATCATTCTCAGAATCCATGATAGGTACATACTGCAACTCCTAAAAGTTTAGGACATCGGGCTCACCCGAAATTACGTCCATAATTGATTACAACACTCCTCCATATTTGACACTTTATCATTATAGTGAAATTCTCAAAATAAATATTTTTAATGGAAATAGCACAAAAAAATAAGCACTTTTGCGAAAAACGGCACTCAAAACCGAGTTACCGATCAAAAGTTACAAGCTTTTTAATATTTTGCTCTATTATTTATTTTAGGTGCCACTAAAATAAAATAAAATGTTGTTGCATTCACCACACAAATAAAATTAAAGGGGGCTGAAGCTAAGCACCTACTAGTAGGAATTACAAGCTTTAAGCTCTCATATGAGCATACCATATGACCAAGGGCTAAGGAGTTTAATAGGTGTTTGACAACTTACTATTTCGGGGTGTGTCATGTATTTTCAAGAAAGTCACATCCAATTGTTGCTTCTGGTAAAAATTACTATTTCTAGACTGTGTAGACAATGACCTTTATTGTTGAAAATAGCAACCTGCAGATTTTCTCGAAATAGTAAAAATGTGCACAGATCTCTGCGGACCCCGCCAAAAAAGGAAAGATTCAGTAATTTTCCGCACGTAACCCAAAAAGGTTCCGCCGCACCAAAAAAAAACTATTATAGATATTGGTAAATCTAACAAAGTTGAATAAATAAAATTACATTTTTTCCCTTAGCGTGAATCCCAAGACACACCTATGTGCTTCTCTGCAAAAATAAAAAACCAAATAAATGATTGCCTCTAAAAATGGCCAAGTTTACAGTCAATCTTAGGGTTTTCCCATCTTAGGATCCAATGGAAGCCTCGTTTTCCATAAAAATGCATGTAGCAAAAAAATACAACCAAATCCCAAATATATGAATACACAATAATTTATTTGCAAAATAAAACTTACAGACGGATGTCAACAACAATCTCCAGCTCTGATACCATGAAAGGAACGATAACCAGATCATACCAAGCCAAGAACACAGATGCTAATCAAACACCATGATCAATAAGATGAAAGCAATTAGCCGAATAACTTTACATAAAACCTTTGCAAATAAATGAGCAACAATATCATATATTATTATGGAACTCAATGCAATACATTGAGAATGGGCCTTGCTTAAATAGGCAAGGAATAACAATCTAAGAACTAGTTAAGGTCGTAGATCAAGCCATGAATCAAGGAAATAACTAGTCATCAAAGAACTAGTCAAGACCATAGATTTAGGAGAGAACTAGACATCAAGGATGTAGTCAATACCATAGATCAAGGAAAAAACTATACCTAATAATTAGATAATATCTTCTAATATATAAATAAGATAAAAGAAATCTCCACACACATAAGTGGGTGAGGATAAATAAAATAAAGGTAAATAAAGTACCTAGGTGAACATGAGCTAAGGTAAATACCTAATCTAACATTGGAAGGAGTTATAATATTTTCTCGGAAATATGATTCAAATATATTTTTATTACTATATAGTATGTGCCATGATGATGATTTTTAATGGGTCATTCAGATTAGTTTGTGAGGAATAAGATTACTTAGTATTCAGGATAAGATTGCTCAAAGCTAAAAGATTGAGGTGAATGAGGCCTAGGATGAATGTGTTGATTATTTCAATCAATTTGAGTGTTAAAATGGAATTATTTATTTCCTATTTAAGGAATTTGGAGGTCTTGAAGTAATAGAAAGGGTGAATGTTAGTTGATTTTGTAAAATTCATTTTTAGGCAACTTAATTTAGTGAAGAGGAAAGTAGTTGTGGTTTATAACACATGGATGTTTCATGATATATGTCATGTATGTATATGATCTATAGGTTTTGAGGATTCCATAGAGTGGTTAAATGCAATAGTTTTATTGATCTTGGGTTGTCTTAAGGCCCAAACGTAAAGACTTGGTATTTAAAACAATTGTTTAGTGAAGGATATGAGTCTTTTGGATTTTATTATGAATTATTTTATTATTATAAGATAATTAATGACCATGGATGATCTTATTATGATATATTGAAATTTTTATTAATTTTAGGGCTTGAATATTTATGGTTTTGGTGTTATTTGTTTTTACTCATCTTAGTGATGGGGTTTTGAGCTTGTTTTGTGCAAGTTGAGTGGCTTTGGGTATGGACAATATATAGGGGTAATATGTGAACGTTTTAATGAATGTATTAGGATGTTTTAATGATTAATTGGTTGAATAAAATGTCAAGGAATGAACTCCTTTGATTTTAAAAGATGAGAAGCATATAAAATCATAGTTTTGAGTTCATTTGTGAACTAGTTGTGCATGGGGAAAAAGTGTAACCCAATAGTGAGAATATAACAGGTATGAGGGCATTATTTAAAATTTGAAAAAGTGTTTTATAGGTTGATGAATTATTGAGATCATGTTTACAAGGGTTTACAACCAAGACAAGTCCAAGAATAATAATAAGAGAGCAAGTTGAAAGAATGAGGTTTTGAAGAAAGGTTTTTGAGTTAAATTAGTGATATCCAATAGTTGTGGTAGAAACAAATTCAAAAATAACTATATTCAACTAGTTGATTTGATTTTTAGTCATATTTTGGGTTTTTTCTTCTCCTTGTGGAGTGGGTGTTTCACTAAATTAGGGGTTAGCACTCCTTGTGGGGTTGGTACTCTACTAAACTAGGAGTTGATGCTCCTTGTGGGTTTACTACCTCATTAAATTTCAAACATGGAAATATATATTAGATTTTCTTCCCCTGTAGGGTTTACCATTTATATTTGATGTTCATGTGTACTCATTTTATCTTAATCTCATGTATGGTTGTTTCTATGCTTAAGTAAAAGCACATATGATTCATGGTTTTGAATGGTTATAAAAATGAAAATGAATGATAAAATTTAAATGGAAATAAGAAAATTTAGGACTAATTTTCACCCATCTTAGTCAACTGTGCTTTCAAAAATTGGTATTAGAGAAGGTCCTTATGAATCAAGTTTAGCAACTTAAAGGAAATCCTTTCCAGGACAAGCAATGTCTAAGTCTTCAAATATTGAGGTTACATTAAGAATGAAATATGAGACTACTCAAGTCAAGAATTCATAGCTCATAAGATCAGATCAAATGCATGGAGATAGATCATGGTCAAGTCATCAAGATTTTGCAATCTCAAGTGGAGAGTGTTTCTAAAGCTCTAAACATCAAACAAAAAGTTGGTTTCAGGATGAAGAGAAATTGAAAACCCTAGAATCTGATTTGGAGAGTGCATCTAGTAGGTTGAGGATGTATGAGAAGTTAGAAAAGAGTATTAAATCTCTTGATGGGATCTTAGAAAGACAAAAAGATGTAAATGATAAGATAGGCCTACATTTTAAGTTAAAGCAAAAATAAAATGATGGTGATGATGGTCATATCTCTCAAGAAATTAAAAAGGAGACAAATAAGACTGATTTGAGAAAGTCTAACCCAATTAGAAAACCTAATTCTATGAGGTATAGTACCTCTTCAAATGTATATTGTTATGTTTGTCATGATTTTGGTGATAGAGCTAGAGATTGAAAAGGTAGGTCTCCTAATATTGGTGAAGCTCAATTAAAAGGTGAATTATTTCCATGTTGTGAGTATGGACACAGGGTTAAGGAATGTGGTTGGAACTTAAGTGTTTTTGAAGAAAGAAGAAATAAGAATGGGTTTTTGTGTCATGAGTTTCACAAACAAGCGTACATTTCTATATCTTGTCTCCAAGGTTAAACACCAAGAGCTGTTAATAGGTTTCAGGCATCCAATGGAATATTTTTCAAAAGGAAAGTCAACCCCATGAATGAGCCCAAGACTACCATGTCAGATCCAATGGTCAATAAGGATATTGTTCAAGTCAAAGAGGTCAAGAAAATTGATTCTTAGTCTATATTTGAGCCTAAACAATTCATGTTTTTTAAAGAGGGTTCTAGTGCCATCATGGTGGAAGAGAAGTTTCTCAAGCCCAAGTCAGCTCAAGGAAGTATGTTACAAACACCAAATTTGGGTCACACTCCCCTTGGTCTCCTTTAATCAGTAAACATAATGTGTTCACTTAACCATGACCCTTTTACCTCACATTCATATTAATTTAAGTAATTACAATTGAATTAATGCCCATCCTCACATTATTTATTAGTCTAATTACATTAATTAGGTTAATTTACACCTCATCCAGACACCTCAGCATGGAATTATTCTTATCATATTAATTAACTAAGAATTAGTCTCCCCTTATCCTAACCACCGAGAATTAGTCTAACTCTAGAATTCAATTCATATTCATTCTCCGACAACACGCCCACTTATCTAAACATTAACTATCACTTGATACCAAGGCCAACAAGCACATCATGTAAAAAATAGCCAAGACCTGTTATTTTTGGTAAACCCGGGATATCCCACCTTAAGCAATGTCAAGTTAACCCTCAACCAATCTCGGTCACCTTGACCATCATTGGCCACCATATATATAATTTGGAAACCTTTTTCCTAGGTTGGTTAGTTTGAGTTTTGGGAGAGATATCTAAATTCAAACACAAACCAGAGTTTTCTTAGCATCAAGATGATAGAATACATTTAAGAAGAGACCCAAGTAAGTATTAGGACTGATCTCGAAAGCATTGGAATTCACAAAGTGACACTTCGGGAAGCACGTCGTGACACCAACCACTAGGTTCATAGATCGACCATCACCTTCCTTCACCCACTAATCCTACAAGAACAAGTAAGTGCATTTAATTCTATGTCATTTTTGTACTTACTCATTAGGTTCTGTATCCTCTTGTTATTAGAAATTGTTATTCCCTGTATTTCACCATCTGCACTTTCCAGCACATATCCATATCAATCCTCCACAACCTTTAGGATCTTTATCCCTAACCTCCTACACATTTCTGAGTTTTTATTACCTTATCAAAAACGCAACAAGTCTCCATCCTTTCTCCATACAATCATAGAGAATCCCAAAACCACCTATTAATCATATTTCACCAAATTTCCCCTACCAAGAGCTAGTTAGCTTAACCATCGTTGGTTTCCCCTTCACCGGCACCGGTCACTAGACCGACATCGGTTACTATATCTCCTGTCAGGATTTTATTAAATTGACCTTAACACCCCAAAAATAACCTCAAAATCCTAGCCCAAACCAGATACCCTACCTAAAACCTCTCCACAGACCTCCCCATTTCTTTGTGTAGACATAGAAAGAACATGGATAACTATTTTTGATATTTTACCATTCCCACATAAACCGAGATCGGTTATCCCTAACCGGTATCGGTCATAGATAAACAATCATTGGTCACACCCTAACTAACTAGCATCGGTCTCTATGTCTAGAAAGATTCCTCAAACCAACAAGCTCTCCAATCACCCAAATCAAGCCCAAAATCCACCCATTTAATTATGAAAGCATTTAAGTTTGTTAATATTGATAGTAATACGAGATACCTAAATCAGAGTACTAGCATTAAACTTGTTTGTTTGCATGCCGTTTATTTTATATTAAATTATATAAATATATATCAGTTGATTGACAACCATCGAGGAAGTATCACACTTCCTGGATCTATCTCATGCTAGGCAATCCACTAACCTTTTGCTATTAACTATGTTTTGTGTTCTTTCTTTGTATTCCAGGTAGTTCCTCCTAGCCAAAATGAATCTCTCACAAGTCAACTTGGACCAGGAAATCAGAATGCGTGCACAACCTTCAACCGACATCACAAATATGTATTCCTCCTTGGCCTATTACCTCTTATCTGTTTCATTAATTCAATAAAAATTTGGTGAAACATTTTGGCACACCCGTGGGACCCATCTAGGGTTCCTTGCATTTATTCATTCTTAGGGAATTGTTGTATGTTTGTTTCTTTTTAAAAGGAAGTTAATATTAAATTATCTCCTATAAATATTATTTCTTCTATTTTTCTTAGTGACATTTGTATTTTAGGACTAAAAAGAATCATTCTTTGTCTTCTTGCATTTTGTAGTAGTAAAATTTATTCTATTTCCTATTTAATCTTTGTTTACATCGAAGATCACATTTTGATTTGGGTTCTAAAATAATTCCATCGCATACTTCTATGCTTGCATTTTTAGCTCACATTAAAACCGATGGAAACCCGTACATTAGAAGTCATTCCTAGCTGATGGTTGACACAATTAAATCATAGAGAACTTTCTCTTCTCTCTCTTATCCCAATTACACAAATATAAATTTACGCATCTTTTTAAACAACACCTTACCTAGAAGAAGTTGTCGATGATCAAAGGATTGATGGTGGGCGCCTAGCTGGTTGCTCTGTCAAGTATTTAACTTTGAAAAAGGGCTACCCTTAAAAATGTAACCTAAAACCACACTTATATATTTCCTCTTCATAGAACACCTTTCCAAAAATAACCTTTGTTTTATACACAACTCAATCTTAAATAGCCTAAGCTAAAACATAAAAATTCACTTATAGGATTTCATGTTTTTCTTAGCTTTTCCTTGAGTTGTGTTTTCAGTTCTAAGGTCACGTTCTTCATTTTCCTTTCACACTCTTCCATCATAGTTGGTGTATTTTGACTATTTCTGAGTGTGTCAGGTTCCATTACTATCATACTCAGGTTCTAGGTTGATATTCCATCTAACTTAATTCACAAAATCATTTTTTATTCTTTCTTTCAAAATTCACAATGATGGGCATTAGTCCAGTGACCGTCATTGGTTTATATCTGACTATCATTAATTTACCTAACTATTGTCAGTTTCTATATTTTTGGTCAATTTTACCAAAAACAACACTCATCATAACTTCTATTCTTTTTGAAGTTCTCAGGACATCATCATACCCCTAGAATTTTAAAAATCACAGTCAAATACAACTTCTTTGCTTCATTTTCATAATTTTTTGCCTCATTTGCAAAACTATTGATTTCCCACAATAACTGGTATCGATCACCCTAACTGTCATTGGTCACCCTATCACCGGCATCAGTTACCCTAACTACCTTTGGTTCATTTGTTTTAATTTTTAACAAAAACAACTATCGTTTTAACTCCCTGAATTTATTTTTCCTCCATTTCTACTATTTTTCTATGTCATTTACAAAGAACAGATTACCAGGTTTACTCTAACTCAGATGGTTTTGACTCATAGCCAAGCAAATGCCCTTATGTTTCACGCTAAATTTTGGCCACTTCCACCTAGACCATCTCCGCCTTCCATCCTGTTACCTATGGATCCAACTCAGCCCATTACTTTTAGTATTGGTGATAAGGAGTGCGCAAGACTCCTTGACTAGAATCCCTCTACCCTACAACACTATCTCACCACTCATCTACCTAATACTCATTAGGATAGTTGATATATGACATGCCCATGTCTATCCCTTCTACCCTCGCCCCAACCTCCGTGTCATTTGTCACTAGCTTGGCATTACCTTCATCCACCTTACCACCTATGGTGTATTAACTAGACCCCACATCCTCTATAATTGTTGTACCTACAACATCCGTTGCACTCGTGGTATCAACTATTCCTTTGGTAACTACCTTGCACATAGCCCCATCTACACCCTTTATCTCATATGTACTAGTTGCATCATAACCACCCATTGTGTCAAAGCAATCCATACCCCATTCCAAAACCTATTTATTTTCATCCCACAATCCTTACCATCAATTACCATAAGAGTTGTTATGACTACCCCACTCACCTATACATATCACCAACAACACCCAATCTCATATGTTTCCTATTCAAGATATCTTTCACTACATTTATTCCCCTTCATATTTCTCATACTCAGCACCACCATATACTGGGATGTCATCCACATCATACATCCATCATCAACCTCCTTATACTACAAGGGGTGCCCAATAATCACAACCCACCAACAAACTTATTAAGATGATGATGGAAGAGATTCAAACATTATAAGCATTAGTTTTGGCTCTCACAACTCCTTAACTTATGATAAAATATACAATAATCCCATCCATCCTGTCTATCCCCATTCACACATACCCTGCACATTGGGAAAGGAAAAAATTTAACCAGTTCAATAGTATAGAAGACCCACAACAACACTTGCAGTATTTCAAACATGGGTGTTATCTAATCACCCACGATGATGCTTTACTCCTATGCACATTCCCTTGTCCTTAAGGGGACTTGCATTACACCATTTAGTGGTTTTCCTTAACATTCCATTTACTCATTTAATCAAGTGGCTCAAGCCTTCTTAGACCATTTTTCAATCAATATCATCAAGAAGGTCACTATGACCGACTTGTACTCAACTCGACAATACAACAAGTCTATCGCTGATTTTTTCACTCATTGGCGGAGCCTCATCAACCAGCTAACATTCTATTTGCCTCAAACCAAGATTATAGAGTTGTTCACTAGAGCTTGTGCCAAGCACATCTCACCAACTCTGCAAGTACAAACCTTTATACCTTCAACGAAGCATTTACCATGGTGCAAAAATTGGAAATTTGTGCCATTGAAGAGAATAAAATTCAATTGTGTAACAAAAATGTTGCATTTAAATCAAATGATACTTCTTCCTCCTCGAACCCCAAAAATTATTCAAAATCCAAAGGATCTGTGAACGTGGTAGTTTTAAAGGTTGGCCCATCTCACCCCTCTAATCAATTGAAACCTACCTCCAACCTTTCTCCCATTCAAAATTTTTAGTTCAAACGAGAGCAAAAAAAATACACTCCAATCGAGGGAGCTTTATTCATCAAGTATTAGAAAAATTCTAAAGGCTAGAGCCATTGTTATTCCATCTATAAAACCACATACTCGGTTTTTACCCCGCTAGTCCTATGCCAACATGCTACAAGGAACACGATTATTGTAACTATCATCGCGACAAAGGCCATAGCGATGGTAATTCTATAACTTTCAAGAACATTTTCCAAGAGATGTTAGATACTTGAGATCTCATCTTGGAAAACCAAAATGCACCCACCAATCGAGTTTTTATATCTTCAAGAATTCATTCCCTAACCATACCCCGTCATCAAACCAAACTGGAAAACCTTCAACTAATGACACTAATGTCTCTGCGAGGTCGACATTTTGTTTGACTCCATACTAGTCCTTCTGTAATTTCCTCCTATCCCCTATATTGAGGAGATTCTAACATGAGCTCCTTTACCCACAAAGGATCCTTCTTCCTCCACTCCTTCACCTATAGAGGAGTCTCCTTCATCTCCCCCTTCACCCATGGATAATTCCACAACCGTCCCCAATGTCATTTCACCACTTACCTTGCAACCTAACAATCAAACTACAGTATCAAATCTACAACCCAAGGGAGAGTCATTAGCATTCTAGGATCACATTGATCTTCTCTCGAGATCTCTTTCCCATGAGTCCGAAGTCAACTAGTTCTCTATCTCACAAACATATTTGATAAGGATTACTACTATGCAAATGTCATCTTCTCTTACAATGAGTTGTCATTTTCACACTGACGATTTCTTAGATTATGTTGATGATTCCATGCTTTGGGGATGCCTTCTGCTACCCTTTTTAACCCAAATGCAAGTGTCACATATGGATACTACCACAACTTATTGAAAGGTATATCAAGGAACCCAATCAACCATGAACATACCGTTGAAACAACCTCTTCTTTATCACTCATGCCTACATCCAAACCATTACCAATAACTAAACCTATTCTTATGGCTAAGAACCTACCTATATCCACACATTCCCTACATCCAGGCCCATCATTACGCTTATCCAATTTTACGCACATGCAAAAATTGGATAATGGGTCCTATTTTGACCAAATTACGACATCAGTCCCAAGGGCCCATTTTTGGTCATCATGGGATAACATGATTAAAATAATTAATGAATTACATAGGTGAGCTCACCTAACATTAAACAGGCCAAATTGAGTGCAAATTGGTGATAACTTGGTGTTGGCTCGGTTGAGAACTCGGTCATTCATCATTGAAACTCAACTTGACGGGTCAGTCGAGCCCAACATTGAGGTGAGTCGGTTTAACTCATGAAGGGAACAAGTTGATTAGAGGAACTTTCTCGGATGTTGAAGAACTCGGGAGGGTATTGGTATGGCTCAGATAGAGAAGCTTAGGTTGAGCAACTCAGTGTTGAGCTCGACATACATTTACGCAGAGGAATAATTTTGGATCTCGTGTGGCTAAGTTTTTTGATGGAAAGGTCATGTTACTCGGAAATAGCTCATATTAGGTCATTAGAAGAATATGAGCTCATTCTCTAAGGAGTCACTAGTTGAGTAGAATGGTGCATAGTGAGAAGAACAAGAGATCGATGAATGACGGTGTTGTGAGACATTGAATACATGTGTCAAGATTTTTATAAAGTCAGTTCTTTGAGACTCGGAAATGTGCTCGTTAAACAAGGATATCAACATTTAAGATTTCAACTCAGAATTAGGCAATAAGAGGAATCAATGAGATTTAAATTGGTGGTTACACACATTGGGCTGAGTTGAGATCCAACACAAGTACAAAATAGAAATGCCTCATTATGACTCAGCTCAAATGTGACTTGAGAAAGTTAACTCCATCGACCGAGTTGAGCTGATGTGAGGTGACATAGGATACCTCATGCGGATGAGCTGTGTGGAGTTGAGTTAGGTCGGTGTAGGAACTTTGTCAGTTGACTTGGAATTAAGAGCCATTTTTCAAATATTCCCACTATGGGATTTCATGGTGTAAAGGCCATGCCAAGCTTGGCATGAAAAAATGACGTCTGGGTTTCCAAGCCAAAATTTCCAAGCTTGGCATGAAAAAATGCATGTTGGGATCCCAAACACAAGGAGCTAATGGTGGAGACAATCCCACAAAACCAATAACATAATTTCCACCTCACGGATATCATGAGAAGCATTACCACTTAGGGATAATCACCTGACATGTCAAAGGATAAGTTCTAAAAATTGAATGTGCAACTAGAAGCTGATTCGATGGCCAAGTTATCCATCGAGTTGTTAGGGAGGCTATAGGTTGAGATGGTGATTCATTTTCTAAGCTATGAGGAGGGTCATTGGAAAGACTGAGTGACATGGAAAATGATGGTTCTATATAGAAAATTCACAAGAAGACACCTCGGTAAATTGAAAATAGATCTACTTAATTGTTCAAATTTTATAGTGCTACCACAAAATAACTCAAACATGATTAGAAAAGAGTGCATCTTCCAATTAATATTGAGATTGTATCTTATGAGATTGGGTTAGAAATCTACCTTTTCATCTAGATCGACATAATAAGAGGGATGCATCATCGGGGAGGTCGGTTTGAAAAGTTGTATCAAGTTGAAGAAGAAGTGATTTTACCATGATGCATAGAAGCTAGATCACTATCAAGTGATTATGCAGGTCAAAATGAAGATGCCAAGTGAAGTGAACTTAGAATGAATCAAGTATATGGCCTTAAATGCTTTCAAAAATAATATCATAGTTAAACACATGAGTGTCCGGCTCTTACAAAATGGTGGCATTATAACTTGTGTGGAGATTAACTCATCAGCCCATCAAGTATGTGCAAGTCGACATTGGACTTGGGATCGAGTGAAGAATTTAGTGCATCTGCGAAAGAGCCAACTCATTGGTTCAAATGCTCAAACTTGTAGCTTGTCTTATCTTAGAAAGAGCCCAAGTTGTAATGATATCATGGAAGGTAGTGATATATGAATGAGTATCTCACTCTGACAAGCTCAAACTAGAGGATGTACGATAGCTCATACATGGCTGATCTATTATGCAAAAACAAACGTGGTGAGGTGAAATCTGCATAAGCCGAGACATGGTCCACATAATGAAATGTGTTTGAGAGAGAGAACATTCAGGAATTGACAAGAAAATGACACTTTTGGGAAAGTATTCACGTGATTGAATGCCAAGTCTAAATCAAGAAGAATCATTTCAGGTGGTATGTCACCATGGAGCTATGTCTTAGCTCAAATCAATGTTAAAAAGACAATATAAGTTGGTATTAGTGTATAACTAGGCTAATGGAGGATCATTGCAAATACCGATTAAAAATGGAGTGTACGAGCAAGGTCAAAGAATTTATAGGAAATGGTTTGCATGGATATGTTGGAGAAAATGGTAAAGGCTCGAGCATAAAATACTAGTTGAGCACTAAGGAAGACTCTAAGAATGAAGGCGGTGGAGCTCAAGACTTGCAACAAGTGAACTATCCATAATGAGCAAGGAGTTCAAAATGGAATTAATTAGAACCAAGTTTGGGATTTGAAACATCAATCATGTTGGGAAACAGAGGCAAGAAATCCAACCCGGTGCCACGAGGCAAGCTGAATATTTTAGGTCACATTATATTTAATAGGCTCAGGTCAAGATGTAAGTCATCGTAGGTTATTCAATGAACCAAGGAAGGAGATGTTTTCTAAGTACTATATGAATCAGTGGCAAACTCAATGTTAACACAAATCACTCAGTGGATAGTTTAACCGAGTCCTAGTCATGAAGAGCTTGAAATCGAGAGCTCAATTAATGCTCTTGAACAAAGGATCACAAGAGTAGCTCAAAGTTGAAGGTGGTAAAAGATATGGGCCATCGAGTTGGAGTGAAGGACTCAATATGGGAAAAGATTCAATAACACATGGGAGTAACTCAGCCAACGGAGTCATCATATAGAGTTAACTTGGGATTCATGGTGAGGAAGGTAGAAATTGATGGGACCAAGGAAATGGCTCTTACAACAAAGGATTTATAGCTTGGTGAGTTGCGAGGAATTTTTCAGTAACTCTCGAGAAAATGACAAGGTGGAATCCGAGTTTCTCGGTTAATTCTAAGAGTTATCAATATGCATCACTAGATGACAAAGAGTTTTTGAAATTGAGATATGAAGAAAAGTCACCGGTGTCAATGAGCTAGGAGGAGGAGGGTAGATCTCGATTCATTCAAGCTCAATGTAAAACAAAAGGACTCAAGTCATGCATGGCCAAGCTATGTAGAAATAAATTGAGCTAGCATCATGGAAGCACAAACTAAGTTCTCCACGCATTAAGCCAAGTTGATGACATAATTCCAATGTGGTGAACGTATGTATGGAGTTTGTGAACATAATCATGCATGTGGTCTCGAACTCATATGAAATATCGAGCTCAATACAAAAATGCAAAGGAGCTTGATATTTGATGGAAGAGATCAATTACACGTAAGGATAAAGGAGTTCGATTCTTGCAAAAGAGCTCAGATTCAGTTAATTTTGAGCAAGTCGGTCAACAAAGAGCTCATGTTGTGGGAACTCATGGAGTGATCCAAGCCTTCATGGTTCCAAAGTAGCTTAGTGTAGTGGTGGA
The DNA here is from genome assembly GCA_018340775.1 of Taxus wallichiana var. yunnanensis. Taxonomy (NCBI): domain Eukaryota; kingdom Viridiplantae; phylum Streptophyta; class Pinopsida; order Cupressales; family Taxaceae; genus Taxus; species Taxus wallichiana. The sequence goes on from CM031239.1 coordinate 628,973,674, forward strand.
AGAGCTCATCGATGGTGACATAATCTAGGAAAGCGAGAAGATCAATTTCAATGAAACCCCTAAAGAGCACGTGACCAACTCTGTGATTTGGCTTGGCGAGCCAACCACTGAGTTGATTCTTTTGACTCGTTCACATAGACCCCTCCTTCCTTAGTGTATACTAGTTAACTGGAGGGGCCCACATTGTCAGGAGGGTAGATCTCGATTCATTCAAGCTCAATGTAAAACAAAAGGACTCAAATCATGAATGGCTAAGCTATGTAGAAACAAAGTGAGCTAGCATCATGGAATCACAAATCGAGTTCTCCACACATTAAGCCAAGTTGATGAAATAATTCCAAGTTGGTGAATGTATGTATGGAGTTTTGAATAGAATCATGCATGTGGTCTCAGAAATCATATGAAATATCAAGCTCAATACAAAAATGCAAAGGAGCTTGATATTTGATGGAAGAGATCAATTGCGTAAGGATAAAGGAGTTCGATTCTTGCAAAAGAGCTCGGGTTCAGTTAATTTTGAGCAAGTTAGTTAATAAATAGCTCATGTTGTGCGAACTCACGAGTGATCCAAGCCTTCATGGTTCCAAAGTAGCTCGGTGTAGTGGTGGAGGAGCTCATCGATGGTGAGATAATCTAGGAAGCGAGAAGATCGGTTTCAATGAAACCCCTAAGGAGCACGTGACCAACTCTATGAGTTGGCTCGGTGAGCCAACCACTGAGTTGATTCTTTTGACTCATTCACATAGACCCCTCCCTCCTTAGTGTATACTAGTTAAGCGGAGGGGCCCACATTATTGGAGGAGGGTAGATCTCGATTCATTCAAGCTCAATGTAAAACAAAGGACTCAAGTCATGAATGGCTAAGCTATGTAGAAACAAAGTGAGCTAGCATCATGGAAGCACAAACTGAGTTCTCCACACATTAAGCCAAGTTGATGACATAATTCCAAGTTGTTGAATGTATGTATGGAGTTTGTGAATAGAATCATGCATGTGGTCTCAGAAATCATATGAAATATCAAGCTCAATACGAAATGCAAAGGAGCTTGATATTTGATGGAAGAGATCAATTGCACGTAAGGATAAAGGAGTTTGATTATTGCAAAAGAGCTCAGGTTTAGTTAATTTTTAGTAAGTCAGTCAATGAAGAGCTCATGTTGTGGGAACTCACGAAGTGAGCCAAGCCTTCATGATTCCAAACTAGCTCGGTGCGGTGGTGGAGGAGCTCATCGATGGTGAGATAATCTAGGAAAATGAGAAGATCAGTTGCAATGAAACCCCTAAGGAGCACGTGACCAACTCTGTGAGTTGGCTCGGTGAGCCAACCACCGAGTTGATTCTTTTGACTGATTCACATAGACCCCTCCCTCCTCAATGTAGACTAGTTAACTGGAGGGGCCCACATTATTTTGTAATTAATTTCATATTTTTATTTAAATATTTTACTAATAATATTTATTACTATTATTATTTAAATATTCTTTTAATTAATTAAGGAGAACTAGGTCAACTGAGTATTAATGATACATGATGGAACCTTCTAAAGTGGTTCAACCAACTGTAATAAATGAACCATCATGTACCTTCAATTTGGGAAGGGAATTTATGACTCCTATCCTCTCTCTTTCATATTATTATATAAATTTGGAGGATCATTCCAAAGGGTTCCAATAGGTCGATAGGTTGAAAAGTTATACATCTTAGGCAAGTGTGTATTCTTCAAGAGTCCTCTCTCTTCGCAAGTTGTCCTTGTGTGTTAAGAGAACTTTCAAGCGCCTTTTTAAGACTGTAATGAAAACCATTTCTTCTTATAAATGTATGATGCATTGTGTATGTTATTGAAGCAATAAAATTGTGTGTTTTGTGACTAATATTGGTCCTTTCATCCTTCTATACTTTTTTTGTGCCTTATCTCATGCTTGCAGGTATATGTGTGCAAGTTCACATTTCTATTATAGGTTCTTGGAGTTATGTTCTTATAGATTGATGGATCATTGCATGCGGAACTTAAGTTGTGGTTCTTTTTCACCCTTCTCAAGTTCATCCTTCTTCTTTGGAATACCAATAACATGTTTGTTCGATTGATTTTAACAAATGGAATGCTTGCTTCCTAGAATGTGGTATTTTGTACCCTCTCGGGTTACAATAGGTCAAGTTGACTTGCAGAAGCATACACACCCTCTTCAAATTAACCCTTCGTGAGCCTGAAAATACCCTTTATTTGGTGCAACACCATTCCTAGTATAATTTCATTTTCACAAATCTCTTTCCTAAAACCCATGAAAATTTAGCATAGGACTAGATAGACATTTTATTTCACTAGTAGTAGTACAACACTTAGTTTAGGATGAGGAAGTTGGCCTTCTCTAGAGGTTCACCTTAAGCCCAAGTCCCACAACTTGAGAGGTTATCCCATGTGTCCTAATCACACTGAATGTCCTGTGCACACTCGGTCATTCGGAGGGTGCGATATTTGGCAAAAACAATTACAGGTGTCATGTTGACATCAAGCCTAGTCCACTCGCTTGTCAATTTGGATTTATCCACATCTTCCCAAGCTCATGAAAAAACCGATCGCCTACCTAAAAGGAAGATCTAACCTTCTAAGCCACACATACCAGTTTCACCCACAACACCTTTTTCACTTTCGCCCCTTCCATCTATCCTAGGGACTCACCCATCAACCTTGTCTAAGCAACCACCTATCGAAGGAAAATCAAAGCGTCGTAACCTACCTCTTCATCACAATCCTTTATTACACCCAACCCATCAACACAACATACACCTTCACTATTACCCACATATTTCTTACCACCTATACCCCCACCAGCTACAATAACCTCATCACTACCTATGATACTTCCTTCTCTTAAACCCATACCTTCTACCTTACCTCTATCAGAAACCTTTACCGTACCTCCATTATCACCATGGCTAACCCATCCTCTTTCGCCATCCACTTTCCCTTTTGCATCACATACTCCTCCTTCACCTTTACCCAAGAAGGTGCAACCAAAATTGAAAAACCCACTACCCTCCAAAGAGGTAGTCAAGCCTACAATGCCTTCCATCGCTAGTTCATCTACTATACCTTTACCTAGGAAGGTACAACCCAAGCCTAAAATAGTACCACCTACCAAATCGGTGGTCAAACCTATCCCATCTCCAATTCCACCTCTGTGGTACCTCACAAATCACAATCACCTACACTTCAATCAAAACACATACTAACCTCACATTTGATCCATTAGTAGGGTCTTACATCAACATTCTATCTAACCTTTTAGAAACATTCTTTATCAAATTCTTCCCCTTATACCTTACAATGGACTCAATGCCAACCCAAAATGGTTTGACGACACTAAAATTTACACCTACCATCATGTGCCAGGACATGATGTAGAAAATTGTAAGGCTCTAAAAACTATTCTTCTCCAACTTTGTTCTCTTGAAAAAACTTTGATGACGATGATCTTCTAGATGAGGACCCAGTTCCACCTCTACCTATCACTAAAAATCCTCACCCACTACCTATTCAAATGACCCGCACAACCACCTCTATAATCCTTTTATCCACCTCAATAATTTGAGATCAATATGGTCCATTTAGGAGAACTAGTAAAAACCACATTAAAATTCCAAAGTGTGCACTACTCATTTCACAAGGTTCTTACCCCGCACTAGGTTTTTGTCCATCATGTCATTATACTTTTCTTTACAAACCTTCTCCATGCACCTATATTCCTAAAATTAACATGATCCAAGTTACCACTCACACCGAGAAAGAAAAAGGAAAGGAGAAAGTAAGTAGACTGTCCGCCAATCCTGTGCCCAACATACCATCTACACCTGCATCAAAAATCACCATTCAAGAACCCACATATCTTATTTCTGACGGTGTCACCCATTGAACATTGATAAAAAAAAATTGCACCAATCCCCTCTAAAAATGTCTTTGTACGACCTCATTCAAACTTTTTTATCCCATCGATAGGCCTTCATGGAGGTATTGGTACCCAATTTTATTCTCCCTCAAAAGCTGAGTAGCATCACAGGATTGGTAGGAAGCTTAAAGACAAGTAGATCACATAGTGTTTCATTTTGTATCCGGGGATGAAATGCATTTTCTCTTTGTCACTCAGATGTGGAGAAATGGGTAGCACCCTCAAGAGGATTTGACCTATCCTCACTACTTTATGGTTGTACCTTTTCAACTAGGGTGATAGGACCCTTTTTGTAGCCTATTGTTTATGGAGGAGATGGAGATATCCTTCCTTGTGAAATTATTAAGAAGACCTTGAAGAAAATATGATAAATGCAACAAAACCTAACTCTCACAAGTTGTCACTCTAGATAATGGAGATATTTTCTAAGCAAGGTTTAGGCCACTAAAGACAATGAAAACCTGATTGTTTTTGCATGTTTTGGTAGTAAAAATTATGCATTTGTATACACATATGACAAACAAGGGTAGTATGGGTATGATTGGTTGTTTATAAACGAATTTTGGTGGGAGGTGAGATAAAAATGGACTTGATTCACCAGATTATTGAGAAATTTTAGAAAATTGAAAACTTCAACAACATAATGCTTTGGGATAGCTAGGATATTCCTTTAACTAGAATATGCTTCAATGAGGCTCAAATCAACACTTTCGGGAAAACTTAAAGGATCCAAAATGAAGGCTCAAATCGGAAAACTTGACTAAACATTATCAACCTTTATTTCATCACACCGAAGATACCCTGAATGGCTAACAAACAATCTTATACTCATGCTATAATTCATGGTGATTTTAAATTTGTTTACTTCATTATCAAATGAAAGCTATTCTGATAAATGAAATTACAAATGCCACCAAACTATCACAAGGATAAGATCTTATGTGATTCACATAGATTTTAATGCAAGATTGCAATGGGAACGAGAAAACTACTTGCAGACATTTAGGAGTGAATAAAACACAAAATTTTCCCAAAAATAATGCAGATTAACTCAAGTTTTGATTAAATTTATCAATAGGGAAAGTTTCTAGAACAATCTCAGAGATTTTCAATGGCTGTACACTCGCAACCACCTTGACATGATCAAATTTAACACAAAGGAGATAAATAGGTTTCTTCAGATGATTTCTCATAAGGACAAGTTCTATCAAGCTTTTCTCTTAGAAAAATCAGTCCCGACCTCTAACACTCCAACCATTTGCACGATAAATTCGTGTAATTTATAACATTTTTAATAGAGTTTTCCCCCAAAAAAATCCAAACATTGAATGCACCAGTGCTCACCATGATCCCGATCGTAATTCCCAAAATCAAATCTGTAAAAGTTTTCGGTGTTGAGGGCGTGGATCTCTTCAAACATCTCCCACATTCAACTCCTTCTTCTGGTAGACCACTCTTCCCTCTACTTGCCAACCACTTCCACCCCTAATCTATCAAATTTGGTTCTTTGCATGCTCGGGAAGGAAAAATGGAAGATCAGATCAAGCCTAGAGGTCAGATCTCATCTTAATGGTAAAAGACATCCCTAGATCTTCCTCACCAAACTTAGATATCAAATTAACTCCCCTTCCCTATTTGGTGTGCAAGAAATATTGAGAAATCATGAAGACTTGCATCTCCAAGAGCTTTGGAGTGAAAATGGTGGAAAAATCAGATATAGATGCACAACTACCATTGATTTCTATTTTGAATTTGGACCATCCACATGGGAGATCCATTTTAAAATGGGCCTGTGGGTTCCCTTTTTCCTTTTACAAATTTTGGAAAATGTAAAATTTTCACATTTTTCTCCGCACCTCCGCCCTTGAGAAATGAGCCTAACACGTGTCCTAAGGTGGGTCCCAAAGGAACCATGGCCAAATTATGCTATTTCACCTCTTTTTTGGAAAAGGAAAATTTTCCAAGTTTTCCCCCATAGCTCTGCCCTTGAAAAATGGGCCTGACACGTGTCCCAATGTGGGTCCTAGTGGAAACACGCTTCCTTTTACACTTTTAACTCCTTTTTCAACAAAAGGAAAATTTTCTAATTTACCCCCAAAAATCCGCACCTCCACCATTGACTGGAGCAAGTTTTGACCTTTCTCTATTGGGCCCATGGGTCATTTTGATGATTTTAGTCTTTTGAATATCAAGGGGCAAAAAAATCAAGTTACCTCCAATGGTCCGCTTCCCTGCGCCTTTGACTTTTCAAACTACCATGCATTATAACGGCACATCTTGAGATGGTCCCCAAATGTTGAGACCTTGAATAAGCTTAGGCTCACCACATGTCCTAGGCCTCTCAGAACCTTTTGAAAAAAGACTAAGTATGGGAAGACCGGGAAGAAGTCTCCACATGTCTTCATGGTGCAATTTCAAGAACATTATAAGGCTTCAAAATGACTTGGAGGGGGTGCGTTTCTATTTTAGAATTTTACTCCATTTTACCAAAATGGAAAAATATCCAACCAACTTCTGAAGGCCCACATCTCTGCCTTTAACCTTGCCATGTGTCCTTCTGCAGGGTAAAACTAAGACTTTTTCCCCTCCGCTTAAATTTTTCTTTAATCAAATCCTGATGAGGCCACATGGGTAGTTCAAAATTTTTTCCAAAGTAGCCAAAAAGAACAAGTTCAAATAACAAAATTTACATGCCCCATCTAATTAGAAGAAGCCATGTGACTACCCAAAGCACCAATTAGAATTGAGCAGAGCTATGGGACCAAATTTTCCCTTTTTCCAAAAAAGTAAAAAGTGACAAGTTAAAAATTTGCATGCTATCCCCGACTAACAAAAATAAGCCACATGACCTTTGAATGTTGAGGAATAGTTTTGACAGGAAAAAGACACCTACAGCACCATCAAAAAAACACAAAATTCACAATTCATGCCCAAAATATGATTTTTCGCTAAGGATGATTTTTTTGAAACAAAACCAAGTGAATCATGGTTCCAAGCATCTTTCAACCATGGATTTGGATTTTCAAAGGCATACAAATATAAATTGATCATTCTTGAGCTTCCATGGTTGGGGAAAAATAGGAAAAATGGAAAATCCCATGGATTTTGAAGAAATTATGGTAAAAACAGGGAAAACTCGGAGACTCCTTGAAAAGGGGCATGAAAATGGATTCTACAAATAATTTGAGGCATTCAAATGGAGGTAAAAGCTTCAGAACATCCACATCGAGAGACAAAACATTTCATAACATGCAGATCAGAGGAAAATCAGGGCAAATGGTGTGAGATCAAAACGAGCACCAACATGAGTTTCTTCAATCCATTGAGGTTTTACCTAATTAACCAGCACCTTTGGCTTCCATTCTCACCCCTCACCATAAAGCTTCTCTCATCAGTTCATCCCCTTCCTCTACACCTACCACTACTTACCAAGTAGTTTCCTTCAATTTTATGGCAACGAGATTATGCCTCTCCAATCAGATGATCCTGATCCCACCCTTTTCATCTCATTTTTTATCGATAATATATGTGTTCCACACGTTATGATTGATGGTTGTGCCAACATCAACATCATCTCCTCCCACATGTACAATCAAATGTGCATCCCTTCAAATTGCATGCATAATAACCCAGTTATGTTACATTTTTTTAATGATGCCATCACTTCCACTCTCGGCACCATCATCCTCCACATTTATGTGGGCCCCCATACCATTCTAGAACTATTCTATGTCTTAGATGGATAGTTCCAGTAAAACTTGTTGCTTGGACAACCTTGGATCTGCATCATGGGTTGTGTTCCTTCAACCTTACATCATTGTGTAAAATTTGAACATGAAGGACATAACTATACCATCTCCATTGACCCTTCGCCATTTAAAACCTGTAACATGTTATACCAAAGATCGGGGATCATTTCTGAAAGTTCCCTAAACATCTCTAAATGGTGTTAGTGTAGAATATCATCTCGAGAGCTTTCCAACGACTGTGAGAACGCAACAAACGGACATTGGGAGCTCTAGATATGTTCGGTCAAAGTTTGGTCAAAGTTCGGTCAATGGGAAAGTCAACTCTGGTCAACTGGTCAATATTTGGACCAATCGCACTGTGACACGTGGCTTGCCAACACTCGTCGAATTCGCTCGATTTGCCTATCGGGAGACGACAAGTGGACTACAGGATTATTTCTATTCCACATTGTATGGGTCGAAATAATATTATTTTGGTAAGGCCACTTTCCAAAAGCCACATGTATATATTAATGTGTATACATTAATATTAACTCCTACACAGCCGCCAAACATATGTCCACGTGGTAAAGGCATGCATTGTCATGCGTGGAAGATTCCACGTGAGGAGAGGGAGGTGAAGCGGTGGTAGGGGGCGGTTATAAGCCCAACGTGGTCTTAGACCACTTCATGTGTGGAAAGGCTTTAAAGCCTTATACATTATTCTCCACCGCCAAAATATGTGGGGGCTTAACCAATGCCATGCCAAATGGGATATTTATCCCTTAACAAATGCCTAGCCGATCCTTATGGGATATTTATCCTATTTTTAAACATGCTTTAATCAGCTAAAATGGGAATTAATCCCATATTATATGCAATCCGCCCAATTGGGAAATTTTTTATCCCAATTTATATATACGAGATGAGGCTAATATTAGCCTAAGGATTATATGGAATGCATATTTGTAGGGCCCTAAAATTGTATAAATAGGGTACCTAGTTCTTTCTTTGTGGACACACATTACACACCGAAGCCACGGAGAAGCTCATTGCTAGAGCACTAGCAGGTGGACACCGGTGCAAAGGTGGACACACGCCCGAGCTTATTATTTGTTAAGCTTATCTATGGGATGTGTCGACAAGTATTTTCTATTGGCCTATTATTTTAGGCAATATTAGATGGAATATTTGTGATTGGGAGTGAAATGTAAACTACCCAATAGGCCCATTGAGCCACACCAATTACTTGTAAATCCTGGATTGTCGACTGGAGTGCTAGCTTCGCATTGTTTACGTCGGGAAGGCCGATCACAGCCGAAGGAGATTGTGTGCCAAGAAGGTGGAAGTCGGGTGCTATTTTTCACCCTTGTCATCCGAAGGTTTGGTGTACTGGTAGGAAAGTAAAATTCCATTAGGTTTTCTTGTGAAAGTACTATTGTAACTTACAAGTTTTGACTAGTGGAACGGTTCGACCAAGAACCCGGAGACATAGGCAATTGCCGAACTCCGTAATCAATCTATGTGCAATTTTCATTTTTGTCTTGCATTATTTTAAATTGATTACTTAGAAGGAGTAAATTATCGGCAAATAATTAAAGCCTATAAGGGTCCGAGATCAGATCATAATAATCTGATTATTTTCGGATCAAGTTTGGTATCAGAGCTGGTAATCGACACCTGCAAACTTACTAATCTCCGAAGCAAGTTGGTATGGAGCAGGTTAATCAGTACAGGTTGCTTTGACAGGGATGGCATTGGCTTGTACTTCTAGATTTCCAGATTGGTGGGATAGACTGAGAGACAGGTTTAACATACTCAGTAATTTTCTCACATTTCTATTTGGATGAATCCATTGTATCTCATATGCAGATAAAACTAAAAAAACTATTGTGTAGGGTAGAATGTATTGGTAAGACCCCTTTGAGGGAAACATTTGTATACATCTAACCAGACATGGCACATTAGTTAAAGACCCAATTTTGGGCAATGTTTGTACTCTGTTATACTTGCATTAGTAAGACCCCCAGAGGGCAATTATTTTGGTGATTTTGCTAACACCATAAAATGCAGTATATTTTCCTTGTTTAGTCATTGTTCTGGTAGGGAGGAGACAAATGAAGTCAATCCACATTGCAATATAGTGGAGAAAGACCAATCTCATCATGTAGAGTCGAGAAATGGCAGAAAGAGTTCCTCATCCCAGAAGAAGGAGATTAAGAGGAATTTTTGTGCTCATTGCCAAAGGAATGGGCATCGGGTGGAAAATTGCTGGAAACTGCATCCATCTCGCCATCAGAGTAATGGCAAGCCAAAGATGGAATGGAGGCCTATTGTAAAGGCCGAAGAAGTTTCTACTCCACCACCAGTTGACTGACAAGTCAACCTAGGACTAGGTAATACCTGAAAGTGAAATTCCTTTAAAATGGGTAAGTCAACAATTTTTAATTATATATTGCATAATTCAGATTGATGAATCGTATGTAGTATTAAGTTTGGAGATCAGATATTGTGAGAAAATGCTGAGAGAAAGGTTTATAATACTCAGTGGATTTTCTTACTTAGAAAATTTGATTAATGCTCCTAACATATCTCCTAATCAGCATGTGATTACTGTTACGGAGTTGGATATAGGATATGACTCATATAAAGCTTAGAGATTGATCTACCATTTGTGCGGAGACAAGTAGAGTTCACAGAGATCAGCTTGGAACTTCATTCTGTGTAGAGGCATTGTGACCGTGTAGCAGAATGGTAGCTAAATCATCGTTGGCATTGACGTCGGGTCGGAACTTCATTCTGTGTAGAGGCATTGCGACCGTGCAGTAGAATGGTACCTGATATTAGTATGTCAACAAGAGGAGCTCTAAAAGGATCAGCTCGGAATGTCATTCGGTGTCAAGGCATTGCGACCACACATACAAATGGTAGCTGATCAACAGACTTAGCATCATACATCGGAGGCTCGAGGTCTTGAAAAAGGCTTAGCATCATGTATCGGAGGTGTTGAGGTCTACACAGACTTAGCATCGTGCATCGGAGGCTCGAAGTCTTGAAAGAGGCTTAACATCATGCATTGAAGGCGTTGAGGTCTGTAAAGGGACAAGGCATTGTCCATCACCTACATCGGATCAATCAAAGCTCTATGTAACATGGAGTTCCTTCAAATTAGTTTGGATTCTGCATAATCAACTCGGAGCTAGGAGCTGTGTTATAGAGTAAAAGAAGATCCTTGTTGTTAGATATCAAGAAGCTTAGCACCGCATAGAAGGAGCGTTGAGGTTTCATTCAGAAACTTAGCACCATAAAGCGGAGGCGTGGAGGTCTTCTTCGGATATCAAAGTGGCGCAGTGGAAGCATCATGGACCCATAACCCACAGGTCCCAGGATCAGAACAGAGTTTTCAAAATGAGAAGGTTGGAGGAGAAGACCCAAGGGTCTACTACAGCATCACTTCCGAGGAGGCAGCAGATTTTTCCAGATTCAGGACAGTATGGAAGCTTTTTGGGACAAAAAGCTTTTCTCAGTGGGGAGGTGTGATCAGGGGATCATTTTAAAAGTTCCCTAAACATCTCTAAATGGTGTCAGTGCAGAAGATCATCTCGAGAGCTTTCCAATGACTGTGAGAACGCGACAAACGGACATCGGGAGCTCTAGATATGTTCGGTCAAAGTTCGGTCAATGGGAAAGTCAACTCTGGTCAACTGGTCAATATTTGGACCAATCGCACTGTGACACGTGGCTTGCCAACACTCGTCGAATTCGCTCGATTTGCCTATCGGGAGACGACAAGTGGACTACAGGATTATTTCTATTCCACATTGTATGGGTCGAAATAATATTATTTTGGTAAGGCCACTTTCAAAAGCCACATGTATATATTAATGTGTATACATTAATATTAACTCCTACACAGCTGCCAAACATATGTCCACGTGGTAAAGGCATGCATTGTCATGCGTGGAAGATTCCACGTGAGGAGAGGGAGGTGAAGCGGTGGTAGGGGGGGCGGTTATAAGCCCAACGTGGTCTTAGACCACTTCATGCATGGAAAGGCTTTAAAGCCTTATACATTATTCTCCACCGCCAAAATATGTGGGGGCTTAACCAATGCCACGCCAAATGGGATATTTATCCCTTAACAAATGCCTAGCCGATCCTTATGGGATATTTATCCTATTTTTTAAACATGCTAATCAGCTAAAATGGGAATTAATCCCATATTATATGCAATCCGCCCATTATTGGGAATTTTTATCCCAATTTATATATCTGAGATGAGGCTAATATTAGCCTAAGGATTATATGGAATGCATATTTGTAGGGCCCTAAAATTGTATAAATAGGGTACCTAGTTCTTTCTTGTGGACACACATTACACACCGAAGCCACGGAGAAGCTCATTGCTAGAGCAGAGCAAAGTGGACACCGGTGCAAAGGTGGACACACGCCGAGCTTATTATTTGTTAAGCTTATCTACGGGATGTGTAACAAGTATTTTCTATTGGCCTATTATTTTAGGCAATATTAGATGGAATATTTGTGATTGGGAGTGAAATGTAAACTACCCAATAGGCCCATTGAGCCACACCAATTACTTGTAAATCTGGATTGTCGACCGGAGTGCTAGCTTCGCATTGTTTACGTCGGGAAGGCCGATCACAGCCGAAGGAGATTGTATGCCAAGAAGGTGGAAGTCGGGTGCTATTTTTCACCCTTGTCATCCGAAGGTTTGGTGTACTGGTAGGCAAGTAAAATTCCATTAGGTTTTCTTGTGAAAGTACTATTGTAACTTACAAGTTTTGACTAGTGGAACGGTTCGACCATGAACCTGGAGACGTAGGCAATTGCCGAACTCCGTAATCAATCTGTGTGCAATTTTCATTTTTGTCTTGCATTATTTTAAATTGATTACTTAAAAGGAGTAAATTATCGGCAAATAATTAAAGCCTATAAGGGTCCGAGATCAGGTCGTAATAATCTGATTATTTTCGGATCAAGTTTGGTATCAGAGCTGGTAATCGACACCTGCAAACTTACTAATCTCCGAAGCAAGTTGGTATGGAGCAGGTTAATCAGTACAGGTTGCTTTGACAGGGATGGCATTGGCTTGTACTTCTAGATTTCTAGATTGGTGGGATAGACTGAGAGACAGGTTTAACATACTCAGTAACTTTCTCACATTTCTATTTGGATGAATCCATTGTATCTCATATGCCGTACAAATATGTGGGGCTTAACCAATGCCGTGCCAAATGGGATATTTATCCCTTAACAAATGCCTAGCTGATCCTTATGGGATATTTATCCTATTTTTTAAACATGCTAATCAGCTAAAATGGGAATTAATCCCATATTATATGCAATCCGCCCATTATTGGGAATTTTTATCCCAATTTATATGTACGGGTGAGGCTAATATTAGCCTAAGGATTATATGGAATGCATATTTGTAGGGCCCTAAAATTGTATAAATAGGGTATCTAGTTCTTTACTGTGGACACACATTACACACCGAAGCCACAGAGAAGCTCATTGCTAGAGCACGAAACAGTGGACACCAGTTTAAAGGTGGACACACGCCCGAGCTTATTATTTGTTAAGCTTATTTGCGGGATGTGTCGACAAGTATTGTCTATTGGCCTATTATTTTAGGCAATATTAGATGGAATATTTGTGATTGGGAGTGAAATGTAAACTACCCAATAGGCCCATTGAGCCACACCAATTACTTGTAAATCCTGGATTGTCGACCGGAGTGCTAGCTTCGCATTGTTTGCGTCGGGAAGGCCGATCACAGCCGAAGGAGATTGTGCACCAAGAAGGTGGAAGTCGGGTGCTATTTTTCACCCTTGTCGTCTGAAGGTTTGGTGTACTGGTAGGCAAGTAAAATTCCATTAGGTTTTCTTGTGAAAGTACTATTGTAACTTACAAGTTTTGACTAGTGGAACGGTTCGACCACAAACCCGGAGACGTAGGCAATTGCCGAACTCCATAATCAATCTATGTGCAATTGTCATTTTTGTCTTGCATTATTTTAAATTGATTACTTAAAAGGAGTAAATTATTGGCAAATAATTAAAGCCTATAAGGGTCCGAGATCAGGTCGTAATAATCTGATTATTTTCCGATCAACCAACCTAATGATGTCGTTATACCAGTTAAGGCCATTGCTACTTATTGCCACTTCTTTGTAACCCACATACCCATCAACTAAGGTTGTTGTTACCTTTTCGCACCGCCTCCTCTATTCCCACTACTTCCATAGCCTCTGCAATGGACCCATCCACTAACCCTTCTACTTCTCAACCGACCAATGTTTCTTCTTTCTAAATGCTTAGTGATTCATCTATTCCCACCACCCATATACAAACTACCGATCCCTTAGAAGGCATTTTCAACATCTCACTCTCGGGAAATACCACCTATACAACATCAACACATTCCTTACCCCTCAAGATTATGGTAACCTTCACTAACATCCTCTCTATGATCACCACGTGGGTGAGGTTTACCGTTATTTTCCTCCTCACTTTCATACAAACGTAACCTATGTAGGACTTGATACTTCTACTTACTCACCCATGTCACATTCCCAAAAGCAACCATTTTATTTTTACCTTTAATCTCTCACCAACCACCACTTCTCCCCAACTTTCCTCCACCGTTGTGCATGAAAATTATTTGGCTTTGGGTTCTACAAATAGGTCCACCATACTCTCATCCCATGTACCATAAGTAAACACAACAATCGTTGTGGTATTGGCTTTGTTCAACCATATTCCAAGAAAGCCCGAATTGAACTCATTGAGGATGACAAACCTTCTTCACCACATTTACCAACTTCACCTCCTTCACCCACAGAGTCTATGGATCCAAAATCCATTCCTCCTAAAAAAAATATCGTAAACACCATTTCCCTAGAACCTCTAACTTATCAATGCAATGGTGAGGCTGCCTCTTCCCTTACCTTCCTATATCTTGAAATGATTGATGATGATAGACTTTATATTAATGTCATTCAATGTTAGGAAGATGAGTCTATTTTCACCTACGTTGGTGTGAAAGATTTTTATATTCACTGGTTGTTTCCTTCTAAGACACAAACCATGTTAAATATATCAACCATCAAAATTAATATTAACACTTAGACGGCCCACACATTCTCAAGATAGGCCAATCTTTTGAAGATACCAAATAGGAATATTTTACCTCATTCCTCCGATATCATAGCAATTCTTTTCCTTGGTCCAATGCTGATATGCCCGATATTGACCCAAACATTGTGGTCCATAATATCGTAGCTACTCCTTAAGCCAAACCCGTAAAACAAAAGCTTTGAAAAATGCATCCTCCAATTGCCCTTATTTTCAAAGAAGAAATTTAGCACCTTCTTTTGGTTTCCTTCATCCTACCCATTAATCATCCCTAATGGATCTTTAACATCATTCCTATCAAAAAAATGACAAGAGGACTCCATATATGCATAGATTTATGTGACCTTAATTTAGCCTGCCCTAAAGACAAATTTCCTCTACCTAGTATAGACCAACTAGTTTATCTCACCACCGGCCATTAGATGTTATCACTTATGGATGGATTCTCGGGTTATAACCAAAAATTACTCTCCCTAGAGGATCAACAAAAAAATGCCTTCATCACCCCCTCGGGGACATTTTTCTATCAAGTCATGCCATTTGGCCTTAAAAACACTAATGCTACATATCAACGGGATATGAATTATATCTTTATGACATCATGCATCATATATTCAAAGATTATGTGGAAGACCTTGCCAAATCCAAACATTGAGCCAAACACCTTATAGTCCTTACGTTATTTTTGACCATCTCATCAAGTATTGTGTTTGCCTTCAACCTAATAATTATATCTTCATTGTCCTCTCAAACAAAGTCCTTAGTTTTATAGTTTCTTTACATGGCATCAAATTCGATCCCACTAAAATAAATTCTATTCTCGAAATGTCTCCACCTACTAACCTTCTTCAACGACGTAGTTGGCAAGGAAAGTCATGCGGTCATCCGTCATTTTATTTCACAACTTTACGATCACCTGCCACCCCTTTCATCATCTCCTCAAAATAATGTCTCCCAAATGGGATGATGAGTTCCATAAAGCCTTTGAGGCCTTTAAAAATACCTCCTTCAACCACTTGTATTAATCCCTCCTAAGTATGACCAACCATTTTACCTTTACATTTCTACTACGGATCATTCCTTAGAGCCATGCTCACTCATCGCGATGAGAAACATAGGAGAAAGCGGTTTACTATATAAGTTATAAGATTTTAGATTATGAAACCCAATACATCCACACCAAAAAAATATTCTTAGCCTTAGTTTTGGTAAGTACTAACCTTTGCCATTACCTACTTAATCACAAAAAAATAATTATCACCAATACATACCCCTTACATTACATGTACACTAAGCCCTACCAACATCAACATGCTACACGATGGCTCATACTTATTGTATACCTAGACCTCGAATTCACTCATCAAAAATATATCAAAGGCCAACCTATCACTTCCCAACTTTTAGAGCACCTCTCTCTAGAGATAATTCCTCTAACTCTAATTTCCCAAATAAATTCACTCGCTACCCTCTCATTGGATGATATCATTTACCCAATGAAATTATTCTTTGATGGTTTCAAATGTTAGCGTGGAGGTGGTGCTAGAGTTATCCTCATTCCTCTCAATGGTGAGCCTATGTTGTTATATTTCAAACTATATTTTTAATGTACTAACAATATTTCTGAATATGAAGCACTCGTATTAGGCCTTCAAACCACCATCACCTTAGATGTAAAATTAATTAATATCTTTGGTTACTCTTAGTTGGTTGTAAATCAAGTCAATGCTATATACCAGTGTTGTAAGAAAACACTTGAAAAGTATAAGCAACATGTAAAAATTTGTGGATACCATGGCCTTCCTTGTTTCTAGAATACCCGCCTCACCCTCGACTCAAAATATTTTTCATGGTAAAACATCTACAATCACCTTCCTATCTATTTCAAGACATCAACCTCGTTGGAACCATTCAACATGACCCACACAACCTTTGGTATAAGTAGTTTGTTGACTACCTTTCCCATTTATTTCGCCTCCGGACCTTACTCACAACAAAAATGTGCCTTTCCCAAAAGTGCCTCTCAGTATGTCATCATGGGAGGCCTTATTTATAAACATGGCTTTCATGGTATCCTCTTGTAATGCCTTATAAGTTCTAAAATTCCCTACACCAAAAAGGAATTTCATGACAAAATTTGTGGAGGTCACTTGAGTGGTTAGCTATCGCTAAATACATTTTCCACCTAGGCTATTATTGGACAACCTGTTGGTTGGATATTTTGTCAAACCAAAATATGAGGTTCAACCACAGTACATGGGATTAAATCCCTCCTCAAAGACAGGTGAGGCTGCCTGTTTATTGCTAATCTAAAACACGGTAAACAATATATACAGTATTCACACTAATCTAACCATTGGGGGTTGGAATGAAATCCCGAAATCCACATTCACAGATTCAAGGGTATTTCTTTCTTAAATGAACTGGATTACAAAGCTATTCTGATGAACGAAGCACAATAGAAAAGAAATGGGAGAAACATATTTTCTTTCGAGTAAACGCAGAGCACGAAATAATCATACGAGTTTTAGATCACAAATATAATGTCTGAAATAATCAGAAACACTAAGATGCTATGCAAAGAATAGCTTAAGATCATGAACATAAGAACACTGTCTTAAGTAAGATATATTCCACAACACAAAGTCTGTAAAACGATATCAATTCCTATTCTTCAAAATGATTGAATGAAAACACAAAGTTTTTCTTCTTTCCAATAGCCCCTAAATATTCCAAAAAATCTCGACCCTTTTGAATGCACAGGCATCCCTTATTTATAACAAAAGGAACTAGAGATAAAACAGATGAGATCCTAAAAATTAGCATTTTAAGCGGAGTTCGGTTTTGCATGACTCTCACACAGGAGATCAAGTCAAAACATGATTAAAAATATGACAAAACAGAAATAAAAAAGACATGTCAATCTAAAAATAGAAATGACATGGGACGTTGGGACTTAATCCGAATCATCATCTTTTGCTCCTTCCTCTTTCTCTTCCTCCAGCTGAGACTGTTTGTTCTGAAATTCCTGGAACTTCCGAATAATGCCTTGCATTTCATTTTCATCAGGTGCAGTGGAATGATCATTCCACATTTCGCAGGTCTCATGAATATCACTGGCACTGCCGGGAAGCTTTTTCAATCTTTTGCTGAGCTTTCTTAAGGCCTCCAACGTATGTTCAATCCTTACAAACTGACCAATGACTTCAAGGTCAAATCCGTGTACAGGTTCATGCTGAACAGATTCTTGGACTTGTTTGAAGAGATCATCTGCTGATAGGATACTTGAGTTCCCAACTGACACCTTTGGACAAATCTTCAGGAATTCTTCTTCCACATCACTTTTCCCATCGATCAATTTATCCTTGATTCTCTCAACTTCTTTGCAAGCTTCATTGAGAATCCTTACTCGAACTCCGATGGCCTTGGTAAGCTGGAAATGTTTATCTGTATGTGGGAGAATACCTTCTTCCACCAAGAGGTGTGCTGGTAATTGCTTTAGCACTTGGAGAGCTTCACAAGTCAAATCAAGCTGTCCAATTTCTTCAGTGAATTCCTCATCCATCTTCTCTCCTTCCTTCTGAATCTCCCCCAAAGACTCATGAACCTTCACCACGTCTTGAATTACTTCCTTCCCCTGTTGGAGCAACTTTTGGATCCATTCATCAACCACCCTTCCTTTTTTAGCAATCTTCTCAATCGTAGGCACCGATGAGAAATCGAATCCGGCAGAAACAGAAGAAGGTGGTATGGATTCAAGGGGTTTTGAGAGTTTAATCAAAATCTCTGTCAACTGCTCCACTTTTTCCTTAAGCTCATTTCTGCTGTCCTTTGTTTCTTTCAACTTTTGGCACAGCACGTCTATGGAAGCCCGTGCATCTTGTTGCGCTCCTTCTGCTGTCACTTTCCCTAGAGCCACCTTGGTTATCTGATAATCAGAAGCTGTTATATCCTCTCTAGTTTTGTCAGCCGAGGGAGTGGCAATCTCTGCGAACTTATCTCCTGAAGCATCTACCAAAACCCTTGAAACTGTTTTGGGTTTCTTGGCTGATTTCGCAGTAGAAGCCTTGAGTGAGCTGAAATCAAAGGCTGGTAGGGGTACAATCACTTTCCTCTTCCTCGGAGTTTGCTCGAGTAGCCATTGTGGCGTATCAGAGGAAATTGCCAATGTTGTAGTAACTGGTATTCTACTCTCAAGGGGAGAAGATTCTACTATTGGAGGGGGAACAGTAGCCAACGTGGTAGTAGATGCAACAAAGAGAGGTACAGGTTGGGGCATGCTGGTGATCACTTGGGTTCCAGCAGAGAGGGGTGAGAGTCCAGAGAAAATACCGGCCATACTGAAGAAGTGGATGGGGAATGAGGAGGTTGGAGTGGTTGTTGAGGGGGAGGCACAGATTCAGTTTCCAAAGCCTGGGATGCAAGAGATAAGGTCTCTCCGGTTGAGAAATCAACAAATGGTGAAGACAGTAAGTGGGCTTCCTCCTTCTTCCAAATTAATTTCTCCTATTTTCGGTGGTGTTGGTGATTCGGCACATTCTTTGTTTCATTTGGAGAAATAATTGAAGAGATTTGTCTTTCTTTCCTCTTCTTGGGAATCCTGATTTTTATAGGCCCCCCAGAAGATTCTTTGTCCTTTTTCTTTTTGGAGGGCCCCACCTCCGAAGCAGCCAACTTTGGAAACTTGTCATCTTTAAAATTCATTCCCCAAGAGGAGAGCCATTTTTTGGTGCGAGCAAGAATGAGAGCCGACCTATCTGTAATAGAGGATTTTTCGCTGGCTGACCAATCAATAGGTGGGAAAACATATTGATCCTCATTAAGCCCATCATAGGAAATATCCAACACACTTTCATTGTCAGTCGTGCCATCTGGCAAATCAGAAAGCTCCAGTGTCTGAATCTCATTAATAGTCAACCTACTATTATCTTTTCTGTGAACCGTAACTTCGTTACGCAGATCAACCCATATATCCTCAATGTCAGGCCTGTGCAGATGTTGGGCTCCATAGGCTCTAAGCACTCCTCGGATGTCAAAACCATCCCGAGACTTCATATGCTTTTTCAATTTTTCCTGAAGTTCGCATTCAACATTTTTGGCCTTTGCTACTGTCGAGCAAGTATATCTCCCGATAGAAATTGGGAAGGATACAGCTGCCTTATGCTTGCTTTGTTGGAATTTGTGAAAATCCAACAACTGTCTGACCAATTCTATCAATATCAATCTATCCCCTGGATAGCGAGGCAGATGGAAAGGCTCTCCCGAGTACATGACTGTTCGAAGATATGTAAACTTCTTGAATTGCAAGAAGATACACCCCCATTTGGATACTTCAGTCCAAGCCTCATCTGAGACTCTCGTCTTCCTCAGCTCTGGGTTCAGCCTGCAGATATTCTCATAGAAAAAGGCATCATTTACCCTCCTGAAATGATCTTTTGACCCCTTCTTTGTCAATTGAGGGAAATATTTATAAACTGGGTTTGTCGTTCTGCTTCCCTTAGTATCCAGCCTGGGATAGTTCCTCATCCCGGCTGCTGCGTAAGCCACATATGAAAACATATAAAACTTTCCAGTCGATAAGACCATCATCATCTGAGAATCAATTTCATTGCTGATAAGGGTCCCCCAGTCAATCCCTTGCTGATTCTTCTTGATGGTGACCATAAACTGATACATCCATCCATGAAATACATTTGATTCAGGCAAGCCAAAAACCCGGCTCAGCAGGGTGATAATATCATTGATTTCTTGTATGAAATCACATCTAGGGATAGTCCTTGGAAATCTAGATACTGCTGGTTTAGCCTTGACCAGGAACTTCTTGTTGACATCCTTAATGCAGTCTTCCTGATTACTATCCCAGGCCTTCTGAGCCGACTTGATGTTCAGTGCCCATACTCTTGAAATCGGGTAGTTTTAGAAGATCATCAAAATATGCTCCATCTAGCCTGATCACTACCTCACCTGCCCTGGCTCTTTTAACAGAAGTCGAGTCATAACTAGATGCACAAGCCAAAACAAATTCTGGACATTGGGCGGACACGGGAAAGCCTGCTGCAAGGGGCAAGCCACTGTTAGCTAAAGCTGTCATCCATGGGGTTTGAGAGGAACTCTTCACCCTATTCCAGAAGTCATCCATATCTATATTGCCAAGTTCAGTGTCCCTGATATCATAATTGCAATCAATATATGATGGAGATTCTGGCTTCTTGAATTTGTACTTCATCCTGCTAGATTTCTCGGCCTTCTCCTGAGATGGACCAGGGTCCAACATGAAGAATGTTGGAGGGAGAAAGGCTTGAAACTCGTGGAGATGTTATCCCACACCGAAAATCCCGATCATTGAATATGCTGGGAAGAATAGAAGAGTCGACACGCCGAGGAGGATGTCGAAAACCCCGAGAACCCGACAAGTTTGATATGTCAGAACTTTGGCAAAGCCCGACACTTGCATTGATGACGGGAACTCGGAGATACCGACACTTGCTTTTGATGTCAGAACTTTGGGAAAGTCTGGCACTCAACGTTGATGTCGGATACGGAAGAAACCCCGACACCTGTTTGTGGATGTCAGAACTAGAAGAAAACCCGACACTTCAATATACTTCGGAATTTTGAGAAAGCCCGGTCGCGCCAATCCGTCAATACACTTCGGGTCTCCGGCTCTGCAAAACAATCTTCAAAACCCAAGAAGAAAAATAGGGTTTTTCTTTGAATTCCAAATATACAATCTCCTTTTGTTATTCATGCATCATGCATATAATTGAAAACTTCAAGAGAATAGAACCAAGTGATAGTTCAGAAGAGATAAACCCTAAAAACCTAAAACCCTTTCCAAAGCAACACAGAAAGAAGAAGGAAAGAAAACCTTCAACACCCGGCAAGAAATTGGGAATAAAATACGCTCAATCGATCCATAAAAACCAAGAATAAAGAAGGGAAAGAAAAATACCTTCAATTCAAGAAATGTAAGATCGAAAACAGACGATCCAATTGAGCAAGGTGAGTTTTCGGGTTTTGAAAATGGAAGAGCACGCACAAAAATTCCACGAATTAAAAATACGAATGGTAAGAATGACGTGGAAATCCGCGTATTTATAAGAAAATTGGTAATTAATACACTTCAGCTCGGCACGTGCCAACTCACCGACCACTCGGCATGAATGCCATGTCAGCATGTTTGGGAGGTCCGAAAACCCGACACGAGGGGACTTAGTGCAATTCGGGTTTCGGGTTTCGGAAAACATGATGCATAAAGCATGAGGTGCTTAGATGCTACATAGCCCCGAAAACCCGATACAAAGGATTAAGCGGACTTCGGGAATCGGAAAACATGGGGCATAAAACATGTTTTGGATTATGGATGTTCCGATGCGCCGGGGTCCGAAAACCCGATTTTCTCAATACAAGGCGGGTTTCGGGTTTCGGAAGTCAGACGACACAAAACATGTTTTGACTTAAGTATGTTCCGATGCGCCGGAGGTCCGGAAACCCGATTTTCACAATACAAGGCGGGTTTCGGGTTTCGGAAGACAGTCGACATAAAGCATGTTAAAACTCATGTCGAGCTGTTGGTAAAACCCGAAAACCCGATTTTCTTAAAAAGAGGCCATAATGCAAAATCAACTTCGAAAATTTCGTAGGGGTTATCCGATCGTTTTGTCGTGAACTCAAAACGGGATAACACAACCTTAAACCGTGATTGTTGTGATTATATCAATTTTTGTGAGAGGTTCCAAAGCAAAATACTAATCTTCAAAGACATGCCTAGTCATGCCTTATAGTTCACATAAGACCTTTGGCCTTTCTCTCAATGGGGTTTGGATCTTGTTGGAGACATCAATCTCCATTCTTCATAGCACCATAAATGGATAATTACCACTATTGAATACTTATGCTAAATGGGTAGAATCCATATCTCTTATTTTAATAAAAGTCGATAAAATATGTGAATTCTTCAACCATCATAGCATTTATCGCTTTGGTGTTCCCCATCGTCTCATCACTAATAATGGAAAACATTTCAAAAATAAAACTCTATGAAAGCTATGTGTTTCCTTTGGCATTCAAATCGATTTTTCTTCACCCTACTACCCTCAAATAAATGGTCAAGTTGAATCCACCCAAAAAAACTTAAACAAAATTATTATAAAGTTTGTGGATGATACTAAAAATGATTGGCACATGCACATTCCTTTTTCTTTATGGGCTTACCATACTAGTATTCACACCTCAATTGTGGCTACGCATTTCTCTCTAGTCTATGGTACAAGGTTATCTTTCCTCTTGAAGTCTAGATTCTGTCTCTTTGTATCTTGCTCAAAGATATTCTTAACGATGATGACTTTCACCAATTCTCGTTTGATATAACTCAAGTTAATAGACAAACGTCATCTTAATGTTGTTGATCACCTTCAAATTTACTAAAAACAAATCAAATGTGCCTATTAAAAAAGCATCCATAAATGAACATTCCAAGTCAAAGATGTCATCCGAAAGAAAATCAACATGCAACAAAAGAGGAAAAAAAGTAAACAGGGAAAGTTTACTCCTAATTGGTGTGGACCTTATATCGTTACTCATACTTATGGATCAAGTTCTTATCATTTTTATTCACTCAAAGGTAAACCTAAACCTCGAACCACTCAATTTCTTGAATATTCAACCATTCTACTATTGAATTAATTCCTATATAACGTCTTGTCTAGGAACGTGCACAAAATTGGGGGGCCAAAAAGTGGACAAGGATTTGAAAAAAAGTAAAACGCGCTCCCGTTTTAGTTTTTTTGGCTTGGGAATCACTAGAGCATAACGCGTATGCGTTATATAACATGTATGCGTTACATAACATGTACACATTATGTTGAGTATATAAAAAAAAAGAGGCCTGAGCCTCTATCATTTTTCCTCCCTCAAACACGAGTTTTAGAGCTTGTTCGTGCCCTCACATTTTTCCATTCAGTTGGATCTCAAGCTCAAAGGATCATTTCTGGATCACCGGTAAGATCTGAATTGATGATGGTGCCACGAAGAAGAGGTAAGCACATTTATTTTCTCAAAATTTCATTGAAATATGATAATTATAGATTAAAATTTGAATTGAGTACATAGTTTTTATTATTATAGTTAGAGGTCGAGGGAATCGACCACAACCAAACCCTGTTATTCTTGACATCCCTCCCAAAACTACCATAATTGCTCAACATCCCTTGGGTAGTCAAGAATATTTTAGCATCCCAAATAGTTGAAAACAAAATTTGAATTGAGGATTTAATCGAAATAATGAGGGATGCACAATCTACAAACCCCACCATGCCTCTCTTGCAAACACATTGGAGGCATTAATTGTCCAAATTGACATTACAATGGGAAAATTGATTGTTGTACAACTTACGAGAGAGGGTTGTAGGGTTTATTATTCCAAAAAAAATCATATATGGATGTAAAGAAAAAAAAATTTCAAAAGAACTCATACGTTCCTTATTCATGGACCCCCACACTAATCTAAGCTGCTTCGTTGACATGTAAACAATTTCTCATCCATTGGTGCAATAATAATTTGATTAGAAATAATTTTTGGGAGCTATGGTGGATGGTGTTTGATTTTATACCTTGTAATAACAACGAGGTGCCACTATACTTTATGAGGAAACTCTATTGCGAGTTTATCCTCAATGAGATCCCAAATTATTTTGATTTCTGAGATTTCCAGGGCCAAGGAAAAGGATCTGCATAGGATCGACTAGGTGTCAACGTGCACCTATTCAGCAAGGTAGATTCCCCACATAGAATTCTCTCACCCTAAGATTGTGCCTCGAGTAGTGAAGGAGACAGTAGAGATTGATACACTCCACGTGCTTCAAGGGCTATCTACGACCCTTGTTCGACATACGAGGGAGATTTTGAGCTAGATGCTCGCGGAGGTACATAGAGTATTCCCTTAGGGAGTACTAGCATGAGGCCACATTTTTTCTTGTCATGTGGTAGCATATGTTTGGGGCCCGAGGAGGATGATACTTTCATGCGTACTGATTTTGGTGCACCTAGTTCTAGGGATGAACATGATAATGTCACTATGTCAGATGTCCTTTTGAGTGAGACATTTGGATTACATTCATTGGTGTCACCTTCGCAAGTAAATTTTTTGTTTTATCATGTGTGTTACAAAATTTTTGGAGTACCTAATTTACTTATATATGTTAAAATTTTTAAATACTTATATGTGTACATGTACATGCATTGATATTACAATGCACGGAAGGCACATCCTCATCCCGAACATAGGTGGTGAGTACAATACATATGCATACATTCATAGAGGTAATTTAGAATGTTAATTATGTAAACTTTTCACATACGTGTGTGTGTGTGTGTGCTAGTTTTGAAGTCAAATATATGTATGTTCTTATGTGTCCATCTAACTCATGTGATATACATGTTTGATAAAGATTTTGACTTCACTAGACACCCCACCATCTCTACAACAAGTAGATAAAGGTGTTGCCACTATGATTTCATTTGCATAATAAATCACTGAGGTATTCAAACAACACGTAAATTTTGTTAAATTTCTTGTGTAATTCATATTATGTTAAATTACATGTTAGTAATGTCTTTCATTGTGTGTATGCAAGAGTTACCTATGACAAGGCACAACCCTGTTCATTTGATTCACGGGTGTGTGGAAGGGTAAAAACAATAGTTCTATATTGATAAAATTAGTTAAAATATTGTCATTATGTAGATACATTTACTTAGCTCTATTTTGTCTAATTTTGATGTTATATTTTTGATCTTATGTGTATGTAGGGAACTTCAACCCCTCCATTTTGAATTCAAGGGCACGGACTCCTTCATCTCATTGTCATTGTACCCCCATTCATACTGCGCAGAGCTATCAATGACTCATCTAAGCGTGAGGTGCAAATTCAGCGTGATCGACTACTTGCAGTAAGTTTGTGTATTTATGTAAATACTTTCATTCTAGCAGTCTTAAATACATGTTGAAAACATATATAAATTAAGTTTTGACAAAAAAATATTTTTTGCATTTACGGAGCTCAGCTACAAAGCGAGTATTCAAAGTGGAAGAGGACTTGAAGCATCTCGCTCGAGTGATCCAAAGTCATCTCATGGATCTCCATCTTCACCTAAGGGAGGCCCTTCTTCGAGCAAGGCTAAGAGGGATAGATTTTAATGAGTAGGAAATATATGTCTTACATTACATTGTTTTTGTATGCCTATGTGCATGGCATTGTATGTAAGCCTATATGGCATTTGAACTTGATGGTATATGACCTATTTGGGCATTTTGTATTTATTATGCACATTAAAATACTATTTGGAACTTGATAATTTTAGACCTTAAATTTCTGAAATTATTTTCGCATGAATCTAATATGATGTGCACTTGACAATATTTAAGACATTATGGATTATTTTTTCATTTATTGGTGATGTACATGTACTAGCATTTTCAATGTATAATACGCATCAAAATTTGGAAATTAATATTTATATAATGTACGTATATAAAGAGTTACCTAATCTAAGTAATTATTCATTCAATTTATCAATGTGTATATGTGTATTTACCTTACTTTTGCTTCTTCTTGCTCATGGTCTCTTTGTACTTGGTTCCTATCTTATCATGCACTTACTACATTCTTCTATGATTCATAGTATTATCCTCTATTAAAACACCCAATAATCGTCACAATTTGATGCCTTTCATCGTTGATATTTTGAGAATGTCTCTCCATATACATCACTCCAATTCTTGAGAATGTCACTAGATGCAATGACATTATGATTCGAAACTCAATGATTCTTGATTGTCTAATCCTCGTCAATTCATGTTACTAACTTTAAATTTTTAGGCATTTCAAGTTATTTGGAAATCATATCACACCCTTCACTAGGCTTGATGACTAGCCATATCCTTTTAAGGAACTTTTGAAACCATGCATGGGTTTATCACAACATAAATTATCAATGAATGGAAGGTCACTAAGAAGTAGGCGGTGACTCCCATCGAACTAAACAAGAAAGATTTACTACACGATTGATAAATCCCGTGTGTTATTAGACATACCCCTATCAAATTCAATCTTAAACCAATCTAGTCATTCAAAGTGCTCTTAAGTGACTATGCCTAGACAGGGTAGCCCTACACTCGACTTAGAATACACTATTTCTCGCGTTTATAAATAATAGGAAAACGAAAGAACTTGATGGAGAGGGAGAAAACCACAAGAGGATTTTGTAGAGGGCCCTGACGTGGAGCTCTTGGATCTAAAGAGACATATCTAGGTGCCACAGAGTCTGAGAAATCACATGTCAAAGATATGGCATGTTTAGGCCTCAGGCCTCTTAAGCGACTATGCCCAGACGAGGCACCCCGAGAGCATGGGGAGCGTAGGGAACCAAAATGAAGCCTCCACTAGCATTTACCAGGCCACCTCGACGTGTTGGCATAGTTAGTTCAGTCCCACAAGCTTCCGTTTATAAAATACATCCTTTGGAAACCCTACCTAACTCGGACTACACTATTTCTTACATTTACAAACATTAGGATAGAGAGATAACTAGATGGAGAGGGAGAAAACCGTGAGAGGATTTCGTAGAGGGCCCGGACGTAGAGCTCTTGGTTATGAGGAGATGTCTCTAGATGCCACATATTCTAATAAATCACCCGTCAGAAGATATGGTGTGTTTGGGCCTCGGGGATCTTAAACAACTATGCTCAGATAGGGTAGCCCGAGAGCATGTGGAGCGTAGGGATAGAAAATGAATCCTCCACTAGCATTCACAGGCCACCTTGACGTGTTGGTGTAGTTGGTTCAGTCCCATGAGGTTCTTTTGTAAAATACGACCTCGACAACCCTATATTGACTTAGATCGCACTATTTCTCACATCTACAAACAATAAGACATTGAGATAACCAGATGGAGAGAGAGAAAACGTGATAGGCTTTGACAAGACATCTCTAGGTGCCACAGAATCCAAGAAATCACCTGTCGAAGATATGGCGTGTTTGGGCCTCATGGCTCTTAAGAGACTACGCATCGACGGGGTAACCCGAGAGCACGGGGAGTGTAGGGAACCAAAATGAAGCCTCCACTAGCATTCATCAGGCCACCCTAACATGTCAGCGTATTTGGTTCGGTCCCACAAGCTTCCATTTGTAGTAGTACAACTTCTAAGTTAGTGTAGTCACTTAAGAGCCCTGAGGCCCAAATACACCATATCTTCAACGGGTGATTTCTCAGATTCTGTGGCACCTAGAGACATCTCGTCAGCTACAAGAGCTCCACATCGGGTCCCTCTACAAAAATATCTCATGGTTTTCTCCCTCTCCATCTGGTTCTCTCACTATCCTATTGTTTGTAAATGTGAGAAATAGTGCGAGTCAAGTCGATGTAGGGTTTCCAGAGGTTTGTATTTTACAAACGGAAGCTCATGGGACCAAACCAACTATGCCAACATGTTAGGGTGGCCTTGTGAACACTATTGGAGGCTTTTTTTTGTTCCCTATGCTCCCCGTGCTCTCGGGCTACCTCGTCCAGGTGTAGTCGCTTAAGATCCCTGACGCCTAAACACGTCATATCTTCGACAGGTGATTTCTTGGACTCTGTGGAACCTAGAGATGTCTCATTAGATCCAAGAGCTCCATGTTGGGGCCCTCTACAAAAGGCTCTTACAGTTTTCTCTCTCTACATCCAGTTCTTTCGTTGTCCTATTGTTTGTAAACGTGAGAAATAATGCAGTCTGAGTCAGTGTAGGGTTACCAGAGGCTGTATTTGGCAAATGGAAGCTCATGGGACCAAACCAAATATGACAACACATCAAGGTGGCCTCATGAATGCTATTGGAGGCTTTTTTTTGGTTCCCTATGCTCCTCGTGCTCTTGGGCTACGCCGTCCAGCTGTAGTCACTTAAGAGCCCTGAGGCCCAAACACGCCATATCTTCGACGAGTGATTTCTTGGACTCGTAGCACCTAAACATGTCTCATCAAAACCAAGAGATCCATGTTGGTGCAATTCCTCTCAGTTTTCTCCTCTCCATTTTGTTCTCTCACTGTCCTATTGTTTGTAAACATGAGAAATAATGTAGTCTCGGTCGGTGTAAAGCCAGTAGGCGCAAATGTTGTACTTTGGAAATGGAAGCTTGTGGGACCAAACCAACTATGCCAACACGTCAAAATGGCATAGTGAATGCTATTAGAGGATTTTTTCTTGTTCCCTTTGCTCCCATGCTCTCGGGAAACCCCGTCAGGCCCAGAAGAGTCGCTTAAGATCCCCGAGGCCCAAACACGCCATATCTTTGACGAGTGATTTCTTAGAATCCGTGGCACATAGAGACATCTCGTCAAAACTGAGATATCCAAATTGGGGCCTGATATGAAAACCTCTTGTGGTTTTCTCCATCTCCATCCAGTTATCTTGGTATCCTATTGTTTGTTAACGTGAGAAATAGTGTAGTCCGAGTCAAGTATAGTGTGCCATATGTGATACTTTGCAAACGAAAGCTCGTGGGACAAAAGAAACTACGCGAACACATATAAATGGCCTAGTGGACACTAGTGAAGGCTTTTATTTTTCTCCTATGCTCCCTGTGCTCTCGGGCTACCTTGTTTGGGAGTAGTTGCTTAAGAGCCTTGAGGGCCAAACATGCCATATCTTCAATAGGTGATTTCTCAGACTTCGTGGCACCTAAAGATGTCTTGTGAGATGAAAGAGCTCCACATTGGGGCACTCTATGTAATTATCTAGCAGTTTTCTCCCTCTCCATCTGGTTTTCTCACCGTCCTATTGTTTGTAAGCACGAGAAATAGTGTAGTCTGACTCAGTGTAGGGGTGCCATATGTATTTTGCAAACAGAAGCTCGTGGGACGAAACCAACTATGCCAACACATCCAAATGTCCTATGAATGCTAGTGGAGGCTTCCTTTTGGTACCCTGTGCTCCCATGCTCTCGGGCTACCCTGCCTCAGGGGTGTAGTCGCTTAAGAGCTCGAGGCCCAAACACGCCATAACTTCAAGAGAAATTTCTCGGACTACGTGGCATGTAGAGATGTCTCGTTAGAACCGAGAGCTCCATGTCGGCCCTCTATGAATTCCTTTCACGGTTTTATCCCTCTCCATTTTTTTATCTCGCTGTCCTATTGTTTGTAAAGGTGAGAAATAGTGTAGTCTCGATCAATGTAGGGCTGCCGGATGTTGCACTTTGGAAACGGAATCTCATGGGACAAAACCAACTATGCCGACATGTCAAAATGGCCTAGGAACACTAGTGGAGGCTTCATTTTTGTTCCCTTTACTCCCCGTGCTCTTGGGAAACTCCGTTTAGGCGTAGTCGCTTAAGAGCCTTGAGGCCCAAACACGCCATATCTTCGATGCGTGATTTCACTAACACCATGGTAGCTAGAGATGTCTCGTTAAAATTGAGAGCTCCATGTTAGGACCCTCTATAAAAGGCTCTCACCATGTTTTCCCTCTCCATCTGGTTCTCTCGTTGTCCTATTGTTTGTAAATGCAAGAAATAGTGCAGTCTAAGTACGTCTAGGGATGCTAGATGCTTGTACTTTGCAAACGGAAGCTCGTGGGACCACACCAACGCACAAACATGTCTAAATGGCCTGGTTAATGCTATTGGAGACTTATTTTTTGTTCCTTACACTCCCGTTCTCTCGGGCTATCCCATCTAGGAGTAGTTGCTTAAGAACCCTGAGGCCCAAACATGCCATATATTTGATGGGTGATTTCACAGACTCCATGGCACCTAGATACATCTTGTAAGTACCAATAGCTCCATGTCAGGGCCCTCTACAATAGCCTCTCATAGTTTTCTCCCTCTCCATCTAGCTCTCTCTGTCTATTGTTTGTAAACACGAGAAAAAGTGCAATTTGAGTCGGTGTAGGGCTATCAAATGTTGTACTTTACAAACGTAATCTCATGAGAACAAACCAACTACACCAACATGTCCAACTATCCTGGTGAACACTAGTGGAGGATTATTTTTTTCCCTACGCTCCTCGTGCTCTAGTGCTACTCGTCTCGTTCAAGGCGTAGTCTCTTAAGAGCCCCGAGGCCCAAACACGTCGTATCTTCTACGGGTGATTTCTCAGACTTCATGGCATCTATATATGTCTCGTTAGAAAAAATAGCTCCATGTCAAGGCCCTCTACAAAAGTCTCTTGCAGTTTTCTCCATCTCCATCTAGTTCTCTTATTGTCCTAGTGTTTGTAAACATGAGAAATAGTACGATCCCGAGTCATTGTAGGGCTTCTAGACGCTATACTTTGCAAATGGAAGCTCATGGGACCAAACCTACTACACTAACATGTCTAAATGGCCTCTTGAACGCTAGTAGAGGATTCAGTTTTGTTCCTACACTCCCCGTGCTCTCAGGCTACCCCGTCCGGGCGTAGTCGCTTAAGAGCCCTGAGGCCCAAACACGTCATATCTTTGACGTGTGATTTCTCAGACTCTATGGAACCTAGAGAGATCTTGTTAGATCCAAGAGCTTCACATCAGGTCCCTTTACAAAATCCTCTCACATTTTACTCCCTCTATATCCGGTTCTCTCGTTGTCCTATTGTTTGTAAACATGAGAAATAGTGTAGTTTGAGTCAGTGTAGGGATGCGATGTGTATTTTACAAATGAAGCTTGTGGTACCAAACCAACTATGGTAACATATCCAAATGGCCTATTGAATTCTAGTGGAGGATTTTTTTGGTTCCCTGCACTCCCCATGCTCTCGGGCTCCCCATCGGGCGTAGTCACTTAAGAGCCCACGATGCCCAAACACCCCATATATTCGACGGGTGATTTCTCGGACTATGTGGCACATAGAGATGTCTCATCAGAACTAAGAGATCCATGTCAAGGCCCACTATGAAATATTCTAGTGGTTTTCTCCATTTCCATCTGGTTCTCTCGCTGTCCTATTGTTTGTTAACGTGAGAATAGTGTAGTTTGAGTCGGTGTAGAGGGTCAGGATGCTGTACTTTGCAAACGGAAGCTCGTGGGACAGAACCAACAAAGCCAACACATCTAAATGGCCTAGTGGACACTAGTGAAGGATTTTTTTCCTACGCTCCTTGTGCTCTACAGCCTACCTTGTCTAGGGCGTAGTTGCTTAAGAGCCTTGAGGCCCAAACCTACCATATCTTGGACAGGTGATTTATTAGACTCGTAGCACCTAGAGACGTCTCGTCGATGCGAAATCTCCACATCGAGGCCCTCTATGAAAATATCTCACATTTTCTCCCTCTCCATCTAGTTCTCTCACTGTCCTATTGTTTGTAAACATGAGAAATAGTGCAGTCTAAGTCAGTGTAGGGCTGCCAGATGCTATATTTTGCAAACAGAAGCTCGTGGGACCAAACCAACTATGCTAAGATGTCTAAAAAACTTGGTGAATGCTATTGGAGGCTTCCTTTTGGTTCCCTACACTACCCATGCTCTCGGGCTACCCCATCTTTGCATAGTCTCTTAAGAGCCCTGAGGCCCAAACACGCCATATCTTCGACGGGTGATTTCTTGGACTCTGTGGCACATAGAGATGTCTCTTCAAAACCAAGAGATCCATGTCAAGGCCCTCTATGAAATACTCTTGTGGTTTTCTCCAAATCCATCTGGTTATCTCACCGTCTATTGTTTGTTAACGTGAGAAATAGTGTATTCGAGTCAATGTAGAGGGTCTGTTAGATGATGTACTTTGCAAATGAAAGCTCATGGGACAGAACCAACTACGCCAACACAACCAAGTGGCATGGTGAACAATAATGAAGGATTCAATTTTTCTCTTATGCTCCCGTGCTCTCGGGTGACCCTGTCTCGGGTGTAGTTGCTTAAGAGCCCTGAGGCCAAAACATGCCATATCTTCGACGGGTGATTTCTCAGACTCTGTGGCACCTAAAGACGTCTCTTTAGATCTGAGAGCTCCATGTCATAGCCCTATACAAAATACTATCATAGTTTTCTCCCTCTCCATTTGTTTCTCTCGCTGTCCTATTGTTTGTAAACACAAGAAATATTGCAGTCTGAGTCAGTGTAGGGCTGCCAGATGCTATATTTTGCAAACGAAAGCTCATGGGACTGAACCAACTACACCAACACATCCAAATTTCTTAGTGAACACTATTGGAGGCTTTGGTTTGGTTCCCTACACTCTCCGTGCTCTCGGGCTACCCCGTCTGGGTGTAGTTGCTTAAGAGCCTTGAGTCCTAAACACGCCATATCTTCGATGGGTGATTTCTCAGACCTCATGGCACCTAGAGATGTCTCGTCAAAATTGAGAGCTTCACATTGGATCCCTTTATGAAATATTCTCATGGTTTTCTCCCTCTCCATCCTATTCTCTCACTTCCCTATTGTTTGTAAACGTGAGAAATAGTGCAGTCTAAGTCGGTGTAGGGATGCCAGATGATGTATTTTGCAAATAGAAGCTCGTGGGACCGAACCAACTACAACAACACATCCAAATGGCCATGTGAACACTAGTGGAGGATTCATTTTTGTTCCCTACACTCCCCGTGCTCTTGGGATACCCCGTCCATGCGTAGTTGCTTAAGATCCTTGATGCCTAAACACTCCATATCTTCGACAGGTGATTTCTCGGACTCAGTGGTACCTAGAGATGTCTCATAAAAACCGAGAGCTCCATGTTAATTCCCTCTACGAAAGCCTCTCACGGTTTTCTCCCTCTCCATCTTGTTCTCTCGCTATCCTATTATTTGTAAATGTGATAAATAGTACAGTCTGAGTAAGTGTAGGGCTGCCAGATGTTGTATTTTGAAAATAGAAACTCATGGGACGAAACCAACTACGCCAACACATAGGGGTGATGTTTTTTTTCTGTATGCTCTCCATGCTTTTGGGATACCTCATCCAGGCTACGAAAGCCTCTCATGGTTTTCTCCATCTCCATTCAGACTGAGTTAGTGTAAGGTTGTCCATTTCCAATCACTTGAATAATATAGGTGGTTCATATAATATATATGGTGAAATGAGAATTTTAATAAGATATTTTTACAATATATGTGGTGTAATAAGAATTTTTGTTTGTTGTTCCTTTCTAATATTTAATTTTCTTAGCTTCACTTGGCTTCGAGAATAATGAATTCTCTACTGACAATGCCAACCATGTGAAGGTGGAAGCTTTTTTGGTGCCACTAACCTACATAAACATGTTAGTAATCAATAAAATAGAATTTTAAATCATACAAAATTTAAACAAAATCATTTAAGTAAATATTCAAATTAAATTCATGAAGAAGATACCTTTGCAAATTTAATCCAATGAACCGTAAGGATCAACTCTATTCTTGACAGTAGTAAGAATTTCTTTATGATCTGATTCACGAACCTTCCACATATTTTTTTATGGCCGACCTTGGATATTTGATCAATTTAATATTTGTTGCAAGGACCAAATGTGAATAGTGAAGTATCTTTCGATGTACTTCATAGTCTTCAAACAACCAAATGTTTGATTTTTTGATAGGATATCATTGAATCCAAGTTCCAGTGAATACTACTAATCTAGTGGGATACTCAAGGTCTTCACCATCAATGATTGTGGAAGTCAATTTTTTTCCTCTCTACACAACGATATAAGTAGTATCTGTTCCCTCTTTGCTAAATTCTCACATTGCAATAACTGCAAAAACATGCCCTATGTATCACAAAGTAAAAATTGTTCGATAATTTATAAATACAATAAGATTTGACCATTTAATAATTTATAAATCTAAAACATGGCATTTACATATATGTATGTACCTTGTTGCACTAAATCAAAGATTTGGTCAAAGTCAGGTGATGTTTTCATTTGATCTAAAAACCCTGCAAGTTGTAATGCTCGTGGAAATTGATGTGTGTTGAGTGGAATTGGAAGTCTACAAGTCCACTCATCCACCCATAGTTATGACTCACATTCATTCCATGCAAGATCAATGCATGATATACAAAAAAATGTCATGCACCTAGTATAAATAGTCCAAGCATTTGCATCTGAACTATGGAATGAGTGCATATCACTTGATCCTGCAACTGTCATACAATCTTCAAAGTTTGTCAAATGTTTTTGCTCTATCAACAAAAAATATCTATGAACCATTGATCTCTCTTGAGATTCATAGCCCATATTCTTGACACACCAATCAACAATGCTTTTTGCATGTGTAAATTTAACACCATCCTTGAACTTTAATTCTTCTCTTGCATGTGCTCTTTTCACACATGCTCCTGCACTATCATACTCTCCTTTTCCATGCCCCACCTCAATAAAACTCCAGATATGTTGTACATTTGTTTCTTTGTGCATCCTGCTTAGCCAATAAAACATCTCGTGCATTCTTGAATTGTGATGTGTAGTTGTCCAACCAAATGTAATGTTGATCGAAACTAATGTTCCTCTCATTAAAGTTCACATAAAACACCTAGAAACAACCTTGTACATATTCTATAGAATGTGTCCGATCATCACTTATGTAGAAATGATACTCTCTCAATATTTTTTGGAATTGCTCGGTGATTTCAGGAGAGTGCATGAATGTTATATGCACGAAAATAGAAACTTGCACTGAGTTATAATATTGAGATTGAACCTCCATTTGTGGCTACAATGTGTAATTCTCTATGAAGTCAACTACTAAAACAATAGTACCAAGTGGGAATGTGTCCTTGCTTAACTTGAATTGTTCATCCAACCATCGAGCTCTATGTGTGTGCCTTGCATACTCATAAAAATTTCCTCTCTGAATTTGACCGTATATTCTGATATAAGTAATTGTTTTTTAATAAACTCACACCTCTTAGATTCTTTTCCATATTTTAATTGATATGCCACTGATTTATATTTAGTGAAATAAACCAATTATTTTCCTATTGAATATGTACTCTCCTCATGGATACAACTTTTCATATTTGGCAAGCCACCACATACATTGCATGTTCCATCCAAACATGCTTTGTTATAAAAAAATTATCTTGTTGATTTTTCACAAAATATTATCGGAATAAATTCCCTTCAAGATTTTTGTGGGAAATTTATTTCACACTCCTGCAACATGATGTTAGTATGTAAAACACTACGTATTTGACCAAAAAATATCATAACGCATTGAAAATTCAACATTATGCCCGCAACAACAAATGGTATATGAGTGATTGATTTTCACATAAAAGGGTTTGTTCATTTTAAAGAATCTTTGGCTAATGTTAATTTGTGGATTTTCATTTTTAAACTTAGAGAAAATTTTGTTTGAGTCATATCTAAGAAATGTTTTACACATGATTCATGATTACAAGAACCGATTAGAATTTTTTTGTATCTCTTCTATTGGTGACACCCTTGTGTTCTAATTCCAAGATTTTACAATTAATTCTTTTAGAAAATCAGATGTATTCTTTTCTTTTTGTGGAAGTCTACTAAAGAAAGCCCAATAGTCGAGTGTTATTGACTAACTCAATACGTTTACGTCTTTTTTACTTTCATTAGTGTTTTTCTCTTTAGCTTCAAAGAACTACTTTTTCTAATTAATCGTTTATTAACCTGTTTTATCACTTACTATACAATTATTTAGTGCACATCGTGTAGCATTACTATCTTTGGTGCGTCTTATACCACCCATATCTTGGTATACTTTATGTATGTTTTCAACAATTGATGCACTTTGATCAAAAACATTAGATGTTCTTAACTCCCAATGTCCTCATTATAGGTCTCATCTTAATTAACTTCATCAATGAAACAAATAATTGACATCTTTGTGTGTCATTTAAATTTTCAAAGTAATTATCCCAAATTCCACTAGCTTTTCTTCTCACATTTCTTTCAAAAATTTTGTTAGGCATTGGTTTTATAATATTTTCATCAATTTCAATTAAGTGAATTGGTTTTCTTCTTGAAATGGAAGGAGGTGTTCTTAGAGGTGAAGATTCATTTACAAGGTTGTTTTCTTCATTCAGTGTTTTCATACAAATTTTAGGGTTAACATTTGGATTCTCAAGTAAGGGTTCAACAATTGGATTCTTATCAATTTATTCATCCATACCAACAATATCATTCAATTGAATATCATTATTCATTGCAATATCATTATTCTCTACATTTTCATTATGTATTTCATCCCAATTTTCTAATACATTTGATATAGTGGATGTACCTTGCCCCGCTCAAATTTTTGCATTCTCTTTAATTTTTTTATTTTTTTCTCTTCCAATTCTTCCGATGTCTTATTCTTGACTTTCCTCTTGTCCTTATCTTGACATTTATCACCCATGATTAGAAAAAATCAACTAGTGGGGTAGGAGAAAAAATGAAATACTAAAAAATCATGCAAGAATGTAGAGAATATTGCAGACAAAACAAAATGTTTGCAAAATTCCCATGAAAGAGATGAAAGGGACGTTGGGGGCCGCAAGATATAAAACAAATAAAAACATGTATGCATTTTTGTTTTCTCTTTTCCCAAGCCATGCCTCAAGGCTCGGGATCTGGTTTGGATCCCCAACATTGAGGCATAGACCTACAAAATGACAAAGCAAACAACGAGTTTTTACAAGAAAATGTAAAAATGACACTTCCTCTATGATAAATCAAAATAAAACAATCGATTCATTTTAAAAAAATTATACCATGATGTAGAGCAGAGTCTCTTCTTTCTTAAAATATAATTTTCCAAATTTTCTCACTAATATAAGATATCCATATTATTTATTTTCTAACTATGCCTTTTTATAGCTATTTTTTGAAGTGTAAATATGTCTATCTTTCATGGTGTATCTTTTTCTAGGTGATCGAAATTAAAAAAAAATATACTAGGCCAAATTAGGCATAATTATATACATATTAAAAAAATCTAATTTTTGATATTTTTTGAGGTAGTTAGGGGGGGCACGGTCGGAGCTCCGTTATTTTTCAAAACATAAAATTTTTGTACTAGAAAAATTATAAATAAAAAAATATTTGCTAAAAAAATCTTTTAAAAATGGATCCCAAACTAGATGCTCCTAGCTATCTTTCTACCAAAGGGTTTTCAAAAATACTAAATGGTGCTCAAAAATGGCGGGGGGACACAAAAGTCACTCTATTATATTTTTAACAAAAACAGAGCATCTGTTGGTATTTTAGTTATTTTACCCACTTAAACTTATCCATTTTCAATAAAGTTTAGTAGCTTACAAACTAGACTCAAAAAGCTACGATTCATATTTCTACAACATCTTCCAATTTTGAGTGTAACTATATCGAAAAACTTGTACAAGTTGAAGTTTTTTTTTTTTTTCAGAAAAATGCATCCACTTAAGACCTCCTTTTGGCCTCCCAACCTGGTGCACTTACCTGTCTAATCAATGTCAATCCCTTGAGCATTGTTCACCTTTCATTCTACCTAAACCAGGATCATGTGATTACCCATTACCTTTCAATCTTGACTTCAATATGAGTACCCCAACTCTACTCATGGCATGATTCTCATGGATACTTTTCATGTTTTTCAAAATGGATTCTCATGGTCCTTCATCACTTAAAACCTCTCTATCATAGTTTTTTTAATATTGGTAAATAGTTTTTTGAAAGGGACTATACCCTTGTGTACAAAAGGAGGCCTAAAAGCCTGAGTAAGAGAGAGGAGCAGAGAAGCTGTATCAAAGCACAAAAGTTACAGCAAAGAACACCGAAGCCTAGAAACAGCAACACAAACGAGACTTAACAGCAAAACAACGGCAACAAAACAGCAAGCCTACAGCCAAGAAGCAGTAGTAAAACTGGACTACTTCTTGGCCGCTTGATCAATACTCATCTTTACTTTTTTCCAAGCATGGTACATACCCAGCGTGGTCATATGAGCAGCATCCGTCTTATCGAGCTCCTCTCTGGTTCTTTTACTCTCTTTCTCATTGCCCCAAAGAGTCATCGGGACACCGCTGAGATGCGAAACACTTCTTGCATGACCTTCGATGAATTCCTCTATGGCCCTGAATGCTGCAATATTATACTCATGCCTAGTCTTCGTTTTCCCAAGGCGGGAGTCTAGGGAGGTCAGTTTTTTGTATATTTCATCAAGCTGGCTATTGCCAATGCTCCCTTCTCCCTCAATGCTTTTTTTGCCTTTTTGCTTAGCAATATTTTTACCTCATCCTTCAAGAATTTAAGCTCGGCCTCTAAGGCCTCCAAT
This sequence comes from Taxus wallichiana var. yunnanensis, assembly GCA_018340775.1. Classification (NCBI taxonomy): domain Eukaryota; kingdom Viridiplantae; phylum Streptophyta; class Pinopsida; order Cupressales; family Taxaceae; genus Taxus; species Taxus wallichiana. The sequence goes on from CM031239.1 coordinate 629,012,697, forward strand.
CTTCTAGAAGGGTTATCCGTTGGTGCGCGCTGAGGGTGGCACTACTAATGTTCAGCAGATCACGAGCAATGTCATCCAAAGGTTCATCCCCCTCAGCAGTAGACTCAAGGTTGAGTCTCCTAGAAGCCCTGGTGACACGTTTAGAAGTAGAGACAGTGTGGGTGGTAGGGGGGCAGCAGGAGGAAAAGAAGGAGAAGCATGAGCAGCCTGCATGGGGGCATCAGCACCGGGGAGGGGCGCGGCAGCAGAGGGACAGCGAGGGGAGACAGGATGGCAAGAACGGAGCCCAACAAAGTAGGCCGGGAGAGGAAGGGAGACCGGGAATTTAATAAGGCGAGTGCTTTTGAATAAGCGAGAATAAGCTATCATAGTTAACCTCTCTATCATAGTTAACCTCTATGTGCTATAGTTTTGTCTTCAAAAAGAAGATCATATTTTTCTCTATAGTCTTGTCCATGACTTAAAAGTCCAAAATAAAAACAATTTCAAAAGTAAAATGGGATTCAACTCTTTGAGTCAAACTTCTAGAAAAATATGAATTCCTCAAAAAGTACATCTATGATTTTTTTATCTCCCTGTTATAAATAGACTACTCCCTCAAAGGACAGTTATATGAAGCTAGTTGTATTGTACTTAGTCTATCATCAAAAGAAGACTATTCTTACAAAAACTAAAATAAAAATATTTTGAAGCTTCCCACATCAATCACTTCATAAAGACCTCAAGGAGAAAATATACTCATCCCACATATAATTCTTACATCGATTAGTCTATAAAAAAACAAGAACAAAAGCAAAACAAAAACAAAAAGATTAACTTTTTGTCATGAACTTACCTATTGTGATCTTGGGTCTGTTACCAATTCGACATGTTGTCTCACACTAGGTTATGCTAAAACCAACCTACTTTCACCTTATCACATTTTCACCCTAATTCCCTACCCACTCAAGGGATGTGCTACAAATGTGACATTTCATGATCATGTGAATTTCTTCACCCTTAGAATATTCAATCATGCAACACCTTTAGGGTCTTATGTTCATAAGCCCATCTTTGATAAGGTAGATGTGTTATGGTTCTTATCAAATAGGCATCTCTTATGTCACCTCTTACCAATCACCTTCTTCATTACTTGTTGATTATCCTATAGAGGACCAAGAATTTGACACTTCAATTTAACCACACCTAAATAACCTCAATTCACCTATGCCTTCATGGCCTAGACTCAATCATGCTTAAATTGACCTAGACTCAACCATGCCTAAAAACGACCAACCCAATCCTCTACATCATCATATCCTTCCCTAGCTTATGGGAGAACTACATCATCTTGAGACCCCTTTTCATCGGGGCTATGTAGGCAGCAGCTGAGCAAGGGCATGGGGCCCTTGCAGTTAGCTTGGCCATTCTTTACCCTAACCAATTTCCACCTAGTTTTTTTAAATTTTACATTCTACCATTATTTAGTTTCCATATTCTACATTAATTACAAATCAAACAAACATACAAGTATATAACATGTATACTTACCTATTTCTTACATCATCATATCATACATTAATCATTTCACATTTCCATAATATAAAATATTTTTGGAAATTTACACCATAACATACATATTCATTATAATTTATTTTTCCATGTTAACAATAATTTGAAAATTAAATCAAAACCAAAAATCTAACTCCATGCGTAATCGACCTAAATCCACAATGCTTAACTCACCTAAACTCCACTATGCCAAAATGACCTCACTCCATAATGCCTAACTCACCTAAACCCCACCATTCCTAAATAACCTAAACTCAATCATGCCTAATCACCTAAACTCAATCTTGCCTATACCTAACTCCACCACACCTAATTGACCTAACTCAAACATACCTATACCTGACTCTATCATGCCTACATGACCTAGACTCAATTATGCCTAATTAACCTAGTTTCCATCACATACACAATAATAATGAAAATTCAAATGCAAATAAATCATCCATAACATAAATATAATCATCTATAATAATAAGAACATCTTTGTATCAATACAAATATACACTGGTACAAATAAATACTAAAGCATCTCAAAAATATCATATACATCCTCACTATCTTTTGCACGTATTTGGTATGAAATAAAATTCTCAAAAACCTCATATACATTCTCACTATCATTGGCATGCACGATTGTATATATCAATAATTGATACAACAATCATATTAGGTGATTAATCTTTACTCCACCTAATATCCATGCCTGTCTCATTTGTCTCTTCCTCCTCTCCTCTAGCTCGAAAACCTACCGCATCTCTCCACCTAGCAGGGGTCTTGGCCTAATCATTTCCTACCCCTCACATGGGACTGGCCTCCATGATCTCATAGCCTCACCTGACCCTACCTTTGGGCTCACTGGCCCCCTGTGCTCTTATAACTATGAGTGCAGGAGCTATTCCTCTCACTCGCTACCTTCTCGTGCCCCTGTACTCAGCATAGGAAGGGACATCTATCCCGACATTCATCAAATGATCATGGTTGTAATGCTTACAACATGACTAGTACCTATGATAATTTCTACTTTACAAGGTACAAATTTTGATAGGTGATTTTTTCTTATGATAGTGTAGTCTTATGACTTTCGAAATCATGTTTGTAGAAAAAATAATTCATCATTTTGAGCAGGTACATTTTGTTGTGTTTTTATTGTATTTAATAAGACCAACTCACCTCCTTATGAAAAATTAGTTTACTGCTTGAATTGATAAATTTGGTTTCTATTTTCATAAATTATTCTTTCAGAACAATATTACCTTGGATCAATTCCATTGATCCAATGTATGCTTTACTTCTTAATTTTGTGGTCATAATAACCAAGTCGATAGACCGATTGATCTTTGGATTCTGACTCTACTAAAGAATGGATGAAGCCTTTAGACCCTACGTATATTGAATTGTGATGCCATGGATGGTTCTTCTTTTGTTAGCATGAAACACTTACTTTGAACAGGAACCTATTGTAAATATGTCTAAATGTTGGTAATGTAGACACCTATAATTATGCCCAAGCAATTTAAATACTTAAATTGTGCTAATTATCCCCTTTCTCGCAAATCGACGACATATCGTCAAAAGCACTCATATTCCCTCTTGTTGTCATTAATTAATTACAATATGCTAATTAATTAAGTTACCTATCCAACAAATACCCTAATTAACGACCTTCCGTTAATAAATCACCCCTTCTACCTAGACTAATTAATTATTATTAATTAATTAGCTTTCCCTTTCATTTAACCAATAAATCAATATTTAATTGATTTAATCCCCTTCTAATAGCCTAAATTGTACTAATATTCCTATAATTGGCTTCTATAAGATCACATCTACCTATTAGTTAATCACATTTGATTAAATAAAGCACCCCCAACTCCCATGACTTGCTAAACATGTATTAAATCCTTCTAAAGTAAGGTTACCTTTAATAAAACAACCTTATCCATTCCTAATCATGTTTTACCTTTATCCCACATTCATGAGGATGTGTTGAATCCTTTATCCTTTAGGCTATATAAAAAGCCCTCCACCTACCTTTTTACCTACACCTAAACTCTTTGAGAAAGAAAATGTAAATCATATAACAAAGAGACTAAGAGCTTGCACTTTGTCCTCTTGAGAGTTCATCATCTTGAAGAGTTAAGCCTCTTCTTATTCTAGCCTACATTGCTTAGGTCATATGTGAGGTATCAAAAGGGTCTTTTAGCCCACATTTGATTAGCCCCCATTCCTAGGTTCTTAGAACATTAAGGACAACTATTTTTGATAGCCATGGAATCTACCTAGGTTCTTTCATTTGCATGTTGTTAAAGAATAGAGGTTATTTAGATACTTAACATTGTTGATTTCATAGTTTTGTTGATAAATGTTAGCATCAGCCCTTGATTAATTCTTATCATGATGGTGCTTAGAATGTTTGTTTAATTCTTACTAATCAAGACTATTTAGGTGTTAGTCTTCCATTCATATTTAGCATTAAGTTAGAAACAAACACTTACACATATTTGGCATGCCCAGTGGGACACTTAGTCCCATGGTATTTTAGTTTAAGTTTCATTATTTTAGCTAACTTTTGATATGCACATGTAGTAATTAATGTCTATTTTTAGAAAATTTACTCATTTGATATATATAATTACGCCCAAGCAATTTAAATACTTAAATTACGATAATTATCCCCTTTCTCACAAATCAACGACATATCGTCAAAATCACTCATTTTCCCTCATATCATCATTAATTAATTACACTAAGCTAATTAATTAAGTTTCCTATCCAACAAATACCCTAATTAACGACCTTCCGTTAATAAATCACCTCTTCTATCTAGATTAATTAATTATTATTAATTAATTAGTCTTCCCCTTCATTTAACTAGTAAATCAATATTTAATTGATTTAATCCCTTTCTAATAGCCTAAATCGTACTAATATTCCTCTAATTAGCTTCTATAAGCTTACATCTACCTATTAGTTAATCACCTTTGATTAATTAAAATACCCCCAACTCCCATGACTTGCTAAGCATAAATTAAACCCTTCTAAAGTAAGGTTACCTTTAATAAAGCAACCTTATCCATTCCTAATCATGTTTTACCTTTATCCCACATTCATGAGAATGTGTTGAATCCTTTATCCTTTGGGCTATATAAAGAGCCCTCCACCTACCTTTTTACTTACACCTAAACTCCTAAGAGAGCAAATGAAAAGCATATAGCAAAGAGACTAAGACCTTGCACCTTGCCCTTTTAAGAGTTCATCATCTTGAAGAGTTAAGCCTCTTTCTTAAAGTGCTTGGGTCATATGGGAGGTGTCAAAATCGTCTTGTAGCCCAAATTTGATTAGCCCCCATTCCTAGGTTCTTGGAACATTTAAAACAACTATTTTGATAGCCATGGATCTTACTTAGGTCTATTCATTTTTTTAGAGAATATAGGAGTTTAGATATTTAGCATTGTTAGTTTCAAAGTTTGTATTGATGAATGCTAGCATCTAACCCTTGTTTAATTCTTATCATGATGGTGTTTATGCTTTATTTTAGCTAAATTGTAGAACTATTTTAGGTGGTAGTTCTTGCTTCATTTGATTTAGCATTAAGCAAAGTATACATGCACACATTTGGCACACCCAGTGGGAATTACTCCATTGTCCTTTGCACTTAATTTCAAGTTTTTGTAGTTAAGTTTTATTTTTGGTTACTAACCCTCTTTTACACATGTTGATCTAACTTGTTTTTCTTAACTTGTTTTGTTGAGTTTGCATGTGTTGAGTCTTTCTTGTAGGTATAAAGGAGGTGAAGTGCTGTTAAAATTGGAATTGATGGGAAAATTTCAAGATTTTTCCATGTTTTCATTTTTAGAGCTTACTTTTTCAACATTTTACATGCTAGTTTTGTCAATTTCTTGAAAAATTTCAATTCTTGAGCATGTAGGTTAGTGTTTGATAGTGCTGAGTCTTCTATTTACATATTAATGTGGTGGGTTGCTATTAAAATTTAATCTTGGTGAGAAAATTTCAAGATTTCATCATGTTTTCATTTTTAGAGCTTACTTTTTCAACATTTTACATGCTAGTTTTGTCAATTTCTTGAAAATTTTCAATTCTTGAGCATGTAGGTTAGTGTTTGATAGTGATAAGTCTTCTATTTACATATTAATGTGGTGGGTTGCTGTAAAAATTTAATCTTGGTGAGAAAATTTCAAGATTTCATCATGTTTTCATTTTTAGAGCTTACTTTTTCATCATTCTACATGCTAGTTTTGTCAATTTCTTGAAAATCTTAAATTCTTGAGCATGTATGTTAATGTTTGATAGTGTTGAGTCTTCTATTCATATATTAATGTGATGGGTTGTTTGAATTTTGGTTGAAAAAATTTGCCCATTTTGCAGATTAAGGGACATTTTTTTGACATTTTTTGAGTGCATGTCAAGTGCATACCCATGAGCATAAGAGCATATGCGTAACCCATCTTCCGAAGGCCATAACTTTTGCTCCCGAACTCGAAATGACTCCATTTTTTTTGAGTTGGAAAGGTATTGAAGTTAAATATGCAATGAAAACATAAATTCAAGATTTATACTTACAGAAGTTGTAGGTTTTTCTATTATTTTAAAACTGGTCATTTTCTAACATGTCTAATGTTTTGATGAATGTTGTATTTCCATGCTTACTCGATTTAGACCAAAGTGTGTGTATGATCTTCTCTTTCACCTTTTAGTGATCTTGAGAATCAAAAACAACTTTGATCTCTATCTTGTTAACATTGGGATTAAACTTGGAAACTTGATTATTCATTTTGCTTAAGGGAATTAACCTTTTACAAAGCATTTTTCAATGGTCCTTTGATTTGAAGTTCTCCATTTCTATATATTCAAGGGATAAAGTTTATGTATTCTCTTATCTTGCACCATAGGGTGATCTTGAGAATCAAAAGAAACTTTAGTCTTCATTTTATAACATTTGGTAAATTGGAAACTTCATCTTTGACTTTTGGTTTAAGGGAATGAACCTGTTACAAAGTATTTTTCAATGGTCATTTGATTGAAGTTTTCCATTTGTATATAGTTGGGATAAATTTTGTGTAAGCTCTTCTCTTACACCTTATGGTGATCTTGAGAATCAAAAGCAACTTTAGTCTTCATTTTATAACATTTGGTAAATTGAAAACTTCATCTTTCACTTTTCGTTTAAGGGAATGAACATTTATCAAGAATTTGTATGGTTCATTGATTGAAAAGATTTTCTTTAATTTTTAGTTGGATTATTTGTTGTGTATGCTATTCTCTTGCATCCTTGGATGATCCTGAGAATCAAAAGAAACTTTTAATCCTCTTTTAAATAATGTGATTTTCTTGGAGAACTACTAACGTTTGAGTGCAGGACCTAAAAATGCTTGTCAAAGAAAGGAGGAACCAAAACAAAATCAAAAACTACTAATAAAGTTTTTATACAGGTTGCCAAAAGGTGTTCAAGAAAACCACACCTAATTAAACAAGATAAAAAGAACAACATATTCAAAACACTATATTGTAGGTTTCGGAAAAGGGTACGTCCCTCTCGCTCAACTGGAACATAACCCCTTTGGCATAATGCCTTAAGCTACAACAATGGGGGTGGTTCAATGAACCCCAAAGTAGTCCACGCAAGAGGAAACCTTATAGATGAAATAGGAAGTGCTCCGCACTACCTACTTGACTAGTGATTCCTTTGTGAAATAGCGTTACAAGTTGTCCATTGAGGCGACCCCAGTGATAGTACACGTAGACGCACTAGTTGCCTACTGTTCTTGAAGGGGGTGAAGTAAAGCCGAGATACTCCCGAACTAGTCGGTGTGACTTTTTGGGTAAATCACGCTCACTCGTGGCAACTTTGTAACACATAGGGTGAGAGAACCACCTAGGAGAATATACTTTGGCTAAGAGCCCACTTTGACCATTTTAAAACAGTGTTAAGTTGTGAACCTTCTTTTTGAGAAACGTGTGACGTATTATTTTTACCTAGTTTTTACTTGCCTTAGGGCGAGGCAAAACTCTGTCGAAGTGAGGCTAACATTTTTCATCTTTTTTTGATTTACTTCCTTCACATCCTTTTGACACATTGTTGAGAAAAAGAAGGGTCACTACCTTTGTGTTACCAATCAATTGTTTCTCTCACTTTTATGTCCGTTTATGCCCATCCATGTTTGCGGCTGGGTTAGTTAAACGTCTAAAGTGTGCGGAGGCATTTTCATGTCATTGGTAGCCATTGTGATCTTGATACCCATGTCAAGGTCGTCATTGTAGTTAGGCGTGGTTCATCACCGCAGACTTCCTTAGAAGAGTTAGCTTGTTTGTATTGTATCACTACAATTTTGATATTTACGTCTTGTTTCTTGTAAACTTGACATAAATACCTATATTGTATGGTTATGTTGCACACATTTTAAACTATTCCTAGCTATACTTTGAGATTTTTAGTTCGGTTCTATTATTACCTCAATTTCAAAGAGTGCTAGGTGTTACTATTTGTGCGTGTTATATCAATAACACCTCGATATCAATACTTCACTTTCTCACAAAGTGGGTTAACATATCTTGGTGATATTGTTGTGTCATTCACAAATTGTAATTGGCACTTTTTGAGATATAGGTCTTAATCAAGTTTGAGCTCACTCATCATATATCTTGATTGGGAGATCGCATTGACTTCTTGTTTTTACTTACGTTTTGTTCATTTCCTTGAACTTGGCATAAGTGAAAACATCTTGTTGATCATATTTGCATCGCATTTTCATATGGTGTATTTCCTTGTTGATTGGATTTGGGTTTCACACTCGCATGATTGTTCCTTGTGATTATTCATTCAGAAAACTTATTTTCTAGGACAATCCCTTTTTATCTCATATATATTACGTCATCACGATGCCTATTTTCCTTAGACCTTCTTTAAAAAATCACACACACATCCCCATACTTACACAATGTCTGGTTGGTTATCCTTATGCTACCCAAATTGACATGTCACTTCCTTCCCTTTGAAGGAGTTCCATCACACTATCTAGATCTAGACATTTGTGCTTAAAACAGTGCCAAAAATGACTAACTATCGTGCGGTTTCTCATACTTACAAAAATACATAACCTAGGTTCAGCAATTCAAATCATAGGATTCCCATCATAACTAAACCTCGTTTGGTTCTTCGTGCTAGAGAGCCCATATGGGTAACTCGTTCCCCACCTTCATCTCATAGTCGGTGGTTTGATTTGGAAACATATGATCCAAATTATTATTCGAGTTCCCCCCACTCTTCTTCTAATTCTAATCCAAACATTTCCTCTTCTTCTGAGGATTCCAATCCAAATATTTTTCTAAGGATTCAGATCCAAACTACTATTCGGATTCATCTAATTCGACTCCTAAGTCATCTAATGTGACTCCTAAGTCATGGTCCTCCCTTTCTTTACAGGATCCTCTTCATCAATCATCTAATGTGACTCTATGTTGCGGTCCTCTCTTTCTTCGTAGGACCCCTCTTATCAGTCGCCCCAATGACATCTTCTTCCTTTAAAGATACATGCGACTCCAAATCCCTCCAATCAAAAGTATAATACAATTCTTGAACCATGGTCCTCCCTTTCTACACAGGACCCTTGTCATCATTCATCTAATGCGATGCTTGAATCACAGTCCTCCCTTGCTTTGAAAAACCTTCTTCATCAATCACCCCCACGAAATCTTCCTTCTGTGAAGATTTGTGTGACTCAAAGTCCTTCGAGAAAAACATCTAAATCGACCCATGCATCACAATCTATAGACTTTCGAATTAATCCTACTATTTTACATACAACATACCATTGCATAGGTAGGTCCACACCACCTTCTTCTACTCCTGAGACATCTAGCTACACATATTCTTTGTCCCCCATATCATCTTCTTCTATCAATAATCATCAAACATCTTCGAAGTCTTCCACACCAAGTGAACCTATTTCTTCCAATAAACCCCTAGGGATCAATCAACAAATCATATCGATTGATCTCTTTCAGAATGAAGAAACAATAAGGGCATTTATAGGGGCATATGAAGATATTCCTTTAGTAGATTACAAAAAAGGATTCTCTTTAGACTTTTATGCATCTGCATATTGTGAGGAAAAGGTTGATACCTTTAATCAAGAAAGCAGAGGAAGAGCCTCGGATCATGCAATTTGATCCTCCTATTATTCTTCCATCTTCAAATTCTTCATTATGTGATGAAACTCCTTGGTCTTGCATAGATCCATGGCTTATCTTCTCATCACCCAATAACTCTTCATCTATTATAATTCCTCAATCACAATCTTTTGTGGGGTCAGCGCCAAGTAGCCCTTCATCTTCATCTAGGTGTGGGTCACCTTCTAGTATCCCTCCCTCTACATTTCGTGGGACATTTTTGAGTAGCCCACTATCTTCGATTATTGGGGCACATCTAACTAGCTCCTTATCTTCTATGTATGAATCACCCCCGGGTAGTCCATCATCTTCTATTCTTGGGCCACATCCCGGTAGTCCATCATCTTACATCTATGGGTCACATCTTAGTAGCCCTTCTTCTTCTATTCTTGGGCAACATCCTAGTAGTCTTTCACCTTCTATCCGTGGCTCATCTCCTGGTAGCCCATCCTCTTCAATTCTTGGACCGTATTCTTTTCATCTATCACATATTTCTTCTATCAATGGTTGTGGCAAGCCCACTACCATTTCTATCGTTCCTATCATCAATCATAAATGTTCACATTCTTCTCCTTCTCGAGGTTAGAAAATTCAAGTGTCAACTTATAAGAAACCCAAACAGGTTCATTATCAAGCTCAGGTCAAAACTTCCAAGATCTCAAAATCCCCCAACAACTGGAACAATCTCAAAGTTATAAATCAAGTGCGATTCAAGAATGCACATCAACATAACCATAAAGTATGGGGTAAAGTGCATAAACCTCTGGATAGGGAACTCAAGCTTCCGCATACAAAATCCATGTTTCAGGATAAATCACAGTCCTTTATTGAGTGTGAACTCACCATGATTATCGAGATTGGGGAAAACATGACTCTTGATAAACAAACACGCTTAGTCTCCCTTATCAAGGAAGTCGCAAACATCATTGTTGGATCCTATCACATAGAGTGAATTTGTTAGTAACAACGGTTCAATATATATATATATATATATATATATATATCAAAAATCTAAAAAATTAAAAAACAACAAAAATCAAAGGTACAAAGATCAAACATTGCAATCAGGTGTTGCATACACATGGATATTTCTTTCTTCCCTTCCTTGCTATTCTTTTGTAAGTCTTCCTACCATTTTCATCCCTTCGGTGATATTTTGGTTAGCTTATTTGCATGCATTTTGCGACATTTATCTCTATGGTATCTGTTTTCCCCTGGTCTTTTATCACCTTGGTAAATTAAAGAACGACTTACCTCATGGAGATCCTATCACATTCAAACATCTAATAAACTTGTTGCGAAGAAATTTTGGACATATTTGTTGACACTAGCCAATGTCGTCATCACAATCACTTCCACATCCTTCCACCAAGCCATCAAGTGGTTCTTAACCCTTGCCAAATAAGAGAGCTGAAATAATTTTTCAGAAAGCAAAAGAATCAAAATCAATCAAAACCCAAAAGCTAAAAGCTACAAATCAAAAGAAAATTACTATATAACTCTCTCTTGGGGTATTTCCAATAATCTCTATTGAGGATATGGATGTCTGACTGGTAGTAGAGAAATGTTGTGATTAGAATCAAATACATCTCCATCGGGGCTATGGACGCTTGGCTGGCAGTGGAGCAATGTATGGCTATCCTTTCACCCTCCATTCACAACATCACTTATCAAAATAAATCATTCCTACACATTGGCTAGGGTCTCTTCACTTGTTGTCTATTAAATCTTCACTTCAAGAGGTAATAAACTCCACGTGCACACACTAGATCTCTATGAGTAAACATGATTAGTATGTTACCAAGTGTCTTTTTGGACCTTGTTCAGACTCTTACTCTAGTCCATATCTCATCTCACAATTTATGCCTTTGGCTAATCACTTCTTCATCGTGAGGCTTCTAAGCTACATTCATATCATTCACATCGTTATTCTACTTCATTCAGAACATCCATGTGTATAAGATTACTTATTTTCCATGTTTGTGGAAACCTTTATCCCCTTCCAAAAAAAATAATCTTCTCCTTCCTTTCTATCATGTGCTTTTAGGTCAACTTACGTTGGGGGCATCCTTGCCTTTTCCCAGCACTTCATGGGTTTACGTTCACCATCATGTTGAACCTATCCATAATGGCCTTGGGTCCCATTTCTACCTGTGAAGAGTTTACCTTTGAATACTCCCACCTAATTGTTGGGGAAATTTTTGCATCTTCACCTTTCTGGTACGCACGTGGCCTTATGCCCTTGTATATTCCCCACCTAACACTGGGGGCATCCATGCTTTCTTGGTTACCTGCACATAGCTTTGGAAAACTATTAAAAACACAAAAACAATAGAAAATTGTTTCAAGGAAAAAACAAAAACAATAGAACATTGTTTTGAGAAAACACAAAAACAATAGAAAATTGTTTCGAGAAAACACAAAAACAATAGAAATTTTTTTCGATAAAACACAAAAACAATAGAATATTATTTTGAGAAAACACAAAAACAATAGAAAATTGTTTCACAAAACAAAAAACCAATAGAAAATTGTTTTACCAACACAAAAACAATAGAAAATTGTTTCGAGAAAACACAAAAATAATAGAACATTGTTTTAAGAAAACACAAAAACAATAGAAAATTGTTTTGAGAAAAACACAACAACAATAGAACATTGTTTCGAGAAAACAACAAAAAAATATATATATATATATATATATATATATATATATAAATCCAAAAAAAAGGGCAATTTTTTTTTAAAATTCCTAAAAAGTAAAACACCCTACAAAATGGTAACTTGCTTCTTACGGCTAAAACTTGTGTCTTACGCATGGTATTTTCTCCATATCTGTTGGTTTGTCTCGCATCTTTCCCGATTAATATGACTCGTGGATCACCGGATTCACAACCATTCACAACAATGACTAGTTGCTTGCTTAAATCTATACTCTAGGGCACTTTTGGTTGCTGCACAGTCTTTGTTTCATTGCACACAAACGCTTTTCATGGACCCCGTGTCCATTTTCATTTCCCCTTGTATGTATCCTTGCTTGGGGCATCATTTTTAACCCTTTTCATCAATCATGAACTTTTGGATCTCTTCAGTACTAATAACAAAACATTTTTACAACTGTCTTGGCCGTTGTTGGGTTGGATATGTGCGTTCATACTTGTTTTCCCTATTATATGAGCTTGTTTCCTTCTCGTATTGCATTGCATTATTATATGTTTCATGGAGTTGGTACTTTCAGCAATGGACAATTGTTCATAGTATGGATTTTCATGTCATTCTACCTTTTCGTATGCTTATATTTTTCATAAGGACCGATGATGTAGTTCCTATGGCAATATGATGACATCAAATTTGTTCCAAACAAATAAGCGGCTAGAGGTTAAGCTCTTCTCTCCCCTCATCCATATTTCTTCTACACCACTTCCCTTTCACCCCTAATTCTCCCTCTCATTGAGGCATCCTGCCTCGTCCCCCTTCTTCTGCTATATCTCACCTTTTTCGATCTGTCGATCGTCTTCTTCCATCACCCCATCGACACTCGAGGGGGCATCTCTCCCTCCTAATAATTTTTCTTCTATCCCTTCAAAATCTCTTCTATCTACTATCTTTGAAGTGACATCACTTACGCCACCCCAAAGAGGGGCAAATGTAGACACCTATAATTACGCCCAAGCAATTTAAATACTTAAATTACGCTAATTATCGCCTTTCTTGCAAATCAATGACATATCGTCATAAGCACTCATTTTCCCTCATATCATCATTAATTAATTACACTAAGCTAATTAATTAAGTTGCCTATCCAACAAATACCTTAATTAATGACCTTCCGTTAATAAATCACCTCTTCTATCTAAATTAATTAATTATTATTAATTAATTAGTCTTCCCCTTCATTTAACTAATAAATCAATATTTAATTGATTTAATCCCTTTCTAATAGCCTAAATCATACTAATATTCCTCTAATTAACTTCTATAAGCTTACATCTACCTATTAGTTAATCACCTTTGATTAATTAAAATACCCCCCAACTCCCATGACTTGCTAACCATAAATTAAACCCTTCTAAAGTAAGGTTACCTTTAATAAAGTAACCTTATCCATTCCTAATCATGTTTTACCTTTATCCCACATTCATGAGGATGTGTTGAATCCTTTATCCTTTGGGCTATATAAAGAGCCCTCCACCTACCTTTTTACTTACACCTAAACTCCTAAGAGAGCAAATGCAAAGCATATAGCAAAGAGACTAAGACCTTGCACCTTTCCCTTTTGAGAGTTCATCATCTTGAAGAGTTAAGCCTCTTTCTTAAAGTGCTTGGGTCATATGGGAGGTTTCAAAAGGCTCTTGTAGCCAAGCTTTGATTAGCCCCCATTCCTAGGTTCTTGGAACATTAAGGACAACTATTTTGATAGCCATGGAGCTTACTTAGGTCTGTTCATTTATTTGTTGTTAGAGAATAGAGGAGTTTAGATATTTAGCATTTTTAGTTTCAAAGTTTGTATTGATGAATGCTAGCATCTAACCCTTGTTTAATTCTTATCATGATGGTGTTTATGCTTTGTTTTAACTAAATTGTAGAACTATTTTAGGTGGTAGTTCTTGCTTCATTTGATTTAGCATTAAGAAAAGTATACATGCACACATGTAACTTCATGTTCATAGCCATAATTTTAATGGGTTATTACCATTTAAAAACTAACTTGTCAAAATTTAGAGATATTCTGAAGTTTTCTTTTTTTTTTCCATACTCATGTTACGGTTGTGGCGTAGGCATGATTTTCGATGTAGAGGCATGATTTTTAGGGCACGAGGCATGATTTTAGGGGCACACACGTCTCTCGGTGGTGCGGGAGTGTTGTTTAAATCTATCATTATGTTTTCCGACCCAGGCGCATGCACACTAATCTGGTGCACATACCTAACCCCTGCAAGCAGTGCACTAACACAGGCGCACATGTCATTTTTTACTATACTTTCATTGCATACTAAAACCTGTCAGATATGTGCATGCACCCTAACCAAGGCACACATGCGGTTTGAGTGGTGCAAATATATTTTTCTAGTAATATGGTTATTCTGTCTATTTTTTACATGTTTTCTACGAGTAGCGCATATGCTATTTTTGGGGCACACACACCTCTCGGGTGGTGTAGGTACACTGCTAAGATAGAAATATACAGAGTGGCACACACATCTTTTAGGTGGTGCACATGTCTTTGTAGTGGCGCATATGTCTCTTAGGTGGCACAGGTGCATTGTAAATTAGAAACATGCAAAGTGGCACACATGTCTTTTTGGTGGCACACACACATAAAAGGGGGCGTAGGTATATTTGTTTAATCCATTTTTTGTTACAACTTTTTAGTGCTCCTTATTTTGATCATAACTTTTGACTCGTTAACCCGTTTTCAAAGTTTGAATAAGCATTGGAAAGATAACAGAGTGTAATTTACGAGGGAACTTCTAAAAGTTAGATACCTTTGGTATACCAACTTCTATCAAAAAACTCCCAAAATGCCCTAGAGACCTCCAAAAATGCAAATTACTAAAAACTGCTAAAAAAGTGCAAAAAAATTGGATTTCTAGAATTTTTTGATTTTCTAATTCTTGTAGGTTTTATCTAATCACATACTCATTTTTGCAGGGTGTTTTTACATGCTTTTACTTGATTAAATAAACTTTGCATGTTTACTTATAGGATTAAGATTGCATATGCTCTTCCCTCACATTCCTTTGGGGCGATCTTGGGAATCAGAAACGATTCTTAGGTCCTTTTGATACTTTGAGATTGTTAGGGGTATTTTAGTTAGAATTGGTCAATTTGGCATTTGTTGAATTAAAGTGTTGTTCCATTTGGTTATCTTTTGAGATTTGTGAAGACATCATGTATGCTCTTCTCTTGCGTCCTTGGATGATCTGGAGAATCAGAAATGATGCCTTCTCTTTTGATGGAAAACTACTAATCCTCGGCATACAGGACCAAAATACTTGTCGAAGAATGAAGGACTTGAAACAAAAGTCAGAAAACTTCTAATACACGTGTTTCTTGCAGGTTGCCAAACGTTGTTCAAGCAAACCACATCTAATTAAAAAAGATAAAAAGAACAACATATTCAAAACACTGTATTGCAGGTTTCAGAAAAGGGTACGTCCCTCTCGCTCAACTGGAACATAACCCCTTTGGCATAACACCTTAAGCTACAATAATGGGGGTGGTTCCAGGAACCCCAAAGTAGTCCATACAAGAGGGAACCTTGTGGAAGAAACAGGAAGTTCTCTGCACTACCTACTTGACTAGTGATTCCTTTGTGAGATAGCATTACTGGTTGTCCGTGTGGCGACCCTAGTGATAGTACACGTAGATGCACTAGTTTCCTACTATTCTTGAAGGGGGTAAAGTAAAGCTAAGATAATCCCAAACTATTCAGTACGAATTTTTTGGTAAATCACGTTCTCTTAAGACAAATTTGTAACACCTAGGATGAGAGAACCACCTAGGAGAATATACTTTGGCTAGGATCCCACTTTGACCATTCTAATATAGTGTCAAGTTGTGAACCATCTTTTTATTGCAAAATGTGTGACGCATTACTTTCGCTTAGTTTTTACTTTCCTTAGGGTGAGGCGAAACTCTACCGAAGTGAAGCCAACATTTTTCATCCCATTTTTGATTCACTTCCTTCACATTCTTTTGACACTTTGTTGATCAAAAGAGGGGTGACTACCTTTGTGGTAGCAATTTGTTGTTTCTACCACTTTTTTTCTTTTTTACGCCCATCCATGTTTTAAAATTTGGGTAAGCTAAATGTCTAAAGTGTGTGGAGGCATATTTATATCATTGGTATCCTTTGTGATATTGATACCCATGTCAAGATCATCATCATAGTTCAGATTAATTCATCATTTGATCTCCCTTCGATGTGTTACCTTGTGTGCATTGTCTCAACACAATTAAGATACTTATGTCATGTTTTTCATAAATGTGATCTAAGTATCTGCATTGTGGCATTACGCTACACATATTGTAACACATCCTTAGTATACCTTGAATTGGTTTGGTTTCAAACATTGTCCAAAATCTTGAAGAGTGTCACTTACTTTGTTCACGTCATTTTGATACCACTTTGACACTAATATCTCACTTCTTCATAAAGCTTGATTAACGTGTCCAATTGGTGTGGTTACATGGCTTACGTTTGTAATCCTCACCCTTTAACATTTAGGTCTTGTTGGTTGTTGAACTTGTCATGGTATCCTTTGATTGGGAGTCACATTTACCCTTTGTTAATATTTACGCCTTGTTCATTTTGAGCTTGACATAAATATTGACATTGTGTTGATCATTTTTGCATCAGACTATCACTTTGCACACGCATTTTCATATGGTGTATTTCCTTTTTGATTGGATTTGGGTTTCACACTCGCATGATTGTTCCTTGTGATTATTCATTCAAAAAACTTATTTTCTAGGACAATCCCTTTTTATCTCATCGATATTACATCCTCACAATGTCTATTTTCCTTAGACCTTCTTCGGAAAATCACACACGCATCCCCATACTTACATAATGTCTAGTTGGTTGTCCTTATGCTACCCAAATCAACATGTTACTTCCTTCCCTGTGAAGGATTTCCATCACACTATCTAAATCTAGACATTTGTTCTTAAAAAAACACCAAAAATGACTTACTATCGCGTGGTTCCCCATAGTTACAAAAATATGGAACCTAGGTTTAAAAATTCAAAGAAAAAGATTCCCATTACAACTAAACCTTGTTTGGTTCTTCATGCTAGAGATCCCATACGGGTAACTCATTCCCCACCTTCATCTCATAGTCGGTGGTATGATTTAGACACGTCGATCCAAATTATTATTCGAGTTCCCCACTCTTCTTCTAATTATAATCCAAACATTTCCTCTTCTTACGAGGATTCCAATCCAAATATTTCCTCTAACTCTCGAGGATTCAGATCCAAACTACTATTCAGATTCATCTAATTCGACTCCTAAGTCATCTAATGTGAATCCTAGGTCATGGTCCTCCCTTTCTTTGCAGGATCCTCTTCATCAATCATCTAATGTGACTCTTATGTTGTGGTCCTCCCTTTCTTCACAGGACCCCTTTTATCAGTCACCCCAACGACATCTTCTTCCTTTGAAGATACATGCGACTCCAAATCCCTCCAATCAGAAGTATAATACAATTCTTGAATTACGGTCCTCTCTTTCTTCACAGGACCCTTGTCATCATTCATCTAAAGTGATGCTTGAATCAAATTCCTCCCCTTCTTTACAATACCTTCTTCATCAATCACCCGCATGGAATCTTCCTTCTTTGAAGATTCGTGTGACTCAAAGTCGTTTGAGACAAATGTATGAATCAACCCATGCGTCACAATCTACAGACTTTGGACTTAATTGGACTTAATGACATACTATTTAAGTAGGTCCACCTTCTTCTACTCCTGAGACATCTAGCTACACATATTCTTTGTCCCCCACATCATCTTCTTCTATCAATAATCATCAAACATCTTCTAAGTCTTCCACACCAAGTGAACCTATTTCTTCCATTCAACCCCTAAGGATTGATAAAAACTCATCTTGATTGACATCTTTTAGAATGAAGAAACAATCGGGGCATTTATAGGGCACATGAAGATATTCCTCTAGTAGATTATGAGCAAGGTTTCTCTTTGAAGGCTTGATGCATTCGTGTATTGTGAGGAAAAGGTTGATTCCTTTTATCAAGAAATGGAGGAAGAGCCTCAAATCATGTAACTTGATCCCCCTCTTATTCTTCCATCTTCACATTCTTCATTATTTGATGAAACTCATTGGTCTTGCATTGATCCATGGCCTATCTTTTCATTACACGATAACTCTTTGTCTATCATAATTCATCAATCACAATCTGTTATGGGGTCAACGCCAAGTAGCCATTCATCTTCATCTAGGTGTGGGTCACATTCTAGTAGCCCTCCCTCTACTATTTGTGGGACATTTTTAGTAGCCCACTATCTTCTATTCTTGGGGCACGTCCAACTAGCCCCTTGTCTTCTAGGTATGGATCACCCCTGGGTAGTCCATCATCTTCTATTCTTGGGCCACATCCTAGTAGCCCTTTATCTTACATCTATGGGTCACATCCTAGTAGCCCTTCTTCTTCTATTCTTGGGCCACATCCTGGAATCCCTTCATCATCTTCTATCAGTAGCTCACCTCCTGGTAGCCCCTCCTCTTCAATTCTTGGACCATATCCATTTCATCCATCACATTATTCTTCTACCAAAGATGGTGGCAAGCCCATGGTCATTTCTCACATCAGTTCTAAACATCCACGTTCACTTTCTTCTCCTTCTCGGGATCAGATAAGTCATGTGTTAGCTTATAAGAAACCCAAACAGTTTCTTAATCAAGCTCAGATCAAAACTACAAAGAGCTCTATAGCTCCCAACAAATCAAACAATCTCAAAATTCTAAATCAAGCGTGATTCAAGAACGCACATCAATGTAACCATCAAGTATGGTGTAAAGTGCATAAACCTCTGGATAGGGAACTCAAGCTCTCACATACAAAATCCATGTTTCAGAACAAATCATAGTCATTTATTGAGTGTGAACTCACCTCAATCATCGAGATCGGGGATAATATCACTCTCGATAAACAAATGCACCTAGTCTCCCTTATTAAGGAAGTTGTAAAAATTATTGTTGGATCTTACCTCATAGAGTGACTCTCTTAGTCCCAACCTCTTAAAAATGTCAAAAATATAAAAATAAAAAACAATTCAAAAATATAAAAAAACATTGAGAAAACACAACAAAAATCAAAGGTACAAAGATCAAACATTGCAATCAGGTATTATGTACACATGGATATTTCTTTCTTAACTTCATTTCTATTCTTACGCAAGTCTTCCTACCATTTTCATCCCTTTGGTGATATTTTTTTAGCTTATTCACACGCATTTTGTGACATTTATCTCTATGGTATCCATTTGACCCTGGTCTTTTATCACCTTGGTAAGTGTTGTCACCAAATCACTGCACCCTCCGAATGGCCAGGATGTGAATATGACGTTCGGTGTGATTAGGACACATGGGATCACCTCTCAAGCTGTGGGACTTGGGCTCGAGGTGAACCTCCAGAGAAGGCCGGATTCCTCTTCCTAAACTAAGTGTTGTACTACTCCTAGTGTAACAAAAATGATTATCTAATCCTATGCTAACATTTTCATGGGGTTTTAGGGAAAGAGATTTACAGAAATGAAACTATACTAGGGATGGTGATGCACCAAATAAAGGGTGTTTCAGACTCAGGAAGGGTTAATTTGAAGAGGGTGTGTGCACCACAGGTCAACTTCACCTACTATGCAACTTAGAGAGGGTACATGATACCAAAAACTAAGAGACATGCATTCCCTTTGTTAAACTCTATTAGACCGAGAAGTATACCAGTTTCCTAGTGAAGAAGGATGAACTCAAGAAGGGTGAATGGACACCACAACTCAACTGCATGCAATACTCCACCACTCGATAAGCACAGAACTCCAAGAACCTGCAATAGAACTTAAACTTGCATAGTGTACCTGCAAGTATGAGAAAGGCACAAAGAAGCACTAGAAGGATGAAAGGACCAAGATTAGTCACAAAACACACACTTTTATTGCTTCAATAACATGCACAATGCATCATACATTCAGAAGAGGCAATAGTTTCCATTACGAGTGTTGAAGAGGAGGCTTGAAAGTTCTCTCAACACACAAGAACAACTTGTAGAGAGAGGACTCTTGAAAAGTATACACTCGCTTTGAGATATCTAAGCTGTCAACTTATGCGAACTATTGGAACCCTTTGAAATGAGCTTCAACTTACATTTATAGAAGAATATGTGAGAAAGAAGAGGAAATGGTCATAATTACATTCCTAAAATGAAGGCCCATGATGTATTTATTACAGTTAGTTGAACCACCGAGAAGGTTCCATTATGGGTCATTAATTGCATGATGACCTAGTCTTCTCAATTAATTAAAAGAATATTTAAATAAAATATTTAAATAATAATAATAAATATTATTATTAAAATATTTAAATAAAAATATTAATTTAATTAACATAATGTTGGGACCCCCCCGTTGACCCGTTTGACTTGAAGAGGAGGGGGGTCCATGTGGATAGAGTCTGCACAAATCTCAACTCGGTGAGTTTCGAATCCTCTAACTCGGTGTTGCAATCAATTTTGAACCCCACACTAACTCTTTCCTCGCTTTGGCAATCGGATTCTTTTGCATTGAGTCCTTCGGTATTTTGGCAGTGCACTCTGCAATCTCAGCTCCAATCAACAATTATGCCACTATTGGGATCTTAGTATGGCATAGGTAGCTGTGAGCTACACAATATACTCATTTTTCCAGAAACTAAAAAGATCCTTTATGTTACAATTTGCAACACATAAAATAAGCCCTTCAAAAAATATATTGAACAACTGGGGCAACCAAGAGGACCTTGGAAAAATGTATAGGTAACAACCATATGAATTCTTCCTTAGTCATGGATCAAAGCTAATAGAAATAAGCTAGCTAAAATTAGCTAGAAACTACAGTATAATCGTCCATTTGTTAAAAACAAGTTTCTCTGAACCTGGTAAAGGAATACTTTTTATTGTCTGATTGGACGTACATAATGGAAGGGTATAAATATTGCTTATTGCCCTCAGAGTTTCTCAAAGAGACCATTTACAAGTAACAAGGATGTAGCATGCAAAATGGCCAACCAGGTATTTTCAGAGCTGACCTTCACATTCAATTCATTTCTAGGAGAAAACATGCTGAGCAATATGAATCGTTTCATTCTGCACCATAATAAACCTTCATCTCCTGATTCAGGCAAATTTTATGAAGCCTTGAATAGTGTGACTTCAATCCATCATACGGCAGTGAATATTTGTTTCCTGTAGCTGCTATTCGATCTGAGTTTAGAATAAGGATAAGCCTACGAATTTGAGGATGCATTCGATACTGAACAGATAACAACACAGTTGGACAACCTGCTTGCTGGAAGCATTCAAAAGAAAGGCTTCTACTGTACTGCAACATGCCTGCTACTGTGCGTGGGATTTTTCCTCGCGACCACCGAATGCTCAGAGCCCGAATGGGAGTTGGGAGAAGTATGCTGGCAAAGGTGAACTGATCAGGTCGGACATCTGTTTGTTGCTTCGTGAGGAAACCTGTGTCTTCTGTAAGCTGCAATTACGGTATTCCATGAGAAGGCGTTTCTTTCTTGTGAGCCTGAAACTGGATACTTTTTCAACGTCGACCCATCTTCAACCATCTCGCCATCATCCTCCCTTATCGCTTGGAGGATTACTCGCCGCCCAATTTGCAACTGCCACTTTAACTCTCCTTGTGACTCGCACAACGTGCTCCGATCCTGTTTACACGGCCCGTGCGGAAGTATCATGTTGGATAGCCATCGTAATATTTCCACGCTTGGCAGTTTGATCCGATTTCTCCCATTCACGGAAGTTTGATCATGGTTTACCAAACCAATATTTCCACTTGGCGGTGCTTTCCCTGAGTTCCCCTATTCATACCTCAACGCGGGATTAACAGCTTGGCCTGCCATCATCAAATTTCTGACCTCGGCATACTAGCTCCAAATCCCCGCATAACGGCTTGGACACATTAATCCACGGGCCCCGGCCTCAGCTTCGCCACGCAAACTTGGAAAGTTCGTTCCTTATCTCCACAATTCCCACAACTTGAGAGGTGATCCCATGTGTCCTAATCACACCGAACATCCTATTCACATCCTGGCCATTCAGAGGGTGCAGTGATTTGGCGACAATAGTAAGTTAAAGAATGACTGGCCTCTTAGAGATCCTATCACATTCAACATCTAATAAACTCATTGCGAATAACTTTTGGACATATTTTTTGACACTAGCTAATGTCATCATCGTAAGCACTTCCACCTCCTTCCATCAAGCCATCAGTGGTTCTTAACCCCTTGTCAAACAAGAGAGCTGAAATAAGTTTTCAGAAAGCAAAAGAATCAAAATCAATCAAAAATCAAAAGCTAAAAGCTACAAAGCAAAAACAAATTGATATATTACTCTCTCTTGGGGTATTTCCAATAATCTCTATCGGGGCTATGGATGCCTAATTAGCAGTAGAGAAATGTTGTGATTAGAATCAAATACATCTCTGTCGGGGCTATGGACGCTTGGCTGGCAGCGGAGTAATGTACGGCTATCCTTTCACCATCCATTCACAAAATTACCTTTCACAATAAATCATTCCTACACATTGGCTAGGGTCTCTTCACTTGTTGTCTATTAAATCTTCACTTTAAGAGGTAATAAACTCCATGTGAACACACCAGATCTCTATGAGTAAATAGGATTAGTATGTTACCAAGTGTCTTCTGTTGGACCTTGTTCGAGAATCTTACTCTAGTCCATATCTCGTCTCACAATTTGTGCCTTTGGCTAATCACTTCTTCATCGTGAGGCTTCTAAGATACATTCATATCATTCACATCATTCTTCTACTTCATTTAGAACATCCATGTGTATAATATTACGTTTTGCCATGTTTTTGGGCACCTTTTTCCCCTTCTGCAAAAATAATCTTCTCCATCCTTTCTATCATGTGCTTTTAGGCCAACTTACGCTAGGGGCATCCTTAATTCTTCCCAACACTTAATTGGTTTACGTTCACCATCATGTTGAACCTATCCATAATGGTCTTGGGTCCTGCTTCTACTTGTGAAGAGTTTTCCTTTGAATACTCCCACCTAATCACTAGGGCATTTTGGCATCTTCATCTTTCTCGCACGCACGTGGCCTTATGCCCTTGTACATCCCACTATCGCTGGGGGCATCCACGCTTCCTTGTCTTCCTATACATAGTTTCATAAAGATTTCAAAATCAACCAAAACATTCAAATATGTTAGAAAAATCATCAAAAAAATTCAAATATGTTTTAGAAAACTTCTAAAAATTGAAAATCATCCTACAAAATGTCTCTCTTCGATTCTCACTTGTTCATGTGTTCGACTTGTGGATCATCTTGATCTACCTCCATCAACAAAAGCTAGGCTGCTTACTTTGTCTGTACTCTAGGGCACAATGAGTTGCCTGGTACTATTTCATAGTGCACATTGCTTTTCCATTAGACCCAAGTGTCCTTTGTTATTCCCCTTGCATGTATCCTTTCTTGGGACACCATCATCAACCCTTGTCGTTAATTTGCACAGGTCATAACTGAAGCTCGATAATAAAAATATTACATTATGTTTCTCTATTAGGTTATCTTGTTTACTTTCTCATATTGCATTGCATTTTGTATGTTGCATGGAGTTATGCATCTTTCACTTTCTCGTATTGCATTGCATTTTGTATGTTGCATGGAGTTAGTGTTTCAGTGAATGGACAATTGTTTGTATTTATGGCTTTTCATGTCATTCTACCTTTATCATATGCTTATATTTTTCATAAGGACTGATGTTGTAGTTCCTATGGCAATATGATGACATTAAATTTTTCCAAACAAATAAGTAGCTAGAGGCTAAGCTCTTGTCTCCCCTCGTCCATATTTCTTCTACACTATTTACCTTTCACCCCTAATTTTCTCTCTCATCAAGGCATCATGCCTCTTCCCCATTCTTCTATCTATATCTCACCTTTTTTCAATCGTCGATTGAATTCTTCCATCACCCCATCCACACTCGAGGGGGAATCTCTCCCTCCTATCAATTTTTCTTCCATCTACTATCTTTGAAGTGACGTCACTTATGCTACCCCAAAGAGGGGCAAATGTAGACACCTATAATTACGCCCAAGAAATTTAAATACTTAAATTACGCTAATTATTCCCTTTCTCACAAATTGACGACATATCATCAAAAGCACTCATATTCCCTCTTGTTGTCATTAATTAATTACAATACGCTAATTAATTAAGTTGCATATCCAACAAATACCCTAATTAACGACCTTCCATTAATAAATCACCCCTTCTACCTAGACTAATTAATTATTATTAATTAATTAGCTTTCCCTTTCATTTAACCAATAAATCAATATTTAATTTATTTAATCCCCTTCTAATAGCCTAAATTGTACTAATATTCCTCTAATTGGCTTCTATAAGCTCACATCTACCTATTAGTTAATCATATTTGATTAATTAAAGCACCAGCTCCCAACTCCCATGACTTGCTAAACATGTATTAAACCCTTCTAAAGTAAGGTTACCTTTAATAAAGCAACCTTATCCATTCCTAATCATGTTTTACCTTTATCCCACATTCATGAGGATGTGTTGAATCCTTTATCCTTTGGGCTATATAAAGAGCCCAAAGGATAAAGGATTCATCATCTTTATCCTTCATCATCTTGAAGAGTTAAGCCTCTTCTTATTCTAGCCTAAAGTACTTAGGTCATATGGGAGGTATCAAAAGGGTCTTGTAGCCCACCTTTGATTAGCCCCCATTCCTAGGTTCTTGGAACATTAAGGAAAACTATTTTTGATAGCCATGGAACCTACCTAGGTTCTTTCATTTGCATGTTGTTAAAGAATAGAGGTTATTTAGATACTTAACATTGTTGATTTCATAGTTTTATTGATAAATGTTAGCATCTAACCCTTGATTAATTCTTATCATGATGGTGCTTAGAATGTTTGTTTAATTCTTGCTAATCAAGACTATTTAGGTGTTAGTCTTCCATTCATATTTAGCATTAAGTTAGAAACAAACACTTGCACACTGAGGTAAGTATAGCCTAGAGCTAAGTCTAACCTATGTCTCTATGATCTTTTTTTAGTTAGAATGTTAATAATTTAACTAAAGACATACCTATGGACCTATGTTGATTTTTTAAATTAATATTAACCTAAATATGGGAATGGATGATAAGGCAATTGGGATGGTTGGTGGCATCTTTTTCTAGACATTTAATTGGGAGTAAAATCATTCTTATCTTTAGTGCTGCCAACTTTGGCATGGGAATGAGAAACAATAGAGGGGGTTGAATTGGCACCTCCACCGAGTTTAGTTGCATGAAAAATTTAGATTTATTCTTCGCCAAATATGGAGATGGCAGTGGTGTGGAAAAGGAGGGAACTAACAGTCCTTAGCATTTAATGTTTTTGAACTTGGCAAAAATACCTAGGAATATGCATGAGGGGTTTAGTTATTTTGATCTTTTGTTGTTTGAAGTGGCGAAGACTAAATCTAAATTTTTCATGCAACTAAACTTGGTGGAGGTGCCAACTTAACCGCCCTCTATCGTTTCTCATTCCCATGCCAAAGTTGGCAGCACCAAATATGAGAATGATTTTACTCCCAATTAAATGTCTAGAAAAAGATGCCACCGACCATCCCAATTTCCATGTCGTCCATTCCCATAGTTAGGTTAATATTAATTTAAGAAATCAACATAGGTCCATAAGTATGTCTTTAGTTAAAGTCTTAACATTCTAACTAAAAAAGAAGATCATAGATTTTTTCAGTTCTTTGAACCTCCATTTTTATTCTTGCATGACTATTATTTTTGCATTACATAGAGCTATTATTGGACTCTGTGAAAACTATAATAAGAAGGGAGAAGTGTTGAAATTTTCTTGATGTTTCGGGTGGAAGAAGAAGTTGTTGAAGTTCTACTTGGAAATCTTCCAAAAATCGGTGAAGGAGAAGATTTGTTAGGCATGATAGGCTCTACCCATTAAGTTGTTTTGCTTTTACTTAATTGATTCATTAAAATAACTCTTCTCTTCTTGGGAACAATTTGGTTTTTGCATAGTCATTTAGATCATCTCTACATGTGGTTTTTGGTGTTGTTTTATGTGAATGTTGTTTCGACTCCACTTGTTTAAGGAAAGTGTGATATGGGTCTCATTATTCTTAATTTGGTTTTTTGGGTTATGCTTTACTCCTGCATGAGCCTGAGATGAAGTCAAAACTAGTTTTACTCTTGTTTGAGATGTGTTAATCTTGTAAGTATTTTGGTTGCTTAAATTTGTTGAACTTGTTCTAAGAGATCTTGTCTCACCACAGTGAGAACACTTCAAAGGATTAATTGTTTGATTTTCTTGACTATTGTTTGATCTTGTATGAATATTTTGGGAAATAAACTTCTGTGACTCTAGCTTTAGCTTATTCTACTGGGTTCTATTGGAATGATCAAAATTTGAGAATTAGTCTATTATCTTACCACTTCGTGATTGTGATTATGGGTTTTGTTTTTAACTTTCCTGCTGGTTTTGTCAAAGATATTATTGAACACAAGTATGGAACTAAAGTTAAAGACTACATTGAAATGGAGGGTAACAGAAAAATATGGAAGCAACTTAAGGTGGAGAGGAATGATCTAAATTTCATAATATCCTCACTTCAAGAGTAGTTGGATAACATACCCCTGAATCAAATTGATGTCAAGGATGAAATTTTTTGGAACAACTCATGTGATGGAGAATACATTGTCAAATCAGGATACAATTCCTATTTTGAAAACATTCATTTTGATTTCAAATGGAGCAAGATTTGGATGCTTGAACTTACTCCCAAAATAAATTTATTTTTTTGGCTTGTTCTCAGAGGAAGAATACTCACAAATGACAACCTAATAAAGAGAGGCTTTATAATGCCAAACATGTGTTGCCTATGTAAAAAAAGAGGCTAATGATCGTAAACTCTTTAAATTTGGAATTATCGAGAATCACAAAATAAACGTTCTTGTCCTACTTTCTATTAGAAAATGGTAGATATATCTAGTGAACGAATTATGCTTATGCTTAGAATCCACAATTGCATGAAAAAGAAGAATTTAATCTCATAAACACCAACAAATGTTATTATGGAAACCTTTAGAGGAGGAAAAACCAGTCGGGAAGGGAAATTTTTCTTTCTTCTCACTTTTATTGGTCAATTCAAAATAACAAGTACAAAATTTACAATAAGTAGGAAAGAGAAGTAGATAATATCTCACACTTTCCCAAATACTTGTTTACTCTGTCTCGACACCCCTTTCTTCTACAAAACACAATTCCAGCACTAAGAACTTCTTTCACACTTGATTTCATGCTTTGATGATCTTATTCTCTTATAAAAACAAGTACTTATAGCCTTTCTCGTGTCCTCCCATGCTTTGGAGAATGGGAAAATCCATGGAGGAGAAGAGACGCAAACAACCTTCCAAATTATAGGTTGTTTGTTTCATATTTTTGTTTTCTTTCCGAAAGATCTAGGACCACCGCCCAAAGTAGACCGGTGGTCCCGGGACCTCCGCCCTTGTTTGGCGGTGGTTATGTAACCACCGCTCCGCATAGAGTGGTGGTCCTATTACTAAAAAGACAAATCCTCTTTGTATTATTTTTCCTTCTTCGTCTAACTAATTTGATGAAGTAGAGACATTTTGGATCCCTATAGATCAGTGAGGACATCAAACATATTTTTTTACATTGTGAGTTTTCTTCAAAGATCTAGAGTTATGATTTCTGAAATTTCAATGTTTGTTGGACAATGCCAAAGGAATTTCTTCAAACTTGGATATAGTGGGATCCTCCTTACAAGCATTGTATTGTTAGGAGAATATGGAATATGGTTATGCCAGAGAATATGGAAGCTAGTTATGCCCTATATTATATGGAGGATTCGGAAAGATAGAAATGACATAATATTTAGAAAAAGCAGACCAACATACAAGACACGAGATTTACTAAGATTAGTAATGTAGTTAAAGATAATATTGAAAAATTTAAACCACCCAAGAATAAGAAATATCCTAAAGATGAAGAGGTTATAATTCCAAATTGGAAGATTGACAATGAAAATGTCTGAAAATGGAGAAATATAACCATTGACATATCTTTAATTCATTGGACCCCTCCTCTTACTTCTTTGTATAAATTAAATTTTGATGGAGCCCCTAAGGGAAACCCAAGGGTAGCTGTTGGTGGAGGAATAATTTGGGATGATAAAGGCTTTTTAGTTGATACTTATGTTGGAAGAATGGGAAATTAGACCAATCATTATGCTGAAGCTTTATCTTCTTTATGGGGCCTAAAAATTGCCAAGGATTGCAACATTGAGAACATTATTGTTGAAGGTGATTCCTTGAATGTTACAAATCATCTTAATCAGATGCATCATCCAAGTTGGACAATTAAATATTTTATTCAGGAATATATTAATATATGCCAAACCTTCAAACGTATTAAAATTTTTCATACATATAGGGAGGGAAACAAGGTGGTGGAAACCTTAGCTAATTATGCTACCAATAACAACTTTATCACTTGGAATAATGAGAAAAACATCCCTATTGAAGTACACAATTTTGTTACTAAGGATAAATATGAGCATCTACATCTTATGTAGAATCAATAATGATATTACATGGGATTTAATGGAAAATAAGGTTATCACATGTGATAGGAGTAATTACTTTTACAGTCATCAAAATTCACATGTTCCTCGGACTTGTAATGTATACATAAAAAAATGTCTAGGAAAGAAAGAAACAATTTTTTTACGGGTGGTTTTAAGCAAGAAAATCACAACAATCACATAGGAAGGAAAATGGGGGGAGCTCTGTGTCAGCTAGAGCCCAACTATGATCTCTCTTGGAAGGATAACACTGAGTGTGGAATATTATTTAAATGGGGGTCTCACCAATTTTATTGAGAAAATATAAGGACATGACCGTAAAATTTCAGTGCATTTTGCTACGGATTGGAAAGAAAGGAAGGTTAGGTATGGAGGAAAAAGTGTTTTGGTGAATAAGCAGCTCATTTCCAAGGTTACGAGTCTATTTTTGAATGGAATCGGGTTATTCAACAAAAGGATAGAAAAAATGTTGATGTGTATAAGTTTGTAGAAGCGGGAAGGATTTTGTCTTTGTTATGGTTGGCATTAAGGTAAGTTCCATACAGAACCCTTTGATGAAATTACAAGAATGATGGTTCTATTTATTTCACTTGAAGGATGGTACATCACTGTCCCCACAAAACATCTAGTATTTATTAATCATTTTAGGAGGAGTTTTGTTATTTTCTTCCTGCACTATCTCCTAAACTCCATAGAGTGTTCCATTCTTGACTTCCAAAAGTGTACTAGGGTCATTCCCCTTTACTAGGGGATCATCTTTCTCCTTCATAGAAATTTCCTTATAAATTTTCCTGTCATTCTTACTACCCCCCTTTGCCCTACCCATTCCCATTTACAATATTCCCCCGTTAATTAACGACCACCATTCCTAACCTAATAAATTCTAAAGCAACCCCATCTCCCTCTGTCTGTGTCCTTAGGAGAAAAAAAGAAATTGAAATAGCTTACAATATTTTGCACATCAGTAATGCAGGGTAGGATAATGTTAATCAAAAGAGAGGTAAAATCTTCTCCTCGAGAATGGAAATTCTAGAAAATGATATGCATGTAGTTAAATAAGAAAAATGGGAAAAGAAAGATGAATGAGGATGTTGGCATTGGGACAGATCAAACCGATTAAATATAAAAGAAATTGAACTTCCTTGATAATAGACTTGGGAAATCTAAGGATAGACACGATCACAACATGGCCATCTTCAAATCTATTGGTGATTTTCTTGATCAACAGGTCAGAAGCATCACTATGCTGAGTGAAGTTCTTGAGGAAATTTAGGGTATTGAAAAGGAAAGAAACCAGATCATCTCATAGCTGAATGTAAATGACCCCACACATGTCACCATTTTGGCACTTTTTACCTCTCTATAGACGATCAAAATAAAAATTGAGAGGGCTTCAAAGAAATAAAACCTTCTGGGTAGGTTGGATATGATCTAGTTGTTGTCTTAATGTTGATAGTATGTTGTTTTTGTGTTGTTTAGTTACAGTTAAATCCTTGTCTTTATTTTTCTTAGTAGATTATCTTTTGACTATTGTTGGTCTTATTGTAATATATGGATTTAGATCCTTTTTTGCTACTTTTTCATGTTTATCTAGTTGTTGATCCTCTTTTGTAATAGGGTATAGTCCCTTCAAAATTATTTTCCATTAATAAATTTTTTTTGTTGTAGTATTCTTCTCTAATGGTTATTGTGAAAGTTAAAATTACTGGGTTGTTTAAAATGAGTTAAAAATTCATGGACTTGTTAATTCTCTTCGTATTTATATTAATCCTATAACTTATACTTCTACTCTTTCATGATATTGTTCGGGCCTCTATGCTTGACTATTTGATTCCATGAGGGAAATGAACTCAGTTTCTAATCTATTGAGTTTTTGGGTAGCTAGTGAAAGTTTGGGCATTCGATGCTAAGAAGGAAAAAATCCCTTGGTATTGCTTACTATTTTTAGTTATTGTTGTCTATTTTATCTTTTGGGTAGTTCAATGGACATTTCTTATAGTTAGTCTGTTTCTTGGCCTTGGGCCATCAAACACGTTTTTAGTTCTTTCATGAACTAAGGCTAATGTATCTCTATTTAGTAGGAATGCGTACTCGGGCTTTGATATATCACTATGCTCACAAATTTTCTTCAAGGATATGAGATTTAGGAGTCTGTTTCAGACTTATCCTTCTGTCATCTTTTTCATTCCTTTCTATGTACTTGGGGGAAATAATTTACTATTTTCTTTACAGATATTGAAGCTTTCAATACCATGTTCTTGAATGTCATTGGGTAAAGGAATGGTTTTTGTTCATCGTTCTTTCTTCTCCTAGTTTGTTGTACATTCAATTTGATCCCTGATTAGTTCTCTATTTGGGATTTTTGTTTGGGACAGTATAGATTGAGCTGGTCAATAATTGTTCATGGTTATCTTTTGGTCTCTTCCTAATCGTGCTTAGAGTTATATATATCTTAATTTATCATAACTCTAAGCACGATTTAAAGAAGAGAAAAAGATAACCATGAACAATTATTGACTAGAGTTATGATATAAGATAAATTAATATATATATATATATATCTTTTCTTTAATCTTCTTCTTGCTTCAAACTAGATGAAGGTGTTGTCCTTCTTTGATCTATTCCATTATTTTAACTCCTGGACCTGTTTGGTAAGATTGAGTTCAGGTTGTGCTAGGGAAGTATAGCTGAAGTAGTGTATGATTGGATGGATTATTGCGTTGGTTGGAAATATTTTGAGTAAATATTTGTGCTTAGTAGAAAATATCTAGATGGATGATTGAGTTGAAGCTGATTGTTAAACCCTTCCATTCTACTCTTTTGACTTAACGTTGGTAATGTTGTATCTCTTTGGGGATTGTGTGTGTAGTCCCAATTGCATGCTAATTTAATCTTACCCCTTTGATGAGATCTATTTAGTTGTTGGACTTTAACTTAAATTGGGTTCTAATTCTGAATTTGAGTATTAGGATACTTAAATCTGTAACACATCTAAGTTACGTGATTTGGATCATCCTAAACTTATTCCTATGTTTTTAATTTGATTATTGGCATCTCTGATTTTAGGATGAATTTAGGTGAATGATATGTCGAGATGGAAGTACTATTGTTTTATCTCTGCTGAACTATTCCTAAAAGATAGTTAGGATAGTTATCTCCTTATGTTAAATAGGTTTAACTAAGAAGGGAAACATGTAAAGTAATGTATGAAAATAATATTTGGATTGTGATGAAAGGTTACTTATCTAAATTATTGTTTTAATTATTTTTATGAAAGACAATAGTATGGAAGGTTGAAGTTGTTTATATTATGACCTATTCTTACTTTTGTTATGGTTTATCACTTTTTATCTCTCTTTTAATTTAAGTATGGTAACTTCTTTTGGCTATGTCTTTCTAAATTGCTTAGGACTATTTCATAACAACAGAAAGTTATCTTTATGAAATAGTTAGCTAAAAGCACATCGTTTTAATGTTTAGTGCTTATCATGCTTAGTTCAATGAACTGACCCATGCTAGCAATTTTATAGATGGACTTCATAAGTGATGAAAGGAGAAAATATTTATAGGAAGTTACATTTTTTTACCAAAGAGACTGGATCTTTTATGATGAAATATGGTTCATTATTGAAATGTATTTGATGGAAAAATAAATTTGTACTTGTAATTGATCTTGTTATTGTTGTTTGACATTAGAAATGTATGAAGTGTTTAGAATTATAATGTATGAATCACCTTGATGAAAGAAATATTTGTGAATTTACTTGTACTTGATGTGTAATATTTTTAGGTAATTTGTGAATGGAAATATTAGGTATTTCTCTTTTTCTTCTATCAGTATCATACTCTCTTGGGTTGGAATAGATTAAATAGAGATATGGGGTGCTAGATGTGTAACCCTCGTTAGTGAAAATGCAACTTAGTAAGTTGTCATTCTTGCATGGTTATCCAACTATAACACTATGACTATGTTTAATTCAAATGTTTGAATGGAGATAAAACTTGATGTTACTTTACAATGAACTATGAGGTTTTAAATGAACATTGACCCTCTATAAGGAAAAAGGGAAGAAAAATACCATATAATTAATCATAGACTTGTATTAAGACCTTTGGGAATAAATCGAATGTTAACTTTGGATAGTGGAAGGTGTGATTCCTCATGATTAATTCTTAACCAAAATAGGAATGTAGGAAAGGAAAATAAATGGGATTAGACTTCAATCCATTGAAGTATAATATATAAAGAACTTACTCATAAATTAAGTAAGATACAACTTGGGAAACTAAGTAAGAAAACATCTCTTTAAATGTGAGTTGGATTTTTATGTAAAATATAAATCAGAATGTTAATGGTATAAAAAGATAACTTATGAAATGATTAACGAGTACATTTATCTACATACCTACTTCTAATTGTAGTTTTTAACTTACAACCCTAATATTCAATGAACCTAGTTGCTTGGTAAGGTAAGCTGCAATTAATTGATAATGATATAATTAAAATTCATTAAATTTATATAAAAGTTATGTTTGTGTAGATGAGGAAACCTCCGATGGATGTTGACACATGCCAACTGTAGGTAAGTACCTTCAAGAAGACATGTTACAACACCCTTTTGAGTTTTTTCATATAGACTAACACAAACTTTGAATTTATCACAGTTCTACCCTAGGCAGGGATAAGGGCATGACCTAGTGTCAAGGTCAACACACGTTAACTTAGGATAAATAGACACACTTAATTGACACAAGTCAATTGAGTATGTCTAAATAACCTTATTCACCATAAGTAGTCCTCCACACTAGGCCATGTTTCTAACCTTGGCTAGGGTTAAACCATTAACAAGTGGACTAATAGAAGTTAGTGAAGACCATTCTAGATAACACATCAAGTAGGTTGAAGGACATATTCCATTTAACAAGTATGCCATCTAGGAATATAAACATGAGAAGTATGTTTAAAATCTTTGGCCAAAGTATCACAAGCTGCTTATTACATTTTCCTATGTCACCTAGTTTAAGAAGTGAGATTTCGGATGAATATTGGTAATGAGATACTCAGATAGGACTCTTAAACAAGTTACTTGATACCTTTAAAATGCTAAGAGAATCCAATATACATGGTATACACATGATAAAGTTAACATGAGATATTGGTTTAACACCGAGTTATGAAATGAGAGATTGGTATTTAACCGAGTCATTTTGAAAATGCATATGGTATTTTGTTATGAGATTGATTGGTTATGAATGTGTGTTCTAAATTATGTTAATTTAGAATAGAGAACATTATGCAAAAAAAAATTCCCTTGTTTCTAAAGTCTTAAAATGGGAATGTTACATCTTGGTATCAGAGCTGAAGGTTGCAGCTCTTGGACCTATTATGTCCATAATATGATAAAACTTAAATTTTCTTATTAACAAAAATGGTTAGAATGAGAGGAAATGCTGCAAACAACCCTCCACTAGGTGGAGAAGTAACAACTACACAAAAGCTCAATGATATCCTTATTGCCCTATTTGACACAAGAGATTGTATGGCTATATTAGAACACAAAGTAATGGGCAATGAGGAGGAGGAAGAAGATGCTGGTAATAACAATTAGCCACCTCATGTGGATAACGCTAATATGGAGAATTTAGGCATTGATAAAAATAATGCTACGAATGCTAATGCAAATGTACCCAATCAGTGTAAGAATAAAAAGGCAAGATTGGAAGCTGAACTCGCTAATGATATAAAAGGGATAAGTTGACCCAAGTTTGATCGTACTACACTAGAAGATGGAGCTGAGAACTAGCTCAAGAAAATGGAGAAGTACTTTGCTGTAAGGAACTTCTTAGAGGAAACTAAAGTAGTATGGGGAGCTTATTAACTTTCCCATGAGGCATCTTCTTAGTGGGATAGCCGTAAGGCTGAGTTAAACATTGATGAAACAAACATCACTTGGGATCAATTTAAAAATAATTTTAGGAAATGATGGCTGCCATAACTTTACTATGATCAGAAAATGACTGAATTTCAAAACTTATCTCAAGGAAAGTTAACTGTAATGGAGTACTAGGAGAAGTTTACTAATATTATTAATTATGTACCTCAAAAGTATCAAAATGACAAGAATTTCATAATACAAAAATTCATTATGGGATTAAATACCATTATAGGTGGTGAAGTGGATGTTCACAACCTAACCACTATGGAAGGCATTGTTGAAAAATCCATAAGGAAGGAGAAGAAATTGAAAGCAATCTCGCCATATGGAAGAAATTAGAAAAAAAAATCCTAATTCTTCTTCATCCTTGCACCCAAAAAGGACCAAGGAAAAAGTTTGGCATGAAAAAACAAATTGTTGCTGATAATAAGAAGAAACACATGTAGCAAATAAACTTGTTGCTAATGTACGAAACAACTTTGTTAAGAAAAATAATAATGGACGAAGTCCTATGGAGGAAAAATGATAACTTTAAGGCTGGAAATAAATTTGAGCCTAAGAAAGGACTGTAGGATGTTGTTACAATTGTGGTAAAGATCATCATGAAAATAAGTTTCCTTTAAGGAAGGATGACCACAATCGTAGCATAAGATACATGTTACGAGAGCTTACAAACAAGAGAAAAAGAAAGTTATGCTGATATAAGTGTCGGGTAAGTTATTGGGTATACCTATTACTATAATTTTTGATATTAGAGCTACTTTGAATTCTTTGATTCTACTAAATTAGCTTCAATATTAGTGCTTGTTCTACATCACTTTGTTTTCAAAATTAGTTTAAAATCTTGGGCCAAAGTATCACAAGTTATTGGTTGTGTTGTCCTATGCCATCTAGTTTAAGAAACAAGGTTTCAAATTAATATCGGTATGAGATACTCATATACAACTCTTAACCAAGAAAAATGATGTACCTTTAAAAGGGTAAACGAATCTAGTATACATGGTATACACATGATAAAGTTAACATGAGAGATCGGTATAACACTGAGTCATGAAATGAGAGATTAGTGTTTCACCAACTCATTTACAGCTGCATATGGTATTATATTATGATATGTATTGGTTATGAATGTGTGTTCTAAATTATGTTAATTTAGAACAGATAACATTATCCAAAATAAAATACAAAATTTCCCTTGTTTCTAAAGTCTTAAAATGGGAATGTTACACTAGTAATATTGTTCCTCATTTAAGGCATCCCTAAACCTCACCATCGGCACTATCTCGAGGTGGTGCCATAGATCTCATAGCAACCTATGAGCTCTAACTCGCTAACACTGGCCTCGGTCCCTATACCTACGAGCCATGTCCTACCATAGGTTCTATAGTGTTGGACCTTGTCCACGAGTCGTGGAGGTACATGTGCTACAACCTAGGCCTGTAAGGCCACAACATGAGCATGTGAAGTGGCCAACTATCCCTATAATCCCGCCACCTATTCTGTAAGGTGCTACCTATCCCCCTCTTCATCTCCACCCTGTGCTAGTGCCACCCCCATGTTACGTGCCTTATAAAGGATGCCACTGGGCCTATAAAATTGCAACTGTGCTTCGACACTCCGGTAAGTTGCCCCCTGTAAAGTTATAGTATGGGTCTGAAGGACATCCACCTAACCTCGTAAGGTATCCCTCCACTATAACACTCTAAACTGTTGTTACTTCCTCCCGAGCATTCAAGTGTTGATATATGATTTCTTACGTAAAAGGATGTGTTACTTTGATTGTGAATTCATGCTTGATATGTCTTGTATCTTCTTTGATTGAAGATCTTTGACTGAGTCGAATATGATTGGACTCTTTTATTTCTTTCATTTTGCACCTGAGTTTAATCTAATCTCGGAATGAATTGTGGATTTATCCATCTATAAGACCTAGCCTTGGATCAGTGGCATTGATCCAAGAGACGCTTTAAGTTTAATTGGGATGAACAAAAATTATAGACCTTACGAAGGTTGCAAGGTCTGAATGCGTTGAATAAGCTATTCTGGAGTCTAACTCAGGCTGATCGTGTTAAATGAATTGGTTCCCGATATCGTAATATCAGGAAGGTCTTGATCATGGGCCAGGTAATAAATTCAGATACATTTATTCAACTAGCTTATTGGCAGTGCTGGAATGAATCCTTTTCGTGAATGTATATATGTAGGTTCTTATTCTGAACATTCTAAATGTTAGACCTAAACTGGATTTATTAAGGTTAATAACCTAAACCTAAACTATAACCTATGGGATTAGATTAGTGCTAATCTAACCTAGGCCTAAGCTATAAACTAAATGTTCTAAGGTTAGTGACCTAGCGCTAAGGAGGTTAGACTAAGTATCATCTTATGATCTAACCTATGTTTCTAACCTAACTAATGTTAGTGGAGGAAGGGGACCTATGAAAGGGTACGAGCCATGGGCGGTAGTTTCTATGGCATTAAATGGGATGGATAAGTATGAAGGACAAGGAATTAGCGGAGGTTTCAAACGGCCATCGAGGCCGACGTGGCAGAGTCGCCAAAGTTAGAAATGGTCTTTGATTTGCATTTGTCCATCACCAACTATGGCGGTCGGTGGCAATGGAGATTGAGCGGGAATTTTGGAGTTAATGCAATTAATGAACTCGGTCTTCGAGCTCGGATTTCTCGGGAAGACATGCAAAATGGAAAACCGGTAGTTTGTTTGGTTTTCATGCGCTCTGGTTTTCTCTGTTTGATCAGCGGTTCTTCGCACTTTGATCTACTTGGTGTTGCATGGAAAATATGAGAGTAACTCACTCTTTTCTCTGTCAAGGAAAGTTTATAAGGCATGGAAATAACAAATTATTGTTGTTGAATCTAACGTGGAAAAAGAGGAGAAGGCTCGAGCTCTTTCAGTGGTCTTCTTCAGATTTTTAAGCAACATTACCAGGCATGTTAGGCCCTAACCTTTAAAAATCTTGCTTTCTTTCAAATGATTTCATTAGAACAACTCTGTTCAGATGATTTTGGGTTCAGTTGGTTTTTATGGTAGCTTTGTGTGAATTAGTTGTATCTTCTTACTGGCTTGATTTTTCAAGTGAACCCTTGATGGGTGTGCATTTTGTTTCGAACGGATGTACTATCTTGCTGTGTTTTGCATTCCGGTTAGATTTTGTAGAAATGTTTGCAAGGAAAATTTATGAATTCGGCTCTGTAGGAGTCCATGAATTGTTTTCTTGTTTGATTCAGACTTCAGTCGATACCTTGTTGTTTCCACTTGTTGAAAATGATACTGTTGGATTTCTTGAATGTACAGTATATACGACTTCTTTATAAGTTTTGTCGTGAGTAATATATGTTATGGTTGTTGAATCGTGTTGGATCTTGCTGTAATACTTAAGTTACTTATGATTGGATAGCTTGTTGTGTTTATAGTATTTGAATGTGACTTTGTAGAAGTTTCCCCCTTGTGTTGCAATTATGGGATTTAATCCGTTGATAGTTTGCAATATATTTATATATATACGAAATGACTCTGTGGAGTCCTTGGAATGTTTCGTATATTTTGGACTTCTGTAGAAGTCATAAATGTGAATACTATTAGTTTGATTCAGTTGGAGTCCTTGAGGGGTAACTGGTAATACGACTTCTGTTGCCTTGTTATGAATACTTTCGCTTAGCAATGAATTTCGTTGGTACAGACTCAGTTGGAGTTCTTTTTATGTTTCGTCTTCTGCTTAAGCTTAGAGTGAATACTGTTGTTATGGATTCAGTTGAAGTCCTTGATATGAAACCAGTGTTTACTTCTGTATAAGCCTGGTTGTGAATACTTATTATTATTGGCTCTGTTGGAATCCTTAATATATATATATATATCTTGTATTTTGGCTTCTGTAGAAGTTAGTCGTGAATGCCATACGTTTCTACTTCTGAAGGAGTTCAGATGTGAATATGGTATGTTATTGTTTTGGTTGGAATTCTTGAATTTGATATGTATCTTGTATCTTTCTACTTCTGTAGAAGTTTATTTGAAGAATACCACATGGGTAAGACTCCTTTTTAATCCTGGAGGCGTATATTATGTTTTCTCTTCTGAATAATCTCAGTTGTGAATACTGTTGTTATGGAATCAGTTGGAATCCTTGATATGTAACTGGTGTTTCTACTTCTGTGTAAGCCCAGTTGTGATTACGGTCGATATTGACTCAGTGAGAGTCCTTGAAAGGTATCTAGTATTTTAAACTTCTGTCAAGCTTGGTTATGAATGCTGTTGTTTTATTATGAATACTAAATGATATCGACTTCGATGGAGTCACTGAAAAGTAATTTATGTTGTAACTTCTGTAGAAGTTTTTGCTGTGAGTACTTTTAGGATCCTTGATTTGTTGTCATATGAATTCAACTTCAATTTAAACCTTTAATATAAGTATTGGTTGAATTTGGCACTGTTGGAGCCCATGATATGTTGTGTGTTGGCTCGATTCTCGATTTTTGTCCTTGCTGTGTTTTAGTAGGGATTAGATTGAACTGTATGTTGATGAGTGTTTCGACTCAGTGGGATTGTTCTTGTGTTTGAGCATGATTACGTCTTCTGTTAGCGTGAATATCTAGTCGTGTGCTTGACTGAAGTAAAGAGCTATTAACTGTACCTTGACAAGCGATGGCGTTGGATATTTTCTCGTTTGTTGAATAATATGGAAGGTTATGTGGAGTCTATTTGATGGATTATTCATCACTGCCTTGTCACGAGAGCTACTGTGTTGTTCAGTAAGTTACAGGAAATTTTTATATGTGTATTTTGACGAACTGTAGTTCTTCCTGTGGTCTCGACTGGCTTAGTCGCAGGTGTATAATGTGATTGCATTACTCTTAAGTGGACGGTACAGTCATGAGCATGTTTGGAAAGGACATCTGAATGTCTCGGTTTCTTTCTCTTCTGCTGTAAAGTATATGTTGATAAATTTATATTTAATTGTTGGATTTGTAAAACATACTGATGGATTCATGAATTGTTAGGATATTCATTTTGTTGAATATAATGGCCTGTTGGATGTTTCTGTCCTTGGGATTCAAATGGATAGTTGTTTTAGATGCATTTGTTCTTCTTGGTCACTAACATTTATGAAAAATACATGAAAAGTATCTAGGACTATTTAGTGACTATAATACGAGTTACGTGTTATAGTCATGTTTGAATTACAAAGGGCATAGTCAAGTATGTTTTCATGTTTGGTGAAATGATTTCATTTAAACAGTTGTTGAATAAGAGAAATTGGTGGATTGCATTTGTTTTAAGAGTTAGTGCTTATCATGCTCAATTCATCGAATCGACCGTGTTGACAATTTTTACTGAGATAGTTTCGTAAGTGGTAAAAGCACGCAGATCGATAGGATGTTCAAATTGTTTAATTTGGTTTTATGATGAATTACTGACTTGATTCTCACGAATGTACTACTTGAAGAAAGATGTTATTTTGTTGTTGGGTATTGTATCAAGTATCTTTGAATGCATAAAATGTATTTGATTAGCTTGAAAGGAATGAAAAGAGATATTTGTTACTTATGTGTTTGTATTCGTATCTTGATGGTTTGACCTTCTTCGGTTCGAATGATCTTGAGAGAATTATTATTATTGTATAAAGTGGAGACTTTTGTGATTATCTAAGTAAGCTTGCAAGATTATGTGACTGAATACTTATGATTGTTTAGTAGTTCTAGTATGTTCTATCTAAAGCTAAATTGGAATTTAGATCACTGTCTTTCTGGAAGCTAGGGTTAAAATAAACCTGAGCAGGAAGCTAAACGAGATGAATAAATTATTACTTCCTAGTCTTGATCTAAGTCAAGACAACGTTTAATTGGATTCTTAATCACTATATCTCGATACTAATAAGTAAGATATAAATTCAGCTATGAGAACTGATATAAACCTAAAAAGGGTTTGGTTAGCAATCTCATGTGAAGGTTGAGGGTTATTGTCCAATTTCATTGATTTAGAATTATGTATATTCTATGAACTCCTTGAAGGGACCTCTAGTCTTAATAACTTCTCTTGTGTAATGGGTTTTACTTTGAAAGGTAATTCTAAGGTGAGGAACCCAGGGATTGGGAAAGACTAACCTTAAGGGAGCGTCTTGTAGTATAATTTTAACTCAACGTATGTAACACTTATTAATAAGTAGATCTTTTCGAGGTGGATTTAAAGGTTGACGACACAAGTCAACTGCAGGGTTGTACCTTCGAGAAGATTAGGATCTTCTCGAAGATACAACAATGTAGGTGACTTATGATGACACCCTTTGCATTGATCGTTAAGATTTACACCTTAAACTCGAACAAGTTACTCTGGGACTGATTAGGAATGTGGTCACGTTATAAGGCTGCCCTAGGAGACTCGGGGTATCTTGACACACTGGATTAACTAGGGTTGACCTAGTATGTCAGCGTATCCCTAGTCCTTGGGAGCATCCCTATAATGTTGTCATCTTACTAACCCGTTCTGAGTGAATAACTTGGGATAGGAGAGTCTGCACGTGAAGTCGTATAAGACATTCTACATAACATAGGAATGGGGTGAAGGACGTATTCAGTTGGACGAGTATGCCATCAAGGAATACGAGACATAAGCAATATGTTTCAAATATTTGGCCAAAGTATCGCAAGCACTTGATTGCATTGTCCTAAGTCACCTAGTCTAAGGGATGAGATGCCGATGAATAATGGTAACAATTATTCGATAGGTTCCTTGGATAGAGCATTCTCGAATCCCATTAGGGAAGAGAACCGCAAGAGTGATGTGTTAAATAAAAACGTCAACTCTTAATACTCATGAATAGATCGGTAGATTACCTATTCATGGAATGAATAGATCGGAGGTGCTCAGAGTCATTACAACTGAATATGGTTATCATGTTGTGAGAATGGTTGTTTTTGATTTGTGAGTTCTATATTATGTATTTAGAACCGGGAAGCATTTTCAAAATAAAATAAAAATTACTTGTTCTAATATATAAAAATGAGGATGTTACATCTTGGTATCAGAGCTAAAGGTTGCAGCTCTTGGACCTATTATGTCCATAATCTGATAAAAACCTGAATTTTCTTGTAACAAAAAATGGTTAGAACAAGAGGAACGTTGCGAATAATGCTCCACATGAAGGAGGGGCGGCAACAACCCAAAAACTTGATGAGATCCTTGCTGCCCTGTTGGACACAAGAGATCGTTTAGCTATACTTGAATAGCAAGTGATGGGAAATGAGGAGGATGAAGAAGCTGGTAATAACAATCAAGCAACCTCCTGAGGACAACCCCGATTTGGGTGTTGATATTAATGCTTGGAAATACACTGTCCAACCGAGAAAACAAAAGGACGGGTTGGCGGTAGAACTCACTAATGATATAAAAGGATAAGACCACCTAAGTATGATGGCACCACATTAGGTGATGGAGGTGAGAACTAGCTCGGCGAAATGGAGAAGTACTTTGCAATAAAAACTTCTCGGAGGAAACCAAAGATATTTGGGAGCCTATCAGCTTTCCCACAAAGCATCTTCATGGTGGGATAGCTGTAAAGCGAGAGCTAAATATTGATGAGACCAATATTACTTGGGATCAATTTAAGGGCTATTTTAGGCAACGATGGCTGCCACAACTTTTCTATGATCGAAAATGACAGAATTCCGAACTTAGCTCAAGGGAAGCTAACAGTATGCTCGAATATTGGGAGCGGTTTACAAAACTCCTCAAGTATGTACCATGATATCAAACCCGACAAGAAGTTAGAATACGGAAATTCATCATGGGATTGAATCCCGTGATAGGGGGAGAGGTCGATGTTCACAGTCCAACCACTATGGAAGGAGTTGTTGAAAATGCCAT
Organism: Taxus wallichiana var. yunnanensis; assembly: GCA_018340775.1. NCBI lineage: Eukaryota > Viridiplantae > Streptophyta > Pinopsida > Cupressales > Taxaceae > Taxus > Taxus wallichiana. The sequence goes on from CM031239.1 coordinate 629,055,656, forward strand.
AAGATAAGAACAAAAATTAAAGGCTATTTCTGCTCATAAAGAGGAAGTGCGGAAGAAGATTGCAAACCCTTCTTCAACCTCTCTTGCACCCAAAAAGGGACCATGGAAAAATTTTGGAAACAAAAGTAAGTTTCCAGGGGATAATAGTAAGAAAGCAGTAGCAAATAAGCCTGCTGGAAATGTAAGGGATAATTTTTCCAAAAATTATAACAATGGGCAGAAGCCCTATGGAGGACAACATGATAATTACAAGGCTGGAGGTAATTTTGAGCCTAAAAAGGGACCTGTAGGAGGCTGCTACAATTGTGGCAAAGACCACTACGTAAATCAGTGCCCTTTGAAGAAGGATGATCGTAATCAGTAGCATAAGATACATGTTGCAGTAGCAGACAAGCAAGCTGAAAAGTAAGTGACACCTATAGAAGTTCGGGTAAGTTATTTGGCATACCTGTCACTATTCTTTTTATACAGGAGCTCCTGAATGTTTTATTTCAATAAACTTGCTTCTAAACTTAAGAGAAAAGCTAGAAAAATGGATAAATCTTGGGCATGCGGTATGGTAATAACTCTGTTCATACGGTGAGTATGTGTCTTTTGGGGCAGTCCTTGACTTACCTAACTTCTCCATGGAAGTTGACCTCTATGTTACACCTTTGGGGTCTTACAACATTGTCATTGGTGTCAATTGGTTAGTTGAACATAAAACAAAAGTAGTCTGCTATGAAAAGAATATAAGATGTTTAGATGATCAGCTGAAAATAGCAGAGATTCAAGGGTTAAATGGGAAATTTCAGTTAGAAAGCGTCGGCTATGCAGCTTAAAAAGGCTAAAAATAAAGGATGTACCCTTTATGCAGTAAAGATATCTGAATTTTCAGAAGAAGATGGTGATTCCATGAAACAATTTCCTCTGTTACAAAGTTTCAGGGATGTTTTTCCTAAGGAATTACCAGGGTTACCACCCAAGAGGGAATTTGACTTCACCATCGAAATCAAACCAGGAACGAAACCTATTTCCAAATCACCTTATCGGATGACTACTACAGAGTTAGTTGAGCTTAAGGCACAATTGCAAGAACTTTTGTCTAAAGGTTTGATTAGACCAAGTGTTTCACCTTGGGGAGCGCCTGTAATATTTGTGAAAAAGAAGGATGGAACACTTAGGCTGTGTATTGATTATCGGATGTTGAATAAAGCAACAATCAAGAACAGATACCCACTTCCAAGGATCGACGATCTATTTGATCAGATGCATGGGGCAGCGGTTTATTCTAAGATAGATCTTCAACTGGTTATCATCAGTTAAGGATTAGAGAAGAAGATATTCATAAAACAGCTTTCCAAACAAGGTACGGACATTATGAATTCACGGTTCTACCCTTTGGATTAACTAATGCACCCGCAGCTTTTATGAACTTAATGAATAATATCTTTCAAGAATATTTGGACAAGTTTGTACTTGTATTCTTGGATGATATTCTCATTTATTCTAAAAGTGTTGAGGAGCATAATGAGCATTTGAAGATAGTTTTGGGAATTTTGAGAAAAATAAAGTTGTATGGTAAGTTATCCAAATGTTCTTTCTTTGATTCAGAAGTTCACTATTTGGGTCATGTCATTAGCAAGGAAGGAATTGCTGTAGATCCTTCAAAAATAGTGGCAATAACTGAGTGGCCTACACCAAAGAATGTGCACGAAGTAAGAAGCTTCATGGGTCTTGCTGGTTATTATAGAAAATTTGTTAAGGATTTTTCTAAAGTAGCTGCACCAATAACTTCATTGCAGAAGAAGGATAAGAAATTTATTTGGAATGATAAGTGCGAAGCGGCTTTCAAAAGTTTGAAAAGCCAGTTGACTTCCGCACCTATATTAGCTGTACCAGACCCTAATGGGAGCTTTACTGTTGTAACGGATGCTTTTGGGGAAGGCCTTGGAGGTGTTTTGTTACAAAATGATCAATTCATAGCATATGAAAGTAGAAAAATTAAGTTACATGAGCTGAATTATGCTCCTCATGATTTGGAGCTTGCTGCCATTGTTCATGCGCTTCAAGTCTAGAGACACTATTTACTTGGGAAACCTTTTGAGTTGGCCGATCACTTAGGACTGAAATATATTTTCACTCAGCCTAATCTAAATTCCGGATAGAGAAGGTGGTTAGAATTTTTATCACAATATGATTTTGATATTAGCTACATCAAAGGGAAGGAGAATAGAGTAAAGCGAGATCCTCTAAGTCGTAGGAGGCACATTTCTGCTCTTATAACATTAAGAACTCGGTTTAAGGATGAGGTAAAAAGTGCCTCAGAATCGATATTTACTTTCAGCAAGTAAAAGTAGTGCTTGCTCTGAGAACCTAATGATGAAAGGTATAAAGGTTTTCATTTTGATAATGAAGGAATCTTGCGTTATGAAAACAGGGTATATGTACCTATCTTTGAATGATTTGAGAAAGAAGTTGTTAGTTGAATTTCATAATTCACCTTTCTCTGAGACACGAGTATTACAAAAATGCTTGCTGATCCGAAACAACAATACTTTTGGAAAGGTATGAAAAAGGATTTCATTGAATTTGTAACTCATTGTCTGGAATGTCAGTGGGTTAAGGCAGAACACATGCATCCTGCTAGACTGTTATATCCTCATAGCATACCGCAGTACAAATGGCAAGTAATAGCATGGACTTTGTATAAGGGTTACCTATGTCTAGGAATAAACATGATGTTATCCTGGTAGTTGTGGATAAACTAACTAAGGTAGCTCATTTCATCGCCAGAAATCTAAAGGATGATTCACCAGTGTTGGCCAAAAGATTTGTACATGAAATTTTCAGGTTACATGGTGTACCAGAATTGATTATATCCGCGGGGATCCTAGAATGACATCAAGGTTTTGCAAACGCTTAATACAACTCTTGGAACAAAACTAAACTTCGATTACGCATATCATCCGGAAACGGATGGACAAATTGAGAGGGTAAATCAAGTGTTGGAAGACATGTTGCGAATGTATTGCATGGATCAACAGTATAAATGGGAAGAGTATCTTCCATTAGTTGAATTCACATACAACAACACTTATCACTCATCTCTTAAAATGGCACCATTTGAAGCACTTTATGGAAGGAAGTGCTAGAACCCTGTTAGCTGGGATAGTGTTGAGGATAGAGTGGTAATTGGACCAGAGATCCTCACTGAAATGGAACAGCAAGTTAAGCTGATTCGTGAATGATTAAAGGAAGTAGCGGATAGGCAGAAGAGCTATGCTGACCTTAAGCGGATTGATCGAAGGTTTGAGCTTGGTGAGAAGGTTTTTCTTCGTGTTAAACCCAGAAAGAGTTCTATAACTTTTGGCAAGGCTGCCAAGTTTTCACCTCGTTACGTGGGACCTTTCGAAATTGTCGAAATAATCAATCCTGTAGCTTATCGATTAGCATTACCACCTGCTTTATCTCGCATGCATGATGTTTTCCATATTTCTTTGCTTAAGAAATACATTTCAGATCTGTCACATGTTTTAAATTAGAATTCCTTGCAGGTCCAAGACCCAGGAATAATCGTGGTTAAACCCACACGAGTGCTGGAAACTCGCCAATTGCATTTGAGAAATCATGAAATACAGCAATGTAAGGTCTAGTGGGACCAGTTTAACGAAGAAAGTGCAACTTGGGAAAATCTGGAAGAGATGAAAATTTCTTTTCCTTTTCTTTTCAATGAGAATGAAATCATTGACAAAACATTTCTTTTATGAACTTATCTTTTTCAAGTTTATATAAAAGCCGGATGGAGGCAAACATTATTCAGGATGAATAAAATGTGTTGTGACATTGATTTCTGGAACTATTCAAGTTGGAAATAGTCGCATTGTTTTGTGAACTAATAAATTGGTTGACCTGAAGGTTAATCGAATATGTAATCATCGGGATGATGAATCTTTTAGGAGGGAAGCATGTAACACTCTGAACTATTGTTACTTCCTCCTAAGCATTCAAGTGTTGATATATGATTTCTTCTATAAAAGGATGTGTTCCTTTGATTGTGAAGTCATGCTTGATATGTACTGTATCTTCTTTACAATTGAAGATCTTTGACTGAGTCGGAATATGATTGGACTCTTTTATTTCTTTCATTTTGCACCTGAGTTTAATCTGATATCGGAATGAATTGTGGATTTATCCATCTATAAGACCTAGCCTTGGATCAGTGGCATTGATCCAAGAGATGCTTTAAGTTTAATTGGGATGAAAAAAATTATAGACTTTACGAAGGTTGTAAGTGCAGAATGCGTTGAATAAGCTATCCTAGGAGTCTAACTCGGGTTGATCGTGTTAAATGAATTAGTTCCCGATATCGTAATATCAAGAAAGTCTTGATCGTGGGCTAGGTAATAAATTCGAGATACATTTATTCAACTAGCTTATTGGCGATCTTTGGAATGAATCCTTTTCATGAATAAATATCGTGAGGTTCTTAATGTTAGACCTAAACTAGATTTATTAAGGTTAATAACCTAAACCTAAACTATAACCTATGGGATTAGATTAGTGCTAATCTAACCTAGGCCTAAGCTATAAACTAAATGTTCTAAGGTTAGTGACTAGCGCTAAGGAGGTTAGACTAAGTATCATCTTATGATCTAACCTATGTTTCTAACCTAACTAATGTTAGTGGAGGAAGGGGACCTATGAAAGGGTGCGAGCCATGGGCAGTAGTTTCTATGGCATTAAATGAAGGAGATAAGTATGAAGGACAAGGAATTAGGGGAGGTTTCAAACGGCCATCGAGGCCGACGTGGCAGAGTCACCAACGTTAGAAATGGTCTTTGATTTGCATTTGTCCATCGCCAACTATGGCGGTCGGTGGCAATGGAGATTAAGTGGGAATTTTGGAGTTAATACAATTAATGAACTCAGTCTTTGAGCTCGGATTTCTCGGGAAGACATGTAAAATGGAAAACTAGTAGTTTGTTTGTTTTTTCATGCGCTCTAGTTTTCTCTCTGTTTGATCGGTTGGTTCGCACTGATCTACTTGGTGTTGCATGGAAAATATGAGAGTAACTCGCTCTTTTCTCTATCAAGGAAAGTTTATAAGGCATGGAAATAACAAATTATTGTTGTTGAATCTAACGTGGAAAAAGAGGAGAAGGCTCGAGCTCTTTCAGTGGTCTTCTTCAGATTTTTAAGCAACATTACCAGGCATGTTAGGCCCTAACCTTTAAAAATATTGCTTTCTTTCAAATGATTTCATTAGAACAACTCTGTTCAGATGATTTTTGGGTTCAGTTGGTTTTTATGGTAGCTTTGTGTGAATTAGTTGTTGTATCTTCTTACTGGCTCAATTTTTCAAGTGAACCCTTAATGGGTGTGCATTTTGTTTCGAACGGATGTACTATCTTGCTGTGTTTTGCATTCCGGTTAGATTTTGTAGAAATGTTTGCAAGGAAAGTTTATGAATTCAGCTCTGTAGGAGTCCATGAATTGTTTTCTTGTTTGATTCGAGAATTCGATCGATACCTTTTTGTTTCCACTTGTTGAAAATGATCTTTGTTGGATTTCTTGAATGTATAGTATATACGACTTCTTCATAGGTTTTGTCATGAGTAATATATGTTATGGTCTTTGAATCTTGTTGGATTCTTGCTATAATACTTAAGTTACTTATGATTGGATAACTTGCTTTGTGTTTATAGTATTTGAATGCGAATTTTAGAATTTCCCCCATTGTGTTGCAATTATGGGATTTAATCCGTTGATAGTTTGTAATATATATATATATATATATATATATATATATATATCGAAATGACTCTGTGGAGTCCTTGGAATGTTTCGTATATTTTGGACTTCTGTAGAAGTCATAAATGTGAATACTATTAGTTTGATTCAGTTGGAGTCCTTGAGGGGTAACTGGTAATATCGAATTTGTTGCCTTGTTATGAATACTTTCGCTTAGCAATGAATTTCATTGGTGGAGACTCAGTTGGAGTTCTTTTTATGTTTCGTCTTCTACTTAAGCTTAGAGCGAATACTGTTGTTATGGATTCAGTTGAAGTCCTTGATATGAAACCAGTGTTTCTATCGTATAATCCACGGTTGTGAATACTTATTATTATTGGCTCTTTTGGAATCCTTAATATATATATATATCTTGTATTTTGGCTTCTAGTCATGTGCTTGACTGAAGTAAAGAGCTATTAACTCTACCTTGACAAGCGACGGTGTTGGATATTTTCTCATTTGTTGAATAATATGGAAGGTTATGTGGAGTCTATTTGATGGATTATTCATCTTGCTTCTCACGAGAGCTCTTTGTGTTGTTCGAGTAAGTTACTGGGAATTTTTATGTGTATTTTTGACGAACTGTAGTTCTTCCTGTGGTCTCGACTGGCTTAGTAGCAGGTGTATAATGTGATTGCATTACTCTTAAGTGGACGGTACAGTCATGAGCATGTTGGAAAGGACATCTGAATGTCTCGGTTTCTTTTCTTCTCGCTGTAAAGTATATGTTGATAAATTTATATTTAATTGTTAGATTTGTAAAAACATCTTGATGGATTCATGAATTGTTAGGATATTCATTTTGTTGAATATAATGGCCTATTGGATGTTGTTGTCCTTGGGATTCAGATGGATAGTTGTTTTAGATGCATTTGTTCTTCTTGGTCACTAACATTTATGAAGAAATACATGAAAAGTATCTAGGACTATTTAGTGACTATAATACGAGTTACGCGTTATAGTCATGTTTGAATTACAAAAGGGCATAGTCTGAAGTATGTTTTCATGTTTGGTGAAATGATTTCATTTAAACAGGTTGTTCAATGAGAGCAATTGGTGGATTGCATTTGTTTTAAGAGTTAGTGCTTATCATGCTCAGTTCATCGAACTGACCCGTGTTGACAATTTTTGCAGATGGTTGCCGTAAGTGGTAAAAGCACGCAGATCTGATAGGATGTTCAGATTGTTTAATTTGGTTTTATGATGAATTACAGCTTGATTCTCTGAATGTACTACTTGAAGAAAGATGTTCTTTTGCTGTTGAGTATTGTATCAAGTATGCTGAATGCATAAAATGTATTTGATTAGCTTGAAAGGAATGAAAAGAGATATTTGTTACTTATGTGTTTGTATTCGTATCTTGATGGTTTGACCTTCTTCGGTTCGAATGATCTTGAGAGCATTATTATTATTGTATAAAGTGGAGACTTTTGTGATTATCTAAGTAAGCTTGCAAGATTATGTGACTGAATACTTATGATTGTTTAGTAGTTCTAGTATGTTCTATCTAAAGCTAAATTGGAATTTAGATCACTGTCTTTCTGGAAGCTAGGGTTAAAATAAACCTGAGCAGGAAGCTAAACAAGCTGAATAAATTATTACTTCCTAGTCTTGATCTAAGTCAAGACAACGTTTAATTGGATTCTTAATCACTATATCTCGATACTAATAAGTAAGATATAAATTCAGTTATGAGAACTGATATAAACCTAAAAAGGGTTTGGTTAGCAATCTCATGTGAAGGTTGAGGGTTATTGTCCAATTTTGTTGATTTAGAATTATGTATATTCTATGAACTCCTTGAAGGGACCTCTAGTCTTAATAACTTCTCTTGTGTAATGGGTTTTACTATGAAAGGTAATTCTAAGGTGAGGAACCCAGGGATTGGGAAAGACTAACCTTAAGGGAGCGTCTTATAGTATAATTTTAACTCAACGTATGTAACACTTATTAATAAGTAGATCTTTTCGAGGCGGATTTAAAGGTTGATGGCACAAGTCAACTGTAGGGTTGTACCTTCGAGAAGATTAGGATCTTCTCAAAGATACAACAATGCAGGTGACTTATGATGACACCCTTTGCATTGATCGTTAAGATTTACACCTTAAACTCGAACAAGTTACTCTAGGACTGATTAGGAATGTGGTCACATTATAAGGCTTCCTAGGAGACTCGGGGTATCTTGACACACTGGATTAACTAGGGTTGACCCAGTATGTCAGCGTATCCCTAGTCCTCGGGAGCATCCCTATAACATTGTCATCTTACTAATCCGTTCCTGAGTGAATAACTTGGGACAGGAGAGTCAGAAGTTAGTATAAGACATTCTGCATAACATAGGAATGGGGTGAAGGATGTATTCCAGATTGATGAGTATCTTTGTCAAGGAATATGAGACATAAGCAAAGTATGTTTCAAATCTTTGGCCAAAGTATCGCAAGCTGCTGATTGCGTTGTCCTAAGTCACCTAGTCTAAGGGATGAGATGCCGATGAATAATGGTAACAATTATTTAGATAGGTTCCTTGAATGAGCATTCTAAATCCCAGATTAGGGAAGAGAACCGCAAGAGTGATGTGTTAAATAAAAACGTCAACTCTAATACCCATGAATAGATCGGTAGATTACCGAGTCATGGAATGAATAGATCGGAGGTGCTCCAAGTCATTACACTGAATATGGTTATCTCTGTTGTGAGAATGGTTGTTTTCAATTTGTGAGTTCTAAATTATGTATTTAGAACCAAGAAGCATTTGTCAAAAAAAATAAAAATTACTTGTTCTAATGTATAAAAATGAGGATGTTACATCTACACTATGATGGTGGCTAATTTTAGCTACCCACAGGCTTAGTGGTTCGGCAGTAGTTGTGTTGCCCCCACCGCTTATATCTATCGGTCACCCCAACATTATCAATCCATCTATCCACCGTCTTCTCCCCTACCCTATTGGCATGCTTGGTCATGGTGGTGACATATGCCTCTACTTGTCATCTCTCATGTACTATGGAAAATATGGAGGCACGTCTTGTGGAAACCCTAAAGCGCCATCGGACCACAGTCAACAGGTATTATCTCATGTTCACCGACGTGATGCCCTTGAATCCACCTCAGCAGCTATAACTACTCTAACTTCTTTACCATGTCCTGTATGAGGGATAGCTAACATATGGCCTCTAAATAATATCAACTCCTGAAATCCCCTCCAATACCCATCTGTAATATAAAACATCACATGTGTGACCCAAGCCACTCTATACTTCCCACCAACCGATACCCACCATCGTATCCTACTTTGACCTGGCCACCCTCAAACCAATCATGTCGGGAAAACCAACTAGATATACACATACAATGTGCTCGTATGCCCAGCAATGTAGAAGAAAGGTGCAACACAAACTAAACCTCCAAAATCTACCATAAGCTCACAACTCCCTATAGAGTTGCACCGGGAATGTAGGTGCCCATATAAAATAGATTTTCTCCTCCATCATATCCTGAGCACCGCTATCAATGCTCATGGGAATATCCTACCCTCGGTATATAATAAAGCAAAACAACATACCACCTCCATCATAAAGAAAACCAACCTCATCTCTTGAGGATGGGCCGCATACATATCTCTATAGCTAAGGTTCAAGCTATGATACCTCATCTTGCCAATCACCTCCCCAAACACTGCCACTATAGGCTCCATAGATTCCTCGAATGAAATAGAATACACTTGGCTCCCCAAAAATTGGTAGCCACAAGATCCTATACACATCCTTTAGGGTGATAGTCATCTCACCCATTGGTAAATAAAATATGTTGGTCATTGAATCCCATCTATCAATGAGTGGGGCCATCAAGCTAGGATCTCGGGCTATATGCCTATAGTTCTAGATCCCAATCAGTCTAACATTGGTCATTTGTTCCCACTCCTCTACAATCACACTAGACAACATCACCACAAAAAAGGTGTTACTTTGTCTCGTATCCATAACTAGTCACTAGCTTGCATCCAAAAACAACAACATTATTCATACCTAACTACCTCCAATTACCTATTAACCCTAAAACCATACCCAACCACACCAATCATGATTACCCCATTTACCTAATTCACCTACAAGCCTACTACCCTTTATAATCATGACCCATTACCTTAACATTATTTTACCTACTCACCTATCCCATATCGCCAAAGATCCTATTTTACCCTTATCCCTCTACAAACAATCTTTAATTTCCTTTCTTTACCCATTTTTATTTCCAAACTATCCTTTCTTACCCCTATTGTTCTTTAACACTAATCATCCCCAATCATCTTGATCATCACTAGTTTTCCCATGACCGTCATCAGTTTCCTTTAACTAGTATCGGTCACCTAAGGCTAGACCGATGCCGAGCAAGTGCCAATTGATGTCGGTCAAACCTTGACCGAGGTTAGTCTCTATCGTGATGTATGATGCAGCCTAGAATTTACCAAGAATAACCCAAGCATGCTAGCACATCACTCAGCCTAGATTGAGTGCTCACCCAAAGTGCACAAAGGTACCAAGACCCTCCTTAGATTTTCTCATACGGGATGCCAACATGATGAAGATGTAATGTATTTAGATCCATAATAGCATAAACTTTTCATAGAGCATATTCTAGATATAGATATTAAAGAATCATGAATCAAATGATAAACATAATGAAATTATCCATGCAATAACTAGTTACAATAACGTTTGATGCCATTATTCATTTAATATTATATTAAATATAGTAAATACACGGAAGCTTCTTACAATAATTAGTATCACATCTCATGCTCGCATCGAGTTCTGCAGTAGCATAACTTTATATTAAATCACTACTACTAAACTACATAGCTTACTATATATTTATAGGGAAGGGGAGTTTCCCTTCACCACTTACATAATTCCCAAAATAGGTCACATGCTGAAAATACCCATGCAACTTTATAATAATAGACACACATGCAAGTGCACTAATAATAAATCTATTCTCGTTAAGCGGCAGTTGGTAATTCTATTATTAACTCAAACTCATGCATAATGCTTAGTAGAAAATCTTCCAAAAATAGCATTTACATGTCGCACAAGTTTCCATCTCATTGTGTGCCCCACACACTTTCTCCAAAAATAGCTCGTAACCATGAAAATGGCTAAGTTCCATATTAGTCCTTGTCTTTCATGCATGTTTCCTTCCTTTTACTTTTGTGTATTCAAATACACCTTGCTACCACCGTGAATCTTCTCGTGTGCCTTCACCTTAGTGTCATACTTCGTCTTCTCAACATTAACCAAGACTAAATTGCATTGTTGCCCCGACAATGGTTTCCTCCTAATGTATTAAAGAATAAGAATGGAAGAATATAAAGAATGAATTTATGTACAAAGAATAGATTTTACTCTCCGTACCCTCCTCTTCCACCGGGAGAATAAAATCTAGATATTCTTCCTTAATTTCAGCTTCTAAAGCTTGCCAATCATCCAATGTGTTCCTTGTCTTCTCTAGGACATCTACAATGATGCCTGCAAATGCATCTTGGGTCATCTCTCCGTTCTCATTTTGTAATACTATGACAATGTTAGCCATAGTAGATATCCATCCCTCCAGAAGATCCGACTTTTTTTCTATGAGCTTTCCAAGCTCACCTAGCCTTTCCTCATGTGGTTCTTTTTTTGTTGCAAGGTCTTTGTGCTTTTGCTTAACTAGTGCTAATATCTCTACATGTCCCAAAGTCTCATCCTTCAACACCTTTAGGACTTCATTGTCTTATACCATCATCCTAATTCTTATTAATGCTTTGAGAGTGTAAAAATATTCAAATTTTGGCCTTCTTTGTTTAGCTCGCCCATATAGTTATGTGCCTATTCTGCAACACCTTTTTCATTCTTCTTAATACACATGACTCTTTACATACATCAAAATTGGGCTCATCCATGTGATTTTTCATGGACCAAGACAATTGCTTCCTTGTGCACGTGGTTTTTATGTCTAGATCCATCAACTCCCATCCATACAACTCCTTTAGGCCCACTATATTGTAGAATCAGAAGAAAACAATTTTACCTATGTCCTCATCATAGCCCATATGTGGAACATTATATTATCCACTTTTTCACTTTGTTCTTGGCCCCTTAGGTACCTGAGCACCAAGATTTGGAGTTGGATCTTTGATGTTCTGAGTGGTATCATGTTTTGGTTCTCCTATATCTTTCCTTCCTCTTTATCCTTTATATCTTCATCCTTGGGTTCTTCCACTTCTTCTAGTTATACAGGGGATCTGATCACGGTCTTTGCAGACTCCTCCACCTCCTCATTCATCTTCAACTTCCTCCTTTTCCTCTCAGTTGTCTCTTTTTAAGGAGATAGTCAAGGTGACCTACTAATAGATTAAGGAGTTCACATGTCTTGTGTCCTTATTCTTTTGAACACCCTCTTGAAATGACGCTCTCCTTGGGTGCTTCCATTCCTCTTCTTCTCCTTATGCACGATGTGGGGTACTTGCACACCTATTCTTTATTCTATCTGTGGGCTGCCTCCAACCTCTATGTTCTAAGCCACCACTATCTTCATGTTTTTCTTCCTCCTTATCCACCACTATAGTTTCTACAGGCTATGGGGCTGGCACATTTTGTACTGTGTGCTTACCTTTAGGTGGCCCTAGGAGTGTGAACTCATTTTCTACGTAATTTTTATCCTCTAACTTAGACTTAAGCTAATGGTATACAAACAAGAATCCAATTTCCTCAATAGTAAAGCTTACAGGCTTCGTGTTTATAACATCTAAGATGATCCTTTCAATATATGCGGTCCGGTCTAGATGCACATATGTTTTCCTCAAAGTGTGGTAGTCACATTCTACCTTATCTACATTAAAAATTAGGTGACGCATATTGGTGAACTAGTGGACTGATGCCTATAAGTAGTGTGTTGTGAAGGCATACAACATTTTACACCATGGGCTCCAAGTCCCATCCCTCATAGAAAATCATACGATGTAAAAATGTTGGTACACCGTGAATTGTACTACCTTGCCCACCACTGATGGTAACTCCTTAGGGATGTGCCACTCCTCTTCAAATTCCACAAAGATCCAGTCATACCACATATCCACCTCTGTGTAAATGGTCCACCCATTAACCCTTTGCATAAATACTTCTCAAAACTCTCCCCTAGGGACTTCTTCTCCAAGGGGTACTCCCAAATCTTGTTTTTCGACCCATCAGAACTTTAATTTCCTCAAACACAAGAGACAATAAGATAGCACCAAAACTGATTTTATCACCTATGCATGCTTCTTCAATGATGGTTTCTATAATGTAGCCTGCTATGTTATAGAATACTCCCTAAGACATCTTCCTCGTGACATGGAGCCACATTGTATTCACCTGCGACCATCTCTCTTGATCATTCAACTTGGTCACTAGATGCACAACTTCTTGTACCACTAGGTACTTCTTCAATTTATCAATGTCCATTCCGTGCGGACCCTTTCTATACCCTAACTCTTTTTGTGTCTCCATGATTGCTACTTTATTAGTCATGTCACTAGCCAGGTCTACCCTTGTGCCCTTTAATCCTTTTAGAGTCAAAATTAGGGCTGTTGTAATCCTTACCCTTCATTTGATGAAATAGAAGAAGTCCTCATGGACTTTGCTCATAAGCCACTAGTATAGAGGTTCATATTTTCCAAAATATAGGAGCTCATATAGCTAATATACTCCCAACTATTTTAAAATTTTCTCCATAGCCTCATCATATATTGGCATATCTTCCGTCGTGCACTTGTTGGTCTTTGTACTCAACAACATGTCCAATTATTTCTTGTTATCAGAAGTGCAGTGGTTGTAATCACTCACCTTACATCTGCGGATGTGGTAATCCCACTCTTTCCTAATTAGCACACCTTCTAGGTATCGCATCTCGACAAATTACTCTTGGGAGCAATTTCAACTACTACCTCCACTTTCTTCTTTCCTTTGGCTCATGCAAAAAGTGCTTTCTTTGGAGCCATCTAAAACTATCAAATTTCTATCCTCTCGTAGTAAACAATTGAAAACCCTAGCTTGAATCTATGTACCCTAGTTTCAAACCACGTGCCCTATCTCTTTCTCAACGCATCCGCTTCACTCAAACCCTTCACTAATGGGGACACAAACTTCTTTTCACATAAATCCACTCTCCATGTCTCATTTCACACTCTTCACACCTCAATACTTTTTTCTCGACTTGGTTACATGTAACATGTTCAAATTATTGTGAATACAATGGTAAAAAGAACTCGTATCACATCCTTATATATATTTTCAAAAATTTAGTGAATTTATTGATCCACCTACCAAAAATCCTCTCACTAATTGACCATTTTCACACTTTCCGCATAATATATCTTCATGCCCAAGCTATAACCTTCTAGCATGCCTTCCTACCTTCTGGCCATGGACTTCTCTTTAGTGCACTTTCATGTACCTAAGTGCCTTTCCACTACGCTTCCCTGGTAGTCTCCATGACCTTTGCTTACCTTGTGTTATAGTCATTCCTTCATTTATCTACATCTATGGTCCTTGTTTGGAACTAATATCCTTTCTAAAAACTCTCAAAACTTGAATAACACCTATAGTAGTTTGTTCCTTAATGTGTACCCATTTGTCAATAGCCACCCCACATAAATGGTATGTGCAGTCCTCTACACATAAAAATTATTCAAATGGTAATTAGCTTCCAATGCTCAAACACGCTTATTACACAAAACACCAACTAAAATGACAAAGCATAGCGATGAAGAAGGAAATACATTAAGGGAATACATAAATGAAAACCTAATCTAAATGGAAACACTACCTTATTACAAACACCATGAAGACATATTTATAGTAGGGATTTGACCTAGTCCTATTAAAGTAAACTGTAATCGTATTCCATTAAGCACCTCTAACTAGAAAGTGCCTGTTTCAAGTATGTGAGTGATAAAATCTGGTCCCAACCAGTGTACTTTAAGTTTTCTTGGAAGGCAAAAACTAAGAATCATAAAGGAGAACTATTTGTCCAATCTTTAAAAAATGTCCTTGATGTGCCTATCATGTCATGCTTTCTACTTGGCCTTTTCTTTCTTTTGACTCCATAGTGTCAATGCTCTTCGCTCATCCATCTTGATAAAATTTTCAATTCATTTTTCTAATGCTTGTTCATCAGCTAGACCTCCAGCGTGCTCAATATGCTAAGGTAACATGAATTCCATAGGAAGAACTAATTTGGCACCAAACACTAAGTGAAATGGTTTTTCCTTGTTCAACTACTTATATGTTGTTCTATATGCCCAAAGCATGGAAAAATTTTATCATCCCAATATTTCCTTCAACATCACAAATTTGTGTCAATGTTTGGCTCAAAATTTTGTTGAAAGCTTTAGTAGTCCAATTTTCCGAGGATGATTTGGTGTAGTCTTATGGTGTGTAATCATGAACTCATCCAATAGAATTTTTATTGTCTCATTCAAAAGTGTGTGCCTCTATCAAACTGGCAAGTATAATCCTTATAAAGGGTCTCCCACTACAATCTAGTGAGTGGAATTTTATGTGCAATGGTGTCACCTACATAATACCCACCTGCGATACCACCATGAGCATATTCCATGATATTTGTGTGCTCATGCTCCAATACACATCGGTGCAATACTTCATCTCAACCTAACTTGTATAGGTCACCACTGATCAACATATAAGGGTCTGCATGAATTGCAAGTTGTTTCTTCTCTAAGGCTTTTAGTCCTTCTAGCGCCACACCTATGCGTAGAAAAATAGAAATATCCTCCAAATCTGAAGGTGCGTGATGTAGCCTATATAATTGTGCATATGGCATTGTATCTTCAATTGTTTGTGCATCTTCCCGATTGTCTCCTATATAAATGGTCTAGCCGAATTTATTTTCCTAGTTTTACTAAAACTATAAAATCAAATTCTTGGCATAAGAGCACCCATCAACATTTGTGCCTCTATAAGATGGGATTTTTACCAAGTATTTCAATGCCATGTGATTGGTATAAAATACAAATGGTGTTTCTAGTAGGTATTGTCGAGAATTTATGTAGCCAATAGATCATTGAAAAGTCTTCACGCTTAGTAGTTGTATAATTCTTCTCATAGGGGTGAACTTTCTACTAACAAAACAAATATGATGATCTATAATTCCTTCTCTAGGATGATCCAACACCATGTCAATGGTCATACTAGAAGTTTACACATGTACATGAAATGATTTGTCCCATGAGGGAAAGTGCAGAATAGGAAATGTAGTAAGTTTCTCCTTCAATGTCTTAAATGTCGCGCTTCTTGCAGTTCCCCAATAAAATGTCCCTTTTCCTTTTAGTAACTCTTCCAAGGGTGTGGAAACCTTAGCATACCCTTTGATAAATTTTCTATAATACCCAGTGTAACCTAAGAATCCACACACTTCACTTTAATTGGTAGGCTCTTCCAGGCCTATAATAACTGCAACCTTAGTTGGATCAACCAAAAAACCTTCCTTGCAGATGATGTGCCCTAACAAAGTGCCAAATGGTGTAGAAAATATGCACTTCTTTATGTTCAAATAAATTCTTAACTATCTACATCTTTAAGTGAAAATTATCACAATGATCCTCAACAAGTCCATACACCATCCAAGCATCCAAGTAAACTCGCAAATAGTTATGGATGAAATCTTGGAATTCTTGAACAACTATGCATGAAAATACAATAGGTGCATCGCTCAAACTGAACAACATCACGGTATATGCAAAACTTCCCTACTCAAAGTGGTGAAGATTGTTTTCTCTTGATCCTCTGCCGCAATCGACCTAATGTTACGCAGATAATCCATCCATAAAAGAATACATTTCACGCCTTGGAATGCCTTCTAATATCAACTTTGTGAAAGGTGTAGGAAAAGGATCAATTACACATGCAACATTCAATTCTGTGTAATCCACAAAAATCTGAATCTGATCATCTTTCTTTATACTGATAACCATGGGGCTAACCCAACCGTAATTTTTCCAGGGCTTGATGATTCTAGATTTCATCATTTTTTCAATTTCTTCTTTGACCTTTACTCAAAAGTTGGGGTTCATCCCATAGGGTCTCTTCCTCAATGGGCATAGACATTCTTTAATATTGATCTTCATCTCTCCTAATGATTTGTGCACAAATTTTAATTCATCGTAGCCCCTAGGAAATAATTCTTGATATTCACGTAGTAACTCTATGATTATTGCCACTTTAGTGTTATACCAATAATCCCCAATCATGGCCTCCTTAGGTTCAGTATCCATGCAAATATTTACTTTCTTTGTCTTCATAGGTTCATGATATGCATGTGTGTTCTTATCTACACTATCCAAAAATTCATGCATCCCAATCGAATGATCAAAATCCATATTTTCTACTTCTTCATCATCCACTATGTAGACCATCTTCCTTTTATTTCTCAAAGAAAGCATGTTGAAGTAACATGTTATGTGTCTCTTCTTCTTCATCAAAACACACTCCTAAGTCTATCTCACCAAATAAATCCTAAATGAGTTCTTCCGCCTTGGCACTATCTCCCATAGTTAAGTGCTTTATAACCCTTAATGCCTCTTCTACTAGGGGTTTAGTAGAGAATTAGTCAAAATTATGTGTCATTCCTACAATCAAATCATACCAATTTCTAGTCTCTCTATGTAGCTTTGCATATACATACCAAGAATGTGTGCATCCTTGTAAGGTGGAATAAAATTTGTGCATCCAGAGTGAAGGTGGTAAATCTTCCTACCCCTTTGTCCGAGTCTCTCAAACTACCAAACGTGGTGTTGATCATTTTGATTACCATGATAAGTGCATATTTGAGTAGGTGCATTGATTCTACAAAAACGGGTTGTTAGAGTGATCTAGACATCATTCCATTCTATAATATTATATCTATGAACCACCCACTAGTGCGTTGTTATCCCACACAAGGTATATGCTAACATATTTCTTCTCTCAACTTGGTTTGTCCACTACTCCATGGCACGCAAGAAGACTATAGGGTCTTCTTCTCTAGTGTACCAAGGTATAGGGTTGTTACCTATCCTTCTAACAGAGTGAGGTCCACTTTCCCATGAAAATTCACTTCTTACTTCATGCCCTACCAACTCATAAGTACCATGAGCCCAATTATCACAAGTAATACTCATAGTGTCACTAATAGATTGTGCATCTTCCCACTGAAGGATTCCTTCCTTAGATGGCTCAAGGACCTTTGGGTCTTGAATGACACATACATAAATCTTATTCAAATCTTCCTCCCTCAAAGGATTAACATAGGGCGAGAGATTTCCCATCCATTAAAGGGATTATAACTCTTTCTTCCTTATTCTCAAAACTGATATATAATTTGTTGAATCAGTAAATCAACAATATTTGCATAAAACCAAGGGAACCTAAGAAGATGGGAAACTATCTACTTTTGCAGAATCGCTAAAACGTCAAAATCCCTAGTGAATTTGGCCCTTGGATAGTAATGGATGCATCTTTTAAAAATACTATGGGAGTTAACTTAGTCTAATTAGCCATAAATAACACATTGGTAGATGACTGTAATGGAGGTCTCCCCATCTATACCCATGTATTTGAAGTAAGCACATTTACTTCCACACCTGTGTCAATCAATATATTACTCAAGAGAAATCCATCCAGAACAACATTTAGGGTGATCTCCTTTCCGTATTCTATTCTATTAGGGGGGATATTTTCATGTAGGATCTACGGTCCATTCTCAGTACCTATGTGAAAAGTTTTTCCCTTCAACCAATTCCCTAATAATAGAATTATATTCTCCTGGTGCAAAATTTTGCACACTTCCATTAAGTCATCAATATCAGATGGGACATTCTCTACTGCCTTCTATTGTTCCATATTTCGTGATTGCTCTTTTAAACACTATATTTCACCCTAAAGATTTCTAAGGACCTCCATGGTCTCTTGATAAGCCTCCTTCTGATGGGTAGTATATAGCTACTATTGATGTCGAATTGCAGCACCCCTGAATGTCTGTAACTCGATGGGTTAAGACTCTCAGTGTGATTGCATAACATGGAGCTTTTCCCAAGTGTGGGACCTTGCGAAATCGGAAAAGCTCTCCAGATGAAGGCCGGTTCCTATTCCTTTGTTCGAGATGCACACGTAAAAAATGCAGAGGATTTATTCAAAAACCTAATCTAACTTGCCAAGGAGATAGGGGAGGAAGATTCATAAAATAAAACCTAAACTAAAAGCTGATGTATCGAGGAATGAAGAAAACTTGTCTTGCCAATGAACACAAACCATAAAAAACGCAATGTAATATCATACTGAGATAACCATATTTGTAGTGAAAGATCGGGAGGATGAAAATGAACACAAAGAGGGCTGAGAATCATCCATAGAAATGCATTAATTTTCTCCAAAGATTGATACAACACTTTACGTAAAATGCCAAGAGGGAAGGTTGCATTACGGTTTCAAATGGGAGGTTTGAACTCCACAAATTCACCGCCCAGAGAGAAGAGGGAGGGAAAAAAACAAAAATGTCCAACTTTGCGTGAAGCCACTCCTTACAATTTATAGCAAGAATGAGAGAGGGAAGAGAGAGGAAATCCAAATCTACCCCAACCACCTTCGAGTTGCATTTAATTTATCTCATTATGGTGGTAGGTGAGAACCCTAGCAAACTAAAAAAGTGGTGAATTGTATTTTGAATTTTTAAGAACTTGTTACCACCCAATTAAAGATATCCAATAGCAGTTAGACATAGGACCTCGTAAGCTTTCTGAAAAGTCCAACCTTGCGTGAATCTGAGCTCCCTGTGAAAAGTTATGGCCGTCTGAATATCTCGGGTCGTGGTCACTTCCTATCGGCGCTCGAGAATGTTGCACCTCCTGAAGGTGCACCATAGGCGCATCCATATTTGTGTCGACATCCTTTGACATGCGCCAAGGTGCAAATTTATTTGTGTCGACATCATGTGACATGTGCCTCTTACCTGTGCCTTGGCACATCCGTTTACATGTCGACATTCCTTGTTGAGCACCTCTTACCTCCGCCTTGGCGCATCCTTTTGCATGTCGACATTCATTTTTGAGTGCCTCTTACCTGCACCTTGGTGCATCCATTTACATGTCAACATTCCTTGTTGAGCACCTCTTACCTGCACCTTGGTGCATCCTTTTGCATGTCGAAATTCCTTGTTGAGCGCCTCTTACCTGCGCCTTGGCGCATCCTTTTGCATGTCGACATTCCTTGTTTAGCGCCTCTTACCTGCACCTTGGCGCATCCTTTTACATGTTGACATTCCTTGTTGAGCACCTCTTACCTACACCTTAGCGCATCCGTTTACATGTCAAAATTCCTTGTTGAGCACCTCTTACCTGCGCCTTGGCGCATCCTTTTGCATGTCGACATTCCTTGTTGAGCACCTCTTACCTGCGCCTTGGCGCATCCTTTTGCATGTCGACATTCCTTGTTGAGCGCCTCTTACCTGTGCCTTGGTGCATCCTTTTGCATGTCGACATTCCTTGTTTAGTGCCTCTTACCTACACCTTGGTGCATCCGTTTACATGTCGACATTCCTTGTTGAGCGCCTCTTACCTACGCCTTGGCGCATTAAACATCAGGCTTTGAGTTTCTTTGATTTCCATTTCCTTCTGCTTGTCTATATCTACCGGGGGGAATATATTTACAACAATTTGGTGACTCAATGGGATCACCTGCCGGCTAGGTAGAAGATCAGTGGCCTTTTAGGAATCCATTGGGCATGGAGTCATAAGTAATAACTTGAAACCAACGATAAGCGATCCAGCACGATACCGCAACTTCTTCTCCAACAACACGCTGAATCTGTAGAATTTGAACCTGAGAGCAACAAAACCTGTGCCAAAGCACTTAGGGAAAAAGAGACCTAACTATAACAAGACAATGTGCATACGCACTTAGAGGAATTGAAATCTAGGCTAATATTTACAAGGGTAAACCTTTTCCTTTTAGTAGCAATGTTTAAGATAGATTCCGTTAACTAGAATCGGGAGTTCTTCTCCATCCAATGTAGACAATTGGAAGGAATTACTACTTTTACATCTTGTGACCATGTAGGGGCCACTCCAAATGGCATCAAACTTGGAATGCCTTCCTGGTTTTGCCCGATCTGCATCCCATTTCAGAACTAGGTCCCCTTCCTGGAAGGTCTTTGCTCTTGCCTTCTTATCAAACCATCTTTTTATCAAGGCCTAATCCTTCTCAATTGTCTGAACTACATGTTCTCTTATTTCTTCCAATTCCATCAACTCTGCATACCTGGCCTCCATTGGTTCAAACTCAGATAACTCCAACTGCTTCATGAGCTCCAATGCTGGCAATTCTAATGATATAGGCAATACTGCCTCTTTCCCATAGACCAACTTGTAGGGAGAATTTCCTATAGACCTCTTTGGTGTTATCCTGTTAGCCCATAATGCTGATTTTAGCTTCATATGCCATGTCTTTTGGTTTTCATCCAGAGTCCTTCTAATGATCCTTAGCAAATTCTTGTTCGTGGACTCTGCCTGTCCATTACCCTGCGCATAATAATTTGAAGAGGTGCTCAAATAGATTCCATTCTTGACAGCCCATTCTGTAATCTTGGAACCTATGAATGCCAATGCATTATTTGATATGATAGTGGCTGGCACACCAAACCTGGTCACTATTCCTTCATAAAATTATAGTATGTTGGACTCATTTGCCTCCTTGAGTGCTACTGCTTCGGTCCACTTGGTGAAATAGTCCATTGCCGTGAGAATCCACTTGTGGCCTTGGCTTGAGTTTGGGTTGATGACCCCAACGAAGTCCAATCCCCATTGCATAAATGGTTGGTCAACCAAAATTGGGTGCAATGGAAGTGTTGCTAGTCTTTCTTTGCCTATGAAGAGCGCACATTTCTTGCACTTTCTTATCCATGTATAGCAGTCACTAAACACTATGGGCCAATAATACCCTGACTTCATTATCTTGAGAGCTATTACCCATGGGGTGAAATGTCCTCCGGAATCTCCATCATGAAAATCTTGTAACACCCTCTCAATTTGACCTGTCCCAATGCACCTCAATAGAACTCCATTGATGTCCTTTTTAAACAAAACACCATTAACAAGCACATATGGAATGGCTTGTAATATGAAGTATCTCCTCCTTGATTTGCTCATTTCTGGAGGGCATAGGCCTGTCTTGTAGAAGTGTATCATATTTTGAGTCCAACAAGGAGCGGGCACATCATCATTTTCTTGTTCTTGACCATCCTGTAGTACCAAGACAGTCTCTTTTTCATCACCTACTTTAACTTGCCGACTCAAAGCTAGTTGTTCACATAGTCCTTTTCCACGTACTAGTTTTGTGACCTTGATCTCGATGTCATATTCCATGACACAAGTGATCCATCCTGCACATTTCTCATTCAGATCCTTGTTTAGAAGGAAGTCCTTGACTCCCACATGAGAGACCAATAATTGGATCTTGTTATTTGAGACTAGGTGCTTGAATTTCTTTAAGCTCCTGATCACTGCAAGGACATGCTTTTCAATGAAAGAGTACCTAGTTTTGTATTCCTCCAAGCCTTGACTGAAGAAAGCAACTGGTTGTTCTAATCCTTCTTTGTTTTGTTGTGCCAGGATTGCAGAAATTGTGTCTCCACCACCAAAGGCATATAGCATGAAATCCTTGGAGAATTCTTGATTGATGAGAGTTGGAGCTTGAGATATAGCCTCTTTTATTGCCTCAAAACTTGCCTTGCCTTCAGCTGTCCACTTAAATGCCATGCTCTTCTTCAACATCAGCGTTATTGGCTTTACGAGAGATGCAAAGTTTGGAACAAACCTGTGAACAAAATTGATCCTTCCGAAGAAGCTTTGAAATTCCTTTTTATGACTTGTCAATGGCAATGCTCGAATTGCTTCAACTCTTTCTAGGTCAATCGTCAATCCCTCCTTTGAAACAATATGGCCTAGAAGTTTTCCTTCATGAGCCAAGAATATGCATTTTTTGGGATTCAATGATACCCCAAATTTTCTACACCTCTGAAATACCTGCCTCAAATGAAAAAGGTGATCTGCTGCATTTTTGGAGAATACCGTGATGTCATCAAGATATATTAGAACTATTTTATTGATCAACCCCTTGAATGCCATATCCATTTCCCTTTGGAAAGTGGCTCCAGCATTTGATAGGCCAAATGGAATCTTCTTGTAGGCATATGTGCCCCATTTGGTGGTGAAATCCGTCTTGAACTGGTCATCTTCTTTCACCATTACCTGATTATACCCTAAGTAGCCATCTAGGAGAGAGAATCTCTCCGAACCGGATACAACTTGCAATATTTGTTCCATTGAAGGAAGTGGGTAATGGTATTTAAGAGATGCCCTGTTGAGGTCTCGGAAATCTACACACAACCTGATTTCTCTCGCTCTTCTTCCCGATCGGAACCAATTTTGCAACCCATCTTGAGTGCTTGATTGGAAATATAATGCTTTCTTCTATTAGCTTATTTAGCGCTTTCTTCATTAAAGGCTCAATGTGACGGTTGGTGGTCTCTCCTTACACTGATGGGCTTAGCATCTAGATCCAATTCTATGGTATGTTGTGCCAAATTTGGATTGAATCCTCTTAAGTCTTCATAGCTCCAAGCAAAGACATCTGGAAATTCTTGGAAAAGTTGTATGAAATCTGATTTCTCCTACTCAGTGGCCACTTTGCCAATTTGAAGTGTTCTACCTTCTCCAACCGGAATTGGCCCTGAATCTTCTCTCTTGACATGTATGTTAGCCTTTTCCTTATGGAACTAGTCGTTAGGGTTGAAGATAGACTCCAATGTTACTAAACCCTTGGGAAGCTTGTTTGTCCGCAGCTGCACTACTTGATCCCCGTACTGCTGCTCTAGTCTATCCTAATTCCTAACTGAGAATTCAGCCTCTTCTTGTAAGAAATTGACGATCTGTTGATCGTTCTCAAACACCTGCCAGCTTGTGTTATTATCTGGAACTACTGGCCTCACAATCACATGGATATGTGGTTTTGTTTTTTTCTCTTCTAATGTTGTCAACCACATCAAACGTTGCTCCAACTGCTGCGAGCCTATCTGCGGCTTCATTTTTCTTCCTAGGTATGGACACGATGTTGAAAGCTTCAAAATCCTCAACGAGGTCCCATACCCTATTCTTGTAGTTCTTCAGCAAGTCATTCTTTGTAGCATGTTGTCCCCTGACTTGATTGACGATCAGCTCACTATCCCCAAACACCTGCAAGTTATTTATGCCCTTTTTCCTAGCCCAATGAAGTCCATGAATCAAGGCCTCATATTCAGCTGTGTTGTTTGAACAGGAAAACTGGAAATGGAAAGCTGAATAATATTTGATGCCTTGAGGTGAAACAAGCATAGCTCCTCCTCCTGCACCTTGCCTACTCCTTGATCCATTGAAAAATAACTACCATACCTCATTGTCATCCTTATGGTCTGGTTTGGTGATGCTAGGAATAGGCTAGTTTTCTTCATGTATGCAATAAACTCCTAGCTCAGATTCTTCTACTTCTTGGTAGGGATCAAAAGCATGTACCTTGCTCGCCCATTCATCAAGAGTCAAATCTGGGATGCTTCCAACTTTGGTGTTAGCTTCATCTGTGCTTGGATAATCTTCTTGATCAAATCTTTGAAGCAGGTTGGCATTGATTTGGCTTGGAGTATGAGGCTCAATATGAAAGTTTGCAATTGGTTTAGATCTGATTGTGACCTTAGTACCATATCTTGTTCTGAACAACATGTGTGACCAATCAGTAGATAAGTAGCCTCCAATTCTAGCTGTGAAATCCCTTGATAAGCATAGGGCAAAGAGTGGTGGAAAATCTATCACTGACACATCTTTGCAAAAACGGTAACGTTGGGGCATGCATGCAAGGTAAGATTCAAAATTTTAATCACTCCCACCATTGCCACTGTTGTCCCATCCAATTGCACTACCCCCTTTGATATGACTTCATATTGGAGACCCAGCTGATCAGCTATTTGCTTGGGCATGATAGAACTACTTGCCCTAGAATCAATCATGCAATTGTGTACTAGTTTATCCCCAATGATTAATGAAACATAGAATGGAGGGGGTTTCAAAACTTTACCTTTTTGTGCTCCATGACTCCCTTCAAGCTGGGAAACAATTGTGAGGACGTTCTCTCGCATGTGGACATGTTGGTTTGAAGTTGACCAATTCTTCATGGCAGCTTGTAGAAGATCTCTTTGGCCTGGGATGGATAAAGATTCCCACATTGATATATTCACATTTTTCTTCTTCATTTGATCAATGATGCTAAATGGGGATGAAACATCTCTTTGTTGTCCTTTAGCCTGCACATTCCTTTCTTGTGCATGGGCAGCAAAAGCTGGCATTTGAGTTGGTTTAGAAGGTGGTTTGGGCTGTCCTTGCATGTTTGGGGCTGTATTTTGCTTACCGACACCTTGTGGAGTGATGGAAGGTTGTAGATCACTTGGAGCCAATGACTGCCCTTCACCAATATTCCTCTTCTTTGATCTTGTGTTAGCTGCTACACTCTGAGAAATTGTTTGATTCATGCCACAAAAATCCTCAGCTTGCCAATTCGCAAGTGCAATATCATTTGGAGCTGTGTTTTGCTGAGATGTCCCTTGTTGCGGATTTGTTTCTTGACTCACTTCACCCTCTACGCTAGTAGTTGTCACCATCAAGGCTTGGTTCAAAGCACCATTGAAGCACATAGATTGGTTGTGAGGTTCATTGCATGGGAAACACCAATCATACTCTTGAGCTATATTGTTTTGTACTAGCACTAATGCTTTAGAAGCAGATGCAACATTGGGGCTATAGGGCTGAAATGGTCTATTAGCAGGAGGCCTTACTTGGCTTTGATTTGTAGCTGGATTGGGTGGCCTATTGGGCTGGTATGGTGGCCTAGCCTGGTACTGCGCTTGAGGCTGATATGGTCTAGCACTTTGAGCCTGCTATCTTTTGATAGTCACCAGCTCATTCCCAAGGTTCTGCAACTGTTTCATAACCTCTTGGAGTTCGTTTGAGGCATTAGAGGATGAAGTAGAAGTTTCATTTGAACTTTGATTTCTAGGAGTGGGAATAGGAGCCAAAGTGGGTGCTTGACTAGTTCTTGGATTTTCTAAGTTTGGATACAGTGGCATGGGAGGCCTAAGAGCCAGCTTGCCAGCTTGAATAGGAAAGTTTTCAGCCCTAATGGCAATGCTATAAGCAGCAGGTAAGGTTGTGCCTCCCATAGATTGAATTAACATAGAAATATCAGAATTTAAAGCCTTAAGATAGTATAGAAAAGCACCTTCAGCTGTTGGCCTAATGGCCACTGGAATTCTATCCCAAGACCTTTGAAATCTGAAGTTGAAGTCAGTCAGCTGCTCATTGGGAGCTCTCTTGATAGTTGTCAATTGTTCAAGTAGAGACAAATTGTCTCCCTTTTCCCCAAATTGCTCATGGAGAACTATGCATAACTGATTCCAATTTGTGATAGAACCGGCTCCAAGGCTCCTAAACCATTGCAATGCCTTCCCTTTGAATGAAGATGCCAACAATTTGACAGCAACATCCATTTCATTTATCTCATGGATTGCACAAACGTTAGCAATGTCTTTGACATGATCACTAGGAGTGGTATGATTTTCTCCAGTGAAAAATGGAATGTTCTTCAATGCTGCAATTGGAACCGGATTCTGTGCATTGAGGGAAAGTGGGCTGCTGCCGGTGAAATTGAAAAAGGGATTTGGTGGTTGTGCCATTCTGATTGGCCTGAGAACCCTTGTTGATGCGAGAAAAGGTCTACCAGGTGGAGGTGTAGAAAAAGTCCGGTTAGGTGGAGATGGTGATCTTCGTGGTCTTCTTCCTCTCCTTCCTCCTCCTGGTGATAGTTGCAAGTGGACAAATAGCCCCTCTTCTCAAGTATCAGATCTGGTTTGAATTCTTCTCATATGCCTAGGCAACTTTTGCTGCTATACCACTGAATTCTACCCCTTCGGAGTCACCAGATGTGTTAGATAATGAGCCTCAAAAGGCTAGCTTATGCAAAGTTAGACACCAAACCTGAAAATATTAAAAATAGAATTTAAAGCTTGAAGGATCCAAAGATATAGTTCTTCAATTCGGTTATTAGGTCCTGTTGAGCAACTACTAATCCTCAAAAGGTACATGCAAAACTCAGGTCATGCAAGGCAATTGGGAAAACCTGAAATACTAAAAACCATGAAATTTTAAAAGTCAAAATCTCAAAAATCTAAGAATACCCTTTTGAAGATTATCCCCGATCTATCAACTAGTGAAATTTTGACTTGTTTCGAGTAAGTTAAGTCCTTGAAAATCGATTTCAAAGTTCAGCCTGGAAGGTGAAAAATCTGAAATTGTAAAACCTGCAATTTTTAGTCCAAATTTCTTGAAAATTCCTTTAAATCCTATGGAATGAACCCTTGGTCCCACCGGCATGCCAAAACTATTGATTTCGAATCGCAGCACTTGAATGTCTGCAACTCGATGGGTTGAGACTCTCAGTGCGATTGCATAACATGGAGCTTTTCCCAAGTGTGGGACCTTGCAAAATCAGAAAAAGCTCTCCGGATGAAGGCCGGTTCCTATTCCTCTGTTCGGATGCACACGTAAAAAATGTAGAGGATTTACTCAAAAACCTAATCTAACTTTCCAAGGAGACAGGGGAGGAAGATTCATAAAATAAAACCTAAACTACAAAGGTGATGCACCGAGGAATGAAGAACACCTGTCTTGCCAATGAACACAAACCATAAAAAATGCAATGTAAGATCATGCACAGATAACCATATTTGTAGTGAAAGATCAGGAGGATGTAAATGAACACAGAGAGGGCTAAGAATCATCCACAGACATGCATTAATTTTCTCCAAAGATTGATACAACACACTGCAAAATGCCAAGAGGCAAGGTTGCATTACAGTTTCAAATGGGAGGTTTGAACTCCACAAATTCACCTGCCAGAGAGAAGAAGGGAGGGAAAAACAAAAATTTCCAACTTTGCGTGAAGCCCCTCCTTACAATTTATAGCAAGAATGAGAGAGGGAAGAGAGAGGAAATCCAAATCTACCCCAACCACCTTTAGGTTGCATTTAATTTATCTCATTATGGTGGTAGGTGAGAACCCTAGCAAACTTAAAAAGTGGCAAACTGTATTTTACATTTTTAAGAACTTGTTCCCACCCAATTAAATATATCTAGTAGTAGTTAGACATAGGACCTCGTAAGCTTTCCGAAATGTCCAACCTTGTGTGAATCTGAGCTCCCTGTGAAAAGTTATGGCCGTCGAATATCGGGTCGTGGTCTCGCTTCTGTCGGTGCTCGAGAATGTTGCACCTCCCGAAGGTGCATCATAAGCGCATCCATATTTTTGACCACATCCTTTGACGTGCACCAAGGCATGAATTTATTTTTGTCAACATCATGTGACATGCACCTCTTACCTGCGCCTTGGCACATCCGTTTACATGTCGACATTCCTTGTTGAGCGCCTCTTACCTACGCCTTGGCGCATCCGTTTACATGTCGACACTCCTTGTTGAGCACCTCTTACGTGTGCCTTGGCGCATCCTTTTACATGTCGACATTCCTTGTTGAGTGCCTCTTACCTACACCTTGGCGCATCTGTTTACATGTCGACATTCCTTGTTGAGCGCCTCTTACCTGTGCCTTGGCGCATCCTTTTGCATGTCGACATTCCTTGTTGAGTGCCTCTTACCTACGCCTTGGCGCATCCTTTTGCATGTCGACATTCCTTGTTGAGCACCTCTTACTGTGCCTTGGCGCATCCTTTTACATGTCGACATTCCTTGTTGAGCACCTCTTACTCGCGTCGTGGTGCATCCATTTACATGTCAACATTCCTTGTTGAGTGCCTCTTACTTGCACCTTGGTGCATCCTTTTTCATGTCGACATTCCTTGTTGAGCGCCTCTTACCTGCACCTTGGCGCATCCTTTTACATGTCAACATTCCTTGTTGAGCACCTCTTACTTGTGCCTTGGCACATCCTTTTGCATGTCGACATTCCTTGTTGAGCGCCTCTTACCTGTGCCTTGGCGCATCCGTTTACATGTCGACATTCCTTGTTGAGTGCCTCTTACCTGTGCCTTGGTGCATTAAACATCAAGCTTTGAGTTTCTTTGATTTCCATTTCCTTCCACTTTTCCATATCTACCCGGGGGGAAGATATTTACAACAGTACCAAGCATGTAAAACCTCCACTTTAGTGATGGTAGGATTCTTCGTAATGCCCTCTCTAGTACGCACAACTTTATTCTAGGTATTGATCTTTATAGGCAATACCTCGGGTTTCGATTCAAAGTTAGGCATCCACTAATTTTTCATATTGTGTTATATCTTAACCATCCCTACTCATTTGTTTTATTGTTTATGTTTCTTAATTAGATTCTCATATAAGTCCGGGCATTCTTCATAGCTATGATTCTTTCCATAGAAATAACATCTACTATTATGGGGACATTCATGCATATAGTGATCGGGAGATCCGCATGTAAAGCACGTCCCATGAGGAAATTTTCCTCATCCACTACCACGACCTTGACCTTCAAATCCACAGGTATTTACACCCCTTGTCATGACCTCCTTAAAAACACCCCTCATTTCGATCATAGTGCGCTTGATTTTGATCCACGATCCGGTGCTCATTCTTTATTTTAGAGTTATTTTATACGCTCGTCTCTCGCACACCGATATCTATAGCATCATGGATCTAACCAATCAATATACAGTCCTCGTATCTTCATTCATGGACTGAAAAATATTACAATAGTAGGATATATTATTTCTTATCACACATTGTAATAATGGGAAGTGGCTAGCATCATGGTTTAAATGACATATCTCAAAGTCTAGAAACAATGACTGGACTTATCTATGGGGACAACTATCCTTGGTGTAACCTTCCACTTCACAATTTGTACACCAAATCGCCATGCACGTCTTATGTGCTAAATTTTCTTATAGTTTCTTAAACTTCTTCACCGTAACTATAATCCGTGCCTCCAAGAATGAACTGACTCAAGTTTCTATACTCTTGACTACCTCAATGCACAAATTTACTTCAAGTGCTTCACGTGGATCAGTGTATGTACTATGTGACATTTCCCTTCTAAAATATGTGATCATACCTCCAATGAACAACTATGCATGTTGGATTGTGTGAATATCATAGGAAACCTTAGATAAAAGCATTTTGAACTAGGTGTCATAATCCTGGACACTCTTAGTAGTGCCTTTTTTAATATCCTTGAGCACACTTATACTCTTCTGCTCAAACTCGTGGATATAGAACTATTTTAAGAAAACATCTTTTAATGCTGCATAATCTATGCAAGTTTAATGAGGGTTAAGCTTCTGTACCAATTGTGTGCACGCCCCGTAATGTATTCATAGATTGTCTTGCCTTGCACTCGAAGCCATGCTTACTTTTCGTGCCACAAGATTTCACACATGTGCACATGCCCAAAATTTTTTTATGCCCCTATACTCTCGGGAGACAAAGAGACATTTCCATGTAAATATTTTGGGGTTGGTGTGGATCTCTATTACTTGATCCAAAACCTTCTATGTTTCCTCTACCTCCACAACCACCAGATCGCAAAAATATAATCACCTATACCTCCTAATCCTCCACCGTAGCTAGAATCGATAAGAATATGTACTTCCATGTTTCCCAATGGTAGACTAAACTAAACCCCCATGGTCTGTGAAGTGGTACCAATCCTAGAAGTGAGTCCAAAATTATACATGTTGACATTCTGTGTAGACAATTTGCCTAAAAATTACCCCAAACAACAACAAAGACATTTTTCCTACCATCAATGTGCTTGTTATCCGACTTACCCATGATCCCCTAATACCTAAATTATCCAACTAACTACTTTTCGTACTAGATACTGGAAAACCAACTACAAGGGCTAGGTTTCCATGTAGGCTTAGATGCACGCTCGCAGCCCTAGGTCATCTCTACATGCACGCTTCCTTATGAGGACAAGGAGGGTTCCTCTGTCATGCTTTCCTAGATGGGGAGTTCTGATGCTGCGGCTCCATGCCTCTTATGTGAGCTAAAAATCCTTCACGATCAATTTCTCTCCTCAATTTCATCCATTCTACAATGTCATGTTGCTTCTCTATCTCCCTCTTGCGCACCTCATTATACTTAAGTCTCCTTT
Source organism: Taxus wallichiana var. yunnanensis (assembly GCA_018340775.1). Lineage (NCBI taxonomy): Eukaryota > Viridiplantae > Streptophyta > Pinopsida > Cupressales > Taxaceae > Taxus > Taxus wallichiana. Next base: position 629,086,702 of record CM031239.1, read on the forward strand.
CTTATCTCTTCCTTGCTCCCACTAAGTCTACCATATTTCAAATATATTGTTCCTTCCCCACGTGTGGTCAGGGTTTAGATATCCATATATTTTTCATTATAGTTTAGAATTACCATCAAAATATTTATTTCCAAAGTGGGATGACTTGAAAATAGGTTCCCTAAGATGATGTAAAAATTGAAACTCAGCTACCTCCAGGAAAGAATAAGTAAAAATTGAGTATTCTAGAATATAGCTATTTAAGATGCCATGGAAACAAGTAACCACATCGCATGTCCAAAATAAATCATCATCATAGAGGGCCTGAAATTATTCTTATGTTTAGATAAGTGCACAATACCTCCAGTTCCATTTAGACATAAGAAACTAGTCACTCGTATAGTTATACCGAAAAATAATAAAGAATCTCTCATAAAAACAATCATACAAATTCTATTCGACCCATGTGCGTTCGTTAAACTCATATATAGTGTTGAACCTTTGTGTGTACTCTTCTTCCAGATATTTTATCCACTCATCAAAAAAATTTAGGGTCAATCAGTACGTCTTCATCACGAACCATCTTGAAAACAACTAAAAAAGAGGTCTTGGCAATGGAACCAATGATGCAACCTAGAATTTACCAAGAATAACCAGGCGCACTAGCACATCACACGTAGACTAATTACTCACCAAAAGCATGCAAAAGTACTAGGTCCCTCCTTCCCCTCCTTAGATTTGTTTGTATAGGATGTGAACATGATGAAGATGTAATGTATTCAGATCCATAACAATATAAACTTTCCACAAACCATATACTAGATCTAGATCTTAAAGAATCATGAATCAAATGATAAACACAATGAAATTATCCATGTAATAATTTGTTACAGTCACACTTGACACCAATCTTCATCTAATATGCTCCATTATATTAAATACAATAAATACACAACATCTTCTTACAATAATTAGTATCATAGATCATACGCGTATCATTTTTGGAACCATAACTCCATACTATCTCAACTACTAAACTAAACAACTTACTATATATTTATAGAGGTGGGGACTTTCCCTTCATCAATTACATAATTCCCAAAATAGGTCACACTCTGAAAATAGCCATGTGCCTTTACAATAATAGACACACATGTAAGTGCACTAATAATAGATATCTTCTAGTTAACGGGCAATGGTAATTCTATTATTAAATCAAACTCATGCAAAATTATTAGTAGACACTCTTCTAAAAATAGCATTTGCATTCCGTGCAAGTTTCCATCTAGTTGTGTGCCCCACATGCTATCTCCAAAAATAGCCCATAACCATGAAAATGGCTAAGTCCCATATTAGTCCTTGTCTTTCGCGTGTGTTTCCTTTCATATTCTTTTATGCCTTCAAATCATCCTTGCTACCATGTGCAAATCTTCTATTCACCTTATCCTTAGTGTCAAACTTTTTCTTCTCAACAACATCGAAAACTGAAAACCTATTCCCCCATTTTCAAAAATTGACAAAAACTTACCTAAACCCCTAATCTACCCACCCCACCCTATCCCAACTTAATTCCCAAACCTATCTCACCTATTTGTGACCTTCCCACTCCTCATTCCCTTCATTTTTACCCACTTTTAACCCACATTTTAAAATAAAAACCCCCCACCCCAATTTCTTCATTTTCACCAAATGTTTAGCAAATAACAAGTTCTAAAACACCTCTTACCTCATCACGGTGTCACCTACATGGTGGCACGTCTGGTCGCTATGCTAGTGGTCCGCCCAAACCCTCTCCCCCTCTCGCTATGCAAGAATCTACCTTGAATCCCTCCACTAATCACATGTCTCCAACCACTCTCGTGGACCCATCTACCTAGCTCCTCTCACCACTTAGTCACCTCCACCTCAGCTTGGTATAATGCCTTGTCTTTTCCTCTTTGACAAATGCACAAGTCACTCAGCTCTGTCATTTTCTAAAAGAAAAATGATACCAATGATTCTGTAAAATATAAAATTTTAACCTTCTAACCCTAACCCGACATGACCAACATCGATTACCCAAAATTGACATTGGTTACCTTATAACCGGCATCGATGACTTGCCAATACCATTTCCTCTATATTTTTCCCATTTTTTCCTAAACTCCTTACTATAACATACCTTTTGGTTTTACCAACACTTATTACACCCTACCCACAAGCATAAATTACCCATACATTTCCTTAATTGTGTTTAGGGACCTGTTATTTTACCTATACCTTGGCCTTACCCATGCCATGACCAATATACCTTGACCTGAACTTGTGTACTCGTTATACCTTGTGATGTTGTTACCTATGTTGTTTGAGCCTAATGACCTTACCTTACCTATTTTAATGTTTTTTTCCCGACCAAACCTTTGGTGTACCGGAACATACCTAAAATGCTTGCACCTAGCCTACGTCATGTTTCTAGACCATATCATGTACCTTGGATACTTGAATCACTTCAACCTTGTTTGGATAAACCTATCAACCTTGGACAATATAAATTTTACAAAATCTTCAACTTGATACGATGTCACAATCTATACGTGTCCATGAGTTCAATTTTCCATTAAACCACTACCCAAAATTCCATTACCCTTACCTACCTTCACTTCAATCACTTACCCATTTATCAAACCACTCACTAATTCTATCTCACACCTCATCATCTCCTTCTTTGAGAGGGATCACCTCCACCCATACTTAGGTAACCTCGCTGCCACTTATATTTAGGGCAACCACTTCTTGTTTTTTCTAGCATTGCTTACCAATAAAAGATACACGACAAAAAGGGGAAAATTTAGACACCAAATTTGGGTCACCATATGCTTGGTATCCTTTAATAAGTTAACATAATGTGTTTGCCTAACTGTGACCCCTTTGTCTCACATTCATATTAATTTAATTATTTACAATTGAATTAATGCCCATCCTCACATTATTTATTAATCTAATTACTTTAATTAGGTTAATTTACACCTCACCATGGACTTATTCTTAGCCTATTAATTAACTAAGACTCAGTCTCCACTTATCCTAACCACCAGAGACTTACTCTAACCCTATCATTAAATTACTATTCCTTCTCTAACAACATGTCTACTTATCTAAGTGCTAACCATCATTTGAGACCAGGGCCAACAAGCAGAGCATGCCAAAAATATCCAAGATCTACTATTTTTGGTATACCTAGGATATCCTACCTTAACCAATGCCGGTGACCTTGACCATTGTTAGTCACCATATATATAATTTGGCAACCTTTTTCCCAGGTTGGTTACTTCACGTTTTGGGAGAGATATTTAATTTCAAGAAAAAACTAGAGTTTTCTCAACAACAAGATGATATAATACATCCATCTAGAGGCCCAAGAAAGTACCAGGACTGATTTGAAGGCATTGACATTCACGGTGACACTCCGGGAAGCACTGTGCATGTACTAACCACTAGGTTCACAAATCGACCATCACCTTCCTTCACCCACCAATCTTGTAGGAACAAGTAAGTGCATTTGATTCTGTATCATTTTTGTACTTACTCATTAGGTTCTTTATCCTCTTATTATTAGAACTTGTTATTCCCTATATTCTACCATCCCCACTTTCCATCCCATATCCCTATCTAGCCACCACAACCTTCTAGATCTTTATTCCTAACCTTTTACACATTTCTAAGTTTTTATCACCTTATCACAAACCCAACCAGTCCCCCTCCATTCTCTGTGCAATCACAAAGAATCCTAAAACCACATGTTAATCATCTTTCACCAAATTTTCCCTACCAATGCCAGTTACCTTAGCCATCATTGGTTTCCCCTTCACTATCACCGGTCATGAGAACAACATCGGTTACTATATCTCCTATTAGGATTTTACTAAATTGACCTTAACACCCCAAAAAAACCTCACAAAAGCCTCACCCAAGCCAGATACCCTACCTAAAACCTCTCCAAAACCTTCCCATTTCTTTGTCTTTGACACAAAAAGAACTCGGAGAATTGTTTTTAATATTTTACCATTCCCACATAAACCAAGATTGATTATCCCTAATCGGTATCAGTCATAGATAAACTGTCATCAGTCACACGTTGACCGGCATTGGTCTATGTGTTTGGAAAGATTCCTTAGATCAAAAATCTCTCCAATCACCCAAATAAAGCCCAAAATCCACCAAGTTTTACCTAGACCCTTCTTGTGACCTCTAGACCCTCTACCTAGCCTACAACCTGACCCGGGACCTTCACCAATTTAATTATCAAATCATTTAAGTAGATTAACATTGATAGTAATCTGAGATACCTAAATCAGTACTAAAATTAAACTCATTTTTTTGCATGCCCATTTATTTTATATTAAATTACATATATTAGTGGATTGACAACCATTGAGGAAGTTTCACACGTCCCAACTCCAGCTCATGCTAGGAAATCCACTAACATGTTGTTATTAACTATGTTTTATGTTGTTTCTTTTTATTTCAAGTAGTTCCTCCTAGTCAAAAAGAATCTCTCGCAGTCAACTTGGACCAGGAAATCAGAACACATGCACAACATTCAACCAACATCACAAATAGGTATTCCTCCTTAGCCTATTACGTCTTATCTATTTCATTAATTTTCTAATAATCTAGTGAAAAATATGTTTTCTTTGGTTGAATAATATTTTATGTGCCTCAATGCTTTAGTACAAGAGAAATCAAAGAAGATAGGTTTTTCAGACACTTCAATGGTTATAACATATGATATGTGATATATCCATGTGTTTTCAAGTTATTTTTATTTATAGATGTCTGATATGTTAGGTCTAAAATGTTTTTAGTCCTTTTGTTCCACGGTAGTGTCATAGGTGAGTATATATTATAATATAAAGTCAAAATTTTGAGTCTAAGTTTAAAAAATGATTAAGAGGTTGGGTGGTAAGTTTGTATGTATGGGTTTGATTCCTGAGAATTCTTAAGGTTTATATTATTCTCCATCTTTTCTAGGTATGTTCAAAGGGTGTATTTATTTCTTATTTGAATTCTAATGTTTAAATATATCAAGAAAAGGATGTTAAAATTCGTTCCTTGGGTTTTGTGTCTTTAGTTTGGTCTATCAATGTTCTCATAGATTGAGTCTTATATTTTGATGTGTCTCTATCCCTATTATAAGAAAATATTATGTGCATCATAAATATTTATCTTATTGTGTTAAGGGTTCCATTGTCAATAGAGTACGTGTGTGGTGATGAGGATTCAAGAATGTATTTCATGTCTTTCAAGGTGTTCAAGTTGGTATTCTCTATCGAGAGGGCCTTTAGTCTTCAACCATTTTTTCAAGGTTTTGTGAGTATGAGAATAAGTTAGTTCCATCATAGTACTATCAAGGCTTGTGTCAAGAGTATTAAATGATCCAAGAATTCTATACCAACTGATTTTTATTGTTCAAAGCATATCAACACAAAACGTGTATATTTATGGTTGTAGGTCATGAAAATATATGTAGGATTCTTTGTGTCTTTGTCATGAGATTGGTGTATATGCATCATGAGTTATAGTTTCATGTCTCATATATGAGAGCTAAAAATGCATGTGAAGACTATCTTAAAATCAAATTAATCAAAGGAAATAAATCTATACTAAAATTCAAATCATAAGGTATGTAAAAAAATCTAGAAATTGATGAGTAGGGTTTAAAAAGGGTCGTGAAAGATATATTAATGGTTTCAAGAAGATTTAGATGTAGCCAAAGCTATGAAGTATCGAGATCATATACTACATGGTCTATGGGTTTCCACCTTGAAGAAGTTCTATGAAGAGTATAAGTTAACAAGGAGCTAAAAGGCTTATAATTCATTATGATGATGACAAAGTGTATTCTTACGGTGATCTCCAAGGTTGCAAAGGATATGGTTGTTATGTTAGTATCCAAATTTTTCTCCTTTTCATTTTGAGTAACACCATAGATATTTCATGGAGCTTAAGGACATATTAAACCATGTCGTATGTCATTGGTAGCCGGGGATATGATCTAGCTGGCACTCAGGTTTGTGGAGAATTGGATAGCACTCTAATAGGACTTGATCTTGTCCTTGTTGTTTAAGGTTGTGCCTCGCAACAAAGGTAAGAGGACCTATTTTTTAACCTTCTAATGGTGATGGAGATGAAGATATCCTTATCTTTGCTTGAAATTCTATGATGAAAACCTTGATGAATGCATGATCAACACCCCATTTCAAATCTCAAGAGTTGTCACTTCTCAAAACATGGGTATGTTCTCAAAACAAGGAAAAGGTTACTAGAGACATTGGAAATCCTGATCTATTATGCATACTTTTGCAAATGGAATTTGATCTTCTATGGGTATACAAATACAAATCAGGGATAGTACATGATAGGATCTTTGTTGTTTAGATGAATTTTAGTGGGGGATTGACAAGATAAACTGGGATAGATTAGATTTTTGACAATATCTGCAATACTTGAACAACTATCGGTGAAATGCTTCAAATTATCATAATGTTCCTTCAACAAGAAAAGGCAAAATTGAAGCCTGTGTTGCACTCTTCACACAATCATTAAGAACTCACCACTAAAGCTTGAAGTAAATAACTCAATTAAACACAAAAATCCTTGATCAATCCATGCCTAAGGTGCCCCCAAAGGCTTACAGAAATCTCTCGTAGTCAAGGAAGGTAAAGTGATTTTAAGTTTTTTTATCTCCTTATCGATGAAGACTCTTCTCGAAACATGAGATTGCAAATGCCACTAAAATATCAATAAGAAATGGAGATTCTGTGTGATTTCTATAGACTTTTAATGCAAGATTGCAACAAGAACAATAAAAACTATCCACAAGAATTTTAGAGTCGTAACAAACACCATATTTCCTAAAGAAAACACATATTTGGTTCTAAAATTGTTAGATTCAACAAAGCAGGAGAGTTACATGAACAATCTTAGAGCTGTGTGATTTCTATACACTTGTAACCAACTCACATACATGATATTCCAACATATGAGACATTAACTTTGGTTCTTTGGTGGATTTCTCGAGAAAATGAGCTTTCTCTCAGAATTTTTCTCGTGATTTTCAACTCCCCCTTTTACCATTTTTCCAAAATGCCCTATATACCCTATGCCATATTGAAGCCTTCATTCCCAGGCCAAGAATATGCCATGGGATCAATTCTATTACAACAACTCTTCATGATTCAATGAAAATGACATCAAACAGAAAAACACTCGCATGTTACCAGGTGTGCCAAAAGAATTAAATCATTACAAATATCTGTATCATTACCCATCCTCGGGGCACATTTTTTATCATTGAGGCATGCAAGCATCTTTCACTCATCATTTTCACCTTTTTACCCTTTTAAACTACCTCTGCAACTTTTGATTTTGAATTTTCACGCTTTTTTCTCGGCCCGAGCAAAAATAATTTCAAAAACACCATAAATCGAAGAATTAAGTCATGAAAATGATACCAATGTTATCAAGGCCAAGACAACACAAAATCATATAAGATTTGATGAAATTTGATGAACAAATCATGATTCCAAGTTTCCTGGAGCTCCTACAGCGGTAAAAATAGACGGATGCTCAGTAACCATTGATCTTACATCAACTTTTAATATCAGCCCTCCACTTGGAAGATGAATCCAAAAATAAGCTCAATATTACCCTTTTAAACCTTACATAAGGCGGGACACGTGTTAAAAATGATTGAATTGACCCATGCCTTCAAAAAATGCATTTGTGACCTTTTGAAAATTTGGAAAAAATTTGCACTTTTCCCCATCGCCTCCTTTGCCCGCCACGTGTCCAAAGGTGGGTCCCATTGAAAACACGGACCAATTTTATCAATTTTTCCTCTTTTGTGGAAAAAGAAATATTTTTCACAAAACCTCCGTGGGCCGTGACGCTCGATCTCTCCCCCACCACATGGCGCTCTCCAATTTGCGCGCAGGCCAAGTCTCCATTCGACTTCAAACCTTCCTGCAAAATGTGAACAAAATTAAAACTTGTCGTGGGCCCACGCTCTTCCTTTGACTTATTATAACATGCCATGTGTCCACCATGGATAGGCTACGGAGGTACGCTTCCTATTTACACTTTAGCTCCTTTTGCCAAAAAGGAAAAAAATTTACTATGTCCCCAGGAAGCTCCATGATCCCGCACAAGCTTCAAACTTATACCTAGTCGGGCCCACGCACAAAATTTTGATTTTTACCATTTGAAGTTAAAAACTTCAAAGTCATTCCAAAACTTGCTACCCCATCCTATCCTTTCCTGGACACATGTCCACCAGGGATTGACCAAGGGCCTTCAGGGCAAAAATTCACTTTATCACTTTGAGCCATAAAACATTAAAATTTTACAAGTCCCTCTACCATCCGCATGCCCTCAAACCAAAATATTTGCCATGTGTCCTCTCCCTATTCACTGCGAGCCTTTGGGCCAAAATTTGTCTTTGAAAATTTTACAATATGAAATCAAAATTTCCTAAGGAAATCCCGCCACCCGCCAATCAAAACATGCCACGTAAGCACTTCTTGCAGAAGGCGGAGCCATGGATCAAAATTTTCCTTTTTGCCAAAATTTCAAAAATGATAAGTTAGAAATATTTCCCGACACCCTCTAGCCAATAGGAAACCGCCACATTACCATTACCTTCTAATGATGAATTTGATGGGAAAATGACACCCGTATGATCACAAAATGTGAAAAATTCAAAGGATGCCCTAGAATTCAAAATTTTCAACGAGGATGGCAAATTTCTTGATTTTAAATCAATTGAAGCATGATTTGACATTATTTTCGACCTTGGGAATGTGTCTCCAATTGCAAACAATTAAAATTTGATCAATTTCAACCTTTTGCACGATCTGGTAAAGGGAAAATGACATGGCCTGAAAATTGGAAAAACCTAGGGCACAAATAAGAGCACACATGGATTTTTCTTTTAAACCAAGGCAAAACAACAAGTTTATGGGCATTTTTGAAACATTCAACTAGAGGGGACGAATTGTAGATCACCAATTTTGAGAGATGAAATGTTTCGAGTAAAGCTGGATATGAAAAAATTAGGGCACACTATGCAGGCTCAGAAATGGCACCAACATTAGCTCTTGCTTGGGGATGGGCACTCCCAGTGAGTGCCACAAGGACAAAATGCAAACCAAGTGCAAAAATACCATTGGGAAAAGGATTCAAAACACAAGGCGGCCCAAAAAACCAGAACCATCCAACAAAAATGAGCCGAGAAAACAACCAGAATGGCTGCCAAGAACAAAAGGAAAACCACACACCACCAACAACAGGAAAAAAAGCAAAAACAAAGACTATACAACTTTAAAATTTGTGCATACCTCAATTTGGGGATTAATCCAAGAAATGTTTTAAATGTCTACCATTAACAGGTAGTTCCAAAAATTCCCCATCTAAATCTTTGAGAAAAAAGGTATGTTCCCCAATTCTGATATCAATGGCATAAGGACCCATCCATAATGCATCAAATTTTCCATGCTTGCCCTTGTATTCATGCCTACTATCCCACAATAAGACCAAATCTCCAACATTTAAGGCTCTAGGAGCAACCTTCTTGTCAAACAATCTCTTCAATTTCTCTCTAAATCTGATATGCCTTTGATGGGATGCTCTTCTCTCCTCATCAAGCTCAATAATATGATTAATACTTGATTCATATGGGCCATTTTGTTGATCTTCCAACTATTGGGAAAACTGAAATGAAGATAATTATAGATGTAAGAGAAGCAAAGCCTGAGTTCCATACACCAATTTAAATGGGCTTTTACCAGTAGCTCTTTTAGGATTTATTTTATCAGCCCAAATTGCAAACTTCAATTGTCCTCTCCACATCTTCTTGTTCAATTCCAAGGTTCTTCTAATGATCTTCAGTAAGTTCTTATTACTGGACTCAACTTGTCCATTCCCTTGGGGGTTATAGTTTGAAGAATAAGTGAGATTTATTCCATATTCATTGCACATTGCCATTAAAGGTTTAGCTCTAAAGCACATGGCATTATCAGCTACAATCTTGACTGGGACTCCAAATCTGCATATGATTTGATTCAACAAGAAGTCCATAACTATTTGGTGTGTTACTTTCTTGGCGGGGATTGCCTCTACCCACTTTGTAAAATAATTAGTGGCTACAAGGATCCATTTATGTCAGAACTAGAAGTATCTGAAATCTCACCAATGAAGTCCATCCCCATTGCTTGAAAGAGCTTTAATTAATACAGTCAGTAAAGGAAGGGAGCTTGAAGCTTTCAACCTTCCAGAGAAATGTTGGCAACTATCACATTTTCTAACTAGATGGGTTTCATCTTTGAAGAGAGAAGGCCACCAATAACACGCTCTCAAAATCTTATATGTTGTTACTCTTCCAACAAAGTGTCCTCCACAAACTCCCCCATTGAAATAAGTAACTATCTTGGGAGCTTCATCTTGATTATGCATTTCAAGAGGACACCTTCAGGGTTCTTCCAAGCCATCCAAAGGTCTATGATGATATATTTATGAGAAGCCAACCTAAGGGCTCTTTTCTGATTTTTATTTAAATGATCGGGACAAAAAAGTGTCTAAGGTAAAAGATTACATCCTTGTACCACCCCGAATTTACCAACTTTGCAAGCACATCTACCCTTTCTTCCTCTATCCGATTCACTTCCACATTCTACAAGTCACTTTCAGCCATGAGCTTAGTAAGACCCAAACCTCTTACCAAATTTGTGGTTTGGATGTCCACATCATACTCCTGCAGTTTGTTCACCCATCTACATCTTTTACTTTAGATCTCCATTTTTGATAAGATGTATTTCACCATGGTTTGGGGACAGAAACAACTTTTGAACTCAATATATAAGGCTTGAAAAATTTGTTTCTTTCACCAAGGAAAACACTTGTTTCTCCATGATTGTATACTTCAGCTCAATTGCTTGTAAAGCCTTACTAAAGAAGGTAATAGGCCTCTCAGCCCCATTCTCATCCTTTTACAACAAAACAGAAGTAATGGTATATTCAAAGGAAAAGGAAAAGATTTGGAAAGGCCTCTTATAGTTTGGGGCTGCTAAAACAAGTGCATGTTTAAGTGCATCCTTAATTCCTTCAAAATCTTGAATGGAAGCCTCCTCCCACCTGGTAACTTGGTCCTTCTTTAGCATGTTTTTGATTAGAAGAGTTAGCTCAGCAAAGATGGAAACAAACCTTCTAATAAAATTGATTTGACCAAAGAAAGACTAGATTCCTTTCTTGGTTCTTGGGATAGGTACCTTTTTGATTGCTTCCACTCTCTCGGGTCTATCATAACACCATCTTTTGACACAATGTGACCAAGCATCTTAGCCTTTTATATGCCAAAATTACACTTCTTTGAATTAAGAGAAATTCCATACTCCCTACATCTGATCAACATCTTCTCCAAGTGCTGTAAATGATCACCTCTTCGCCTTGAAAATACGGTCACATCATCTTGGTAAATCTGTAATGAACCGATTGATGTAACTAGCAAAAGTGACATCCATTGCTTTTTGAAAACGGCACCAGCATTCATCAAACCAAAGGGCATCCTAACAAAAAAATATGTCCCCAAGGAGTAGTGAATGTTGTCTTAAGCCTTTCTGATTCTTTGATAACAACTTGATTATATCCAGAGAAACCATCCAATGTAGAAAGCAATTCAGACCCTGTCACAAGCTGCAACATATTTTCCATATTTGGAAAGGGATAGTTGTCCTTCATGGATGCTTTATTTAGATTTATAAAATCGACACAAATTATGATGTCTCTGTTCTTCTTTCGACTAGCACAAGGTTTGCAACCCAAGATGAATATCTAGTGGGTTGAATAATATCTTCATCTCTCAACTTCCTTAACTCCTACATTTTCATGGAGATAAGTAGATTAATTTTCATTTGCCTCTGTCTCGAATGGTTTGGAATTTGTTTCAAGAGGGATCTCATGCTAAAATAAATCTTCTTTGTATGCTTTTAGCTCGAATAGGACCAAGCAAGACAATCTTGATATTTTTTCAAAAGTTGGGCATAGGATTGTTTTTCTTCTTCACTTAAATTACTACCCACCAAACCTTCCTTGGTTTATCATTTATTCCCAAGTCATGCTCTTCCACATCCTTTGAGGTAGACATGTTACTATTCATAATGTAATCAACATTGTTAAAGTTTTACTCAAGTGTAACAAGACCTCTAGGAATGGTGTTTGTTTTCAATTGGATGATATATTTTCCAAACAAAGTTTCTCTTCCTTCAGTCATGCGTACCATCTTCTCCCAAAAATTATTCTGATTTGCAAACTCACCTTGGTTTTGTAAGAACCTTAGGACTTGAAAATCATCATCAAACACCTACCAATGCTTTATGTTGTCAGGGACAGCTGGCCTAGTCAACACTTCAACATTGTACTCATAATAAGGTGAAACGGTGCAAACTTCAAATCTTGACCCCAACACTACCAATTTTTCAGTAGAAGCATTGATACCTCTGTCATGATACACAATGTTAAAGGAGTCAAACATTTCAATTAGATCCCAAAATGCATGCTTATACTGTTTCATATGTTGATTCTTTGTAGCATACAATTTTTATTTATTTGACAACCAGCTCTGAGTCTCCTTTTGTAAAAATATATTTCACCCCATACTTCCATGCAATTCTTAACCCCAACAACAATTCCTCATACTCAGCCACGTTATTAGTGCATTCAAAATTAAGTTTGAGGGAAAAAGCAAAATCTTCCAAACTAGGAGAAAGAAGGACTATACCGACACCATTTCGAATTTAGAGCAAGCTCCATCAAATATCAAGGCCCAAGGAGAACCTACCATATCAAATCACTTTTATTTTTCCATCTTGTGTTCTTTTCCATTAGCAAAACCAATTAAATTCTCAGCATCTACATTAGCAAACAACACTTCATAGAAGCATGGTTGGGATCTTCAACTAGGTGTAACATCTTCTGCTCACCATAAAGTTTGACAAGGTGGCCTCAATGGGAATGGTGGAAAAAAACATATCCATCTAAACAATTCCACCAAACCTTGTAGCCCATTTTCTTGACAAAAGAATACCCTATTTGGTAGGGCGTCAACAATTACAACATCAAGTTTCAAATTCTTACCCGGATAGGCTACAAGTTGTACTACCAAACCCTTCACACAACCAACCACCGGCACTTCCTTGAATCCATGGTACTACACTTCCCATAGGCAGCTGTCACTTTAATATCCAACTCATTCATGATTTCTAGAGGCATGCCATTACATGATGCACTAGAATCAAATATACAATTGTGAAATAGCCTATCTTTTATGAGAAAAGTTGTAAAGAATGGATCAACATTTAATTGGAAATCAACCAAAGATGTCCCCAAGTATACGTTAGGTGTCTCTCCAAGGAATTCAACTATTGGTGGTGTTTCAAGGTCAAAAATGGTTTGAGGAGGAGTCTCAACAACATTTACATTTCTTCTTGGGGTGATCTTCTCTTCCTTCAACCCCAAGTACTCTAATGCTCTCTTCGTATGCTCAGAATTCTAAGCAACTCAATGATTGGAAATCTCACTTTAATTTGGCTCAATACTTGGGCTATGTCATAGGGAAAACTCTTTGGTAAAACAACATTAGAAGGGAGACAATAAGATTCATCAGATGGCGAAGGATCCTTGGCAGCTTGGGCATGATGAGGACTGTAATTTTTGCATGGGATAGTAGAGCTTTTAGCAAGTGTTTCTTTCCTAGGAGCTTCTTTTCGAATGCTTATGAGAAAGGGTGTTTTAGGTTTGGCTTGAGGCCCAACTTGCTTAACAACCTTGCTTCTAGTGTTATAGTACTTCTCTTGACCTACGACAGGATTCATCAACGGTTGTCTGTCTTCGACCGAAGGGATACCACCATCATACTTCTTAATCATCAAAGTTCTCAAGTATTCAAAGTCATTGTGAGGAATTTCAAAAGCTTGGACTACATCAACTTCAAGATCATAAGGGGGAGAAAAACTTGTACCCATTTGATGTAATCCCAAAAGGTAGCAGCAGTCCTAGCACTTATTACTTCAGTAGATGTTTCTCCTCCTTGTGAGCTTGAAGAATAGCCCACCATGCAAATATCATCATCAGTTCCATCATCATTATTAGATTCACCTTCTTTATGTTCCACTTCACATAAAGGATGGGGTAAAAGACACCTATCACACCAGTTAATATCAGCAACCTCTTCAACAACAAAAACCCTAACGGTGAAGTGATCAAGCAACACTCTTCCTTCCCGTGCTTGAGGATGTCTATTTATAAATCTAGTAGGCCCTTTACCTTTGTCATCAAACCTCTATTGATTCCTATGGTGACTACCAAATCTATCTTGTGCCTACCTAGGCTGACCTTGTGAAGTTTGTCCAATTCCCTTCTCAGCTCTTGCAAACTTGTATGAGATTTCTTTGACAACCCTTGCCAAAGTTTTCACAACCTCTTCTAAATCAGCACCTTTGCTAGCTTGAGGTTTTTCCACGTTTATCAATTTTACACCATCTCTCTTGAGAGGTTTCCCAATTGCTTTGAAATTTTTCTCAATTTGAAGTGCCATGGTGAAATCTTGTCTTAGATTGGTTGGGTTCTTTTCTCTTAGGTAATAGGCTACCTTCTTATCAAATGCATCTACATATTTGATTAGGCAAGATTCATCACAAGGCCTCAAATTAATCTGGCAGCCTTCTCATTTTTTTGTTAAACCTAATGTTGAATTCATGGAATAATTAATTAGGGTTCTTCTTGATATTCTCAAACTCGGATAAAATAAATGGGATCAATCTGTCACCATATTGCAACCTAAATGCATTTTTCATTTTAGTCCATGAATTAATAGAATTATTAGGTAGAGCCTTGTACCAATCCTAGTATCTTCTTCTAATGTATGAATAAAAACTTAATATACACATCTTCAAACTCTATCTTAAAATATTTCATCATATTATAAAAAAGTATGAGATGCTGATCACCGATAATAGCATTGTTACCCTGGAATTTTGGTAACCTATTTCTAACATCTTGTGGAACAACATTCGGGTAATCATCCATTCCTCTAAAATTTATAGGACCAAAGGTGTTAATAACAAATGGAGGTCTAGGCTGATCCATATTGTTTGGTGGAGGTGATCTTGGAGGTGAAACAAGCTAATGAGGAGTGCAAGGTCTTTGGGACTCAAGAATGTGATTCACAAGACTGGTATTCTCTAAGTGCTGATTTTCTTGGAAAGTTTTACTCGAATTAAAACATAGAGGTGCAAATTGGAGAAGGAGCTTACCAGGTACAATGAAGGGCCTTCACTAGCTAAGGAAAATAGGTTTATGAGAGGATTAATTGAATTAAAATCACTTGAAGAAGAGTGATAATCCTCTACCAAAGGCTGATCTCTCTCACCAATGGCTAAATATTTTTTCGATGTCTGGCCTTTAACCACTTTCCAAACTCTTCTTCCTTCCAACTCTGAGTTTCTTGAATCTGAGAACAATTTCTTAGCAGAGTCTCTAAGGAAGAGAGATCTTCTTCCTTCCATTTTTGTAGAGATCAGCAACACAAAAATAAATGATAGAAATCTTAAGACACTGGTATTTTTCAAGATCAAATCAGCATGGAGTCGCCACTAAGGAATTTCACCTTAGTTATGCAAGAATGCACTAAAATAATCTATCAAATGCTTTCTAGTACTGAAACCTTTGCAAAGCCTTATAAATCAGACCTTCTTCCTCTTAAATCAATCAATCCCAATGTAAGCAAAGTGTATAAACCATTAGTAAATGGAAAAAGGGAGACAACACTTGAAACCCTTATTTAAAAACTTATAGATCTGAAGCATAGAATGATATTTTAACAATGTAGTAGATCAAATAATTGAATACAAAAAGATCAAACTCTTCAAACACTTCAAAAACACCAAGAATTTCTAAGAAGTCCCCACGACAAAGTGCCACTCATGTTGGTATCCAAATTTGTTCTCCTTTTCAGTCTGAGCAACACCATAGATATGTCATGGAGCTTAAGGACATATTAGACCATGTTGTATGTCATTGGTAGCTGGGGATATGGTCTAGTTGGCACTTAGGTTTTTGGAGAAATGGATATCACTCCAATAGAACTTGATCTTGTCCTTGTTGTTTTAGGTTGTGCCTTTGCAACCAAGGTAAGATGACCTATTTTGTAACCTTGTAATGGTGATGGAGATCAAGATATCCTTCTCTTTGCTTGAAATTCTATGATGGAAACCTTGAAGAAAACATGATCAACACTCGGATCTAAACTCTCATGAGTTGTCACTTCTCAAAATATGGGTATGTTCTCAGAACAAGGCAAAGGTTACTAGAGACATTGGAAATCTTGATCTATTATGCATACTTTTGCAAATGGAATTTGATCTTCTATGGGTATACAAATGCAAATCAGGGATAGTACATGATAGGATCTTTGTTGTTTAGATGAATTTTGATGGGGGATTGACAAGATAAACTAGGATAGATTAGATTTTTGACAATCTCTACGATACTTGAAAAATTATCAAGTGAAATGGTTCAAATAATCAGAATGTTCCTTCAACTAGAAGAGGCACAAATGGAAGCCCAGGTTGTACTCTTCACACAATCCTTGAGAACTCACCATAAAATCTTAAATTAAATAACTCAATTAAACACAAAAATCCTTGATCAAACCACGCCTAAGGTTCCCTAAAGGCTTACAGCAATCTTTGTAGTCAAGGAAGGTAAAGTGATTTTAAGTTTGTTTATCTCCTTATCGGATGAAGGTTCTTCGAAACATGAGATTTCATATGCCACTAAACTATCAATAAGAAATGGATATTCTATGTGATTTCTAAATACTTTCAATGCAAGATTGCAACAAGAACAATAAAAACTATCCATAAGCATTTAAAAATGGTAATGAGACACTATATTACCCAAAGAAAACATAGATTTGGTTCAAAACTTGTTAGATTCAAGAGCAATGAGAGTTATATGAACAATCTCAAAGTTGTGTGATGGATATAAACTTGTAACTAACTCACATACATGAATTTCCAACACATGAGACATTAACCTGGTTCTTTGGAGGATTTCTAAGAAAATGAGCTTTCTCTCAAAATTATTCTTGTTAATTTCAACTCCCCTTTTACCATTTTTCCAAAATGCCCTATATACCCTATGCCACATTAAATCCTTCTTTCCCAAGCCAAGAATATGCCATGGGATCAATTCTATTACAATAACTCCTCATGATTCAATGAAAATGACATCAAACAAAAAAACACTCTCGCATGTTGCGGGTGTGCCAAAAGGATTAAATCATTACAAATATCTAGATCATTACACATCCTGGGTGCACATTTTTTATCATTGAGGCATGAAAGCATCTTTCACTCATCATTTTCACCTTTTTACCCTTTTAAACTACATCTGTAACTTTTGATTTTGACTTTTCACGTTTTTTCTCGGGCTTGAGCAAAAATAATTTCAAAAACACCATAGATCAAAGAATTAAGTCATGAAAATGATACGAATGTTCTCGGGAGGCCAAAGTGACAGAAAATCATATAAGATTTGATGAAATTTGATGAAGAAATCAAGATTCCAAGTTTCTGGAGCTCCATGGCGGTAAAAATAAACAGATGCTCGATGAATCGTTGATCTTACATCAACTTTTAATATCATCCCTCCACGTGGAAGATGAATCCAAAAATAAGCTCAATATTACCCTTTTAAACCTTACATAAGGCGGGACACGTGTTAAAAAATGATTGAATTGGGCCCATGCCTTCAAAAAATGCATTTGCGACCTTTTGAAAATTTGGAACATTTTGGCACTTTTCCCCGCCTACCTCTTTTTCCCGCCACGTGTCCAAAGGTGGGTCCCATTGAAAACCTGGACCAATTTTATCAATTTTTCCTCTTTTGTGGAAATTTTTTTTTTTTTCACAAAACCTCCACAGTCGGACGCCCAATCTCTCCCCGCCATGTGGCGCTCTCCAATTTTCCACGGGACCAAGTATCCAATTCTACCTTCAAACCTTCCTACAAAATGTGACAAAATTTAAAACTTACCGCAGAATGCTCTCTTCCTTTGACTTCTTAGAATGTGCCACGTGTCCACCATGGATAGGCTGTGGAGGCATGCTTCCCATTTACACTTTAGCTCCTTTTGCCAAAAAGGAAAAATTTTACTTTGTCCCCCGAAGCTCCATGATCCCACACAAGCTTCAAACTTACACCTAGTCGGGGCCACGCACAAAATTTTGATTTTTTACCATTTGAAGTTAAAAACTTCAAATTCATTACAAAAACCCGCTGCCCCATCCTATCCTTTCCTGGACACATGTCCACCAGGGATTGGTCGAGGGCTTTCGGGCCAAAATTCACTTTATCACTTTGAGCCATAAAACATCAAAATTCTCCAAGTCCCTCCGCCATCCGCATGCCCTCAAACCAAAATATGTGCCACGTGTCCTCTCCCTATTTACTGCAGGCCTTCGGGCCAAAATTTGTCTTTGAAAATTTTGTAAAATGAAATCAAAATTTCCTAAGGAAAGCCCGCCACCCGCCAATCAAAACATGCCACGTAGGCACTTCTTGTAGAAGGCGGAGCCATGGATCAAATTTTTCCTTTTGCCAAAATTTCAAAAAATGATAAGTTAGAAATATTTCCCGACACCCCTTGGCCAATAGGAAACCGCCACGTTGCCATTACCTTCCGATGATGAATTTGACGGGAAAATGACACCCGTATGACCGTCAAAACGTAAAAATTTCAAAGGATGCCCTAGAATTCAAAATTTTCAACGAGGATGGCAAATTTCTTGATTTTAAATCAACTGAAGCATGATTTGACATTATTTTTGACCTTGGGAATGTGCCTCTAATTGCAAAAAATTAAAATTTGATAAATTTTGACCTTTTGCACGATCCGAGTAAAGGGAAAATGCCACGGCTCAAAAATTGGAAAAAACCTAGGGCACAAATAAGAGCACACATGGATTTTTCTTTTAAACCAGGGAAAAACAACAAGTTATGGGCATTTATGAAACATTCAATTGAAGGGGATGAATTGCAGATCACTAATTTTAAGAGATGAAACATTTTAAGAAAAAGCTGGATATGAAAAAATTAGGGCACACTATGGAGGCTCAGAAATGGCACCAACATGTTATAATTGATCAAAAGTGTCATGATTCATTATGTAAGAAAAAGAAAAGGTATGAAAGATGTTTAATTTTTGAGTGTTTACAGAGCTAGGTTTAAAGTTCATAAAGAAAAAGGTTGAAATAATCATGTAAGGTTCTTTACTTGTAAATATGTTATTTTGTGTGACTATGGGTGAGCTTATTGTTGCTCTAAATTGACACAAGAGTGATTCATGGAAAGGTAATATTTATTCCAAGGGTTTAATGTGAAAAAGTAGTTGAGTATGATGTGTTATTTATAAATCTATTTTATTAGGTTGTTGAGAACATTGTGGGAAATATGATGTTTTTAGAAGTTGATATGTTTGTTTTCATTGTGGAAAAGAGATAAATTATGTCAAAGTGTATGTAAGTCTATCTCAAAGCACTAAAATTTCATAAGCTTGTAAAGGATTTCCAAGGTAAGAGAATCTTGTTGTATCCGTGTTTGAAAAAATCTTATGATAGTATTGAATCCTGTGAGCATTTGTATCAAGTATATAGATTCCTAGCGGGATTTAGATATCATTGTGGATTAAATATATGCGGGGGTTACTCAGTCCATGCTCCATTCACATCCAAAGTTATCCAAAACAAAGTTTTAAAGTGCTCAAGAGGTTCAAGTATGATTATCCTATTGTTGAAAAGAGTATCAAGAAGTATGGTATCGAAATTTGTATTATTTTTACCTTATCAAGTAAAGGCCATGAAGTAAGCCCGAGTCTGTGAAAGTAAGGGATGTTAGTCTAGCTCATCAAGGTATGTTGAAGAATACTGAAATTTTCATTATAATCTTAGTCATTTATTAAATCTATGAAAAATGTCTTATGATACTATTTCATATGGATCCTTGAGGAATGTTTCATTTAAGCCAAGGAACCAAGCATAAAGTGGTTAAGTATAACTCATTGAGTGAACAAAAAAGTGGTCTAAGTTTTTTTGTTGAAATGGTATATAGGCCTTATTTGAACTATTCTAAGATTTTTTTGACTCATATTTGACTAATAAGAGGGTTAGTATGAGTCCCTTAATCTATGATATAAATATCTCTAGTATTATGTAGGCATGAATTCATTTAAGAAGGTGTGAATGTTATTAGAGTAAACAAGTTGCAAAAGGAAAAAAAGACACAATCATTAAGGATACACTCCATGAGATAATTTTCATTATCTTGTGTATGGGGTGTTTACAACATGAAACAACATATATCATATTTTGGAGTAAAAGTATGCATAAAATGAAATATGTAGAGGTTTTTTGTAGCATTATAAAGTTTATAAAGGTGTATAATGTCTATGATGGTTCATTTAAGGTAGGGGGAGTATATTTTATTCCTTAGAATATGAATAAGTTGATAAAAAGGTTGCCTAGGTATGGTATCTAGGATTCACAAGTACAATGGATAGTAGAATGACTATATGAGTTTGAGTAGGAGAATATTTTAATCCCAATAAACCTACTTAAGGATGTAAGAGAATAAATGTGAAGCTACAGGTTGAGGAAGTATCATAGACACACAGAGCTCTGTTTTTCTATTTTTAAGCTGTTTAAGGTGTGTTGAGGGCTAATAAGTTGGTTTTTGTCATATTTCTATATAAATTTATAGATAAAGGATGTTATAACATCAAGACATATTCATAATGCATATAAGAGGGTAAATAAGATTGAAGAAATATCTCAAGGATAGTGGTAAGAGTCTAGAGCATCTACTAGGCATAAAATCAAGGTATGATGTCGTTTTATTTGTGCTTTCTATTAGAAATGGATTTCATGACTCGAGGGGGATCCTTGAACGTTTTTATCATTCTAAGAACAAGATTCCATATATTTTAAAATTTGGTCAAAATTACACTAATGATAAGTCCTAGGGATCTTAGCCCTAAAAAAGGAATGTAACCAAGATATGGTAAATTAAAGCAAGTCTACACATCTTATCAACTTGAGATTGATCAATGAATAAGATAATATTATATTTTAAGGATCATTATTATTTTTAAATATATGGATGGGTTGTATATATCTGTTCAAGACATATTATAATGATTTAAGACATGAAAAAGGCTAAAATAGATCCCTTTTTAAGTGAAACCTTGGTTTTTGTGCATAAATAGACCAGAGGATGATGTTTTGATGATTTGAAAACAAAATTGGAGATCATAAACTCAAGGGGATATTTTTAAGGCTTGAATCAGGTCCATTCGATCATTGTATGTAGCTGAATTAGGAAAATAAGACCGAGTTCAGTCCCAAGGGGAGTTATTTGAGCATGTAAGTCAATTTTTGCATTGTTGTAATTGTGTGTTGTCATTTTTCCATGTAGTATTTTCATTGTATAATTTTTCATATATTTCAAATGGGGAGAGAAGCATTAGATACATGGATACAATTCTTGTAGGTGTGTTGGTCTTGTTGATTTCCATCAATGTTTTTGAAGGTGGTTTCTATTAATGAGAAAGGTGGCGATTGTTTTCCATTGTGTGTTTGTGTTGTCATTGCTATCAATTTCATTGATGGGAAAGGGTGTCATTATGATATATGTGTCTCCATGAGGTGTTAGTCAAGTTTCAAATATGAATTTTAATTGGTAGTGAATAGATTTGGTGAGTTGGCATAGTGTCTTGACATGGTTCTAGCATGGTCATAATATGTGCCTTCTGATCTTGTTAAGGGTTTTTATAAGGTCTTTCAAGGTTCTTGAGGTATTTTATAGGTGTTAATGAGTCTATAAGAAGTCATATTTTCATTTCATAATGTTTCATTATTGAGTCGAGTCATTCAAGCATATTCCTAGCCCTAGAGGATACGAGAATGGTATGGAGGAATGTGATTTGGAGCTTATATGTATTATTGAAGCATGGTAGAAGCATGGTGATGATATAAATTGTGTGTATGTTGAGTTTCATGTATTAACTCAGAGGTGTGATGCATGTATGAGGTATTTGGGAAGAAAAAACGAGAGAAAAGGTACTTTGACACAATAAAGTATTATGGATGAAGAGTTTGAGAGATATTTGGGATAGATGGTGAGTATTTATAGTTATAGGATGTTTTCATGATGCTTCATGCCAAGTTTCAGGTCACTCTGATTAAGGAATTTCAATATGCATCATTTGTAAAAAGGATAATCTGATGTGATTTTGAGACTAAAGTGGACCTTTTGATGCTCACTATAAACTGTGTGTTTGACATGGGACCCAAATATTTTGAGGGAAGTTTTAAAATTGAATTAATATTATTAAAAAAATAATGAGGTTATTTAATTTTCATGTTTTTATGAACGATCATTAAGAATATAAGTTTCTTGAAACCTCGCTCAAATCAACCTAGGAGAAAGTGAGTTTAATTAAAAAAATTTAATTCCTTTTCCAAAGTGATGATTTTAAGTTGTAGAAGACTCTTCCTAATTTCCAAAAAGTTAAGATAGTGCATGTGACTGTATGTGATCCTTACATGAAAATTTATATTTATGAATAAGTTCAGTTTAAGGTAAGATTTTACACAAGATGTGAAGAACAAATTGACATTTTTTATCCCTAGATTGTTTCTACATTTCCATGATAGTTTCAGATCATGGTTGAGGTGAAAAATTGAAAATTTTACTCTATTTATAAAGACTAGTTTTTAACGCAGTTTGTAACATCTTATTCTAAAAAGGGAATTATAGGAGCTACAAGAAGATTTAGGAATCCATTCACATTTAAATTTTATACTATTTCAGATATATTTCTAACGGTATATGAAATGTGTGTCTTATATGATATGAAAAAGTTATGACCTGATATTTGAAGGTAAAATTTGAAAGATGCTTGGTCTATCAAGGTGTTAAGTTGAGTCATGAGGTAAGATAATGTTGAGGATTTGTTCATGCTTGGAGAAGGTTTTATGAGTTCTTAGAAAGCATGTCTAAGGATGTTTCATGCTTTGATCAAGAGTGTAAGTGTGTTTTTTGGTGATGGAGCAAGTTGAGATCAAGGCCACTTTTTGAATCCTATAAGGCGGAGCGGGTTTCAGAGATTATCTTGGTTAAAATCCTTCCACTTAGAGTTAGAGGGAATTATAATATGTAATGGATATAGTATTAATATCAATTTCTAGTTATATATGGTTTATCTCTTCATGATGAGGTTTTATGGGTCATCTATGTTAGTTTGAAAGGAATAAGGTCGTTTGGGTTTCAAGAAAGGATTGCTCAAGCTAAAAGATTGAGGTGAATGAGGCTTGAGATGAATGATTTGATAATTTATATCAGTTTTAGAGTGAATAGTGATGAATTTTTTCATATTGAAGTCCTTTGGGGGTCTTGTAAGTGACAAGGATGAAAAGTAGTTAAGTTTGTAAAACTAGCTTCTAGGAAACTTGATTTGGTGAAGAGGAAATTAGCTTTGGTTTGAACACATAGAAATGTCGTGAGATACAACATGCATGGATGTCATTTAAAAGTTTTTATAATTCCATAGAGTGTCTACATGCCATAATTGAGTTTATCTTGGGTGTTATTGAGGCCTGAAGGTAAAGAGAGGGTGTTGGAAACAATTGTTTAGTGAACAATATGAGTATTTTGGCTTGTGTTATGAATTACTTGATTGTTCCAAGATAATTAAATACAAAGGAAGAATTTTTATTCTATATTACTCTTGTGTGATGAATTTTGCGTCTTTATTAATCATAAATTTTTGTTAGTGATTTTTTCTCATCCTAGTGATGAGATTTTGAGCTTGTTTTGTGCAAGTTGAGTGGTTTTGGGCATGGAAAACCTATATGGGTCATATGTGAACATTGAAATTAATTTATTTGGATATTATTATAATTCACTGGTCAAATAAAAGGTTACTGAGACCTACCTTGTTTTATTTTGAAAGATCAAAAGCATAGTTTTGAGTTCATTTTTGAACTAGTTGTGCATTGGGGAATAGTGTGACACAAGAGGGAGAATATAACAGCTATGAGGGAATGATATGAAGCCTTGGGAAGAATGTTATAGGTTTAATAATAATTTATAGAATGTGTATAAGGGTATAAATCCAAGACAAGTCCAATAAGAAGAAGAAAAGAGTGAGTTGAAGGATTGAGGTTTGAAGAAAGGTTTGTGACCTTTATTAGTGATCTCCATCAGTTGTGGAAGAAACAAAATTTAGATATCATCATATTTAGGTATATGTGTTGGTGCTTATTCATCTTAGGGGGTTTTAGCCTCCTTATGGAGTGGGTAATTCACTAAATTATGGGTTGGTGATCTACTAAACTAAGGGCGGTGCTCCTAGGGGTTGGCGCCTCACTAAATTTGAAAATTGGAAATATAATATTTGTGTTTCAATTGGTTTTCTTCCCGTTGATTGTTTCCCACTTTTATTTGGTGTTCATGTGTGCTCTCTTTCTCATGATTTTGTGTATGGTTTTTTCTATGCTTACGAAAACACACATATGTTTCATGATTGACTAAATGGTTGTATAAATGATTATGAATGCTAAATGGTAAATGGAATTAATTTTTTGTAGGGATGATTCACCCCCTCGTCTATTGAGATTCTAACAATTGGTATCAGAGAAGGCCCTTGTGAAGAAATTTTATTAACTTAAAGGAGATCCTTTTGAATCACGGGAAATGGGTAAGTTTTCAAATATTGAGGTTGCATTAATAATGAAGTACAAGATTGCTTAGTCATTGATTCATAGCTCAAAATATTCGATCAAGTTCATGGAGATAGGACATTGTAAATTTATCAAGGGTTTGGAATATCAAGTGGAGAGTGCTTCTAAAGCTCTAAAGGTCAAAGAAGAAGTTGGTTATAATTATGAATAGAAATTGAAAACCATATAGCCTGATTTGGAGAGTGCATCTTATAGGTTGAGGATGTATGAGAAATTAGATAAGAGTACTGAAGATCTTGATGGTATTTTAGAAATAAAAAGAGATGTAAATGAAGAAATTCCTAGGTTTCAAGGTAAAACAAAATGAGAATGATGACGGAGTTGGTTCTAGATATCAAGAAAGGAAAAAAGGAGACAAATAAGACTGATTTGAAAAGTATAACCCATTTAGACAACCTAATGCTATGAGGTATGGTATTTCATTCAGTGGATATTTTTATGTTTATCATGATTTTGGTTATAGATCTAGATATTACAAGAGAAGGTATCCTAATATTGGTGAATCTCTCTTCAAAGGTGAATGCTTTCCATGTTTTCAGTATGGCTATAGGCATAAGGATTGTGGTTGGAACTTAAGTGTGCTTCAAATAGGAAGAAATAATAATGGTATTTTGTGTCATAATTTTCACAAACAAGGACACATTTATATATATATTATCAAAGGTAAAACAAAAGAGTTTTTAATAGGTGTCATGAATCCAATGGAAGAAGATAAAAGAGGAAAGTCAGCCCCATGAATGAGTCCAATACTAGCATGTCAGATCTAAAGGTCAAGAAGGATGTTGCTCAAGTCAAGGATGTTAAGAAAATGGAATCTTAGTCGTTATTGCAGCCTAATCCATTTCAGTTTGTTAAAGAGGGTTCTAGTTCCATCATGATGGAAGACAAGTTTATTAATCCCAAGTTAGGTTAAGGAAGTATGTTTTCATTGGTTGAATACCATCATATGTTCCTCAATGCTTCATTGTATTAGAAGTAGAAGAAACTAGGTGTGTGGGAAACTTCAAGGATGATAAGGTATGATATGTAATCTATCCATGTGTCTTCAAGTTCTTGTTATTGATAGATGTAGTATATATTAGGTTTCAAATTGTTGTTAGTCCTTATGTTCCAAGTTAATGTCATGAGTGGGTCTATATTTTCATAGGAATTCAAAATTTTGAGTTTAATTTTGAAAACTTATTAAGACATTGTGTGGTAAGCTTGTATGTCTACAATTGATGTTCTAAGTAGTATTAAGGTTTATATTGTGCTCCATCTTGTCTAGGTATTTTCAAAGGGTGTATTTCTGTATTAGTTGAATTATAATGTTTAAATGTATCAAGAAAAGGATGTTCAAAGTTGTTCCTTTGGGTAGTATGCCTTCAGTTTTGTCTATCAATTTTCTCGAGATTGAGTCTTATATGTTGATGTGTTTGTATCCCTATTGTAAGAAAATATTATGTGAATCACATATATTTCTATCATTTTCTTAAGGGTTCCATTGTCAATAGAGTGTGTGTGTGGTCACGAGGAGTCAAGAATGTCTTTCATGTCTTGCAAGGTGTTCAAGTTGGTATTCTCTATCAAGAGGGTCTTTAGTCTTGAACAATTTCGTCAAAGTGTTGTGAGTATGAGAATAAGTTAGTCCTTCGTAGTACTATGAAGGCCTATTTCAAGAGTCTTAAATGATCCAAGAAGTCAAGTATAAGCTAATTTTTATTGTTTAAAGCATATAAACATAAAAATTGCCTAGTTATGGTTGTAGGTCATGAAAATATCTATAGGATTATTTGTGTCCCTATCATGAGTTTGGTGTATGTGCATCATGAGGTTGAGTTCATGTAGATAGTAAATCATGCGCTTTATGTACATTTCTAGGTATTAATCAAAAAGTTGGCATTTATATGATTCCTAAGGGAGAAAAGTACTAATTGACCACTATCTTTGGCCTTATTGTTTTCTTTTTGGTTTCCTTCTTGGTCTTACACAAATTCTTGCTCAGTTTGTCTTTTAATAATTTATCCTTTCTTACTATGGAAACCATCTCCCACCAATATGTCAATGGCTAGGTTCCATGTGCCCTCAGAGGCCCCGACTCCTTCGTATCTTGTTCACATCTTTGGGTCATTTTTAGCCATTTGGGAATCTTATTTTTACTAGTTAGCATTTTAGTGGTTAATTACAAAATTTAATAGAGGGAATCATATAAATAAAAAGTTACGTCATCATAATAAAGGACCAAGATCTAATCATATATTATCATCACCTAAGGTTACATCCAAAGACATCTAAAGAGCATCAAAGCATCCATCTAGCTTCACACAAGGGACAAGGGAATGATTATTTTACATACATACATAGGAGGAAAAGTTCATTTTTCCATGCATAAATCAATTTACATCTTCTACATCTAGCTACTAACTCACTATCAAGTGCATCTTGAAAAAGAGAAACCTAGGGCACAATTCTACACATACCGTGTAAAATGACATGGAGTCGAAATTTCATATAACACCTAGATCGTAAGTTAACTCAGTCAGATGAATTATGGGTTGATTCCAACTCCCCATTTACATTAGTTCCCATTTTGATTTGACGTGTTTTTTGTTTCATAGGTCATCTCTTTCGTATCATGTTACGGGTGACATCTACGAGAATCTAGTGACATACTAGTGATAAGTGGTTAAGGAAACGGAATATCTAGTGACCCTACGGAATTCAATTTATGAGGTTGTACGCAAACCCTAGCACCTAGATAGGGTCTCTAGCACCTAGGCACCCTAGTACTACTCTAAGAACCCCGGTCTATATTTTTTTTCGCACCTCTGCAATTTTATGAGTTTTGTTTCGACACTCTATGTTTGAGTTCCAATAGTTTTCTAGCTTCACATACCTCTGGATTATTTTCAAATAAACTAAGTCTTTTCTCCTCTTTCTTGTTGTATGCAATGGAAAGTTGCACAAGCTATGGAATGAGGAAAAAGAACCTCAAATTTTTGCTTTACTCATCCATGCACCATAGGATTAGAGCTAAATAAGAAACTACCTATGCATATATAAATTTGTAACAAATATTCAAACCCTAGCATATATACTACTCTCTACTCCATAAAAGCTTAATAAAAACTGAACCTAGTTAGCTTTTAAGAGATCAAATTAGATGTGTTGTTTACTTCGATGGAGGTGAATCTCTAAAATGGCTACAAGACCAAGTTAGATACCCTCCTACTAACCTACTATGAAGTTATGGATGCAAGATGGAAGAGCTTCACCAATGGAGGATGGCCAAGATCTAAATGTTCTATAGCTTAAAGCTATCACAAATGATTTCTAATGCCAATATCTCCAAATGTGAGAGAGAAGGACTTGTGAGTGAAGTTTTCTGTAATGTTGTGTTTTGAACGGGTAGGCTTATCCTTGTATTTATAGTTTTCGGTTGGGATAATTTGGAATTTGGGTGCATGTGGGACTAAAGATCAAAAATCACTTTTAGATTAGATTAGGATAAACATGCTTTAGGCTAAGCTAAGCTAGGATAAGGCTAGTTAAACTGGATTAACAAGTGATTAAAGACTCATTGAGAGTTGGGAGGGGTCTAGATAACCAATTGTGGATCGATAGATAGCCTACAAAGCCAATAGAAGTGGTATAGAGAGAACTAGGGAGGTTTTGAATGGTCTAAAGGAGGAATGTTTAGATAATAAGAGAGCAAATAAGTTGATTATAGGAGGAATACGACGAAAGAGTGTCGTGAATGGGCATCCGAGAGTGGAGTGAAGTATGGGGATTTAACGAAGTGTCGCTAATTGATTGGATTAGATGAAATGCTAAGTGTAAGCATATTTTAGGTATAACGTTATGTTTTGAATGGGTATGCTTAGCCTTGTACTTATAGTTTTCCGGTTGGGAGAATTTTGAGTTCGGGTGCATGTGGGACTAAAGCTCAAAAGCACTTTTAGATTAGATTAGGATAAACATTCTTTAGGATTATTTAAGCTAGGATTAGGCTAGTTAAACTTGATTAGTAAGTGATTAGAGACTCATTGAGAGTTGGGAGGGTCCGGATAACCAATTGTGACTGATAGATAGCCTACAAAGCCAATAAAAGTGGTCTAGAGAGAACTAGGGAGGTTCGAATGGTCGAGAGGAGGAATGTTTAAATAATAAGAGAGATATTATCCAAATAAGCTGATTATATGAGGAATACGACCGAAAGAGTTTTGTGAATGGGCATCCGAGAGTTGAGCAAAGTATGGGGATTTAATGAAGTGTCGTTAATTGATTGGATTGGATGAAATGCTAAGTGTAAGCATATTTTAGGTGTAACATTGTGTTTTGAATGGATAGGCTTAGCCTTGTATTTATAGTTTTCTAGTTGGGAGAATTTGGAATTTGGGTGCATGTGGGACTAAAGATCAAAAGCACTTTTAGATTAGATTAGGATAAACATGCTTTAGGATTAGTTAAGCTAGGATTAGGCTAGTTAAACTTGATTAGCAAGTGATTAGAGACTCATTGAGAGTTTGGAGGGTCCGGATAACCAATTGTGGTCGATAGATGGCCTACAAAGCCAATAGAAGTGGTCTAGAGAGAACTAGGGAGGTTACTGAATGGTCAAAAGGAGGAATGTTTAGATAATAAGAGAGCCAAATAAGCTGATTATAGGAGGAATATGACCCAAAGAGTGTCGTGAATGGGCATCGAGAGTGAAGCGAAGTATTGGGATTTTAAAAAGTGTCGTTAATTGATTGGATTGGATGAAATGCTAAGTGTAAGCATATTTTAGGTGTCTACACTTACACATAGGGTTTAATTTCATATTGATTATTTATTATGCCTCATTCTATATTAGATTTCCATATTATTGCATTTTGACTCTAAAATATCCTATCTAGGGTTTTTACAAAAGTCTACTTTTGTTAAAGTCATTTAGTGAACTCATCTTTCAAATCCTCATTTTTATGCCCATCACCCTTAGTGGTTAATTTGAATCATCTAAATATATAGAGCTTCCTCTCTCTACCTATATGATTTCTAAATGAATGGTTGAGGATTCTAAATCAATGGCTCAAACTGAAAATCCTTTTTCCAACTCTTAAAATGTTCCTTTACACAAAATCAAAACATTTGATAGTGAACAATCATATGATGAGGATACCAATGTTGATCAAGAACAATTAGAAAATCTTACTAATTTCTGCCAAGATTTGCATGTGACAATACTAAACATCTTCTACATATTATTCACAATCTAATCATTGCTAAAAAACTTAGGATGCCACATCAAACTCTCAATATGTGTTTTCGTAACCTTCTATAGTTTCTTCATCGTTGACGGTTGCCTCAACTCAACAATTACATGTTCCTATTTTCATTCTCACTACCACCACTCTCATTATTCAACCCAAGTCTGCTAGTACACATCCTAAATCTCTTCTAACACCCCTAATTTAAATTCATTATATGAGGATGTACAAACTCAAATTCACCGGCTTCAAATCGCCACTTCTCGCACAACTCCATATCTTGATTCTACTTTACTTTTTCATACTCCTTTTGCACCCATCATTCCCACTTATCAACTTCCTCCAAATTTCATCACTTCAAATATTCCCACCTTCAAAGGCCATGGTGACCCTCAAGATAATATTTGTGCATTTCATGTAGCATGCTTATATTTTGTGGATGATCACACTCTATTAATGAATATTTTTCCTCCTAGTATCCAATACTATGTTGTACGTTGGTTCTATGATCTACATGTTCATTTGGTAACATATTTTATGCATTTATCTGATGATTTTCTTTCCCTCTTCGTAATCAACATTGGTTCAAAGATATCATATTCTCAACTATAAAAAATTAAACAATGACCTAGTGACCACCTAGAAGATTATGTATGCTATAGGAACAACCTAGCTTGGATGACTAATGTGCTTCTTGACTCCAAATTGCAAGATCTATTTGTTCAAAATTTTCTACCGCCACTCTAAGATAGCCTCATATTTGATACCTCTCCTTCATTTTATCATCTTTACCATAATCTTAAGTTATGCAAAAGAAAAATTATTACTATGGGAAAAATTAAATATCAAGACTAGGATACCCAATCTTTTAATAAGTTTCCAAGAAAATATCCTTTCAAGACATGTACTAAAGAAAATGAAACAAAAATACATGTGAATGTTGTGTCTACTCTTGAAAATATCTAATGGAAATTGCTTAAATTTACCATTCACTACAATGACTTGTGTTCCACATATTCTATATCCAAAACTTATCAAGATAAATCTTATTACACTTCCTCCTACACTTACTCTTGATCCATCTCACCCTAAGGGCCACAACTATAATGAAAATTTTCAATGTGACTACCACCAGTGTGACAGAAATTCTACTGATCATTGTTTCAAATTGTGACATATTATTCAAGATCTAATTGACAATAATCAAATTGAGCTTCCCGATCCATGGAATTCTCCAACGGTTAGTAAAAATAAAAAGCTTAAAATCTTCAATAATCCTATTACATATCATGAGAAGTAAGCCACATAATATTTTTCTAACCATGCATATCATTCAATTCCTCTTCAATTGTTGTGGCCTTTCAATTTTCTAGTTGCTCATGTTGATTCATCTTCAATTCACAAGAATACTAAGATCACTATTATCATGCTACGTTTTCCTCTTATCTGTTGTAAATCACTTCTTCTATTAGATGGTTTTCTATCCATAATACCATATTTGATCCATCATTTCATCTAAGTGTATGGTCTATTGGAGTTCTTATCACTATCGATTATGCACTCTCACATATTTCATATCTATTTCCTAGATCTTATAGTTATGTTAAGCTTCTAGTTATGGTCATTCCTCTCACCATGCTTGTTCCCCTTCCATGTGGAACCTAACATCAAACATTGTGACATGTTATTAGGTCTTCCTTTGCTCATGACTACTCATGAAATGATTTCCATACTTCACTTGTGTCTTAAATTTGTTCATAACAATCAATTTATCACTATTTGATGTGTCCCTCCATACCCACCATGGCTTCATCCTCCTCTTGAGGTGGGCATTGCACTTAATAGAGCATCTAGGTCCCCTGGACCTCTAAAATATAAAAAAATATTCTCCGAAATCTCCTATTCATCCATGATACAGTCATTCTCATAGATTCCTTAGTCTATCTCATCGCCCTAGGTCCATTACTCGAATGGCTTCTTCATCTATGTGGTCATCACCTCATAGGCCTCCTCCATATCAGTGCACATCACCTCCATAGCCTCCTTTATCTAGGTGGTCATCACCTCCTAGGTCTCCTCTATCTAGATGTAAATCACCATCAAGGTCTCCTTCATATAGATGCTCACCACCACAACTTCCATTGTGCATACATCATAAGTCTCATTCAAAGCACTGCCTTTAGAGCATGGTCACACACCTTTATCTCCTCATACATCAGGTGGAGGACCCTTTCCCTTCACTTTTATTAGATAGATTTCTCATACTCATACACTTGGCCGACATCACACTTATTTATCACCCCCTTCGAGTATCATTATGTGTCTATCACTTGATTGTCACCTTCCATACTTCGTAAATCACATTTCTAGAAATTCATATTACGTAACTTGATACACAACTTGTATCATCATTACCCAATGATGCAATCTTGTGTTATGGTTCACACTTGAATGTTTATGGCATACTACACATATGAATATCACATCATACACATGACACATTTCACACTCGGTGCTTTCATGACATATATTTTTATTATCACACCCTCACATATAACACTTCCCTATGAAAAATCTAGCTCAATGGCTCATACTTGAATGCTAAGGGTCTCAATATGAAATGAACCCCACCACACTCACTCACTCTCTATGTTTTATGATCATATATTTCTAGTGCACACTTGAAACCATTTCATGATGATGCGTTATTATTCTATGTTTCATTATTGACTACTAAGGGGTCATTTATAAATTAACCTGATCTCACGCATACTCATTAACACTCACTTGGGGAAATATGTTCCTATTATACTCACTTTTCATTTCATTCCATATCACACATCAAAAACATATTGCATATCTTAGTCACACATTGTTCTTACTTATACTCACATGATATATCTTCCTTACTATGTTATCTAAATAATTTTAATGTCATTATATTTTCTATATACACGTGCACATTCACTTAGATTATAGTTTTTATTGTGCAATTTAAATATATCATTACATGTAACATGGATTCTTGGAACTATACCTCTTACATGTCCCAAGAGGCTCTTGGGGAATCCACTACTGTAGACATCATAGGTTTGTATTGTTTCGATTTATACTACTTTATATTCATATTAGCACACTACTATATCAGATTATACACACTTTGAAATTATTTCTATCTTTCTAACATGATAATGGGTGCTTTATGTGCAACATTTTTCTTATAGGAACTCTTTGCTACTAGGGTTGTCTAATATCTTAAATGTCATTGTTTTTGATTGTTTATCATTACTTTCCATTGTTTTTAGTTTATGCCCTTTGTTTTGTGTGAACATGGTATATTTTGGCCACTTTATACTCAATTTTATTGTGACATCGTGGGTGATTTCCCATGTTTACAACCCAATTTTCATAGTCTATATTGTCTCATTGTGTTTTAGCTTACACACCTTTGTCTTCTTGTTTGCTAGCTTACACACTATTTTCTATATGTATGCTTATATTTTTTCACTAACACTTGTTTCCTAGCCATTATTTTTCACATGCCTTGGTTTATAAAGCACATTTCATCCTACATATCGAGTATCAGTTCAATATCAGGTCCTCTTTTGGGTCACATTCTCCTTATGGCATCACATGCACCCCAAATGAGGGGTAGAATTCATTAGGTGAATCAATGACATTATACAATAGCATAGAGTAAAAGCATAACACACTTTGGCATAGGAACAAAACTTAGAAACAATCACTATATGGCCTAGATGTAGTGCCCACATTTTTATAGCTTCTAGTATCTGTTGTTTTCCTTCCTCATAGACATGTTTGGACAGGATTTGATATATGTTGGATAGTATGTTATGATTTTTGATCCGCTTAGACAGGGATGCATATTTGGGCGCGTAGCACCAATTTGACTTTAGTAGCATGTTGTTAGTTTTCATTCGATGTTTTTAGACCTAATTGAGATACGTTAAATGTTTAGTGTAGTTGCATGTTTGGATTCTATGGAAATATGTCACTTTATCATTATGTCTAACTTATGGTGAATTGTGTATAATTGTGCATGTTGTCACATTTTTATTCCAGAAAGATGATATGCTAGTTTAGATTCATTGATTTCTTATTGAGTAGTTGATTCACATTTTATCGAGACAGTGTGGTTAATGTGTGCAATGAGTGTGTAGGTGATAGGTCACAGGAGAACGTGGGATTCAAGCCAGCTACACAACTTTGCACAAGCAGCCCACGGGGCTAAGTCCTAGCCATATTTATTATATGAGGCCTTAGTATTAGAGTTTATTATTTTGGGCACCATGAGTGACCCTCATTTGTAATGTAATATGTCTTGTATTATTAATCTTGCTTAGGGTGTTTAGTTATGTTGTAAACTTGTTTTGGGGGAATTAATGGCCCCGCTTACAAGAGAATTGCTTGCATCCATAGTGAATGGCTTGCATGTACTTCATTTTTTGTTTCTAAATAGTTGTCTAATCAGCTTATATGACCATTTCAATAGTAAATTCAGCGAATACTTTTTCATTTCTTTCAACTATATCCTTGTAAATTTGTGCAATTTCATCGACAATATTGGTCAATTCTCACCTTTGATGTGTAATTATGAGATTTATATATTATGCTACAACAACACACCATTTGTATAGAGAGTGAAAAGAAAATAGAAATTTTAAAATGAGTTCTTTAACCAAAAAGACCAAACCAGGCCATAGAGGGCAAAGGCTCTGTCTTTTTTCATCTATTCACAGATAAAGCCATAAGATTGTGATACCGAGTTGATTGATGTTTCCCAATATTTTTGAACGGGTTAAAAAAACCCAAGCATAAAGTCTCTTTGGTATTGGTGAAGGAAGGAACTTGTTATTTGTCAATTCATACTAACAAAAATGTGATATTCTTGTTACCTTTAACTCCGTGACACATGCATAGAGTGATTTTGTTAAA
Source organism: Taxus wallichiana var. yunnanensis (assembly GCA_018340775.1). Taxonomy (NCBI): domain Eukaryota; kingdom Viridiplantae; phylum Streptophyta; class Pinopsida; order Cupressales; family Taxaceae; genus Taxus; species Taxus wallichiana. Next base: position 629,121,758 of record CM031239.1, read on the forward strand.
CCATTAAATATACTTTGAGAAAAATAATATTTGAAAATGGAACTAATAGGTTATTGATGCTTTCAGTTTTTTTTCAAAGTGCTATTGTAGTTAACAAGATCTTAAAGATTTTGATACTTTTCTTGGTGATCACTTCACCTGTTATTTGTTCACATATACCTACGGAACTATGATATGCGTGACACCATTAAATATATTTTGACATATTTTTCTTAGAGTTGTAGCTTATTCAAAACTCAATTCAAAATATTGGATTCCAATTCATATATGTACGAATTTGTAACAAATTTGAAATGTAGAGATAAAACCTTTAAATGTAATGCTTCATCTATATTCCCACACTTACAAAATCAATCACACACCTTATCAACATAAAATACAAATGTAATAACTATCCCTCTAAATCAAATCACATATACTATTCGGCATACACATTGCATTGTGCACATGCGATTGCTAGTATGTACTCACTTATGTAACTACTTTTCTGTCTTAAATGAGAGTGAGAAATTGTGTTATATAAAAACGTCTTGTACAAAATAAATAAAATTATTGTTTATATTAACATCAAATTTTAAATGGGGGTCCGCCATGCAAGACCGAGCCGACCCACAACCCCGAGTGGAAAGAGAACACGGAGCTTTGGGAGTACCCGCAAATTGGGGGCTGTCGAATTTGTTGGGAAATTAGAGTTTCCATGGTAAATTAGTAATATACCATGAGGTAAATAAATGGGTAGTTTGTTATTTGTTTGTACGGTTTGGAGTGATTTGTGGGAGGATAAGGATAGGGATTAGATCCCATATATTGTGGATCAATATCTGTATAAATATCTCTCTCTAAAATAATAAAAGTGTGTTGTTTTGATTGACTAAACTCCTTGATTTGGTATCAGAGCAGGCACCGTGAGGGACCTCTCTGTAATTCTGGCCTTGTTCCCTACAGGATCCTTTGAGTGTAGACCATGTCAATTGGTCCTATCATTTGAGAGGCTATTATTTGCCAATAATTTTACAGTGCAGACCACTGTGAATATTATTGACATTTTTATTTTATTTTATTAGAGATATTTTCTCAGTACTAGTAGCTGGAGATACCAGATTTACATTTTGTGTAAACACTTGCATAGGTGTATATATTTGTTTGGCTTCTTGGCACTTTTCCACGTCCCCTTTTGTAGCTTCGACCTACCATCCTGTCCACGTCTCCACGGATTCAGCTGAACATTATATATTGTAATCTTTCTACCGCTGATGACCATACAGTTTTTTTGCAGAGGTACCAACTTATATGTGCAATTACATTCTACCAGATTTTTAGCGTCAGAAGAGTCTCTGGATCAAATGCGTTGATTTATTGGATCGATGACTGTATTTATTGGATCGATGAAGCTTTGAGGAGGTCGATTGATATAGCAGTTTTTTCTGTGTTAGCTGCGTACATACATTTGTATTAATTGTACCGGATCCTTTTCTTTTCCAATTGATCTGCGGCTGCGTCAAAGAAGAGACAAAGCCTGATTGGCTGTTAAATCTGTCAGAGGCGTTTTTGCTAAGTCTGTTTGGAGCCTGACGTGTTTGTTATTTTCAGATCTGGATCTACGTGGTTTAAGGAATACATCGGTCATTCCTATGGTTTTATTGATCTGCACATTTGGTTTTATTGGAGATATTTTATTGGCGAGTTCACTGCATGCATGGAGATCTGAGGTTCACCGTCCAAGATACTCATTCTTCACGTGTTCCTTTGAACAGATCTGACATCCACATATCAGATCTGCAGCGACCTGTTCCAGCTGTGCATGAAAGGGAGACAGATCTACTAGATTTGGACGTGTATCTTTCAAATTGATTCTCTGAGTTGTTAAAGATTACTTTATTATTTTCTTTTGGTGATTTGGTAATGGAAAAAATGAACCAGATAGAAAAATTCGATGGAAAGGATTTCCATACATGGCAAATCCAAATCCAACTGTTGCTGATTGAAAAGGATCTTTGGGACATTGTTGATGGAGGATCGGTTGCACCAACAGATGTAGACGCACTCCAAAAATGGAAAGTCAAAGATAAAAAAGCTTTGGCCATTATTGGCCTCGGATTATCCAAACCGTATCTACATCATGTAGATTTCAAAAAATCATCCAAAGAAATATGGGAAGCATTGAATCAATTATTTGGATCAAGAACTGACAATGCAGAGATAAATATGAAGCAGAAATTATATGGGTTGAAAATGGAAGAAGGAGGAGATATTGTATCTCATATCAGCAAGTTCCGCTCTCTAATGGCCCAACTGGATGGCATTAACGAAAAGGTGAAACCCAATGATGCAAAGGCCATATTACTAAATAGCATGCCTAAAAGTATGTCCAATATGGTGTTTACTTTAAGTAAACTAAATCCAAGCTTGGAGAGCATAATAGCAACGCTACTCGATACGGAAAGCAAGGATGATGAAGAAGAAGAAGCAGCATTAGCTAGTCAATCAAGTAATTCCTATAAAAAATCAAAACATATCAAAAACTGTATATGTTTTTATTGTAGAGGAAGCAGGACATGTTATTCTCAACTGCATGAAAAGAGCAAAAGATCTACTTGATGGAAAACTATCTGACAAGGCCATGGCTACTGAAGAAGATGATACTGAAGAACAAGACACAAATGCTAATACTGAAGGTTTTTCAAGCGATGAGGATTATCTTTTTTGAGTTGTTTGTGTTTTGTATCTACCCATGTCAACTCTAAGGGAGGGAATGTTGGGAAATTAGAGTTTCCATGGTAAATTAGTAATATACCATGAGGTAAATAAATGGGTAGTTTGTTATTTGTTTGTACGGTTTGGAGTGATTTGTGGGAGGATAAGGATAGGGATTAGATCCCATATATTGTGGATCAATATCTGTATAAATATCTCTCTCTAAAATAATAAAAGTGTGTTGTTTTGATTGACTAAACTCCTTGAGAATTTCATTGAGAGGATTCAAGGCTTCGATCAAGACGTCACCATAAAATTCGCCAAGTGTTGGAAGAATGAATTGTCAAGTACAGTAACATGAAAATGGAAATTACATAAGAGCTCATAGCTCAGATCACTGGTCTCAGCTTGGAAGGTGCAAAATTTTTCAACAAGAAAGTCAATAGGAGGTTCAAACCAAGAAATTTCGGAAGAGGGAGAGAACCTTGAGTTTGTAACTCACCGGCCTCAAGGTGGAGTCGATCCCGCACCTTTTGGTGAACTTGCCAAAATGGTGGTAAGGTATGTTACCTTAAGAAGGAAGATATGTGACTATCCCACACAAGCATCGATTTTTCTCGAATCATTTTCGTAGAATTAAAATTATTAGTTTTCCTCATTATCGATCAACTCCCTGGAGAAGTTTATAAGGGAGGTGCAAAATCACTCTAGGGCTGTCCCCCTGCACCAGGGCCTTATACTCCTCATTCACCGCCACTTTTCTAGTTGCCCTCCCATGAACCCCATCCCACCTCCCTCCTCCACACCCCCACCTACCCATTATGCTCCCACTCCACCCCTGCTAAAAAGAAAGCATGATGATGTGGGCTCCAGCAAGAAAAGAAAGAGCCTAAAAACTAAAATCCCTGCCTCCCAATGTGTCCTTAGGAGCCACAAGGACTTAGAACTTGCTGAAATCCTCCTGCATATCAGCATGCCTGTGGAGAAGCCCAAGGAGGAGGATTTGCTGGAGAAGGTTGACAGATTGGAGAAGGAGATTCAAGAGCTCAAAGGGGCTCTTAAGAACATGGAGAAAGCCAAAGGTAAAAGGATCTGCAAGGTGAGGAGGAAGAGGGGTCATTGATGAAGTCTTCAAGAAGCTGCGGTCCCTTGATGGTAGATTGGGAATGCCAAAATCATGCAATGATTGTATTTTGTCCCCTAAAAGCATCTATAACTTCATTGAACAACACGTCCGCATGAGTGTTTACAATGCTTAAGTGGAATCAATGAAGATATATGGGGCCCTAAAGAAAATAGGGACATTGCAATCTCCCAAGCGAAATGAAGGACCCTCTCGTGCCACAGCCATTTCCTTTTTCATGTCACTGCAGGCCATCAAGGCCAAGATTGACACAGCCCTCAAGTAATGGGCTGATGTGCTCTGTTTTTTGGCTGTGATCTGGCTGTCATTGGGTGGTTCTAGAGCTGTTTTTTGATAGAGCTCGTATATTCTGCTTTTGGTCTCTTTTTGAACCTGTCTCCTTTGCTCGGATCTCTGTACGTTTAGATCCACTCTTCACCTTTATTGTAATATCTGACTGCTGAGCCTTTCTTAGTTGACTGTTTTGCCCTTCTCTGGGATTCTTTTCTCATGTTTATTATCTGGCTTTTGAGCCCTTTTGTACACGAGGTATAGTCCCTTCAAAACTATTTTCCCTTAACAAAAAAAACATCAAATTTTAAATAGAAATTATCTATTTCTAATTATTACATGAAGGCACTAGCTAGAACTATGGTGGGTTTTCGGTTTCACTATAGTCGCATGTCAATCTAGGCCATTCACTTCATATTTCATATTAATGACTTCAAAATAGTCACAATCATTCTTATGTGTTAGGCTACACGATGAGTTGCTTTTGTACACACCTAATATTGAGTAGTTGATTCACATTTTATCGAGACAAGTGTGGTTAATGTGTGCAATGAGTGTGTAGGTGATAGGTCACAGGAGAACATGGGATTCAGGCCAGGTACACAAATTTGCACAAGCAGCCCATGGGGCTAAGTCCTAGCCATATTTATTATATGAGGCATTAGTATTAGAGTTTATTATTTTGGGCACCATGAGTGATGCCCATTTGTAATGTAATATGTCTTGTATTATTAATCTTGCTTAGGGTGTTTAGTTATGTTGTAAACTTGTTTTGGGGGAATTAATGGCCCCACTTACAAGATAATTGCTTGCATCCATAATCGAATGGCTTGCATGTACTTCATTTTTTTGTTTCTAAATAGTTGTCTAATCGGCTTATATGACCATTTCAATAAGTAATTTACGAATACTTTTTTCATTTATTTCAACTATATCCTTGTAAATTTGTGCAATTTTTATGACAATATTGGTCAATTCTCACACTAATGTGTAATTCTGAAATGTATATATTATGCTACAACAACACACCATTTGTATAGAGAGTGAAAAGAAAATAGAAATTTTAAAATGAGTTCTTCAACCGAAAAGACCAAACCAGGCCATAGAGGGCAAAGGCTCTCTTTTTCATCTATTCACGAGATAAAGCTATAAGATTTTGACATCTTGAGTAGATTGATGTTTCCCAATATTTTTGAACAAGGTTAAAAAAAAACCCAAGCATAAAGTCTCTTTGGTATTGGTGAAGGAAGGAACTTGTTTTTTGTCAATTCATACTAACAAAAATGTGATATTCTTGTCACCCTTAACTCCATGACACGTGCATAGAGTGATTTTGTTAAACCATTAAATATTCTTTGAGAAAAATAATCTTTTAAAATGGAACTAATAGCTTATTGATGCTTTCAGTTTTTTTTCAAAGTGCTATTGTAGTTAACAAGATCTTAAAGATTTTGATACTTTTCTTAGTGATCACTTCCCCTGTTAATTGTTCACATATACCTATGGAACTATGATATGCGTGACACCATTGAATATATTTTGACATATTTTTCTTAGAGTTGTATCTTATTCAAAAATCAATTCAAAATATTGGATTCCAATTCATATATGCTGCAATTTGTAACAAATTTGAAATGTAGAGATAAAACATTTAAAAGTTGCTTCATCTATATTCCCACACTTACAAAATCAATCACACACCTTATCAACATCAAATACAAACGTAATAACTATCCCTCTAAATCAAATCACATATATTGTTCGGCATACACATTGCATTGTGCACATGCGATTGCTAGTATGTACTCACTTATGTAACTACTTTATTGTCTTAAATGAGAGTGAGACGTTGTGTTATATAAAAACGTCTTGTACAAAATAAATAAAATTATTGTTTATATTAACATCAAATTTTAAATGGAAATTATCTATTTCTAATTATTACACTGAAGGCACCAGCTAGAACTATGGTGGGTCTTTCAGTGTCAATGTAGTCGCATGTCAATCTAGGCCATTCACTTCGTATTTCATATCAATGACTTCAAAATAGTCACGATTGTTCATGTGTGTTAGGCTACACGATGAGTTGCTTTTGTACACACCTAATATTGAGTAGTTGATTCACATTTTAGCGAGAGACAGTGTGGTTAATGTGTGCAATGAGTGTGTAGGTGATAGGTCACAGGAGAACATGGGATTCAGGTCAGGTACACAACTTTGCACAAGCAGCCCACGGGGCTAAGTCCTAGCCATGTTTATTATATGAGGCCTTAGTATTAGAGTTTATTATTTTGGGCACCATGAGTGACCCTCATTTGTAATGTAATATGTCTTGTATTATTAATCTTGCTTAGGGTGTTTAGTTGTGTTGTAAACTTGTTTTGGGGGAATTAATGGCCCCACTTACATTAAGTTTTGAGTTTGTATAATGATGTAATTAATCAAAAGGGATTAGGGTCACATGTGAACCCTTGGGTGGGCCCCACACCCTCTACCCTTGTGCCCAAGTGTGCCAAACCCGAAATTGGGCTATTTTAGGCATTTTTAGGGCCCTGTTTTTAGTTTCGAGTTTCCTTAGCATGAAAATGGGCCCTTGGACCCTACCTAATAGGTAGTGAGATTATTTCCAAGGCTTAGAGGGATTTTTCCCTCCCATTTTTCCTTTCTTTGGTCACATCCATGTAAGGTGGATGAGTAAGTGTGCTTTGTTAAAATTTGCAAAATTTTGTTTTGTTATCATTTTGGGTAATTTGGGAGAAGAGGGTTAAAATCTATTTTAACCTTTCTCTCTTTTATCTTGGGAATCTTTGACCTTGAGGGAAGAGAGGGGTGACACATGTCACCCCCTCATTTGTGAGGATTTTTTCTTGCTCCTCTTCAAATTCTCCCTCATGGGAAAAGAAGAGGACTTTTTGGAGCTTTTGCTTGGAGGCTTGTGGATTTTGGAGCTAGAGTTTTCTTGGGTCAAGAAGTGGAAAAGATTGAAGTTGGAGAGATTTTGGAGGTAGGATTCTTGAGCTTATTTGTGTGTTTTATATCATGCTAGATATTAGTTTTGTTTACTTGGAAATGTTTTTGTTGCATGTGGATTTTATTTATTGTTTACTTGATTTTGCTCCATCCATCATATGGCATGATGGAGTTTTGGAGTTTGTGGGGGAAGAGAGAGGGATTTTTCCCTCTCAATCCTCATAGGCTTGATGGGAAAGCCTTGTAGGATTTTAGTTACTCCCCTCAAATGGTTTGAGGTGGGGAAGGTGGTTCATATGGCTTGAACATCCTTCCCAATTATTGGTGAGGAAACCCCGTTGGGGGAAACTCCTTCCAAGAAGGACTAGTGAAATGGTAGAGAAATAAGGAGGGCTTGAATGAATTTGGAGGAATAAGGAGAGTGTGGAGATCTTGGTTTTCTGAAACTAACATTGGTTACAAATTTTGGAGAACTCCTTTCTTCTCTTCCCCATTTTAGAGGTAAAACATGGTTTCTCCTCTTGTTCATCTTTGCAAATTTGATGTCTTGTTTGATATTTGTCTGGTTTTTTTATGTGAATGTGATGTTGGTTGTTCACTCTCACTCTTGTGAAAATTTTTGGATAGTAGTCCTCTTTCCCATGGGCTTGGGGAAGGCTAGCATGCCTTCCAACCTTGGAAAGGAATGTTGATGAGTCGCTCATGTGAGTCTTATTAGGCATTGTTATTATTAAGGAATAATGTTTCTCATTGTTGGTATGTACTATTGGATATTTTCTTGGCACTCTATGGGTAAAGTCATGGTTTTCATATCTACCAACACGATGATTCATTTATTTAGTCACATGTGTGTCTTGGATCTATGGATGTGACATAATTTTTGGAAATAATTTGTTATATGGAATTATTGTTGTCTTTCTATGGTGGAATTAGAGGTCTTATGATGTGATATAGTCGCGAAAGTATGTTGAAAGATGTCTCATGGGTCATTAGTGTTGTGTGACATCTTCAAAACAATTACTATTGCGAACCCATGAAAATAAGATGATTGAAATTATAAACATTGAATATTAAAATCTTGAGATTAAGACATCTTTGTAAAGGAAAAATAATAAGTAATATAGTAAAAGAGAACTTCCAATCTTCACAAAATAGTAAAATTTAAGAAATTGCCAAAATTAGTTTGTTTCCTTATGGTCGGGCAATACCGATAAGTTATTTTGTTAAAGACGTGTAATTATTAAGTTTATTGCTTGTGTGTCCTTCAAGATTTGGTATTATGTCACATTGAGGATGATGCTCTTATAAGATGAGGGAGATGTAGTGCCCAAACATTTCTCACAATACAATTGACAAGTGTAAAACATGACTCCACTAACTCTGTCAATGTCCCTTTCCCCAATTTATTCCAAATGGGAGTTTTAAACAACATATGGTCCTCCATAAAAGCATGGGAATGGATATTTCATTTTCAGATATTTTTAATCCTTCACGCAAATGAAAAGATAGATTTTTTTTTAGATGCTTTGCTTGAATGCGCATTGCGGGCGTGACACTTATTTTCCCTAACATGCATCCTCGTGGCTTTGTGATTTTATAATTGTAAGTGCGTTGGTAACCCTGCTATAGGGTTGGACACGAGTGGTAATATATATTTAAAAGGAATGATAATCAGATCGTACCAAGCCAAGAAATTAGATGCTAATCAGACACCATGATCAATAAGATAAAAGCAATTCACCAGAATAACTTTACATAAAACCTTTGCAAACAAATGAGAAAAAATATAATATATTATTATGGAACTCAATGAAATAAAATGAGCATGGGACTTGCATATATAGAAAAGGAATAACAATCTAGTAACGATCAAGGTCATAGATCAAACCATGAATCTAGGAAATAACTAGTCATCACAGAACTAGTCAAGACCATAGATTTAGGAGATAACTAGACATCAAGAATCTAGTCAATACCATAGATCAATGAAAGAACTATACCTAAGAACTAGATAATATCCCCCTAATATCTAAATAAATAAAATGAAATATCCACACACATAAGTAGGTGAGGATAAATACAATAAAGGTAAATAAAGTACCTAGGTGAACATGAGCTAAGATAAATACCAACTCTAACAATATTACACAATAGATTTGATGAAATACCTTAGAAAATTCAAAAGTAAAGAATTTTCCATGTGATTCAACCGATAATCAAATCCTCCGATCGTAACCCTCCACTATATTTAGGAAAATTAATCTTTATGATGTCATTATTTCCCTTTAAAGATTGAATCAATCTCTCCTCAAATGGTCCATAATTCAAGGTGTCTTCATCTCTCTCATTTTATTATTAATTTCATACTTTATTCATTAAGATGGGTAATTATTTAGTAGCACTATCTGGGTGCTGCATCCGCATTTACATATCTCCTTCTAAGACGGGTGACTTCTCCTATGAGCCCAACAACTTGTCTTTATATCTCCTGCATATTACTATTCATCTAGACATAACATCTCCTTCTTGCGTCTAGCCATGTTTATATAAAATAGAGGTAAGAAATTACACAAAAAAACGTAATATATTACCTTCACCGTTCCCACAAGATCCAAATCTTACTCTGATACCAATTATTAATGTGTGTCCAATCGCAAGAGGTTGAAATGCCTCCGAAACACACAAAAAGTATTTGAAAAAACCAAAATTCATAAAATAGCTTTCTTCACATTTTGGAATACACACTAATCTTTAACATCATTACAATATTTCTTTTATTCTACATTAGCTATAAAAATGCCTAGAATGCCTAAAATTACCTACTAGTAAAACACCTCGGATGGGCCCCAAATTTTTCATACAAAATATGCCTTCATAATTGAAGGCTCACACCAAATTTTGGCTTATTCTATAAAGCATAGAAAAAGTTATTACAACTCTAAGTTCTAGAAAAAACTCAAAAATACATTCATAGCCAATTTTAGATCACTATTAAAAGGAATACAGTCCCAAAAGTATGTTTAAATGGAAAAAAACTTTGTAAAATGTTTTTCATGACATATTAATAATCAATATATACCACCCGAAAAATTTCGAGGTGATCCAATGGTCGGATCAAAAGTTAAGGTCTTCACAAGTTATGCTTTCGTATCACTATTTCTTTATGCAAAAATCACATATGCAAGTACAAATAAGTTCCTTATGCCAAGACTTGATGGTCTACCCATAGTCGTCATCCTCTTGGAAAGAGAAACAATATTTTTGTAATTAAATTAATAAAACTTCAAAATTTATTAGTAGAAAGTAGGATAAACTACGATTTATAAATATAACTTAGGATCTAACGAAGCCTATAGGACCAATGGGATTCGTGACCTGTTAGCCTATTTCAATCAAGATTTTTCAGAATGTTTTTAGTGACTTGGTTGAAGTAAATCATGACTACCTGAATAGTAAATCAACAGAGACCATGGATTAGGTTTTCACCTTGCAGTGTTGTAAATAGTATAGAAGAAAAAAAATAGTTAGCACAACATTTACAATAAATAAAACTAATTATGAAATAACCATGTTTACAAAAAAAATTACAAATAATATTACTTTATTAGACATAAAAATTAATCTCATAATTGTTTTCCACTAATCATGGTCATAATACATCTTGATATTTCTTTTCGATTATCTCTTCTTACTTCATGCTTTTAGCATAATTATGATCCATCGTGTATTTGAAAATATAAGTTATAAAAAAACATAGTGTGCTAAAATATAACGAAATCATTAGTATTTAATTACTATTTTAATAATTTTATCTAAGAATTAAAATAACCCTCATCTAATAATAGATTATGTATTTTGTGAATTTTCATAAACAAACTATTTTTTCATTCATGTGGGAAATCAATGAAGAGGACATCAAAAATGTTTGGCTTCCTTTGTGGCTAACATAATATTTTTTTCAACATCTTCATCATAACATTGTTTAATCATTCATTTCTTCTAAATATAAATAATGGTAAAAGATAAATTAATAGAAATTAAAATATAATTTTCATTTTAAACATATTAGTATAATCACCATAATTTTGAAGATAGATATACCAAAACATATAAAGAATGAAGTTGTGTTTGTATTTTCAAAATAACTCCTCTTATACAACTCTTTTAGTAAACAACAAGTTGCAAGATCTTGACTCGCATCATAAATTCAAAGGGAAGGAGGTGGAGAATGGTTAGAAAAACTATCACTTTTGACATTTTGTGGAAAAATATGATTGGGCTCTATGTATTACATGTAAGATAAACTCTATCATATGTGTCATTAATTAGAGAGAGTTATGGTATTACATCACCAAACACAACTATTAATTTTTAGCCATTTATGAAGTTTCCTAATATAACTAACAAAACATCTTAAATAATCGCATATGCCACAAAACAAAAATGAAATGTCAAGATTAATTAGAATTTATATAAGATATCCCATAAAATATTAAATTTTAAACTATTTTCCCTAAAGGTAAAGAATATTTCAAATTTAACCAAAAATAAATTTCACTATTAGTGTCAATCACATAATGTATATGAAATGTAAGAGCATTAGAAATGTGTGACCTGTAATATCATTATAACTATGCATTCTTAGTTTTCTTTGAAAAAAATCACACTATTTTTAGAATTTAGCTATCGGTATCCACCCACAAAAGATTAAAAAGAATATTTTATTTGTCAAATGTCCAACTTATGTAATCCTTATTTGAGACATATACCCAATTGTAGCCTACAACTGTGAAGGTTGCAAATACATTATAATACTTGTGGGGATTTTATTTTCACCTACAAATTTCTTTTATAAGGTTTTAGATCATTTTATCAGTTTAATATGTTAAATTGTTGGGTTTTATGTGTCACATAAGGTTTTATGTGTTTTGTGAAATTTATCTTGTTGTGTTTACTATATCAATATTTGTTAAAAAAATTTACAAAGCTTATGTTTCTTATTGTTTTTATACTCAACCATATCTATCTAGTAAAGAGTATAAAAATTTCTTCAATTATGATATTTAATGTTTAGCATTAATGATGTGGGAGTATAACTTTTAGAGACCATAATTTTTATCTACCTTTGTCGAGATCATTTTAAATTTTTCCAAGGTGTTATATCTCGAATAGTATTATGCCATGACCAACTTTCTACATATTTTGAGTGCACTTTTGACAAATTTCAGGTCAAAATTCCTTCATCTAGTGGTCTAAAATTGGCAACCTTTGATTTGAATTTTTCTAGATCTTATAGTTCTAATATATTTATCTCTCGCTTTATAGAATAAACCAAGATATGGTGCAAGCGTTCATATATTAATTCATAATTTGTAAGCAAAAATTGGGGTCCATCTGAGGTGTTTTACTAGTAGGTATGTTTTTGTGTTTTAGGGTTTCGTGACATTTTAAGGTTTTTTTGAGATAGTGCGAAATAAAAGGAAGATTGTAATGTTGTAAAAGATTAGTGAAGATTAAGGAATGGGATAAAATCTATTTTGAAGTTTCTGATTTTTTTACAAAATTGGACCTCTTGCAGCTCAACCCACATCAATTAGAGCCTATTAACTCCATCTAAATTCTGAAGTTATTATTTATTCCTCTATATTCCAATACTTGAATGAAATATATGCATTATAAATGGAGAACCTCCTCTCTTAGAAACACAAGTACAATATTAAATTTTTCATTCATTCTAATATACTTAATAATATATTGTTTCGGAATCTCCATAGTGTTTGCATTAGTCATAATAATAACATGAATTATTACTATAAATTGTGATTAATTTGTTAGTGATGTTATTGTAAGTACTAAAGGAGTTGTTGGAACAACTCATTTATTTTGAGTCCCCATTATACAAATCTTAATAGGCCTCTAGTTTATAGGAGAAACTGCTCGTATATATTTGTATGAAGTGTCCAGTTTAAATTAAGATCGAATTCTATTATTCTTTGTTTTATTTATGCATAAAATTGGTGCATTCGTTTCATTAGGTATGAGAGCATCAATAATCAGGTACATGTAAACTGAAGAGTAATCAATTTTGAGGGAAATACTATCATTATTTGTTGCCTATGTCACGAGATTTATTTATTATTCATAAAGCTTTATAGAAATACTAATTGTAAATCGTGAAGGTGTGAGACCATAATAAAGAGGAAAACTTTAATAGACAATTATCTCATTGTTCAAACTCGTGTCTCATTCTGTCAGAAGTCAGTAACAAGAAATTCTTATGTTTCAACTCGCCCATGCTTCAACATATACCTATAGCATATAATTTTCGTGGGCGATGTCAGGAGGCGTTTTAGTTTCCAATGCAGAAAGAGAGAAATAAAAAGAAAAAATAAGCATAGATACAAATTAGCATATTGGGTCTGCTTGGTACCTTCTTGGCAGTCTAGTTATTACATGAGCAGTTTGGCACAACTGAAACATGTTTTGAGAGAGGCTACGAAGGATCCAAGATCCAAGGCATCTAAATACATTCCTTGCAAAATCACATTAAATTAATCTAATTACGTTAGGAAAATCGGTTTCATAGCACGACTTGTTTGTGGTTTTACAAAAACAAGGTATTCTTAGAAGAAAGTCTGCAGTGCTTCACTTTATTACGTGGAAGGCATCTTCCAGAGGGGATTGGATTTGGGACCTCTTGCGTCTAACATACCGTATTGAAGGAAGGGCTGATATTTAAATGAATGTCGATGTACTGCATAAACAATGTTTGTCGTTTCAACATATCGCCTGCTGTTTTTGTTTTCTTTCTCTTTCCCACATTCCCTTCCCTGGTCTATATTCCAATTGTTGCTGCTGCTTTGTAGTACAGGACAGTAACGAGTAATTTAGAGTTTTATGTTCTCATAGTTTCGGTTAATGCTGAGCTCGAGGCACTCGTTGGTAACGGAGGACTGTTCTAACTAGACACGGATTTGCCTACTGTAGATCATGCCATGGAATTGCCTATTGTACATGCCTAGTGTTTGACTAAGTGTGGTTACTGTACTGTACAGCTCGGCGATTCCATGTGTGAAAGATAGGAACGCGAAGGACTATTGTCATGGTGATGTGCGGAAGTGGAATGGTACTTTAACACTTTTTAAGAAGAAGAAGACAGTGTAGTGTAGTAACAATGTTCATGCTTATAATTATCATGGTGTGATATATGAGACGGGTGAATAAAGCACAGACAACACAGTTTCTGGTAAGTTTATTTCGTGTGAGGGCAGTCCTTAAGCAATGCTCGTTCAACTGTAGGTGAATTATTCAACTGTGAACAGATTTGCCTCACTGGAACCCAAAATCCGATCTCTTAAAAGACATTGACATGCTGTGAAGTTATGCGCAGATGTGACAAGTTTGATTGTGGCTCTATCCCAATGAGAAAGGCCTTTGCCGATGTTTCTCCAACTGTGTTAAATTTGACGTCCAGGACGTTTTCATTTTTTTTTGCTGTGTTTTGAAGTTTTGTTGATAATCTTTGTATTGAATCTGCTTTATTGCGGAGCCTAATAATGTTAGGGCACATTCGGTGCAAACTAAAAAAAGATCATAGTTTCAAAAGAAACCAACCAAAACAGATGCAGCTGGCGGGATTGTGAATCCAGCTGACGCGGCGATGATGTGCAGATCGAAATTTTCTGTTGCCTCTCTAAGATCTTCAAAATCAAACCACGCAGATTTTTCCCCTAATTCTAATTCCCCGCCGGCAGAGGGTTTTGTTAGCAAAGAATTTATTAAAATAAATGTCAAACTAATGAAAAAATCGAACTGAAAATCACCTGGCCGAGCTCTCTTGTGCCATTTATTCAGAAAATTGTGCTTCCGCTTCTGAAGTCTGGACCAGACAAAGAAAGCATCCGCCATTATTAAAACTGCTCCACCAATAACTCCTAAAATAATACCCAGAGTTTTCGATTTTGATCCTCCTGATAAGTTTGTTGCTGCGAAATTGTAAAGGCATATGTTACAATTCAAGCATGAAACAGAGGAATTAAATAAATTGCGTCTTTGAGATCCTTTTCTAAGTAGTTCTGTTACCGAAAATTCCATTGGGAGAGAAGAAAGGGTATGTGGCGTATCGCAAATAGCAACCGGCTTCGAGGACTTCGCCTTCCGTAGATGGAAGGCAGTTTTGCATCAGATTTTGGGCTTCCTGCAGACATGTTTGGCAGTTTTGGATTGTAAGCGATGTCCAGCATTGGCGAGAGCGTAAATGTTTGTGGATGAATCTGATTCCACAGTCCACGCAATTGCAAAGCTGTTATTAGTGAGGGATTTGCCAACGGTTTCGCCAAGCAATTTCCCTGTTATATCAGAGAACTTTACCGCACTGTTGTTGGAGGAAGATGTGCAGTTAGAGATGTCGGAATCAAAAGGTTGAGTAAAAATGGAAGCGTTCTCGTAGCGCAAGAAACAGTCGTCGATAAAGACTCGTCCTCCATTTTGGGTGGGGCAAAGCAGCTCGAGCTTCTCCTCTGCCTTTTCAAAACACTGGGTGCAGTGGGAGAGAGGCAAGTCAGCCCTGCACTGAGCAAGCCCATAGACAGGGTCTAGGCCATTCCCCTGAAAATCCGTTCCGAAACGGTTGGTTGAGATGTTTTTGCGAAGGGATTCCAAGACTAGATTGCGATTTTCTCTGAAAACAGTAGCGTTTAGGAAGTTCAATGGGCTACAGCTGTGGAGGGTACCATTTTCATCTGCCATCAATTTGCCTGTAAAGGCCAGGAATACAACCCCATACACAGTCGTGATTAGCATCGTACCACTTCAATAATAAACACCTACAAAAATAAAGAGGACCCTTCAAGCAATTGATCTTAATCAGGGACCCAAAATCCATGAATCCAAATCTATGAATTATTGGGGATCTGACGAACCTGTGACCTAATGTAGAATAAATGATTCGCTCTACCAAGTGATTTTAGGTATAGTCATAATATGAATCTCTTTTAACAGCGAAGAACTTATAATCTTGATACAAAACTCACAAAATGCCCAATATTTAAAATACATTTGAGCACTGCAAACCACACTGAAATTTTATCATAGAAAACTCTCGCCCTCTCCTCTCCTCAGAGATGTTGAAACCAAACAGAAATTTCAAACTTTAAACCAAACAAAAATTTTAGGCTTTTAGGACTCTAAAATCTCTCCTCTCCTCTATAAGAGGATGCACTGCAAACCAAACAGAAATTTCATAACTTCAGGGCTCAAAAATATCACACTGCTAGAATTTCTGGACACCATTATCTCTTGCTTCAGGGATAACCTTTCATTGCTGGCTTATAATACAGAAATAGCAGCAATCACACACTTTCTAGATACAAGAAGTTTGAGTGTTAAAGACACAAGAATGGCAGGTTGTTTTTAGGGTCCATGTTGTTCCATGAAGAGAAGCGGCGGCCATGTTTCTCAGATTTGCATCTATTACAAGAAGGCAAGCCTTCAAACAAACTTGTTTTAATTCCAGGGTAATTTTCCAAATAGATTGAGCAAGTTTGGATGTTCACCAACAAATCTATTCTTTTGTGAAACCGGCGTTAGGCTTCAATAGTCTGTCTCTTGCCATAATCTAAATGATTTCTTGCTATACCTGCCTTGATATATTGCAAATTTCTTTTGACTGCTTTCCAAGAGAAACGATCTTTTCAATATCATTTAATTGAGAGGCACAAGGAGTCTCCAAGGACTTTTCACTTTGCTCAGCCATATTGGTTTCCTGTATTTCTACTTTCTAGACGCATGATATTGCTTTTATCACAAGTTTCCTCTGTCTACTTTCCAAGAGAAAGGATCTTATCCTTGTCATTTGATTGAGATGCATCTAGAGCCTCCAAGGATTTTTCAATTTTCTCAATTGTACTAATTGCTTGTATTTCTCCTTTCTGTCCATAATCTGAAAGTATGCTTGCTATACTTGCTTTTCTTGTTTTATTTCCCTTTATCCTTTGTATATTACTACTCATCCTTGTCTTTTTGCTGCCTGGAATTTCCTCTCTTTTCACAAAGTCTTTGGTTGTTGATTTTCTTGTTGTCATCTCACTCTGTGATTCTTTTCCAGTAGTTTCCTTTTCACTCAGTAGTGCATCAACTATGTTATGTACTTCAATTTTGTCATCTTGTTCTTTGTTTGGTGTCATTTGGCAGCATTTGTTGAAATGGAGCACTCCATATGTTCACATAGGTTCACTTCCAAACTTCATTCTCGTGTTACATACCTGCATATAAAAAAAAAAATAAGCACAAATCATTGGTAATTATTATGAAACTTTACATTGTTCGTGCCTAAATAAACTTCTTCTTGTATACCTGCACAAATTTCATATAAAACAGTCTAAAGATATAAATCAAATATTTGAACCCAAACGGCCCAAAAGTGTTCACCCACCAATATGAAAATGATAATTCTTTGATACATCAGAAAGAAGATTCAATTTGTCATGCTCAATAGTATTGTATGTTGACAAGCAGTTTGGATTCAATTATGAAAAAATATGATCAAGCTTTGTTCGAACCCCTTTTGGTCAAAGGTGTTATGATTGGTGATACTTGGATTATTAAGAGTGCTTTTAGACTTTTTGTCATTCACCTCATTCATGTGGAAAGAGCCTTCCTTACCCTGCATTGATTAACTTTAATACATTTCATTAAGGCGATGAGGTTATGATTGGATTATTTACCTGTGTGGATAAAATGACACTAGATAAAAAACACAAGGTCTAAAACAAGTTGAATTAGATGCCTTTAAAAGAATCAAAGGGTTGTTTGGAGCCAAGTACAACTTTTTATGTACACACTTTCATTTGAACTGTCATTCACCTAATTCATGGCAATAACCTATCCCGCATTGTTTTGATTTGATGGATTTGACTATGGAGGAGAGGTTGTTACAATTGGATTCTTTACCTGTGTGGAGAAGAGATGATGTTACATAAAAAACACAAAGCCTAATACATATTGAGTTAGATGTATATCATATACTCCTAGGATTGTTTGGTGTTGAGTAAAACACTCCTAGGTAAGCAACTTCAAAACCATTGCTCATATTTTAAATTTCTATTTGTAAATTCATTTACTTATATTTTCATTTTTTTATCGGAAGTGTGGTGTGAAACCTACGATGGACAATCATCAAATTTTACCTGACATGGAGACCATTTTCTTGGAAAAATTAACCGCACTCCTAATTGGGAAATGGAAAGTGACTAGTTAGTGGGGATTCACAAAATTGGTTAGATGAAGGGCATAATGATGACAAGGGAACTGCTTGCATCCATAGACTGAATGGCTTGCATGTACTTCATTTTTTTGTTTCTAAATAGTTGTCTAATCGGCTTATATGACCATTTCAATAGTAACAACGAATACTTTTTTCATTTCTTTCAACTATATCCTTGTAAATTTGTGCAATTTAGTGACAATATTGGTCATTTCTCACACTAATGTGTAATTCTGAAATGTATATATTATGCTACAACAACACACCATTTGTATAGAGAGTGAAAAGAAAATAGAAATTTTAAAATGAGTTCTTCAACCGAAAAGACCAAACCAGGCCATAGAGGGAAAAGGCTCTGTCTTTTTATCTATTCACTAGATAAAGCCATAAGATTGTGATCGAGTTGATTGATGTTTCCCAATATTTTTGAACAGGGTAAAAAAAACCCAAGCATAAAGTCTCTCTGGTATTGGTGAAGGAAGGAACTTGTTATTTGTCAATTCATACTAACAAAAATGTGATATTCTTGTCGTCACCTTATAAACTCCATGACACATGCATACAGTGATGTTGTTAAACCATTAAATATACTTTGAGAACAATAATATCTGAAAATGGAACTAATAGCTTATTAATGCTTTCGAGTCTTTTTCAAAGTGCTATTGTAGTTAACAAGATCTTAAAGATTTTGATACTTTTCTTAGTGATCACTTCACCTGTTAATTGTTCACATATACCTATGGAACTATGATATCCGTGACGCCATTAAATATATTTTGACATATTTTTCTTAGAGTTGTAGCTTATTCAAAACTCAATTCAAAATATTGGATTCCAATTCATATATGTACGAATTTGTAACAAATTTGAAATGTAGAGATAAAACCTTTAAATGTAATGCTTCATCTATATTCCCACACTTACAAAATCAATCACACCCCTTATCATTATCAAATACAAAAGTAATAACTATCCCTCTAAATCAAATCACATATACCATTCGGCATACACATTGCATTGTGCACATGTGATTGCTAGTATGTACTCACTTATGTAACTACTTTATTGTCTTAAATGAGAGTGAGATTTCGTGTTATATAAAAACGTCTTGTACAAAATAAATAAAATTATTGTTTATATTAAAATCAAATTTTAAATGGAAATTATCTATTTCTAATTATTGACCTTTGAAGGCACCAATTTAGAACTATGGTGGGTCTTTCGGTGTCACTATAAGTCGCATGTCAATCTAGGCCATTCACTTCCTATTTCATATCAATGACTTCAAAATAGTCACGATGTTCATGTGTGTTAGGCTACACGATGAGTTGCTTTTGTACACACCTAATATTGACTTGTCTCGAACATACGAAAGCGTGTTGCGATTAAAACAAGGACAAGCCCCTGTTTCAAAATTATGGCCACAACCTCATAGGCCACAACACCATTTTTAAATTTAATATATATGCATATTACAACATTCGCCAAACTTAGACAGATGAGAAACTATATTTAAATTCTTCGCCCATGAATTTTCTTTTGAAGTCTCCTAAATTATTAAAAAACACTTCTCACATACCAAAATATAAAATATAATATTCTTTACATTTTTAAAATATTTTCTTATTCATCTATATGTATATGAATAAATTATTTTATAATTATATTTTCAATTTTTTTTTGATTATATGTTTTTATGTTTTTAATCAAAAGTCTTGTTGACATGAAACAAATAAATAGTAAACTTGATTGACAAATAAAATCTACCTTTCGCTGGTATATCCACTCACTTGAGGACCTCACTTATTGATGGTTGTTTGCATAATTACTTGATCTTACAACTGGTAAAGGAGGCTACAAATTGCTACAAGACACAAGCATTCTAGTTGGGTTTCGAACCCTTAACCTTTTTTATTTTCGGGTGATTTTTTGAGTTTATCCTCTTTGTTAGCTTGAAATGATTAAATGGAGCACAAATAGTAGATATTATTTGTGTAGGAACAATTTGATCCATGGAATGGGTGTGGGACATGTAGGTATTTAATTCAAACCTTTTGATTTCCAACATTCCATTCATGTTTGTGTCTTATTTATCCTCTTTGTGAGATTGAAATGCTTAAATGGAGCACAAATAGTAAATATTATTTGGGTAGGAACAATTTGATCCATGGAATGGGTGTGGGACATGTAGGTATTTAATTCAAACCTTTTGATTTCCAACATTCCATTCATGTATGTGTCTTATTTATCAAAATAAAAATTTCCAATTGAAAACCTTGATGCCATGAAATAAAAAAATAGCAAAGCTTGATATGAAGATAAATTCTACACATTGGTTGCACTCACATGACTAGTGCAAACAAGATAAAAACTATGAAGTGGAGTGCATATAATAGATACTCTTTACACTAAAAGAATATGAGATTTTGAATAGGTACAGTGCATGCAAGTATGCAATCTCCATCATTTAATTTCTAACATTCCATTCATATCTTTTCCTTAACTACCAAATTAAATGTCATTCAATTGATGACCTTAAAGTTCAAAAAAACTATGAGCATAATAATTTATTTCAAATGACAATCATTTGGGTAGACTAAATTATCAATGATCATTCATTCATCTCCTTCTTCATGCAATTACTTAAGCTTAAAACTAAAAAATGGGCCTACAAAGTTCTACATGAAGCAAGCGGTGTGGTTAGGTCTCATACCTTTGATCTTTTGATTTTTCTCTTTTTTGGTCCCTTTAAGCACCAATCACACTCATGTGAATAATGAAAAAAAGATAGAGTCAGTAAAATAGATCATGAATAGCATATATTATCTAGATAAGAATAATGTAAAATATGGAGTAGGTGTGGGACATGTTGATATCTAGTTCCTACTTTTCTATTTCTAGAATCATCTTCACGTCTTTGCATTATCCAAAAAAATAAAATGTAAGTATATTACTTGTATAAATTAGAACATACACAATCGAATAACATGAGAGAACACCAAACTATCTATAAATGATGACAATATGCTCATATAATAGCTTTGCCACTTCGAGGGGGCAACCTCCAATACCACTTCGAGGGGGTAACCTCCAAACCATACAATAACACTCCAATACTCAATATGATGATTAACTACAACCTTCTAACCCCTATATATACCATTCTAACCTATGGTCAATACTGAGGCTGACCTCCTAAGCATAATAAATCATAAATGAATGATATAATAAGATAAGGGGATGTGTGCCACATGTCGGCATCTCCATCAATACATATACATCATAACATCCTTTCCCTAGGTGCATAGCATTCCTTCCCTCCTTGACATGTTTCGTCCCCAAAACATAAGAAGAAACCATGTAATGAGTGTGTTGTAAATTTTTACACACTTTGCGCCATGATCAATCATCCATCCATATGTGATCCTAGTAGATGATACATATCTGAACTAATATCCATATTCCGTTGTGCTACTCTGATTCCATTCATGACCATAGTTTATCATCCTTGGATTCCATGCATAACCAACATAAGGATTCAATGCATAACCATAATAAGGATTCCATGTATAACCATAATAAGGATAACCATAATAAGGATTCCATGCTTCATAATTGTTGCTTCATTGATCCCCTATATAAATAAAGTGATTATTCCTCCAATTACCTGTATATCTATATTAGTTGGAAATATGATGTGCCCTGGGATATCTCCATGATTTTTTCTCTCATGTTGACTTGGATTTCCATATGCTACAATTGTAGTATCCTCAACCTTATCAACCTATTTCTGAACTTTCTTTTCTTCTTCCACCTTTGCATTTGATATTTTCTTTTTCTCTTGAGCAGATGAATCATCATTTCCTTATTTTTCTTCATGTTCCTCTTTTGAATCATCATTATTCCCTTCTTCTCCATATTCTAAATCATCCTCATGGTCTATATTGACTTTTTTTTTATTTCCATTAAGCCTGATATCCTGTAAAGTGACCTTCTTCTTTTGTACCAAATCTTCATAAACTTATTTTTCATATTAATATTAATTGTCCCCAATGTCTCTAACCAAGGATACCCAAGAACAATATCCAAACCATCCATATATAAGGCAAACAAATCTGAATGTAAAGTATATTTGTCCATAGTAAGTTTTAAATCTTCAAAAACTTGAATTTTCTTACCATTCACATGAGCTTCTTTGATATTACTTTCTTGAATATGTAGATGTTGAGCCATATCCTTGTTGATGAAGTTATAATTTCTATTAGGTTTTATGGAAACAATTATCTTATTCCTTTGAATGCATCCATGAAACTGAAATATGGTATCTTCCTTCTTGGGAGCTATAATATCTTCTTCTGCATCAATATCTTGTTTTTCTTCCTCTTCTTCCTAGTCTTCTTCAACTTCTTATGCATTTGATTATTCAATATATGCTGCACCATCATCTTCCCTTGAATCTGCTTCGCCTTCCTCTTCATCTCCTTTCTCTCTTGATTCTTCAATATATTCTTCCCCATCTTCTTCCGTTAACTCTTCTTCCTCTTTGTCGTCCCATCTATCAATAAAAAGTTGTTCCATTTCCTCCGAAGACCAATCCTTCCTATCATTTTTTAACTCAGAAAACCAAATCCATGTAGGACCACCAAGATAATGTGAAAACCTATTCCTTTTCATGAAATATGAGAAATATATATTCTTAAATTTTATCCACCATTCTTTAGCATCCATCTCACCATTTCCATAAACATTTGTTATCCCTGTGATCATGATTATGGTTTAGGAATTCTAAAAATATTTCAGTAGATGGATAAAAATACAAAGAACAAATCCTAACTGAAATTTCAAGAGATTTATGAAAATATAATTTTTTCTAAAAAATACCACAATGTGCTTCTGAAAAGAGAATTCATGAAAAAACCTAAAACACCAATAACATCCATAAAATAGATCCAATGGAGCTGAAATTTTTAGATATTCGACTTAGAGTGTTTTCAAATTAGAATGCAAAAATTGGGAAAAATTCAATACCCTCTTCAAGATATATTTGAAACAACAAATTAGGGTTTTTGTCGTAATTTTGGCTGAAATCATTGCTCTTATACCACTTGTAAAGATATTACTTATATAAATCAGAACATATATAGCAAAATAACATGAAGGAACACCAAAATATGGACAAATGATGAAAATATGCTCATATAATAGCTTTTCCACTTCGAGGGGCAACCTCCAATATCACTTCAAGGGGTAACCTCACAACCATACAATAACACTCCAATACTCAATATGATGATTAACTACAACCTTCTAACCCCTATATATACCATTCTAACCTATGTCCAATACGAGGCTGACCTACTAAGCATAATAAAAATGAATGATATAATAAGATAAGGGGATGTGTGCCACATGTCGGAATCTCCATCAATAAATATATGTCATAACATATTTTCCATAGGTGCATAGCATAAACACCGCCCATTTGAAACCCTTCAAGCCAAAAATTAAAATATCTACCTTTCACCGTGGTATGTCCACACATTCTAGGACCTCACTATCAATGGTTGTTTTAGACACAAAATCACGCACTTTGAGTCATGATCTAGTCTTGATTTCAAAAATTATTGATGTGGTTCTTAAGAAATAAAAGTATGGATTAACTCATGTATTTAGCCATTTTTATTAATTTCTATTTTTACTTTTGGTCTTACACCTTTATTGGCTCAGTCTGTCTTTCCATACTTCAGTTCCACCTTTTTTAGAATGGAGCACCCGGCCAAGATGCTAGCACCAGCGCCCTTGTCCCCTCTAGGAGCCCCTGTCCTCTTTACACTTAACTCACTTTTTGGGTACTTTCTAGCCATTTGAGCATCTTATCTTTTTGGTAACTAGAATTTTTGGTGTTAATTATGAAATTCCAGAGAGAATCATATAAATATAAAGTTATATGATCATAATAAGGGACCAAACATTAACCACTAGCTATCACCACCTAAGGTTGCCTCCATCAAGGCATCTATATCTACATTTGCATCCATCTAGCTCTATCACAAGGCACAAAGGTTAGTTCATCTACAACACACTTATAGGAGGGGAGTTTATTTTTTCCATCCACACATTATTTAAATTCTAGATCTATTTACTTTCTCGCTACTCACAAAGTGTGACTAGCACAAGGAAAACGTAGGGCACAATTCCACACAAAAACAAAAGTACATTTGGTCTTAGATGTAGTGTCGCACTCAATGATAATTCTATCAATTTTATAGCTCGGGACATTCTCACCCTTTTATATGCATCTTTCTTTTCTATGGTTCGATGTTTTTTTGGGGTTTTGTAGGGGATTACTTTATTACAAGTTTATGACAAGATCAATGATATAAGTGTGACATACATGTGATAGGAAGTGAAGTCTCTGTACCATATGATAACTTTATGATACCGTCTTCCGGACTTGTCGCATAGACCGAGAGAACCCAAATTGTAGCTAGGGCAACCTAGTCACCACAATAAATTTGTCTCCGGCACCCCAAGACATCCAAATCACTCGGATCTGAATTTTCTTAGGCTCATGTGAAACAATATCCCATTCCTGTTCATCCAGGTCTTAATTGCGTCATAGTCCTATGACATATTTGAATTAGATAAGGCTCTTCTAACTCTCTTTACATATTAGGGTTTCATCTTTTTGTTTTGTAGTTTTCTTGAGTTTTTTTCTTCATTTATTAATTCATTATTTACTGTAAAATTGCATTAGAATAGGATAGGATATTACATTTTAGCATAATCATTTTGGTGAACCCCACGCTCGACACCACATTCTACTTAGGACTCTTCTTCTCTTATTATTATGGCTCAATATTCTAAAGAATTTACTGAATCCCATCTTAAATCCCTTAATGATCATATCACTGAGCATCCCCAAGATCTAGACTTGATTTTATATGCTACTCATGAGGAATCTACAAACCTTGCAAGTATTAATGCTTCTACCACCATTCCCACCACTTTTTTACCCAACTTCTTTCTTCTACTCTTCCATTCATTTCCACCATTCCCATTTATGCCCCTAGTCATACTAATCACTATACCCCACCTCTTGTCTATCATAGGTGGTAGGATCCTTCCGCCGGCACTCAAGATTTATCCTCCCTTTATCAAGACCTTTAAGTATAAATTCATCAATTACAGCAGGCTACTTCTCATGCATCTCCATCTTTGGATTCCACTCTACTACTGCATACTCCATTCGCGCCCGCTATATCCACCTATTCACTTCCACCAAAAATTTCACTCCTAAACTACCTATTTTCAATGGCTATGGTAACCCACAGATTATCTCCGCACATTCCATGTGGACTGTCTAGATTTTGTGGATGATCACATTCTCCTAGCTAAGATATTTCCTCATAGTCTTCATGATTATGCAATGCATTGGTTCTATGACCTACTGTTCACTCGGTAACATCTTTTACACATCTTGCTGATGCTTTTATCACTCACTTCTCTATCAACATCAGCTCCAAGATCTCTTATGCTCAACTCGCACAACTAAAACAAGGATCTAATGAACACCTAGTGGACTATGTTTTGTGATACAAACACAACTTAGCTAAGATGTCTAATGCATTTTCCAACTCGAACTTCAAGATTTATTTATTCAAAGTGTTCTCTTTAATAAATCTCCCTCATTCGATCAACTATGTTGTACTCTAAAAATTAATGAAACTAATATTTTATCCATCGACAAGATTAAGTATCAGGAAAAGGCATCATCTTCTACATGTTTTCAAAGTAAGTCAACATTTAAACCATCCACCAAAAAGGAAACCACACAAAATTATGGTCAATGTGGTATCCACCACCAAAGAGCTTGAGTCACAACCACCTCAATGCACAATCACCAAATTACTTATTTCACCACAACTTATATTACAACAGCTTCTTGAGTGCAATCTTATCATGCTTACTCGACCAATTAAATTAGACCCATTGAACCAAAAGGAATAAATTACAATGAAATTTTTGATGCGATTATCACCAATGTGAGGGAAAATCTAAAAATAGGTGTCTCAAACTCCACACCATAATTTAAGATCTTATTAATAAGAAAAAAATTGAGTTTCCAAAGCTTACCAACTTTGCACCATTCAATGAAAAATCGTAAGATCAAAATATTTAACAAGTCAATTCCTCAACATGACAATAAAACCTTTGATGCATTGGCTAGTCATACATATCACATAGTGCCTCCTCATGTATCGAGGGCTCTTGATTTTGTGGTGGTTAACACCGACATTACTCCACTAGTTATCTCTTTCTTTGATCATGATTAGTATTCCTCATTCTCTTCTAGTCACTTAAAAATTAGTGCCTTTATTGGATCTATCCCTATAAATAATATTAAGGTTGACCCATCATGGCCCATTAGTGCGTGGACTATTCTACTTCTTACTACTATTGGCTATCCTCTTCACAAATTTCATATCCCATGAACAATTCATATGGCATTGTCAAACTCCACATTACGGTTAGTCCTCTAACTATACTTGTACCCTTGCTAGAAAAAAATTTGATGGATGTGACATCCTTCTAGGCCTCAATTGGATTTGCAAGTCTAAGTTGATCATCTCCATGAATCACTTGTGTTTAAAATTCACTCATAAGAATCAGGTCATTTCTATGGATTGTGTGTTTCCTTCTACTCCATTGTGACACCCTCCTCTTACACCACCTACTACATCTAGTATGCCGAACCCATATCACTTAAGGAAAAATTTACTCGTACCTCACCTACTTGCACATATTTTGTACAACTTCATTTCTCTTTTATTCCAACAGACTGATATAGGCCCATTCCTAGGATAGTTACTACATATCAACGTAAATCACATGTTGTAGGTGATAAGGCGAGAGGTGGGTTAAATCAGTTCGTAATAAAAATTTCTCACTTATACTTTAAACCATAAACACACAATCTCATGAAGCACACACATCAAAACATATATTATTCACAATGAAATAAAATAAATTTATGGATCACAAGATAAACTCAAAAACACTTATATTGATATTTAAATAAAATCAACACATTTCTATTGATATTAAAAATGATTTCAAAAAATGATGTCTTCAATAATGATCAACAAGATACAATCATGAGCTCTCAAGAAAATCACCCTTATCTCATGAATACATATGAAGATATACTATTTTAAAAATGATTAAAAATAAATATAAAATCTGAATATTCTTGAGAAACCTATAAATTACATAAAAAATATATGAATTTAGTATCCAAACATAAATCTCCAAATCTTCCCTCCTTCTCCAACTTGCTCTCAAAGAAACATCACCATATTTGCTTTTCTCAAATCCTCCACATGAAGAATCAACCAGCTACAATCCTAGAATGAAATTCCATTAGATTTGGGATATTCCTAAGGGTTTTGATTTTACAATAAAGGTATTAAGATAAAAGGGTTTCCAAAAAATATTAACACCATTGTACGAAAAACATCATCTTTATAGTCTCTCCTTCATTCAAATTAAAAAGAGATAAGTTTCCCTCTACTTTCACGACCAAACTAGCTTACAAACATCCCATTAAAAACACTATAACATTCACAATTGACCCATATAGGTCAGCCTAGCAAGATAACTTCATCCATGCCCCAAAATCCCAAAAACCCCTTGCATTAGAATGACCAAAATTCCCTCATTCCAAAACTATTCTTAGTCATGAACAAAATACCACCATACATGATAAAAATAACATTTAAAATTCATACATTATCACAATTGATCTCTCAACCAATAAAATTATTTCATATAATGGGCCCACTACTCTTCGTATTTCTCAAAACTAATGTTTCCTACACCCTTCAAACATCCTCAAAATTTCATTATTCCACCAAATCACTTTAGCTTGAAACCAAAACATTACATGTAATCACTTGATGGAAATTGTTGAACATGTAGAACAATTATAAGCAAGTTAGAAGCCTTGAATCAATCATTTACTAAAACCACAACCACTTTTGTCCTCTCCAATTAAACATGTCTAAAAATTATTTTTCAAAGTGTAGCTCATAAAAACATTTCTAGGAACAATAAATACCTATAAATGGATTAATTGGATGGAAAATTTATCCATCTTCACATTCCAAGTGATATGAAGCATCCCATAATCATTATCATGCTTCAAACAATTCAAAACATAAAAAAATCACACCCTCGTCCCGTAGTGGTAAAGACCTTTATGTCCAAAAATAACTTGGAAACCATATCAAAATGCTTCATCCTGAGATAACATTCATATGAATATAAAAATCCCTGAATCCCATTTCTAATAAAATGTTATTCGTTTTAAAATTTCACCTATAGCTCTCAGATATGCTTACTTTATTGACACTATATTTCAAGGCCTCAAAAATGGCCTTAGACCAGTCAACCTGAAGAAAGTTCATTTGACTATGTACCTACTTGAAAATTTCCTAACACCTCTTTGGACATCAATATCAACTAAACTCACATACATCATGCACAATCAATTTAGCAAATAACTCTAATGGACAACCTTTTTCGAAAATACTCTTTTTCATAAAAATGACTTGTTTGAGTGGGGCCCATTCATGACCATGACCTCTACCATACATTTATGGAAATATATAAGATTCCTCTATATCATATAATCATCACTTTTGATTAATAAATCAAAACAGATCACTAAATCTCTTCTTTGCAACCTATTCCTAGCTAAGGTTTAACTAGGGTTTTAGACCACTTTATCTTCTTACCATTTCTTTATAAAATCCTGATGATGAAATGACCTCATTAATTTTTTAAAACATTCTAGGATCACTTTAGAAACATACCTAAAATCAACAAGCTTCCATTCAAAGTACACAATTTAGGGTGAGCATCGAAGTTTCAATTTGAGATGGAAATGTATTAGTTCTTAACCCTTTCTCGAGAAAAAACTAACATATATTTCAAAATTCATATCATAACATCCTAAAATATTTCTCAAATCACAATGACATATCAAAATAACATCTCCAATATTCATAATTTCATCACCATACCTTAAACACTCAATCTTATCTCATTTTCATAGCTTCACCTTAGTGTTTCATATTGTAGAAGCTAGGGTCAACTGAAAGAATTATATAATTCATCATGAAATCACTAAAAATGACTCAAATATACCTGATACACCATAAAAAACCTGAGTACATTCATACATGAGATTATGTAGCTCCAAAACTCAAATTTACACCTCCAAGTATCCATACATTCTCCAAAAGAGCACCTGTAACAAAGTGAATCACCTATATTTGTGCTTTACAACTGATATGATTGCCTAAACACTCTCAAGAAATTATATTGATTATGTCAACATGATTCTTAGGAATCCAAGAATCTCCTACCATCATACAACATTACCTAGGCACATGAATGGGCTTACAAGAGGAAGCAATCCTCACTTTGAATATTACTTGAATCATCATGAATTGACCTCAACCAGCGTGACCATACCATCCACAAACATCATTTGAAACTGATACATCATAGAACTTTATATTAATGTCATTTTTCATAAATAAAAACACCTATAACACCACATGCCAAATATATCCCCTTGTGTCAATGATGGAAAACTAATTGAACTTCTCCCCTTTTTACATTAATGACAAAAGCATACCTATAGTGACATTTTATTTTCCTTCCTCAACTTCATAGCATCATATTTGGGCTGGAAACATCAACTAAATGTCTCAAACTACCTCAAACCTTGAAATTTTCCTCAAAAACATATTTTTCCTACATTTCAAGCATGAACCCCCTAAAATTTTCCAATATGACTAACTAGTAAAGGCTAACACCATAATATCCTAGAGCCAAGCTCAAGCTTAAGAATGAAACATCATGATCAAAGCTTAAAAGCATGCATTAATGGAAACTAAATGAAATCAAACATCTAATCTATAAGCATCCTTACTATGTGAGATGATTACTAATTAACATAGACCTAATTAGATCTAAAGGCAATCAAATTATGGTGTTTTCTACACAAAAAATTGTTAGAGGATCTTTGTAATAATTTCTAAAAGGCCATATTATATATCCATCTACTAACCAACATGAATATTGGATGCAAAGATTAAGAAAGCTAATCCAAGAAGGAAGTAAGACTCTAAATCAATTTTTTTATGATATACTAATAAATGTATGGTGTAAAGTTTAAAGATATGTGGTTAGTCCTTTTTTAGTTTTCTATTTGGGGAAAACTTACATATTAGTACATGTGGGACTAAAAGAAAAAAGTAGATTAAGGGTTTTTAATCATGATTATTGAATTAACAAGTAAATAGGATGTGAGGAGCCTTAATCAACCACTTATAGTTAATTAAGAGGCTAGAATAAGATGTTGAAGCTTTACGAGATGTCTTGGAGGGAAATGGGGTCATTTGGAATGTTTAGAAAAGGGGTTTAAGTCAATGATAGGGTTTATTGACCAAACCAAGTGTAAAATATGCTTAATTAGCTAATAATTGCCAATTGTTTGTTCGGAAGAAGATTCTAACTTATGATGTGTCGTAAATTGGTGTCCTGAATGTGAAAGAGGTTAGGTAATCAAAAAGTTTTGTTAACTAACCATAATGGTAAGAAATATTAGCTAATTAGTGGAAATCACTAATTATAACAAAAATTGTAAGAATGGGAGTGATTAGTGTTCTTTTGTCTATAAGATTAAAAAAGTAGAACTTAGGTGTTTACATTTGCCCCTATTTGAGGTGAAGTGACGTCACTTCAAACATAGTAGAAAAGCGTAAAAAATTAAAACTTTGAAGAAAAATTAGTAGAATGAAGTATTCCTCCTCAAGTGTCAATGGGGTGATAGAATAAATCAATCAACAATAAAAATATGATTGTAATGGATAGAAGAAACTAAGAGGGGAAAAAATAAATTTTATTGCCACAGGTGTTTTGAAGAAAAATGAATAGTGATAGGACATAATTAATAGTGAAGAATATAGGAATAGCTTGTACATCCAATGTTTCAATAATTAAATTTTATTTGTCATGTTTCCCATATGATCTAAATCATCGGTCTTTATGAAAATAAACAAAAGTGTAAAATAACGTGAAAAGCTATATTACTAACATTTTTGATTGCTAAAAATACATAAATCCATGCAACATACATAATGCAATGAAATACGGAAAAATAAACCATCCAACCTAAAACATAAACAAGTAAACTCACATTTACTCAAACAAACAATGTTCAATACACTTGCACCAATATTTTTATTATCAAGCTTTAGATCCGAAATGTTCATGTTTTGACGACAAGAGTTAAAAATGGTTTCCCAAGTAATTATACATGCAAGGGGAATAATGGAGGACACAAGTAATTCCATGAAAAGTATTTGTACACTATGACACTATCTCTAGAAACTCATTGTTACATGAGAGGACCACCATAATAAGCAAGCAGAATTTGTTAATAGAGGTAGATCAAAATGATCTACAAGTGATTTGAGACAAGAACAAGCAAAAACCTAAGAAAGATGTTTTTATAGGAAAATTTTTGATGTTCGAGGTCAATGAATTTGATACAAGATTCCCTGAGTGCATGTCATTTACCAATTTTTGAAACAAATTGAATTTTATAATATTTTGAATTTTTATGAATTTTTACAAATTTTTAAAAAAATTTAATGATTTTACAAATTTTTATGATTTTTTTAAAATTTTTTTTACAATTTTTTTGGGTTTTTAAAGAGACATATTTGAATTTTTTATTTTTCAAATGGAATATCATTAAATGTTTGGATTTTCCTATGTAACATATTTGAATGTTTTCGAGTTTTTAGAATTTTTCAAGCTATGTGCAAGAAAACGAAGAGATGTGGATGCCTCCGGTAATAGATGGGATTTATAAGGGAAGAATTCCATGTGTATGCGTAAGAAAATGAAGATGTAAATTTTCCCCAATCTTATATGGGAATATACAAAGGGAAAATCTTCACATAAAGAAGTTGGGCCAAGGCCAAGACAGATAGGCTCAACATGATGATGAATGCAAGTAAATAAAGTACTAGGAAGGAGAAGGAATGCCACCAATGTAAGCCGGCAAGGAAGCACATGATAGAAAGGAAGTAGAAGATTTTTTTTAAAGGGGACAAGGTTCCTGCAAACATGGAAAAAGGAAATCTTCTACACATGGATGTTCAGAATGAAGAAGAAAACTAATGTGAATTCCATGTAAGGACATGGAAAATGTAGCTAGAAGCCTCATGATGAAGAAGTGATTAGCCAAAAGCACAAATCATGAGACAAGATACGAACTAAATTAAGAGTTTCAACAAGGTCCCCAAAAATTCACTTGGTAACATACTAATATTGTTTTCTCATCAAGATATAGTGTGTGTATGTGGAAATTTATTATCTCTTTGAGGGAATATTTGAAAAACAAAAACTAAAGACACCTTATTCAAAGTGTGTAGTAATGATTTATTTTGAAACTTAATTTTGTGAATGGATTGTGGAAGGAGAGTCGTACATTACTCCATTTTCAGCAAGGCATCCATAGCCCCGGTGAAGATGTATTTTCTTCTAATCACAACATTGCTCTACTATCAGTCGGGAATCTATATCCTTGGGAGAGATTATTGGAAATACCCTAAGAGAGAGTTATATATCTATTTTAATTTTAATTTTAGCCTTTGGATTTGATTTTTTTCTTTCTAAAAATTTACTTCCACTCTCTTGATTTGACATAGGGTTAAGAACCATATATGGCTTCATGTAAGGATGTATAAGTGAGATGTAATGACGGCATCAGCTAGTCTCAAAAATACGTCCAAAATTTCTTCACAACAAGTTTATTATATGAAGATAGTGATAGAATCTCTAAGATGTTAGTCATTCTTTAAGGTAGAAATGGAGGAGAAAGAATAGAGATATATTATCTCATATTATTCTATTGAACAAAGAACCCACATACATTATTTATAGGTACGGGATTGAACAAGACTCCCCTAAATGGATGGAGAGGTTACAAAATAGAAGGAGAGAATAATGGAATAGATAGAACAACTAGTCTATTAATAAAAAAACAAGTACGTAGACTATGCTAACATTCCCCCCCTTATTACATTATTCTTGCAAATGTGACCCCTGAAAAGTTCAAACTTCACTTTGCAAGAGATTTAGTGAGAATGTCGGCAACTTGTGCTTCAGTAGGACAATACTGGAGCTGAATTTGATGGTTCAAGATGTGCTCTCGAATGAAATGGTAGTCAATTTCAATATGTTTTGTTCGTTCATGAAATACTAGATTTTGCATGAGCTTCAACACACTTTGATTGTCATAATAGAGAATAGGTGACTATTTTTCAGGAATTCCCAGGTCATCCAAAATGTGACATATCCATATCACTTCGCACACAGCTCCTCGTGTGGTGTGATATTCTACCTCTATGGATGAGATAGAAACAACATTCTGCTTCTTTCTTATCCACGAGATAGGTCCAGATCCGAGATGAAATATGTATCCTGTAGTTGACTTCTGTCATCAACAGATCCGGCGTGGTCCGAGTCAATGTATCCCTATAAGAAGAATTGATCATTCTTCTTATATTCCATACCATAATCAGTTGTTCCTGGACATATCTCAAAACATGCTTTTTTGCATTCAGTGACATTTCTTGGCTCTGCATGAACCTGGAAAGATAGCTAACAACATAGCAGAGATCTGGTCTGGTATATGTCAAATAGATGAGCCCTCCAACAAATTTCTGTAGAGAGTAGCATCTACTTGAGGTGAGTCCTAGAATCTTGAAAGTTGCAAGCCTTTTTCCATGGGAGTGGATATAGGTTTACAGTCAGACATTCTATACTTTTCCAGGAGTGTCTTGGCGTACTTTGTCTGGGAGACAAAAATGTGATGCTCCTTTTGCCATATCTCCAAGCCAAGACAATAATGTAGTAGCCCCAAATCTATCATGTCGAAGGTTCTTTTGAGATCATTCTTTACAATATCAACTGATCTTCTGAACTGCCAGTGATCACAAGATCATCTACATATACAACAGAATGACAATTTCTTTACCTACCTTCTTTATATACAAATTTGAATCTGAGGGGCTACGAGTGAACCCATGCTGCAAAAGGTGATCGTTGATCTTGATATACCATGCCCTGGGAGCTTGTTTCAGTCGTAAAGTGATTTGATGAGACGACATACCTTCTTAGGCTATTCTTCATCAACAAATCCTTCAGGTTGGGTCATGTATACTTCTTCTTTGAGATCACCATTTAGGAAAGCACTCTTGACATCCATTTGCTGAAGTCTCCATCCTTTCTGTGCTATAAGTGTGCAAACTACTCTGATGGTCTTCATCTTCGTAGTGGGTGCAAAGGTTTCTTCATAGTCGATGCCTTCTTTCTGAGCATATCCTTTTGCTACAAGTTGTGCTTTATGTTTGTCGATGGATCCATCTGCCTTATATTTTGTCTTGAAAACCCATTTGTAGCCTATGGGTTTCTTTCTGTAGGCAGATCGACAAGTTCCCATGTCTGATTTTTCATGAGTGAGTCATATTCTATATCCATGGCTTCCTTCCACTGAGTTTGACTGAGTGCTTCATGAACATTATCTGGCTCGGAGCTATTCATCAGTGAACTCATGAGTGCAAATTTTACCTCATTTCTTGTTTGACTCCTTGTTTTGACTCCGGATGATGTATCTGGGAGTTGTTGCAAATGTGAGTCCTTGATAGTGCTTTGTACCCACTTCGGATGAGAACTTGGCTAATTTTGAGAAGAACTGTGTGTTGTTGTGTGGATTGATGTGGAGTCACATTCTCTAGTTCTCCAAGGTCAACAAATAGTTCTCCTGGCAGCATTTCTTTTCTCTGAGTAGTCTCCTCTGGCTCATCATCTGATTCAGAGACTAATTGGTGAGATGTGGTTGGAAGTGGATCTTCTGTTGATACTATTGAGTCAAAGGATGACTCATCACAAACCACATCCCGACTCTCGTATATTTTCTTTGTCTCAGGATCCATGAGATGATACGCCTTCGAGGTAGTACTATAGCCAAGAAGGATACACGGGAGTGTTTTTGGCTCTACCTTCTTTCTCTTTTGAGCTGGGACATGCATGTATGTTGTGTGCAACCAAATACTCACAAATGAGAAATTGATGGCTTTCTACCACTCCATACCTCTTCTGGCGTTTTGTTCTATAGAATCTTTGTCGGTGCCTGTTGAGAAGATATACAGCCATTTGTATTGCTTTAGCCCAATAGCGTTCTCCTAGCTTTGTAGTTGATAGCATGCAGCGAGCCATCTCCATCATTGTGTGATTGCGATGCTCAACAATGCCATTTTTTTGGGGCGTGTAGGGAGTAGTCAGGTGTTGCTTAATGCCGTGTTGGTTCAGGAAGGCCAAGAACTTCTTTGATGTGAATTCCCCCCCTCGATCTGAGTGGAGTAGAAGAAGTGGTTGTCGGACTCTTTGACAACACGATGATAGAAGTTCTGCAAGTGTTGAAGAGCCTCACTTTTCTTCTTTAGGAAATATACCCACATCTTGAGAGTGGTCATCCATGAATAGTTGGAAGTACTTGTATCCTGAAAATGAAGCAGGTAATGGGCCTGTTCAGATCGGTATGAACTACCTCAGACACTTCTTGGCATGGAAGGTGCTCACTTGAAATGGATCTCTGTGTTGTTTTCTACAAGACAGCTAGGGAAAATAGGAAAGGAACTGGACAATTTGGGTAGTCCATGGACCATTGCTTTTGAACTCATCTAGTGCAATGAACTGACCGACAAGTGTCCATATCTAAAATGCCATAGGGCTAGTTGATTCTATTGTTGAAGTAGATAAAGCTACTGCAGAAGATGAAACAATATCTAAAGCAAATAACTTATCTTTTACAAAAGCTTTAGCAAGAACCGTACCTTGTCGGGAGATTAAGCATGATTTAATGCCATTTTGAACAAGAAATTCTACCTTAAGGTGATGATTCAAGAGCTGAGTAACTGAAAAGAGGTTGTTAGTCAAGCCAGGAACATATAGTACCTTTGTAAGTGTACATTTTCATGGTCCCAGAGGAATGGTGACATTCCCTATTCCTTCTACAATGTACTCTTTGTCATCCACTATCGAACTCGATCTCAGTTGGTTCTTCGTGTAGTGAATCAAACAACTTCTTGTCACCTGACATATGCTTGCTTGCACCAGAGTCTATCAACCAAACTTTCTTCGTGGGCTGAGAAGTTTGAGAGACGAGTACAAGATTCTTACTACAATGGGCTCCTTCTGATGTCTCCTCATCAGAGTCATCATCTTCTTGTTGGGCTGTGAGATGTCCCTTGTGCTTTCTCCAGTAGGGACGTCGTTTGGACTTTTGAAAATATTCATGCCGGATGTGCTTGTATGGCTTGAAGACCCCTATTTCAAGCTATTGTGCTAGTAGTGATCAGTGTTGTGAGTATTGGTTCTGTAAATGTGACACCATCTCTTTGAATTTTGATCTTTTTGTTGTTGTTTGGGTTGCTTTGGATTTGGCTTCTCTGGGGGACCTTTCCGATTCTTCTGGCCATGGTAAGGCTTTGAGAACAAGGCTTTGTCTTGAGACTCCTCATGCGATGAAGTGATGGCCTCTTCCTGCTGCAGCAAATTCACAAGCTCTTCGAATGTCACTATTTGTTTAGACACATTCAGTGTCGTAATGAACACTCGAAATTGAGAAGGGAGTGCTCTCAAGGTGATTGCGATGAGAAGTTTATCATCCACCATTTCATTGAGTGCTAATAACTCGATCTTAGCTCAGCCACGCGACGTAAGAATTCCTCCACTTTCTCTCATCGACCCCATAGAGAGGGTGTGCAGCTTTGACTGAAGATGAAGTATCTTCGTCTAGATTTTTCACTTCATAAATGGTTGCCAACTTGTCCCAGGCCTCCTTAGGTTTCTCGCATTCTAACATGTGGTTGCATGTCATCACGATCTTGAGCATTATCAGCATCAAGGCTTTAGCACTAGCCATTTCATATTTTATTAATTCATCGGGGGCTGTGGGAGCGAGACACAGACCCTGTGACAATTCCCCATAATCCTTCAAACTGAAGGATTGTCTTCATTTTTGTCTTCAAGCCACAAAATTGGACCCTTTGAGCAACTGAGCATTAGAGAAGTAACTTTGGAGTAGACATCGTAATAAAAAAAATATTTATTTATTTGAAGAGTTATTACAATTTTGACTCACTGATGAGAATTACTTGCTCGTAGATGCTCGTGATATTCACGTGTTGTGAGATGGTGACACTTTGTAGGGTGTTCTTCTTTGTCATCATAATTCGGTGTCATACCTAGCTTCTAATTCTTCCGTACTCACTTTGCTTGGCGCTGACATCGAAAAGAAAGTATTCAAGAAGTCCTTCTCGAACTAGCTTGTCGAATGCAAGATTGCCGGTATTCAGCTCGTTTAGCAAAGCAAAGTAGAACTTGGAGCTCTCAGGAGCTTCTTCATGGTGTTCTCTAGCTGGCGAGTTGATATTCTAGCTTTCAGTTGTGGTGACCATGTTATTGACACTCTCAATCGAGTTGTCTACACTCGACATTGGTGAAGTGTTGAAGTATCTCCAAGTTTCTTCTCCTCGTGTTGTTCTACTTTTTCATGTAGGTAGCTAGTTTGTTCCTCCATGGAGCAGCAAGTGACACACTCCAAACTTTATTTGGATGCAAGTCTTCATGCAATTAAATGCCTTTGCTCCTCTACAATTCTTTCACTCGGCGAGAGCTTTAACAAACATGCCGCACATGCACGGTGAAATTTGAATAGTTTGATGCAGTAGATGGAATTTTACCATGTCATTTTTCCATGTGCCTTTTCCATTGAGATTAGAATTTTTCCATGTAAATTTTGATGAAATCCCACGTGTGAAAAATTAAAAAAATGCCTTGAATGCACTCCATGTAGTATGAGAGAAAAAGATAAGAGAAGCTTAAAAAAACTTAATCTTCTCTACTTGGATCTCTTGATGAATACTTCCAACGTAATAATCTTCTCTTCCACATAGGTTTTTTAGTGAATAATTTCCAATGTGGAATTCAATTCATGAAATCACGACTCCTCTTCCTCCAGCCAAATTATAGATGAAGATTTTAATGAAGCCAAAGAAAAAACACTGCGAGGAAAAACACATTTTTTTTAAAAGTCACGTTTTGTTCTTCCTCACTCCCAGTTGTTGTAGCCTCCTTCCACACAGGAGCATTTGCATCCACGCAACCTCCTTCCAATGTCAACTCACACCAGGATGCCTTTCGGTAATTGTGAAAGTAGAAAAATTAATATTATAATTTCACACATAGCTTCAGGCCACTCAAATTCCTCAATTCCTCCACAGGTAGTGTTCAAAACATATGACAGAATAAGAAAATAATACATCCTGGCAGCAAAAAGACAAAAAAAAATGTAGGCCGTTGTTTCTCCACCACGTAGGAAAAGTAGCTGGAAACTTCTCCTTTCCACGTATTACTCAGATAGAAATGCTTCTATCCACACCATGTAGTCTATCCTTTCTCCACGTGGGCTTCTTGCAAATTGAAGACTACTTCCATGCATAAGTAGAGATCAAGAAATGCTATGATACCAAACTGTGAGGTAGAAATGGAGGAGAAAGAATAGAGATATATTATCTCATATTATTCTATTGAACAAAGAACCCATGTACATTATTTATAGGTATGAGATTGAACAAGACTCCCCTAAATGGATGGAGAAGTTACAAAATAGAGGGAGAGAATAATGGAATAGATAGAACAATTAGGATGTGGCTCAAGTATAGAATAGGATGGGATACCCAGAGGTGACCCAAAAATATAACATAAAAGTCTATTAGGACATGGCCCTAGAATAATATCTAGCATTGTAGTAGGAGGTGACCCCAAATACATGATAAAGTGCTTCTTATAGGTGGCCCACATATACAATAAGATGACGGGCTACTGGTGGTGACCTAAGGTCAGATTGTGAATGAGGAAT
Organism: Taxus wallichiana var. yunnanensis; assembly: GCA_018340775.1. Classification (NCBI taxonomy): domain Eukaryota; kingdom Viridiplantae; phylum Streptophyta; class Pinopsida; order Cupressales; family Taxaceae; genus Taxus; species Taxus wallichiana. Next base: position 629,161,172 of record CM031239.1, read on the forward strand.
CATGATAGATAAAGAATGATTGGGTAGTGAGAAGTTAGGCCATGGATCAATTCCATACCTAGGAATTTCATCACACAATGAAGAATGTGAAGACAATATAATAAGATGAGGTTCAAGTGCAATGATCCTAAGGTCTTCCTCTATTTTGTGATAAAAGGAATCAACCTCTTCCCCACAATACGTGAATGTATCAAGGTCTAAAGATAATTATTTTCGTAACCTTCTAGAGGAATATATTCATGTACCCCTATAAATTCTCCAATCACTTCTTCATTCTGAAATGAATCAATTGATATGTTTTTAGTCAACCATAAGAGGTTGATTGGAAGAAATAGGTCCAACAAGTGTGGAAGATTTAGAAGATGTTTGATGAGGGGAAGGTTTGACCTTATTGTGTCCACAAAGGAATTGGATAGTGTGTCGAAAATATATCTTAGCACATCATTTCTTGTGAATGGTTTGACGTGGATGTAAACATAAATATTTAGAATATGGATGAGGATATGGTATGATATTTTTGAAATGGATCAAGGGCCAAAGAGGGATTGGATTCCGATTGATAGAAGAAGATGACTCGAGAGATGAAGTAGACTTATATTTGGATGTCTCATGAGTGGAAGAAGACATGGCTTTAAAATAGCTTGGTATAGGTTTTCGTTTAAGATGACGTATTATGGGTAGACCAATAGGATCAGTCATCTAGGTAGGGTATTGCAATGTAGGGGTCAACTTGGATGATTGATTAGAAGAACCTTGAGTCACACAAATATTTAAAGGAGGACAATATTTTTGAGGTGACTGATAAACGAGTTCGTATGTAAAAATGGGAGAGAGTGACTCAACTATCAAATTTGATGTTTGATTGGAAGAACTTTGAGTCACATGGATCTTAAGTGAAAGAAAATTTTTTTGACACAAGCGATAAAGGGATTCTTGCACGAAAGGGAGGACCTTGACTCAAGATTCGAATAAGAGAAATCTAAATAATAGTTCAAATTTAAATTATCATAAGAATGAGAGGAAACAAAAGAATCATTTGGATTGGAAGCCTCATAATCACACCACCGACTATGAGATGAAGGTGGGGAAAGAGGTAACCAAATGGGTTCTCTAGCTCAAAGAACCAAATGAGGTCTAGTCATGATGGAAATATTTTGATGGGAATGTCGAGACTTAGGTTCCCTATTGTCGTAAGTATGAGGAACCATGCAATAATCAATCATGGTTGGCATTATTGAGTACAAATGCCTAGACCTATATGGTGATTGAACTCCTTTACAATGAAGAAATTTCTATGTCAATTTGAGTAGCATAATGGCAACCAACTAGACATTTTGCAAATATGGACCCCTGTGACAAACCAAACAACCTAACAACATCAAATCATCACAAATAATGTTGAATAAAAAATGGTCACAAATCCAAAGGATCAATATGAACCCAAGGATATCAAATAATAAATAATGATATACACTAATCAAGGTAATATATATGACAAGAAGTATCTAGGACAAGAAAATTAAGACAAGACTCAAATCCAATCACAAGAATAGTTTACTCCCTACTTTTTCCAAGATAGGTTTAGTGAAAATAGTGACAACACAATATCACCACTTAGGTCAAGTTTAAAATAAAAAGACCTAAATATTAAAAAAGTGTTAATGTGATCTACTAACAAGGTATACTAAAACCAATTTTGGACATAAACAAAGTCCAAGTCTTTGAAAAATGAAAGTAACCAATGAAACGTAAAAAAACTATTTGACACGTGAACCAAGCATTACGATGAAAGAAATATTTATAGTAACACAATGATGTTATCGCGATGCAAACAATGTAACATCAACACTATGAAAAACTCAAGGCAATGTTAGGATAAAAAAATAATTCTAAGTATATCAAGAAGTTTTTATGTGTGCAAACAACATAAAAATACAATTTAGAGACTTAGATCAAGTTTCAAAATGGAAACAAGACGTAAGTATCAAAATTGTATGGATATAATGGGAAACATAACAACTCAAAGGAATTCAAGTGATGAAACAACCTAGTTACAATATGAAATCTCGATTATGGGTATCCAGTAGATGGATACCAAGATATATTGACGACCAACACAATTTCTATGTTTACATCCAAGTCTCAAGTAAGGACGAATGTAAATCGGGACAAAAGTGGTGGACACAATCAATCAATAGATCTAAGTAGATATTTTTCTTTTGTTCCAAATGGATAACAAGAAAACAAAGGTGTAAACTAAGTGGTGATGGGAAATATTTGGTGTAACTTTGGTGGAGTTTCAGTTTGTCTTAATACAAGTGAAAAACTAGGACAAAGTAACACATCGTAAGTCTCATGATGAATTAACATGTGGTTTCAACTTTGAGAGACTCTCCCCTTGTTTGAAAAATAAGGGTTTTACTCCAAAATAGTTATCATTTTGTGAGAGATATTTGAAACATGGTGTCTACTTTAATTTTTCTCCAAGCCACAAGCTTCCTTTTTTCACCGAACTAGGTGTCAAAAATTACCTCTGCGAGCTCAGTTTTCCAAGAAAGTCACACTGACTAAACCTTGGAGTATCTAGATTTACTTTACCCCCTTTAATAAAATGAGCAATAAATGTGTTCAGTTGTATTTTCACTGAGGTCATGTGAAGATAATCTTGACTCTAATCTCTAGAGGTGGACTAATAAATTGGGTAGTGGAGCACTTTCCCATTTCATTAACAAGGATCCCTCTGCAAGAACTACTTTGGGGTTGCTTTAGGATAATTCCTCTTGTTATCCTAAGGCTTATGCCAAAGGGAATTCCTCCTAGTTCAAGTGGATGAGCCGTAGCTCTTAACCGAAACCTACAATACATTCTGATGAATAAAAATGTGTTGTGTTTTCTTATATTTTGGATTAGGAAATTTTTTTAGACCACCATTGACAACCTACAACACATGTGCAATTAGAGTTTTTTTAGATTCTCCTTTCTTTGGAAATCATTTTTCCTACATACAAATAGTTAGTAGTTATCCAAAAATATCTACAATATCATAAATAAAATTTTAAATGTTGTTTTTGTCTCTTAATATCGGCCCAAGGACATGAGAGAAGATCATATATAATAAAAACCTAACTAGATAATAATGAAAAACTTGTAAATAAAATAACCACGATAACTCTTTGTAAATCAAGGTTCATTCCCAATTAATAGAAGTTCTTTTTAGTGAAAAATAAAGTTGATTTTGATTCTCAAGATCACACAATGGCGTAAGAGAAGACCATACACAAGCTTTAGCTTTAATTTTTTTATCAAATGAAATATCTCTTTAAACTAAAATATCATACACATGCCGAATGAAAGTTTTTTTGCCTAAGCATAAAAAAATTAATAACAAAGTTACCCATTTACTCTAATGTTAGAAAAAGAAGGTTTACTGAGTTTCTTTTGATTCTCAAGATCACACAATGGTGAAAGAGAAGAGCATACACAATATTTATCCCAAACTCATATAAAGCATGTAAACACAAACACTCATTTAAACATTAGACATGTTATAAAATTACAAGTGTTATACAAAATGAAAATCCCAATTTTTTTGGTAAATATATATCTTAATTTTATATTATCGTTACATATTTCTCTTCAATACCTTTCCAACACAAAAAAGGAGTCATTTCGAGGTCAGGTGCAAAATTCATGGCCTCCAGAAGATAGGTTATGCATGCAAAGTATAACACTAGTGCGCCCTTGTTAACACTAATGTGCCTTTTTAAGACCAACTAACCCATTTACACTAGCTTGACCATTTTAACACCAGCGTGCCTTGTTAATTCCATTGTGCTCTTGAAAATAAACAAACTCAATCGTCTTCATACCAAAGGTGCATCTAGAGAGATGTTAGCGCACCATTTTGTAACTCCAACACATGGAAGATTAACAATAGCACATCCCTTCATGTAGGTGGTCAAAATATTGATTTTGACAAGAAAAATCTCAAAAATATAAAAAATTTAGCAATCTGATCCAATTTTGGCAGCACTTTACCTCCCTTGATCTTGCAAAGAACATAAAAACAAAACAACTACAACTAATCTAGCTAAGAAACCTCATAATTATCAAAACTAATGAAACATAGGGTTAGTAAAATAAAAACATAAGAATAATCATAAAAGATTGAAAAATTAATCTAGAAATATTGAAAATAATCTAGAAATCTTGAAACTAAGCTAGAAAACTTGACACTAATCTATAAAGCTTGAAACTAAGTTTAAAAAGATTAAAAATGAATACAATGTGGTTTTCCCACCTGTGCATGCCAAATGATAACACCTTAAAATTTTGTAATATGAATAAGCTGGTACAAGTTAACAGCATAATAATCTAGAGCCAAGCTCGATATTAGGAATGAAGCATCAAATATCTAAGCTAAGTAGCATGTGTCAATGGAAACTAAATGAAATCAAACGTCTAATCTATAAACATCCTTATTATGTGATATGATTGCTAATTAACATAGGCCTATTTAGATATAAGGGAAATCAAATTATGGTTGTTGCTACTCAACAAATGGTGTGAGTATCTCTCTAACAATGGACAAAAATCCATATTAGATATTCGAGGTAAGTGCACAAAGATGGGGGACCAAAATTGGGTTAAAAGGGACACTTTTTTGCTGAAATCAGCAAAACATGAACTTCATCAAATAAAGAAACATGGATATGTTGAAAATTTGACAAAATAATAAGAATAAGTACCATAGAGATTAGAATCTAGTTTCTAAACTACTATTTTTTTATAAATGGTTGAGATTAAGAGGCTCAAATTTGGTTCGCACACAAGGTATGTGTATTTTTGTGTAAAAATGATAAGAACCTATTGTGTGTGTGGACCCCCATTTTTTTGAGTTGTATAATTTATTTTCAATCCCTTTTGTAGAAAGTTAGCTAAGACCATGTACGAGGTCCCACTAAATTTTCATAATTGTTGGAGTAATATAACTTTTTTAATTAATTTTCAAAGTGTACATATCGCGAAAATGATATATTTGTGTGTGCACCCCATAACTTTGAGAAAAAACTTCATTTTGATTTTTTTGAGTGGATGTAGAATAGAGTTTATAAAAACCTTCTTTTTAAAAATTTGGATGAAAAAATGTAAATTGTGCAAAAGAAAACGTATGCATAGGTTTTTGTAAGAAAACAAGGCACTAGTAAAAGAAATTATATATGAAAGCCTTAAACTAATTAGATTTTAGAAAGAATTATATCGTCATCAAGGTAAAAACAAGATTGACATTGTAGTATAATTTATTTTCGAATGTTATGTTTCAAAACATGACATATTGGGGTGCACATGATGAAATTTTGATGTTTTTATGTCAAACATGGTTTTAATCATGCAATACATAGTCCAAACCTCTGGTTTGGAAATCCAAGCCTTTGGATTGGGTATTCCAAACCCCAAAAATATGAAACGTGAGCACATTATAATGTGCTAACATTATAATCGGCTCATGTTCCCGCTTCCAATGTAGAATATGTCTATTTGGGAGGGATAAATTTGAAAAATAAATAGAAAATCATAATGTAGGCGCATTATAAAATGAGCGCATTTCATCTTGGTAAACCGAGTTTGTAACATGATTACATTATAATAGGAACTAGATTTTCCCTTTTGCGTTATAGACGATCGAGCCATAACACGAGCGTGTTATGGCCAAAATGACCGAAAAAATGATTTTGGTCCACTTTTTAGTCCCCATATTTGTGTATACACCCATCCATCTACTAACCATATGGAGATTGGATGAAAATATTGAGCAAGCTAATCCAAGAAGGAAGTAAGGCTCTTAATCATATTTGTTATATGATATACTAATAAAAGTATGGTGTAAATTTTAAAGGCATGTGGTTATTCCTGTTTATAGTTTTCTATTTAGGGAAGAATTACATTTTGGCGCATGTGGGAGTAAAAGCACAAAGTATATTAAGGTTTGCTAATCATGATTAGGTAATTAACAAGTGATTATGATGTGAGGAGTCTTAATCAACCTCTTAGGGTCAATTAAGAGGCTAGAATAAGATTTTAAGCCTTTTTCGATGTCTTGGAGGGAAATGGGGTGTTTTTGAATGGGTAGAAGAGGGGTTTAAGTCCATAATAGGGTTTAGTGAGAAAAATAAGGGTAAAATAGGATTAATTAGCTAATAATTGCTAATTTTTTGTTTGGAAGAGGATTTATAACTTATGATGTGTCAAAAAATGGCATCTTGAATGTGAAAGAGGTTAGGTAATCAACAAAACATTGTTAATTAAACACAATGGTATGAAATGTTCGCTAATTAGTGTAAATCAGTAATTAGAATTGAAATGGTAAGAATGAGAGTGATTAGTGTGTTTTTTGGCAATAAGATTGCAAAATTTGAATTTAGACATCTACACATAACATCATATTTTGGTTGGAAACATCAACCAAAGGTCTCAAACTAGATCAAACTTTGAAATTTTCCTTAAAATCTGGTTTTTCCTACATTTCAAGCTTATAACCACCATGACCCCCTAGGATGAGCATCTAAATCATCTAACATATTAATAAATCATTAATGCAGTATAAATTTACCTTATTTGGAGAAAAAACACTAATTTTCCACCTCTAGGAATGCAAAAATGAGCAATTTTCACCTTCAACCTTGTTTTAGACTTCAATTATCAACTGTAATTGATTGTTATCTAAAACATCCACCTCATGAACATGTCAAAAATGTCAAATATGAGCATGCAAACTATCATACCTTCATTCTTGAGCTAATAATATTGTGTCTACGCATAGGTTAATCATAACAATGCACTTTCTAGCTCTTCATATTGAATCAAGAACCTAAGTTCCTAGGTAGACCTCTCAAGTATATTTAGGAATTATTTTGAAGTTATCCTCATCTTCACTTGGCTAATAATTCAGAAGATTATCACTCCACATAGACTAAAGAGCACTATCTCTAGTAGAGAGACTCAAGAACAAGTAACTTACCGTGGATCCATGGTTGTAAAGAACTTTAGACATTTTTCAAGGTCCTAAACAACTTTATAAATATTTGATAGTCCCATTTTATTGAAATATAACAAATTTTGGCCTTAACATACCGAACATGTGGCACCATACATTACAAGTCTTGAGAATAACATTTTCACCAACTAGAAGCATACTTCCAAGCTCTCTTTGTCATGAAGTGCTCATACACACTATATTCTCCTGTAGAAAATACCTTTTTTGATCTGCTGAGCACGGTAACAATCTAGTTTTGATTCTTTCCCCTACACTTTGACTCAATCATGACTAACTTAAGTCAAGAGATAAATTTTCACAATTTCATAGTCTTGTTAGAACTTAATAGGAAATGCAAGCATTATATTCCTTCACATACTCTGTCAACAAACCTTGACATAACTATAGGCCTATAGAATGCCGAATTAGAGAAAGAATAGACACTTTGAGCCATAGTGTAATCTACTAGTTATACTTCGTTCAAAGAAATGATATACACATCTAGATCTGGTACATTAGTTTTTATGCATCTCAAAATGCCATATATGAGAATGAAAAATACCTTACATTTGAGGAGACTCCATGAGTACCATACTCCACCCTTCATGTACCTTATTCAAAGTTTCTTAGATTTGACATATTTGATAACATCTAGGAACATACCTCTTCGTATCAATGCCAAAAAAATTCACTCTAGTTCAGTACATCATAGTGGAAACAATCATTATGAACCCTTACTCTCCTTAAAGCATAGTTTAGTCTTCAACTATGAAAGCTTATCCAACAATTCCTCTAGATTATTCATTTATACATTTGAAATATTGCATATGTATGTATACCATAAAATCATGTCGAGATCTTTTATATACCCGATTCACTTGATACTAGACAAAGACAAGCTCCTCTAATTTGACCAACTTTCATAGAATTCAAACCTCATTGGTTATACAAACTCTAGTTTTCTTGAGATAGAATCCTATTATTGTCTTCACACTGTTAGTTTATTTATTCTTATTACTTTACAACTACCAGAGATCCATAAGATTCTTTGTCTTGTCTTGAATGTAGTTGTTTAGTTTCTTCAATTTCTTGCTCAACACAATCTTCCTAAATCTCTAGCTACTTATTTAAGTCCTTCATTCCTTAGTTGAATTTCTATGTTGTTACATTGAAGGTTCTAAGAACACCCTCCTTTGATGCATAATCTACTAGACACACAATAGTCATAGAGAAGAAATACATTCATTGAATTGCTTTGCATTATCTGGGTACTTGCATACGAGATACTAGGTTCATGTATATACCCTCGAGAAAATGGTAGGGTTTCAAGTTCAAACCTTTCACCTAAAGATTCAAATAAATTGACACCTATAGCTCTCATTATAAGATCAAAAGTCCAATCCTTATAATATTTGACACAACTTCCACCATACATGTAACATCTCTTTTATGCCTTAATCACTAGAGAATGCATCCTCATGTTCATTGAACCCTGACACTAAGATACACATTAATATATGTTTTGAAAAACTCAAACATCATTTCCACTTTACCTTAATACAGTGAAAAACTCAACTATGAGTTCACTTAACATACTAAGGGTAACAAAAGGCTTCATACATATAGGTTAATAATTTTACACCTTGTTAGATCAACATCCAAGCTTTGAGGAACCTTCATACATTCGAGTTTCACTTTTCCCTACTCATTACAGGTCTTTATCAAATTTTCACCCTCTGTGAACAACATATTCACCATAAACCTTTTTATATTTCAACATAATTCAAGATCTCTTTTCATAGACCCTCATACCTTTATCTCAAACTACACAAGACGTAATTTTTCAACATGAAGATTCAAACCATTAAACTCAAGAATCATGAGATACCCCATACCTATAGCATATCTTGATAATTTTCCTAGAAGAACTCAGAGTGTGTGTTGTACCTAGTGGATAGCTTCTAAAACCTAAAACACATTCTTCTAGGGATTCAAATATTATCAATGCACTCTTGATACCTTCATTTCCTTCACATGGCCATTAGTCTTGACTATAGTGAGACCCTTATATATGTATAGATTACCTTATAGTGATAATGATATGCACAAAATGACCCTTAAAATCCTTATATTCAAATTGAAAGAGATAATATGCATAACATTTTAGGGCTATATTCCACTAGATATACAATTCCACTCTTAAATATTTTACCCCTCATTTTCAAGACGATATGCACAAAATTTTAGCACTTGATTCCACTATAATAACCTTTTATCCTTAAAATTTCACTTTCCATTCCTAACACTCACTATGCACTCATAAAAATAAGTCAAGGTAGTGAAGCATCAAAATTGCATGCATTTTGACTTTTAAGATCTTGACATTTACCATCAACACTGGTATAAGCTCTTTTAACCTCTTGAGCATCCATTTATATGATTTAGAATATTTAATCATGTTTTTCATACCTCGAACCTCCTAATATTTTTCTTGTGTTCACTTAATTTGATCATGTGTTGGCCATAGTTCTTATTCTAGAAGCAATATTGATCAAGTAATTTCTTCATGAATCCAACCATCACCAATAAATATTACATGTTAATTCACAACCTTGAAATCACATGACATGTATCCCATGACATATATAGACCATACCTTATAATTAGAATACTTGTTCACCTCATAATAAGAATCAACACACTTGGAATTTTGATGACTTCTTCATTATAGGAGACACCATTATAGATCCATACACATTATTAACTCATAGAGACACTTAACACATGCCATCAAAACTCATGGTTGACTTTAAGACATCAATTAGACATAGCATTTTTCTCTAACATTCTCAAAGACCACATACTCTTTCAATATTAGTAAGCATAAACTTGAACAATATGAAACATACTTCATGATTTGAAGAACACTTACATACTCCTTATGACATGACCATGAGACCCATAAATTTTTTGAGACACTTTTGACATACTATTTTACTTAGAGAGGGATTTATTTAAGAGATCAAATATCATATACTCTTGATAAGTGTTCTATACACACACTTAAGATACTTAAAAGACTCTCTTTTATGAATTTTGTGACACAAAAAACTCCAAATAAGACACAAATATGAATCTTAAACACATTGATTCATCTCAAATTAACTTGGGTAAAGTAAATACTAATTTGTAAATATACTTATGCACCCATGAAGACATTAAGAATTAGAAACATGAATCATACAACAATATTAATTACTTAGATCCATAAAAACTTGCACAATGACTTAGGAACACATACCTTGAAACATGGAGTATACGCACACTTTTACTTAGAAAACAATCCCTCACTTCAAAGATTCATTAGAACTAAAATACATATAAGAATCCAAGTAGATGTATATCCCATCATTCAAGGCTAGATAAGAGACATAAGAAGGTCTCGAGCCTTCTCCCTTCTCCTTGACTGAATCCTTTCTTTATTCTACATTAGTAATAGTAGACTCCCTTTTGATTAGTCACACTCTTGGAATTTTATTGAGTACTTAGAATAGCCTCATCCTTCTTTTTGCACACCTGAGCTTGTGGCTTGGGTATTTTAATTAATTTATTTAATCATCCTACATCACAAAACCTTGCAATGTGCCCTACCTTATGGCACCTAAAGCATTCAACTTGTTTTCTCTTTCATTCAAAATCCCTATGTCCATAATTATTGCAAGAATAAAAATATCCATTGAAATTTATTAAATACCTTCTTGTGTTTGGTTATTCATTCTTGCAATTCTTTTCAATATGACCTTTTTCATGAAAAAAAAAAAAAATGTTCAAATCGATTGACCAATTTTTTGCTCTTTCTTTCCTTGACATTCCTCTTCCTTATTTCCTTCACAATGATGTTCGTGAACCTTTCCTTTGCAATCAACCTTATTTTAACTTTTAGGAATACACAAGTTATATCTATGTCCATAAACAATACACTTATAAAAATTTCAATTAAAAATACCATACCTATATGCATTTGGTTTCCTGATAGATGATCTTCCATGAGATGGAAGCCTTGAACTCTCTCCCTTTCTTGGATTCCTTCTTTCATTAGATCCTTGACTTGATTCTTCTTCATTATTTTCAGACTTGGATGAATTCTCATTGAAGCACTAGGCATCTTCTATCTTCATAAACCTTATTCATATCTAATATATTACTCATATTTTTGAGGTCTCTTGAAAACATAAGAACTTGCTTGTCATGGTGGATAGCTCTTTCTTTAGTTCCTCTTTTTCAGCCTCATGTTTGAGACACTCTTCTCTCTTGATCTTTAACTCAACTTGGGACTCCTCAAGTTGAGTCTTTAATACTTTGACTATTTCCTCATGAGATCTAGACATCCTATAAATATGGTCACCATGCTCACCTACCCTATTCATTATCATAAAGGTATTAATCTAAATCGTCTCCAATGATGGAAGATTCATTTTTTCAACAAAGATGTCACTCTATCTTGTTGGGATACTTTCAAGATCCTAATATGATACCAATTATTTGAGGTGATAAGGACTTAGAGGAGGGGTGAATTAGTTCCCAATAAAAATTTCTCACTTATACTTCAAACCCTAAACACACAATCTCATGAAGCACACACATCAAAGCATATATTCTTCACAATGAAATAAACTCAATACAAGGATCAAACACTAAACTAAAAACCACTTATATCAATTATAAAATTAGGTAAAAACATTTATATTGATATTTAATTAAGATTACAAAGAATAATGTCTTCAACAATGATCAACAAGATACAATCATGAGCTCTCAAGAAAATCACCCTTATCTCATGAATACATATGAAGATATACTACTTTGAAATTGATTAGAACTCAATATAAGATATGAAGATGCTTGATAAACCAAAAAATTAAATCAATAAGATGTGAATGTAGCATCCAAACATAAATCTCCAAATCTTTCTTCCTTCTCAAAGTCACTCTCAAAGCAACATTACCATATTTATTTTGCTCAAATCCCCCATATGAAGAATCAACCAGCTACAATACTAGAATGAAATTACAAGGGTTTTGGGCTATACCAAAGGGGTTTTTAATTATATAAAGGGTTCTTCAAAATAATATAAAAGGGTTTCCAAAAAAATAATTAGCACCACTGTGCCCAAAACATCATATTTATAGCCTCTCTTTTAATCAAATTTAAAAGAGTTCTATTTCCCTCTAGTTGCATGACCAAACAAAATTTAAAAAATCCCATAAGAACCACTAGAACATTTACAATTGACCCATATAGGTTAGCAAGAACACTTCATCCATGCACTAAAAATTGCAAAATCCCTTACATTGGAATGAAACAAATCCCCTCATTCCAAAACCATGCTTATTCATGACCAAAAAAACACCATGCATGATTAAAAGAAAATATAACATCCATAAATATTCATAATTTATCTCAACCAATAAAATTATTTCATTTAATGGGCTTAGTAATCTTTGTATTTCTCAAAACTACTATTTGTTATGCCCTTGAGCACCCTACAAACTTCATTATGCCACCAAATCACTCAAAATAAACCAAACCATGCCATGTAACCACTTTATGGAAATTAAATAACCTATAGAATAATTATAATTAGATTATAATCCTTGAAACAATCACCTGTTAAAACCACAACCACTTTTGGCTTGTCCAATTGAACCTACCCAAAACTCAATTTTTAACGATTATCTCATAAAAATATTTATAAAGTAAATCGAGACATATAATTGGATTCATTAGATTCCAGTGTCACCCCTCTTCACATTTCAGGTAATAAGAATCACCATGTAATCCATCTCATGTTTCAAATATCTCAAAACTTTCAAAACATCACATCCTATCCTACACTAACAAAAACCCTCCTTTCTAAAAATGGCCATGAAAACCTATCCAAAAACCTCATAATGATAAAAACCTCATATCGATATATATATATATATATATATATATATATATATATATATATCTAATTTCTTTACAACACATTTTTAATCATCTCAAAATTCCATCTATAGATCCAGATATGTTTACTTTATTGAGCATTGCTTTTTAAGGCCTCAAAACTACCCTTTGACCATTCAACCTGAATGAAGCTAATTTGACAATGTAAATATATTATCATGTCCTCAAAAATAGCTGAAGTCAATGTAGAATCACATAAATCATGAACCATCAATTTAGAAAGAAACTCTTATGGATAACCTTGTCCCAACACACTCTTCTTTATAAATTGACATGTTTGATTGGTGCCCACTAATCACCATGACCTATACCATACATTTATGGAAATTTGGGAGAGTCCCATACATCATAAAAACATCGGATAAATTCTTAAAAGATGTTACTGAGTAGATAGGTAGATCATAGAACGAATGCATTGCATAATCATAAAGAATTACAGAAATATCCTAGCTAACAAAATATGATTATTTGTTAAATCTTTCATGTTGCATGATATTTTTGGATATGCTCTTGGGGTCACCATGAATATTGAAAATTTGTATCTTTGGAGTGAAAACATTAAGAGGTAGCACATTAGTGGAAATGATGGGTGTGAAAAGAGTATGAATTAACAAAGTGGAATCTAGAGACGGAGATGCATGTGAAGTATCTTGTTTCAATTGATGTATTTAAAGTTGAAGATCTTGATAAGGAGGGGGTAAGTCTTGAGTGCTAGTAGAAGAGACTTTCAGAATTTGAAAAAGAAGAGGTGGAGTTATGTGGTTTGTGGGAGTAGTAATAGAAATGAGAATAGTAGAAGTAGGAAGAAGAGTGGAAGAAGGTGTTTGAGTAGTGATAGACATAGAAATGGGGATGGATAAAGGCACATTAAGATCCATAATATTGGTGGTATCCTCACAAGAGACAGATAAAATTAGGTCTAGATCATTATGATGCTCATTACAATGAGCATTGAGGTCACAAAGATCATCATCGGTGAAAGGTACAACCATGATTAAAATAAAATAAGACTCCTAAAAGTAAAGGTGGGATTGAGTGATAAGTTCACGAAATGATTAAGAAAATATTGAAATAAATATATGCTAAATATAAATACGTACCAATGCAATGATATAAACAATTAAGTATACATTTCATCCAAGTAAATAAGAAATTTAAATTTTAAACTCTAGTTGCAAGAGAGGAAATAAATTACTTAACTAATTCGAGTGATGTAAAAGTGAATCGAGCTAAAAAAATGGTGGAAAAGAGAAGCAAGATGTGACACTCAACCCCAAAAATTGTAGAAGTGTCGAAAGTACTAGGACTATGGCTCTTATGCAGAGTCAAGGGTTCCTATGATGTTAGAGACCTACTATGGGTGCCTATAACTGATTAGAAATTGTGAAACCTGATTTCACACGATCATAATATGTTCACTAGTTGTCGTCTTTGGTCACATATATGTCATTGGAGTTAATTGTTATTCACCTAAAACTTGTAAGAAGAAAGTGAACCTGCAACACCCGAAAATATCAAATCCTAAAAAGAAAAAGATCCAAATGGGGATTTCAACTTACCCTTACGGCCACCCAACCGAGTAAAGTTATGATCTAGTAACTACACTACATTTAAGACTCCATGTAGTTTTGTGTGTGTATAATTGTTCCCTAGGTGGCTCTTGTGAGAGTCGCACTTGATAACGTGTAATATCTAGATGTATAATATGTAAATATATGTGTATGGAAAACTGAAATTCCCCTCGTATGAAGTTTTTCCGGAAGAATGTTATCACGTGTCTCTTGTGTGCATGCTTTAATTCTTTTGTAATGCCTTTAGATGCAACCTTAGGTCATGGTAGATAATTACTAGTTCTTAGTCCCTTATTATGATCACATAGCTTTGTATTTATATGATTCCCTTGTTTTAATTTCTTAATTAACCACTAAAAGGCTAAATATTAATAAAGTAAGATGCCCAAATGGCTAGAACATACCAAATATATGCAAAGAAAGTATAAAGAGTCTAGGTGCACTGCGAGAAGGGATGCAGGCACACAGGTGCTAACATCCTAGCTAGGCACTAGTGTCTAAAGTTATAAATGCCAAATTATGAAAAGACAGCTACATAAGGAGTGTAAAGCGAAAATGGAAAATAGAAAGCAAGTAGATTTTCCAAAGATAGTGACCAATTTGTACTTTTCTCCATTTGGAATAATTGAATAGTAGTATGTGATGAAGACTATAAATATACCCGAAGTGGGTGATATAGTGTCTAATACCTTAAAACCTACTTATTCATTATCACAGAGATTAGAAGAAAGAAAACCCCGAAAAATTATAGTAAAAGAACTTGGAGAAAAACTTAGATTTTGGGACAATTTTCGTCTTATCCCAAGACTTGTAAATTTCATTTCTAAAAATAGCACATGTTCATGGTTGGGCATGTATAATAGTATTAAGTGTCAAAAATATTAAATTCTCGGTATCCTTAACATTCCAAACAAGCAAGAAATATCATATGATGATAACGATGAAAACTTGTTTAAAATAGTTGTCTTAGATAGGACCTGCTAAAAATTGTAAGTTTTGGAATTGAGCCCAAAAACTTATGGAAACTCCAATTTTTATTATCTCATTGATTTTTCCAATCATTTCAAATCCAATAAGTTTCCCCATAGCCCATATAGGAAATAAAACCATTTGTGGGCTCTAAAAGCATCACTCCATAGGTTATTTCTGCAAGGCACAATTTGATGTAAAGGTTGTGGATGGTCTAGATCATTATAATTATGGTAGAAGAGAGTCATCATAGAAGAATTCATTCACTAAAAGGACACCATATGGATCACTATATGACAAAGAACAAATTAGGGTGCCAATGTGTGTAAAATAAAATCACTTGAAAAACAAGTGCAATCATGTAGAATCATGAGGTCTATGAAGGATAGGAAACATTAATTACCTCATTTTAATTAAATTTATAAAAGGAATGATAGTTATTCAAATGATGATAAATTATCACCATGAGTGATGATAACAATCATCTAAATCTCACAAAAATTGTATATATCTTGAGAGTGTTTCTAAACACTTATCAAATGTTGTGTAGTGTCCTCACATATTTAGAGACAAAGATGTGTAATTTTAGGTGTTTGAGTGGAGTGTTGAGGTAAATAACATGGAAATAATCCTCGTACATTCCTTCAAGTTAAATTTAGGGATTAATCTTTCTATCTAGAGGAGGAAACCCATTTCTATGAGGAGAAATTGAGTAAAAGGGCATTAATAAATATTAAATGTGGTTCTATTCATGTGACATATTGGTTAGGAAAGTGAATTTTGAAGCAGTCATCATGCTCAAAGATGAAATGTGTAGACCAAAGGAGTGAATTTATGATCATCATATCATGACTTTTTCATTGTTTTGAAATATCTTTGAGGAATAATCCAGAATGAATTAGTCAGGATACCGAGGCATACATGACCATCATGTTTGAAGGATATAGGAGTCATCTATTCCCATAAGAGGTGTATGAGAAAGAATCTACATGATCATCCTAAATTTGATTCAATTAAAATAGGACCTTCGAGCCAGAAGGGGCAAGGTGATGATCTACATTTATAGCACCATAATGAAAGAAAGGGAAATCATCTCGGTTTTACTCAATGTCATTCACTTGGTAGTGTTCTTAAACACTCATACAAAAATTGTAGTGTGATCAAGCCTTAAAGAAGCAATCACATCGCAATCACCTCATTTCATTCAAATTGATGATCATAGGAAGAAAATCTCATTCATGGATCAAAGCTCTATCTATAGAGTGAGGACCTATTTCAATGAGCAAAAGACAAATATATACATGTTAGAGCATCATCGAGTAAATTTATGATCACTAGGATTAATTGTGAAGGCCTAGAGAAGTAATAAAGTGATATTGACTCCTATATTGTGACCAAAAGATATTAACACGGTCCCATAACATTCTATATCTCATAATAATTTTTTAGAACACTTCTTCGATGCTCTAGAATGTTTCATATCTCACATAAGAAAAATATTGTGATGATAGTTCTTCCAAATCGGAAAGATATTTAGCCATAGAGGCTTCATATTCATGAAATTGGTAATTACTCCTACCTTTCTCTCTATATATTCTAATTCTTTAGTAAGAATGAAAATTTTCCCTATTTTTTCTTATTCACTTAAGTGACCTTCAATTTAACATTGTAAGAGTCCTTTCTAATCAATAAGAAAAATATTAATTTTCATTTCCTACAAATGTAGAAGGTCACTAGTGATGAGCAACGATGAAAATTCATGTGGTGGAGATGAAAGGAAAAATTTTAATGTTATAAATTAGAATGGATTCTCCATCTCAAAGGGTTAGAAATTATGGATTGTTGTATGTTGTTGAGATTTGTATCGCTACTACATCAAGAAATAAAAGATTTAAATCCTCTATTTTCCTCTCAACTCTCCAAATTTCAAAGTATGGTGATCTTGTATTGCTAAGAAGGAACTTTGTGTCCTTGATTGATAGATCTATAGAACTTTGTTTTTCGATTTTATCAATATTTATGATTTATTACATTATTGTGTTCATATAATTGAATATGAACCTACTATTATTGATGTATGAGAATTATGTAGGCCTAATCACAACATTGACCATCTCTCCTTATTTCTATAAACTCCCCTTTACCTCCCTTTACTTTAAATTCCTCCTTTATACTCTGTATAAGAACATCACCATAGGGTTAATGGAGTATTCCTATGTGATCCTTGACCTAATGGCCACCTCAAAACTTTAGGTGGTTTACATTCAATAATGGGATCTTCCCCATACATAAGAAGGAGGTGCTTTGGCCTATGAATTCTTTGGAAAAGAATAATCTACACTAACAAATTATTTATCCAACATTTTATGGTGACTCTACTAGGGAATATTTTCCCTTTGTGTACCCATAAAATATGTCCGAAAAACAAAAATTAGATATATAAAAATCCATAAAACAAAAAAAACCAAAAATACCGTTTGAATGTTCAAGAGTCTTGTTGTGACCCTATTGAAAATTATGAAATTTCCTAGTTTTATTTCTCTCTAATGCTTTGAACATATTGGCGAAATAAGATAAACTCGAGATAATTTGTGAAAGTATAATTATTGATTGGGAGATATTTGAGGAACAACAAAGAGATAATATTAGACTCAAGTTGTAGAAATCATATTGAAGGTCATTTTAAAGAGCCGGTTGTAGAACTACTAATCCTCACACTTTGAAAGAAGAAAAATAAGAAAAAAAAAAAAGAGGAAGAAGGAGAATGGTTGGTTGTGCCTTTGCAATGGGGAAAATACAGGTCCATTGGATTTATCCCCACCACTTCATGAATTTCCAAAAGGATCAAGAAATAAGATTCCCAAATTATATGGAGATGGAAACAAATGAACAAATGATCATAGTACAAATTTAATCACAACATGTGGAATTATTGGAGTGCAATACAAATATGTTTCTATGTGGTTATTTATGCAGTCATTACATGATGCTACTATTAAATTAGTTTTATTACTTTTCATCACACTCAATTACTGATTGGTATGATATGAAAACCAAAGTTGAAGTAATAACCAAGACTACAAAAGATGTACATGTCCTCCTTTCTCAACTAACTTAGATGAATCTACAAAACTCGCAAGATTCCATGAGATATTTCAAAAATAAATTAAATAATTTGATCAACATTATTCACATTGATACTCATCCTACTCTAGATAATAAATAAGGTTCTTTCTTAATTCTGAATTTCCTAAAGTTAGTTTCATACTATGCAGAGATCAACCAAATGATTTGGATAAAACTCAAGAACTAGCCATTAGATTAGAGGATGGCCTTCTTATGTCGGGAAGATCAAGAATCATTTAATGAAGAATAAGGACCAAAATTTTAAAGATGAAATATTTTATATATTGGTGCAAATATTGGCGAATGATATGACTCCATTAAAGAAGGAAATATCCCAACGTGACTCATACCAAAACATGGAAAGGAATTGCATTGTCGGGGCACCCTAAAGGATCACCTTGGAAGCTCTTATGGTTAATGCAATATGTGGATCTAGTGAATGAAGAAGAAGAAATCACTTAATTGAAAAATAAGAAGAAGACTATATATTTACTAAGATTGGGTATTTTTAATACTCATTAGACAAGGAATTTTAATAACCCATAGAGAGATACTCAAGTGCAAAGTTCACTCAATAAAAATAGTGAAATAAACCCCTTCTACCACTCGCTCGAGCTAAGAAATTGAATCCTCAAATGGAGAATCTATAAAAAATGATAAAAATAGGATGATCATTGTATGCTATGGGATCATCTACAAATAATCATTATACTACCACATTCAAAAATATAATAACTCCTTCAAGTAATTCTCTCTCACCCCTAATGATAAATGAGCTCCTACTTCTATTAATCCCAAGATCTGTGAATATTATTCGGACAAAAGATGAAATAGTTAGTGATGTGCTTACAAATTCTCCACATGTTGACATCATTAACCATTAGAGGAAATAAAAAATTCATATTTATTATTCTGAGTACTTGATAACTCATCCCACACTATTTGATAGGATATTTCAACTTCAGTTTATGAAAAGAACTAGTTCAGGTTCATGTTCCAAAAATTTCAATTCCAAAGAATTGCCTCTCACTCCTCATACCACTCTTTCTCGGGATAGTCTTGGTTCCGGATCCTTCACCTCTAGGAAATTAAAAATTTCTATCTATACTTATTTTTAATGGATACAAATTAAATATTTGCATTGTTGACTCTTGTGACTTTGAAAATGGCATGCCTATAAAAATTCTAAAGTTCTCAGTCTTTCTCTCACTCCTACATCTATACATTTCCAATCTGTTGGAATCATAATGGAATGAGAGGAGGAGTGAATTAAATCTATAATTATTTTTAGTTCATTAACTAAACCATACATTCATCAATTATATTTTCCATACAACATTTATAACCTTGTGTGCTTATTTAGATATGCAACATCCATCACAAGAGCATGAAACAAAGTACAAAACACAAGAACACAAAATGTAAGTGGGAAACCATCATGGGAATAAAAATAACTTAAAATATGCTTATATTACTCAAAGAAAAGATATTTAGTTATACACCAACTTCACAAAGAGCACCAACCCCTAGTTTAGTAGAGAACCAACCCTAATTTAGTGAATAGCCCACTCCAGAAGGAGATAATAACCCCCAATATGAAAATTCACTAACTCATCCACCTAATGATAATGATCTCTAAATTTTGTTTCGCCACAACCGATGGAGATCTCTCTAATTCAGCTCACAAACCCTTGGTCAAAACCTGTTGCCTTCACCTCGATCTCTATTCTTCCTTCTCAACTTTATTTGGCTCTAAATACTTACACACATGCTGTCTAAAATCCTTTAACTTGAAACACACTTCCTCTAATATGAAATTATGTAATAAAAGCTGTAAAACAATTATCCTCGGGTCACACTATACCCTCTTAGAAGAATCATTTACAATTGAACCCAAAACATTTCTTTTATATGATTTTTTTCCTTCAAACCCAAGAGAGTTCAGTTACAAATATTTTCATGACCAATACAACTTAACTACATCCTAATAAATTCATTAAAATAGTCACATATGACCCATATAGGTTTTTCATGCCCAAAATCACTCATCATGCACTAAATGCTTCAAACCCGCATCACTAGGATGAGTAAAATAAAATAACACCAAAACCATGCTTATTCAAGCTATAAAATTAAGTACACATCTATAATATAGTATAAAAACATCATATATGGTAGCATAATTACTTGAAACAATCAAATAAATCATAACCCAGGCGCATTGGTTCATATTCTTCACCAAACAGTTGTATCCAACATCTTATCTTCCCATGTGGGCCTCAATATCACCCAAGATAAGATCATATATGGAATGTGACAACTCAATGGAATCCACATGACATGTAGAGCACATCCACTATTTTAGACTAGAATAAATTTCTTCTTCACCTAATCATGTTTCCTAAATACCTATTTTGTAAATGCAATGTGTTTGCACCCTTTTTATCACTTACAAGACCTCTAAAAACCTTACCTAGTAACAAAATTTATCCCTATTTACTTTCCATTTGATATAAAGCATCAACCAAATTATCTCATGCTTCATCCAATTGATTCTTTCAACATGAGAAGACCTATCTTGAAATTGAGTATACTTCTTCACATATTGACTTAAAACAGAAATCACATGAACTCTCCAAGACACAATCCATACACCAATGGAATATTTTTTAATCCTCTTTCCATAACATATTGCAACTCCTTCCAACACTAAGTGGAAGGCCTTCAAACAAGCCAATAGTTGAAACTATTTCTTAAGCCTTGTAGGACTCAAGAAGAAACATTTAACCCAACTTGCTCCATCACCTCAAAAACCACTTCCAAGCTTAATGAAAGAATGGAACACCATTATACATAATATATATTCAATTAACAAAATTCATCAACCAAAAACAACTCATATCCATCACTTTACCATGAATGTAGCCACTTAGTACCCAACTAAATAAGCATACTCCATATTTGACCCTAAAATAATAGGTCATAACCTTTGCATACCATAAAAAAAAACAAGGTTTGTACACCAATTTAAATATCTCTAAAATAATTTCAAAATAAAACTTTAATGGAGTCCTAAATCCTCTTGTAGCTCTTGCAATGTCGATTTTATTGAAAGCTTCTCCAAATTACCCCAAGCCAGTCTTCACAAATAAGGCACACTTTTCACTTTTTCACCTCAACCATGACCTGAAAACTTCATGAACATGTAGAAAAACTTAGGGGATAAAAAAATGTCAAATTAGTCTTCATCTCCTTTGGAAAACACTTTCTTAAAATAAATATCTTCATAAACAATCCATTTTAGGTGGGGCCAAAATCATCACAAACACTAACTTACCTTGATGGGAACCTAGGAGAGTAATCTAAAACATCTAATCATCACTTTTGAAAAACCAATAAAAAATTGGATGGAACAATAAATCTTTAAAACCACTTTACCTTCTTAATGATTGTTCATTAAAACGTGAAGATCAAACCACCTCATTAATTATTTAAACCTTCATAACTGACCTAAAATTCTATTATAGATAACTCAAGTCCCCGTGAAAAGCATGTGATTCACAACGAGCATTAAAAGGTCCACTTTTTCTTTAAAATCACACTATAACTTACCCAGTTTTGCTAAATCTTACATATCTCAAAATTCACATAACAAAATGACATGAAACTTGTCATGAAGCATCATGAAAACATCCTCTACCTATCCATATTCACATAATAACAAAAATATCTCTAAAACACTCTAGCAAAGTGACTTTCCTATTCTTACTTGTTTGTTTCTCACTTGTTTACTTCCTAAGGACCTTAAATATGAACTGAATCATTAAATAATGAAATGCAACTCATCATAAACCTTAGGTAAACTACCACCATAATTAAACCATGCTCAAAAAAAGACACAACAGATCCAAATCTCACGTCTCTACCTCATTCTACATGCACTAGGAGTAGGAATAGTCATAAAATGACTTGACTCAACATTGAATTTACATGTAATGATCATGATGACATCATGTAGACCCTTAGACACATGTACCATACCTCATTTACCATAAATTACCTCATTAAAACATCCAACCAAGCTGTAGATATCTGAAATAGTGACTATACTAGCTCAACCATGCACCAAGACCTCCTAGGACTTCACCAAACTCAGTCACTACCAATCAACCTTCATGTTTTACCATTGAATAAACCCCATGGAGACTCATACTAAACCATGAAACCATTTTCCACCAATAGAGTTAACATCAACAATAGGAAAAACAACCAATGACCAATAATCTTCCCCTTTATCATTGATTGTAACCTATAGGACAATTACATGCATGACCATACTCCCATGTTTTCGATGATTCACTCCCATTTTCAAATCTATGAAAAAGGATACTATGATGACACAACATGAGAAATGAAAACATAAGACTAAGTACAATGATAACATTGTAAAATAGTGACTTACTTGCTTGAATGGATCCCCCGAGACTATATTCTCTCTTATTTGATTCCTTCAAAGAAAAAGGATGATTTTATGGACTGGTATATAATGAAAACCATATCCCCACTAAACTGAAACTCTCTTCATTTCATCTTTATCTTATCAAAACATCTATTTCTAGGCTTTATTCAAGCACAATGCCACCAACTTTGTGTTCAACCTTTACATATTCACTTTAGGATGATTGTCCCTAAACCATATCTTCATAGTATAAATGGTCAAATTCTCCAAGTTATAGAAAAAACCAAATCCTATAAAACACCTTCCAAATGCTCCCCCTTGACTTGTACCATCATACTTAACTGAAAAGCACAAAATTATAGAACATACCTTGATTTGGTGGCCTTGTACATACTCAAATTAAGTTTCACAGTCCCTAAATATTTTTCTCAATTTTTTCATCATTATTTCACCCCATTACAATTTTTTGAGTCTTACCCTTTGAGTTGACCAATATAATATCAACATGTTTTCCTAATCATACCATATTTCATACTAGATGGACACTATAAGTAGACTTCCATTGCCATGATAGAACATGTCATTCCTATAGCTTGCAGATTATTTGTTCTCAAACCTCTACCACACACCTGTACGGATCGATATTTCTCTTGTAAAATAATACTTAAGAAGCGACACTTTTATCCTAACCGTCCTACAACCCTTTAAGTAATATAATAATTCTCAAGAACATTTTCATTATCTATGTATTCTTTTAGGATCCTAAACATACTAACATACAACTTAGAGTCTATAAATCATTTGATCAATAATTTAGTCCTATTCTTGTTCTATTCATTATTGACTTGATTCATCGATTTAAAGTCAGGGTATTAATTACTAGAATTGGCTAGGACCTTAAACACCTCTAAGGAACCACTCACATCTACCTTCATGAACATACTCATTTTATTGCTTGAGAAATACAAGCATTCTTGTAGATACACATATTGTTGTGTCCAAACAACTAAATTATTGATTTCAGCCTAAATCTTACCGTTATAGTTCTTCATATTATGATATAATTCAAATGGTGATCTTTGCATCTAATAAACCTCTATATATTCATTGTTTCTCCAAGATCTATTGAAAGTTACACTAACAGTTCTTAAACATATACATATTCATCGTCAAGAGAGAATACACAATTGTAAACCACTATACCTTACCCTCAATCTTTGTCACTTTAGAAATTCGACCATCTAAACATATTTCTCACAAAACCATAATTTTGTTTAATTTGTATATTTATCCAAGATTATAGATGTATAGTATCATCATTTCTTGTTTTATAATTTTTGAAATTGGATTCCTAAATTTCCATTATTGGTTTTTATCTAATGTGATATAAAATTTTGATATGATTATTATTGGTTTTTAAGTAGTGTAATATCGGATTCCAATATTTACACTATGCCATACAAGTATGTTCCTAATTCTATATTGAGTTTATGAGAATGGGAATATGCCCATTCTCATCACACTCATAGTACAAGTATGTTCCTAATTATTTTTATGCGTATCAAATTTATACTTATTCTTCTTATACGATTTGTATATGATTTGATTCTTACTAATTTTAGAAATTTAAACAATGTGATAAATGTACATGTTGTATGAAATAAGAAGTAAGTACCAACATATTGTAGGTTCTTAAAGAAGAATTATCAAGTGATAGACTATGGACAATGTTATTTTATGTCTTCAAATCAAAATTTGGAGCTATCATGGGTGTTCTTCTCATCTCTCTAGACTTATAATATACCTTATACTCTTGAAGACTACAATTTAATTTCACAAATAATGTCGCAATTTTTTTGAGAGCATTAAACAATATATATTATCACTCTAAATACTATAGTTCTCCATTAAATAATTAGGGGATTCAATGCATATAATGTAGTATCTATACATCGAAATATTTGCATTTTATAAATTTAATAAAGCAATAAATAAAAGTTATCTAGACTTATGCACATAGCTTTAGGAAAAGACCATATAATTTTGTAGTTGTTATGAATGCATAAATCAAGCCCAATTCATTGAAAATATCAAATCATTAATTTTTAAATGAATTCCTTATAAATAATATTGATTTACCTTTAAAACCAAGGTCCAGCTCTCCTCTAAACTTAGAGGATAATAAATTATTTTTAAAAATTTAAATCAATTACATGGTGGAATTTATATTAGTAATACATTAGTAAGATTCAAAATTCAGATAACTAGCATGATTTTTATTGAATTATAATATGGAAAAATATTACAAAGTAATATAATACTTAGTATTTCACTTTATTATCAAATAATAGTACAACTATAAATTTGTATAGGACCAAGGTTTGGAATAATGTTTTTTAAACAACATCCTAGGCCAAGATGATTTAACATACAAAATTATGATCTTCAATAGTTTCTCAAAGTCAACATTCTTTATCCTCTTCAAATAGTGTTATCACCAAATCACAACACCCTCCGATTTGCAAAAATTTTGGTACTATCTCCAAGTTGTGGTATGTGTTACTTGAGCTAGACTCGAAGAGGAAGATGGTTCTTACTCCTAAACTACCTACCAAAACTTTATTCTAATGCGGAAAAAATATCTAATCCTAATATAATTTTCTAAGGGTCTAGGGAGAAAGAGAGTGAAAATAAAGTGTACACTAACATCCGTGATACACTAGAAAAAGAGAGTATGATAACAATATCCAATGTGTGGAAATGGAAGCAAGATGCAAATTAGAGAGTGTGATGATAGTTTTCTAGAATCAAATGATAGCATTCACAACAAATTTCCATGCATACACAATAATAATAGGTCCCTACAAGACCATATATTAGACACAAACATCTGTAATAAGATTAGAGAGGTAATAAGAATTGAACAAACACAACAACGTAAGATACATCCACAAACTTGAATCTAATGCTTCATTCATATGCATAGTCCAAGATACTAGAAAGGAGAGGCCTAGATCACCATGCAAGGAGTCCACTACAAAGGCTTGTAGTAAATTGGCTTCAAAAAACAAAAATGATTGAGTTTTATACTCAAAACTATCACCCCCTTTACAATGAGCCCAACACTTTAATTTATAGAATTTTGAGAGAGGAGAGAAAAGGGGATGTAATTCTCGAAATTCCCTTTCCCACCAATTTGCAGGTCATGATAGATGAGTGTGGTTGGTGATTTTAAACC
Source organism: Taxus wallichiana var. yunnanensis (assembly GCA_018340775.1). Classification (NCBI taxonomy): domain Eukaryota; kingdom Viridiplantae; phylum Streptophyta; class Pinopsida; order Cupressales; family Taxaceae; genus Taxus; species Taxus wallichiana. The sequence goes on from CM031239.1 coordinate 629,187,577, forward strand.
TAAAAAATTAATCTAAAAGTGTCCCATAACTTGCAATTTTGAAACATGATTGCCCATGCTCATTAAATGTTTCCTTGACCACTTGCCAACAACCAAATATAATTGAGCTTGTTTTCCTTAAAACTCACCATAAAATATTTATCAATTTATAATTTTATTTATTTATTTGCATTGCACTTGGAACCACTATTCTAAGACGACATATTTTGTGAAAATCCATTGAGAATTGATAAATTTATGGCCTTCTAAGTGTGAGATGCTATTTTTAGTTTTTCGGACATTTCTTACATTTTACGGGACCGAGTATTTAAGTTTTGGGCTGGAGATATTTCTTATATTTTCACCCACCTATCCTCATTAATATTATAAAATATATATTTTTGGCATCGAGGATTTTGAGAGATTTCACAAAAGTCTAATTTTGGGGAAATAAGAGCCTTGGGTCAAAAATTATGCCTGTTTGAAGATTAGGGTTGGGGTTTCCACACGAGCTCTCATAATCTACATTAAAACACTTCCTCTTTTTATTATGTGTATTCCAGGTTTTTGGGGAACTCATATCCCTACAACACTTGTGTCATTCGGTCCCCAAAATTCCACCTTATCCATAATGCACTCTACCTCCTTCGATGTGTAGTGATTTCACCTCCTTAGGGAACTCATGTCCTCATGGTACTGGGAACCCCCAAGACCCGCATTTTCCATAATACATTGGGACCATTTCATTCCTTTGTAAATTGGGTAAATTTGTATTTCGGGAGTTCATGTTCTAATGGAATGTGGACCACTCTGGTGTGATCTTCCACCTTATTCACATTAAAAGAGTCTCGCTTCACATTTGCAAGTTAGACAAGTTGGCATTTAGGGTAACTTACGGCCCGATGGAGCCTAGATTGCCTAAGCTGTCGGGACCCAATTTTCCATAATACATTGTTTCCTTAGTATTTTTGACCTAGTTTGATGATGAGGAACCCTAGTTCCATCTACTGTCATTCCACCCGCAGCCCCCAAACCTATAATACATTAAAACAAGCCATTTCCCCATTTTTTCAAATTTTAGCAAATTTTCACTAACTCCTTAGATTTTTCTTGAAAAGGGGAGTTATAGAAAATCAAAAGGATGTCTCCAAAATCCAATTTTCTGTTTTCACCATTTTTGAAACTATAAGTTATCGAAATTCACCTTGGGGTAAATTTCGGATAAGAAGTAGTTCAAGGTATGATTTAATGACCACCTGTCCTTTATCAAGAATCTTTATGCATCAAATTTGATATTTTTTTTTTGGGTTTCCATGTCTATATGATTCTATCCACATCTAAATATACTTTAGGTTCATCTAAGATGGTCCATGTTTTATTTGGCCTTTAACAATCTTGATACAATGTTGCACCTTCTCCTCTCCATGTAGGTTTCCAATATTGAACTCTCAAATTTTTATTTACATCATTACCTTCCCTTTAAAGAAAATATCCCCATCTACTCTCCCCATCCATATATTTTCATTATCATTTCTTGGTCATATAAGAAGCATTTTTCCCTTAAACACATCCTTTAACAGATTGAATTCTTGTTTAGATCTTCCATAAATAGGCCCAATATAAATATCATTATTACTTAGGATATGTTGATTAATGTAGTATTTTCTTTCAATATGTGTGAATCCTATTATTTGGTCATATATTTATTTCTCTGTATAATTTTTGACCAAAAACAAACATTTGACCTCCTTCTATAATTTACAAATGGTCTATCTAAAGCACGTAAAACATTTTCCCAATACATGATCTTTGGAAGCCAATACTCATTACGTTTCCTATTGCGATTTTCCCCAATTCTCAATATATAATTTTATTCCCTTTTTTATATATTCCATTTATTTGAGTTCTTTGAAAGGTGTCATATAGGTTCTCCTTCCAACAAGCCAGTTCACAATTACATTTTCTATGTCGTATTTGGATAGAATGAGACCATTGCGAGATCGTTTAATGTTTATTTTTACTCCATCACCAGTATTACATCCACAAAATGGAATATGAACATCAAAGTTATAGTGATAAAAATTATCATATGGTTCAAGAACCATCTAATAAAAAAGGCTCCACAAAGTCCTTGAAGTTGTAAAATTCCTCAATAAAGTAAGGAGTGAATGTACTTGACCCTTCTTTGCATGTTCTCGTAAGAGTCTATGATATGTGGAAAATAAAATTTGTCTACTTTATGTAATGATGTTGTTAATCTTCAAAAATTCCCATCTATATCCTCATGAGTGTGTCCCACTAGAAGGAAGCTTAGATACATAATGTTGAATATATTTTTTTTTCCGTCAATAGTGATGCAAATGAAAATAAGGTGTGATTTTTGTTATCACTTAAAGCATTACACGATTGCAAGTAGGGGATAATTGATTGCTTTATGAAAGAAATATTTGTGTTATAAACACTAATTGATTTTTAATGGTCAAATATTTCCTTGTACCCTTTACATTTTTCATGCACATCATTTTTTAATAGTGCATCATGCAATGACTATTTGGATGATCCACAACTGTATAATAAATATCCATATTCATCAATCATAGTTTCTTCAAGCTTCCTATGACAAAACGCTAATGATGTGACTATATATTTTTCTCCACATTCAACAAATGACAGCCCAAATTTTCCAAAACCTTGTCATGTGTTCATGTGTGAGCATACCATTAAAAGTAACTAGTAGTAGGTTCATAACATTACTTATTGACTTTGCTTTTTTACCCATCCTTAGTATGGAAATTTTTATTTTGTCCATTTTATCATGCACAATTCTCAAGAATACATAAGGTCATTCTTCTGATCGCAATCTATGGGAATAGTAAGTTGCATGAAAACTTTGAATATATTAATTGTTCCATGTTTATTCCTCCTCAATATTTGTGAGTACTCCGAGGCAAGTGTGGTTGTATGTTTGATGTAAAAATATATGAAATCATCACACTTGGAAAAGAAATTATTTTTGCAATGGAAACATGTTGAAATATTTTGGTCATTATGTTGTTGAATCTTGACTGCAACACATGAGGAAGTTTCAATAATTCAATCTCCTCATTAAACTTTTTTCACAGTATATTTTGGTTATAAAATGAAGGAAGAAACCTTTGAGGGACTTTTAATCCATCTTATCCTATAGAATGAGTCAAATGCTAAGAGATATCTGAATTTATCTTAATAATTCTTGATATGCATGGTATTATTTTGGCAGTTGTTTGACCTTTGTTTCTCTTTTCCAGTGTTACCATTCAATGTAAGTATATTTCCACTTATCCATTCATATTTATGTTTATAGAAGGTACTCCTTGGGTAGCCATAGACTTTGTGCCATGCATTATGATAAACATCCATCCTATCAAATTTCATTTTATTTCCCTCCAAATATTTACTACCCAAATTGAAGATGAAATTTCCTATTAATGCATAAAACAAAAATTCTTTCTATCAATTTCATTCAAGGCTCTAGTTTTGCGCCATAGATTTTGAACTCTAACTAAAGTAAGAGGCAATTTTTGGATACAATTAGATTTGCAATAACTAAAATTTGAATTTTCCACTTCTTCCATAAATATTGACCATTTTCTATCCTCATTAGAATTTTTATTTGATGTATTTTCTTAAAGGTTATCCATCTTTCAACATTTTGTAGCACTATATTTTTTTATCACTCCGTTGGATTGATTATACTTAGTGACATCAAATGAAATTGGATAAAAAACAAAGTTTTTCACTATTGTAATGCATCCCACATGATGACCTTAAACGTTTTTAGGACTTCTTTAAATATAATATCCATTTGAGAATCGTTTATATCAGCCACTTACCTATCATTCCATTGTATGATACATCCTTCAAATAGGGAACATCCTTTGTAAGGAGGGTTGAATACTCTATTAATATGCACAATGAATCTATTGGCATCCAATATCTTAAAATGTACCATGTCTCCTTTAACTACATTGGTAATTGTTCCCTATGCAACATATTTTCACTCAAATGAGAAGAAATGGATTAATTTTGTAACAAATCCCTTGAACTTCAAATTATGTTGATCATTGTGTATAAGGTGTAGACCATCTAGTTGAGAACTCCCTTGCTTAATCATAAGGAAACTTCTTGTTTAACCGAAACTAAAAAGTTTTATTGCCCAAAATATTGATTTATTAGGTTGTAGCAAGTATGAGCAATCAGAACACATATTTACCACATTTTCTATCCATACACAAAAATTCAAAGGACCCAACCTCTCTCCATTAATATGATTATATTCTAGTACATAAGATATAAAACCCATGGTTATTTCATTGTCTCTGCTAAAATATTTTTGTTTAAGAATTATATTTTATTTTGCTAAATCTCTTATATCCTTATGACATGTATTGACAAAGTGATTCCGAGTCATCACTATAATCATCGTCAATCTCTACATTGTAATCCTCTCGAACCACAAAAAAATTTCACTACAAAAATTGGGGGAATGGATGAATCTACATGATTTCACAATTCACTCTCTTCTCAAGAAATGTAGTATCCTTCATTCCCGACATCTGCTAAGGTTTCAAATTCATGAACTAAGAAAGAAAATTTTACTCTTCCATTCAATACTATGTTAACACTAACAACAAATAATCCTCTTCCAACATATTTACAATATAGTTTCTTCCTACATGGATATACTCTTCCTGTAAAACTTTGGTTCCTTTTGAAAAAAATTCAACATGATCATTCTCTACAAATGCACAAGAATCCGATGTTGTAACAACAAAGATTACAAAGTTTGTGAGATGATAGAAAATATGTTAATCCATTTCATAAAACAAATTAAAAATCATCATGTATGTATAACCATAAGTATATGGAATACATATAGCACATGAACTACAAACTTCTATAATTCAGTAAGGTTTGGAAATACTTCAAAATTATTGATATAATTAAAATGTACATGAATATAAGTATAAATTTGTTTCCAAACTATGATTGAACTTGTCCCAATTGAATTTAAATGATGGCAAACAAATATAGATTGCATTTCCATTTTCATAAAATGAAGTTAATTAAAAAAATGATTGCTAACCTCTTCATCTAAATAAATTCATCATAGTAACTTAGCATATATTAATTTTACAATAATTATTCATACTTCTCATATCCCTTAACTACGAGAATGGGAATTTTTATATTATAAACATTCTCATAAAAGGATATAATTGTCATTCATTATTTATGTTTCATGTAGAATAATTTTTCTTTCTTTTTATATTGATTTTATGAGAATGGGCATTTTTCCATTCTCATCACAATGATAAAAATATTTGTTTGTATGAGAATGGGCATATGCCCATTCTAAAAATTCTAACTCAAGCAATATTGAACTTAATCATTTTAATATCTCTATAAAGGATGTGAGAATGGGAAACTATCCATTCTAAAACAAATTAAATATTATCTCTATTATTATTCTATGATTCCTATATGAGAATGGGAATATGTCCATTCAATACAAGATAAAAATGTGTGTTTATATGAGAATGGGCATATACCTATTTTGATTATGTGTATTGCTTCATTTTCATTATTCTTGTTACTCACTTTTTCACCCATTAATAATTTATTTTCTCAGCAAGAATAAAAACTAGTTGCTCTAAATGTGCTTCAAAATTATTATCTCATTATTTAGAATATGTAATATTAACTCTCGATGTGAGTACTATAAGTTATTTAATTTTTATCATTATCACAACCATATTATAGTATTAGTGATTTTAACACAAACACATGTGGTAGATGTAATTATTTTTTATGTACATTCAAGATATTTATAATGAAACTTGATAAATATAAATATCAAAGATAAATATTAAAAAATATGACTCAAGGTTAAATGTGATGATAAATAAAAATAAGAAAAAACTTAAATATAAGTAAATATGGTATTAGTATAAAATAATACAATTGTTCTTTGTAACCAATGATGAAATTATATGACATTTTTATTGAGCTCCTCTATGGGTGTTGAATTGGGCACTAGATTACATAGTTTAATGGCATCTCTATCTAAATTCTAAAGGGAAAATATATGACAACATCCTTATTAAAAAATTATTAATATAAGAAAACCATATAAGCAATGAAATGTGAATGTAACATGAAATTGTTATAGATTTTCAAGTCATTTTAATAATATATGTTTTGGATCGACCTAACATATCCCCTCTTTCTATTTAAGTTTCCATTCCCATCTAGAGTTCAGGGAGTGGTTGAAGCAAGTAAATGATTCAAAATTTGAGTGATTTCATGAAATCCACACATCATATATAGTTTCCCTACATATTCCCTCCCCTCTTGCTCATATTAATTATTGAAAACATTGAGACACTAATGAATGAATAAGGTGTAGATGTAAAAAACATTTAAATATATTTATATATATTATTTCTAATTGTAAAAGAAAACAAAATAATAATAATCATACCATATATGACATGTCATTAATAAACTAACTTTATTAAAAATCTTGTATATTATCTCCCAAGTTTACTAATTATCCATGCATGCATCTCTCCCTCTCTATGGTATAAATTTGTATCAATTAATTTTAAATGCGAAAAATAACCTCAAACATGGCTATGACAATGTTTAAAATTAATATTTTAATTCAAATTAAAATAACCTAAAACATGGCTATGATAAAGTTTAACATTTATATTTTATTTTAAATGCAAGTAACCTAAAACATGGCTATGATAAATTGGTTTTAAATTTATATATTATTTTAAATGCAATAACCTAAAACATGAATATTGTGAGGCAAAAATAAAGGAGAGAGAATAGAGATTTGTTATCTCTTATTATTCTATTAAATAATGGAACCACATACAATATTTATATGTACGGGAATAAACAAGACTCCCCTAAATGGATGGAGAGGTTACATATAAGAAGGAGAGAATAATGGAATAGATAGAACAACTAATCTAATAATAATAAACGTACGTAGACTATGCTAACATTCCCCCTATTACATTATTCTTGCAAATGTGACCTCTAAAGAGATTGAATTTAACTTTCTCGAGAGCCTTGGTGAGAATATCAGCTACTTGTGCTTCTATAGGATAGTATTGGAGTTGAATATGATGGTTCAAGATGTGTTCTTGACTGAAATGATAGTCAATTTCAATATTTTTTGTTCATTCATGAAAAATAAGATTCTACATGAGCTTCAACACACTTTTATTGTCGCAATAGAGAATAGATGACTATTTTTCAGAATTCCCATATCATCTATAATACAACATAACCATATCACTTCACACACACCTCCTCATCCGGTGTGATATTCTACCTTTGTGGATGAGATAGAAAAAGCATTATGCTTCTTGCTTATCCACGAGATGGGTCCAGATCCAAGATGAAATATGTATTTTGTAGTTGACTTCCTGTCATCAACAGATCCGGCATGGTCTAATTCGATGTATCCCTGTAAGAAGAATTGATCATTCCTATTATATTCTAGACCATAATAATATGTTCCTTGGACATATCTCAATACATGCATCTGCTGTTTGTCTAGTGAAATTGTTTTGGCTCTTGCATGAACTTAGAAAGATAGATGATGACAAAGCATAGATATGGTCTAGTATATGTCAAGTTGATCTACTTGAGGTGAGTCCTAGAATCTTGAAAGTTGCAAGCCTCTTTCCATGGGAGTGGATATAGGTTTACAATCAGACATTTGGTACTTTTCCAAGAGTGTCTTGGCATAATTTATCTCGGAAACAAAATGTGATGCTCCTTTTTCCATATTTCCAAGCCAAGATAGTAATGTAGTATCCCCAAATCTATCATGTCGAAGGTTCTTTTGAGATCATTCTTCACAATATCAACCTAATCTTCTAAGCTGTCGATTGCTCACAAGATCTTCTATATACACAAAAAGAATGAAAATTTCTTTGTCTACCTTCTTTATATACAAATTTGAATCTAAGGGGATATGAGCGAACCCATGCCTTTGTAAAAGGTGATTGTTGATCTTGATATACCATGCCCTTGGAGATTGATCTAGTCTAGATAGTGATTTCATGAGATGAAATACCTTCTTAGGATGCTCTTGTTGGTGTGTGGGATCCTACTTGTCCTCCACTCATATGGATGGTCATTTCACATGGGTTAGGTTTAGGGTTTTCTTGTGTGTCATGCACTAGGGTTACTCAACACCCTATATGTATCCCTTCATTTGACATTTATGATCATGCCAAGAAACTCCACTGTCTTTTCTTATATGTGCAAGCTTTGTTTTGTTATGCAAGCTCTTCCATTGATTGATTGATTCTTCCTTACAATTATGCCAGAGCTACTTCAATTCCATCAGAGTGCAACTTCATCATGGTGCATCATTTCCAATTCGATTCTCATAGACTCTTTCATGGTATCAAAGCTGAGATCGGGTAAACATGCACTCATTATTTTTAGTTGCGATTACTCTTGGTGTCATTCTTTTACTCCTTGTGCAAGTCTTTTCGATCGTTATATTGTGGATTTTATTGCTAACATTATTAATAAGATGTTCTTGGAAAGTGTGTCGAGTTTTTGTGTTCTTCGTGCATGTGTAGGTATTCCTGAAGATTTCAGGGGTTTTGTAGCTACATTTGGTTAACTGTAGCTAAATTTGGAGATCAATTAAAATAGAAGTTTATTTTCTGTTTTTTTAATTTTTATTAAACTCAAAATTTCTTTACCTCTTGTTTTTGGTCTCTACTATATTTTCTCAATTTTGAAGACAGGTAAAATTTTAGTGTTTGGTAGTTTTATGCTCATTTCTCGCCGAGCTCCTCCAACCGAGCTACTTCATCACACTACATCAAGCTACTCAAGCTCCCTCCTAGCTCGCCTCGAGCTCTCGACTTCTCAAAAAGATCCTTACTCATGTTGAAACTGTATATACGAGTCATTTTCTAGCCCTACGAGCTCATAACCAAATTCTCTCGAGCTTCCTCTCTGAGAGCTCCTCTACTCATTTTCCCTAAAATGAGTTCCTTGGCATTTTTTTCTCGAGCTAGTTCATTTTTTTCTCGATCGAGCTCCGTTTTCCTCAGGCTAAGTCATTTATTTTCCACTGGTGTTTGCGAGGTTGTGTTTTCCTTGCTCTGGTTTGTGTGGATGGGCCATCCTTTTACCCTGCGAGCTCCTCTCGATGCTACTCCTCTTTGCGGGCTCAACCTAGTGGCCTTGTCCCGGCTTCCTTCCCCTACATGTGGCCCGATCCCAAACCCGCATACCGAGCACTCACCTCGGGCCTTCTTGTATCTTGTTCCATGTGCACGCGTGCCAAGTTCTCTACCCATGTGGCTTCAACCCATGTACCAACACCTCAAGCTTGACCCCACCCTATCTCCTCATTCATGGTGACCAATCATTCCGCCGAGCTCGCTCCATCCTGTTGCCCAATGAGCCACCTCTCCAACGGCTCTCCCACCTCGGGCTCTTCCCGCCCGCCTACCCGATCCCCATGTTGAGCCCACTTGTCTCCCACCCACCTCGACCTCACTCCCACATGGTCCCCATCTCTACAGAGCCCCATGTCGCTTGTGCTTCTCTAACTTGACCATAGTTTATTTTCAAAAAAAAACAAATGGTAAGTTTATTTTAAATGTGGGTGGATGCATTTTCAAATGTATACAAGTATATTTTTAGTTGAGGTGATATTTTTTTATTTTAGGGATATATTTAAAAGGGGGTATTTAATTTTGAATTTAATTAGGATTTAGATCTTAATTAGTTGTTTTTGTAATTAATTAGATTTAATTAGATTAAATCTATTTCTATTAATTACAAATGATCTTATTTACGATTAATAGTATATTAAAATCATCTTTTCAATAACATTCATTATCATTTTTTTAGTCCAATAGCTCTAAAATTAGCTAAATCAGACATTTATAAATGGTAAATTTTAAAGTGTTATTATTAAAAAATTTGGTAATCATGTGCTCAAGTGTGCAGTGACACTCTTAGAACCTATTTTCCTTCCGAGTGATTTTTGGTGTCCTAACAATTATCTGGACCCTTCTTGTGTCCATTTTCTCATTTTATTTTACCCTTATTATTGCTTGTGACTAGTGAGCGCATCCACCATAGTCTGCAGCAAGGGGGTATCCATTGCAATGTGAGACATTTTTTCTCACAACTAGGATTTGATTTCGCCCCTTTTCATGTTTTTTGCAAGTTGTTCTTGTATACGGTGTCCCTTTTTTGTGCTCCATGAAACATGATTGTGGTCTCCTCTCTTGCGCATTATTACGTTGATTTTAAGGCGAGTTACCAAATGTTTCAAGACACACATTTGGACCCGATTGTATCCAACGCACTAAACTATAAAGTGTTGAAAGCGGGGGTTTACTATATTGTCCTGGGTGATTGTGTTTCTTTTCTGCATTCCTTCTTTCTCACCTCACTATGGATGCTTATTCAATTGCTTTTCTTACGTCGTTCAAATTTTTCAAGTGGAGATCAAAAATAATTATGAAACTAAGGGGTAAAAGGTTATTCCACATCACCATGGGAATGAGACCTGAACTGACAAAGACCCTAAAAATCTAAGTGGTTAAATCATAGAGATGAAGCTTTAGGTATTCTTTGCATGTCTATTTCTCCTAAATTTCTCTTCCACATTGAGTCATCCAAAACACCTAATTCTGCATGGAAAATGTTAGATGAAATTTTTGGACAACACTATGACATGAGAGCGCATGAGTTGTAAAACAATCTGCTAGGGTTATATCGTAGTGATTTTGAAAACCTATAAGAATTCTTATCTAAGTTTGTCTGCAATAGATTTTTGTTAAAGGAATGTCAAGTAGAGAATAAATATTATCAACTGATCTTGTCAATTCTCTCTAAGTTAGGTCCTAAATATTCTATCTTTGTGTCAACTTTTTCCACTACAAAAGTTACCTTGGGAAAGGATTGAAATATGCCCTCCTTTGATAGTTTTTGTCCCAACCCATTCGAGAATAGGACAAACTCATTCAAATGGGTTCTCTCAAGTCCAAGTCACATGCCCTTGTAGCAAGTAATAGTAAGGAAAAGAATACCGAAAAGAAGAAAGAAAGAAAGAAAGCATCAACGTAAGAACGAAACCAAGACGAAAACTAAAATTAACATGAACACTTTGAATTCGAGCCTAGAGCACATAAAAAAAAGTATTTGTGTTCCTATTATAAGAATCCTAGTCATAAAGAGCATACGTGTATGAGAAAACAAATTGATCACCTTACCTAGTTACTTGAGAATAATCAAATAGGTGTTCCAGAGTCTATAAAAAAATGCTCCAAAGACCGAGTCTTCTACTATGAAAGGTTCAAAATATGATAAGAAGAAAGGAAAGTATCTTGTAGCCAAAGTTGTTCCTTCATTGATGTGGATTTTATATTTCAAAGTGCCTCACAACACATGGATTCATTGCATGTTGATTTCACTAACATCGAACCTTGTGGTATGTCCCAAATCATGATGGGTAGTGACACGGCAGGTTTGATGTCGGTAGTGGATCAGTAGAGATGGATGGGGTAACATTCAATCAAGTGTTGAGTGTTCCTAATCTCTCTACAAATATCCTATCGGTTTACCAAATACTCACCATGGTGAAGGAAATGCGAGTGGAATTTGGCCTATCTCGGTGATTATTCATGAGCTTAACGATGACACTATAATGGCTGAGGGAAAGGTGGATCACCATTCAAGGTTGTATACCCATCTATGCCCATTGCTTTTCTCACTCATGCAAAAAAGATTAGTAAGCTATGGCATGAGCATTTTGGACATCTAAATTATCACTACCTTGAACAATTGAGCCAAAATGAAATGGTCAATAGGTTACCTAGCATGAAGTTTTCTTAGGGTCTTTTTGAGGGTTGTACCCTTGGAAAGCATCCTGAATAGAACTTTGATATTGGAAAATCTTGGAGAGCTACTCATCCTTTGGATCTTGTTCATAGCGATATTTCTGGTCCATTTCCATCCCCTTCATTTGCCATAGTTCTTTATGTCCTGACCTTCATTGATTACTATTCGTGATATACTTGGGTATAATTTCTTAAGCTTAAGTCTTAAGTATTTGAAAATTTTCAAGACTTTAAGGCTCTTGCTTTGAGAAACAGGGAAGAATGGTCTATTAAGGTTCTTCAAACCGAAAATGGAGGTGAATATATAAATAATAGGTTCATTTTTTCTATACTTCTTAAGGGATGTCCTTGCAACATATAGTTGCTTACAACCCTTTGCGAGAATGGAGTAGCAGAAAGAAAGAACCATACTCTTAAAGAGATGGCTAATTGTATGATTCATTTGAAGTCTCTTCCTCCGATAAAGTATTGGGCTAAAGTAGTGAATTGTGCTAATTACATTCAAAATCATGTTCCACACAAGGTAGTAAGAGTGATGACATCCTTTGAAGCATGGTTTGGATGCAATCGATGTTGAGCACTTTCAAATCTTTGGATCCAAGCCTATGGCTTAGATTCCCAAGAAGAAACCCAAGGCATTAGAACCACAATCCAAACCTTGTTTCTTTGTAGGATATCTTGATAACATGAAGGGATATTGATTATTGAATCCTATTTCTCATGAGATTTATATTGAGAAAAATGTTAAGTTTGATGAGTCTTCTTCGACTTCTACCTCACTACCTATTGTGGTTCTTTAGCTTGCTGATTTGGATTCTGACTCATCAGATGATGATATTATTGAGTGTTCTCCTCTTCTTGATCCTTCCGACCATCGGATCCTTGAGTCTTATGATTTTGACAAGTAGTGATGATGAGGACTATGTCCCTTCTCACTCAAGTGATGAATCTTCTGACTCAGAGCCTGATCCTCCTCATCCTCTTTGGGCTAGGAAAAATTTACAAAGTGTTGGAGATTTAGTTGGAGATACTTCAGCTATGAGACACACTCATTCATATTTTGTTGGATCCCACTCTTTCTTCACCTCTTCCTATGATCCACAAGTAATTTTGAGACGCTTCTAGTATTCTGATTGGGATTCTTGCATAGATGATGAGTATTCCTCACTCATGAAGAATGATACTTGGGATCTCACCCTTATTCGAAAGGAAGAAAAATCCTTCGGTGTAAGTGGGTGTTATGAAAAAAATTATGGAGTAGATGGAGATGTCAAAAATTTTAAAGTGTGATTAGTAGCCAAGCGTTTCTCCCAAATAGCTGGGGTTGATTATACTAAAACCTTTTCTTTGGTTTCAAATATGACTTCTAGTCGACTAACCCTAGCCATTCTACATCAAACAGATAGAAAGTCCATCAAATTAACATTAAGAGTGACTTCCTTCATGGTGACCTAGAGGAAGAGATCTACATGGAACAACCTTTGGGTTATGTCTATCATCCCTCCCTCATTTGTAAGTTAAAGAAGTCTCTTTATGGCCTTAAACAAGCCCCTTGGGATTGATATGCCAAGATGGACTTTGTTTTACTTACATCAGGGTTTACTAGGTGCCACTCGATCCAAATATTTATATTCTATGGCAAGATGAATCCATACTTATTCTTGTTCTCTATGTTGATGACTTGTTGATCACATGCAACTCTTCCTCTATCATTGATTCTATTAAGATCTCCTTGGCCAATAGGTTTTCTATGGTGACTTTGGTGCTGCTTCATTACTTTCTTGGGATCAAGATTTCACAATCGACTTGGGAATTTTTATTTCCAAACCTAAGTATGCTATTGATTTTCTTTCTCATTTTTAGATGTCGATTACAAGTCTTCTCCTACTCCTTTTCTTTCCGGGGTTAAGTTGGTTTCTAATTTCTCTACTCCCTTGGTTGATGGTACCCTTTATCGATAGTTGGTGGGGAGCTTGATTTACTTGACTCACACTTGACTGGATTTATCTTATCTGTTGGGATCATGTCCAAATTCATACACGGGAACCACATGATCTACATTGGAAATCAGCTAAACAACTTCATTATTTTCATGGCATGTATATTGATGGCATTCACTATCATGGAGGGGTGGATATTGAATTAATTGGGTTCACAAATTTTGATTGGGCTGGTGACTTAGATCATTGAAAATATACCTCTAGCTACAATTTCTCTCTTGGTTCGGGTCTTATAAGTTGGTCTAGGAAGAAGCATAATGAAATTGTGATATCTTCTACATAGGTAGAATATAGAGGAGTAGTTAATGCTACCATAGAGGTTGTTTGGATACAAGGTATTCTAATGATTTTGGAATCCACTTTCGGTGGCCTACCATTATCTATTGTGACAACACAAGCTTTGTCTCAATTTTCTAAAATCTAGTTTAGCATCGATTGGACAAAGCACATTGAGATCCATTTGCACTTCATACGAGAGTTTATTCATGATAGTATCATCGAAATTCGGTACATTCGGATAGTTGATCGGACTACGATATATTCACCAAATCCTTCACTGATGTGAAGTTTCTTCACTGTGGTGTCTTCTTAGGGTGAGGTCTTATGCAGCTACTCATCTTCTTTGGGCTATATAGTCCTTCTCTTCTTCTTCTTCTTCTAGGAAGATGTTGTTTGTATATGGGAACCTTATCAGGCCTTTAGATGCTAGGCCCCATTGACACATTTCTTAGTTGTTTAGGAGTGTCTTTTTGTTATGTCCGACTAATCATAGCTACTACCCTAGCTTCGATGAAGGGGGTGTTCCGGTGTGTGGGATCCTACTTGTCCTCCACTCTTATGGAGGGTCATATCACATGGGTTAGGTTTAGGGTTTTCTTGTGTGTCATGCACTAGGGTTACTCAACACCATATTTATATCCCTTCATTTGACATGTATGAGCATGCCAAGACACTCTCTTGTCTTTTCCGTATGTGTAAGATTTGTTCTATTATGCAAGCTCTTCCATTGATTGATTGATTCTTCCTTGAAATTACATCAAAGCTACTTCGATTCCATGTGAGTGTAACTTCATCATGGTGCATCATTTCTGATTCAATTCTCATAGGATATTTCAGCTCTTCATCAACAAATCCTTCAGGTTGGGTCATGTATACTTTTTCTTTTAGATCACCATTTAGGAAAGAACTCTTGATGTCCATCTACTAAAGTATCCATCCTTTTTGTGCTGCAAGTGCACAAACTACTTTGATAGTATTCATCTTTGGAGTGGGTGAACAGGTTTATTCATATTCAATGCCCTTCTTTTTAGCATATAATTTTGCTACAAGACGTGATTTATGTTTGTTGATGGATCTATTTGACTTATATTTTGTCGATGGGATTCTTTCCTATAGGTAGATCGAAAAGTTCCCATGTCTGATTTTTCATAAAGAATCATATTCTATATCCATGGATTCCTTCCACCGAGGTTGGTGAGTGCTTCGTGAACATTTTCGGCTTAGATCTATTAATCGGTGAACTCATGAGTGCAAATTTTACCTCATTTCTTGTTTGACTCCTTATTTTGACTTTGGATGATGTATCTGGGAGTTGTTGCAAATGTGAGTCCTTGATAGTGCTTTATACCCACTTGGATGAGAACTTGGCTACTTTTGAGAAGAACTATGTTGTTGCAGTGTGGATTGATGTGGAGTCACAGTCTCTAGTTCTCCAAGGTCAACAAATAGTTCTCTGGAAAAATTTCTTTCTCTCGAGTAGTCTCCTTTGGCTCATCATCTGATTCAGAGACTAATCGGTGAGATGTGGTTGGAACTGGATCTTTTGTTAATATTGTTGAGTCAAAGGATGGCACATCACAAACCATGTCATGAATCTCATATATTTTATTTGTCTCAGGATCCATGAGACGGTATGCCTTCGAGGTAGTACTATACCCAAGTAGAATACACAGGAGTTTCTTTGGCTCAACCTTTTATCTCTTCTGAGTTGGGACATGCATGTATGTTGTGCAATCAAATACTCACAAATGATAAATTGGTGGCTTTATACCACTCCATACCTCTTCTGGAATTTTATTTTGTAGAATCTTTGTTGGTGTCCTGTTAAGAAGATATATAGTTATTTGTATTGCTTTATCCCAATAGCGTTCATATAGCTTTATTGTTGTTAGCATGTAGCGAGCCATCTCCATCATTATACGATTGCATTACTCAATAATGCCATTTTGCTAGGGCGTGTAGGGAGAATTAAGGTTTTGTTTTATGCCTTGTTGGTTAAGGAATGACAAGAACTTGTTTGATGTGAATTCCCTCCATTGATCTAAGAGAATTAGAAGAAGAGGTTTGCCCGTCTCTTTCACAACATGATGATAGAAGTTCTGGAAATGTTAAAGAGCGTCACTTTTTTCTTCAGGAAAAACACCCACATCTTGCAGGAGTGGTCATCCACAAACATTTAAAAGTACTTGTATCTTGAAAATGAAGTATGGAGAGGGTTGTTCAGATCGGTATGAACTACCTCCAGATGCTTCTTGGTATGGAAGGTGCTTTCCTGAAATGGATCCCTGTGTTGTTTTCTAGCAAGATAGCCAAGGAAAAGAGGTAAGGAACTAGATAATTTGGGTATTCTATGAAACATTTTTTTAACCCATCTCGATGCGATTAACTATCCTAAAAGTGTCCATATCTAAAATTCTTGAGTGCATTAGATTGTATTGTCGATGTAGATAAAGATATTGCAGAAGATGAAATAGTATCTAAAGCAAATAACTTATCTTTTAAAAATTATCTAGAAATAATCTTACCTTGTCGTGAGATTAAACATGATTTAATGCCATTTTGTACTAGAAATTGTACCTTCAAGTAATGATTTAATAGTTGAGTTATTGACGAGGAGGTTCTTTAGTCAAGCAAGGAACATATATTGCCTTTGTAAGTGTACATTTTTATGGTCCCAGAGGAATGGTGACTCTTCTTATTCCTTTTGTGACATACTCCGAACCCAATCTCCAATGGGCTCTTTTTTAAGTGAATCAAACAGATCCTTGTCACCAAACATGTGCTTACTTGCACCATAGTCTATCACGAGAATATCTTCGTGTCTTTATGAAGTCTCGAGAGACAAGTACAAAATTCTTCAAGAATGTGATCCTTCTTATGTCTCCTCATCAAACTCAGTATCTTGTTGGGTTGTGAGATGTCCCTTGTGCTTTCTCCAATGGGGATGTCATTTGGAATTTTGAAAATCTTCACACCTTGATGTGCTTGTTTAACTTGAAGACCCTTGTTTTAAGCTAGTATACTAGCAGTGATCAATTTTTTGAGTATTGGTTCTGAAAATATGACACCAACTCTTTGAATTTTGATCTTTCTACTCTACTCAAAGGAGTTTTGATAATGCTTTCTTCTTTCAAATGGAGTTGAACTTTGCATTGAGAAGCACTAGTTTCCTAGTTATCTATAAGGTAACCACTCTCTCCATGAGAATTCTCAGAAGCATGAAGGATTCGTCTTAGAATTTATGCAACCAAAACACCGAATATGCTTCACCAAAAAAATAGTCGAGGAAGGATGCAAGGGATTTTCCAGGATGGCTCGGAATGAGTTTTTCATTCTGTTATTGACCCCACCTAGGTCAAACTCAGGTAGAAGGTGTGTAAAAAAATAATTGGAAAATTTATGTGTCTAAATAATGGGACAACACATGAGTCCATGTAGATATCAGGATAGTGTTTTGGGGTTCCCCTTTATGTCCCACGGTGTTAGGTTCATAAATAGGCTAAACAATTGGGATTTCTAGTACCAAATGAGGTGGAAAAAATAGAAAGAGTACCTAAAGAAGGCATTAAGCGGGAACATGGTCAACTACAAATAATATTCCACAATAACCTCATTAAAGTCAAATTGATACACATGTTCCTTCTTCATTGATCTCATCTAAAACACGGCTGCAACTTACCATTCATGTAAATTTTTATCGATTCTTGGCCAAAAATTAATTCCAACATGGAGTAGTCATCTTGAGAGTCTTCCAAGAAGATATTTAGGGAATTGGGAATCCCGGTGTCCCAGAACTTATTGAATAATCTTGTTGTAACTCCCTATTGAGGAATGTGATTTTTTTTTGGCATTGATCCTAAACATTTTGGAGATTGGGCATATTGTAGAAGTTGGTTGTTTGGTCATAGGAAAAGGCCAACATATCCCTTACGGCCTTTGTTGTAATTTCCACCTATATGTTCATGTGCTTTATGATGTTGGATTCGGGATCAAAATAACGTGCACACATCTACACAAGCTTTGGATATGGGTGCATGAGAGGCACCAAATATTTTGTGAGCATGGTGGTCCATATCCTAGAGCTAAAATATTATGAATCTCCCAAATTCAAGTATCTGGAGTGGTTTGTATCCTAAAAAGCCTTTGGATTATTATTGAGGATGAGATCAAAGACCTCATCGATAAATCTATTACAATAGAAGGGTCACTAAATTACATTCCCTTATCAGGGAATTTTAGCCTCGCATGTAGAGGGTGATGTGTAGTCTTGGTTTCCCTACATAAGATTTCATCTATGGTTGGGAACCGAATGTTGACATCATTTCTCTATATTTGTTGTAAGCTATAATTTTATGAACTAGGGACTCAAGAATTTGAACAAGAGACTAGTAATATTCAAAATAATACTTTCACATGCTCAAAGGTTGCCTTAAATAGATCGCTTGACTCCCACAAAGTAAAGGATGATGCATACATCATGTCATGTCATATAACAAAACTTTTGGTAACATGACCCTTGCACCAAATTTTACATTTCCACAAAAATTTTCATTAACACCATGATCCTTCTCATTAAGTACTCAATAAATCCATTAGATCATTTACTTCAGGGAAACTTATGAAGGTATACTTTCTTCAAATTTTCAAAAAGATTCAGAAGGGTCACTATAGGAGACAAGTGTCTAGGAAAACTTAATAGAAGGAGAGAGACTATAAAAATGAGTCGAAAGAGACTCAATGGAAAGGTTTAAGGTGGATCTTGTTAAAAAAAATCATCAGGGACTTTCCCTCCATAGTATCGAGATCAAAAGTGTTATACTACTTACATGTAGTGATTCTGAATGAGACTTTCCATAGGGGGTCAAACTTTTCATGATTTCTAAGCTTGGAAGCTCTCACATCCCATTTCAAAACTAAAGTCTTGACTCAGAACTTTGGCTCAAGTCTTCTAATAAAACTAGGTCTTGACCACTGTGACAACTTATCATGGACCATGTCCTATTTCCCATTTTTTCTGGATTTCTATCATTTTTGAAAGTCTTACTTGTATTGCTCCATGTTCTTAGATCTCAATTTTTTCTAATAACTTCAATTCTAGAACCTCCATGTCTTATGAAATAAGAGATAAAATATGCGGAATAATCCCTCTCGGAATCGTAATTGAGAAACTAATATGCGAGAAATTATTACTGGATCTCAAATAAAATTATAGAATAAAATAACACAACACAAAGAGAAGTATTTAATGTGGTTCACCCAATTTGGGCTACGTCCACCAAGAATAATTTTCTCAGATTTTATTACAAGACACCACTCTCTCAATACAATACCAGTCCTTTTGGAGCTATGCTCAACAAACTCTACTGAAATTCACATCCAAATTCAAAGCACATCTGCAATGTTTTTCATACTTCTATCATATGCATAAAACCATATAAATAGACAACTTCTTAAGTAGTTTTACAAAACCATGGGTATCAAAACCATGGGCAAAAACCCATCCCATAAACCTATGGGTCAAAATCCCGCCCATATGAGAAAATCATGTTTCCCGATATATCGGGCACGTTTTAAGGCCAAAAAAAAAAATTTGGGGGCCGGCCCCCGAACCCCGGCAAGGATACATGAAAAGTGTATAGTACTCTTAGTGTATAGTCTTCAACACTTTCACACATGAAAATAGGCTCCACAACCTAACACCATGGTGATGGGCATTACAACGCTTTTTCCATAGACTAATTCATATGGTAATTCCTTTAGGCTATTTTTTGGTGTGAATTGATCAACCCATAGGGCTGCCTTGATGTGCTCAAGACATGATCTCTTATGTTCATCACCCATCCTCTTTATGAGTTTGATCAGGTTTTCATTGGTAGATTCCGTAAAACCATTACCTTGCAGGTAGTAGTTGGAATATGTTTTTAGATAGATCATATGCCTTGCTACAAATTAAGACTCTTTGGCCCATAGAAAATCCTTCGCACTATATGATATGATCATGTGGGGGGTTATGAAGCATGTAGAGATAGTTTTATCCATTTTCCCCCTTTGAAAAGAGATTAACCTATAGGTGCTGGGCATTAATAGTCAAATGGAAGCAATTTATAGCTCGCCACGGTGAAGGTTTGGAGTTGGGTTCATTTTAATGGTCAATCTGGGAGAATTTATGGATTTTAACCTCTAGTATATATGCATTAACTATATTTCTATTGTACATCCACCACCTCCGGTTGAGGCATGTCAACATTCTTGTTTTTGCATGTCAACCACCCCTTCACTAACATATGACCACCATCCCCATGTATTGTTTTGTGTTAACCATGCATCAACGCCCTTTTCTCGTCACATGATAACATCCCTTCTTCACACCCATCACACTTTCCTCATTGACATAGATCACAATTTCCTCCTTGGACGCACGTTATCATTTCGTTCTTATCATGTGTCACCACCTTATTCCTTTTCATGCATCATCCCTCCATCATAGTCATGTCTTCTTCATTGTTGAGCGTCGGCATTCCTAGTTCATGTGTGACGAAAAATCTCCTTTCCATGCAACAATATTTCCATTTTCAGTGGTGACTCTTCTCATTTTCTCGTGCATCAGTTGGTGGTTCATATCGGGTGTCAACAAGGAAGGTCAGCTACAAAAAGGGCATTAATGGCATCGTACAAAGTATCTCAACAACTGAATTTATGACGTATGTATCTCATGTTCACCATGAAAGAAAAGTACCATTGGAAAATGAATTGACATGGTCACCTATACCTCCATGCAAGTAATAAATGAAGGTTGTTCATTGGTAGCTCCCCTTCTATCTATATATGTAATTTTTCCTCATTTTTACTTGAGACTTTCAAAAATGCAACGGAACTCTATCAAGAAATTTCTAGAACTATTATGAGCTAAAGGCCTCGAATTTGGGATTAGTGTACGGGATTTTGGCTTGTTCCTATATTGTAATGGATTGTGCATATTTTTACGTAGTAAAATAGGTGTTTTGTGTCTTTATTTCCCTAATTTGGGTTATATTGCATCTTCTACCTTGTATAATGTTAATAGGTATATTGTGCATGCTTCTATCTCTTTATAGGATCTATAATTTTGGGTTCTTTATGAATATAGTGAATTAAATATTATCTTAGACTTTGGCATGCCCACATGACATCTCTTACCTTGTTTATTCCCTATTTTTCACTCACTTAGATTGTATCACCCTTTCTTGGTGTATCACCCTCCCTTAGAGTATATTTACTTTAATGCATTCTTTTATCATTGTCTCCTTACAAAGAATTAGGTTAGGATTAGTTAAGTTTGCCATTCCTCACATTAAGGAGAAGTTGGCACTAGGTTAGGAGAATAGTTCAGCTTTCTCCTAAGTATTATTCTAATTATAGGTCGACAACAAAGGATAATCCCTTGTTATGTAGGTTACAGATATCCTCTCACACACATAATAAGTAATCGGGGTGCTTTGTAATTTTGCATTAATAGTTTTGCACGCCTGATGGGACCAGAGGTCATATTTTAATCTTTATCAAGATTGGGTGTGTTTCTTAGTGAATCTCAACCTTTAGAGGATTTTCAATAATACTTTTGGCAAATCCATTATTCAAATCAACTGGTTTCAACAGTCCAAGTGCTTGAGTTCATGATAATATTTCAAAAAAGGTCTATAATAGGCGAGGAAGTATTTTTGAGTACCTACGATTATCACTTGGAGGAGGAAGAAGAGGAAGACAAGTTCGAGATATCTCCATATCTAACAAACACAACTATTTCCACTTTGCACCTTCTAGTAGACCTTTCCTTTAGTCAACCAAGGTTCTCATACCAATCATAATAGCACATCACTAACCAACAAAAAGACCATCGAATCCCTTTGTCAACTTCACAGGGAGAAGTCCACTCAATCTCAATGCCTAGAATCTAATTCTAATGGAAACATTGAAGAATATACCATACTTTACATGAGATAATCATATAACTACTATTGACCACATTCGAACATTGTGAATGTCTATGTAATCAACAAAAATAATGAAATGGATGTTTTAGTCAAGTTGTTAGCTTCCTCTTTCAATGGGAATGCCTTTACAATGGTTTACGAGCTTGGCACTGTGGTCTATTAACAATTTGAACTAGTTGTGTTCATCTCTTTATAATCAGTTTGGAGAAAGGGTAGATAACTTATCTCTTCTAGAGCACATGACTATGAATAAGAGAGCACCAAATGAGTAGATGGCTAACTTCAATTTCATATATCAAAGGCATGGGGTACAATTCAAATTGTCATAGGGCCAAATACTTAAGGTACATTTCTCTATTTCCTCAAAGCGTTAAATTCTTATATGTGTATAATGATACAATATATGGGAGGGATAACCCTACAAGGGGCTTACGCCATAGTTATTAGAGCTAAGAATTGCCTCATTCAAGACAAAAAAAATTACACGTAAGCCTCCTATGCATATCTATTCAGAAATGGGGAATCCTCGTTCTAGCCAAATTCCCACATTATCCCTTATTCCCTGGCCCTAGAAATCAAAATTCCAATGATGTTTATATCTTTTCTTCTAGCACCTCCACTTAACTACAAGAAGTTATGAAGCAATTTCAGAACCTAAGGAATGAGTTAGTGACCCTCAAGAGGCAACATGCCTAAATATTTCAACCTTGCCTACCTCAAGCCCAATCAAATAGACCTCTTATTCAAGTTTCAAACAAAAACCTTGGACAACACCCAACTTCTAGGTCATTTCTTTTGTATAGTCCCAATACACCTTCAACATCCCAGGCCTTGGTGCCAATTCAAAATAATATTACATATGAATATAAATTGTGATTTCCTTAAGTCAACCCCAAAATTAGGAAACATGTTTCAATGGTATGATAAACCACAACATGATGGTAAAAATTGTTTATGTACCCTAAGAAGCAAACGAACAAGAAAATCAGTAGCATGTAGTTACTCAAGATACACCTCTCGAGTAAAATTACGCTTGTGAATTAGAAGGATGAGAATTTTTGTGGGACGAATCAAGCTACTTCTCAAAGTGTGCCAACCAACATAAGGTCTAGGAGGAGGAACATAGAGGGAGGATGACTTTCAAATGCTAGTGTTTCTCATCCTTCTATCACTTTACAAGGTGTTAGCAATCAAGGTGCAACTTCAAAAGTGCAAAATCAGCTTAAGATACCTTTTAGATAAACCCAAGTACAAGTTGGAGTAGCTCATGTACAAAATAAATTCATGTTGAGTAAGGGGAAAAAGAAGGATAACTCACCCCCATTCAATATCAGAGAGAAAATGAAGAAAACGAATGTATGCATTTCCATGTGGGAATCATTAAAAATTCTAGGCCAACTAGATTTGTTATAAGAAGCCATGGTGGATTGGTCAGCATCAAATTATTCATCCAATGGGCAAGACAAGGTGTTTACAAATTAAGCTCAGAAAGAAGGAATTCATGGAGATCAACAAGGTGAAAATATGAATACTCCTCCCTTTTACATATCTTTGATCATTGAAAACAATATTGTACATAATTTTATGATTGAATCGGGGGCCAATAATTCGTTAATCTGAAAGATGGTGGATCAATTATGCCTAAATATGAATTAGTTTCCAAAGGAGTGGTTTAGTTAGATGGGAAAGTAGTGGGAACTATTAGGGTTCTAAAGGGTTTAAACCTCACATTACATGTATGTCCTAATGTCACAGTTTAGCAGGATGTATCATTTATTGACTTTCCACCACTCTTTACATTGTGCTTATCAAGAGAATTCACAACTAAAATTGGTGGGTAATTATCAATTGATTGGTTGCATATGGTATTTAGGAAAAGATATGTAGCTAAGGCTATAATTAGATCTGATCCAATTGCCAATGATCACATTGTGCCTCACATACCAATTCTAATAAAAAAACTGCTCATATTTTGATCAAGAGGATTTCCCAAATAATCAATAAGGAGATACAAAATTTGGAGGCATATCAGATTTGTTTCTTAATGAGTGGGCTCACAAGAGGCATGGATATGATCCATTCAAGAAAGTGGAGGAGGCTGAATCGGGAATTTATTTCATACACAAATAAAATCCACCTCTCCCTAGTATGACCAAATCAAATGACAAAGATGACAACAAAGTATCATAACTATTCTTTGATGGCTCAAGGAGTAGACAAAATGTTGGAGGGGGAGTAGTGATTTTGTCACCTTAAGGTATAAAATACTACTTAGCTATCTTTTGAGTTTACTTGTTCAAACAACACAACTAAGTACGAAGCATTGATCCATGGATTGTATTGGGCAAAGAAGAAGAGGCATCAAGAACTTGTAGGCTTTTAGAGATAGTTAGCTGATTGTAAATCAGGTCAAAAGACAAAATATTGCTAAGAATGATCTTCTCAAGAGTTACAAGAACTGAATATGGGATATCATTGAATATTTGAGGCATTCAACATAAGTGCCATATTAAGGGAGAAGAATTAGGTGTGGATAGGTTTGTGGTAATTGGATTAACATTTGATGTAGTGTACAATATTAAAAGAGATAAATTGCAGCCCCATATTTTGGTAGTGTTGAGGCTAGATTTCCTAGACAACAATACTAGTTGGTAATTATTTGAAAGTGATAAACAAATCATAAATTTTTACAAGAGGAGACCGAGTTCTCAGCTAGGAATCAAGAGAAATTAGAGTAGTGGTATGGAGATCAAGTGGGTTGGTAGTGGACCAACCAGTTGCTAAAGGGTTTAGTAAATCTAGAGTCAATGTTCAACCCAAATGATCAATTCCTAAAATAAAATACCAACATTCAAGTAAAAATGAAAGATTGAGAATCCATCTCGGTTGGAGAGGGTAAAATGCTCCAAGTTAGAAAGGTGAACACGAAATAAGAAAAATATTAATTCATACAACTTTATCAAGAGTTCCCAAATGTCTTTTGTTAGAGCTATGAAGATCTGAGAGAGTTTTATCCAAAGTTGATTGTACGTACCCAAAATTGTATGTATTGTACAGTCAGAAATTGGTTACGGAAAACCCCAATTATGATTTAGATCTCTTCACAAGGTGTTTGAAATATAAAAAGCTTACCAAGTATACATTTGCATCCTAAAATTCCTTATCCAGCCTTTGCATGCTTCATTCTAACATCTGCACCATTTTTCCTTAGATTTTGTCTTTAAGTTACAAGACCGCTGCCCCACCTGGGCAGTTTTCCTGTGACTACTACCCAGGTTAGGGTGGCGGTTCCCGTAACCAACACTCTACATAGGGTGGTGGTCCTACCAACACTTTCGAGAACCTTCTAGTGCACTCAACCATGTGAAAATCAAGTTGCACTTGGAAATCTCAGCTGCTTCTACTTTGTTTAGAGTTTCCAGCCACTTGGTAATAGTAGTGCTCCATTTTTAATGATAAAGCATGACAATTTAAGATTTCCTTCCGATGAGTAAGAATGTTATAAATACTGAGTTTTTCTACAAAAAAATGGTCCCTCTCTCTATGTATTATTATTCGGTGTATTTGGAAGTTACTCAATAAGTCTAGACTTAGCATAAGTTAGCAACCTCTCGGTTCAAGGCTCTTCATTTGTTTGGTTTAGAGATCACTCGGTCTCTCTACTTTTATTTTATTCCATTATTATTCTCCAAACAATCGGCTTAGAATAATTCATCTCAGTTCTAGATTAAATTCAATTGTAATTTGGTTCTACTTAGAGTTATTTTTGTTTCGTCACAAGAAGAATAGGTCCTAGAATTTTAGGTGTGTCTTGTCATATCCCTACAACAATCCTACTAGGAATCACTCAGCCAAGCTTTGTTCTCTTGCATTATCTCTCTCATACTTGCATTTTTTCAGTTTACCTATAAGTTACCACTATTCAAATATATTATACTATTGCCACTATCATATTCTCACCTTTCTGGATTCACGAGAACACGAAGGGACAAAGAAATCACACTGAGGGGATAAGCTACGATACAACTAGATTTACCTCTATTATGTAGATTCCAGATTTGATTTTTCAAAGTTGTAGTTTATAACATATCAAATAGAGTAGTGAATCATTTCATTTCAGTTAATGTTTGCTTTTAATATTGTTGGGGAAGTTGTGGGGAATGATAGCTTCTGAGAAGCTATTATTTGTTTTTCACTTCTGAGGTGAAATTGGAGGTCTTTCAATCAAACTAGTTAGATATTTAACTTTGTATCAACTCACAAGTACACAAGCAAATAACTACATCTGGATACCTTGCTTGTTTTAGCTTTATTCTTAGATTAGTTACTTTTCATATGAATTTGTTAGATTATTTTCTCTTTAAAAACATTCAATCTTATATCTCTGAAAATACAAAAAAACAAGCTTAAAGTAGATTCAATTTCATAATTAGTTTGTTTCATTCAATTAAGTTTAGTTATTTCTTACATAACTATTATGGGACTAAGAGAGCCCAGGGATTACATATTCAAGCCAGTGATACCCTAGTTGAATCTCTTCATGGCGTTAGTAGATATAGATCAAGGTCTTAGGATCCATGTCTTCCAAACAACAACAAACCCATAAGCAATTAGTGAGAAATTTAGAATCTTAATCATCGAAGATGACAAAGCATACGAGTTCTGGTCAAGTCAAATGAGTTATAGATTTCCTTGATAGGATGTCCATATGACCATAAAAGAGCCTAAAAGAGAGAAAACATTTAGTTGTGATCCATTAGTTCTGTAGCCAGACGCAGGAGACCTTCTCACTAACATAGATACAGGCCTACGCATACAAGTTGCTAGGACACCTGTGAGGTATTCTGAGAAGATCACACAACTCTTGATATTAAACATAGAAGATGAAAAATCTTACAACTACTAGATAGTCAGAAGATGGGATTGATTCTTTACATGACCATAAAAGGTCCACAACAACCATGAGTTCATGGTTGTGATCCCCAGGTCCCACAACCCAACGGCCGTGTAAACCTATTAAACATTGATACTAGTTTATGTACACTAGTATTTATATCTTCACCAATCCTACCATATATCATCACACAACTCTCTATGTTGAACGTAGAAACCGATCAAGCTAATATTTTCTAGGTCAGACTAGAAAATCATCCATAGTTTCCTATAGATCCACTACATCTCTCACTACCACCTTCATGAACCTATTTGGAAATATATATGAAACACCCACATGTCACTTTCCACAAGTCCAACAACCAACAAATAGGATCTTGGCAGAGCTCAAAATTTATTGGATCCTCCGAATAGTTATAGTGTTAAACCAATCCATAACACTAGTTCAAGTTAGAAGAGCCTTCCTTGTTTTAGATTTGTAGATCCCGTTATTGCATATCAAGGATATAGGATTTCACAACTAATTTGTCCATATCCACATACATTTCATTTCCACCAGTTGTCTCAGCATGACCTCGGGAGGTTGGGTATGGAGAAAGGATACTTGATTATTCTCGCGCTCACCTATCACTTTTCTATCTTACAAAATTGGTGAACCCGTCATGAAATGAACATGCAACCTTCGATAAATTAACAATTACTCCTTTTTCATTTCCATTTATTTCCTCCACCTTTGCTCTTTCCCATTATTTGCGGGTATTTATATACACCCCAAATATGTCGAGAATATGACAAATACATCAAACCTCTCTTAGGTCTCGAGCATATTATGGTCGACAAGTAGACAATAGCCACCCTCATTCCAAATTTAGGAGTTAGAAAACTTACACAAACACAACAACCAGAGCCATTAGGATCTAACAATATGACATTTACTAGAGAATCCATTTCATCTCCTCGGTTTTTATCTAGACCACAAATTAGTAGGTAGTTAGATCCACTCCCATTTTTGGATGAGGAGTACTTAGCATGCTATGCTAGAAGCAAACAACGCTTCCAAAACATGTATCCACCTATAGGAATTTTACAAATGTAACCTGACACCTTGCTCCAAGAAAACACCCCCATTCCTCCACCTATGGAGAATACTCTTGGTGAAACTTGGAAATGTAAACAATCAATTCATAGTAGGGTACCATACCCCTCGATAACCTCAAGGGACACCGAAATAACCACTACGATAGAACATTGTATCGTCACCAATCGAAGTCATCTCAGCTCTAGTTGAAAGGGTTAGAGGGCTAGAACTTGCTCAAGAAAATCAAGCTTCACACTTGGGGCAAGCAGGAACTCCTAACCCTCCACATCATCCTAGCTAGGTTGACCTCCTTACGAGAATAGGCACATTAGGCATGCCTCCTCAACAATCATATAGCTATCCACAACAAACACCAACTAGAACCATGTTTTTAAACATTGTGCCGCTTGAAAATTTGATACCTCCGAGTCTAATACCAAATAATCCATACAAGAGCAATGCTCCTCCCTACTTGATTATTCAAAATCACCACAAGGAGATATGTTCTCTTCAACCAGGATGTTCACTCAACCATAAGGGTTTCCTTACGCCCCTGCAAGTACATATGTTATGCCATATCAACAACCCATTCCACCTCCACCCCCTCAACAAGCACCATCTATGGTTGAAACCTATGTGGTAGGGACTTACTCAGAATATTTAAAAGAGCCTTTAGATTTCACCGTACAAAGCATCATGCTTCCAAGACCTCTTCCTAATTTTCCTAAATTCAAGGGGGAGGGAGATCCAAATTATCATATTAAGGCCTATGCCACAACCATTCGAGAACTACTCCCTTGGGATGTGGTTGTTGCTAAAATATTCCCTAAAACCTTAGAAGGCATCGCCCTTGATTGGTATTATAGAATACCTGAAGCCTCGATACATTCATTCAAACAACTTGTGTCAGAATTCATCAAATATTTTGACATGAAAAAATTGTTAAGAACAGGCATTAGGGAATTCTTACACATTAAACAAGAGCATAATGAGTCTATTGCCCATTTCATTCAAAGATGGCGTACAGTCCTCTACTCTTCAGCAAGTGCTCCAAACATGGATCAGATGGAACTATGTGATTTATTCCTTCATTCTCTCAATAGAGAGATAAAGGAAGAAGTCTAGAAGTTCCCTCTAAGAACTTATGATGAAGTACTTGAGAGTGCTCTAAGAATAGATCAAGCGGTGATAGAAAATGGTCATAAAACTTATGGAACAAAAGGGAGATTAGTCACTCTAAATCAAAATACTACGACTTATCCCAACATGGGAAATACTAATCAAGGACAAAAGATCCTTAATAAAAACTATGGGGTTACAACAGATGGAGTCACTGATCAAGTCAAAAGACCAAATGTTGTGAACACCCCGACACTTGCTAACAATCAATGTAATAATAAATTTTCTCCAACAATCAATGTGGTGGATTTCAATCGTCCTCCACAATAGTAACAACAACAACAATAAAAAATCCAATCACAAGGTCCTTCCCAGGGCCCAGATGGATATAAAAAAAAAAAACAAAGGCAATATCCTCAAAATTAAAATTATAACAATTAGCAGCCCAATGGAAACTTTGGGCCACAACAAGATTTAAACCAACGACCACGGAACTATAATCCCAACTTATACTTGTGGCTTCCATAAAATTTGAGGTCATGATACTAGAACTTTTTACGATTAATATAAATTCTTGGAATGTTTACCAGAAGATCAAAGACAACTCTTTGTAGATATGTTTTTAGAAAATTCCATACCAACCACATCAAATACCTACTAGGGATCGGTTTCTCCTCAAAATGCACCTCTCAAGATTTTCAATGATCCTCTCCCAAATCATTCTAACAACAATGGGTTAGATCCAAGTGGAACAAACAAAGGTGTCATAATGGGGAACAACAACCATGAAGCTTCAACTTCATCAAATCCAACAGTTGCACCCCAATTAGGAACTCGACCACAAGCCAAGATAGTTGGACTGGTAGAATTAGACATTGAGTTGCCAGTAGAAACTATAACAAGAACACGAGACTACTCTTCTCGGCCAGTTTCATCCTATTCACTAATACCAGACAATGCTTAGCAATTGCCATTAAAAATAGTAGGCACCTATGATTTAATTAATTATTTAACAAAGAACTTCTCTCACATTTCCTTTTTGGATTTGTTGAAGAACTCTCCTTCTCATAGAGCTTCTCTATTAGAAGCATTAGGTCTCATTCATCTTGTTAAGATCACCCCTCCCTTGAAATGTAAGTAAAGCATATAGACTTTGACGTCTACCCTCCAAGGAAATGAGATAGGGATACCGAGTTTATATTTGACATAAGTAAAATGCCAACGGATGCTGAAATCTCACGTAGAGGCGATCCACCCTTACATTTATAGGTTTGGGTTTATAACAACTACGTCAAGTGTGTAATGATCGATGATGGGGCAGTAGTTAACATAGTCCCCTTCACTTTTCTTCAAAAGCTAGGATATGGAGAAACGAATTGTTCTTCAACACGAAACACGCTAAGGGGCTATGATAGTCTCAAGGCAACTTCAATCAGGACTATAGTGCTACCAGTCACTTTAGGCCCAAAAAAATCCTCACCGAATTTTATATTATAGATCGGGAAACCAACTATAATATGATTCTCGATTCGCCCTTGGATACATCACATGAAGGAAATCCCTTCCACATTATTTCAAGAAGTAAGGTTTCTACACCTAGGAAAGTTTTTGTAGTAGAAGGAGACCTAAACCCTTTCGACATACACCTAGCAGATTTGAAGAAAAGACCAGGTGTCCATTCTAAATTTGAGCTCCTGACAAATCAGCTCAACAAACTAGTCAATACAAACCCAGAAGCGAAGCTGGTGCCTACAATAGAACTAGAAGTCACAAACTTAATCAAAGGCATCCCAACAATCAAAGATGATTCCATCACTATAGAAATAGTTTCACTAGGAACCACTGCAAAAATTATCGAATTACTAGAGAAAGATCTACCTATTCTCCTACCATTTGATTATATGGGTATAGGACATACCCTAGGAATTGGTTCCATACCTATAGACAAAGTTTATATGGTGGAAGTGACTGAGGCAAGGGAAGTAGAGACTAAGATTGTCCCAACTTCCATTTTTCCAAATTATTATTGGACTCTTCACTTTGATGGGGCAAAATGTCATTTCGGTCTTTGGGAATGTGTATGATCCTTACTTCGCCTGAGGGAAAGGTTCTACCTTTCGTTTTCCAATTTAACTTTGAGTGCACAAACAACAACACTAAATATGAATCCCTCCTTCTTGGTCTCTTCATTGCCAAAAGGATAGACATTAGTAATATCAGAGTACTCAGAGACTCACAAATAGTTGCAAACAAACTATCGAGAGGTATATGAGACTAGATGTAAACACCGCAACTCTATAAAATTGCAGTATTAAGACTAAGAAGGGATTTGATTTCATATCAATTAAAGCAATCCCACGAGAACAAAACCTTCTTGCTAATTCTATAGAAACTTAAACTTCCTAATTCACTCCAAACAATGAATTGGAGGATACTAATTTTGTTGTATCAATACGTGTTGAACCTTTGGTTCACAAAGTACCAATAATCCCGATATCAATACATGTGGAAATTGAGAATAAATCTACTACTTTAGATCACTTTGATAGTGATAAGGTGACCCTTGAATATCTAAATGCCTTTGCAGAGCTACATCTCACTCATTCCATAGTTGATTTCTCTCTAATCCCATGCTCCTCTTCCTATTTTGGAAATCCCATGATAGAATCTCCCCCATAAGATAATCTCAAAATCTATGAGGTGGAGAATGAAGGGAGTTTAGAATTACCCCAGCTCCTCCCAAATATGAGGAAGGAAATCACTCCTTAATCGAAGGAACCATAGACATAAACATCGAATAGAGGAAGAACCAAATATTTTGAAGTTGTGATCCTCTTTAACTCCAAAGGAGATAGAAATACATACTTAGATCCTCAAATAACATAAAAAATATTTTATATTTAGTTACAAAGAAATGACGAGAATTACACCGCATATTACGGTACACTATCTTGTCACCAAACCAGATGTAAAAACAATCAAGAAAAAGTCGGGACCAATGAAGCCAAAAGTGGCTCTCATGGTGAAAGAGGAAGCGATGAGAATCCTCCAAGTAGGGTTCATCAAAATAGTTGACTATTATCAATGGGTATCTAATATCATCCCTGTTCTAAAAAATAATGGGAAGATACACATTTGCATAGACTTTCAGGACATTAACAAAGCCTATCCTAAAGATGACTTCCCTTTACCATCTATCGACATTATTTTTGATACAACAACTAGATTTGAGCTATTGTAACTCATGGATGGGTTCTCAGGGTATAATCATATTATAATATCCAAGGAATATCAATCCAAGACCACATTTATAACTCCTTCGGGAACCTACTGTTACATTGTCATGTCGTTCGGTCTTATAAATGTTGGCACTACATACCTGTGGCAAGGACATATATATTCCATGATCTTATTCATAAGATCATGGAATCTTACGTAGATGACTTGTTGGCCAAGGCCAAAAAGTGTTGTGATCACCCCGAAGTGCTCTATATCATTCTCTCATGATTGATCGAATATGGTGTCACATTGAATCTAGAGAAATGTGTATTTAGTGTAACAGGAGGAAAGCTTCTAGGTTACATTATATCATCACGAGGGATTGATGTCAACCCAACCAAAATCTAGGCTGTTCTTGAAATGATTCCACCATCAAATGAGTCTGGTATTAGATCATTTCTTGGGAAACTTAGTGTAATTCGAAGGTTCATCCCAAACTTAAGTTTTTCTATCCATCCAATCAACAATCTATTAAAGAAGGATTATAGCATCGATTAGACGATGAATTAAATGAGGCCTTCAAGTAGGTAAATGCTTCTTGTTTTCTCCTCCCATGCTAATGCCCCTAAACTAGATCATCCTTTAATCTTGTATTCACAAAGCTACGATGTCTCACTAGCCTATATAGTGGCTCAAGAGGATGATGATAAACAAGAACATGCGGTCTACTTAATTAGTCATATGTTGCTCAACTATGAGACATGTTACACACAAGAAGAAATAGAATGCCTTTCCATAGTCTTCACAACAAAACATCTAAGACACTACATGCTGAATCAAGAAACAAGGGTGATCATCAAAAAAGATCACTTATGGACATTCCTCACGTAAGGGTCTTTGTCTAAAAAGGATGGACGTTTCATAACCTTAATGGGTGAATTTGAACTAACATTTGTAAACCAAAAATCTGTTAAGGGGAAAATCATTGCAGATTGGTTGGCTGACAATCCATTGAATGGAGGCAATTTAGTAGATCTAGACTTCCCAAATGAGTTTATATATTTTATCGAAACTAGGCCTCCTATCTCTGCATTTCCTTGGTACACCAACATAATCAATTTCATCATGGACCACACATACCTAGAAGGGGCCACATCCCAACAAAGAAGGTAGTTACACATTATCATTGCTAAATACGTCATCTTAGAACAAGTTCTCTATCACAAGAGCCTTTGACGGGATGTTGTTAAGATGTGTTGACACGAAGAATCTGTAAGGATTCTTTATGAATCCCATAGTGGGGTATGTGGAGGCCACTTTGGCGGCCATGCCACTACTCGTAAGATACATCGAGATGGGCTATTTCTGGCCCACCCTAGAACATGATGCAGTAGAGTTTGTGTGTAAATGCCACAAATGCCAAGAATTCTCCCACGAGATTCACATGCTGGCACAGGCTCTATAACCAATCGCAACCCCTTGGCCATTTTCCACATGGGGCCTAGACTTGATAGGGAAATTCTCTCCCTCATGAATAGATGACCATAACTTCATAATCATGGCCACAAAATACTTTACAAAATGGGTAGAGGCCATGCCTCTCACCATCGTACCAGGTTCTATAATTTCTAAGTTTATTCTAAATCAAATCATTTTTAGGTATAGTGTCCCACAATTCATTATCTCAGATAATGGAATGTCCTTCAAGAATGATGAAGTCCATGAACTATGTAGTAAATTCAAGATAAACCATCACACGGCTTCTCTTTATTACCCTCAAGCCAATGGATAGGCTAAGGCCACAAATAAAATGTTAAAAACCATTCTCCTCAAAACAGTTAAGGAGAACAAAGGAAATTCCATTTAAAGCTATACCCAACCTTGTGGGCCTATAGAACATCCGTAAGAACACCAACATGGATAACCCCTTTCTCGTTGGTATTCGTAGCTGAAGCAGCTTTGCCGATAGAAGTTGAAATACCTAGCCTCCACATCTCATTACAAGGGATCTTAGGAGAAGAAGCCTATAGAGAGGCATGACTCTCTCAATTAGAAATCCTTGATGAGGCTAGATTAAATGTAGAGAAAAGGAACATAGCCTATACTAATTGAACGTGTCGGTAATATAACAAGAAAGTCTACAAACGAGAAATATACGAGGGTGATCTCGTTCTAAGACTAGATAGTCGGATTGATAAGAAAACCGGGAAGGAAGGAAATTCTGGCCTAAGTGGCTAGGCCCATATCGAGTCATGAAGGACTACGAAAACAATGTGTATCTCTTATGCACACTAGAAGGTGAGGAATTTAATGAAACTGTCAATTCCTTACATCTTAAATGGTTTTATGCATAATTGATCAGCATCACCATTTATATACTATGTTAACCTGCATTGCACTAGTCATTTAGTTAGTTCATTTTGTTCATTCATTTCGTAAATGTTGTAGTCAAGGAACTTATTCCTAAGCAATTTATTACAATCTTATGAAAATATGAGAAAAAGTATTCAAATCATATCTCTTCAATTTTCATGATATCATCAAATGATTTTGAAATCATCTCATCAATTTTATAAACAAAATCTTGACAAAAACCATACCAAGGCCTACATACTTTTTCATACTCATTTTCTTCTACTAGGTTAAGATGTTCTTACCTACGGTCTATTCTAGAAGCTTCTTGGTGTCACATCTATCCCTCTTACGTCTCTTTGAAACAAGGATACTCCAAAATTATAGATCACAAATGTCAAAGTCAAATTGAATCCAAGAATACTAAACAAATAGAATATTTTATTTTACACACTTCTTTTCCCTACCAATCTTCGGTGATGAGCCTACATCTCTTACTAGTGGTGTGAGGTTGGGAAAGGAAAGAAGTGCCCTTACTCACCTATGTCCTGCCTTGGTGATAAGCCCATACTTCTTACTAGTAGCATGGGGCAAGGCATAGGGGGTCTATTCACGCAAATCAATGAATCTTAGTATTTTAAAAATTCAAAACAAAGTGTATTGTGAAAAATGAAGCTAAGCATCCAAGTTCCAAAGAGATCAAATCCTTAAAACCATATTTTGTCAACCAAGTTTCCATTTATGAATCTAAGTCTAGATAAACTAGAAAGTAAGTTGTATCTAAGCTATGTAGCAGGTTTGAGTAAGGTAAGTGCATAGGTCTAAATTTGGTTTTGTCAATACTTTGTCTTTCTCTCATTATTGTCATTCAGTCAAACTCATACAATTTTCACCCTTCCCAACTCTTGGTGTTGAGCCCTCGCATCATACTAGTTGCGTGGAGTTAGGAATGGGGAAATTTCATCTCATTATCACTACATATTCATCATGTTTTTCCAAAATAAGAAGAAGCAACGAATATTGCCCAAAGAAGCCAAAAGTTCGAGTATTATAGTATGTTTGTATCATCTCATATCAGCACTACAAAAAAAAAAGAGAAACATTATGTTCAACATTTGTTATAATTTTTCATCCATTGCATACATTCTAAAAGCCTAAAAATAGAAATTCTAAAAACATCTAGTATACAAATGAGAAACAAACCACAAAAATTCTAGATGCAAGAAAGATCGAATCAAAAGATATATATATATATATATATATATATATATATATATATATATATATAATATTTTATATACAATGCCATCATGCACTAGGCATGGTCAAAACGCTCAATGAGCCCAAAAAGTATAAAAAAACACTCATATAAACATCGACAAAATCACTACAAAAAGACACCATGGTCTTTTAATCCTTGTGGGATCCCTCAGGGTGCACGACCACATCTAGGAATCCCTGCTAAGATGATGTTGTGGATGAACTAAGGGATCATGATCATGACCGTGAGCTATGGTCTCACCTTTGTTAGAATGGATCCTCCTCATTAAGTACCCAACAGCTTATGTATCCGGCTAGCTTAAGAGGTCATTAACTTTGCCACCTTTTAGATAGGGGAAAACACATCAATATGTCTGTCGATTGTTGAAGGCTCTCCCACATCCTCAGTAAGCTCAGCCTGAGTACTCTCCGAGGGGAGCAACAAGGTGTCCGCACACACTTGGTGAATCAAATCCCACCATCCCTCAGTAGTCACTACAAATAAAAAGAGAAATAACAAGTTAGAAAATTACCAAAAATGAAATAAAAAAAAGCAAAACAACAAAAATATCAACTAAACATCTCTAGCTAACAGAGTCAAGAGAAGAGTAGTAACTCACTCAGATCTCCTGGCATCTAGGTGGGATCTCTAGGATCTGCACCTACTACTGATGCTACTACCTGAATGTGGAGCCTCCCAAGTATGGAAATAAATTACATCCTACCATAGACTCATCATCTCCCCTAAAGTCCCAGAAGGAAACTCCCTTTGAGATCAAGGTCACCTTCTCTACACTTTCCTTCACCCTCTCACCCTCAAGATATCTTGAGTTCCATGCACCACTTAGAATTTCTATTAGCCTCTTCATCTTTCCCATCATCCCCATCTCCAATCCCCTCTCCCATCATCTCCTCCTAAGGTTCCTCTTCGGTGAACCGCTTCGAGTTTGAGTTTACATCAATGAGCTCATCTCCCTCTCCACTATGAGTAGGAGCAGCCCTTATCATAAGTAAAGGTGCTTGAGGAGCACTATCTTCTCCTTGAGCACAAACCACCTACCTAACTATAATGGGAACTATAGGAGTAATCATGGTCCAACCTCGGCCTCCTCTAAGACCTCCCTTGGCCTCATGAAAAAACCTATACAATAGTCCCGCTAGAGGAAGCATATCAACATAGGGGAGGCCAAACTACTGAGGGACTCTATCAAATGGGTGGGTCTCCAACCTCCCTATCCTGTCCACTAGCTGACCTATAGAAAAATAGGAAATCAATGTATCCATCTCCTCTCCCCACACTCCTACCATGGTCCGATCAGTGGTCTCCATGTTTACTGTAGTCAATAATGCCACTAGCTAGTGTGGCGTCTTGAGTACTATTATCCCTATCCACCTCGTTGCCCTAACAGACCCCTAGATCCTCTGCTAGTATACCCCTCCCATAGGAAATAATACGCTCATACATGTAACTCATAACTAGAGTAGGCTGACTCAATGAATTCCCCTGTAGCTTGAACACCCTATATAAATCGTGGTAGGTGGTCCCAAGAATGTATGCTCCCAAAGCGTAAACACATCCATGAGCCTCAATCTGTGCAATCATGGGAGACCAACAGTTTAGTAGAGCTCCCTTATCCCCAATAAACCGTGAGTAGGGATACCCATAATTTACTTATGGATGGTGG
The DNA here is from genome assembly GCA_018340775.1 of Taxus wallichiana var. yunnanensis. Taxonomy (NCBI): domain Eukaryota; kingdom Viridiplantae; phylum Streptophyta; class Pinopsida; order Cupressales; family Taxaceae; genus Taxus; species Taxus wallichiana. The sequence goes on from CM031239.1 coordinate 629,225,362, forward strand.
GGATAGGAGCGAGAAGGAATGGAATGGACTTCATCCCCTTCTTTAAACAAAAGGAGGAAACGTATCCCATGTAGGTAGCCCACCTTTGAACCATTTGAGACCTTGATCCTCTTTGTTTTAATAGACAAGCGCCTCCCAAGAATTGGAACCCCAGTATGTGATAGACATCCTCCGGGTAATAGTCCACTCACGCTTAACACCTAGTAAGTGGAAGGTATTCTAGTCTACATCATAATATTAAAATAATCCAAACAATATGTGACTAGTAGGATTAACATTAAGAACTCCGTGCAATCCTTCAAATACCATCCCTCTGCAAAGTGTCTCACTCTATTCGGGTCAGTGCATCTAACACTACTGGGAGCCAATCACACTCCCTCTCTCTACTCCATTAGATATACTCATCCTTCTGCATCCACCCAAAATAGAGAAAAAGAGAAATTTAGTAACATAATCTACATAGAAAGATCATCAAAAACATAGAAAAATGTCAAAAATGTAAAAATAATTAATTAATACATTTTTTTTACATTGTTCAGAACTTCCACCACCTGTGCAAAGCGGCATTCTGTGACCACCACCTTTTGAGGTCATGGTCCTGTCACTACCACCTTATGGGGCGGTGGTCCTGTAACCACCGCCATCACCTTGGATAGTGGTTCTAAGACCGCCACTCTGTGCGGGGTGGTGGTCATGTCTTGAATTGAAAAACACCCCCAAAGCTCTAAAAACACTTTAAAATGGTAAAATACATCATTTTTGACAAAATAAAAACCTACCCTATGGGCACCCCCATAGAGACTCATTTAACACTAACATTTTCTAAATAATCCCCCAAGACAAAGATTTCAACATTTCTATATTTTAAGTTTAAAAACAAGAAATTGAGAAAAACTAACCTAAGACTTTGCGGGTTGATCTTTCACTCTCGGAGGCCTAATCATGATCTCACAATGAATGTTTTGACTGTAATCTCGTTGAAAATGGTTATCGTGGGTCCCAGATCTCAAAAAAAACTAAATCGATACACATAAATGAATAGTAAAATGAGCTCATTATATATATATATATAGTATTCTAATTTTTCTTTGAGTGTTTTTACGTAGAAATGGAGCACCGAAGAGGTAAGTTCTCATTTTAATTCAAGTATTTTTTGATTTATTTTTCTATCTACACTTGAGTCCCCTTTTCATTTTGCGAGATAGTGAGAACTTGGATGGTAACATTACGACACGGGTGTGTCGGGTATAGATCCTAACCCCCATTTTGTGACCGCCATACTCGAACCCACCATTTTACGCCTCTTCATGGTTAAAACGCTTCTCCGAGGGGGAAATATGTATGTAACCAAAATTGTATGTACCATATAGTCATAAATTGGTTACTGAGAAAACCCCAATGATGATTCAGATCTCTTCGCAAGGTGTTCAGAATCTAGAAAGCTTGCCAAGTATACATTTGCATCCTAAAATTCCTTATCTGGCCTTTGCATGCTTCATTCTAACATCGTCCCATTTTTCCTTGAATTTTTGTCTTTGTGTTACTGGGACCGCCACCCCACTCGGGTGGTGGTCCTGTGTGACCGTCGCCTAGGTCGGGTGGTGGTCCTACCCACACTTTCTAGAACCTTCGCTACACTCAACCACGTAAAAATCAAGTTGCACTTGTAACTCTCAGACACTTCTACTTTGTTTAGAGTTTTCAGTTACTTAGTAATAGTATTGCTCCATTTTTAATGATAAAGCATGGAAATTATAACTTTCCTTTCGGTGAGTAAGAATGCTATAAATACTGAGCTTGTTTACAAGAAAATGGCCCCTCTCTCTCTATGTTTTATTATTCAGTGTATTTGGAAGTTCCTCAATAAGTCTCAACAAGTCTATAATTAGCATAAGTTCTCTCACCTCTCATTTCAAGGCTCATCATTTTTTTGGTTGAGATATCACTCGGTCTCTCTAGTTTCATTTTGTTCCATTTTTGTTCTCCAAACAACTAGCTTACCATGATTCATCTTAGTTCTAGATTAAATTCAATTGCAATTTGGTTCTTCTTAGAGTTAGTTTTGTTTCGTCACAAGAATAATAGGTCCTATAATTGTAGGTGTTTCTTGTCGTATCCCTACAGCAATCCTTCTAGGAATCACATAGCCAAGCTTTGTTCTCTTGCACTATCTCTCTCCTACTTGCATTCCATTTGGTTTACCTCCAAGCTGCCACTATTCAAATATCTTCTCCTATAACTATTGTCATATTCTCACCTTTCTAGATTCACTAGAACACGAAGGAACAAAGAAATCAAACTGAGGGGACAAGCTATGATACAACCGGATTTGCCTGCTCGCAAATTCAATGTTTGATTTAGTCAAAGTTGTAGTTTACAACATATCAAATAGAGTAGTGAATCATTTAATTTTAGTTAAATTTTTACTTAATATTGCTTTAGGAAGCTATGGGGAATGATAGATTCTAAGAAGCTATGATTTGTTTCTTATACGAGGTAATATTGGAGGTCTTTCAATCAACCTAGTTACAAATTTTTATTCATATCAACTCACAAGTGCACAAGTAAATAGCTACATCTGGCTACCTTGCTTGTTTTAGCTTTATTCTTAGATTAGTTACTTGTCATCTGAATTTGTTCGATTATTTTCTCTTTAAAAACATTCAATCTTATATATCTGAAAATACAAAAAAACAATCTTAAAGTAGATTCAATTTCATAATTAGTTTAGTTTATTCGGTTAAGTTTAGTTATTTATTGCATGACTATTATGGACCAAGAGAGCCTAGGTGATCCAGATGATCCTCATAGAGAAACACCAATCTAAGATCTTCTCATAATAAGTTGCAGTCATTTTTAAAGCATGGAGAAAAATTATACGATTCCATCAATATCTTGTTTGTAGGAAACGAAGCTCGTTTGCAAAAGTTATAGCCCGCTGAAATTTTCAGGCAACTGGAAAAATTTGGAGTTTTGTGCAGGTTGGACGTGTGCACACTCACCAAGTGTTTCAATTATATTGTGACACATGGAAAATTTGTGTGATGAACTAAAAGTGGTTTTGGGAACGCCGGTCTTGGACACTCATTCACGGACAAATGGACCCCGCTATTTACTGGCTGGGGGCCCTCAGCCAAGTTTCGACACACTCAATTATGGAGGGGTGTCTTGGCCTCCTTCTCATATTATCACTATACCAACTTGTGTATATATATGCCTCTAATTTCATTTGTGCTATGCATGTGGGACTAATTGATATGCCATTTTAAACTATGCAATTACCATATTCCACGCATTTTATTTAAATATCCATATTCCACACATTTTAATTGAAACCATATTCCACGCATTATATTTGGCTTAACCTCCATAAGAATTATTCAAGGTGCCTAAAAACTATGTCCATACATATCCATGCGCCATCCTTATCCAACCAACAAGCACCCACATCTCAAGCGGCTTAGGTGGCCCTTAAGCCACTTAGAACTTACACCGCCCCACCTTTTAAAACCTCCTCCACTTTAATCTGCGCCAAATGTGGGATATTGTTCCCTAAGAGATAAGGCAAATGCATGGGGAGGAGAATGGAACCCAGGTGGGCCATGTAAAAGGATAAGCACCCAGCTGGTATGCTAGTGGGCTTAGAAACATTATAAAAGGAGTGTTATTTTATTTGAATAGCATTCGGGTCTATGCAAAATATTGAAATGCTCATAACTTGAGCTAGGAGTGGAATTTTGAGGAGAGTAAAAAGCAACCCTCTTATTTTTTATAGAGAAAGACTATGAGAAGGTCATAATTTTGTAGAATTATTTGTAAAGAATTATTTTCAATATTTTAATAGATCGGTCCCATTCAATCGGACTCGAGAGACGTAAGCCTCAAGCGCCGAACTCCGTTATCAATTCTTGTGTCAAATTGCTGGTGAATTCTCTTCATTTCTCTATATTTTTGCATATTACTTATAGTTTTAATTCTTTTATTAAAAATACAAAAGGATATAATGCTCAATTTTTACATCGAAAATCAATACAAAGAAAATAAATGTGTGTGCACAATTGCTACTTAAATTTGATTTTCAGATCACCAGGATTACATATTCAATCCAAGTAATACCCCCAGCCGAATATCTTCATGGCGTTAGTAGATATAGATCAAGGCCTTAGGATCCACATCTTCCATACAACAACAAACCCACAAGTAATTAGTGAGTAATTGAGAAGCTTAAACATCAAATATGAAAAAGGATATGAGTTCTGGTCAAGTCAACCTAGCTATAGATTGCCTTGATAGGATGTCCATATGACCATATAAGAGCCTGAAAGAGATAAAACATTCAGTTTTGATCCATTAGTTATAATCCCGGATGATGAGGAGACCTTCTCACTAACATAGATACAGGCCTATGCATACAAGTTGCTAGGACACCCATGAGGTATTCCAAGAAGATCACACAACTCCTAATATTAAACATAGAGGCTGAAAAATCTTATGACTACTAGATAGTCAGAAGACAGATTGATTCTTTACATGACCATAAAAAGGTCTACAACAACCATGAGTTTACGATTGTGATCGCCAGGTCCCATAAGCCAATGGGCTTGCAAACCAATTAAACATTAACACTAGTTTACGTACATTGGTATTTATATCCTCACCAATCTCATCGGATATCATCACACAACTCTCTGTGTTGAATGTAGAAACTGATCAAGCCAATATTTTCTAGGTCAGACCAGAAAATCATCCATAGTTTCCTATAGTCCAATAACCAACAGATAGGATCTCAAAGAGAGCTTGACATTGATTGGAGCCTCCGAATAGTTATAGTGTTATACTGATCCATAAAACCAGTTCATATTAGAAGAGCTTTCCTCTCTTTGGATTCACAAATCATGTTATTGCATATTGAGGATTTAGGATTTCTTGACTAATTTTTCCATATTTGCATACATTTCATTTCCACCATTTTGTCTCTGCACGACCTCGAGAGGTCAGGTAAAGAGAAAGGCTACTTGATGATTCTCATGCTCACTTGTCACTTTTCTATCATACATTGACACAAAAAGTAATTGAACTGGACTGGAATCCAAGCCCATTAGACAAAATAAAAGATTAGTAAACCCTCACATTGAGCCTCTCATGAAGAAGGAACTGAACAAGCTCATAGAGGCAAGCATCATCTTCCGATCAAATACTCTTCATGGGTATCGAATGCAGTACCTAAGTTAGGAAGAAAAATGGGGAAATTAGGTTGTGAATAACTTTTTGAGATTTAAATAGGGCCTCCCTAAAACATCACTATCCATTTCCCTCCATGGAGAAAATATTACAGGTAGTAATGTGAGTTGTAAAGGTTATGCCTGCTAGAAAGATAGTTGGGCTATAATCAGATTATGGTGAAGGAAGAGGGTCGAGTTAAAAATAGCCTTCACCGTAAAATGGGGCACCTATGCTTCTAGGAAAATTCTGTTAGGGCTATCAAACGATGGAGAAACATTTCAATGAGAAATATATATGGCATTAAGGAGCTGTTAAATAAAATAGTGGTTGTCTATATTGATGACATCACTATATTTTCTAAAAATATAGAAAATCACCTATTTCATCTCAGAAAGGTCTTCCAAAGGACTCAAAGATTCTAAGTGTCCTCGAATCCCAAAATTACATATTCTTATCTCATAAAGGAAAAATTTTAGGCCCCATCGTGTCTAAGGAGGGGTTGGCAATTGATCCGGAAGGGGTAGAAACTATTCGAGCATTGTCATTACCAAGTTAGAAGAAATCTCTCCAAATCTTTTTAGGGGAAATTAATTTTGTTATGATGTTTGTTCCTAAATTTTCCCATCTTGTCAAGCCACTAATGTTGATGCTAAAAAATAACATGTTTTTCAAATCGATTATAGAAGGAAAATAAATATTTGAATCCATAAAGCGAGACCATTTCTTAGGCTCCAACCCTCATTAATCTATATTTCTTTATGGACTTCATTTTATATGCTTTTGGAGGTATAAATGCAATATTTTCCATACTGGTGCATCCAAATCAAGGACTAGACCAACCTATCACATTATTCAACCAAATCGTCAAGGAGTATGAGGTGATATATTCATCCATTGATAAAGATATGCTTGTTATGATTATAAGTTTAAAGAAATTTAGGCATCTAATGTTAAATAACAAAATTCATACGTTAGTTTGACAAGTTGGTATAAAATATTTTATTTTGAAAAAGGACCTTAATGGAAAGAGAGTTGGTTTGGATAACAAAGGTCATGGAGTATGATATTGACATAAATATGACCAAAGTAGTTAGAGTAAAAGGGTTATGTGAATAGATTGCTTCCAGACAACATGATGTGTAGGCGAGGTAGAGATTAGGGTTTTCTTGTATTAGAAGATGATCAAGACCAATAAGTCGATGATTCACCGATCCTTTTTGACTCATGATATAGTCAATTTCCTTAAAATAGGTCAATTTCCTCAAGGGATGATTAATTCCAAAATAAGGTAGTTCAAGTTTCATTTTATTCCCTTTGTACTGGTTGATGGTATATTGTTCAAGAGAGATGTCAATGGTGTCCTCCTAAGGTGCCTTAAGATAGATCAGATAGAAAATGTTCTACATGAATTTTATGATGGTTAAACAGTGGCCATTTCACCCCAAGGGTGAAAGCTCTTATAATTATGAAGGTAGGATATTATTTTCCTAACCATTTTAATGATTTTTATGCATGGATTAGGAGGTGTAAAAGTATACCTTGTTCACAAAAAAGAGAGGATAAAGAACACCTCCACTCAACCCCATTTATGTAAATGAACCATTCATGCATTAGGGGCTGGATTTCATTGGGGTGACTAACCTTAATTATAGCTTAGGCCATGAGTGGTTCCTCATAGCCATAGATTATCTCACCAAATGGAGGGATTCGATTCCTATTAAGGAAGCAAATGAAACCAACATACTGGATTTTTATGAAGGGATAGTGACATAGTTAAGAGTTCCCACCAAAATCATATCCGATAATGCTCTAGAATTCCTAGGTGCCAAGATATCTAATTGGGCTATTAAAAATGGTGTCTACTTGAGAAATTCTTCAAATTATTACCCTTAGGGTAATTGGTAGGATGAGTCCACTAATAAAATCTTCTAAAAATCACAGGGAGAGCTCTAGAAAAGAACCAAAGGACTTGGCACACCAATTTGAAATCATCCTTATTGGAAAATGAGATTACTCCCAAGAATTTTATACAGAACTCCTCTTGCAAGTTAGTCTATGGAAGGGATGAAATACTACTTATATCCCTTGATTTACCCACATTAGAGATCTTAAAGCATCTAGAGCTATCGAATTTTAACCCATGGAAGCTAGGTATGCAGAGATCATGTAGTTGGAGGAACCGGGGACCAAGACATGTCCATCATGGAAAAGGATCAAGAATTGATCAAGAGGATCTTGGAAAAGAAGGAAAAGGCTAGAAAATTCCAAGAGGGATACTTGGTCCTATAATGGGATGTAGACAAGGAAAAATAAAGAAGGTAGTCCAAATTTGATGTTATATGGAGTGTTCGTTATATGATTTCAGGATGCAAAGAAAACAATTCTTTCCAACTATCAAGGTTGGATGGAGAAGATCTACAGATTCAAGTCAATGGGATCTATCTTAAATATTCTTATTAATTTAATTATCTTTCTTGTACATACTATTTTAAGTTATATTTCCTCCAAGTGATTGTAGAATTTTTTTGTTATAGTTTAGGTTGGTTTTGTAATAAGTTCTTCTCCACTCTCTACATGTTCCATTTTGTGATACGTATGATTTTGTTATTTGTAAATAGGTGTGCTTTATTGCTATTGAAAATTCTATTTTCAAGAAATAACTAGTAATGAAATAATGTCCCAGCAGTGTTTCAAATATTAAAGAGGTTACATACATCATACCACTTTCAGCAATCAAAATGACTCCATGCCCAATGGATGCAAAATCAATAGTATTTCAGATCTAGGGAAGATCACCCAATAAGTTGCTAATTTTTATTCATTTTTCCCCCTTTCAAAATAGATTAACCTATAAGTTTGGGAATTGATAGTTAAATGGAAGTATTTTATAGGGTATCTCAAAATATATATGTGGAAAAGGTTTGGAATCGAGTTCATTTTAATGGTAAATTTAGGAGAATGTATGGATTGTCACCTCTGTAAACACAAGTCAATCACCTTATTGTCACACTTTAACCACCTCTACGGTTGATGCACGTCAACCTGCCTTGCTATCACACGTCAACCATCCGTTCACTAATGTGCATCACCTCCCCATCTACTATTGCACATTAACCATGCATCAAAACCCTCTGTTTGTTGCACAACAACATCCCTTCTTAACGTACGTCACCATTTTCTCCTTCATGTGCATCACCATTTCCTCATTGACATGTGTGACCATTTCCTTATTATCACACATCACCACATTCTTCCTTATTGTGTGTGATCCCTCCATCACCGTTATCTCTTATTCATTGTTGTGCATCAACATTCCTAGATGTTATGCACAAAAATTTCTCCTTTTTGTGCAACAATATTTCCCTCATTGTTTGTGACTCTTATCATTATTCTAAGGTGTTAGTTGGTGGTTCCTATCAAGTGTGAGTAGGGAATGTTAGCTATAGACCAAGCATTAATGGCATTATACAAAGGATCTTAATAACTAAGTTAATGAGGTATGACACCAATGTTCTTGTGCAAGTAAAGTACCATTGGAAATTGAATCGACATGGTCTCCCATACCTCTGTGAAATAAATCAATGAAGGTTTTGGTTGGTAGCTCTCCTTCTCGATATATATGTAATTTTACCTCATTTTTAGGGGAGACCTTAAAAATTCAACATAACTTTGTCAAAATTGTTCTAGAGCTATTACGAGCCAAAGGCCTTGAATTTGGGCTTATTATAAAGGATTTTTCCGTGTTCCTATATTGTAATGAATTGTGCATAATTTTAAGCAATAAAATTAGTGTTTTGTGGCTTTATCACCCTAATTTGGGTTTTATTGCATATTCTACCATCTATTATGTATGTAGGTATATTGTGCATGCTTCTATCTCCTTGTAGGATCTATAATTTGTTGTGCTTTATGCATATAGGGAATTAAAATTGTCTTAGACTATGTCACCCCCACCCACTCTCTCTTACCTTGTTTATTCCCTATTTTCCACTCATTTACATAGTATCACCTTTTCATGGTGCATCACCTTCCCTTAGAGTAGATTTACTTTAATACCCCGTTCTATCCATGTCTGTTTGGGAAGGATTAGGTTAGTATTAGATTGGTTCATCATTCTCTGCATTAAGAAGAAGTTAGCGCTAGGTTAGGATAAGAAGTCAACTTTCTCTAGAGGATTATTTTAATTATAGGGTCCCAATAAAAATGATAATCCCATGTTATGTAGGTTATATTAATTTCCTTACACACAGATCACAAGAAATTAAGGGTCCTTTAATTTTGCATTAATAAATATCTCAAAGGATTTCTAGAATCATATTATCTGTAATTTCCTTCATTGGAATTACCTCCATTCATCGTGTGAAGTAGTTAGTGGCGGTGAGATTCCACCTATGACCTACACTTGAAATAGGGTTAACCATTCCAATGAATTCTAAACCCCATTATGTGAATGGATATTCAACTAAGATAAAGTTAAGAGGAAGTGAGGAATTTCTCCAAAATCCATATACAATTGAGATATTATTACATTTTCACACCATTATAGAGAAGTCTATAAACAAGCTAGGCCAAAAGTGTCCTTCTTGTATGACCTTTATGGTGGTGGTTTTGGCTGAGAAGTGACCTTATAATATTCCATAATGTAACTCGGACAAGACCCTTTCGACCTACTCCTTTTCTCGGTAATTTGAGCGGGATCCCCTCGAAGTTTCTTTTAAAAAGGAAATTCTTGATTACGTTAAATTTGGATCCATACCATTTGTAATATTCTCTCTTTTTAAGAGGAAGATGGCTTGGATACTTGTCAATCTATATGAAATGCATCCTATTTGATACCCAACTTTTAGATTCAATTTCTTGGATATGGAGTACCATCTTAGATTCTTCATTTGTTGGGGTCATTAGATATTGTGTGAGATAATTCCAAAGACCTCTTCCTCATTCCAACTTTGTGGTATTTATTTAAATTTCATACTCTACAATCTTAGTGATCTAGTTATCCCTTTTATCATTTATCTCACCTTATGTGATGTATTCCTTGACACTCGGAGTGTATGACCGTAATCGTGCTCTTACTATTGGTAACAAGTTGTCTGAACTTTTTTAGACCCTTGAAAATGGTGCAATCTTGTCACCCTATAAAGTTGTATATCATCTCATAATCATGGATATTTTTAAAAAAGAAATAAACTATATGTTCCTCTCCATGCAACTCTCCTTCCTATTTTGGAAAAAATGCTACATTGTGCTCGCTTCCATAAATGTAGATGATGAAATCTTTAGAAAATTATAGGTTTAGTAGCACTAGAGCAGATGTGATTTATCTTTTGATTTCCTCAAAGGATTGCTACCCTTTAGTGTTCTATTTAATGTATAGATCCTTTTTCAACATCAATTTGATCAGGTGGATCATTCCAGAAAAATTTGAAATGAATATGTAGACAAAGTTTATCTTTCCTAGGAAATATTGCATCGCCTTCTTGTTGATAGGTAGGGACAATTCCATGATGGTCCCGACTCTTTCTGGGTCAACTAAGATTCTGTCTTTTGAGACAATGTGTCCCAGGATTTTACATTGTGGTACTTGAAAAAGAAACTATTTCAGATTTAGAGAGATGCCAAATTCCATACATTTCTTAAACACAGATCTAGGGCGTTGAAATGATCCTCCGCTATTTTGCTAAACACCATGAGTTCATTTAGGTATATCAAGATTATCTTACTAATCAGTTCTTTAAATGTGGTAGCCATGGCTCTTTAAAAACTTGACCTAGCATTGGTGAGTACGAACAAAATTTTTGCATAGGAAAATGTTCCTCACTTGGTTGTAAAATTTGTATCATGTTCATCTTCCTCTGAGCCATATCTAGTTGTAGCCTGAAAAACCATCCAACAAAGAGAATCTTTATGAACCTAATACTATTTGTATTATCTTCTCCATGCAAGGTAAGGGGTAATGATCCTTAAGGGAAACTTTATTTAGATCCTTGAAATCCACATAGAGTCTGATTTCACCATTTTTCTTCCTTACTAGTCCCAAATTAGAAACCCATGTGGAGTGCTTGATTGGGAAGATTATTTTGGCATCTAAGAGATTCCTAAGTTCTTCGGCCATGAGAGATTCTATCTTAGGATTCACAGGTTTCTATTTCTAATGCACAAGTTTAGTCCACTCTTCTAATTCAATAGTATGCTGAATGATATCCTTTTTATAACCATGTAGGCCATCATAATTCTAGGCTATTACAAAGCTATTACTTTATCATATTTTTGGCATAAAGCCATAAGTCTTTCTCTTTCTTTTTGAGTAACTAAATTCACAAATTTTAGTTTCCTTCCATTTTCCGTTTCCAACTCGACATAATCTTCATTGACCACCAAAAACTTCATTATTTTTTTGTTAGCATCATCGAGTAAAAAGACTCTCCAAATTTATAATTCCTTTTCAAAGTTTTTTGTTTTACAATAGATGACTTGATCTCCATACACTTTTTCAATTTTGGGTTGAAGTTGGTTTTTAAATTCTTAATATTGTTGCAAGAAGAGCAATATCTACTTGTCACTTTCAAAAATCTCCCAGTGATCCACATTATCGAATATAGATGGGCGGATGATCAATTTCACCACATCCTTGTTTGTTATCAAATCCCGGTTGGGGTCAAATTGTTATCCGATCTAGCTCATTCTATCAACTTCTATGTTTTTTTCTCGAGGGATAACCTTAATGTTAAAGGCCTCAAAATATTCAATAAGATCCCGTATTTGGTGGTAATAGGACCTCATTCTTGGATTTTTATTACATAAGTTCCTCTAACTTGTGTCACAACTAGTCCAAAGTCCCCAAATACTCTGATTTGTTGTATTTCATCTTTGCATGCCAATGTAAAACCATGAACTAAAGCATCATATTCTGCTTTGTTTTTGGTACATGTGAAGTGGAAGTGAAACACCTATAATATATTTCTTCCTCTTGGTGAATATAGGCATATTTTGGCTCCTAGGACATTTCGTGTCTTAGCTCCATAAAAATGTAGAGTCCATGTTTGGGAATCCTTTGTGGGATTCTTTTCATTTTTACTATCTTCCCTCATGATCTTTGGGATGTTGGGATTCTCATCAAAGATCACATAAGTACCTAACCTAGTGGAATAAAATTTTTTGAAGGGATCTCCAAGTGATAGGTCAACCAAATAGTTTTCATCTTGATGGTTACCTTCATTTGTATATGAGTCTTCTCCTTGGGTGATCATAGTATGTGAGAAATCAAAACCTTGGGCCACTTGATCCTTTACATGTTCCTTAATGAAGGGTTCTCGATAACACCTTCATTTTGGATCCATATTTATTCCACAAAATTAGATGAGACCAATCCAAGGACATGTAGTCTCTTGGTTTAATTTGGGAAATTATGGGATAGACATAGCACAAATAATTTTACAACATTATGTTTGGGAAGGAATAGATTTGCAATGGGAGAATTATAATAACACCAATTTTTTAAGCTGATTTACCATCTAGTTATATGACTCCTCTTCTTTGGGGCACATATTTAATCCCCAAGGAATATGTAATTTCCTTAGGCATCACCATAGTACTTACGCCAAAGTCAATCATGGAGTCATGTAGCAATTTCTTGCCTATTATAAGAGTCATAAAGAATGGTTTTGGTCCTGTAATTTCACAAAAAAGGGATAGTAGTCTATGAATCATATTAATGTGAAATCAACCATTTACACAGGAGAAGGCTATATATATATATATATATATGTATGTATGTATGTATGTATGTATTGTACACACTAATAAAATCAATAAAGTATGTTGCATGTGTACACTCGTAAGATAATACAAACAATTATATTGTTAAAACAATATAACAACATTATAACAGCAGACCAAGTGTTTTGAATAAAAAAAATAAGATGGATATGATTTATTTAACCATATAATATTAATAAATAACCTACCTAATATGTAATACATGATCAATTAAGATAATAATAATATTTTATCCTAACATTCGCAACTTTAATTGTTCATTGTCTCAAAGGATGAGGAGAGAAATTCTCGAACAACTCAAAGTTGACATGTGCAAGTGACTTCATGAAGATATCTTCCCATTGTTTAGATGTTGGAAAAAGTTGAAGCTAGATGTTGTGCTTTAACACATGCTCACATATAAAATGAACCTATAAATCAATGTGGTTTGTTCTTTCATGAAACATTAGATTGCAAACAAGTTTGAGAACACCTTCATTGTCAACATACATGGTAGTTGGTTTATCTTGTGGTATTCCAAGTCCTTATAGTATGTGATGTAGCCAAATCACTTCACTGCATGACTTCTCCTATAGAATGATACTCCACTTATGTGGAAGAATGAGAAACAAAGTTTTGTTTCTTGCTTCCCCATGATATTGGTCCAGATCCCATAAAGAACACAAATCCTGAAGTGGTTTTTCTGTCATCAATATTTCCTACATGATTTGAATCTAAATATCCAAACAAGAATAAGTTGTCGTTCTTCTTATATTCTAGACCAAGATCCAATGATCCTTTAAGATATCTCAATATGCACCTTGTTCCTTTCCAATGACACACTTTGGGTTTCTGCATCAACCTTGATAGATACCTTACTGCAAAGCTGATATCTCATCTAGTGTAGGTCGATAAATGATACTCAAAATCAAGCTGTCGATAGAGAGTGGTACTTACCTCAAGAGATGGATACGAATGATATAACTATAATATGTTCTCCTTGGGTGTAGAAATTGGTGCACAATCCATCATCATGAATTTCTTGAGTGTTGTCTTGGTATATTTCATCTAAGAAACAAAGATGTGATTCAATTTTTTCCATACTTCCAATCCAAGACAATAGTACATTAACCCAATATTTGTCATGTCGAATGACCGATTAATATCTTTCTTAATTTCATCAATCCTCTTCACTAAACTGCCAGAAATGACTAGATCATCGATATAGAAAATGACAATCACAATCTCCCCCTTTATTTTTGTGGTAAAGATTGGGATCGTATGGATTTCTAACAAATCCATGTTGTACGAGATGCTCATCAATTTTGATGTACCATGCCTAGGGTGCCTGTTTAAGGCCATACAGAGATTTCTTGAGTTTTCATACCTTTTCTTCTTCACCAGGTCCTACATATCCCTCAGGTAGAGTCATGTAGACTTCTTCTTGTAAATCTCCATCTAGGAAGGAACTTTTTACGTCCATCTGATGGACTTTCTAACCAAACTATGCAGCTAGAGCAAAGATCATCCTGATCATTTTGATCTTAAATGTGTGACAAAATGTCACCTCATAGTTAAGGGCTTCTTTTTGTACATACCCCTTTTCTACTGATCTAACTTTATACTTTTCCACTATCCCATCTGCTTTGTACTTTGTTTTAAATATCCATCTGTATCTAATGGGTTTCTTTCTGGTAGAAGATCGACAAGCTGCCAAGTGTTATTTTCATGACTAATTAATATTCATAATCCATTGGATATTTCCAAGATTTTTACTATAGGGATTCCTAAACTATAGAGGGCTCATCAGATTCAATAAATCTACTCATCAAAGAAAATTTAACTTCTTCTCTTGCTTTACTGCAAGTCCGTGGTCTAGGGGTGGATGTATTTGGTGGAGCATCCATTCTTACATCTCCTGATGTGCTAGTACACCACTTAGGCATACACTAAACTATTCCCATGGGTCATGCTTCTATCTGATCAACACCATCATCCCCATATTCACTTTCATAATCAAAGGGAGATTTAACTTCAAGTTGTACAACTAGTGAAAATTCTACATCTGGTGAGTTTGGAGGAAGAGACTTTTCTTCCTTCTTCTCAAAAAACTCAACATCTCTACTAGTATATACTTTTCTCGGTCTTCGGATCCATAAATATGTAACCAAGAGTCTCTTCATTATTCCCAATGAAGATAGGTTTCTATGACTACATGTCCAATTTCTTTCTTTCTTTCTTGTGTATGTGCATGTTTGTTTTGCATCCAAATACTTTGAGGTTTGCAATATATGGTTTCCATTTAGACCATGCTTCTTGTGGCGTTACTCTCGTCAAGAGCAACTATGGGCACTGCTCAACACATACATTTTTGTCTTTACTACTTCTTCCTGAATGTCTTTACAATTCTAGAGTCATTGATCATACATCACACCATTTCCATGATAGTGTGATTTCTTCTCTCAAGAACGCCATTCATTGCAGTGTGCATGGAGGAGGCATTTGTCGACGAATCCGTGAGTTTGTATGTAGTATTTAAATTCATTCTTGGTGAATTCCCCCTCAATCTAAGAGGAGAGTTCTTATGCGATGACTAGTTTCGTTCTCAACAACTACTTTGAACTTCTTGAAAGTTTCAAAGGATTCGCTTTTATTGCGAAGACAAAAAATCCACATTTTCTTGAATAGTAGTTAACACAAAGCATGAAGTACTAGAACCCTAAATGACTTGGTTGTATCAAACCACAAATATTGATATGAACTAGGTCAACTTTTCCATGAGCTCAAAATGTAATCTTGTATAACGAGGCTCTGTGTTGTTTCCTGCTAGGCGGTGAGGACACTTGTTTGTATCCTTATGAAAAGATGGAAGACCATGTACCATATTACGCTAGAAAAGTGTCTCTAGATACTTGAAACTTACATGACCTGGTCTATGATGCCATAATTGTGCTGAGGTAGATTTCTTAGCCACAAATTCTTGATCATCTCTATGAATAAAATCAAGCCTGGGAACATACGCATCCGACATTGGAGGATTTTGCAACTATTTTTGAGCCTCATGATTTGTCTCGAATAAAACATGTTTTCTTGTTGGAATGATCATCAAAGTAAATTTTTAGGTTGTGATCAAGGAGTTTACATACTGAAAGTGGATACCTTTTCAACCTAGGGACATATAAGACATCCGATAGTCTACAGTTTTGTGAACCAAGGGTAGAGAAATGTTCCAATCCCTGTGAACTGCATATGAAGAATCATCACTCAACGAAACATGGTTTTTCAAAGGAGTGTACCTCATTGAAGTAAACCTGTCTCTGTAGCGTCATGTGTCGAGTGGCTCCCGAATCAACATACTAGACATAACTAGATGACGTGGAAGGTTCACTTGATCGAGTAGTGTACAAGAATTCTTCATTGTCGAATGTTCTTCTTACTCGGCAATATTTCCTTGCTAATGGGGTCTTCTTTTCTAGTTCCCATTTTTATTCACTTGATTTTGGTTAGTATGTAACTTGTAAGATTGTTATTGCAGAGGTCCATATTTTCTTGATGAACCTTTCTTGTAAGTATTATACCAACAATATTTTAAGTCATGTCCTCTTTTGAAAATTGGACATTGCTTCTTCTATTGTTTGTCCCTCGTGACATTAATTCTCATGTTGGGACTTTTGATAGGAATTAGGTTTTCCTTTACCTTTTCCTTTCCATTTTTGATGTCAAGAAAGTGCATACTCCTCTTTATCATCCTTATTGTGCATGGCTTTCTCTTGTTACAATAGGTTTACCAGCTTGTCAAAACTAACTGTCATATCTAAAAAGTTTAGTGTTATGACAAAAATAGGGTATGAAGAAGGAGTGCTCTCTCAAAAATGGGAATGATAGCATCATATTTGACCACTTCTTGTAGGGATAGAAGTGAAGCCCTTAACTTTTCAACTCTTCTTAAGAAATCTTCGATTTTGTCATTCTATTTGAACTTCAATGTGTGTAACTGACTCTACAAATTCAGTGTGACATTCTTTTTTTGGCCTTATACACCATGATCAACTTATCCCATGCATCTTTGGTTGTTATGACATCACAAATGTGGGGTTGAAAATCATTGGAAACTCCAAACAATATGATGAGTTTGGATTTCTAATCTATTCTATCAAACTACCTCTATTGTGTTGTATCACTAGCTGATCTGGTCATAGTACTATTCACACAGGCGATCTCTTCAAACACAAGTTGTGTCTCAATTTTTGTCTTCCATACAACATAGTTACTTCCTCCGAGTAGTTTTGAATCGGGAAGAAAAATTTGGGGGCATTGGTTCCCATTTTGTAAAATCACTCACATGGTTTGGCGCTCTTATCACTCTAGGTATAAAGTCTCCTAATCTCTAAACCATCGATCTGATATACCAAACCTTTCTATATATGTGCCCTTTTGATATACCCAGTGGCACGTGGAAGAAGCTCACCCTTTATATATACTCTGCGGTATATGAAAGAGGCATTAACGTATGTGAAATAATTCAATACATGGTACCAAGACAATAGTTAAAGGGGTCTGTACGATTATTGACATTGGCTCAAACAAATATCCTCATACATACACGTAACTTTGCGTTGTACTCAGATAATTTCTTAGTCTGGATTTATGTTGTGAAATCATTCACAGACTGATGGGATGGCTCATAGTGTGTGTGTTGGTGTGTGTGACCTACCTTATCATCATCCACATCACTGGTGATTCATCTCACCTTGCGAGAGTCATAGGTCTTAGGAGTCAAATGACAAGTGTCGATTTTGTCATAGAATATGTCATTTTCATTTGCATCGGTGTGTCATAGGAGTTACATTCCTTATTTGAAATTGTAACTCCTCCTTTAGTGGCATCATATGTGTCGATCCACGTCATATGCATCAATGCATCTTAGGAGTTACTTTCATTATTTAGGCATGGGATTTACACAACACCCCTATTTGTACTTCCTTTTTCAATCTATGAGCATGAGCATACCTGTTTTCTTATTTTCATATTATTTCCATTATTTGAATATTTTTTTATTGCGTTGGAGCTACAACATTATCATCGAGTGCAACTTCATTGTGGTGCATTGTTTCAACATCGGTTCTCATGAATCCCTCTTTAATGGTATCGAGATGGTTTCGTAAAATGTGCACTCTTCATTTATTGGTTGCTTATTACTAAAAGTTTCATCTTATTTCCTCGTGTAAGTTTTTTTATTATTACTTTGGAATTGTATTGCTCACCTCGCATTGAGGTTTCAAAAATTGTAAATTTGAGGGTATTTTGATCAGTTTGGTTTATCATGTTGTTGAATTCATGATTTCTTCTATTCTCATGAGCTCATTTTCTCTGGCATGGACTTGTGGTTCATTTCGGTCTCAAGGTTACCTTTGCATTGGTAAACCCGCTGGTCGAACACATTTTTTTAGGCTTGTTTTTGGTTTACTCATTCATTTCCTTTTCATGCATTAAGTATTGATACCTCTCACCTCAGATCTCTATTCTTGGTTTAGCACTCTTTGCATTGGCTTCATAGACAACTCGTTGGTAATTCATGCATGCTGCATCCACATCAACTATGGTCAACTCATGCCTTGTTTCCTAGGTCGAACCTACACTATTTTTGGAAGCTCAGTTCTTCTTTTGTTGAAATTTCTACCCTAATCTCTGGCATTGGAGGATCCTCTATGCATTGTGTGGTAATCTTGCTCATTGGGATAAAGCCTTGTTGTTACACGTGTTCGATCTCTTCTTTTCTCGTTGCAAGCTTGTTTGCATTGGTCTACAGTTTGAAGTCTCACCTTACAAGATCATTGTTTGGTTGACTCGTGCATCATTGGAAGCTCCCATCTCACTGAGCATTTACCTAGAGCTTGCACTCAGCCTTTCTTTCTTCTGCATTCAACTCAGCATGAGACTCCATCTTTTTCCCTATGTTCAGTCCCATTGCATGTTCATCCTTGGTTATCACAACATGACCATTTCATCTATGGTTGGCACACCGTTACTCTACTCTATGAAGGGATAATCCCTTGGCACATGGAATGGTTGACACCTCTATCACCGCCAAACTGTTCATTTGGGATGTGGTAATAGCTATCTCACTCTGCAGGTCCAACGGCTACAAAATCTTTACAACATGGATTTCACTTGGCACTCAATAGCTCGGTCAACATGGGCCCCTATCCTTCCTTTTTTTAAGGATTGATTATTGGTAAAATCAATCACCTTTTTAAAAGTTTTAAAGTTAAAAACATTTAATTCATTAGCATTGTAATTTATTTTTTTGGTATTTTACTTGTTTTATTGTCCTTCCTTTAAGTGTTGAAGACGGAGGGTGAGGTACGAGGTTGGCAGGAGGTGCATCCCCCCTCACAATAAAAACAAACCCTATCTAAAATTTTATGCCTTTTGAAATGAGAATACATACGACACCCTTTGCATACATTTAGGGAAATTTTTAAATCCATTTTAGGGCTTATTGGCATTTTCCATCAGTTGTGGGAATCATTTTTTTGCTATAAATTTTGACTCGTTGCTCAGTTTTAAGCACTCCTTTGGTCAAATTTGTATTTTTTTACACACTAGATGATGGGATTATTAGTTTTGTAAATGCACTATTTTATAAAGCTCCACATTCTAGGGGTGTAATTACATTGATTGTATTGGCTCATTTCGAATCATCTTGAGCATTGTTCTATCCATTTTATTGCTTGTGGACATGTGAACATGTCTCGCCATAGACTTACAACAAAGGGATTATTTTTGTGATGTGAGATGCTATTTCTCATAAGGCCTTCTGTTCCACTTATTGTTTTCACTCATTCTTGTGATTGCTTATGGTTTTGAGCTATTGCTGCACCCAACGAAACTTGATTGTTGTCTCCACTCTTGTGCATTATTACGTTGATTACAAGGTGAGTGAAAGACTCAAGTTATCAGACACAATCACATCTAATTGTAATGAACACACTAAACTATAAATTTCTCAACTCAGGGGGGTGTGATATTGTTTTGGGGTGGTTGTTTTCTTTCTCTCTTCTTCCTTCTTCCTTGGTTGGTTCTATCTCTTCACTAGGTATATCTCTAAAGTATTGGTGCTCACACCTTTTACTTTCTTCAAATGGAGATATAATATTTTATTCATTTTAGGAAGTAAAGGGTTATACCATGTCACCATGGGGTTAGACACCAAACTTGATGATGAACCCAAAAGATCTAAATGGTTCAACCACTATGATGAAGCCTTAGGTCTTTTTGAATGTCCATATCTTCTAATTTTCTCTTCCACATCGAAAATTCCTTGATAGCCAATGGAGTGTGGAAAATGGGAAACAATATTTTTAGGAAACAAGATGACATGAGAGTGTATGAGTTGGAGAATGAACTACTAGGGTTAAATCCTAGTGACTTTGAAAACCTACAAGCCTTCTTCTCAAATTTTGTCCACACTAGACTATTTCTAAAGGAATGTAAAGTGGAGAAGAAATAATCTCAATTGATCTTGTCGATTCTTTCTAAGTTAGGTCCTGAATACTCTATCTTCATTTCATATTTCCATGCCAAAAAAATTTCCTTGGGTAGTGCTTGGAAAATGCCCTCATTTAACAGTTTTTCATCCCAACTCATTCAAGAATAGGACAAACTCATTTAAATGGGGACTCTAAAATCCAAGTCACATGCCCTTGTGGTGAATAAGGGAAATAAAAATGAAAATAAGAAAGAAACAAAGGACCAACCTAAGAAATAAACCAAGACCAACCAGCTCCCAGCTAAGCCCAACACTAACACTTTAACTTTTGAGCCTAAAGCGAAGAAGGAAAAGTGTAAATGCTCCTATTGTAAGTATCATAGCCATGACGAGCATCATTGTTTTTAGAAACAAATTGATCACTTAACTTAATTACTTGAGAAGAATAAAATAAGTGTTCCTGAATCCGTTAAACAAAATTCTCAAAAGGGTGAGTCTTCTAAAGCAAAGGATTCTAAAAATGAAAAGAAGAAAGGTAAGGCCCTCATAGCTAGATCAGCTCCATCATCAACTTGGATTATTGATTATGGTGCCTTGCACCACATGGATTATTCAGAGGTTGAATTCTCTAGCATTGAACCATGTGGCATGTCCTAAATCACATTGGGTGATGACACTCATGTGTCATTTTCTAGTAGTGGATCGATAGAGATAGAAGGTGGAACATTTAACCAAGTGTTGAGTGTTCCCAATCTCTCTACCAATCTCCTATCAGTTTACCAAATCACCCACCTTGGTGAAGGAATGCGAGTGGAATTTGGTCCTAACTCGGTGATCATTCGTGAGCTTAACTCTGACTGCATTGTGGCTGAGGGAAAGATAGATCACCATTCACGATTGTATACCTTTTGCCACTTCTCTTGATTCGACTCCCAATGCCTTGCTCACTCATGTAAATGAGGTTAGCAAGCTATGGAATGAGCACTTTGGGAATCTAAATTATTGTTACCTTGAACAATTGAGCCAAAATGAAATGGTCAATGGGTTACCCCGAGTTAAGTTTTCTAAAGGTCTTTGTGAGGTTGTACCCTTGGAAAGCACCCTGAAAAAATATTTGATAAGGGAAAATCTTAGAGAGCTACTCATCCCTTAGATCTTGTTCATAGTGATGTTTCTGGCCCCTTTCCATTTCCTTCTTTCACTAGAGCTCTATATATACTAACCTTCATTAATGACTTTTCACATTATACTTGGGTATATTTTCTTAGGCTTAAGTCTAAAGTCTTTGAGCATTTTGAGAACTTTAAGGCTCTTGCTGAGAAACAAGTGGAATGGTTTATCAAGGTTCTTCAAACTGAAAATGTAGGAGAGTATGTGAGCAATAGGTTTGAGGATTTCTACACTTCTGAGGGGATTGCTTTGTAGCGTACAATTGCTTACAACTCTTCCCAAAATGGAGTTGTAGAAATAAAGAACCAAACTCTAAAGGAGATGACTACTTGTATGGTTCACTCGAAGTCCCTTCCTTCGTATTATTGGGCTGAAGTAGTGAATTGTCTTTGTTACATTCAAAATTGTGTTCCATGAGAAGGTGGTAAGAGGTATGACACCCTTTAAAGCTTGGTTTGGACACAATCGATGTTGAACACTTTAAAGACTTTAGATCCAAGGCTATGGCTCGATTCAAAAGAAGAAACTCAAGGCATTGGATCCATAATCAAAACCTTGTATATCTATTAGGTATCCCGATGGTGTGAAGAATTATCGATTTTTGAACCCTACAACCCATGAGCTATATATAGAGAGGAGTGTGAAGTTTGATGCATCATCCTTCACTTTTACTTCTACTAAGGTTCTTCTACCCACCGATTGATTCGACTCATCGATGATGATGTTGTTGAGAGAGTTCCTCCTCTCCCTACTCCTCCCAATCCTCAAACTTCCAAGTCTTCTAATTACGATAGTAGTGATGATGAAAACTATGTCCCTTCACACTCAAGTGAAGAATATTATGACCACGATATTGAACCTTCGAGACCTCTTTTTGATAGGAAAACTTTACAGAGTGTTAGAGATTTAGTTGGAGATCCTTGGATGAGAGACGTACTTGTTTGATTTTCATTTGACCACATTCCTTTTACGCTTACGTGATTTCTAAGTGGGATTCTACTATGGATGACGATTATTCATCACTCATAAAAATGACACTTGGGATCTTACCCCTTTTCCGAAAGGAATAAAAATCATTTAGTGTAGGTGGATATATTGGACAAAGTATGGAGCAAATGGAGAATTCGAGAAGTATAAAGCGTAACTTGTAGCTAATGGTTTCTCCGGAGTAGTTAGGGTTGATTACTCGAGAAAATGTTTCTCTAATTATGAAGATGAATTCCATTCGACTGACCCTTGCCATCGTTGTCACTAATAGATGATAATTCCACCAGATTAATGTTAAGAGTGCCTTCCTTCATGGGGACCTAGAGGAAGAGATCTATATGGAACAACCTCCGAGTTATGTCCATGATCCATCCCTTGTTTGCAAGTTAAAGAAGTCTCTCTATGGCCTTAAACAAACCCCTCGGGCTTGGTATGCCAAGATGGACTCCTTTTTACTTGCATCAGGGTTCACTTGGTGTCACTCTGACCCAAATGTGTATATTTTGTGGCAGGATGAATCCATGCTTATTCTTGTTCTCTATGTTGATGACTTGTTGATCACGGGTAGCTCTTCCTCTATCATTGATTCTGTGAAGATATCCTTGGCCAACAAGTTCTTTATGCCTAGCTTATTATTGCTTCATTACTTTCTTGGGATCCATATTTCATAATCTAACTTGGGCATTATGATGTCATAGCCTAAGTACTCTCTTGATTTGCTTGCTTTGTTTCACATGTCCAATTGCAAGTCCTCACCTACTCCTTTTCTTTCTGGGGTCAAATTGGTTTCTGATTTCTCTTCCCCCTTGGTTGATGGTACCCTTTATCAGAAGTAGGCGGGAAGATTTATCTATTTTACTCACACTCAGCCAAATCTATCGTATGATGTCGGGATCATGTCCAGATTTATGCAGGAGCCTCATGAGCTACATTTAAAACAAGAAAAGTAGATCCTTCACTATATTTGTGGCACTAACACAGATAACATTTATTACTAAGGAGGGATTGAGATTGACTTGGTTGGATGTATAGACTCAAATTGGGTTAGTGATCTAGATCATCAGAAGTCTACCTCAGGCTATAGTTTCACTCTTAGTTCAGGTCCTGTCAGTTGGTCTAGCAAGAAGCAGAACACCATTGCCATATCATCGACATAATCAGAGTATATAGGAGTAGTTAACGTTGCCACATAAGTTGTTTGGCTATAGGGTATCTTGATAGAGTTTAGCATCCACTTTTGGAGGCCTACCATTATCTACTATGAAAACATGACCACTATCTCAATTTGTAGAAATCTATTTCAGAATCACCAGACGAAGCACATTTAGATTCACATGCACTTCATATGAGAGCTGATACATGAAAACATCATCGACATATAGTATGTTCAGACAGCTGATCAGGTTGCAGACATATTCACCAACCCTTCACTGAGGTAAAATTTCTTGACTTGCGGTCTCTTCTTGGGGTGAGGTCTGTTGTATCCGCCCATCTTCTTCGAGATATAGTCCTTTTTCTCCTGTTCTTCTTTCTAGAAAAGTGTTGTTTGTATATGGGCACCTTATCGGACCTTTAGTCAATGGGCCCCATTGGCACATCTTTCTTAGTTATCTTGGGAGTCTTCTTTTCTATTCTATCTTACCATGACCTCTAGCTTAGCTTCAATGAAGGGGAGGTGTTGGTGTGTGTGACCTATCTTGTCATCATCCACATCACTTGGTGATTCATCTCGCTTACGAGAGTCATAGGTCATAGGGAGTCAAATGAGAAGTATCGATTCTATCATAGTCATTTGTGTTAGTGTGTCATAGGAGTTACATTCATAATTTGGAATTTGTAACTCCTCCTCTAGTGGTGTCATATGCATTAATCATGTCATATGCGTCAGTGGCATCATATAAGTTACTTTCCTTGTTTAGGCATGGGGGTTACACAACACCCCTATTTGTACTTCCTTTTTCGATCTATGAGCATGAGCACACTTGTTTTCTTATTTACATATTCTTTTCATTGTTTGAATCTTGCTTATTGTGTTAGAGCTACGATGTTACCATCAGAGTGTAACTTCATTATGGTGCATTGTTTTGACATCGGTTCGACAAATCCCTCTTTTAGTGTGAATTGTTACCTTATTACTCCCTATCGATTTAAAGGGTCAATTCCAAAATGAAATTGTTGCATCTATATTAGGTGTTAAGTGCAGTAGTAGTAGCAACGTATTTACTCATAAGCATGTCCCAAAGGCACCCTATATACCGAATGCTACAAATGAGATCTAGGATCTCATGAGTGTTTCAAAATTTTTTTACTATTTCTTATTACAACTTTCTGCCAATTTCTGAGAAGCTACAATATTTTTAGTTGACTATGGCAACCTGCAAATTAGTACAATATATTGAAGCATGTAATTACATTCAAAAATTTAGGAAAAAATGAATGGTAGGAAAATAATTTTTGTTTTGCAGGAATACAGTGGCCTTTGGAGCCCAATACGATCCAAAATGTAAAGAATTGTAAAAACCAGCTGAAAATTCAATTTTTAGCTATCCCTCCTTTGGAAAAAGTTTCCCAGAATGAAAAAATAGGCCTAATAGGAAAAAACAAAATTTACCTAAATTAGGGTTTTTGTTGCTAAACTTTTGGAGGCATGTTTAGCTGTAACTAGCCATTTAGAGGTGGTATTCCTGCTAAAATCTCCTCTAAATTTTGCGTTTTTCAAAATTTTCACTAAATTTCAAAAATTAAAAACTTGTATTGTTTTGTGTGATTCAAACCATGCACTTCCCACTCCTAAGTTGCTTCCACTTATCCAACTCAGCACTATGTGTGCTTGGCATATGAAAAGAACAAACTTGTATTTAAATAAAGGTGAATTTGACTCACCTCTTAACAATGGCAACTTGGCAGAGGGTCCACGTGGAGCTGCATGCATGGAATGTGAATTTATGGCTTTTGTGTGCTAAGAAACTAGATATGAAACTCTTCCTTTAGTCGTTCGTTGCTATGTTATTTATTCACGACTTTTAATTATTTTTATTTTCTTTATTTGATGCTTCTTTGTTTTTGAATGTGGGTTACCTTAGATGCTTTCTTGTGTTGTGTTTTGATTAGGTCTGCGTGGTTGGAGGAGAGACCAAAATGCTCATGGAGGACAGCTTTGGCATGGAGGATGCAGAGGGTAGATTGAATATTTCCATGGCTGTGTGCAGGTCGCAGGTCTGACAGTGTCGAGAGGAGTTCACATTTGATTATTATTTGTTGTCTTTTGTGTTGTTTACGTGTAGGTTGTATATCAACACAGGTCCAGTGATGGAGGAGGAGCTTGTGGAGCTCATGGAGCAGGGGTCTCAGGAGAAAATAGTGTTACACATTCAATAAAATAAATCTTGGTTGTTTGTTGATGCATGTAACCTTTCAAACCGAATGTAGCTCGCCTCCCACAATGCAAATCTCAAAGGTAGGCTTGTTCATGTTCTGGGTCATGGTCAGGAGTTGGTGGGGGCTCAGTGAGCACGACTCACTATAGAAAAACAACACAGTCCTCCAAATTTGATAGTACAGATAAATTATCTATAACTAAAATAATTTAAAGACAAAACCCCTAATGGGGAAATTTTTTTATTGTAAATTCTAGGTAACTAATTTTCCTGGTGCAGAAGGCACCAAGGAAAAAAATTACTTTGTTAGAATTTGAGGATTCTAATAAATATGGATTTAATCAACTTACATATTATATAATGTTATAATAAATATTTAAATAAACATTACATCATAACATAAGTAAATAAAGAAATACTTACAAGAAATAAATAACACAAGTGACACAATATTTATAGTGGAAAACCCCAATAGGGTAAAAACCACTTTGAAAATAACCTTTTACTTCAGAGAACTTATTTTACATCCAGTAAGATCACCTCCTCCTTTAAAACCCTATTTACCAAGGGTAAAACCAAATCACTTGATTTTCACACCTTTGATATATTTTTCGAATATATCAAATGAGGACCTAAAGTCCTTTTATATAAGGTGATCGTATGTCTCCCGAACCCCCTTCTTAACTTAAAATGGTTGACACATACACCTAGGTTTATAATATTTAATATTAGAAATATAATCATTTCATGATATTAAATATTTAACTTAAAGTATATACCTAGGTTAGTATATTTAACAATAGAAATATAAAATATTTCATATTATTAAATATTAACCTATATATTATTGATGGACCCATATACAGTAAGGGTTGGCCAGCCCACTTAATCATTATGTTTGAAAATTCACCCTTAATGTTAAGTGGGATAACATAACATATGCCAATAGATTACCTATTCATGGTACACTATAGGATTTACAATCCTTAAACCTTAAAGGTTTTAGGCTAGCATATTGTTTTTGTCTATAAAGTGTCATTGTATGGATCCAAAACTTAATTTGTGAGTCTAAGGATTTTTAAGGTCGATATTTTGAATTTGGAATTGCTTAGGCACTTGTAAAAATAGAAATTACTAGAGAGGATGGTTTCTTGGGCAGAATGTGTACAGAAAGAAAGGGAAAAAGATGAAATGATGAAGGTTACAAGTGTAAAATATGAAAAAGGTGTTGCCTTGAGAGTGAAAAGGAGTACTGTCGAGATCCGGTTGTATAGAGCCTCAAAAATTATTAAAATGGGAATTTCTTGCATGAGAAAATTAGAATGATTAAAAGGATTGTCAAAAATGTTGTGGCATGGCATCCTATTCATTAGTTAAGGGTCTAAGAAACATGATCAGTTCATATTTGGTCCACCTGGCAGCTTTTAGATGTGAATTTGTTAAATTTCACTTTCTAAGGAAAATTGGTAACAAGAAAAGGTCCCTCAAAGATTCTTATTTTTAAGGGGGAAATCTAGGATGAGTGAGTGAGTGAAATGTATAAATGTAATGAGAATACTCTTGCAAAGGGTCAGGGGTTGAATTCTTAAGAGAAAATTTGAGAAAGTCATCTTCCTAAGAGACCAATCCGAGATACGGTTAATTTCTTCTGTGTTATATTTTCTATCATGTCAATTCGTTTACAGATGTATAACCATTAACGAGCAGTGAGATTGCTTTGGAAGCTTTCCCCTGCTGATGAATCTAAGAAATTTTGAAATTAATTTGTGTCCAATCTCTATCAATTTGTGTCTGCTTTGTTTCAGAATGTCTACAAATGGTTTCTTTTGTTCCTATTGCAATATTACATTGAAATCTTTGTGAAATCACATAATATCATATCCCTGTGATAGTTTAGTGTCATTTTTAATTTCATTTTAGGAATAGCCTTCATCCTGCGATGAGATAAGAAAATTAAAAATCACTCCACTTTGTCATTTGTTGATAATGATTTTCTTTAAGTCTTTGGGTGTACCTTAGGCAAGATTAATCAGATATTTTAGTTTTTAATTGAGTCTTCTAACTCTATCCTTTATGCTAGTTTCTCAAATACCATGTGAAAACGTGTTGATCTAGGCCTCCATTGAAGCACACACCTTCCGCTTGAAGGAATGTCTTAACTATTCTGAAGCCTTTTTGTTGTTGTTTGTCTATTTTTGTGAGGTTTCTCAAAGATCTATTATAATCAACTTTATCCTAATTAATATCCCACCAAAATCATTCAAAAACCTTGAATCCATCCTAAACTACCCCTAGTTTCCCTGTATATCAACAAAGGAACAAAATCTATTTACTAAAATATGTAGAACAATTAGGATTTCATAATGTCTTTAGTAACCTTAGCCTTGTTTTGAAAGTGTCTCCATATTTTAGAAGTGACAACTCTTGAGAGTTAAATTATGGAGCATTGATCATACTTCCCAAGGTTCTCTTCATAAAATTTATGCAAAATAAGGGTATCTCCATATCCTTCATCAAATAGAGGTTACTCTAAGGGTCCTCTCACCCTGGTTGAAGAGGCACAACCTAAAGTAGTGAGGATATGTAAAATCCTCTTGAAGGTGTTATCCATCTCTCCGTAAACGAGTGACAAAGGGCCAGTTAGATCTCATCCCTAGATACAAAATGACAAACATTATGATATATTTATCTATAAGCTCCATGTTGAATTTTTGATCTTGCTCGGCTTGAAAAGGAGAACAAATTTGGATACCAACACTCATGACACTATTACGGGGACATGAAAGTTGTGTGCAAATTTTGAACACCATCAGCAATGCATATAGACCCTGGTAATGCTTCTTACAAATTTTAAAGTGCAAATACATGGCTGAAACATCATTCTCTTTTAATATATGTAATAATTGTTCAAATTTGTATGTTACGAGTGCAATATTTATAGCTTATATATCTATTTCACTAAATTTTGTATCATAATTGATAAATTTGGGGAGAAGAAGAGAAAATCTTGTAAGTTTTGCATGAATCTAGTATTAACAAACATTTGATAGGTTTTTCATAGTACAATTTCACAAAGTAAGGTGAAAATCCTTACTGGAAACTCTATGTTGTTAAAATTATTTATAAATACCAGTGTATTAACATATATCAAGTAAGATTTGTCAAAATATTTGTAAAGTTGGAAGGAAGAACATTTGTCTTCACTAGGGACCCTAGTAGAAGGTTGTTTCAAGAGTTGGGAAAGTCTAATTCAAAAGGAAGAAGATTTTGGAAGGTTGATGGAGATCAAGCATTAAAAAAGAGATCTCCATTAGTAAAACTGATCAGCCCGTGATTGAAGATTGCAATACTTGTTCAAGTGATTTTGAATTAGGTAATCTCTTTGTTGAATTAAACTCTCCATTTGGAGAGGGTCCTTCTTTTGTATTTGAAATTTTTTCTTCTCAATCTACCCCAGTATTTTCTAAATATGATAGATTTTTCCTATAAATAGAGCCTTTAGAGGGAATTCATTCTAAAAATTGCATCCATGTACCACACAAACCCCTCACTCCTCATCATTATGTTTCTCTTGTAAGATAACCTCCTTAGAATAATATGTATCTGCCTCCTTTGAGACATCCATTTGTTGTTAATACTTTTGGTCCCATGAATTTTAGAGGTATGAATGACTATCCAATTGATGCGCGACAAGATGTAAGAAATAGATTTCCTAAGTTTCAAGGAAATAATGCAATCACTTGGTGATCAACACTTGAAGCTCTTTTGTCAATATGATGGAGGAATTTGAAATAGAATTGGAGGATGTATACATTAAATTGTTAATCCATAATCTAGATGAAGATGTAAGGGATTGGTATAAATCTTTTCCAAATAACTCAATTGATTCTTGGATAGAGATGAAGAATGCTTATAGAATGCAGTATAGTGATACAATAGACCCTAGGTTTCTTTTATTAGAGTTTGAAAATATAAAAAGAATCCTAATGAATCGGTGCATGAATTCAATACAACATTTAAAAAAACATTGAGAAGACTTCCTATTAATTTGAGCCCATGTGATGAATCATGTTTGATAAAGTATTCAGATGCATTTGATAAGGACGTTGCTTACTATTTGAGCGATAAGAACCCCTGGAAATTTTAGGCATGCCTTTACCATGGCTTTGTAAATTGAGAACAACATTAAAGTAGTTAGAAAACCTCATAAGAGGGATGGTGTTAAACTGATCAACCCAGAGAAGACTCAATCAAGTAAGGTTATGGATCTTGAGCAAGTTGTAAATACTTTGGATGGAGCTATCAAAAAAATCTCTTACAAGCTAGCTAGGTGCAGAGAAAGGAATGGAAAAGGTTCGCAAGGTCGGGATAGGTAAAAAGGACAAGACAAATTTGTAAATCATCCTAGAAATGATCAGATATCTAATGACAGAGGTAAAGGACCCATGGGAGCTAGACAACCCTAAGCTAGGGAAAATAGAGTAATGCATGATCCTCTAAATGCAAGAGTTATTATTATTGAAGAGACAAGTGAAATTTATTAGTGTGACAGATGTTTCTTACCCCACCTACCATGTGAAATAGATCATAAAGTTGAAGAATTTGATGATGATGCATGTATGGTGGACTTCTCTACAAGCTCGGAGCAAGGAGCAACTTCAACTGAAGTAATAAGTGTAATATCTGCTATAAGTTTTGGGATTGCATTCATCGGGTACCTCTTCTTCCTCCCTCTCATACTTTAGAAATAGATATGTACAATATTTTGAACTTCATAATAATATTTTGAGTACCTAACAGCTCTAATGATTAATAAGTATGATGGAGGAATACCATCGAAGAGGATAGAAAGTTGTTAATGAATGTTTTTGTTTCCCAAGAAAAATAGTATAACACAAGAAGTAAGGATATTAAAGGGGCGGGGCCTCAAGCCAAACCAAAGACCCTAGTTCTCACTAATGTCCCAAAAGAAACTCCAAAGAAAGATGCATCTCACAAAGGCCTTGTTTTCTCAAGTAGAACGGGTGTTCCCACCTATGCCAAAAATGTGAAAAATCTTATGCCATCTGATGAGTTTGTCAATCTTTCTCCAAATGTGGTTTTTCCCAAATACATTCCTTATGACATTGCCCAAGTCTTGAGTCATATCAAAATCTATGTCCCAATTTTTGAAGCTGGCTTAGGATTCCCGAACACAAGAAGAGTGATTTTGAGTATTTAGGGATGGAAGAAGATAGGAGTGCCCAAGGAAGAAATATAAATAATGTAAACACTCCTCCTCTAACCATTACAGACCTAGAAAAACCACCAGCATTGGAGGAGATAGGTGAACCACTTGAAGTTTACTTGGTAACATCTTTGGTTGAGTCTCAATTAAATTTTGATCCATTTTTTACAACGTTGATTATTAAAGACAGATTGTTGCACAATTGTATGTTTGATTCTGGAGCATCATGTAATGTTATGCCTCTAGAAGTCATGAATGAATTGAACATTAAAGTGATAGCGCTTCCGGCAAGTGTATTTCAATGGATTCTAGAGAGGTGTCGGTTAGACGGTGTAAAATATTTGGTGGTACAAATTACATATTATTCGGTAAGAATTTGAAACTTGATGTTGTTATTGTTGATTTCCATGTAAAATGGGGCATGTTGTAATCAAGAAAAGGGGCTGCAAGTGTTGGTGGAAGTGTTAAGATGGATATGTCTTTTTCCACCATTCTAATTGAAGGTAGTGTTGTAAAGCTGTATGGAGAGAAGAATATGTTTCACCTCATTGAAGATCCCAATAATGACTCTTATGAAGTGTTGTATGTTGATGTAGATGCTAATAATTTTGTTGGGTTTACTAATGGCAAAGCGCATAAGATTGATCAATGTAAATGTCTTGAGCAAGTAGGTTTACCTTGGACCTTGTTATTCGATGGAGCTTGTTCCAAGTTTAGAAATGGTGTTGTCATTGTTCAAATTTATCCAGGATAGGAAGAGTTTGTTTTTTATTTCAAACTCAACTTTGAATGCACTAACAACATTGCTGAATATGAAGCACTGTTATTAGGTTTGAGAATTGAATGGAAATATGTATAAAGGATATCATTGTCAAAGTTGATTCGAGGCGATTGTCAACCAAATTAGAAAGCGTATGCTACTAAAAATTAGAGAATGAAACAATACAAGCATGTATTTTGGGATTTGATTGAAATGTTTGACTCATTTAATATTTTGTACCATGATAGAAAGTTTAATTTTGTTGTAGAAAATTTATCATTGCTAGGATCAAGATTTGGAAATTGTACAATATCTCCATTTTGTGAGTATGATGTTGAAATACTAACAAGGCCATTCGTCCCCGACAACGTTAAAAATTGGCAAGTGTTTGATGATGATGCACATGTAATATGGTTTCTATAGGACCAAGGTGAGTTTACTGACCAAGATAAAGATTAGGAACCAATGGTGTGTCTTTGTTGAAGAAAAGGAAACTTTATTTGGCAAAGACATCATCATTGAAGTCAAACATGATTCCCGAGAGGTTCGGTGGCACTTGAATCAAACTTTGATAATGTTGATTGCATTATTAAAATAAGTATGTCAATTTCAAGAGATGTGCAAGATCACGACACAAATGAAAAACCACTTAAAATCTGGTTAGGAAGAATTCGAGAAAGGAAGAGAAAAAGTCCTATGTTTAATTGTTGAAGAAATATCAAGACTTCCTAGCTTGGTATTACTCTAAGTTGAAGGCATACAGTGGGAAGATTTGGTATAAAATGATATTCCTCTTAAATCTAATGCCAAGCCTTTCAGGGAAAAAATAGAGGCATATCAATCGATCCTTTCTTTGAAGATGTAAGAAGAATTGAAGAAGTTGAGGGATGAAGGGATCATTCAGCCCACAAGGTACTCATCTTGGGTTGTAAATTTAGTGCCTACAAGAAAAAGAATGGTGATATGAGGTTGTGCATAGATTTTAGGAACTTGAATAAAGCAACATTGAGAGATAATTACCCTCTTCCAAACATAGAGAATATGCTACAATTGGTAGCGGTTTACGAATTGTTATGCACTTTGGATGGTTTCTTTGGATATAATCAAGTTGTTGTGAAGGAGTCGAAAGAATAAAGACTTCCTTTACCACTCCTTAGGGAATTTATGTCTATGTCAGGATTCCTTTTGGCTTAATGAATGCTGGAGAAACTTTCCAAAGAGCAATGAATGTAGCATTTGTTGGGTATATTAATGATTTCATTGTTGTTTATTAAGATGATGTAACTATGTTTTCAAGAAAATAAAATGATCACTTGCAACACTTGGAGAGAATGATGTTAAGGTGTATAGAGTATGGCATACCATTGAATCCCATGAAGTTCCATTTTGGAGTGGAAAAGGCAAAGCTTGTTGGTCACATTGTATAAAAAGAAGGGTCATGATTGATCCCGATAGAGTGGAAGCCATCAAAGCAAGATTCCAATTCCAAGAACTAAGAACAATCCTTCTTTGGACAAATAAAATTTATAAAAAGATTTGTGTCTAACTTTTTTGGTGACCATCCCCATTACCAAAGATCTTTGAAAAAGGACCAAGTTATCAAATGGGAAGAAGTTTCCATTCAAGCTTTCAATGGGATCAAAGAAGCACTAAAGCATGGCCCTATTTTGGCAGCTCCAAATTACAAGAAGCCTTTTCAAGAGTTTTCTTTTACTTCATAAAACACTATTGCATCTATTTTGTTGTAAAAGGATGATGAAAATTGAGAGACCAATTGCCTTTTTTCGATGTAAGGCATTACAAGGAGCTGAAATGAAGTACACCATCATGGAGAAGAAATAATTTACCTTTGGTGAAAGCAACAAAGGTTCCCAGACGACAGTATATCTTGAGCTCTAAACTTGTTGTTTATGTTCCCACACCATGGTGAAAGACATCGTATAAGAGATGGAGGTTTCAAACAAAAGATGCAGATGGGTAAGCAAGTTGCGGGAATATGAAATGGATATCCAAACCATAAAATTAATAAGATGTTTGGGCCTAGCTAAGCTTATGGCTGAGAGTAACTTGCAAACTATTGAGGTGAATGAAGTAGAAGGAGAAAGGGTGGATGTCATTGAAAATTTGGTAAGCTCTGAATGGTACAAAAATATAATATTTTATCTCAGACATCTATGCTGCCCTAAACATTCAAGTCAAAATCAGAAAAGAGCTCTTAAGTTAGCCTCTCAAAATTATGTCATTACTGATTTTGGGTTAGCTTGGAAGAACCTGGAGGGAGTGCTCTTGAGATGCATTATTGAGGATGAAGTCCCAAAGGTAATTACTGATCTCCATGGAGAATTTTGTGGGGGACATTTTTTTGGAAGAGTTACAACACATAAAATCTTGAGGGTTGGTTATTGGTGGCAAACTCTCTTCAAAGATACAACTCTATTGGTTAGGAAATGTGAAAGTTTCCAATGTTTTTCTGGAAGAATGAAATCTTCAGGCTCCCTTCCTTTATAGCTTGTGTCAATTGAAGCCCCATTTAAGAAATGGGGAATGGATTTCATTGGAAAATTTTATGATCCTTCAAGTGTTGGTCATAAATGGATTCTTGTAGTCACTGATTATTTCACTAAGTGGGTGGAAGCAATCCCCACCAAGAAATAAAAACACCAAGTTATCATGGACGTCATGCAAAATCAAATCATATGTAGATTTGGAGTGCTAGTTAAAATTTTTGTTGATAATGCCATGAGTTTTAGAGCCAAACCTTTGGTGGCAATGTGCAAAGAGTATGGAATCAATTTGACATATGATTCTAACTACAATCCCCAAGGAAATGGATAAGTTGAGTCCAATAATAAAATTTTTTTGAAGATCATTAGAAGAACCTTGGAGCTAAAAAAAAGAAGTGGGGTGAGCAACTCAATATTTTTGTTTGGGCTGACATAATCATTGTCAAAAGAGCTATTGGTAAGAGCCCATTTGATTTGCTATATGGAACTCAAGATTTATTTCCCCTTCATTTGGAATTGTCTTCATTTAACTTTTTTCAACAAATTAAAGATCAAGAACTTAGTCTATATGATGCTTAAATCAATCAAATTATTGAGTTAGATGAAGAAAGAAGGGCATCCCATCAACGACATGTGAAGTTTAGAGAAAAGTTGAAAAAGTTATTTGACGAGAAGGTGACTCCAAGAGCTTTCGGTATTGGGGATCTTGTGCTATTATGGGATAACATGCATGAAGATAAGGGAAAGCATGGTAAATTTGATGCATTGTGGATGAGCCCTTATTCAATTGATATTTGAATTGGTGAAAATACCTTCTTCCTAAAAGACTTAGATGGGGAACTTCTTGAATTTCCTATTAATGGTAGGCATTTGAAACATTTCCTTGATTGATTTCTTAGAATCAAGGTATACTCCATTGTATAGTGTATAGTCTTTTGGTTTCTTTTTGCTTTCATTTTTTTCTATTTTTGTTTGTCCTGGTCCTTGGTGGCCATTTTGTTGGTTTCTTGGTTTGTCCTTGGGGGAGTTGGTTATTATTGTTCTACTCTACAAAATTTTTATTTGACTTTGTTGCCCAATGATCTATTTTTTGCACTTGGTCTACGATTTATTCTTGTGGCACTCACATAGAGTGCCCATCCTTGAGTCAGAGCTGATGTTGGTGCTTAATTTGATCTCGCCCCATTTTTCCTTGAAATTCTTCTATTTGTGGGCTCTGTCATGTTTTCTATCTCCCCGTATTGATGCATGAAAAATATGTCCTCCATTTGGTTGCCATGACCAGTCCATTCTTTTGGTCGAGGATAACTTAAAGTCTAGAATTTATTTTTCGCTCCTCTATCCATGTGAAAAGATCTGTAACTTGGGCAAAAACTCTAGTTTATTCCTTTCTTCTTCCGGTTTCCACAGTCACATTTTGTTGTCCCTGTCATTTTGTCCCAAATATATATGGAAACATGATTGGATGTGGCTCAGAAGATCATATTTTGGCCTTATATTTTTTCCAAATTCTCTGTCTTAAAAGAAAGATTCATTTCCGAGCTCAAATGGTGATTTTCCTATAATTTCACGATTTGACGGTGTGTTTTTCCCGTCAAATTAACATCTCAACATCTATGGAAACATGGCCCTTTTTGGTTGGATGCGGCTTAGTGGGGCACTTTGAAAACTCGAGGCTCACTTTAACTCAAAAATTATCCACGTGGAGGTTCGCGATCATTTGAAAATTTACCTTTTGGTTTGACCTTGGAGTTGCATCAGGGAGACACGTGGAGGTTTCCGTTGCCTTTCCAGACTTAGAATTTTTTTTAATGAGGTCGGTATAGTTTTGGTGAAACATGGACACATGGAGGGTTGGCGCTTAATTTAGGATCCTGCTTGAGGGTCCCACCTTAACAATTGTAATAGGGAGACATGTGGAGGCTTTCACAGTCTTCACTCTATACTTAAACTTTTCAAAGGAATTTTAAAAGGCACGGGACACTTCTAGTGACCACACCTGTTTAGGGACCGAACCCTAAATTTCATTTTGAAGAATCGCTAAGAGGACTCTTGGAGGCTTGCACTAACTCTGCCCTTACTTGGACTTTTCAACGGCGAAGGAAAACTATCTCAAACCCTAGACACATGGCACCTTTTGTTGATCCTTCAAATTTTTTAAACAACTCTGTAACCGAGACACGTGGTGAGCTTGCACTAGTTCAAGGTCTCTAATTTTGAGGACCACATAAATGGTACACCAAGATGACATGTGGAGGTTTCCACTCGCTCCTTTTTTTGAGACTTTTCAAATACCAAAAGGCATTTTTCTTGGGCCTAGGGCACATGTAAGGCCCACACTTCTTGGAAACTTTCCCTATACTTCTCCTTTGCAGATTACACCAAGGAAACACGTAGATGACTCTAAAATAAAGTAGAGAAGGGGCAAGATCAATGGTTGTTGTCCATTTCACCTATTTTTCTTCCATTTTTGCTCCAAGACTCCTAGAGATGCGAATACCCTTTTTTTTCATAAGTTTTGATGAAATTCCTTAACGTTTTTGTCTCTAAAGTGCCATTAAATGGATAAAGAACTTAATTTGTGAGTCCAAGGATTGTTAAGGTTGATATTTTTAAGTTGGAATTTCTCGGGTACTTGCAAAACTGGAATTACCAGAGAGTATGGATGCGAGATAGAATTGCAGAGGAAAGAGAGGGAAAAAGATGAAATGATGAAGGTTGCGGGCGTGAAATATGAAAAAGGTTTTGCCTCAAGAGTGAAAAGGACTTCTGTCGAGATC
The DNA here is from genome assembly GCA_018340775.1 of Taxus wallichiana var. yunnanensis. NCBI lineage: Eukaryota > Viridiplantae > Streptophyta > Pinopsida > Cupressales > Taxaceae > Taxus > Taxus wallichiana. The sequence goes on from CM031239.1 coordinate 629,262,640, forward strand.
CAAATTGTGTAGAGCCTTCAAAAAATGATTAAAATGGAGATTTCTAACATAACAAAATCAGAATGATTAAAAGGATTGTCAAAAAAATTTGGCATGGCATCCTAATCATTAGTCAAGGGTCTGAGAAAAGTGATCAGTTCATAATTGATCGACCTGGTAGCTTTCAAATGCAAATTTGTTAAACGTCAATTTCGAGGTAATTTGGTAACAAGAAAATGTCCCTCAAATATTCTTATTTTTTTGGGGGGAAATATGGGATAAGTGAGCGAGTGAAATGTATAAATGCAATGAGAATACTCTTGCAAAGGGTCAGGGGTTGAATTCTTAATAGAAAAATTGAGAAATTCATCTTCCTGAGAGACCAATCCGAGATACCTGGTTAATTTATTCTCTTTTAGATTTTCTATCATGTCAAGTTAGTTGCAGATATATAGTCATTGTGAACACTCATATTGCTCTCAAATCTTTCCCTACTTGATGAATCAAAGTAATTTTGAAATTAATTTGTGTCCAATCTCTAGAAATTTGTGCTTGCTTTGTTTCAGAATGTCTGTAAATGGTTTATTTTGTTCCTATTGCAATACTACATTGAAATATTTGTGAAATCACATAGGATCTCATCATTGTGATAGTTTAGTGGCATTTACAATTTCATTCGGGAAGAGCCTTCATCATGTGATGAGATAAACTAATTCAAAATCACTCCATTGTCATTTGTTGATAATGATTTTCTTTAAGTCTTTGGGTGTACCTTAGGTATGATTGATCGAGAGATTTTAGTGTTTAATTGAGTCTTCTAACTCAATAATTCATCTTGGATTCTCAAATATTGTGTGAAAATGTGTTGATCTGGGCCTCCATTGAAGCACACCTTCTAGTTGAAGGAACGTCTTAACTATTCTAAAGCTTTTTGTTGTTGATTTGTCCATTGTTGTGAAGTTTCTCAAAGATCTAGTATAATCAACTTTATCCTACTTAATCTCCCACCAAAATCATTCAAAACCATGAATCCATCTTGAACTACCCTGTTTTCCATGTATATCAACAAAGGAACAAAATCTATTTACTAAAATATGTAGAAAAATCAGGATTCCATAATGTCTTTAGTAACCTTAGCCTTGTTTTGAAAGTGTCTCCATCTTTTAGAAGTGAAAAATCTTGAGAGTTAAATTATGGAGTATTGATCATAATTTCCCAAGGTTTTCTTGATAAAATTTATGCAAAAGAAGGATATCTCCATCTCCTTCACCAAATAGAGGTTAAACTAAGGGTCCTCTCACCCTGGTTGAAGAGGCACAACCTAAAGTAGTGAGGATAGGTCAAATCCTCTTGAAGGTGTTATCCATCTCTCCACAAACTGAGTGATAAAGGGCCAGTTAGATCTCATCCCCGGCTACAAAATGACACACATTATGATCTATCTATCTTTAAGCTCTATGTGAAATCTATGATGTTTCTCATCTTGAAAAGGAAAAAAAATTTGGATACCAATATAATGGATGTTTACTAGTAAACTTAATAGCACTAAATATTTTGCTGAAGACCACCTTTAATATGTTTCTACACTTCTTTATAAAAGAATAATCTAAGGAGGTATACATGCTTGAAGGTGTTTTTTTATACTTTCCCGAAGGTCCTTTACAAATTCCCGAAGGTAGTTTTACAAAAACCAAGTTCCATTAGGAGGTGACATTTTCATACACACTCCCCCTTAATGGAAATTCTGACAATCCAAGCTTTTCATGAAAATGACAAAACTTTGGAGCACTCAGGGACTTTGTGAAGATGTCAGCAACTTGCTCTTCAATCAACAAAAACTTGAGATTTATATCATCACTTAGCACCTTCTCACGGGTGACACGTATATGTATCTCAATGTGCTCGCCATATGATGTTGAACAGATTCTTAATCAAGTTCCAACATGATTTACATTTACTTGGATTACACAAAGAAGGTTGTGTCACTGCAGGGAGATATGGGAAGCTGCTGGAGGCAACACAGGCTCTCGAAAGAAGTATAATTATTCTCCATGAATTCTCCTTCCTCTGTAACCTTCTCCAACCTTTCCAGGAGCTTCAATTCACTCTGGTACCAAATGTAATTTCACAAAATAGGGATGGAAGCACTGTAAATTATATTAATATGAAATCAACCATTTACACAGTAGGATGCAATATATATTTATATGTATTACACGGCCATATACAATCAATAAAGGATGTTGCACAGGGACACCCATAATCTAATACAAATAATTACATTGTTAAAACAATATAACAACATTATAATAGCACCCAAAGTGTTTTCAATAAAAACAATAAGATGGTTATGAGTAATATAACCATATAATATTAATAAATAACCTAACTAATATGTAATGCATAATTAATTAAGATAATAATAATATTTTATCCTAACATGGTCTTCTTGGATTACTTACCCCTTCTTTTTGGTTCATAAATACTAACTCTATTTGAACTTGAGTTGTTCTAGGTTGTTCTCTCCCTTTTCTAGTAGTAGTCGGGCCACCATTGGATTTTAGTGCTTCTTGAAGAAATTACTTTTGTTCCAGAATTATCATGATATCCCATAAGGATACATTATTCGGTGCCCTTTTAATTTTCTTGACTACATTCATTGGCTCGAGTGGTTGTACTCTGAAATTGGCTAAAATTTCATCCTTTCGGTCACTAGACAAAAGTACCTTGATTTTGAGTGGCTATTACAGTCTCTTGTCTAGCTACGGGTGGAGGGGCGGTAAATGTCAAAGGATATTTCCCGCATCATTCCTTTTTGTAAAAGAAATGATAATTTATTCCATCATCCTCCTCTTGGAAAGAGTTACGTAATATGAATGTACCGAATCTATAGATGTGGATGCTTCATTTGTGAATAAAAATTCTTCTCCTTCGATCCAAGAGAAAAGCACATGTTTAGGCGTAATCTCTAGTTCTTGTTCTAGGGACATCCCTTACATTTACATAAGGAAGGTCATGTTTTGCATTCCCAGGACTCATAACATCTAAAAGAATTGGTCTCATGGCCTTCTCTAGCTATCTATTATGCTAATTTTTGTTGTAGATTGCCTTGGGTTAAATCATTTGGAATATGAGGGGTATTAAGGGAAATATCAAGCATTAGAATATTCCACCAAATAATTCTATCTTGGAATCATTTCTCTTCCACTATTGGGTGGGAGTGTCTTGAGTGGTGTCGGGACTAGATGAATTTGGTTAGATGGATGCACTTGTTGATAGTCTCTAGTAATTTTTTTATTTTAGAGGATAATTGGGTCTCGCCTTCTTGTATTTTTCTCAACCCTATTTGAATCCTTGTCATGAAATAGAGAGGATTAAACCACAAATACTATTGAGAATAGTAGATATTGGGGATGGAATCATAATATGTGTAGTTATAGGTCCTCAATAGGCTAGACATTTCTATGTCACACACCAAACCTAGTAAAATTTGAATTTTATGCTTTCAATGTTATCCCACCATGGTCACCAAGAAACCTGTTGATGATTATCTTTAAAAATGAATAAGAAAAGTCAAGGGAAATTTCAAAGTTATGGGACTTGACCCATAAAATGATCTCCAAATTTTATAGAAATTTCCTCTTATCTTATTCATGTTGAGATAAGGGTTAGAGGGAAAATGAAACAACATCTAAATCTAATCTAAGGCGATGTGTCGAGACTTAACTAAAAAGCACAGAGATAGATATTAAAATAACTACTACATTAATTGAAGAGCATTCAATATGATCAAATATTCTAGGGATATCTCAAAATATCATAGGACAAATGAAACAAAAACATGTCCATCTAAATAAATGGATTTATGTAAATATCTAAGGGTGTGTAGCACGATAGATATTTAAAAATTCATCTAGAACTGAATGACAAGAACAAGAAGAAATAAAGGACATAAAATGTTGTGAATTTATAGGTGCACAAAATAAGAACTCTTACATATATAGAAAAATAGTACGTGAGGTCCAAATGGCATCGATTATAATGTTTCTTTACAATAGAGCCTTGATAAGGCTAATGAACATAATAACTTGAACCTAAATCTTCCTCTCCGACCTTCTCTTTTCATATTTTCTCTCTTTTTTGTATATCTCTGTCTATCATAAAAGCATTCCTTTATAGCCTCTGTGTCTCTTGCTTCGACATGCATCCATTAAGGTTTCCACCATCTATATTTAGTTCTTATCTACGAGATCTTTGAAGTTTGGATCTAATCTCAATTGCATGTTTTGGGGATAGAGATCGCATTAAAATCAACAAACCTCGAGCCCTTCACCTCTTTAATTGGTCCTTTCAATGGTGTTTGTTGTGTTTGTGACACATGGAAAACTTGAGCTACTTTGGGACATATCCTTTTAGATCTTTCCTTTTAATTTGTGCCTTGCAACATGTGGACGCGTGTACACTTCTCTACTTTATTATTTGAATTTTCAACCCACTTGGGGCTACTTAGCAGTGCTTTGGCCATGTGGGGGGCTCTCACTTCTTGAAGAGTCATGAGTCTTCATCCCTTCTCCAAAATGCACCAAAGGGACTCGTAGATATGCTTTGTGTCTAGCTCCATACTTAGGAAAAAATGGTTTGGACAAAATATAAAATAAATATGACAAGAAAAAGGGGTCAGGGCGATTAAATGTAGTATTAATAGAAGATCCCTAAAATAATGTATAAATCCTTCTCTTTGTGATATGGAGAGGGAAGATTTAGAGCCACTTTGTTTGATAAGGATTTAAAGGACCTTGATGACAATTTTACTCTAGCCAAACGAATGAATAAAATGAGGAAGAAAAATGGTATTGATAGTGTGGCTTGTATTTCTTTTTCTTATATCAAAGGGGAAGCTTTAAAAGGAAAATAAAATATGGCATCTAAATTGAGTATGACATTGTACAAAATTTCCATCGAGGTTTCGTAGGTGGAAAACGTTGTTTATTCTCTCGGTAATGTTGGGAAGGACATGGGATATAGTTTTATGAACTATATTGAGGCCTCAAAGAAAATCTATACTTCTCAAAATTCAATCACATAGGAGTTTTCTAGGCTTAACAATATGGTTATGGGCATTCCGGGGAGGCTGGAAAAACTAGAGTAGGGAAGAAAAAAATGAAAGCTTAAGCTTTACCTTAGCATCTCAATGGAGCATGAAATGGTGAAGGATGATAAGAGGGACAATATTGGAAAGGAAGAAAAAATTATGGATGGGAGCTTGAACATTGAGATTCAATAGTTTTGGGTAGATATTTATTTGAACAAGAATAAGCTTAACATGTTGCTTGAAGACTGGAATGTAATGAAAGATAAGATGGAGTGTATCTCCAAGATGATGGAAAAAGGAAATTTGGATAGTTTAAATAAAAAGTATGAAGCTCTTGAAGGTGAAATACATTGGCTGAAAGATATTATGCTATAAATTAAAAACCATAATCTTCTTAATATTAAGAGTACAATAGATCATCTCAAAATCATGGCAGATCTAGTCGAAGCCAAGAGGGACAGTTTAATGGGGAGAAGAGAATGAAAAGGAAGAGGGAGGATAAGGCTCTATATTTTGAAAACCTAAATATTAAATTGGGTATTTTTAAAGGAATTTATTGAGACTTTTAGGGATCTGCAAGGATAATTTTTTTTGTTTGTGATCTTTCTATGTCTATGACATTCTATCACTTATTGTTTGTTTTTTTTTACTTTTATGGTAATAGTGATGTTAATAAGATGTGTGAGGGTTGATATGTTCCCCTACTTTTTGTATCTTCATATATTGATGGTTTCTTATATGGGGTAGGGTTCCCTTAACCCTTTATTACCTATTATAAAAAAATAGTCAAATACCATTATATATTTTAAACATTGGAATAAGAAATTTATATGAAAATGATAAATTATTAACTACATTCTTATGCAAAAATACATAATCTTATAAAATGATAATATTGAAGTAGTATTGTTGAGTATTATGTGTTTCACCCCATCATTATGAGTGGTAATGTCATTTATGTCAAGTGGTTTTGATGGAAAAAAGGGTTTGGTGAAGTGAAGAAGTTAGGGACATGAAGGTTGATTGGTAGTGCCCTTTCAAGATAGTTTCAGTGTACCTAATGAGTTGTGACAGGTTGGTACAAGTAAGATCAAGGTCATGTAATCATGGGAGAATCCTAGGAAATTGACTACCACATATGTGTTTCACCTAAATTTTTGCGATATAGATGAAAAAAATAAGAGGTTTTGGCATAGGAGGAATACTGTTTTAGTCGAAGAAATTTGTTGGTTGAATGCGCACATTCTTGACTTTTAATCCAAACTAATCATAGAGAGATTCCCTTTGGCTATGAGGATAAACCTATAAGAAACACAACAAGACAACAAAATAGCATTAATAGTATGGGTTAGTGGACTTCCTAGAAATATGCTAGATCTAAGAAGTGATGTGCTCCCTAAGAGGCTATCAATCCATGTTCAAATAAAATTTAATGCAACAAATGCCATGAAATAAGGAAATAATACTATAGTTATAAAATTTAGGTATCTCGTGCTAAAACAATAAGTAAATATAATCTAACAGAAAGGTTATTATTAGATCTAATAATTTGGTGGATTATTCATGGATTTTAGGTTTGATAGAGGGCTAAAAGAGGATCTAGAATTGATTCGGTGAGGTGCGGGTCAATTGTGATTGAATTGGAAGCTTGTTGGTCAGATAATGTTAAATGACACAGAGACCAACATCGGTGGATGAACCGATGCAAGTTAGGAAGATGACCAACAATGGTTAAGTAACATATGTTGGTAGGGGAAATATGGTCCAAATCCCAAAATATGAGGCTTTAGGTCTCTTTGTGATTTCACAAAGAGTGTAGGGGAGCCAAGAAGGGTGGTAAGATTATGTGGAGGTGTTAGAATGAGAGAAATCATCTTGTTGATAATATATCGGATAGATGGGTGAGTAGTGGTTATACAATAGAGAGTTTGGTAAAATAAAGAATGAAATAAAGAATCCAACTATCGAAATAAGAACTTAATACAAATAAATCACTTATATGAGTTTAGATATTTAGGGGTTGGTGAGGGTGGACATATTTTGAATAAAATCCCAGCACGTAGTGTTCCCATGTCCAAATTGCAGAAATAGATCTTGTGTTCTCTCTTGCATGATTGAAGACCATGGAGAAGGAAGGTGAGTGTTGATGGAGGTTTTGGAATTCTTTAGTTCTTCGTTTATCTACGCTTACATGCTTCATAATCTGAATGCAAAATGATTGTGTAAAGAATTAATCCTAAAGTACAATCCAAGTGAAGAGTTAGAAAAACATATTTAACTTGACCGATGGCGTTAGGTGACCAACGTTGGTTGAGGAATAATTGGCACCGATTAAGGAGGATAAGTCTAGGTTTTCCACAAATAACCTACTTTTTGTTATTTTTGGCGTGATTGATATCCTTAATCTGGATCTTGTTAGAGTAGGTATTTACCTTAGCTCATGTTCACCTAGGTACATTATTTACCTTTATTGTATTTATCCTCACCCACTTATGTGTGTGGATATTTCCTTTTATTTATTTAGATATTAGGAGATATTGTCTAGTTGTTAGGTATAGTTTTTCCTTGATCTATGGTATTGACTAGTTCTTTCGTAGATCTATGGTATTGACTAGATCCTTGATGTCTAGTTCTCTCATAAATCTATGGAATTGACTAGTTCTTTAATGACTAGTTCTTTCCATGATTTATGGCTTGATCTACGACCTTGACTAGTTCTCAGATTGTTATTCCTTTTCTATATAAGCAAGACACATTCTCATTGTATTTCATTGAGTTCCATAATAATATATGATATTGTTGCTCATTTGTTTACAAAGGTTTATGTGAAGTTATTACGGTGAAATGCTTTCATCTTATTGATCGTGATGTTTGATTAGCGTCGTGTTCTTGGCTTGGCATGATCTAGTTATTGTTCCTTTTATGGTATCAGAGCTACACGACTTTCCGTCACACCAAAAGTTTGAGCTTTTGGTGGAGAGGATCTCATCGTGTTATTCAGCTGCTATGCCAATACCCTCCCGCACGGTGGATTTAGGTATACATGTAATTAGGTCCAACAACATTAGGAGAAAGTGACACCAAGAATTTCTCGGGAGGTCACCCATCCCAGAACTACTCTGGGGGCAGCGCACTTAACTTCCTAGCTCGATACCAAATGATTTTCCTGTCACACCAAAAACTCAAAATTTTGGTGTGACGGCAAGTCGTGTAGCTCTAATACCATAAAAGGAACGATAACCGGATCGTCGTGTCAAGCCAAGAACAAAGATGTTAATCAAACATCACGATCAATAAGATGAAAGCAATTCACCGAATAACTTTACATAAACCTTTGCAAACAAATGAGCAGCAATATCATATATTATTATAAAACTCAATGAAATACAATGATAATGGGCCTTGCTTATATAGGCAAGGAATAATAATCTAAGAACCAGTCAAGGTCGTAGATCAAGCCATAAATCATGGAAAGAACTAGTCAATACCATAGATCAAGGAAAGAACTATACCTAAAAACTAGACAATATCTCCTAATATCTAAATAAATAAAAGAAATATCCACACACATAAGTGGGTGAGGATAAATAAAATAAAGGTAAATAATGTACCTAGGTGATCATGAGCTAAGATAAATACCTACTCTAACACCCCCTCAAGTGAAGCTAGGGGCCAAAATAGAAGTGGCATGTCCATAACATGAGTCCCAACAACTAGGCTCGATGAGGTACTCATGTACAATAGTCCATGAAGAAATATCGAACCAACAAAAGGAAAGAATCTTGCTATAAGGAAAGAGAAGAAGAAGATGGAAGATGTTCTCATGAACACCCCCAAGAACAACTTCCAAAACCCCAAGCATTGCACGCAACTCAAGGTAGTGAAGTGATGCAAAAGGCTTCATAAAGATGTCTACAACCTGCTGCTGAGTAAGAAGGTACTCCAAGCAAAAAACTCCATCCTGAATGTGCTGCCGAATGAAGTGGATGTGTATCTTGATATGCTTGTTCTCCTCGGTGATGCGAGAAATGTGAATTGCACTTTGGTTGTCACACCAAAGTATAGTCGATGAATCTTGTGGGAATCCAAACTCTGTCAATAACTGGTGAAGCCAAAGAATCTACTGACTCATTGTAAATGTTACCCTGTACTCTGCCTCTGAAGATGAAACTGCAATATCCTATTACTTTTTGCATGGCCAAGCAATTGGAGAAGAACCAAGACAAAAAAGATAGCCAGAAGTAGAATGCTGTCATCAATAAAACCTACCCAATTTGAATCTATATACCCAACCAACTGAGTAGAACCCCTAGTGTAGTGTAGGCCAAAGTGGGAAGTGCCCTGTAAATAGTGCAAAATCCTTTTAGCACCTTCCCAATGACTACTATGAGGAGAATGTGCAAACCGAGATACAAGCCCTACTACAAATGAAATATCAAGGTGAGTATGGGTCAAGTACATGAGACTCCCAACTAAGTGCCTATACAACATAAGATCACAAATTGGTGTGGTACATGTGGATGTAAGAGTAACCCCAGCATCGAAAAGGAGAAGGGTGGGCTTGCAATCAGCCATATCAAAGTTCCTAAGAAGATCATGGCTGTACTTTTGCTGACTCAAATGAATCCTCGAACATCCGAGAAATCAGCAAACCAAGGAAATAATGCAATAGCCCAAGATCTATCATGTCAAACTGTGTAGAAAGAGCCCTCTAAATACTTTGAATGTGGGAAGAAGAGCTGTCAGTAAGTAATAGATCATCAACATACAAGACAAGTATCACAATATCCTCACCAACATGCTGCAGATACACTGTATGATCGGAATGGAAATGAACAAAATCAGTAGATAGGAGAAAAGAATCCATCTTCTCATACCAATCCCGAGGGGCTTGTTTGAGACCATAGAGACCTTTGGAGCCTACAAAAAAAGAGAAGAATCTTGAACAAATCCAGCCGAGTGATCCATATAGATTTTCTCTTGTAGATCTTCATGTAAGAAGGCACTCTTCACATCCATCTGGTATATGGGCCACCCTGTGATGTAGCAATAGCAAGTACAAGGCGTACATAATCCATCTTGGCAATGGGTGCAAAAGTATCGAGTAATCAATACCTTCAACTTGTGAAAAACCCTTTGCAATAAGATGATCCTTATACTTGTCAATGGACCCATCAGCTACATATTTGGTTTAGTATACCCACTTACACCTAACCATATTTCTTCCTTTAGGAAGAGATACCAAATCCCAAGTATGATTCTTCATCAAAGAAGAATACTCAGCTATCATCACATCATCCCACTCCTGTATCCCATGAGCCTTTGAAAAGATTGCGGATCCTCAAAAACTGCTTGACACAAAAGTCTAGAACCTATAGAATGTGTGTGATGATGCCTAGTGGGTGGAAGATCCTCTATGAAAGGTGTTGCCTCAGAAACTATAGTATGATCCCACTTAGGCATAGTGACAACATCAGTGGGAATAGGATCCTCAATGATATCTATAACCTCCTCATCAATCTCCTCAAAGAAAGCATCCTCAAGATGAGATGTAGAAGAAGAAGGAATGAAAGAAGATGAAGAATCATGAGGAGTGAAACGCTCATCAAATCTGAACACATCAACCTGAACATGTGTTCGAAAAAGAACATCATGTGTATTAGGATCTAAAAGATGATAAACTCTCATGTCTTCACAATACCCTACAAAGATGAAGGGTTTACTCTTCTTATCCAAACCTTTCCTTTTCTTCTTTGGCACAAAAGCCCAAGCATGGCTCCCAAAGACTCAAAAAAATGAGACATTTGGCTTAGTGTTGGACCAAGCTTCCTCTAGAGTCAAATTCTCAAGTGCTCTATGTGGTGTGTGATTCTGAATATAGTTAGCACAATTAAATGCTTTTTCACATTAGATAGGAGGCATATCTCTAGAATGCATCATACGAGTTAGTCATTTCCTTTAAAGTTCTATTCTTCCTTTCTACTAATCCATTCTATTGTGTAGTATGAGGAATAAAATTCAGTGAATAATGCCATGAGTTGCCAAAAATTCAGAAAACTCATTATTGAAGTACTCCCCCATTATCAGTGTGAAGGTTCTTTATGCTACTAGAAGATTGTTTCTCAACCAAATCCTTGAAGACTTTGAAGTGTGAAAAAAACATCACTTTTTTACTTGAGAAAATAAACCCAAGTACGTCTCGAGAAATTATCAATAAATGTAAGTGCATACTTAGCTCCATTTAAAGATGGGGTAGGAAAAACCATCAAGTCACTATGCACAAGCTCAAGTGGTGAAGAAGATATCTTAGACAAATTCTTAGGAAAAGGATCTAGTGTTGTTTCCCTAATGCACAACCATGACAAACTCCCTCAAGACAAGAAAATCTAGGAAGACCATCTACCATACCATGAGTGCTCAACTCCTTCAAATATATGTAATTGAGATGTCCAAATCTTTCATGCCAAAGCTTACTCTTTGAATTTGAATGAGAAACCAATCCTATCCCTATAGAAGAAGTGTCATCAAAACCCTCAAAGAGATATATTCTTGAACTATGATCAACAATACCTTGAGCAACAAGTGAATAAGGCTCCAACAAAGTTCTTACTTCTGCCCCATGTGGTGTAAAAGTCACTATTTTCCCTTGACCATAATGACAAATTTGATATACATAAAGTAAATTTGTAGTGATGTTAGGAACATATAGTGCATCTTGGATATTTCCACCATCAAGTTGTATATCACCTTTTCCCTCAACAGAAATAAAGGAAGAATCTCCAACCTCAATTTTGGAAGTAGAACTCAAACCTAGAGAAACAAAAGACTCCTTGGAAGAAGTCATGTGATGAGAAGCACTAGAATCTATAACCCAATTGTCTGCAAGTGGTGACTGAGATCTTCCAACAACATTAAGTACTTTTCCATGCTGATTAGAAGGAGGTGGAGTGGAGATAGAAATTTTGTGTTTCTTGATTGCATCCTCTAAGGCTTGCATTCGCTTATAACACCTATTTTCTTCATGATTACTACCCCCACAAAAAGAGCATGAACGGCTAGACTTATTCTTGGATTTAGAAGACTCCTTGGGTTTTGAGTTGTTTTCTTTGGGTTTAGGAGCATTTTGAGATGGAGAAGTGTGGATTTGGTTTTATTGTTTGGTTTTCCCTTTCCCTTAGGATTAGATGCAACTAATGCCTTTTGAGAGGTGGAAGACTCAAGGTGAGATAATTTGGATTCTTCCCTAGTAAGTCTTTCACAAAATATTTCTAAGTTAGGCATTTTGAAGGTGTCACCTAAGGCATCCATGCTAGAGAAACAAGTAGAAGAAAAAATTAGGAATGGTCCTCTCAACTTGGATAGAATCAAATAAACACACTCTTCATCTTTCTTATCTCTTCCACTCTCCTTCAACTATGTCAACAAATGCTTGAAATTGGTAAGATAGTCTATAATTGTTGGAAATTTTTTAGGATTAAGAGATGTGATCTCAATTTCAAGTTGCATGGCTCTCATACAATCCACCTTACCAAATAAATCCTCCAATTTCTCCCATATTTGGAAAGGAGAGTCACACTTTTCCAAATGAAATAAAAGCTATCGCTTACATAAGTTCCTATCAAACCCATACACTCATCAAATTTGCAATGTACTTGAAATTTCTCATATTCTCTAGTGAACACTTTGGTTGTTCGAAGAAGTTAAAGCCCATAATCCTTTCCGCTTAATTATTGTTTCCATTCATGGTATCGGAGCGGGAGATTCCTATTGACATCCGTCTGTAAGTTTCATTTTGTAAGAATTTTATAAAATATTAATATATTGGGGATTTGTCTCGTATTTTGTTGCTGCATGTGTTTTATTATTCAAAACAAAGGGTTTCATTGGATTTGGAAGATAGTAAAACCCTAAGATCGGCTGTAAACTCAACCATTTCGGGAGGTAATCAGTTTTTGATTTTTTTGTTGTGCAGAGAAACATATTGGATTCACCTTGAGATTCGTGTCGTACAGAAAAGGAAAGCAAGGAAAAAATTTCGGGTTTTGCTGGGTTTCTAGAGATCTGATCTAGGTATTTTTGTTGTAGCATAGCATTTTCGGTTTGTGCACAGGAGGTCTTTTTCGAAAAGATGTTTCTTTCCTCTTTTGGCAGGGGTCCACGGGCAATGGTGCATTTTGTTGCTATTTCAGAAAATCCATACTATTATTTTGGGTGGTGAAGGTCATTTTCAACATAGTCTAGAAATAGTAGTTTTTACCAGAAGAAGTAGTTGGATGTGACTTTCTCGAAAACCAATGACACCCCCAAAATAGTAAGTTGCACACACCCATTGAAATCCTTAGCCCCTGGTCATATGGTATGGTCATATGAGGGCTTAAAGCTTGTGATTCCTACTAGTAGGTGCTTAACTCTAGCCCCCTTTCATTTTATTTGTGTGGTGAAGGCAAGAGCATTTTATTCTATTTTAGTGGAAACTAAAATAAATAGTAGAGCATAATATTGAAAAACTTGTATCTTTTAATCGGTAACTCGGTTTTGAGTGCCATTTTTGCAAAAGTGCGTAGTTTTTTATGTTCTTTCCATTGGAAATATTTATTTTGAGAATCACACTATAATTATAAAGTGCCATATTGTAACACACACTCATTATAAAGTGCCAAAATCTTGGGTGGGGGTTTTGGGGTCTTGTTGCATTTCTTGGTTCTTGCAGTTCTTTTTGTGATTTTTTACGGATGGCATCTTTATCTACATCTGCATTAGATCATGTTGAGCCATTAACAACACATAAAAACCAAGAATGGAAACAATAATTAAGTGGAAAGGATTATGGGATTTAACTATACCTAACAACTAGACAATATTTACCTTAGCTCATGTTCACCTAGGTACATTATTTACCTTTATTGTATTTATCCTCACCCACTTATGTGTGTGGATATTTCTTTTATTTATTTAGATATTAGGAGATATTGTCTAGTTGTTAGGTATAGTTCTTTCCTTGATCTATGGTATTGACTAGTTCTTTCCTAGATTTATGGTATTGACTAGATCCTTGATGTCTAGTTCTCTCTCATAAATCTATGGACTTGACTAGTTCTTTAATGACTAGTTATTTCCATGATTTATGGCTTGATTTATGACCTTGAATAGTTCTTAGATTGTTATTCCTTGCCTATATAAGCAAGGCCCATTCTCATTGTATTTCATTGAGTTCCATAAGAATATATGATATTGTTATAGAACTCAATGAAATACAATGAGAATGGGCCTTGTTTATATAGGCAAGGAATAACAATCTAAGAACCGATCAAGGTCATAGATCAAGCCATAAATCATGGAAATAAATAGTCATTAAAGAACTAGTCAAGTCCATAGATTTATGAGAGAACTAGACATCAAGGATTTAGTCAATACTATAGATCTAGGAAAGAACTAGTCATTAAATCTTAGTTGGTTAGGATAGGTATAGACTTACTCTTAGTTCATTAATAGATTATGACTCAATCTTTGAGTGAGTTGGATAGGTGAGTTAGCTGTAGATTAGGTAATTAATTCATTGAATTATTGTAATTAAATTTATTAACATGTGTGAACTAGGGATATGAATGGGTATAATATGAATTTATTTAATTTATGGGGCTAACGGAATTTGTCTCGATTTTTGGTGTCTACATTTTTCACTTTTTTTTAATAGCTTGTATTGGTAATCAATGCTGAAAAAAATAGAAGTGGTTGACCTAAATATAGGTTAGAGTGGTGTTTCCCTAGGTATGGGTGAAGGTTATCCCCCTCAAATCAGGAAGCTGTTAAAGTTGTAGGTAGAATTAGCGAGTGGTTAGATAATATGGTAGGTGTTTAAAAATGAGGGTATTATATAGGCATATGCAAAGTGAGAAGGTTGGGTGTAGGTTTTATGTAGGGGCATTCAAACACATGCACATGTATAAAATGTGATAAGGAACTAGGATGGAGAGCATATAAAACTCTCCTTGGGTAAAAGGTCGATTGTTTATCCAAATAAGGTTTATGTGGTTCCAATTATCAAAGGTATATGATACAGTCCTAAAACACAATGAGGCTAGGTGCAGGAACGAGTATTATGTAGGTTCCAAAACACTAGTAGGTTTTGTCAAGTCAAGATAAACATCACAAAAATAGGAATGGTAAGGTTGGTAGGCTAAAAAATCTAGATAACATCATCGCAAGGTATAACAAGGTGAGGAATTCGAATATTGCAAGGGTTGGGTCAAGTGTGGGTGTTTGAGGTGGTGGCATAGGTAAGGCTGAGATATAGGAAAATAACATGTCCCTAAATGCAATTAGGGAAAATAATAGGCATGGTAGGATTTTTAGGTGAACCTAACAGGTGTGGTCAATGCTAAAAGGTACAAGATCAACATTTCTTAGGAAAAAATGGGCATTGTGTAGGTAAAATGGTTGATTTGGGTGACCGATGTTAGTCACCTAAGGAACGACTGGCTGATGTCGGTCATGTCGATTTAGGGATAAAAATAGAAAAATATGAGTTTATAGATTCATGTGTTTTGTTTCTATTTGTGGAAAATGACAAAGAAGAAGTGGAAGGTTTGAAAGTGATGGCACATAGTCTCTGTAATTGAGTTGGAAAGTTAGTAGTAGGTGATTGGCATTTAGTAGGTGGATCCACTAGATTGATTGGAGAAATTTGATTGATTTTGAGGTGAGGAGTGGGATTTTGCATGTCGAGGCGGGAGAGGGAGTGGGTGAACCACCGGCATAGTGACCTCGAGTGCCACCAAAGAGACATCACCGGAAGTAGAGGTAGGATACATTCCTAAGCCTTCATTTGATTTGAAATTTTTGTTTAAAATGGTGAAATTTGGGTGGGAATTTTATCTTGAAATGTTGGGTGAAAATGGGAAGGGAAAATGTAGGTTAAGTAGTGGAAACTTGTTGACACTTGTAAATAACTACTTGAAACTCTACTGTGTGACTGTTATGTGAATTTGAACTTTTGGAAAAATAGTGTTTCTCTCTCTTCCCTATTTCTTTCTCTCACCTTGGTTAAGAAATGAAGTGAACTAAAATGAAATAAATATGTGTCTCTAACCTCCTCCTTTTGAATACAAATTATTAATGTTATTATGTAAATGATAAAATAAAAATGTTAATTATGCTAGATTTGGGTGGATGTAATACCAACGATTTATCGTTGCTTTCATGCTCACATAGTTTTACAGGATGAAAGTGAGATGGAAAAAGGCGTGGTATAATACATTTTTATTATCATAATTTATATAAGTTATTGAAAATGTATATATGTGCAATGAATTTCCATGTTAAAGAAATTTATATTTGAAATTTGGTAATATGTATGAGATGCTAGTTTTAGGAATGCCTTGGGAAATGTGCATTTAATCATGGGTACCATTTTGATTTAGATTTTCATATGGAAAAAGTTGGATATGTTAAATGAATTTGAATGTAATATCTTGTAGTGCATTTCTAGTTTGCAATAGTTGATTAATTAATTGGTGTGTTGTGTTCTTTGTCTTGAAAATGCAATAAAGAAACCAAATCCAATTAACCAACCCTTGTACAAATTTTTGCATAACTAATCTTCTTATGTTATTCATTTTTCATAGAAAAGTAAAACCTTAGAATGAACATAAACCTGTATGATTGATGCTACCTTCTATCTTAACTAAATAAGATCCATAGTTGAGTTACCACCATAGCTTGTATTTTTAATGACATCGTCATGAAATTTAAGTTAATAATAACTTGTTCAAACTTTATCTATAGGAAGTGGTCCCCTTCCAAGATTGGTTATCATGTGTGTAGTAAGGAGAATGTGTTCTATTCAATTCGACTTACGTGTTAGGTGACAGAGATCACCAACTACTCTTGAAAGTAACCTTTAGCAGTTGGGATTATCTAATGAAGTTAATATTTAAATTTTTTGCACCCTCCCTCTCATTCTAGCCACATTAGTTTGCAAAATGATGTTGTCCAAAAAGATAATTAATCCTCACAACTAAAATTTTCTAGTACTACCCCTAAGAAATATATTCATTAGTTCATTTCTATAACTTAAGAGTCTTTGTTCGAAGAAACAACTATGTTGTGTAATCTTACCATATGTGGAGTAAGTAGAGCTATCACCTCTTTAGTATCCTAGTCGACTACCAAGTCTTATGAAGTTAGATCTAGAAATTTTCTTCATCATCGAATGAATTCCTTGTGGGACCTAGATGACACAAATGGACCTAGTGAAATAGTCATACTATGACTTAAACTCTTGTTAATGATCTCTTTAGTTCCTCACAGCTAAATGGGTTACTTTGGCTAGTGACAATATAACACCTTGATATTTTATGGAGGGTTCATAGGGTAAATATGTTTTCATACCTTAATCTGATCTATAATAGGGGTAGAGCCCTGACTGCAAATTGGAATTAAACTAAACTTTAGTTGATTAGGAGGTTAAATTTTCGGTATAAAATGGTAAGTAACTCCTTGCAAATGAAATTTATTTGAAATATGTTGACTTTAAAGAACCTAGGAAATTGGAATCTTAGTCCTATAATCCCTTGTTATGTCCTTTATGGCATTAAGAATAAAACAAATTTCACACGTGGAATCATGAAATGCAGAAACATGGGAGCTTACCTTGAACAAAAATCACTTGTGGTTCATGTATAGTTTATAATACTTCCAATCATGTAATTCTTCTAGATGTTAGAAAAATACTTTTGTAACTTCTTTTGTTATAAAACAATGCCAATAGTGAGACCATAATGCAATGTAAAATTAAAGCATATAAGATTAAAATGAGATTTGAGGTTAGGAATAATGTCACTCTTCGAGTCCTTATAACTCAGTTAGACATTTACTTGTGTTAAAAAGATTATGAATTGCCTTGGTGTGATAAAATTTTGAGAAAACAAAAGATATATATAAAGCTAAATATTTTTTCTTGATGTGGAAATGTATCCTTATGAGAAGCATAATCTTAACATAAGAACAAGAGAATTAAGAAGTTTTTATGTAATTTGAAATATGCCAAATAATTATGTAAATTTTTGATATTTTCATAAGAGATAAAGATCTAAATTAAGTGGTTGGTTTGAAGGTTTAATGTGAAATAAATTTAAGAATATGTAGGTAGAAAATGGATAAAATTATCCTTGTATAAAATTGTTCTTGAAATGTTAATCGTAACTAAGATGTAATCATGGTAATGATGTGTTGTGGGTTTACCAATCCTTGGGTCAATTTTCTTGTGGTTGGGTCATTACTAGTATTCGTTCATAGGGGAAAATGTGGCATCAATGTGTATATGGTGTTGTCGTGTGTGTATGTGAGTTGATGACTTATGTAAGTGTCTTGTGCATTGTTTAATTTCTCTTCTTGGAGCCCTTGTTCTGTTTTATAGTGAGAAATGTAAGTAAAAAAATTATTCTAGTATTTTCACTATTGTATTTGTGGGTGTAAAATGTGGACGTTACATTTTGTCTCGCAGTGAGGTTCACGCTCTCGAACCTCTGGGATAGATTATAGTAGTTTTCATTTTGCATGATGGTGGTGGATAATGGGAGAGTAATGTGATATATGTTGTAATGCGAACAACGTTGTATTTGTGCATATTACTTAGTGCACATTTTTATCATGTTGATGTGCATGTGATGAGATTATTAACTCTCCTTTTTGTGGATCTGTATGAAGAATTCACGTGTGATGTCTTTGCTTTGTTGTGTGTGAAAAGAATGTTATTGTGGATTGCAGAGTGTTGGAGCATTTTGGAATTATGTGATATGAAGGTGTATTGATGTATTACATGACAAAATTGGTGTAAAGTGAATTGGATTGTATCGTGATGTCTCCACCGTATTGTGATGAATCGTGTGTGTCACTATGTTATATTGTTAGTGACTATATGTTTTAATGTTAGTCACTGTGTTCAACACATGTATAAATTATGTAATATGTGATGTTCATGTCATGAATTAGGGGCATATATTGATAGTATGACCCCTATTGTGCAAAGTATGTTCATTTTGAGTGCATTATGTGGAAACATTATGTATTGTAACCCGTAAATGTAATGATTTTTTTATACGCAATATATGTACCATGCATAAGATGTTATGGTTAATGTGTGTGAACCACATTTGTGTTAGTGATGTAGTTATCTGTTATGTTGTGAACCCTACACTAGCGAACCTAAGGGAAAACGGAAAAGGGTGAATGTTTGGAGTGAGGAAATGTGTACCATTGACAGTCACTTGATCCGAGTATGAGATAAGAAGTGGATTCTTACATAGGCTTAAAAATCACTTTTGTTTTTTTGGTATGTATGGAACTTGGTCAATGGGTTTCATGTATATTATGTTTTGAAAACACCTTAGGCTCAATAGATGGCAACTTGTACTCCTTTATGTCTCTCTATATGGTTTTTGTATGGATTCAACCTAAGTGTAGTTACGAATATGTTGAGCCTTGTGTAAGTGATGGAGGGATGATTCGAGATAGATATGATGACATTTTTATTATTTTTATAATATTTATGAGCTGACCCTCGATGTCCGAGTGCCAACAATTGCTAAGTACCTCTTTGGTGGTCTTATAAGGCCACATGGTTATTGTAATGTGTTATTTATCTATACGTATTTTACTCGTAAATTGAATATTTTCTCTTTTCTTTCAAGAACCAACAATTTTATTGGTTGACATGTTCTTATATTTTGGGCATTTATTTGGTTGTTGCACTAACATGTAGATTTTTGCACTAACTATGGCTAATTACTGATTTACTTTTCTTCGACTTAAAATTGTGTATCAAGTTGAAAAGTTTTATAGCCTAGCCCAAGGCTTGAGATTTCTTCAACTTGGCATTTGAAATGGATTTTTATGTTGGTTCTAATGTCGTAATGTGTTGGAATAGGTTCATGGGACTCACCATGGAATGGTGGAACCTATGGACCCACTTCATTATATAGGGGTAAACCCCAAGGAGTTATAGATAACTAGGAGGTTGTTGAACCAAGATTTATTATGTCACTTGGGTTAGAGGTTTCTGGAATCTATGCACCTAGGGCCTGTAGATAAAGAATTTATGTGCTTTTTACCTATCCAAGTTAATGCACCAAACTAAACACAAAAACCCTAAAAACTCAAATAAAATTGATACGATAGATTGGATAAGATCCATAGACGTAGTAGAGAGAATTCCAATGGAGACAAGATGGGTGCACATGAACAATCCTATAAAGTAGATCTAAGACACCTACGATGCACAAATCCTTGACGAGAAAGAGATGACGTTAGACGATATATGGGTGAACCGACCGTAAAGCGGGTTCGGGAAGCAATGAGATTCCTCGGTGGATGTCAGTTCATGTTTTCAATCAAGAGTAAAGACATACATGATAAAATATGTAAGAAAATATTTAGGTTTTTTGATTAAAAACAATAGACAAAATGTAAAAACCATAGCAGAAACTAAAAGAAAGCAAGAAACTATAAAAACAAAGTTGAACTTGGGTTACCTGAATTCTATACCTTTACAGATACTAGTCGGCATCAATCGAGATAGTGATTGATGTCGATTATTTGGGGTCAACATCGATTAGGAAATGATCAGCGTCGATTGTTTGGGGTGGGCATTGATTAGGTAGTGATCAGCATTGATTGGACACACAGGCAGACAGAAGGCCAAAGAGTAAAAGAAGAAAGCAAACTAAGCTAAAACGAATTAAACGTAAGACCAGACATCAAGATTGACTAGAAAGTAGAGCTCGAAGATAGAAAAGGGGATATGAGGTAGAAATTGATGGATTCTAACCCAAAAACCGAAGAAAGGCCCGATCCGTGTCGATTTGGATAGACTAGCATTGATTAAAGACTAATTGGATTTGACCGGCCTAGATTGGTGTTGATCAAAGGAAATTACAGAAACTAACAAAGAGGAATACCTGAAAAATGCTTGATTGATGATTGATGATGACCAAGGGAGCTGTGGAGATCCATAAGAGCTGTAGACACGTAGATAGAGTAACAGTACACCTCTTAGGGATTAAACTGCACAAAACTCACTCTCTTTCTCTGATAATCTCTTTAATCGCTCAAGAAAAAGTAATCTCTAGGAAACCGTCTCTTCGATTCTAACCGAGAGGATCTCGGGTTGTAAATTTATAATCAACGCTGACCAAGATAAAATCGATGTCGCTTCAAATAATCGGCACCGCATAGAAAAATCGGTGTCGATCGAGTGAGAGACTCCCAAAGTGGCGATAAGGAAATGAATTGGAAGGATAAGAATATTATCCCTCCAACTCAAATACGGGAAAAATCCCACTACATGGTTTTGGGAGAGGAGAAATAGGTGGGATGGATGGATAAAAATGATACGGGAGGTTGGAAATTTATATGGGGTAGATAAGTAGTTGAAATAAATTTAAAAGATAGAATTACATGATTAATGTTTAATTAACCATGGATGAAATATAATGGGGTGGATCAAACTTAGGATAGGCTTTTAAATTAAATATTTAAGTAATACCCTAATGGAGAAGTGGTGACATAAAGGTGCCCTGGGTTACGAGAGGATAAACAAACCCAGGGGACACAAAATTGGGTAACCAATTTTAGGTGTCTACATTTTCCCCTTTTTGTCGAGTAACTTGTGATAAGAAATTCCATGAGACAAAAACAAGGAGTTGGAAGAAATGAAGAATAATAATGATGTGATCCCCCTCAAACTAGGGATGGGGTGGCCCCAAACAGGCCAACCAATCTCGAGTTTGAAAAATGTAGATGAGAAAGAAGGATGCCCGGTAAGATGTCTGGGGGTAGATTTGATCATTAATGATGCACGTAAAAAAAAAAAGGTAAAGAACCTAAGGAACTCACATTGATAGAGGCGGACTAAGCGGTCTTCATGTGAGACAACATAAGTGGTCGCAGATGGTGAGTTAAAGGTGCTGCAACATATCAACAAAAAAAGAGTGAAAAATTGGTAGGGATAACTAGGCGGCCTTCGAATGAGAAAACGTTAGTGCTACGGACCCGCTTATCTTTAGGTTTCAAAAACACAAGTTACCTATGTATGCAGGGAAGAACTCAGAATGGGTCATAACAATGAAAATATGTGCCGAAAGGGAAAAATAAGGTCATAACAATGATCAAATAAACAAGCCAAGCATCAATACTTAGACAAGAAGGATGAAGTGATGGCCTCGAGAGGATAGCCACTACGGAAATTGACATATGGCCACTATAGTGGACTTTGTAATAGAAATATTGCTAGACTAGGTAGAACAGGTGTGCTATGGGTGGCACATGTAAAAGATATAATGATGAGATGCCCCAAGTGGGGAATAACAAGTAAAGTTAAGCTACAAGCAACACACGTGTGGGGCTATGCAAGACGACCAGGTACGAGGACCCAAAATAAAGGTTCAATGATGGTGACAATGTGTTACGGATGACACATGCGTAAGATAGGATAACAGATGAGGACAAAGTGTGTCCTAGTGGGACTAGAGGATGAAATATATCAAAATATACTCAATTGGCACCAAAGGGCTCCAATCGATGTCAACCTCCCTAATCGATGTCGACCACAAAAATTGGCACCGATCAAAATAATCAGCACCAACCACTCGAAAACCTATAAGTATAGAAAAGGTGAATGGTAACGATTCATTTGCACTGTGACGATTGATTTAGAAAAAGTCAAAAATTGAATTTGAGCAACATGGAAGCTTCCGAAAGTGGTCAGAAGAGGAAGAGGACATGGCCAAGGGTAAGTGATCCTTCCTTAGCTTCGTAGATTTAGCGTTTTGTTTGTTTTTTCATGGTTTTTGTAGTAGGAGGCAAGAGGGATTTTTAGTACTCTGCCTTATAGTCGGTGTCGATTGAAAAAATCGGTGCCAATTATAAAGTGATCGGTGCCGATTGTAATGAGTCGGCACCGATTGAAAAAAATATAGATATTGGGAAGCTTTTGAGAAAGATTTTGATGAAAGCTTTAATGATGTTGATTTTGATAAATATGAAACTAATGACGATGTTTGATATGATGCAAGCACGAGAGGTCCTACACATGTGGGATGTTATTCCCAAGCTACTAGAGACCATACTACCAAATGTGATAGATGCTAAGTGGCACCATCTGGAGTTATCTAGACTAGGGGGTTTCCATTATTATAGGTGGGTACCCTGAGACATGGAGCTCATGTGAGCATTGGTGCAGCAGTGGGATAGCCAGACCTACACATTTTGGTTTCAGATGGGTGAGATGACCATCACTCATGAGGACATCTACAGGATCCTCAGGTTACCGATTACAGGGGACCTGATAGAGATCACCCCATGGGAGGAGAAAAGGAGGGCCCTGGTATGATTATATGGGGACAAAGTAGATGATACAGAGATAGTGTTCGAGGCTGTGAGGACAGCTTCACAGTACCATCAGGATGACCCCAAGAGTAGATTGATAGCCCTGATCTAGATGGATATCTCATACTATGCATTACCAGATTCTATAGGTGGACGGCTCCCACTACTCCTGCTTGACTATGTCTGTGATATGCTAGAGTTCATTCAGTGTTTGCATTTGCTAATGCATTACTAGCACAGATATATCACGAGTTGTGGATGTATACCACAGGAAAGCGGACTGGGATAGATGTCATTTTTGTGCTCCATTGCTGGGCATATGAGCATATATCAGTGATCAGGCCATCTGGGCTTCCATGGATGCCAGGAGTAGGGGGAGCCCTTGAGTATGGATTTATATGATCGCGGGGAAGACATGTCCCGGGAGATACAGGGAGATCTACAGAGTGGTATTTAGAGAGATTCAGGACTCTGACACCAACACAGGTGATATGGAGACCATACAGGGTCTATCCAATATGGGTCGGATAGGATACCCATCTGGTGGAGCTGATACACAAAAAGGTGGTTAGGGGCCGCAGGCTAGAGCTCTTAGAGCGAGTCCCATTTATATGGGTGATGAGGCAATTTGGTTTGATTTAGATCATCCCGACTATATACACACCATACAGATGGGATAACAAAGAGATAGATTTTCCTATACTGATTCCCAAAAATCTACTCAGGGAGGCACCACCTCCCATAGATGATGATGATGATGTAGGAGTGGATGAGTGCTATGAGGTGTGGTACTACGTAGAGATGTCATGACATCTCTCGGCATCTGAGAGGAAGGTGAGGAGGATCTAGGAGTAATGTAGAGAGACTTGAGGGAGAGCATGTTGCCTTGATACAGACACACCAGGCTACCCTCGAGGAGATTAGGACTTTGACAGAGGAGAGGGACACCTTGATATAGGAGAGAGACACCGCTCATCAGGAGCAGGATATAGTGATCCAACAGAGAGATCAATATCATAGGCACAGGGAGGCCCTTAGGGCCAAATATGGTGATACAGGCACCACCTCAGAGTCAAGAGTACGGGTGCGGTAGCAAGAGGACCACCACTAGCAGTAGCACCATTACGAGCACCCGGTATGGTGAGTTTGAGTACCTATCAGGCTCTCCTTACCGAGGTGAGATATTATGAGGATGCCCCTGACACAGCACGCCCTGGATGTGCCTTAGTATGGAGCGAGGAGGAGGACAGTGATAGCTACTACTGGCGGTACCTCGAGGGTGCGAGCACCAGAGGAGATTGAGGAGGTGTAAGGGCCACGGTAGTGGGCACCTCTAGCTCTGTAGGAGATGGTCAAGAGAGACAGCCCGGATCGGAGGAGGGAGGAGGAGATAGTGTTTTCCACCTATCCAATTTTACTATATAGATGTGATACTTTGTAGAGATATAATAATGTAGAGATATGATGATGTAGCCTTGATTTGAAGGTATTTTTGGATACTATGTATACGGCTTGATTGGAAGCCATACATTCTTTTTTGACAAATATAGATATAAATATATATATATAAATCATTTTGTGTTATGTGATTAGATGCATGCATTTAATTTCGATAGATAGGGATGGATGTTATGGATAGATGTTATGTAATTTTGATGGATATAGATGAATGTTATAGATGATAGATGAATAGATGTGATTTGATTGATTTGTCATGGATAAATGGTTGATTAAATAAACATGTTTAAGATGTTAATTCAATTAAATGAGATAGATAGATGGATTCGTATGTGTTTTTAATACATGCTTTGATGTTTTTTAGATGAAGTAGATAAGATGAGTATAGATAGATGATAGATTTAATTGAGTAAATTAACATGTTAAATGTCAATTAAACTGGATGAACAACAAATAATTATGGGAAATGTCTTCTTGAAATAAAGTGATGTAATGATATTATCCCTTTAGAAATAAAAAGCACTACACCGGATAGGAAACAAAATGATAAGTTAGGCCCCTAACCAACTGAAAATAGAGACCTTGATGGTAAATCAAAAAATGATGCACACAAGGCCATAGACACGGATAAAACAAACATGACACTAGTTAGTCGCAAACTAGATCTAGGAGGTAGATAAGGATGAGAGATAAGTATACATCTCATCAAAACACATGAAGGATTAAATACATGCCCATATGGGGAAAATAGGATCTCCATATGATCAAAAAGGTCTCATATCACAGCTTCATGATTTTTATTTTTTTCTTTTGATAGAAAAGAAAACTAATCGATGCGGGAAGTTTGCTAGATATAGAATGGTGATCGATACGGGAAATATTTCAGAGATACTAAAAAGTGAACAAACTGTCCAATAAAGGAAGTTTGTTACTATAAAGGCTGAAAATGCCATTAAACCAATAGCTATCCTTCAAGGGAGCGGTCTGTATTTTGATTTTGATGATAGCCATCCTTGAGGAATTGTCTATATTTTTATAAGGCATGGATAGCTGTCCTTCAAGGGATCAGTCTATCTTTTGGGACTAGGATAGCATCTTTTTTTTTTTAGCTTTGGAAGAAGCTAAGTTTAGACCAAATAGATCAAATAGAGGGGAAGAAAATGTATATAAGCATGTACTCATGCCCCCAAGTAGATTTGATCAAGATGAATACCTAAGCAGATGAAGTAGTGATTAAGGTATTCCTACTATGATAAGGAATAAATCCATAAGGAAAATACCATGAGTAGAGCCATGGTACTCATATTTAAGGTATAAAAGAAATAACATGAAGAACCACATAGTTTCGAATCACTATGAAATGCACGACTGGTTGTAGATGGATGAAAGATCTATTTTACGACTAAGATCATGTAAGATAGATTTTAACAGTAGAAGGGCCTTAGATGCAAAGCATTAAGAGGATTTAATTTAGGTATACCATCCATGGATGATAGGTGATAAGGCCCGGACCCATATTTATGAGTGATAACGTATGGTCCCATCCAGTTAGGAGAAAACTTACCATGTTGACTCCGTTCCAGAGTAGTGACATTTTGGTTTTCTTTAAGAACAAGATCACCAACTTGGAAGTCACGCTACTACAAATGATTTTTATAAGCACGCTTGACATGCTCAAGATAGACTTGATGATGTTTAAGAGCATTAAGGTGACATTCATCTAACAACTCAAACTGTGCTAGATGATTTTACCGATAGTCTTCATTAGAGATAAACTCTCTAAGAGAGACACAAAGAGAGGGAATCTGGACTTCCAAATGAAGGACAGCCTCAAACCCATAGATGAGAGAGAAAGGAGTAGCACCAATAGGGATACGAATGCTAGTCTAATAATCCTAGAGAGAAAAATAGATGTGTAAGTGCCAATCCCTACCATCTCGAGTAGTTACCTTTGTGAGGATATTACGCAAAGTTTTATTAGAAGCCTCAACTTAGCCATTAGATTGTGGATAGTATGGAGAAGAAAAGCTAAGTTTAATATTGAAGGCGTCTCAAAGTTTCTACAAATATTTGTTTTGAAAGACATTCCATTGTCTCTAATGAGTTTATGAGGAACACCAAAGAGACAAATGATGTCTTTGATAGACAAAATCAGCAATAGGTTTAGCTTTGGTCAACAAAAGAGGAATAGCCTCCACCCATTTAGTGAAGTATTCGTGGCAGTAATGATAGAGTGATGTCACTACAAAGAGTGTGGATTGATGAGGAAAACAAGACAAGGACCCCATTGTGAAAAAGGCCACAAATCTGCTACGGGTTGCAAGGCACGACTAGGGATGTGTGTGAAAGTAGCGTGTTGTTGACACTTGATACATTTCTTGACATAGTTGTAGTAGTATTAATTAAGAGAAGGCCAAGTAATAGCCTAAATGTAGAATGCACTTAGCCATAGATAAACCACCAAAGTGTCCACCACAAATACCATCATGGACCTCCTGAATGTCTTTAGATGATTCGGGGGTTTTGAGGCACCGAAGCAAAATACCATCAAAGCCATGTTTGTAAAGGATTTTGCCCAAAATAGTATAGCGGTTTTCATATTGGATGAAAGATCTTCTACCATTGGAAGTTAGATATGGAGGGAGCATTGAACAAGATAAATAATCAAAAATGTGTTGATACCACTCATCTTGAGTGTCGGTCATGACGGCGTTGATTGAAGTCAACTACCTAAGATGAGATGGTTGGTCTAAATGTTGAACAACCACATAAAGTCACGAGTCTTTAGTGAATGGAGGAATAAGTGAGGCTAAAGAAGCCATCATATCTGTAAATTAGTTTGCAGTGTGAGGAATATCTTGGATAGTAAATTTATCAAAAGATTGAAGCTGAAAGAGAATGATATCGCGATATTTTTAAGGATATCATTTTTTCACTGATTTATAGTATTGACTTGATTAACGATGAGCTCAGAGTCACTGAAAATGTCGATATGGCGAGTGCCGAGATTAATGGCATTTTGAAGACCTAAAACAAGAGCTTCATATTCGGCCATATTATTGGTACATTCAAAGTTAAGCTTGTGGGCGACAAGGATAGGTGCACCCTAAGGAGGAATCATGAAAAAACCTGTGCCTCCCTCCTGCTGACACTTGGACCCATCAAAGAAGAGATTTACCTTAAATGGAGATAGAATAAAATTGATTTGTTGGATGTACTCATCTGGGAATTGAGCGAGGGGGAATTGAGTGTCCAAAGAGGAGCTTGACTAATTGATCTGTAATGACCTGACCCTTGATAGATTTCTGCGAGATGAACTCAAGGTCAAAAATTTTCATGAGCATGAGCCAACGAGTGATACGATCATTGTGATAAGGTTTCACATACATTGTCTTGAGTGGATTGACACTTGTAACAATATAGGTTTTATGATTAAGGAGGTAATGACGAAGGTTAGAAGTTACAAAGAAGAGAGCACAAATACAGTTTTTAGCTTTAGAATAACATGTTTCATACTCATGAAGAGTGTGACTGATATAATAGACAACCTATTCTTTACCATTAGCATCCCAATCTAAGATCATGGCTCCCAGAGCATGGTCAGTCATAGAAATATAAAGATAGAATGGCTCCCCTTTACGTGGAGGTGTAAGCACAGGTGGAAAAAGAAGATAAGCTTTGAGATCATCAAAGGATTTTTGGCAATGCTCATCCCATTCAAAATGAACATTTTTATGGAGGAGATGATGAAAAGGTTGACAACGGTCGAAAGCTGCGAGATAAAATGACACACTAATTGAACGCATCCTTGAATACCACGAGTTGATTTAAGTTAGAAGGGGAGGAATCTCAAGGATAGGCTTTATTTTGCGGGATCGACTTGATGCCCTAATAGAGATGATAAAGCCTAAGATTTTACCAGTGAGAACACCAAACACACATTTAGATGGATTTAGTCGAAGATAAAAATGAATGAGTCTCTCAAAGAGAGGCACAAGAATGAGAAGATAATCCGATGGTGTTTAGACTTGCGAGAAGTTTGTCGACATAATCTTCTACATTTTGTGTAAGAGGTCATGGAAGATGTAGGTCATTGCACGTTGATAAGTTGCTCCCTGCATTCTTAAGGATGAAGGGCATGACATGATAACAAAAGGTCCCCCAAAGGGTTATGAAGGAAGTCTTATGCTAGTCCTTTGGTGTGATGAGAATTTGATTATACCTAGAGAAACTATCCATCGAGAAAGCATCTCATGACCTACGATTAAATCCACGAGTTGATCTCTATTAGGTAGACGAAAATCATCTTTTAGGAAAGTGAGATTAAGATCCCAAAAGTCGGTGCAAATTTGAATTTTCCTAGTAGCTTTGGTTCTTTGGTACTACATTTAAAACCCATTGTGGATAGTCAATGGGTAGTTTTTGTTTAACATATTTGATGTACGGAAGACTAACGATATTGTGGACCATGATGTTGGGATTGAGGCCCGACATATCTTCATATGACTAGGAAAATTCTTGGCGATGGTTGGAAAGAAAGGTGGTGAAGTTTCGTAACTCCTGTGAGTTAAGAGATTGGCCGACCTTAATGATACGCCTCGAGGTCTTGAAGTCCCTATATTAAGGTTGACGGTGGCTTCGGTGAGAAGTGTAGATGTGTAAAAGGAATATTTTTAGAAAAATAAGAGTCCTCTCGCCTCTAGATAGGTAAGGATAGAATCATCATCCACACGGTGGATAGTATTGATAGAAGGAGAGTCATCTCCAACTATTTCGAGGAAGACTAATGGTATGGAAGTGGATTTTCCATTAGTCTTATAGGTTAGTGGACCTAAGGAAATGGTATTGACTAAAAAAAAGTTAGGTGGGATGGAAATGGTGTCATCTACATCAAGTGATGCTTCCGACCTAACAAGAGAAGATGGTTCCTCAATGGAAAGAGGCTATCGAGAATGGTGACAAAGTGGCTTTCGAGAGAGGTTTGAACCCTAAAAATTTTTTTTTGATGTGGTTTAAGATTTGGAATAGACGTGAGGTCATGCACACCTGCTCATAATTTCCTAGGCCAAAGACCTTCCACACACATCGATATAGATAAGTTTTTACAAATGCGGGATTTTTTAGACAATCAAACCCTGCCAAATAGGGTTTGGCTCTAGGAGGAGAATCTAGACGATAGTGAGGTGTATCAAGACCACCATAAACGAAGTTAGTCTATTGATTGGGTAGACCAATGGTGATGATGCGATTAAGACCTAGTTGATATTCATGTTGTTTTTATAGCCTACCATACTCATTAGGTTTGAGAAGGGCATCAAAAGAGAGAAGAGGGAGCTCTCCTAGGGAAAAATGTTGCAACGTTTCTTCTAGATTTTGTAGATCTGGTAGTTTTGTTGTAGTTATGGAAGAGGATGAAGCCTCGTTAGGAGAACAAGTGTGAGGGCTAGAACTCGTGGTCATGTCACATTGTGTAGATGGGAAAGGGTCTCTGGATGAGTATATATTTTCCTCATATCTTGATATTTAATGCATTGATGGAGGGTTGATGGGACGTTGTGCATTGTATGAATCCAAGAGTGTTTGAGGACCATATTGTAGTGTAATTTCCCTTCAAAAATGTGAAAAATATCATGAATCGAGTTTCTTTCCTACCCGAATGCGTAGGACCACAGTTCTAAAGTAACCACCAGTTGATCGTTAAATGATCGAAGGGTGAAAGGCGGTGGTGACACTACGTTCTTTAGTAACTTAATTTTCTCAAATGTGTGGAGGAAATGACATTGGTTTGTGGCACCATTGTCGATCATAGTTTTTTTAACGTAGTGTTATTGATTTGAACGGTGATAAAGAGAGGAGCCTCTAAATCCTCAGAAGAAAGGGGAGGAATTTTAGAATCCTCAAAGGACATGGTGGTTGAAGGTATATTCAATCCAACAACCATCTTGAAAGGTTGGGGCTCATCTGAATTCACTGTGATATGGCGTAGATTATCAATCAGAGCCTGGCGATGTTGTGGAGATGATTGAATGAGGTCAAAAAGAGACATTTTGACCAGAGCATGGGTGAATTGTTTCATAACACTCTCTTAAATTGACATGGGAATCTGAGCCCGAGGTGAAGCATGAATAGAGACCCGAGGTCTCGGGCTGATGAGGAAGGAGGAAATCCTTTGGGGGCAGCATAAATGATGACTCGTGGTCAAGAGGTTGTAGAAGATGATGGATTATCATACTATTTTGCTCTAGTGGCAATACAAATTGTGTAGATTTGAGGTGGAAGATCATCTGGATTGATATCGATAAAATTAGAGGCCCTGAGTAGCTGTTCAAGCTTAGATGTAGTTGGGATGATAGGAGACACTTGTTCCTCCTCCTCTTCCAACAAAAGATCACTTTCTTCCAAGAGGCTATTAACGATAGATTGAAGGGATTTACATCCCTTAGTGTCATGACCTGGAGTGTGATGGTAAGCACAAATCAAATTAGAGTTGAACCATGAAGGTTTTACTCCCTAGGATTATAGGGTTTGATTTGAGGAAGAGATATATATGAATATTGGATAAGTTGGAAAAGGATTTCAGTATAGAATCTGGTAGATGAAGATGAGGACAAAGATGATGAAGGCACCTCTTTAGCCTTAACAGACTACCAAGGTAAAAGAACTTGCATATCTGGTTTGACAGTCTTTTTAGGGACTATTTTTCTTTTCTAGACATTGGGAGAAGTAGCCTTAGGTGCTTGAGATGGAAGCAAGTGAGGTAAGATTGATTTTAGTGGAGGAGGAGCTCCTAAGATAGATTTTGAAGATGACGAAGACGTGACAAGTGTTTTGGTCTTCGGATATGAAGAAGGTTGCTTGGCTGCAATAGATGATGATTAAGATAAGACTGATTTAGATGGGGGAGGAGCTCCCAAAATAGATTTGATAGGAGGCACAAAGGGTGCCTTAGATTTTGGTGACGAAGATGATGGTTTTTATAAAAGAGGTAACACCCTTCCAGTAGGTAAATCCACTTTACGAGGCACCATTGAAGATGGTTTTGTAGAAGAAGACTCCTTTTCAGTGGATAAATCCAATCTTTTATGGGGTGCAGAGAGGGATTTTTGAGTGAAAGCACCAAGAGTCTTGATGTTTCAAAATATTGATTTTCCCTTTTCAGGGATGGTGACAACTTCAACCGCATACGGTTATTGTAACTGCTTTGGAGGAAGTAAATGAGATGATACCGATGATGTAATCCTAGGCTTAAACTCCAATTATTTATGTCTAAGTCCAGGAGTAAGAATTATAGGCGTCGATGCTATCTCTTTAGATGTTTCCTTAATAGGCAAGGAAGCACTAATGGTGGAAGAGATAGGTAATGAAGAAGTAGCCTCTTGTGAGGAAGGTACTTCAGATGTAGTAATTGTGGGTGTAATTACTATAGGAAAAGTGACAGGAAGGGTTAAGATCGAGGATGCTTCCAAAGGCATAGAAGTTGGTATAACTATGGGTACGTTAACCAAAGGCATGGTCGCAACAAAAATGGGAGTGACAGAAGTAGAAGTATCCGTAGTGGGAATTTGAAGGGATGTAAATGACTCAAGCACCGAAAGAATATCTGATGATGAGATAGATGAAGATGACATTGTCTTAGGTATAGGTGGAAGATCAGATGGTGAGGCAGAGGGAGATGAATCTATTTCTAATAAAGGAAGACTTAAAGATGGACCATCTGAGGATGGTGGAATCTCAAAATTTGAAGGAGCGAAGGAGAGTTCCGATTCAATCAACGCATTTTTGCATGATTCAGAATTAGAAGAAGAACCATTAGTAGAAATGAAGCTGATAGTATGAGTGTTTGGTTTTTGAGTCCCTAAAGCATCATTGTTCAGGGAATGATTTGGAAAAGGATATTTAAAAACATCAAGCTCTTGATTTGGGAGAGCATTTGGGTTATCCAGAATGAGCTCACCTTTATCAATGAACTTTTGGATGAGGTTTTTGAAGGTTTGACATTGTTCAATGTCATGGCCTTTTCTTCTATGATAATGAAAAAGTCATTTTCACGATACCAGAATGGTCGTTCTTGGCTCTCATCAAAATTTCTAATAGGAGGAAGTTTGATCATGTGAAATTCCAACATTTTTTCTAAGATAGAAGTATATGATTCCCCCAATGAAGTAAAATACCGAGATGAGGGAGGTCCTTTTGAGAAGATGAAGAGTCTCTCCGAGGTGTTTGATTAGAAGTGTTATCAGATCGTGATGTTTTTAATATGATAGCATTGGTGGACCCCTGATTCTTGTCTTTGTTAGAAGTGGAAGGGTTTGAT
Source organism: Taxus wallichiana var. yunnanensis (assembly GCA_018340775.1). Classification (NCBI taxonomy): domain Eukaryota; kingdom Viridiplantae; phylum Streptophyta; class Pinopsida; order Cupressales; family Taxaceae; genus Taxus; species Taxus wallichiana. The sequence continues at coordinate 629,295,867 of CM031239.1, forward strand.
TTTGTAAACCGAGAAAAATCTAGTTTAGACTTAGAACGAAGTTTTAGCTTCCCTTGTTCAACGGCATGAGACTCAAGCTTGCGTGCCATCGTAAAGGCTTATTCAAATGTATGAAAGGTATGAATACTTAAAGTGGAAGAAATATGATTGGCACAAGATCGAGTAAACAAGTTGATTTGCTATTATTAATGGAGGAAAAAGACAATTGATTTATTATTCCTCTCCAACGAGTGACAAAGTCTATAATAGACTCGTCATCGAATTGACAAATGTTATAAAGATTTGTAATCAAGATCTTATGTGTGATGTTTATTGAGAAGTTTTCAACAAACATCTAAGCTAATTGAGAGAAATAAAATAGAGAATGTTGGGGTATGTTATTGTACCAGTCTAAAGCGGGCCCTGCTAAAGACATAGGAAAGGTATGGAGCATAAGCTCCGATCCTGGACTATAAGGTAGTAAGCATGCTTGAATGCTCACAAGTGTTGTTGAGGATCCTCCCAACTATGAAATTTTGAGAACTTAGGAAGTTCCCATTGGGGAGGATAAGGCTTAAAAGCCACTGATGGATGAATTGGTTCATTACATACTTCTTCAAAAGAGTATGAAGGGTGAGCCCCTTTGGTGGAGGCTTCTAGGTCTATGATTTTCTTGAAAAGAAGTTGGATGATGTTAGATTGAGGAGGGGGCATGTTGGTATGTCCCGTATGAGAAGCGAATGGTATGTTCTGCTGAGGTGTTAATGGGGGATTCATCTACTAATTAACGAGATGATAAGAGGAATAACTAGGTGTTCTGGGTGACGCCTGGCATGGTATTTGTTGTGAAGGAGCCTGAGTATAAATAGGCTGTGAGATGACAAGTGGTTGAGAGAAAGGTGGTTGAATGAAAGATGGAGCCTGTGATTGGTGGGTTCCTACACTTGCGACCGAATCCGAATGGATTGAGGAATGTGGGTGTTGATTTGATTTTATATGGTGGGAACCAAACTCGAATGAGGCTTTTGACTACGGATTGGTTATAGGGGGTGTCAATGCCAAAGGATGGGTAAAGGTCACATCCTTTGGAGAATTAAAAGAAAGACCGGTTGGAGGATGAGAAGGAGGAACCGATGACTCATAGGAGGGGTTGATTCACGAGAGAGGTATTGACCACGAGATGCAATAAACGACATAGAAGAATTAACAACAATTTTTGGGAGCATGGATGCACTCACCATAGCTGAAGAAGAGGGCCTCTCGAAAGTAGGATGTGGGGTAGCCGAGGTAGCCATGACACTAGGGATAGGCAGGGTCATTTGAGAACCGGTTGAAAGGGTCGGTGGAAGAGAAAAAGGAGGCATAGATGCGCCACCTTATTTTGTGGTTCAAGGTAAAAAAAAAGCATGCTAATTGCTCTATAAAGCACAGGATGGCTCATGAGAATAATTGTAAACTTGCTAGATCGGTGGTCTCTGATCAGATATGTGAGTATATTTATGCACTAGGTAGTCCATAAGGGCTACCAAGTTGTGGTCAAGGAGTTCTGAAATTCAGGATCTCCATGAGGAACATACTCTATATTAGAAGCAGATGACACCTCTGAAGGACCGAGGGAAGCTGGTCATGATGGGATCACTTTAGGATGATAAAAAGGATTATATGACCAAGATGGGGAACCAACTAACAATGGTCCTAAGAAGAAGACCCAAGGAAGCACTTGAAACATCCACATTAGCGGTGGTCTCAGATGAAGAAGAGGCCATTTGAGCCATTTTTCTATATTGTGACTGGGTGATGACCGTCATAAACAAGTAAAAACACATAAAGAGATTAAACTAACTAATGAACGGAAAATTTAAGTAGCGTAGGTGATTATCTCTTTTAAATTTTCATGCTTTTGAAGAAAGAAAATGTTTGGGAAGGCTTTTTAGAATGGGGACTACTCAATTGGCCAAACTAAGGATGGTTTGGGGAATGTTTTGGTGAGGAGTCCCAAAGGCACTTCAGTAAAATATTGGTACGTGGCTTGATATAGGGGCCTACCCCCGCACTTCACACACCACTGTAATAAGGGAGTCGGGTGCTTTGCCAATATATACCAGAACTTTCATGAATTTATAGTGTGGCCCAGAATACCACATAGGCTCTTCCTCTTGGATGTCACTTCCAAGTAGGCAAGGCCAGGGGAAGGATTTTTGTTTAAATTTTTTATACCTAGTGATTTTTGCTTTGTGTGCAAAGGTGAAAAATAAAAATCAAAGTGTCACTACTAATTTTGATCAATTTTTCAACCTATTTAGAAAACTAGGTGAAGAACATACATCAAAAATGGAAAAAGAAAAAGTTCTTTTTAAGCACTAAAAATGAAGTGTTTGATTTCGATGAAGACAAGTCAAACAAGTTTTTTCCCAATGTGATTAATTATTTTTAAGAACCAAAACCGAAGTGTTTGAGTGTGTTAAAAAAAAAAAAAGTTCTTTTAAGTTCCTTTAAAAAGAAGAAAACACCTTAAAAGAGAAATAGTTGTAGATTTAGCTCTCCAAGGTGTGTGGAATTCAAAAAGTGCATTATTGAGCTCTACCCCTTGAACAATCCCATGAACAATAAAATAACTCTGCAAGACAAGGTTAAGCAAACACACAAACAAATCCAGAAAGATATATCCAGATAACTAGATACTAGTAGAAGAGAAATTTCTATTTAAGAAACTAGAAAAATTTCAAGAAAATGACAATTTTGCACAAAGAGATAAATCAAAAAGTGTAGCTTTGAAATCAAATGAAATATTTACTAATCTTAGAAATAGAAATGGGAATCTAGATATGCAAGAAAGAAATAATTTTGATTTTACAAATTATAAACGAAAGAAACAAGACCAAAATAAAGAAAGGAAATGCTTAAGGAAAACTGATGAAAATCAGTGAAGAAAAAGAACAAAAGATCAAAACTAGAAAATAAATGAACTTACCAATAGGGGACTTTGGTCAGGTCCCACTTGGGTGTGCTAGATTGTAGATCAATAACTTTTGCACTTGTTACCTATCCAAGTTAATGCACCAAAATAGACACAAAACCCTGAAAAACTCAAATGAAATTGATACCTGATAGATTGGATAAGATCCGAAGATGTAGATGGAGAGAATGCCGATGGAGACAAGATGGGTGCACACAAACAATCTTGCAAAGTAGATCCAAGAAACCTATGATGCACAAATCCTTGGCAGAAAAAGATGACGTTAGATGATATATGGGTGAACTACCTAGAAAGTGGGTTCGGGAAGCAATGAGCTTCCTCGGCGAGATGTCAGTTCACGTTTTCAATCAAGAGTAAAGATATACATGATAAAAGATGTAAGCAAATATTTATGTTTTTTTATTAAAAATAGTAGATAAAATGTAAAAACCATGGCAAAAGCGAAAGAAAGCAGAAGCCGTAAAAACAAAGTGAACTTGGGTTACATGAATTCTATACCTTCTCGCATACTATTCGGTGTCGATCGGACATTGATTGGCGTTGATTATTTGGGGTTAGAATCGATCAAGCAATGATCGGTTTCTATTTTTGGGGTCGGCTTCGATCAGGTAGTGATCGGCGTCGATTGGACACACAGGCAGATAGAAGGCCAGAGAGTAAAAGAAGAAAGCAAACTACTAGATTACTGAAGATTGACTAGAAAGTAGAGATTGAAGATAGAAAAATGGGATCCGAGGTAGAAATTGATGGATTCTAACCCAGAAACTGAAGAAAGGTCCAATCCGCACCGATTTGGATAAACTAGCGTTGATTAAAGACTAATTGGATTTGACCAGAGTGGATTAGTGTTGATCGAAGGGAAATTACATAATCTAATAAGGAGGAATACCTAAAAAATGCTTGATTGATGATTGATGATGACCAAGGGAGCTGTGGAGATCCGTAAGAGCTATAGACATGCGAGACGAGTAATAGTACACCTCTCAGGGATTAAACTACACAAAACTCACTCTCTTTCTCTAATAATCTCATTAATCGCTCAGACAAAGTAATCTCTAGGAAACCATCTCTTCTGATTCTAACCAGAGAGGATCTCAGGTCGTAAATTTATAATCGGTGTTGAATGAGATAAAATCGGTGCCGCTCAAAAAAATTGGCATCGATCAGGGAACAGACTCCCAAAGTGGCGATAAGGAAATGAATTGGAAGGATAAGAATATTATCCCTCCGACTCAAATACGGGAAAAATCCCATTGCACGGTTTTAAGAGAGGAGAAATAGGTGGGATGGATGGATAAAAATGATACGAGAGGTTGGAAATTGATATGGGGTAGATAAGTAGTTGAAATAAATGTAGAAGATAGAATTACATGGTTAATGTTTAATTAACCATGGATGAAATATAATGGGGTGGAGCAAACTTAGGATAGGCCTTTAAATTAAATATTTAAGTAATACCCTAAGGGAGAAGTGGTGACATAAAGGTGCCTCGGGTTACCCAAGAGGATAAAGCGAACCCTGGGGACACAAAGCGGGTAACCAATTTTAGGTGTCTACAAGGCCATAGGGTGAAAAACCTCTTTTGGCGAGCGAAGAGGAAAATTTATCTTTATTTTAGTTTCTTGAGGGAGGAAAAAGAGACTTGAGGAGGCATCCGAGAGTTGAGGAAGACATAAGAGATTTTTTTGGGAGTGATTTATGCTTTGGGAGGTATATAGACTTTTCGTTTGATACTTAGGAGGTATATGTCTTTGGTTTTTGATGCTTGGGAGGCGTGTGGAGATTTTTTCTGATGTTTTGTGATGTGCATAGTGAGTGTTATGAGTTATATGTACTCTTGTGAGTCTTGTTGGACATTGTTATGTTTAAGGCTTGACGTTCCCCTAGGTTGATATATACTATTAGATCTTGTCTTGGAATTGTGTGGGTATAGTCATGGTATTTGGGTCATGTGATACCAGTGGTATATGTATCAACATCATGATTCATTATTTGTTAGTCACTTGTGTGTGTTGGATCTAGGCCTGTGACATAATTGTTGGAAATTATTTGTTATGTGGAATACTTGTTTGTCTTTCCTTGGTGGAATAAAAGGCCTTATGATGTGATACAATCGTGAAAGTATGTAGCAGATGTCTCATGGGTCATTTGTGTTGTGTTGAGTTTTATGTGACATCTTGATGTCGAGTTAGTATTAGGCATCCTTAAACATAAATAAACTGAAATATTGAAACAATGGACTATTAAGAGCTTGCGAATAAGAAATAAAGTAAAGGAAAAGACTAATTAAATGATAAATTAAAAGAAACTCCCAATCTTCATAAAACATTGAAATTTAAGATATTGCAAAAATAAGGTTACTTCCTTAAGGTTGTGTTGTCTTGACCAGTTCATTTGTTAAGCAAGATGTGCCATTATTGAATTTCTTGCCTTATTACCATTCAAAATTTGGTATTGTGTTGCATTGAGGATGATGTTGTTATAAGGGGAGGGAAATGTAGTGCCTACCAAAAAAATAAAATAATTTTTGTAAAGATTATAGTTATATTGTGAATGTGGTTGAATGGGAATGGTTGGAGAAGTTATGGTGGAAAGGTGAAGGTGTGTGGGGAGGAAGTTTTACATGTAGAAGTGTTCAGAAAGGGACATGGACTTTTTCCCAACCACCGACATGCCACATTTATATACAAGCACTTTACTTTGACCCAAGGATTTAACCACACTGAAACCCAAGAAAAATTTCCAAATTCAATGATAATTGGATAGTTGCAACGGGAGCATATTCTTCAACAAGGTAATATGTTTTATCTATATCAATCCATGCCTCTGAGGGGAATACCCACTTTAGCATTGGAGAGGGAGACATTTTGAGAGAGGATTTCTCACCCCAAGAAGAGCAACAACATTCTCACACCCGAGAAAAGGGATAGTATGGAACAAAGAATGGGCCCAAAGAGAACAAAAATTTCTATCCAAATCGGAGAAATAACCTTTACGATGAGAAGGGGTATCCTTTCCCTACCAAAACAACCTCTAGATCTGTGCTCCCAGGCCTCCTCTTCCTCCAATAGCCATAAAAACTCCCCACTTGCAAGAAGGAATTTGGGCATGGAATGCCCAACATAGTAGTCCCGAGAAAATATTACATCGGAAAATAGAGTCAAGCATGTTGTCACACTTTGTATTGATATTGGGACCATTGGATAGAAGTAAATGACCTATTTGTTTAAAATTTTGGACTAGCCCTTCATTTATTAGGTTTAGGAAGAGACTAGGAATGTTCACGAGTAACGTCATTATGAATGTCATTGTTCCTTTAGAGATTTAGAATGAAAAATTATGGATCTCTTGGATCCAAATAAGAAGAAGCTTTTGGTATGGGAAGTTGTGAAGACAAATGTTTATGTGGAAAATCGATAGAGGAAAACATCTCCCGTGTAGCTGATGTAACTAGGCTTTCTCTTCAAGGTCTTGCAAACTGGAGAGTTGGTGAAACCGGTATGAAAGATGAAAGCTCGGGTTCTCATAGTGTGTTCACTTGCATGCTTGAATCTTGATGCGAGAGCCTCTATAGTGGCTTGAGTAGTTTGAAGACTACTAGATTCAATCTCGTATACCTTTTAGATCATAACGTAAAAAAATTTAAAAATTGACGGGTGTTACTGGAGAATAGTTAAAGGAAGTAGGAAAGATTAACTTTTCACTTTCACAAATTGGGAATTTGATAAAACAATCTCGTAGAAATTTGAGAAACAAGAAAAAAAAATCATATTCCATATCATGACTCCCAGTTGACATTTTTACCGCAATAAATTGTTGGTGGGAATACCGAGCTATCTGTTGTCACTAAATTGCTACACCCTACGAATGTCAAAAATGGGAATAGGATGTTCGGTGTGATTGGGACACATGGGATCACCTAACAAGCTATCGGACTTGGGCTCAAGGTGAACCTCCGGAGAAGGCCGACTTCCTCTTCCTAAACTAAGTGTTGTACTCTCCTAGTGTGATAAAAAGGCTATTTATTCCTATCTAACATTTTCATGGGGTTTTTGTTGGGACAGCAATATTGTCACAAGAAAAATAATAATATTGATATTGTATTCGACCAATTTGAATTACATACACAGGCTATTAAATAGCCATATACATAGGAAAACTGACTTCCTATAAAATAGGAAAGTGTTACAACAAATAAACCTATTTAGTTGTGATTGTTACTCCCGTAACAATACACAACTCAACACCAATAATATATTATTGTTTATATAACAATAATATATTAATAACACATTAAACTAACCATATAAATAAACCATGTGAATACTAATTCCTAACATTCCCCCCCTTAGTGTTTACATGGTAGAAAAACATCCACACACTCCTCTGCAGTATGCTCACCCCTGTGGCATGTCCAACTCTGTGACTCATGACCTTGATCCAAAAGAAAGGCTCGCTCCTTCCATGGTTTTAAACAGGCTTACCACAAACCTTGATGTGAACAGGTCCCATCAACTGTCCACCTCGTGTGGTTTTCTGGATCCTCCCACAAACCCTTTCAAGATCCATGAACTGACTTACTCTGGTGCTACTGTTCATCACTATGCTTATACATCAGGGAATTATGTAGGAAACACAACTTGCATATCACAAAACTGCAGAATAGAAGATATATTGAAAAAATTTCACATTACTTCCTATAAGAATCGTAATGTTCTTAATTGTAGTCTCTGTCTTTGATCGCTGCCACTCGATCTCGAACAGCATAGAAAACTGCCACTGCCACTGGAAGCTTTCCTTGACTAAGTCGTTTTGGGTGCAGAATGGGAATGGAACATTGGTATGTATTCCCCCCCACAATGTGAAATTCCACTCATATAGATACTGAGAAGCAAACTGCATCGAAGAACATACTCCTGAATGGATCTTGCTAGTTAGGTCTTCTTGCGCACATGGTCACTAATGCTAGTGAACGTATTCTCTAGCTGACCATCTTCCAACGAAGTACGGCAGTCAGAGGACCAAGTCAGTCAGAGGATCACTGACAGTCATCTGTGCTCCAACACAACTTTCTTTCCAACATCCATCAAATACCAAACAAAACAGGAACTCTGAAAAAGAATCACACCAAGCTGAAACTGGAACACTGCAAAACTCAAAAACAAGTACTCACACTGCACACCTGTGCCACCAAATCATTCTGTGCGGCCCCGTCGTTGGTGACTGACGAGAGGTCGTTGTTCGACCTCCTTCCTCCGATGCCTCCTTCCTCCATCATATGGGTGCTTAACTCAGCCGGATCTGAACATGAGACTACATGGTTTCCACATTGTATTTATTTAAGCTTCTCCCCTCAATGTGAAACCTTTTATTTCAGGACGTCGGGTACAACCGATAATGCGTCCACAAGATGGCCAAAATAGAGGGTGATTTTCAAATTTTTTTATTTTCTCCCAAAATTAGAACCACTAGGACGGGAATAAAAAAATATACACTTTTGGAAAAAACGGCGCTCAATTTTGAGTTACCGTGCAAAAGTTATTGAGGTTACAATTTCCCGTAAATTGGTCCAATTAAAATAAAATTGAATTGCCCTCAAAATTCAATTATTAAGCAAAAACTATAGAAATATATATATATTTTAAACTATAGTTTTGCTAAATAATTTTAAAAAATTGACCAATAAGAAAAAACCTGTGTGTTGGATTTCTTTTCCCGGATGTGCATTTCCAGCCACAAAAATGTCCGTTTGACAGCAATTTCATCATATCTGCATTCTGAATCTGACCCTGATGTAAACTACAAAGTTGTGCGCCTTTTTCTCATCTTTTCAACCCAAAAAGAATCGCCTCAATCCGATATTTTATGAGGAAGATATGATCATTTTACTGAACACTACTTGCTGTATTTTTTTGGACGGATTTTTGAATATTCTCTTTGGCCTCTTAAATCTTCTTGGCTCTCATAGGAATAACCTGCTCTGGTACCAAATGTTGGGACAGCAATATTGTCACAAGAAAAATAATAATATTGATATTGTATTCGACCAATTTGAATTACATACACAGGCTATTAAATAGCCATATACATAGGAAAACTGACTTCCTATAAAATAGGAAAGTGTTACAACAAATAAACCTATTTAGTTGTGATTGTTACTCCCGTAACAATACACAACTCAACACCAATAATATATTATTGTTTATATAACAATAATATATTAATAACACATTAAACTAACCATATAAATAAACCATGTGAATACTAATTCCTAATGAGTTTTAGGAAAAGAGTTTTGTAGAAATGAAAATATACTAGGGATGGTGATCCACCAAATAAAGGGTGTTTCTAGACTCAAGAAAGTTTAATTTGAAGAGGGTGTGTGCACCACAGCTCAACTTTACCTACTGCAACTTATAGAGGGTACAAAACACCAAAGAATAAGAAACATGCATTCCCTTTGTTAAACTTGATCAGATAGAGCAATATATCAATTTCCCAGTGAAGAAGGATGAACTTAAGAAGGGTGAACGGACACCACAACTCAACTACATGCAATACTCCACCACTCAATAAGCACAAAACTCCAATAACCTCTGATAGAAATGTGCACTTACACAGTGTACCTTTAAGCATGAGAAAAGGCACAAGGAAGTATAGAAGGATGAAAGGACCGAGATTAGTCACAAAACACACTTTTATTACTTCAATAACATGAACAATGCATCATACATTTAGAAGAGGAAATGGTTGCCATTATAGTCTTGAAGAGGAGGCTTGAAATTTCTCTCAACACATAAGGACAACTTTCGAGATGAGAGAGTACTCTTGGAAAATTACACTTGCTATGATGTATAACTTTCCAACCTATCTGACTGTTGGAACCCCTTGGAATGAGCTTCTAACTTACATTTATAGAAGAATATGTGAGAGAGAAGAGGAAAATTCATAATTACATCCCTAAACTGAAGGCACATGATGGTTCATTTATTACAATTGGTTGAACCACTTTAGAAGGTTCCATCATGTGTCATTAATGCCTAGTTGACCTAGTCTTCTCAATTAATTAAAAGAATATTTAAATAATAATAATAAATATTATTATTAAAATATTTAAATAAAAATATTAATTTAATTGAAATTAAATGGTCATCCCCCCTGTTAATTGGGTTGCATCAAAGATGGAGAGGTCCCCGTGAATGGGTCAAAAAAAGAACCGAGTCAGTGGTTGACTCGACAAGCCAAGTCACTGAGTTGGGCTCGAGGTCTTTCATCTACACATGCAACCAAGCTCTCCTTCATCGTCGATCTCTTCTTATCTACATGGGATCACCGCCGAGTAATGTCTCTCAAATGCATTGAACAAGGTCTTTTAGATTCACCGAGCTGGTCAATACTTGACTTCTACGAGTTACATTCGGTTCCCACATCCCACTCCAATCTATTCCCTTATAATTTCTCTAACCGTCTACTTTACGAACTCATCTTAATGCATGGATCAACTCAAAGAGTTCAACCGCATTCAATTTGTTACCCTAAGGCCCTCGCAAATACCCTGTAACACTTCATACTGACTCATGCGTATGGTTGAGCGAGTCATGGATCACTCCTCACATTCATTTTTCATCGGCGGCATTGCAGGTTGCTCACTAGACTTGTGTCTTGCATTATATTGGCTTGAATTCATCGCATGTCGGTACCTCATCCTGAAACTATCCATCCACCTATATAGCTAGGCCTTTGAGCTCCTTCCATGAATTGTTCCATTCTCTAGCTTGACTTGACTCTTCCACATCAAATCCATCATTGGAAGCTCCCGGTATCCAACACATCCTTCTCCAAAATTAATGCTTGCCATCCTCGGAAATTAACAAGATATTCCCTTTGTTTCACTATTGATGGCTTAACCAAGCACCCCCACTAACCTCGCCCTCGATCATGATCAAACTAAAAACATTTATTTGAGCTCACCGTGACTTCCAACATGAACTGAATCACCATATAAAATGATCTCTATGAATGGAATCACTTCCCTTATATCACCCAGGCTAAAAATTCATTTCCCATAAGTTTGAGCCCGAAACATTTTATACATCCGCATGACATTGTCAAAGCTTCTATGTCTTTACGAGATTTCCAACCTATCATGTTTTGTCCTATCTTTGAAATCAACTCCCCAAAAGTGATTTTTCTCTTCTCGACTAACTTGATCTCAAGAGGTGAGCCATTTCCAATATTTGAGGGTAATGAGTTCATTATGTTTCAACAAATTTTAATTTATTAGGCAAAAGACTCGGGATCTTCTTTAATGACTTGGTGAACTCATCTCTGCGATCTCATCATGTCGGCCACGAAAATAGGTGTTTCATACTTAACCGCTCACAAAAATATCATTCCCATGATGCCTCACCTACTATTGGCATAACTCTTTGATGGACCCGACGCATTTCCTCATCGAATCGAGATTAACTCTCGCGTCATGCCTTATCAATCTTTGTGATTTAGCTATTTTGACCTAGGAACCCGACCACAATTTTCCAATGGTGAGTTGGATTTGGATATCTCCTACTTAGACCTTTACAGATTTTAGAATTCATATTACCACCACATCAATCATGGCAAGTTAGTCTCCAATATCCACTTCTCCATGATGAAATGCATCAAGTCATACATTTATCTTTGGCATGTGGGAATTTACTCCATGGCATGACATCTTTAGCAACCCAAATTTGGCTCCAACTCATATTTTCCCCACAAGGTTGGTGCAGCCCTTAGCTCCACATTTTGAGCTCTTCACAACAAAATCCTTTAATCCTCATCTTAGCTTGACTTTGTTTCAACGTTTCACAGAGTTCTACTCTTATGAAAATAAGCACAACCCACTCACTTCCATGAACCACTCCCCTAACCTCAATTCCATGAGATATTTATTAACTTGGCCTTTTTGTTATTCTCTCTACTCGACTATGCTTTTTTTTCTCTCTTCAAACTCATGCGAGATCAAGATGTGCATTTTTCTTTGCAAGGCCGAGTTATTCGGGTGAGTCACTTACTCTCCTCGGATGGCTTACTTTCTGTCTATTTTATTCTTCATATCAATCTAATCAGAATTCCCCATAATTCAACCTTCTTGTATGATTTTGAGCTCAAATGAGCTCTTTATCATGTGGCATAGACATCTGTGACCTTTGAGATGTGAATTTTGAGATTGATTATATGACTTGATGATATGAATTTACCAAACTTACACATATCAATTCAACTTGTCACATGATTGACTCAGCCTTTCTCATTTAACACAAAACTTCACTGTCTTCACCGATGAAAAGCTCCTATGATTCGATTAGACTGGCTCACTTCTTTTTCTACCACTCACCTATTCAATCGAGCACGAAACTCAAACCCGTTTGCTCTCCCAAGTTTTCCCTATGTTGAGATGCACCACGGATGTTTCCATGGATGACTGAGCTCCCAAAAATAGCTCGACCCCGAACTCACCTCCTCATGAAGATAACTTAGTTGTGCCCCAATTTAATTGTTTACATGATGGATCATCACCACTACTTGGTCATTAACCACTCTAACGTCACTCTAACTCAAGTGGTGACTTATCGATAGGCACGGAATACCACATTGACTAGAGTGGGGAATTTTTGCACCATTCTACCCACTCAATTGGCAATGAATCCCCATTTCCACCTTTGGCTTCACTCTATTGAGTGAGTTTTCACATGGTCATGGCCCAACATTATCCTTCATCATCTTCTTAATCACAACTCATTTGAGTCATTCCCAAGTCTTCATTGTGCCACTTCTACAAGATGGCCTTTGCCTTATTGCAATGAGTGAGCCACCAAATAACCCATCTCCCAAGCTCAAATTTTACTCAGCTCAGGTGCATGCACATGGTCATGGATTGGTCTTATATGATATCAGTTCAACCGATCCTTTTGCAATGTCGATTCTTCACCAATTAATCTAGCTTGAGCCCATCAAATTAAGCTCTAATGATAAATGACCAAGTTCTCAACTAAGATGAACTATGTATTTAAGTTACTCCACCTAGCCCAAGTTACCTTCTAAGATGACTACACCAACTTGAGTGAGCTAATGAAATAATCGACATTTCCTTATATTTTCATAAAAATGGCCAACCCCTTCCTATTGTCGAGCTACACACCAAACTCACCCTAATGAAGCTGGTAACTTAGTTGAGCCCAAGTTGCCTTCGATTTGACCCCATGCAATGTTAGGTGAGCGCACCTATGAAATTCAGTAATTATTTTAACCATGTTATCCTGTGATGACTAGAAATGGTCCCTTGTGACCGATGTCGTAATTTGGTCAAAATAGGACCCCGCTACCTAATTTTTTCATGTGCACAAAATTAGGTAACATTTTCGCGACCTCTCAGGGATGATTTCCTACTAAGCATAATTCTAGTAGCCTTAATTCATCCATTGAGTATGGAGTCAATATTGGAATTTTGAAAGTGATTTGACCTTTCGTAATACATCCCAAAATCTCCTTAAGCATTCACGATCTTAGACCTCCGGAAAGCTAAGCATGAATTATACTTAAAGCTGTCAAATGCTTGACATCAATGGAACTTTGTATAATTTTGAACAAGGAAGATCATGAAACTCTTATGGAAAATTTAAACCTTTCTTGACCTTTAATACCTCCAATGATGAAACAATGTGCAACAAAAAAACAAAAACACAACAATGAGGAAAGCAAAATAGTAGCAACACACAAAAATAATGTGCATAAGTACTTGGAGGAAAACTCCTAAATAAAATGTATAGGGGTCAAACGCTTCTAAAAAAAGATTTGAAATGTATCCCATTCACATGAATGGACAGTTCTTCTCCATTGAGCCTGGATAGATGAAATGAATTCACCTCTTTACAACTCGTGATGATGTATTGCCCACTCCGAGAAAGTGTCAAACGTGATGTGCTTTCCTTGCTTGACACTATCTTCATCCCATTTGAGGATTAGATCTCCCTCTTGAAAATTATTGTGATACACCTTCTTTTGAAAATAATTTTAGATAACCTTGATCAACTTGATCATCACTCTCATCGGTGTTTATGAAAATTTTATCCTCATGACCTTTTGATTCCATGTCTATTGCAATTTTTATAAAAACCTTTACCTCTAACAAGTTTGGTAAATTTGATATATACATTAGACTTCATCACCTTCGTGACCCATCTAGTGTTCTTCTTGTTCATCTCTTTCTTCAGCAAAAACTCCTTGATTCCTTGATGAGACACCATCAAATGAATTTTTTTGTTGGACAACATGTGCTTGAATTTCTTCAAATCTCGAATAACCACAAAGACCTATTTTTCTACTAATGAGTATTTGAGCTCATAGTCTTTGGGGATTGACTGAAAAAAGTAATTGGTTACTCCATCATATAATCATTTTGCTAGGTGAGGATCCCTGAAATTCTCTCTTGACCTGAAAAAGCATAAATGATAAAGTTTTTATAAAACCTAGGGTTCACTAGCATGGGACCTTTAGAAATTTCCATTTTAATGGCTTTAAATCTCCCTTTTCCTTCATTTCTCCATGAGATGGAATTTTTTTCTTTAGCATGGTTGTCGGTGGTTTAGCCAATGTTTGAATTGAGGGATGAATCTTCGTACAAAGTTTATGGTTCCCAGAAAAATATGGAGACCCTTCTTATGACTTGGGAGAGATAAGGACATAATCAAACAAATCTTGGATGGATTGATTGATAGTCCTTCCACTGAAACAACATGCCCTAACAAATTTCCCTCATGCACTACAAAAATACACTTCTTGGGATTGAGTGAAACCCCAAATTCCCTACACCTTCAGAAAACCTTCCTTAGATGCGCGATGTGATCATCTACATGCTTAGAATATATAGTTATGTCATCTAGGTAAACCAAGATGATATCGTTGATTATTCCTTTAAACTCCATTTCCATGGCTCTTTGGAAAGTATCCCCAATGTTGGACAATCTGAATGACATTTTGTTGTAGGCATACGTGCCCCACATGGTAGTGAAATCCATTTTGAATTGGTTAGATCTTAGACTAACCCAAATTTGATTTGAGTAACCCAAATATCCATCGAGAAAAGAAAATGGTCTTTCAATTACACACAATTCAAATCCCTTAAATATATCCATAACCAAATATCTCCATTCTTCTTCCTTGTGGGCACCAGTTGACCACCCAAGAGGAGTGCTTGAGGGGAAAAATAATGTAGGCATCGATGATTTTGGTTAGCTCCTTTCTCATTAGTGGCTCGATTTTGGGATTAATCGGCCTCTGTTTCTAGTGAATTGGCTTGGAATTAGGATCCAGTTCGATGGTATGTTGTGCTAGACCTAGATAAAAACCACACAAGTCTTTATAGATCCATGCAAATATGTCATGATACTCTTGAAAAAGTTTGATGAAAGATTCTTTCTCTTTGGAAGTACACACTTTTCCAATCTTCAGAAACTTCTCATGTGCTACCTCGACTTCCTCAAAATCTTCTTCTTTGACCACCATGTTAGAGCTTTGTCTTTTGGCTTGATCATCTAAATTGAAAATGGATTCCAGAGTGACTAATAATTTTGGTAGTTTTTTGCTTTTCAATTGTATAATTTGATCACCATATGACTCTTGCAACTTATCTTGATTTCTTGCAGCAAACTCGCCTCTTCTTGTAGGAAAATGACAATTTGTTTGTCACTATCGAACACTTTCGGATACTCAAATTATCAGGGACAATAGGTCAAACCACCATTTTGATAAATTACTTCCCTTCTTTCATGACATCAATAGGTATGTTGTATTGTGAGCCAATTGTAGTAAGCCTATCAAAGCATCTTGATTCTGATTTCTAGAAACTATGTTGATTCCAAAATCTTCAAAATCCTCAATAAAGTCCCAGACTTGTTTCTTGTATGATCTTAAAAGATAATTCTTGGATGTACTACATGATGCCACTTAATGGACAACTAACCCACTATCTCTAAAAATAGTAAGGGATTTAATCCCCTTCTTTTGGGCTACTTGAAACCCTTGTATGAGGGCATCATATTCAACAACATTGTAAGTCCAATTGAATTCCAACCAAAAAGATGAGAAGTAATTATCTCCCTGTAGAGAAATTAAAATAACACCAACACCAGATCCATTCTTACTTCTCAATCCATCGAAGAACAATTTCCATAGTCCTTATGAATTGCTTGGTGTTTTGACGAGTTACAGTATGATTGTATATTCTTCATGAATGTAGTATGTACCCAATCTCGTTTCTTCCAAAAGTAGCAAACCAATTTCTTATTTTTCCAATATATCATCGTAGGGATCGTACTAATGATCTCCACTTACTTCATCTAGCACAATATCATGGACTTCTTCAATGAGAGTGGTCGGTTCATGATCAACATCTTCTTCTTCCGAATCTCCGATGGTGTAATTACCATTTATAAGACTAGCAGTGTAGGTTTCTACATGATTATGGAAGATTGGTTCTTCTCTTATAGTCACTTTGGTTCCATATCGAGTCCTGAGAATCATATGTGACCAATCGGATGATAAATAACCACCCATCTTGGCAGTGAAATCTCATGATAGGAAGATGGCAAAGAGAGGAGGAAGATCAATGACTAATATGTCTTGGGTGAATGAAAAACTTGGGCATGCATGGATGGTAAGTTGAAGTAATTTGATAAATCTAATATTATTAACATTTGTGCCATCGAAATGAACAACTCCTCTTGCAATGGGTGGATATTGTATGCCTAGTCCATCTATAAATTTCTTGGGCATGACTAAGCTACTGGCACCAAAATCGATCATGCAATTATGCACCAAGTGGTTTCCAATGATTAGGGAAATATAGAATGGTGGTAGTTTGTTTGATTTAGGAATACTTTTCCCTTGGTTGACACAAACTCATAGTATTTGTTTCTCCATGACTTGATGATCCATCGGTTGTACCAAAACTATTCAGAGCCTCTCACAACAAATTTCTTTGAGAAGGAATTGAGAGTGCATCCCACATAGTAACACTCAGGTTGGTTTTCTTCATCTATTCCACTATGTTGAAGGGAATTTCTCCTACTTTGTTGAAACTTCTTTGAGCATTGGGATCCTCCTTTAGAAAATTCTTGTTGGGTACCGTGATGCCTGATGAACTTTCTTTTCTTATGGCTTGGCTAACAAGTATTTTTGGTGGTTTATTTCTACCATCTTTATCAGTTGTCACTTGTGTGCGAGGCTATAAAGTGGATGTTTGATTAGTTTTGGAAGTTTGATGTTCCATTTGTCTCTTCTTAGAATGAGTGTTTACTACCACTACTAAAGGATCTATATTCAACCTATAAAAATATTCTACTTTCCAATTTAGTAAAGTGGTTTCTTCAGGTGTCTGTGGTTGATCTATTGTTTCTTGCGTAGATGTGTTCTTTTTTTTTTAGAAGGGGTAGATACGCTTTGAACCATAAGGGCCTAGCCAAGAACTCCATTGGGATAAAGATTTTGATTGTGGGGTTGAGAAAAAGGGTATCACCATTCATAGTCTTGAACTAGATTATTTTGGACAGTACAATGGCTCTAGATGAACTAGCAGCAAGAGGGTTCGAAATTTCAAAGGTATGACATTCATAGCTTGATTTTTAGCTTGATTTTATGACTGATTGTTCCCTTGAAAAGGAGGATGGTTAGCCTGATATTGCTGATTTTGTGGCTGATATGGATGATTGTATTGAAATTTTTGCCTCTTCGGTTTAACAATCCCTTTTCCAAACATTTTAAGCAATGATATGACTTCAAATAGGTCATTTGAAGAGGCAGGGGAAAACTGAGCTGGTTGATTAGAGGCTATAGGAATAGGAGAAATGATAGGATGATTTTTCATAAGATCTAGAGACAACAACATTGGTGGTCATGGAGCTATCTTTCCAGCCTAAATCAAGGAATTTTCCACTCTTATGGAAACATCATAGGCATCAGGTAATGTATCCCCTCCCATGGATTGGATCATAACTGCTACATTACTATTTAAGGTTTGCAAATAATACAAGAATGCATTATGTGTAGAAGGCTTTACAAGTTCCGAATCCTATTCCAGGTCCTATGGAATCAGAAGTTGAAGTCACTCATGTATTCTTGGGGAGATCTCTTCATGGTAGTGATCTATTCCAAAATTTATAGGTTATCACTCTTGTATTCAAAGCTGCATAGCGTGAGCTTTTCTCCTAATTCATCCCAAGTGGTTATACTACCAACACTTAACCCTCAAAACCATTGAAGTTATTTTCCCTTAAAAGAGGTAGCAAGAAGTCTAACTATAACGTTGTCCTCTGTGACATTATGTACAACAACAATGTTGGATACATCAATAATATGTTCCACTAGAGTAACATGAGTTTCCCCTGTGTAAAAGGGTAAAATTTTGAGTTCCGCAACAAGTATAGGGTCACGTTGAGCCAACAGAAGAGGACTACTTGCATTGAAAGGGGAAAAACTTTGTTTCATGCCATAGTAGCAAGAGGTTGATTGTTCCCTGGTGGAGTGAACCTTCCATACAGAGGAGTTGAATGACCCCTACGAGGTAGAGCTACAATTGGTGATGTTGAAACACCTCTTCATCTTCTCTTTGAAGGAGACATAGAAAGTCGATATGCTGATAATTTCCTTTCTTTGAAGAATCTCTTGTCTAAATTCTTCACATAAGTTAACGTATCTTGAGATTTGGAATCCAAATATATAGAGAAACCATGTACTTTGACTTGTGTAAGTGAGAAGAGAAGTACCAACTCTTTTTCCCACTGGGCGTGCCAAAAATTGTTGTCACCAAATCACTTGCACCCTCTCGAATGTCAAGAATGTGAATAGGATGTTTGGTGTGATTGGGACACATGCGATCACCTCTCAAGTTATGGAACTTGGGCTAAAAGTGATCCTCCAGAGAAGGGCAGCTTCCTCTTCCTAAACAAAGTGTTGTATTACTCTAGTGTGATAAAAATGCTATCTAGTCCTATGCTAACATTTTCATGGGGTTTTAGTGAAAGAGATTTGTAGAAATGAAAATATACTAGGGATGGTGATTCACCAAATAAAGGGTGTTTCAGGACACACGAAGGGTTAATATGAAGAGGGTGTGTGCACCACATGTTGGTGCTCAAATTAATCTCACCCCATTTTCCATTAAAATCCCTCAGTTTGTGGCCTCTATCACATTTTTCATCTCCCCGAGTTGGTGCTTGAAAACTCAATCCTCCATTTGGTTTCCATGATTAGTTCCTCCTTGGTCAATGGTGGTCAAAAAATGTAGAATTTGTTCTTCATTTCTATGTACATCGAAGGTGTCTCGTAAATTGGGTGTAAAACTTAGGTTGTTCATTTCCATTCATTTTTTGCAGTCATGTGTTGTTGTCCCTGCCATTTTCTATCCCAAATACCTAAGGCAAAGTGATTGAATGTAGCTCAAAGGATCATGTGTGAACCTTACAACATTTCTAGATTCTTTTTCCTTGAAGAAAATTTCATCTCCAAGCTCAAAGCAGTGGTTTCATTACATTTCTGACTTGACAGGCGTGTTTCTCTGTCAAATTTAAATCTCTGCACCAAATGGAAATGTGGCCATTTTTGGTTAGATGAGGCTTGACAGGGCACTCTAAAAGCTTTGTGTATCATTTTAAACCAAAAATTTTCCATGTGGAGGAATGATGCTCATTTGAAGACTCACCTTTTTCTTTGGCCTTGGAATTGCAGCGAGGGACACATGGAGGATTTCGCTGCTTTTCTCAAACTTAGAAAAAAAATTCATGCAGCTGGTATAGTTTTGGTGGGCCATGGACATGTGGTGGGTTGGTGCACATTTGAAGATATACCTCAAGGTTCCACCTTAATAAATGCGACAGAGGGATAGGTGGAGGCTTCCACTGGCTCCGCATGGGACTTAAACTTTTAAAGAAATTTTCTAAGGCACAGGACATGTTGTGAGCCCACTATCATTCAGGGGTCTCCACTTTTAGCGACCATCTTGAAATTGTGCCATAAAGACACGTGGAGGTTTTGTTGGGTGTTCCTTAGAATTTTCAAGTAATTTCCTCAAGGGCCTAAGACACGTGGAGGGACCGTGCATGTTTGGAGACCGGCCCTTGGGTTTTAGTTTGAAGAAGCACCAGGAGGAAACTTAGAGGCTTCCACTCACTCTACCTTTTTCTTGGACTTTTTAATAATTAAAGAAGACTGTCTTGGACCTTAAACACATGGCACCTTCCGTTGAACTCTCAAGTTTTTAATAGACTCTTCCAGACTGAGACACGTGTTGAGCCTACACTTGTTTGGGGTCTCTACTTTTTGGGGACCATCTCAAGATGTGCCATTGAGATGCATGGCAATTTGAAAATTCAAAAGGTGGGGAGGTGGACTCTTGGGGAAAATTTGGAAAATTTTCCTTTTTCCAAAAATAGGTAAAATAGCATAATTTAGCCACGGTTCCTCTAGGACCCACATTGGGACACGTGTCAAGCCCATTTTTCAAAGGTGGAGGGGTGGAAAAAATTGAGAAATTTTGCATTTTTTCCAAAGGGTATAAAAATTAAAAAGGAACCTTCAGGTCCATTTTAACTCGGATCTCCCACGTGGATGGTCCAAATTCAAAAGGGAAATCGATGGCAACTATGCATCTGTATATGATTTTTGCCATTTTTCTCCAAAGCTCCTGGGGATGCAAATTTTTATGGTTTTTATCATTTCTTAGAGAACCTTCATGGTGCAAAATGAAGAGGAACATTAATTTGATACTGGTTTGGTGAGGAAGGTCTAAAATGTCTTTTACCATTAAAAATGTAATCGACAATTTGGATTCGATCGATCTTTCTTTCCTTGGCACGCAAGAAACTAGTTGATATCTTGGTTTGGTGGGAAAAAATATGAAAACGTATTTTACCATTAAGATGTGATCTAACTATCGGGTTCGATATGATTTTCCAATATTTCCTTTCTTAACATGCAAAGAACCAAATTTGTGATTGGAGGAGGAAGTAGTTGCACGTGAGATGAAGAACGAATTACCAGGTGAAAAATTGAATGTTGGAAATATTTGGAGAGATTTTTCCTCTGCGCACTTGACAACATTTTTGTAAATCTGATTCTAAGAGTCACGATCAAAATCGTAACATGCAATGGTGCTTTGAATGTTTCTAGTTTTGGGGAAAAATCTTTTGTAAATGAAATGTTATAAATTGCATTTGCACAAATTTGTTATGAAAATGGTTAGAGTGTTAAAGGTTAAAAGCTGATTCCGATAGAAAATTTTCATAGAGCCCATATTTTTGAGACATTATCTGAGAAACCTATTTATTTCTTTTTGTGTTAAATTTGATCATGTCAAGGTGGTTGTGAGTGTACTGACCATTGACAAGCTCGAGAATGTTCTAAAATATTTCCCTTGCTAATGAATTTAATCAAATTTGAGTTAATTTGTGTTGACTTTGAGTAAAGTTGTGTCTGCATTCCATCTTTGAATGTCTGCAAATAGTTTTTTCTTGTTCCCATTGCAATCTTACATTGAAATCTTTTTAAAGCACATAAGGTCTTAGCTTTTTGATAGTTTGGTGGAATTTACAATTTCATTTATCAGAAGATCTTTCATTTGATAGTGAAATAAAAAAATTAAAATGAATTTACTCCTTGTATGATGATTAAGATTGTTTGTTAACCTTTAAAGGTATCTTAGGTGTGATAAAACAAAGGTGATAATTTTCGTTAATTTTTTCCAATTTGAGCCTTCATTTTGGATTCTTAAAGTTTGTGTGAAAACGTGAGGTTTTGGGCCTCCATTGAAGCACACCTTCTAGTTAAAGGAAAATTCTAGCTATTCTGAAGTATTATGTTGGTCAAGCCTTACATTTTTGTAAAATCTCTCAAAGATCTGGCGAGTCAAAATCCACTCTGCCTCACCTCCCACCAAAATTCATTTAAAAACAACCAATCCTACCCATACTACCCCTATTTTTCCTGTGTGTGTACAAATGCATAATCTCTATTACCAAAACATATAGAAGCAATCAGGTTTTCATTGTCTTTAGTTGCCTGAACCTTGCTCAGAAAATATCTCCATTATCTAGGGTGACAACTCGTGAGAGTTATATTTTTTATATTGATCATGTTTTCTTCAAGGTATTCTTAATAACTTTGCAAAGAAGGACATCTTGATCTCCTAAAAAAAAATAGGCTATAAAATGTTCCTCTCACCCTTGTTGCAAGGCACAACCATAAAGTAGTGAGGATAGATCAAATCTTCTTAAGGGTGCTACCCATTTCTCCACATTTGAGTGAGAAAGAGAAAGATGCATTTCTTCCCGGCTACAAAACGACACACAACATGGTCTGCTTGTCTCTAAGCTTCCTGTCAAAATTGTGATTTTTCTCAGCTTCTGAGGGAGAATCAATTTGGGTACCAGGACGGTTCTGGCACTTTTGATGGGGACATTGTGATTTTAGTTCATACTCAAGCCTTGACAAACATTTCTTATATTCTCTCATTACGAGTACATTATTTCAACATCATCCTATGTTCAGGCCTATAATAAGTGTTCAAAGTTACAAGTGTTGTGTGCAATATTTCTAATTTCTACAGTTATTGCACTAAGTTTCATTGATAAATCTGGGTAAAGGAAGGTCAAATTTTTCAATTTCCATTTTCTAGTGTTGTGAGACACTGATGATCATATTTTTTAGTGCATTTACACAACTAAGGTGGAAATCCTTAGTGGCAACTCGTTATGATCTGATTTTTGACAAATACTAGTGTCTTAACCTCTGTCAAGTGAGATTTGTTACTAATCTTTGCATAGTTGTAAGGAAGAAGATCTTTCTTCACTAGGGATCCTACTAAGACATTGTTTCAGAGCTAGGAAAACAAAGTCGGGAAGGAAGAAGAGCCTTGAGATTTGTTGGAGATAAGTAGTCAAGTAAAAGGTCTCCATTGATCAAAGTGATCATATTATCATTGAAGATTGCCATTTAGGTGATTTTGAATCGGCGATCTTTTGTGGAATTAAATTCTCCATCTAGAGAGGGGCCTTCATTTGAATTTGAAAAGTTTGCTTCTCATTCTCCCCTATTTTTCCAAATTTGATAGGGTTCTCCAAGAAACAGAGCCTTTAAGGGATATCCATTTTGGAAGTTATACTCCTATGTTTCAAAGACCCCTTGTCTCTTATCATTTTGATTCTCCAAGGTCACCTCCTCATAACAACATGGCCCATCCCCACCCGGACCTCCATTTGTTGTAAATAATTTTAGTCCTATAAATTTTAGAGGGATGGTTGGCTATCCAAATGTAATTCCCCAAGATGTAAGAAATAGACTACCAAATTTCCAAGGAAATAATGTTATAACTAGTGATCAACACTTAAATTCTTTTCATCAACATGATGGAAGACTTTGACATTGAATTTTAAGATGTATATATCAAATTGTTTATCCATACTTTAGAAGAAGATGTGAGGGACTATTATAAAGCTTTTCCAGATAATTCCATTGATTCTTGGACCGAAATGAATAATGAATTCAAAGCTGCAAAGATGGTGAAAACCGGATCCTAGGTTTCTTTTTTCAAAATTTGAGAATATTAAAAGGAATCCCAATGATTTTGTGCATGACTTCAAGACTAGATTGAATAATACATTGAGGATATTGCCTATAAGTTTAAGGCCATGTGATGAATCTTGTCTTATAAAGTATTTAGATGCTTTTGATAAGAAATCTACTTATTACTTAAGGGACAAAATCCTACCAATTTGAGGCAAACCTTTACCATGGCTCTGCAAATTGAGACTAACATCAAAGAAATTAGAAAACCTCCTAAGAGGGAAGGTGTGGCGGTTAACTCGGAAATACTTCAACCAAGTAAGGTTTCGATTTGGAGGAAGTTGTGAAAACTTTGGTGGAAGCTGTCAAAGAAATATCATACAAATTATCTTGGGTAGATAAAGGAATTGGGTAGAGTTCACAAGGTCGGCATGAGCAACAAGGCCCGAGATAGATTTACCAATAATCCTAGAAATGAGTAGAGATATGATGAGATAGGCAAGGGACCCATGGGATCTAAAAATAGACATCCCCAAGCTAGGGAAAAATAATGGTGCCGGACCCTTTGGCTGCCGAGTTTCCATTGTTGAAGAAACAAATGTAATTGATTGGTGTGACAGATGTTTCATGCCCCATTCTCCATGTGAAGTAGATCAACAAGTAGAAGAGGAAGTTGATGATGATAAAAATGATGACGATGTATGCCTGGTGGAGTGCTCTATAAAGCTTATAGTAGGGAACAACTTCATTGAGGTAATAAGTGCTAGAACTATTGCTGATTTTTGGAATTGCATTCACCAAGTACCTCTTCTTCCTCCCTCTCATACTTTAGAAATAGATACTGTACAAGCTTTTGAATTGCCCAATAATGAATTTGAATATTTGAGAGCTTTAATAATAAAGAAGTATGATGGAGGAATCCCATCTGAGGAGGATAGGCAGTTGTTGATGAACGTTGTTGTTTCTCAAGAAAAGGATTATAATACTTGGAGTAGAGTTTTCAAAGGAGTACGGCCTCAAGCCAAACCTAAAGCTCCATTGCTTTCAAATATTCCTAAAGAGTCTCTAAGAAAGATACACCTTCAAAAGTCCTTGTTTTCCCAAACAAGATATGCACTTCTCCTCATGCTCAAGCTATCAAAAATCTCGTACCATCTGATGAATGTGTTAATCTCCCTTCCAATGTTGCCTTGCCAAAATGTGTTCCATATGACATTGCCCAAGTTTTGAGTCAAATCAAGGCTAGTGTTCTAATTTTTGAGCTGCTTAGGATTCATAAGCACAAGAAGAGGGTATTGGAATATTTGGGATTGAAAGAAGAGAAGAGTATGCAGGACAAAAATGTAAACATTATGGAAACTCCTCCAATCATTGAAGAGCTAGAAACAACACCAGCATTGGAAGAAATAGGTGAACCACTTGAGGTTTATTTGGGAATGTCCTTGGTAAATTCTCAGCTAAATATAGATCCATTCTTCACCACTCGATCATTAAGGATAGATTATTGAACAACCGTATGTTTGATTCGGGGGGCATCATGTAATTTCATGCCTCTCGAAGTCATGAATGAATTGGATATCAAAGTAAAATCAATGTATGGGAAGTATAATGCCATTGATTCAAGAGAGGTGCCAGTGGTGGGATGTGTGAAAGGTTTGGTTGTACAAGTTGCAGTTTATCCGGGTAGAAAATTGAAACTTGATGTTCTTATTTTTGATTGCCTAGCCAAGTGGGGTATGCTATTGTCTAGAAAATGGGATGCAAGTATTGGTGGGAGTGTTCAAATGGATATGTCCTATGCCACCATCCCAATTGAGGTCAGCCTTGTCAAGTTATGTGGAGAAAAGAAGATGTTGCACCTCATTGAAGATCCCAACAATGTATCTTATGAAGTGTTGTACACAAGTTTTGATGTTGATAAATTTATTGGATTTGCTGATAGGAAGGAGAACAAAATGGATAAATGTAAGAGTCTTGATCAAGTAGGATCTCCATAGACTTTTCTATTTGATGGAGCTTGTTCCAAATTTGGAAATGGTTCCGGTGTAGTTCTAATTTCTCCAAGCTTGCAAGATTTTTTTCTTTCAAACTTAACTTTGAGTGTATCGACAACATTGCTGAGTATGTGTTGTCACCAATTCACTACACCCCTCGAATGTCCTAAGAATTAATCATGACATTCAATGTGATTGGGACACATGGGATCACCTCTCAAGCTGTGGGACTTGCACTTGAGGTGAACCTCGGAGAAGGCCGACTTCCTCTTCCTAAACTAAACACAACACTACTTCTAATGTAAGAAAGATGGCTAACTAGACCTATGCTAATATTTCATGGGATTAGGGAGAGAGAATGCAAAGAAATAAAATCTATTCTAGAAGTGGTGATGCACCAAGAAAAGGGGTGTTCAACTTCTAGAAGGGTTAATGTGGGTATGATGCTTGCATCGTTGGCCACCTTCACCTATTGCAACTTGGAAAGGATATAAAATACCACAGACTAGAAGCACACGTTCCTTCACTAAACCTTAAACATACACAATATAAAGATCAGCTTTGATTTGATACACAGATAATCTATCAAGATAATAATCACAAGAACATGTCAAGTATCCACTTGAGTGATAATAATAATGTAACTCTTAATCAACAGAAGGAAAATAGTTTCTCACAACTAATGAAAATTAACCACACTATTATTTTCATGATATGAAACGGATAATCTGAAATAAAGGTAAACTAGTCAATAATGCGAAGGAATTGCATTCAAAAAAGAATACAATGATTAATTATTCAACACAATAAAATAGATCTTCAAATGCAAGGAAAATCTAAATATAATTAAGAGGTTTTAACAAAACTCTAAAATGATTCTTCCAAGCTTGAAGGGCAACTTCACCAGTAAATCTCTAAAAATGTATCTCAAATAATGGAAGCATTCCACTATTTATAAGTTCCTAGGCTAAGCCATTACAATCGGGCCTTTAACTAAAACTAACTAAAAATAGTAATTTCATTAATAAAAGGAAAGAGGATCCCTTAAAAATATCACATTTTTTGCAAAAAGTTGGCCAAGTCAACCCTACAACTTTGACACATTCCAGAGCTTGAACCTGTCCTTTCATGTCCGCTTAGCTTTGGCCTGATTCACCTCCATCTATTTTCCTTGCAATTTTTGTTTTCCTTCCTCCCAAACAACCATTCGATGTCTGCACTTGAAGAAGCACTTGATAACACCCTAGGTTTCATCATCTCTAGGACTATACGCATAGTGATTCACTACGTCCACTGTCTCAATCTCTTGTGTGATCCTAGTGGGCAACCTTCAAAGCTTATTTGTCACTTTCCTTAGTCTCCCTATGAAATTCTAACATATAACTAGTCGATCAATGGAGTAACTATTGAAATTCTTCACAACATAGTCGTCTTGCTTCATCGAATCTTTGAAATTTTCTTTAACTTAGTTTTCGGGAAGAGCATCAATATTTTCATTGAAGAACTTGTAGTTGGCATTGTCAAACTCCTCTGAGATATCATTGAGGGAATCTGTAATCTCCACTCACTTCTCCTCCAATTTCTTAATCAGATCTTGTAGCACCTGACACCAAAATTACATGGCCTTTTGATATTTGAACAATTTAAAGGCATCATCAATTACCTCTTCCTGTAAGTAAATCAGAATCTTCTCCTCTAATGTCACTCCATGTTGCCAAAGTTAAGTTTAAGTTATTATTATCTTTAGAGAAATATTTTTCCATCTTAGAAATAGTGGTTTTCGCAACTCGTAAATCAAGATAAATCTCAACGGATTCCTTAATCAAAGTATTGGCCTCCCGCAAGATTATTTCCATCCACCCATTTACGCTTCTCCCTTTCTCGCCTAGCTTCTCAATCTCATGATAGGAAATATCATCGATTGTAGATGAAATTTTCATGGTGTAGTAGTTGAGATGTTAGTAGATGGAGTGGCCTAGGTTACTTGTACATAGCGGTGCAGTGAGTTTCTCAACTTTGGCCTTAAGTTCATCCTTGGTGGCCTTGTCTTCATGGTATTTCTCCGAAAGGGCCCCAAGAGAAGTATGTACATCCTACTTGGCTCCTTCATGAGTAGCCTTCCTATTAAGAACTTTGAGATCCGGTAGTCTCTTTGATGTGATGGTTTCTTTAGTTTTTCCTTAAACAGGGGTAGCCACCTCTATCACATGCTCTCCAGATGGATTAACCCTTAGACTTGATACGGTTCTTGGTCTCTTAGCATGTATTTTGGGCATGGACTCCAATATACTGAGATATATCACATCTCATAGAGGAACCTTCTTCTTTTGCTTAGGAGTCTATCTAAACAACCACTGTGGTATGGCTAAAGCCAAGGAAGATGGAGTAGCAGATTTGATACCAAAAGCATCGGTTAGAGTAAGATCACTAGAAATTCTAGTTGATATCTGAGAAGAGGTAACATTGATGGAAGGTGTGGGTTTGAGAATAGCCATAGGAATTGTCAAAGAAATGTTGGGGGTCAAAAATGAAGAAAATGGGAGTGTTAAAGGACATGAAGAGGAAATGGGTGACCCAAAAATTTCCTCACCGGTGATAGAACTGGACGTGATGAAAATACCTAAGCCATAGAAGGGGATGGGAAGGAATAAATGATGGTAGAAGTGGAAGGAACTGATATTGGAAGTGATAATGGAGGAAGGGGAAGATGGGATGGATCCTGAATGACACTAGGGGAGTCACTCACTTCAACTACCTCAGTAGTTGGCACTGTAGATGTTGTAATCTTGGGAGCAACAGACCTAGAAAGAGATGAGCCACCAACCACAAATGAGATCTTCTTTGGAATGGCAGGAACCCTTTGAGTTGATGTCTTGCCTTTTGTGGGTGTTGGTGTGTTTGTTGCTGATGTAGAACCTATATTTATAGGTTGACTTTCTCCTTTGGGTGAGATTCCCAAGGTGGCCAACCAACTGAAAGTTCTCCTTAGAATGGGTCTTTCCTTTCTTTAGTATTGTTGCACTCTTCCACATACCAATCAACCCATGGTAGTGGTTGATTGGCAACATTTTCATTCTGTATGATGGATCTAGGACCTCATCATTGTCCTGCAAGTCTTTTGGCACATCAGCCAATCCAAACTACGCACTTCATCCAGAGTTAACCTCTCATAATCTCTTTGCCGCACGATGTACTCATCCCAAAAATGAATCCATATGTCTTCTAATTGGGGCACATGAGCACTGGACTTACCTATCTCCCCAAACTTACCCCAATAATCAAAATTAGTTCTCGTGTGGAAGGTCCGCAAGATTACCTCAGCCATTTCTACATCCACATTCTTTTCCTTGTTGATATTTGGGAAATAATACCTGCCAATTGAAATAGGGAAATGCATTCGCCTTGTGAGGCTTATTTAGGATTTTACGGTAATCCAACAACCGCTGAAACAAATAAAAAAGAACCCATTTGTTAGTGGGACACCTTGGTAACATTCTTGTGGTGCCTATGAAAATTAGAACCGAGATGTAAGTATATGTGGGAAATTGAAAATAGATTTCTCCCCATTCTTGCACCTCTTGGAAAGCCTCATCAAAAATCCTCCGATTATATAGGTCTTTTTCAAAGTGATAAAGGATAACAAGATAAAGAAAGCGTCATTGATTCTTCATAAGTGCTTATTGCCCTCGCCCGAGTAATTTGGGGATAAAAATAGTATATTTGGGAGGTTCTATGAACACCCTTGGTATTTAGTCCCGCAAAATCCCCCCCAAGCAAGAACCAAATATACTAGAAAAGATGTCATGTAGAAATTTTTGTTTCTGACACCTTACCCAACTGATAGTGAATGTTTCTACTAATATGTCCATCCCATCGATAAAATATTCATTCTTATTGATAGTCACTATGTACAAGAAAATCCATTGTTGGAATTCCTTTGCAAAAGGAAGACATGAAACTCTTCTCAAAAATACAATGAGATCATTGACCTAAATGAAATCTAGCCTATGTATAGTCTTGGGAAACTTGGCAAAATTCTTAGTCAAGTAGGATTTATCATGACCTTCGAGCATACTTCTTATTTTTTATCCCAGTGCTCAACTACTATTTTAGGTGAGATAGTGGCGTAATCTTGAACGTCTGGAAGTTTAAACAAGTCTTCAAAGAAGTCCGGGTCCAGACGGATCACCACCTTATCATTGCTATCTCTTATCGACATAGAGTCCTCATCGTAGTGGGCTATTGTAGCTAGGAAAAAATCTAGGTATTACACAAATGTAGGAAATTTGGTGGCAAGGAAAGACCACTATTGATGATGGCCTGCATCCATGGATTTTTTTTCGAGGCATTTAATCTTTCCCAGAACTTGGGAAGATCGATCAGTCCTAGATTGGTGTCCCTAATATTTCCTAAGTCATAGGTCAAGTAGGATTGGGGAGAAACTCCAAGAAATGTGTACTTCATCTTCTCTTTTCCCTTTGAAGTGGAGGTAGACATCAAAACTTGTGTTTCAGAGTTGAATGTTGTAGAAATTATGAAAACCTTAAAGTAAGAAAAATTCAAAAATATGAACTAAAAATTTAGAAAGGAATCACCTAAAGAAATCTTGAAATGAAATCTTTGAAATTTTTTTCCAAAGTCAAGTGGTTTCGAAAACCGAAATCTCCAATTTTCTAAAACCTCGAAATTGAAATCTCTAAAAACCAAAGAATCTGTAATATCTCAAAACCCACCTTGTGATTTTTCAAATAACTCTCGAGATGAATATCCAAATAATTATGAAAGGATGATAACTAGAGGAAACTAAAAATAAATGTTAACAAGCCAAGTTGGAAATTGAGAAATGGGAGGAAGTACAAGGGACCTAAAAGATCCCATGAACATACTTGAAAACCTAGAGAAAACTTACACAATAAAACATGGCAAAAATAATGACATTACAAGCAAAAAGGAGGGAAAACAAAAGGAAACCCAAATGGGGAGGAGGAGAAACAATGCCTAAACCAAAAAAAAAAAAAATAAAACCAAAAAACATATCTTGAAAAATACGCTGCAAAGTATGAGAGTGAAATGTCGAGTGAAAGCAAAAAGTGTCGAGGTAAAAATAAAAAGTAAAAATCGAGTTTATATAGAAATCCCAACATTAATGGAAAATTTTTGATCCGTACAAAAGTAGGTGGAAATTAATTGTACTCAAAATTTCAAGCTCGAAAACTGGAAAGTCTAAAATTCCAAAAATTTGGGATTTCAGACTTCAAAGAAAATGGGAAGCAAAATATGAATTGGCAATTGACAAGTCTGAAACCCGAAAGCGTGAAAGTCTTAAATTTCAAACTTTCAGAAATTCAGACTTCAGAAAACTTCAACTAAAAATCCTACAAATGGCTCACAGAACTTCGATAACCCGAAACCTAAAAAATCTAAAAAATCAGACTTTTAGAGTTTCAGACTTCAGAAGTCTGAGAGGGATTTAGACAATATGAGCCAAAACGTTCCAAAACCTGAAAACCTGAAAGTATGAAAATTTAGACTTTCGGAAATTTGGACTTCGGAAAACTTCACGTAAAAATTCTAAAATTGAGCTTAAAAACTCCGAAAGAGAAAAGCCTCGAAGTCTGAAAATTGAATTGTTTTCGGATTCTCGGCCTTAGAAAAATTCATTATGTGAGGATTTCCTTAAAAACACTATTTAACATATGGCCTTTTCCTAGGTAGGTTAAATGGTTGACAATATGAAGCATTGTTGATAGCTTTGAGAATTGCTTGGAAATACTATATTAAATACATCATTGTTAAGGGAGATTCAGAACTAATTGTTAAACAAATTAGAAAACTATATGCTACTAAGAATTAGAGAATGAAACAATACAAGCATGCAATTTGGGACTTTATTGAGATGTTTGATTCATTTAACATTGTGCATCATGACAAGAAGTTCAATGTGATCCTGGTTTGATAATTGTGCAATGTCCCCATATTGTGAATATGATGTTGAAGTGTTAACAAGGCCATCTGTCCCTGACAACATTAAACATTAAGTTTTTTTTATGATGATGCTTAGGTCAAAAGATTTTTGCAGAATAAAGGGAGTTTTTCGATCGGTGTATTGATTAGGAACCAATGGTGTGTGTGGTAGAAGGTAAAGAAAGTTTCTTTGGCAAAGACATCATCCAACCGAAAACTAATACCATTTCTAGAGGACTGGTTGCTCTTGAATCAAGATTTGATAATGTTGATTGCATTATCAACAAGCATATAATAAGCTCAAGGGATGTCGAGGAGCATGAATAGGGTATAGAGGAGAAACCAAGGAAGATCTAGTTGGGAAGCAGTCTAAACAAGGAGGAAAAGAAGTCCTATGTCCAGTTGTTGAAGAAATATAAAGACTTCTTGGCTTGGTCTTACTCAGAGTTAAAAGCATACAGAGAGGATTTGTTTCAGCATGAAATTCCTTTGGAATATAATGCAAAACCATTCAGACAAAAGTAGAGGTGAATTAATCCATTCCTCTCTATGAATATGCAAGAAGAACTGAAGAAACTGAGGGATGGAGGGATCATTCAACCAATAAGGTATTCTTCTTGGGTTACAAAATTAGTGCCAATAATAAAAAGAATGGTGATATCAGGATGTGCATGGATTTTAGAAATCTAAAAAGAGCATCAATGAAGGATAATTATCCTTTACCAAACATGGATAACATGTTGCAATTGGTTACTGGCTCTGAGTTTTTATCTACTTTGGATTCTTTCTCTAGGTATAACCACGTATTCGTGAAGCAATCAGAGAGAATCAAAACTGCTTTCACTACTCCATGGGGTACCTATGTGTATGTGAGGATGTCGTTTGGCCTAATGAATGCTAGAGCTAATTTTTAGAGAGAAATGGATGTAGCATTCTCAAGATATATAAATGAATTCATTGTTGTGTATCAGGATGATGTGACAGTTTTCTGTAAGAGAATAAGTGATCACTTGCAACATTTAGAAAAGATGTTGATAAGATGCAGAGAGTATGGCATTTCACTCAATCCAAAGAAATGCCATTTTGGAGTGCAAAAGGCCAAGTTTCTTGGTTACATTTTATCAAAGGATGGCATCATGATTGATCCTGAGAGGGTATAGGCCATCAACAAGGTCCCAATTCCAAGAACCAAGAAAGGAATTTAGTCCTTTGGGAAAATAAAATTTATCAGAAGATTCATATCAAACTTTGCTGAGTTGACCATTCCAATTATTTGCATGCTAAAAAAGGGCCAACTTATCAAATGGGAACATGATGCCATTTAGGATTTCAATGGGATCAAAGAAGCATTTAAGCATGCCCCTATTTTAGCAGCTCTAGATTATAAGAAGCCTTTTCGGATGTTTTCTTTTGCTTTAGAGAATACTATTGCATTTTTCTGTTGTAGAAGGATGATGAAGGTGCTTTGAGAGGCCAATTGTCTTTTACAGAAAGGCATTGGAAGGGGATGAGTTGAAGTACACAATTATGGAGAAGCAAGCATTTTCCTTGGTAAAAGAAACAAAGGTTCTCGACCCTATATTTTGAGCTCTAAATTTGTTACTTATGTTCCCCACAGCATGGTGAAAGATGTCTTATCAGAGATGGAGGTCTTAAGTAAAAGATGCAGATGGGTGAACAAGTTCGAAGAGTATGACACGGATATCCAAACCACGAAATTGGTAAGAGGTTTGGGCTTAGCTAAAATTATGACCGAGAAAAACCTACAAACTATTAAGGTAAATGAAGTAGAAGAAGGAAGGGTGGATGTCCTTGAAAATTTGGTGAGTTCGAATGGTAGAAAGATATAATTTTTATCTCGAGACATCTATATTGCCCTAAGTATTTGACTAAAAATTAGAAAAGATCTCTTAAGTTGGATTCCCAGAAATATGTCATTACCGATTTTGGGTCAGCTTGGAAGAACCCCGAGGAGTCCTCTTAAGGTTCATTAATGAAGACGAATACCCCGATATAATTTTTGATCTCCATGGAGGAGTTTTTGGGGGGCATTTTTTTGGAAAAGTCACAACACACAAGATCCTGAGGGCTAGTTATTGGTGGCCAACTCTTTTCATGGATATAACTTTGTTGGTTAAAATATGTGAGAGTTGTCAGCATTTTTCTAGAAGACTTAAAGCTTCAAGATCCCTTCCTTTACATTCTATATCAATTGAAGCCCTGTTCAAGAAATGGGGAATGAATTTCATTCATGAGATTTCAAACCCTTCAAGTGCTGGCCATAAGTGGATTCTTGTAGCCACTGATTACTTCACTAAGTGGGTGGAGTAAATCCCTACCAAGAGAGAAACACACCAAATTATCATGGACTTCATGTTGAACCATATCATTTGCAGGTTAGGAGTGCCAGTTAAAATTATTGATGACAATGCCATGAGCTTTAGAGATAAACCTATGGTGGCAATGTGTAAATAATATGGGATCAATTTGACATATTCCTCCAACTATAACACCTAGGGAAATGGACAAGAAGAGTCTAACAAGAAAATTTGTTAAAAATCATCGACAAATGTTAGAGCTGAACAAAAGGAAGTGGGGTGATTAGTTGAAGTTTGTTGTTTGACCTGATAGAATTATTGTTAAAAGAGCTCCTAGAAAAATTCCATTTGAATTGGTATATGGCACTCAAGATTTATTGCCCCTACATATGTGATTATCCTCATATAAGTTCATTCAACAACTAGAAGATCAAGAAGTTAGTCCAAATGATGCTCTCATTAACCAGATTGTTGAACTTGATGAAGAAAGGAGAGCATCTTACCAAAGGCATGTGAAGTTCAGAGAAAAATTGAAGAAGTTATTTGACAAGAAGGTAACTCCTAGAGCTTTTAGCATTAGAGATTTTGTGCTGTTATGGGATAGAAAACATGAAGACAAGGGAAAGCATAGTAAATTTTATGCACTATGGATGGGCCCTTACTCCATTTACATTCGGATTGGTAAACATACCTTTTTCTTGAAAGAATTGGATGGCGAATTTCTCGAATTTCCTATTAATGGCAGGCACTTGAAACATTTCATGGATTGATTCCCCGTAATCAAGCGAGAGAATCATTTGTTTAGTGTATATTTTGTTGGTTACTTTCTTTATTTTGTGTTTTTGTTCATTCTCGGTGCTTGGTGATCCGGGTTTGCTAGTTCCTCGATTCATTTTTAGGAGATGGTTCTAGTTTTATGCTCTGTAAGATGACTCCTTTTCCCAATGGATGTTTTTGGCACTTGGTTTGTTATTTGGTTCTTGTGGCACTCATAAGGAGTGCCCATCCCTGAGTCAGAGCTGATGTTGGTGCTCAAATTAATCTCACCCCGTTTGCCATTAAAATACCTCATTTTGTGGCCTCTATCACGTTTTTTATCTCCCGAGTTGGTGCTTGAAGACTATTTCCTCCATTTGGTTTCCATGATTAGTTCCTCCTTAGTCGAAGGTCACTTAAAAATATAGAATTTGTTCTTCATTTTTATGT
Organism: Taxus wallichiana var. yunnanensis; assembly: GCA_018340775.1. Lineage (NCBI taxonomy): Eukaryota > Viridiplantae > Streptophyta > Pinopsida > Cupressales > Taxaceae > Taxus > Taxus wallichiana. The sequence goes on from CM031239.1 coordinate 629,330,897, forward strand.
CCATCTGAAGGTGTCTGTAAATTGGATGTAAAACTCAGGTTGTTCATTTCCTTCCATTTTCCACAGTCGTGTGTTGTTGTCCCTATCATTTTGTGTCCCAAATACCTGAGAAAAAGTGATTGAATGTAGCTTAGAGGATCATGTGTGAACCTTACAACATTTTAGATTCTCTGTCCTTAAATAAAATTTCATCTCTGGGCTCAAACAGTGGTATCCATACATTTTACGGCTTAACGAGTGTGTTTTTCCAAATTTAAATCTCTCGCATCGGTGGAAACGTGGCCCTTTTTAGTTGGATGCGGCTAGGCGGGAAATCTAAAAACTTTTTTGATCATTTTAACCCAAAAATTGTCCATGTGGAGGAATGACACTCATTTGAAGACTCTCCTTTTTGTTTGGCCTTGGATTTGGGGGACACATGGAGGATTCCGCCGCTTTACCCGAAATTAGAAAAAAATAAAATCATGCGGTTGGTACATTTTTGGCGAGCCATGGACATGTGGTGGGCTGGTGCTCATTTGAAGATCTGCCTTAGGGTCCCATCTTAACAAATGCGATAGAGGGACAGGTGGAGGCTTCCTCCGGCTCCACTGGGTACTTAAAATTTTTAAATAAATTTTCTAAGGCACTGGGATAGATGGTGAGCCCATGCTCATTAAGGGTGTCTGATTTTGGGGACCATCTTCAAATTTCTCCATAAAGACACGTGGAGGTTTCCACCAAGCCTTCCTTTACTTAGACTTTTCAAGTAATTTCCGAAAGGGCCTAAGACACATGGAGGGACCATGAATGTTTAGGGACCAACCCTTGAGTTTTATTTTGAAGAAGTGCCAAGAGGAAACTTGGAGGATTCCAATCACTCTACCTTTTGCTTGGACTTTTCAACAGTGAAGAATATTGTCTCGGACCTTGGACACATGGCACCTTCCATTTGAACTATCAAGTTTTTTAAATGACTGCTGTCGGAGTTGAGACATGTGTTGAGCCCGTGCTTGTTTGGGGTCTCTACTTTTGGGGACCATCTCAAGATGTGCCATTGAGATGTGTGGAAATTTGAAAATTGAAAAGGTGGGGAGGTAGACTCTCGGGAAAATTTTTCCTTTTTCCAATAATAGGTAAAATGGTAGAATTTAGTCATTGTTCCTCTAGGACCCACATTGGGACACGTGTCAAGCCTATTTTTCAAAGGTGGAGGGGCAAAGCAAATTGAGAAATTTTGCAATTTTTATAAAGGGTATAAAAACCAAAAAGGAACCTCTAGGCCTATCTTAACTCGGATCTCCCACGTGGATGGTCCAAATTCAAAAGGGAAATCGATGGCAATTGTGCATTCGTATTTGATTTTCTCGCTATTTTTTCCAAAGCTCCTGGGATGCGATTTTTTTATGGTTTTTTATCATTTCTTGGAGTATCTTACATGCCAAATGAAGAGGAAAATTAATTTGATACCTTGGTTTGGTGAGGAAGGTCTGAAAACATATTTTACCATTAAAGATGTAATATGACTGTAGGATTCATTCTGATCTTTCATATCTTGGCACACAAGAAACTAGTTGATATCTTGGTTTGGTGGGAAAAATATGAAAACATATTTTACCATGAAGATGTGATCTGACTATCGGGTTTGATCTGATTTTCTAGTCTTTCCTTCCTTTGCATGCAAAGAACTATATTTGACAGATTGGAGGAGGAAGTAGTTGGAAGGTGAGATAAAGAATGAATTACTGGTGAAAAATTTAATGTTGGAAATATTTGGAGAGATTTTCCCCTCACACACCGACAATGTTTTTGTAAATCTGATTCTAAGAGTCATGATCAAAATATTAACATGTAATGGTGCTTTGAATGTTTATGGTTTTGGGGGGAAAACTCTGTTGTAAATGAAATGTTATAAATTGCATGAATTTTTCATGCAAATGGTTGGAGTGTTAGAGGTCGAAGCTAATTCTTGAGAGAAAAGTTTGACAGAGCCCATATTTCTGAGACATTATCTGAGGAACCTGTTTATTTATTTTTGTGTTAAATTTGATCATGTCAAGGTGGTTGCGAGTGTACAACCACCGACAAGCTCGACAAATCTTGTTCTATAAACTTTCCCCTAATGATGAATTTAATCAAATTTGAGTTAATTTGTATTGACTTTGAAAGCGTTGTGTCTCCTCCATCTCTCGAATGTCTGCAAATAGTTTTTTCTTGTTCCCATTACAATCTTACATTGAAATATTTGTGAATAAAACAACATCTTAGCTTTTTGATAGTTTGGTGGCATTTGCAATTTCATTTTTTAGAAGATTTTTCATTAATAGTGCAATAAACAAATTTAAAATCACTTTACTCCTAGCATGGTGATTAAGATTGTTTTTTATCCTTTGAGGGTATCTTAGGCGTGATAAAACAAAGTTTGATAATGTTCAGTTAAGTTTTTCCAATTTGAGCCTTCATTTTGGATTCTTAAAGTTTGTTTGAAAACGTGCTGATTTGGGCCTCCATTGAAGCACACTTTTTGGTTAAAGGAACATTTTAGATGTTCTAAAGAATTTTGTTTTTCAAGCCTTCCATTTTTGTAAAATATCTCAAAGATCTGGCGAGTCAAAATCCACTCTGCCTCACCTCCCACCAAAATTAATTTAAAAACAACCAATCCTACCCATACTACCCCTTTTTTCCCTGTGTGTGTACAAATGCATAATTTTTGTTACTAAAACATATAGAAGCAATCAGGTTTCATTGTCTTTAGTATCTTGAACCTTGCTCCTAAAATATCTCCATTATCTAGGGTGACAACTCGTGAGAGTTAGATTTTGTTGTATTGATCATGTTTGCTTCAAGGTCTTCTTAATAACTTTGCAAAGAATGAAATCTCCATATCCTCCAAAAACATCAAGCTAAAAAAGGTTCCTCTCACCCTAGTTACAAGGCACAACCATAAAGTAGTGATGATAGATCAAATCCTCTTAAGGTTACTACCCATTTCTCTACATCCGAGTGAAAAAGAGCAAGTTGCATTTCTTCCCGGCTACAAAATGACACACAACATGGTCTTCTTGTCTTTGAGCTTCTTTTCAAAAATGTGATGCTTCTCGGCTTTTGAGGAAGAATCAATTTGGGTACCAACACCCAAATCAACTTCACCTACTGCAACTTAGAGAGGGTACAAAATACCACAAACTAAGAAACATGCATTCCATTTGTTAAACTTGACTAGACCTAGAAATATATCAGTTTCCTAGTGAAGAAAGATGAACTTAAAAAGGGTGAATGGATACCAAAACTCAATTACATGTAATACTCCACCACTCGATAAGAACATAACTCTAAGAACTGTAATAGAAACATGCACTTGCACACTTTGTACATACGCAAGCATGAGAAAAGGCACAAGGAAGTATAGAAGGATGAAAGGATTGAGATTAGTCACAAAACACACACTTTTATTACTTCAATAACGTGCACAATGCATCATACATTCAGAAGAGGAAATGGTTTCCATTACAGTCTTGAAGAGGAGGCTTGAAATTTCTCTCAACACACAAGGACAACTTGTAGAAGAGAGAGGACTCTTGAAAAATTGCACTTGCCTAAGATGTATAACTTTCCAACCTATCTGACCTGTTGGAACCCCTTGGAATGAGATTCCAACTTACATTTATAGAAGAATATGTGAGAGAGAAGAGGAAAATTCATAATTACATCCCTAAACTGAAGGCACATGATGGTTCATTTATTACAGTTGGTTGAACCACTTTAGAAGGTTCCATCACATGTCATTAATGCCTTGTTGACCTAGACTTCTCAATTAATTAAATGAATATTTAAATAAAATATTTAAACAATAATAATAAAATTATAAATATTATTATTAAAATATTTAAATAAAAATATGAATTTAATTGAAATTAAATGGTGGCCCCCCCTGTTGACCGGTTTACATCGAAGAGGGAGGGGTACCTGTGAATGGGTCGAAAAAAGAACCAATTGGTGGTTGGCTCACCGAGCCAACTCACCGAGTTGGGCTCGATCTCTTTCATCTCCACCGCAATTGAGCTCTCCTTCATCATCAAGCTCTTATTTTCTGTATGGGCTCACCACTAAGTAATTTCTCTCAAATTCATTAAATGAGGTCTTTTCTATTCACCAAGTGGTAAAGACTTGACTTTTAAGAGTTACATTCTAGTTCCCACAACCCGATCCAAGCTATTCCCTTGCAATATATCTAACTGTCTAGTTCTATGAACTCATCTTAATGCATGGATCAACTCGGAGAGTTCAACTCCTTTCAATTTTTTTCCCTGATCCCCTCATGACTATTCTAGACCACCTCGTACAACTCGTGCATATGACTCTATGAGTTATGATCATTCCTCGCATTCATTTTTGCATCAGCATCCTCGCGGGTTCCTCACTAGACTTGTGTATTGCTTTATAGCAGCTCAAATTCATCAGGTCTGGGTAACTCATCCCAAAACTCTCCATCAACCTACATAGCCCGGTCTTCGAGATCCTTTAATGAATCGTTCCATTCTTTGGATCGAATCACCTCTTCCACATCAAATCCATCATTGGAAGGTCCCGGTCTCAATCACATCTTTCTCTAGAAATAATACTTTCCATCCTTAGAAATTAACGAGATATTCCTTCTATTCCACTATTGACGGCTTAACCGAGCACCCCCATTAACCTCGCCCTCGATCCTGATCGAACCAAACACTTTTATTCGAGCTCACCATGACTTCCACCATGAACCAAATCACCATATCAAATGATCTTTGTGAATGGAATTGCTTCCCTTGTATCACCCGGGCTAACACTTCATTTCCCATAAGTTTGAGCCCGAAACATTGTATACATCTGCATGACATGGCCAAAGCTTCTATTTCTTTTCTGGGATTTCCAACCTATCATGTGTCATCCTATCTTTGAAATCGACTCCCCAAAAGTGAGTTATCTCTGCTGTACTCACTTGATCTCACGAGGTGAGCCATTTCCAATCTTTGAGGGGAATGAGTTTGTTATGTTTCAACAGATTCCAATTTCTTAGCCAAAAGACTCGGGATCTTCTTTAATGACTTGGTGAACTCATCTCTGTGATGCCATCATGTTAGCACTAAAATTGGTGTTTCATACTATTGGCTTAACTCTTTGACAGACCCAACTCATTTCCTCATCCGACTCAAAAATTAAATCTCATCATGCCTTTTCGATCTCCGTGGTTTAGTTATTCTAACCTAGGAACCGACTGTAATTTTGCTAAGTTGGATTTGGATATCTCCCACTTCCACCTTTGCAGATTTTAGAATTCATATTACCAACACATCAATCTTGGTGAGTTGGTCTCCGATCTCCACTTCTCCATGATGAAATGCATCGAGTCATACACTTATCTTTGGTGCATGGTAATTTACCCTATAGCATGAAATCTTTGTGTTAGGAATTAATAGAATATAATGCGGAATAATTCCTTAGAATCGTAATAATAAGAAATATGAATAGAATTATAGAAATGAAATATGCACAACATGAAGACAATATTTAACGTGGTTCACCCAATGTGGGATACATCCACCAAGAACACTTGCTCAGATTTTATTACAAGCCAATAGTCTTCACAATTACAATAATCAGATCTTGTTTGGAGCTGCGCTCAACAAACCCTCCCGAATTCACACTTGAATTCACACACACTATTCACCTTCACAAAACACACTAATATATATCCTATTGTATGTCCATATATTTATAATTACATCAATAGGTAGCTGAAGAGGTGGTTTTACAAAACAATGGAAACCAAAAAGCCAACATCCCATAACGGTTACCCATTACCCATGGGTTAATAAACCACCCATGAAAATTTGCTTCAAGGATTTGCCCCTGAACCCCCTTGACCCGCTCACCGGTGAGCGGGACCACCATAAAAATATCCAAGTGTAACACATGGAAGGTGTACCAAACTCTAACATGAAAATAGGCTCCACAAACATAACAATCTCCCACTTGGAGACTGATTTCCACTGAGCAAGCTTCTCAACCCTTCACTGTCATCCACGAAGGCCAACCAAAGTTGAACATAGCTTTAGTTTATCCCTTGTGACCACCTTGGTCATCATGTCTATAGGATTCTGACTGGTATGAATCTTCTCAAACTTCAACTTATCTTCCTCCAAAGTTGTCCTAATGAAGTGATATCTCAACTGTATATGCTTTGTCCTAGAATGGAAAGCAGAGTTCTTAGCTAAGTGAATAACACTCTGACTATAACTATATAGATTTCCAACTTCCTACTTATGCCCCAAATCATCTCCTTGCTACCTTTTGTAACAACAACATACTCACCCTCAGTGGTTGATAAAGCCACAACCTTCTGTAACCATGAAATCTAGCTCATTGGTGTGTCACCTACAATAAATACATAACCTGTTGTGCTCCTCCTATTGTCCAAATCTCCAGCCATGTCTGAGTCAACATATCCACACAAATTAGTGTCGATCCTTTGTGACACAAAATACTTCCAATGGTCCCTCTTAAATATCGAAGTATCCACTTTTCTTGCTGCCAATGATCATTTTTCGGATCACTCATAAGCCTATTCCCTGCTCCCACTACATGGGAAATATCTAGCCTAGTGCATACCATAGCATACATCAAACTTCCAACTACTGATGAGTAAGCTACCTTGGACATATTCAATCTCTCCTCCTCGGTCTTGGGACACTACTCCTTTGATAACTTGAAGTGACCTACCAAAGGAGTCCCAACTAGTTTAGCATCTTACATACTAAACCTCTCTAAGACCTTCTTTATGTACTCTTCTTGAGATAAAGTCAGTTTATGCTCCTTCCTATCCGAGTTATTCTCATACCAAGGATTTTCTTTGCTGCACCCAAATCCTTCATAGCAAAGGAGTCACTCAACTGCTTCTTAAGTACCTTAATTTCCTACATGTTCTTACCTGCTACTAGCATATCATCAACATACAAACATAAAATAATGTAGATATCATCATAAAAAAATTTATGTATACACAATGGTCGAATGACACCTAGAGTATCCTTGTTCCATCATAAAAATGTCAAACTTCTTGTACCACTGTCGTGGAGCTTGTTTTAATCCATACAAGCTCTTCTTTAGTTTGCACACCAGGTTATCCTTCCCATTGACCTCATATCCCTATGGATACCTCATATATAATTCCTCCTCCAAATCACCATGAAGGAATGCAGTCTTCACATCTAACTGTTCTAAGTGCAAATCTTCAACTGCAACTATCCCAAGCTGCCACGTTCTAATAGAAGTCATTTTTACTACTAGGGAAAATATCTCATTAAAGTCGATACCTTTCTTTTGTACAAACCCCTTGACCACCAATCGGGCCTTGTATCTTTTCTGGCCTCCATCCTCCTCTTTTATTCTATACACCCACTTATTCTGCAATGCTCTCTTGCCTTCAGGTAGCTCGACCAAATCCCAAGTCTGGTTTTCCATGAGAGATCTATGCTCCTCATCCATGGCTAGCTCCCACTTATTTCTAGCATCCACCTGCATTGCTTCATCAAAGCATTCTGGCTCTCCACTATCAGTGAGTAATAAATAATTTAAAGATGGAGTAAAATGTTTAGGTTCTTTTCTTACCCTACAAGACCTTCTCACCTCAAGAGTTTGGGGTTCCTAAGGAGTAGGTACCTGATTTGGTTCCTTGAAAACTTTTCCATCTCCAATATCTTCTAACATTGTGTACTCCTTCTTTTGTTCCCTATTTTTCTGCAACTGATCCTTATACATGACTTTTTCATTAAAGATTACATCCCTAGATCGGATTATTTCCTTATCCTTAATGTTCCATAAATGGAAACCAAAGTCATCCACACCATATCCAATAAAAGTGCATTTTTAGATTTAGCCTCTAACTTGGTCCTATCATCCTTGTCAATATGAGAAAATGCTTCACATCCAAAGACTTTAAGAAATGAATAGTCAACTTTCTTACCAGACCAAGCTTCCTCAGGTATGCCTCCATCCAAAGGCATTGAAGGTCCTCTATTAATCAGATATACCATTGTGCTAACTGCATCTACCCAAAACATAAGAGGTAGCCCTGCATGTAACCTCATGCTCCTAACACGCTCCATGATTTTCCTATTAATTATTTCGAAACCCCATTCATTTGTGGAGTTCCTAGAACCGTCCTTTGCCTTTGAATTCCATTTTCAGAACAATAATCATAAAATTCATTACTCCAATACTTGACTCCATTATCTCGACTGAGGCATTTCAACTTAAGACTGTTTCATTCTCACCCAAGGCTTTCAATTTCTTGAAAGTTTCAAACACATTAGATTTTTTCTTAGTGCAATATACCCAAAAAAATTTGTTGCATCATCAATAAAGGTAACATAATAATTTGAACCACCAATGGAAGATACCTGAGCTAGTCCCCATACATCTTAATGTACCAGCTCTAACTTGTTCTCCTTCCTTGTGGCTCCAACCTTGAGAAACTTTACTCACTTTTGTTTCTAGTACACACAATCCTCGGAGAATTCCACATCAATATGTTTTAATCCAGGCAACCTGTCCTCCAAAAATCTACATGCCTTTTTGGCCCTTGTGGATCGAGCCTATAGTGCCACAAAGTTACATCTCCATCTACATAAACTAAATTATAGTAATCAGCACTAACGAGATAAATATAAAGTACAAACCTTCTTACCTCTTGCTACCACAAGAGCACCCTTGGTCACCTTCCAAGATTTTGTTGTAAAACCGACATACAACCATCACTACCCAGTTGCCCTACTGATATTAAATTTCACCTCAACTTAGGCACATGTCTGACATCCTTCAGTAGCCATGTGTTCCCATTTTGCATCTTGACCTGAACACATCCTTTTATAACTATACTACAAGGCTCATCATCACCAAGATAAACATGTCAAAATCTCCTTGAACATAATCAATAAAATAATGCCTATGTAGAGTAGCATGAAAAGAAGCCCCTGAATCTAATACCCAAGACTCAACAATGTTATCCAAAGAGAGAATCAAAGCATCCTAACAGATATTACCTTTTTCCACATTCACCTCTTTTGTTTCTTCACGTTGGTTCTTCTTTTCTCGAAGAGCCCAACAATCCTTCTTCACATGACCAATCTTTCCACAGTTCCAACATTCCATCTTACTCTTGGATTTAGATCTTCCGCGACCATTTGACTTCCCACTGTTACCTTTTCCTCTAGTCCTTGATCTCCCTCTACTCTCCACTGAAAAAGCATTCCCTGAAGTAGAGGATTCCCAAAGATTTTCCTTTGCATTTCCTCACTCAGGATCACACCTATAACATCCTCAAACTTCAATTTTACATTGTTAGAAATAGAGTTACTCACAGCCATAACTAGGCTATCCCAACTATCTGGTAAGGAGCATGAATTAATAGAGCCCTTATTTCATCATCAAAGTTAATCTTCACAGAGTTTAACATACTCACAATGTGTTAAAATCATTTGAATGATCGAAACCGAGCCATTCTCGAGACATTTTCATATTAAATAATCTTTTCATCAAAAATATTTTATTTAAGGCAGAAGGTTTCTCATATAACTTCCCTAATGCATCCATGAGAGATTCTTGTAGTCTTCTCCTCTGTTATATTGAATGTGAATGAAGATGAAAGGCATAACCGGATGGCCCCGAGTGATTTCCTATCAAACATCTCCCAATCCTCATCCTTCATACTTGCTAGTTTCTTTGCTCTTCCTTCCAACGGAATATGAAGGTCCTTCTGATAGAGAAAATCCTCCATCTACATCTTCCATAGACCAAAGTTCTTCCCATTGAACTTCTCAACCCGATATCTATTATCGTCTGCCATAGCTCCCACTCAAGCTAATAACCCTTCCTGTGATTCAACACTTCAGCAAACACAACCAAAGCTCTGATACCAGTTGTTAGGAATTAATAGAATCTAATGCGGAATAATTCCTCAGAATCGCAATAATAAGAAGTATGAATAGAATTACAGAAATGAAATATGCACAACACGAAGACAATATTTAACATGGTTCACCCAATGTGGGCTACATCCACCAAGAACACTTGCTCGATTTTTATTACAAGCCAACAATCTTCACAATTACAATAATCAGATCTTGTTTGGAGCTGTGCTCAACAAACCCTCCCGAATTCGCACTTGAATTCACACACACTATTCACCTTCACAAAACACACTGATATATATCCTATTATATGTCCATATATTTATAAGTACATCAATAGGTAGCTGAAGAGGCGGTTTTACAAAACAATGGAAACCGAAAAGCCAACAGCCCATAACGGTTACCCATTACCCATGGGTTAATAAACCACCCATGAAAATTTTCTTCGAGGGCTTCAGCCCAAACCCCCTTGACCCACTCACCGGAAAGTGGGACCACCGTAAAAATATCTGAGTGTAACACATGGAAGGTGTACCAAAATCTAACATGAAAACAGGCTCCACAAACATAACACTTTGGCCACCAAATTTGGCTCCAACTCATATTTTACGCACAAAGATGGTGCGGACCTTAGCTCTGTATTTCAATCTCTTCACAATGAAATCCTTCGATCCTTATCTGGGTTTGAATTTGTTTCAATGTTTCATGGAGTTTTACTATTATTAAAACAAGCACAGGCCACTCACTTCCACGAACCACTCCCCTAAACTTGATGCTGTGAGCTATTTATTAACTTGACCTTTTGTGTTATTCTCTCTACTCGACTGCGCTTTGTTTTCTCTCTTCGAACTCATGCAGTCAAGTCATTCATTTTTATTGCAAGGTCAAGTTATCTTATGCCAAGTCCCACTCATGGGGTGATTCACTTTCTTCTCGAATTGGCCTCATTCTTACTCCCTCAACTGTCACGATGACTTGATTAACTCAAGTGACTCAGCCATTTTACTTCTAGGTTATCGAAAAACTTTGTCAACATAATTATTCTCTGAAAAATACATCTATTGACCGAGCTCCCTTTGTCTTCATGATCTTCACAACTAGCTCGAGTATACCTAGCCCAATACATCGAGGTAACCTTCTTCTCGGCTTCATGCCAACTCGTATGATCTATAATGAAATTCGATCTAAATCATTTGCTCATTCCTTCGGGCTTTCACCGAGATGGCTTACCTTCCTGTGAATTTTCTTCTTCATATCAATCGATTAGAATTCCATGTAATTCATCCTTCTTGTATGATTTTGAGCTCAAATGAGCTCTTTATTGTGTGAAATAGACATCTCGAACTCGAGATGTGAACTACGAGATTTATTATATGAATTGATGATATGAATTTACCGAACTTACACGTATTGATTCAAATCGTCACATGATTGACTTGGCCTTTCTCCTTCAACATGAAACTTCACCATCTTCACCGATGATGAGCTCCTATGATTCAATTGGATAGTACCACTTATTTCACTACCACTCACCTATTCAATCTGAGCTCATAAATCAAATCCCTTTGTTCTCCCAAATTGATCCTATGTTGAGATGCACCACTGATGTTTCCATGGACGATTGAGCTCCCGAAAATAGCTCGACCCCGAACTCACCTCCTCATGAAGATAACTTAGTTGTTCCATGATTTAATTGTTTACATGATAGATCATCACCAGTACTTGGTCATTAACTACTCTAACGTCTCTCTGACTCAGGTGGTGACTTATCGATGGGCCTGGCATACCACATTGAATGGAGTGGGGAATTTTTGCCCCATTCTTCCCACTCAATTAGCAATGAATCCCCCATTTCCACCTTTGGTTTTTCTCTATTGAGTGAGCTTTCAAATGGTCATGGCTCGGCCTTATCCTTTATCATCTGCTTAATCGCAACTCACCCGAGTCATTCCCAAGTCTTCACCGTGCCACTTCTACAAGATGGCCTTTACCTCATTGCGTTGAGTGAGCCACCGAACAACCCAACTCCCGAGCTCAAATTTTCCGTGCTCACCTGCATGCACATGGTCATGGATTGGTCTTATATGATATCATTTTGACTAAGCCTTTTGTAATGTTTGATGCTTCACCGAGTAATCTAGCTTGAGCCCATCAAATTGAGCTCTAATGATAAAAAAACAAGTTCTCAACCGAGCTAAGCTATGTATTGAAGTGACTCCACCTAGCTTGAGTTACCTTCCAAGATGACTACACCAGCTCGACCGAGTTGATGAAAGAATCGATGTTTCCTTGTTATATTTTCATAAAAATGGCCAACCCCTTCCTATCGTCGAGCTACACATCGAACTCACCCTAACCAGAAATTTGGTAACATAGTTTAGCCCGAGTTGTATTCTATTTGACCCCATTCAATGTTAGGTGATCTTACCTATGCAATTCATTAATTATTTTAATCATGTTATCACGTGATGACCAGAAATGGGCCCTTGGCACCGATGTTGTAATTTGGTCAAAATAGGACCACATTGTCCAATATTTCCATGTGCTCAAAATTGGATAACATTGTCCTAGGTTTGTGCCATATCTCTATAAGGAAAGATTATAGAAGATATACAAGGTGGGTTTGGCGAAAAAGGATTTGAAACCCCTCTAACTTCTACAATCGATTCATGGAACACCAAAACCACGTGGATTACCGCATACCTATTTCACTCATCATTCCCAAGCATAGTTCATCTTTCCTCATCTCTCATAACTTTTATTCTTTATTTTTTATTTTGCAACGGAATAAAACTTTAAACCAAATGATTTTCATATATTTGATTGTATTAAATAAACTTGTTTTAAAACAATAAAATGTTATATCGTAACTTACAAGATCTAATATTCCTTGGTAAACAATGAACTTAAACCGTCATTTCATGATGATCTAACAACGCCCCAAAAAATAGTTTGATACACTACACTTTTGTATTGATGAGTTGAAGTTGACTTCCCGGTAAATATGTTGACCATTTCTTTGTTTAAATAGATAAATTGTGATTTTCGGAGACTCATAAAGCAACCTTCATAACTCTAGAAAGGGGATGTTAAGCTTCATTCATGTACCTTGTTATGTGAGGAGTCACTTCAATCTTTGGATCGACCCCGAATGATCATTTGTGATATTTTTGATGCCCTACTAGGAGCAATGTTTCACCATTTTACAGTTGTAGGAAGCTACTAAAATTGAAAATTTGGCTTTCATTTTGAACCGCCATTTGAACCCTGAGAAATAAAAATGCTTATCCACCTTCGCAAACCTCTAGTGTTTTTACTAGACAATTGCATGGAACCTTCATTTTAGGGAAAAAAACTCTTCTTGATAGTTTGGCAAACGATTTTTTTGTATGCTTCCAATCGCAATTTGACTAGTTCAAATCTGGACCGATTTCAACCCGTGGCTTCGTAAAAACATGTCGCCATTTAAAAACCAATTTCTAGCTCTCGGTTTCATCAACTCTGGTGAATTCTCCATTTATGGGGGAACTTGTTGGATATTTATCGACCATTAGTTTTATACATGGCTTTCTTATCCCTCGAGCTAACTTTTAATCATTTTCAACAAGGCCAATTATGACCGATGGCCCCGAAAAACTAGCCGCCAATCGTAAACGGTTTGCTAGTTCCTAATTCTGTTAGTTCCTATGAACTCTTGGTATATAATTGGACATGTATAAACTTACCTGTGGTGTTTTTTCTCATTAGATGAAACTGTTTGAACATTGTTTCTTCACCTCCAAGCCTAAATTGAATGTTTTTGCAACTAGTAGGAAAACGTAAAGAGAAAGTTGTAGGACCCATGTTGGGTTGCCAAAACATCATGGAAACTTGTTGACACTTGTAAATAACTTCTTGAAACTCTACTGTGTGATTGTTATGTGAATTTGAACTTTTGGAAAAATAGTGTTTCTCTCTCTTCCCTATTTCTTTCTCTCATCCTTGGATAAGAAATGAAGTGAAATAAAATGAAATAAATATGTCTTTAACCTCATCCTTTCGAATGAAAATTATTAATGTTATTATGTAAATGAGAAACTAAAAATGTTAATTATGCTAGATTTGGGTGGATGCCATGCCAACAATTTATCACTGATTTCATGCTCACATGGTTTTGCAGGATGGAAGTGAGATGGTGAAAAGGCGTGGTGTAATCCATTGTTTATTATCATAATTTATATAAGTTATTGAAAAATGTATATATGTGCAATGCATTACCATGTTACAAAAATTTATATTTGAAATTTAGTAATATGTATGAGATGCTAGTTTTAGGAATGCCTTGGGAAATGTGCATTTAATCATGGGTACCATTTTGATTTAGATTTTCATATTGAAAAAAATTGATATGCTAAATAAGTTTGAATGTAATATCTTGTGGTGCATTTCTAGTTTACAATAACTGATTAATTAATTGGTCTATTGTATTCTTCACCTTGAAAAATGTAATAAAGAAACCTAAGCAAATAAGCTAACCCTTGTACAAAATTTATGTATAACTAACCTTCCTATGTTATTCTTTTTGCATAGAAAACTGAAAGCTTATAATGAACTTAAACCTGTATGCTCGATGGTACCTTCTATCTTAACTAAATAAGATCCATAGTTGAGTTACCACCATATCCTCGTATGTTTAGCGACATCATCATGAAATTTTCAGTTAAGAACGACTTGTTCAAACATTTTCTATAGTACATGGTCCCCTTCTATGTTTGGTTATCATTTGTGTAGTAAGGATAATGTGTTCTATTTAAGGCTGACTTACATGTTAGGTGAAAGAGATCACCAAATACTCTTGAAAGTAACCTTTAGCAGTTGAGGATTATCTAATGAAGTTAATATTTAAATTTGTTACACCCTCCCTCTCATTCTAGCCACATTAGTTTGCAAAATGTTGTCGTCCAAAAAGATAATTAATCCTCACAACTAAAATTTTTTGGTACTACCCCTAAGAAATATATTCATTAGTTCATTTCTATAACTTAAGAGTCTTTGTTTGAAGCAACAACTATGTTTTGTAATCTTACCATATGTGGAGTAAGTAGAGCTATCACCTCTTTAGTATCCTAGTCGACTACCAAGTCTTACGAAGTTAGATCTAGAAATTTTCTTCATCATCAAATGAATTCCTTGTGGGACCCATATGAAACAAATGGACCTCGTGAAATAGTTGTACTATAACTTAAACTATTGTTAACGATATCTTTAGTTTGTCACAACTAAATGGGTTACTTTGGCTAGTGACAATATAGCGCCTTGATCTTTTATCGAGGGATTATAGGGTAAATAAGTTTTCACTCCTTAATCTAATATATAATAGGGCATAGAGCCCTGACTGGAAATTGGAATTAAACTAAACCTTAGTTGATTAGGAGGTTGAATTGTGGGTATAAAATGGTAAGTAGCTCCTTATAAATGAAATTGATTTGAAAGATGTTGACTTTAAAGAACCCAAAAACATGAATCTTAGTCTCGTAATGGCTTGTTATGTCCTTTTTGACATTAAGAATAATAGAAATTTCACATGTGGAATCATGAAATGTAGAAACATGGGAGCTTAACTTGGACACAAATAACTTGTGGTTCATGTGTAGTTTATAATAATTCTAATTATGTACTTCTTCTAGATGTTAAACAAATAATTCTATAACTCCTTTAGTTATAAAACAATGCTAATAATGAGACCATAATGCGATGTAAGAGTAAAGCATATAAGAGTAAAATGATATTTGAGGTTAGGAATAATGTCACTCTTGGAGTCCCTATAACTCAACTAGACATTTACTTGTGTTAAAAAGATTATGAATTTCCTTGGTGTGATCAAACTTCGAGAAAACAAAAGATATATATAAATCTAAATAAATTTCTTGATGTGTAAATATTGAACAAATTCAACAAGTTTTTGAACTATTTTAACTACGATGGGAAAAAGGATACCATGACCAAAAATGTTTTGGGAAAAGTTATCTTGAATCTAAATCTACTTCAAATCATAAGATTTTCTTTCTCGATATCATGCCAAGTTCACTTATGTAGTAAGGGTAAAATTGAAACATTAAACAAACGTTTGAGAAGCATAATCTTAACATAAGAACAAGAGAATTAAGAACTTTAGATGTAATTTGAAATATGCCAAATAATTATGTAAATTTTGGAGATTTTCGTAAGAGATAAAGAGCCAAATTAAATGGTTGAACTGTAGGTTGAATGTGAAATAAGTTTAAGAATTTGTAGGTAGAAAATGGATAAAATTATCTTGTTATAAAATTGTTCTTGGAATGTTAATCGTAACTAAGATGTAATCATGGTAATGATGTATTGTGGGTTTACCAATCCTTGCGTCAGTTTTCTTTTGGTTGGGTCTATACTAGTATTCGTTCTTTGGGGTAAGTGTGGCATCGACATGTATATGGTGTTATCGTGTGTATATGTGAGTTGATGAGTTATGTAAGTGTCTTGTGCGTTGTTGAGTTTCTATGTTTGGAGCCCTTGTGGTGTTATGTAGCAAGCAACGTAAGTAAAAAAAAAATTATTCTAGTATTTTCACTATTGTATTTGTGGGTGTAAGATGTGGGAGTTACAATATTATTAACCCCTTCTCACTATTTCTCCTACCTCCCTTTACCCATCTCATAAATAAATTCCCTCATTGTACATTATACAAGCATTTTCCCATAGTTTTAGTGAACTACTCTTGTGTGATTACAAGCCTAATACCCACCCCATAGTTCTAGGTGAATTACATTTAATAACATGAGCCTTCCCATATCAAAGAAGGAGGGGCTTAGGCCCATGACCATTGGTGAAAACATATAGTTTAAACTACAATAAATTGTTTCACCAAAAACTATACTACTAGATATAACATGTTAGGTGGTAAACAATGTGTGGTTGGAGGTCTCTTCGAGTAGTGCCAATGTTAGTAGTACATATGGGTACACACAACCTAACTAATTTTTGTTTTATAGGAAGCTCTATCCATGGTTAGGTTTTGAAATGTTGATTAAAGCATTTTGAGGTTCCCATATTATGACCAACATAAAGCAATGAAGATATTTAGACATGCGAAAAAACCAAAAAGTTCTTGATCTTGTTTCGAGAATAAGAAAGATTGTACAAATGTTTATTCCCTAATAGAGGGTACTTTCCAGGAGCATTTTCATGTCGAGTTCAACTTTCAAAGCATTTTTAGACCTATAGATCCCCTCTTCCCATCATTAAGACCACCTAGACTTTCCCATAATCATTTATACTCATCAAAGCACACTCAATCCCATGTAATTATGAACTTGTATTATATTATGTATATTATTTTTAAATATTAATGTCTTATTATGATATTGTTTTCTTAATGTGGGAGTTAATTAATCAAAATATCTCCATGTAACTTCTATTTCATTCTTTTTTGTTATTCCTAAATCTAAATATCAAATATAAAAAGGATTACAAACCTACACTTGCAATTTGGAAAGAGCATTGTAACATACGTCACAAAA
This sequence comes from Taxus wallichiana var. yunnanensis, assembly GCA_018340775.1. Classification (NCBI taxonomy): domain Eukaryota; kingdom Viridiplantae; phylum Streptophyta; class Pinopsida; order Cupressales; family Taxaceae; genus Taxus; species Taxus wallichiana. The sequence continues at coordinate 629,348,361 of CM031239.1, forward strand.
CTAACCGGGTATGAGATTAAATATGAAGCAACATATGATTTCAAGTTAGTAGCTTATATAGATAAGGATTTTGCATGTAGCAAAAATGAAAAGAAGATTACATCTAGATATGAATTTAATTTGGTATTAGGAGTAGTGTGTCATGGGCATCTAATAAATAGACCATCTTGACTATTTTATTAGTAGAAGCATAGTACGTGGTTGCCACATTTGTACCATGTCAAGCAATTTGAATGTGAAGACTTTTGGCAGACATGTATTTTATGTTTAGGGATCTATTTCTAAGAAACAAAATAGATATTTTGCGACAAAAATTCAATAATAGCTTTGTCAAAGGATCATATTTTCCAAAAGTGAAACAATCACATCAACAAAATATATCATCTTATTAGAGTTCTTGTCAACAAAAGTGAAATCTAGTTAGAGTATTATATATCTAAAGATTAATTTGCATATAGTTTTACAAATATTTTAACCCAAAATAAGTTTGAGTAATTTAGAAAAGTTAAATGTAATTAATCGCTCAAGTCAAGTTTAAGTGGGAGTATTAGAAATAAAGATGACTCAGCCCAACATGCATACACATGCAAATTTCTTCACAAAAACATGGTTTTTATATAGGAAACCTAGTTTTAAAGAAGAAGTTTGAAACTTGGATACATTGTTTTCATGGAAAAAATGTCTTCAAATAGATCGAGTAAAGCGTTGTAAAGGAGATGTAAATATGTGTGAAAACTTCATATGTGAAAGAAGAAAAGATAAGAAGAGCACCAAAGTGCTATAAAAAAATATTTGTGAAAATTTGTTTTCGTATGTTTAGGTTGTGTTATGTTTTTTGTTTCTATAAGTTTGCATATTTTTTCTTTTTTTTTATTGAGAGCACACGCCCTTAAAAGCATTTCGAGTTCATCCAATCCTTCACTTTATTACATGGTATCTCTTAAAAATTATACCTTGAGGAATGTTTAGGCAACATCTTATACACTATCATACACACCATTCACTACAGCACATTAAGGCTTTTACCACAAATTTGCAACAATATTATTGTGATTATAAGGTATTTTAAAAAATTAAATTGTGGAATTCAAATTGTAGTGCATCCACATTTTGACATATTGTTGTAGTATTTCCACAATTTATTATACTATAGATAGGCCACAATTTATATAATTTATAGCTCATCTACAATATTTTTATTGTATATTGTCCACAATTTTTTCATATTTGTAATATTCCCACAATTTTGTTTTTGTGTATGTTCCACAATATCACAAAAATATAAATTATCTATATATTTTATTTTTGTATGGTTTCCACAATTTTATAATTTTGTGTCACTCATCAATATTATATTTTGTGGAAATTTCAACAATGTTTTCTACAATTATCATTACCACATTAAACATGTAGGTGGAAGCTACAATTTAATTGCCACAATAATTAATTGTGGAATAATCTTTAAAAATATATAGAATTGTTACTATTAACATCTAATTTCACATTCCTTTAAATAATTCTTAATATAATTATCAACATTTATCATACATACATACATACATACATACATACATACATACATACATACATACATACATACATACATACATACATACACAATTTTGTAGATATTAAATTATATTTAAATTAGTATATATATTGGAAAATATGTCTATTTCATTATTAACATTATATAAAAATATAATTATTTCACCATTAAAATTAATTTAGGCATCTTCTTTAATCATACACCCATCATTATTTGAAATCAAACTAATCTACAAAGTAACATAATAATTACAATAAAAACATACAAATAAAAATATGCATGGAACATATTCTCTATTTATCATATAAATTATACACATTTTTACAATTTCTTGAATAACCATTCACTTCAAATCCACTCACACTATTCTAGATCAAATACCACCACCTCACTTAAATATTGTAACTTCTTCACACTTTGCGATTTTTCTTATTTCTCAAAAGTTAACTCTTCCAAGAAAGGATCCTGTGTAGATCAAATTTAAAAACCACCACGTCACTTCAATATTGTAACTTATTCACACTCTGCCATTTTTCTTATTTCTCAAAAGTTAACTCTTCCTAGAAAGGAGCCTGCAATTGCTAATATATGGCTTCCATTTGGTAAAATAATGTCAATTGCAATGCTAGTGTTCACATGGAGACAAATCGATCAGAGATTCCCCTAATGATATTCCAATTATCAGAGAATGGGCAACTATTCCAAGCTCTAACACTTGTTCCAAAAATAAAACCGTCTGAAACACTGACCGAAATACATAGTGATTGATTTGGGTTTTTTTTGTTAAGTTTAGGTTAGAGAAATAACATGGTTTCATAAAAAGATGAAGCAAAGTATTTTGCAGAGGTATTATCGTATCCATGTGTACAAAGATTACTTGGGTGGCTCTGATGTTCCAAATCACTATAATGTTGCCAACTTGTGAGATTAATTCTGCTTCGAAAACCAACAATAATGGTTGTTATTTCCTGATGAGAGCACGCTGGTAATATCCATGGCCACTGAATATACAGTGATACTGCAAACTTCCGTCTACATGGATATAAACTAGTAGAAGGGAACTTATACCAAACTCCCTTAAAACATTCATTTTCCAGCGAATTGAAGGCAACGGCCAGAATATGAACAGAACCAGTTGCAATAATAACTCATGCAGCAAATGATCTGATGATAAAAATACATCTTTATGCAAGCTGAGAGAACTTATGGTTCTCCTCGAGATAGGTAGGAATACGCCTATTGTGTTAGCTACCAAAATAGAGGAGATTGTTGCAAGCTTGAGATGAAGAGCTTTGTTTTTAGTCTCTACAACTTTCTTCCTTGACCAATTTGCTTCTACTAGCTGTAAGAAAATCAATAGATCTAAAGCTTTTCAAATTGGAAACGTCGAATAAATGTATTTCGAAATCGATTTCATCAACATTTCCACCTACCTATGACACTTAATTTAAGATTTTGTTGTTGGAAGGAAGAATTTTCCTGACTGGGAAACTGAAAGTGGAGAGCATGAGAGATTATGGATAGCATGAGAGACGGTATAGACGTCATTTTCGGTTCCAGAAAACATGGTTTCCTTGGGTTGGAGAATGAAAATGAGTTCCTGGGTGCCAACCATTCCCATGGCATTTGGATGTATTCCCCATGCAATCCACCCTACTCTAGACGCCAGCTACGTTCTGAAAAAATATATAGAGAACGATTTCGCACATGATATGTTCATGCCAGACATGCACCCAAATCATGTGAAACGAGTTTTTAGTGTTTCAATTTTTTGGTGTCTCCTAAACTTCCATGGAATGATCACGGGTGCTTGTCTGAATTCACCAGTGAAGAAAACCCAACGAGAAGAAGAATGCACCACACGTATCACATATTGTGGTAAGAGGTTCTGCGCAACTCAATCAGAGATCACGAAATATATTAAGATATCTAAGAAATCTATCAAAGCCATCATTTATTTCATGCACATCTGAATTCCAAATACCTCTATAACAAGTTTTGTCATTTATTGCACTAAATTTAATGACACATGCAAATATTGAATTGAATTCAAAATTAAAGACCATTAATGGAGATCGTAAACTTACAATGCAAAACTAAATTCACCAATATGACAGGCAAGTGAGGAATAATGCATAACCCAAAGTTTATGCCTGCCCAAATAGTTGATGGAACTGGACATACAATTTGGGGAAAGTTGGGGAACGATCGTGGTGAAGGGGCATTTGATGTTAGTTATTATAGAAGTCATCATAGGAGGGAAATTGTAGTGCATGCAGAGTGACAAAAAGTCCATTTTTCATGAAAATATTTGTCTAGAGCTATGGCTCTACCTTCACACCATTCGCCACTTCCATGCATTTCAATAAACAAGAAGAGTTGCCACCCATTTCATTTACAAAAATGTGAAGTCTTTGATGAGACATACCCTTGGCCCTACATTGAACAACAAGTACCCGGCCTCATCCCTCTCCTCCAGAAACACGCCCTCCCTTAACCATCTCTTTGGCTTGAATTCCCTATAGTCATTTCTTCTTATGCTCTTCACCCTTCCCATGATGTAAATATTGGAGAATATCTGCGATGCCCCCTTTTTTAAATGTCTTCCACCCTGCAATACCTCCTCTTCCTTCACCTCTTCCAATTTTAGGGTAAGAGAAGGATAAAGCTGCAACAATTCAGTCTGTGTAATGTGAAAATGCTGCATCTATTCCACCTCTTCCACAGTAAACTCACATTTCTTCTTATCAGAGCTCCTTTGCATGATGCTGAAACTTGGGGAAGCATCGTACCCATGTTGCATTTGAGAAACCCTTTAGAAAAAGGAGTAACATAACTAGTGAACAATGACGCCAATAAAAAGGCATGACCAATCGGTAAGAGATGGAAAATTATTTGAGTTAGAGTTTCCTGCTAAAAATGAGAAGAGCGGCTCATACAATTGATCTTATCATGCCAAAGTTATACAATGCATGTGCCAAGTGTCTCACATGCCCAATTTTCCATGTCATGTGGCAAAAGTATATTTAGATCATGCACATTGACCACGATTCATCGCCGTGAAATTATGTAACTAATTGATAGTGACATTTATTATTTATAAAATAATTAATAAATTTTAACGAAAAATATTTATAATAATAGGTATTATAGAAACAATAATAGATGGTTGGATTTATTTATTATATACTTATTATTTGGAAAACAATTTGTTATGTTTAGAAGATAATATATAACTATATAATTAATGAGAAATATGTTATAAATATAAATGTATATAAATATTCTTAGTATGTGCAATAATAAATGTTTTTTATAATATTTTTATTTTTTATTTTAGTTTTTCTAATATATATTTTTAGAGTATGTAAAAAAAAGAAAATTGATAATATGGTATTTTAAAAATATTTAATATTAGATTTTAATATAAATTTACATAAGACTTTTTAAAATATTTCATAAATGTAATACTACTAGAAATCGCATGTGTTTCATGAGATGTGAATGCCGAACGGTATATGTTATTTGATTTAGAGGTATAGTTATTACTTTTGTACTTGATGTTGATAAGGGGTTCGAGTGATGTTGTAATTGTAGAAATATAGTTGATCCACTTAATTTGAAGGTTGTTTCTACATTTCAAACTTGTTATAAATTCGTACATGATTACATGTGATACCATTTTCGATAGTTAGTTAATTTTATAGTTGATGTTGTTAGTTGTGCATCGATTGTTCAGTTGGTGTTTTGTTGGAGAAACTTTTATTATACAATTGATAATGTGTGTGATTGATAGTTGTAGTGTAGGACTTTAGTTGAAACATTACATTGAAATGTTGTATGTGTACATTTAATTATGTTATAGATTCGTATTTATTTAATGTTGTTATGTATTTGCAGTATTTATATAAACATGATTACATTTGATACCCCTTGAACGACGGTGGCGCTTTGGATAGAAGAAATGTTGAGTATAGTAGTAGTGGAGGTGTTATCAAAGCGAAGGGTAGTATTTACGATGAGTTGAGTGATAGTAGTCTTGCTTCCTCTTTTCTTCTTACTTGAGTGATGGTATGTGCACCATATTTGAGTATCTCTCGAATGAAAAAGTAGATGAAATGCACATATTTGCAAGCGAGGAACTCGGAGAAAGTTGTGAATGTCGACCTGCTTTTCGGTGGTTCCAATGTCGACGGTTGCTGTGCAAAGTAAGTCCTTGTGACTTGTGGATAGTCCCAGGCCACTTTAATCAAAGAATCGTCTTCGATTCCCTCTTGAAATAGGGGTATGGGAATATGTAACGCGTTGGAGGAATCCCAACATGGGCCGTTATATCTATCAAATTTTACAACAAATAAAGGTAATGTTGGTGGTTGCATTGATGCGTCGTAGACAATGTCGATGATTTTTCCTGTGGCACCATTCATGAGGCCTACATCAACCCATAGATTTGTAATAAGCATGATTTTTTGTTGTTTGCACAAGAGAACTTTGTGTTCCAACTGATCATCATTAGGATTTCCTGGTCCAGTCCGCCTGTTACTTTCAACAATGGATTGGGCGATCAAACGTTCAATGCCTTCAACATTTTTAGGTTGTGGGAGTCCACCAGATCATTTTTGTAAACAAATTTGGTGCGTCTTTAAAAATGTTGAGCTCCTGCTGAGTTAGGTGTGTGTTTATGCGAGACATTAGGAGTTCCCAATCCTCAATTAGAGGGGTTGAATCTCGCATGTGGAGCAATAAATTCTAGAATGAAACCTGTGCATTGGTTGTTCCTTGTTGCCAAAATATTGTTTGCAATGTAATGGAAGACTGAAATCCCTTCCAAAGGGTTGCTCCATAGGAATTACTTGCATAAAGAGGACTGTCCAAAACCGGCGGTAATTGCCCGAGGTCACCGAGGAGGATGACTGATTTGTTCCCAAATTTAGATGTTTTTGAGTGTGGGAAAGCTTCGCATGAGCCTATTGTCAATTTTCTTAGCAACTTTGGCCCGATGAAACTCATTTCATCAATAAGAACATATTCTATATGTTTCAGTGACTCTTGAAAAGACGATAATGCACTACCTTCAAGGGTTTCAGTTCTTTGATTGGAATATGCATGGCTGCGTGGATTGTGGATGCAGAGATGTTGAATGTTGAAACACCGGTAGAGGCAAGCACAAGTAGAGGTGAGGGAGATGTGGTTGATGCTGTGAATGAATTTTGGATTTTATTTATCAGAAATGATTTTCCTGTGCCAATCGTCCCTTGAATTATCAATCTTAGTGGAGGTAGAAGGGTTTTGTTTGCTAAATGGTGTAGTATGGTATCAAGAGCTATTTTTTGTTCTGGAGACAAAGGAAGTGTGGAAGATGGTGGTGTGGCATGTATGTTGTTGTTAATTGTGTCTGCCTTCTCTCTCTTGATGAATGATGAACTAGTTATCTGCAAATCATGGGGAACATCATGTATGGTCCAATTATTGTGTATGTCGAAATCTTGTTTCCCCAACATTTCAAGACTATCTAGACCCGTGTTGTTTTCGGGGTGAAGTTGTGCGAAGACCTTCCATTCTTGCAATGGTTCTTGTTGAATACTACATTCGGGCTCAGAGTCAGAACTAACATCTGTAGCAAGTCTTGTGTCTGTGGTAGTGCGTAGAACATGCCATGGTCTATAGTTGTGCTTGTACATGTCCCAAGTGTCGTTGATGTCATGTGGGGTTGAGCCAAATTCAGACATAATATTTCTGAAAGGCTTGTATAATAGGAGTTCTGACCAATAGAAAAGGTCATATGAAATTGATTCTTGAGATGGGACATCCAAAATCTCGGTTGGACCCGAACAATTGATTGTGTTGGTCACTTTTTCCATTTATCACCTTTACGGTTCTTGTTGTAGCTCCAATCTCGAGCAACTTGAATAAGTGATATGTTTTCCATGGTTATTGGATGAATTTTATATGCATCCAAGAAAGTGGTTGTTTATTGTGCATCGATGTCACTTTCAACGACACGTCTCAAAATCTTTTTCCAACATTTAATGATACAAATGGATGGATGCACATAACAAGTGGCATTTTTTGCAGCATGTGGCATGTTTCTTGTGCACTTATGTCATGTTCAACAACGCTTTTTGTGAGCATTTTAATAATCACGATATGTGCTGCAGAATCTATGTCTGCATCTCTGAAAATATGGATAGCATTTGGTGATATGTTTTAGAACGTTGCTCGGCTTTCAAAGCATATTTTCTAATATACTTAAGAACGGCATGGCGGGAAAGTACCGGTTGGCAATTGACATTTTCTCTCCATATGTATATCATTGTTCGATTGTGGATGTTCAATTTGTCATCATTTTTAGAAGGGAGGTACTTTATTTTTCCATCACTTTCAATGTGCAAGGAAGAAGTAGTTTACGTGGCCTAGGGAGCATTGTACCTACATGCATGCAGCTGTGATTGCCTTCTACGCAGACATGTCTGCTCTAAACATTTAGTGTGGTGCCGAACTTGATTAAGCGGTTCTTCAAGGTCTGCGTGCATGGGGAGGTGGATAGAACTTGTGTTGTATCTAGTAAGCAAGGGTCATCTAGGAGTGACTGTGAACAAAATCCAAGCATTTCGTAAGCCAAGTGAGGGTCCCAGGTAGACACGAACTTATCAAAGTATTGTTTTATCACCTCAATAACTGTTGTGTCCTCCCAGTCCATTTCGTCAACTTTTGGTGCATTCTCGAGCCACAATAAACCGTGGACATGTGCGGAGCCTCTATGTTGCCATTCATACTTGCGAGACAAGGCAACATAAATAATAGATATGTAGTTTGGAAAAAACTTTGAAATAAGTAGATTTGATTACCTATACCAAAAGTCTATTGCTCTAAGTTCCTTCTGCAATATTTCTTCTCGAAATATTGTGAATTTGTGATGTAGGTATGTTGATACTCGATGAGGGTTAGAGACAATGTTAAGTGTTCTCCAACATTGTGCGGCTCGAGGATCTGTTGGGCATTCACCAAGCATAATATTGTGGAGATCTGGCCATTTAGTGTCTATAACACTTAGAGTGAAGAATAAGGTTGGTGTCCCCAATTGTTCCACCATATCTAAAAGCTTGCTGCTACTTTTTTCCTAGAATGAACGTGTCCCTCGAAGGTTTGATCCAAAGCACATTAAGTTGTCTAGGAGGTTGTCTTTGGGGCATTCCAGTAGTTGTCTTCACAACTCTCTAATTATCGGAGGGATTCAGATTCGGTGTTCTGTTTCATAAAAATTGCTGCCGTGGACTAGTTTTTGTGTCGCATTATGAGGTTTATAAGGAAGTAATGAAATCTTGGGTGGGAACCAAAGCACCCATCATGGTAACGCATCAAATGAAGAGCATATTCATGCATTGGAACTTATTTAATGTGGGGTTGTTGCCACATTGCTTTTCTTGTTGGAAATAAAGTTGGGAAAGCCATTAACAACATGCCTTTCGTATTGTATTCATTTATTGGCGAAATCCCAAGCTCTGGCCATGGCATGGTAAATGGAGTGTTACCATCGTGGTTGAGTAAGAACTATTCGATTTCCTCTTCTTTTGTTCCTATATTGTGAGGTGTTGGCATGAAAGACAATGAGTGTTCATATGTTTCATCAAAGTGGGTGGGAACACCACTACCATGAGTTGTAGAGCAAGTTTGCATTTGGGGTAGTTCTATTGTAGCTATGTTGAGAGAGGAGGAAAAATTTGACGACTCGGATGGTAGTGAGGAAAGGGCATCATGTCGATTAAGACACCTTTGTAATAGGGATCGTCTTGGATTTTATATTGCAAGGATGCACAAACACGAGATCTCTCTTGAAATATAAATCATAATTTTTAAATTAGATCCTTCCTTTTGTATGAGAACTATGTCCAAATCTCCAAGGCGGCAAGGTAGGGTCTTTTTCTATATGAAGTATTGTTTTGTGGGAAGCTTATGGTGTGTCTTGAGTATTTGTATTACCCGCCATGTACTTGGGTGACTTGCATGAATGGATTAACTCATGTGATAAGCATCTCCTTGATTTGGGTTAAAGACCCAAAATAAATAATTACAAAGACCAAGCAATAAAATTTCAAAGTGAAATGCATTGAACCGGATGCTCTGTAGAATTTAGGTCTCATTCGAATTGAATTTAACCTGATTAGCGTAAAAAAATCATTTTAAAAATGACTGGCACAGAGAATATTAAAAAAATTAAACAGTTCGCTTTGAATCGGCAATGATCATTGATTGAAACAGATGCAAAAACAAATAATTCTCAAGAAATTGCAAATATCCAGCGATGAAATGTTGAAGAAACTAAATACTCAAAATGAAGTGAATTTTACCTAGTGGAGTGTCAAATCAGCCAGTTTAACAAGTTCCAGTTTCTCCTCGTTGGTTTTGTATGGATTGTTGGTATGCTTCTCCATCCATGCTTTCATCACCTTCACCGACTTCTCAGGAAGTTGGTGTTTGTTCCCATTGCTGCCGCTTTTCTTCTTCGAACCTCTGTAAGAAGGCTTCAAAACAAAAATGGACCCACCAACAAAAAAACCGATGCAACCACCATCTCAGACACGTTGCAACAATAACATGATTTCACCCAAATAATTAAATACCCCTCTAAATCAAATAACATATACCATTTGGCATTCACATTGCATTGTACACATGCGATTGCTAGTATTTAATTACAATTATAAAAATGTAATTGACACTTAAATACATCGATAAATTTATAAGTACAAACAAGAGTTGATATAAATATATAAATACCATTTCGATATTTACGAAGGGTAGATAAATAGGTGTTGATTTTAGGTTTCCTTATGAATGGCAAATACCGATTTATGTCCAAATAGACCTACCAACATATTGGGAAGCTCTTCACGTCGGTCTATCATGCTTGGCTACTTCACAAGTGACAGTTGAAGCTTCACACAAGTGTTTGCAATCGAAAAAGGATTAAAGCTTAATGCTTCACTTCAGCTACAGTTTGGATTTGGCTCACTATATTTATGGTTCGAGATGAAATTCAGATTGTTAAATACCAATTACAAGCCCTAACTCGTAGTTGAAATCAATAAAGATTATTTGGAGATATTATGCCATAAACGTGTTATACGATTTTCAGGAGTTGTGAAAATACCAATAAAAAATGAATGCGCAAACGCATTGTGTTTTTAAACGAATTTCTTATATTTTATTGAAAATTGCCAAATTCCACACATTTTTGTTTAGAAATCAATGAATTTTTGGTTAAAACTATGCGGGAATCAAAAAATAATTGTTAAAAATAGGTAGAAAAAGCAAAAACGTCCTGACGGCCGTCAAACCGTCAAATTTAATCCGATTGCAAAAACGTCCGAAAGTGCCTTTCCCATAGGGGAACACCTTCTTGGCGTAATAAATGATAAATTTTAGTTTTTTTCCTAAAGTTTTAAATTTCTATAAAAATATTATATATGTGACTTGTCTTCAAATTAGTATCAAGTATAGGTAATTTTTAAAATATCTACATGCTAAAAGAATGAATAATTATCGAATGGATCTTGGTCCATTTATGATGATGCTTGCTCCCATGGAGCCCACCTGTGGCTTAAGTCTTGGAGATATCCTAAGATGGAGAGTCGAAAACTGTTGAGGTCAAGATCGTGCCTTGGGTGACTTTGACGGCGTGGATGTCCCTCACTCGTACTGTTAAGCTGAAGGTTACCACTAGTATGTGTAGAGATGCCGAGAAATCTCAATAAAAATAGTTCCCAATTGAGTGCACACCTCAATTAAAAAAACGAATAAAATAAAATTTCATAGAAATGCCACAATTATTTTACAATTCTTGTAAATTAAAGAATTTTTGCAGAATAATTGTGGAAAGAATGGCTTATGTGTTGTAGTGATATAATGTGGCATTTCAACAATATATATTAGTCATTTTAAATATGTTAAAATTCAAAAAAATATAAAATCTTTAATGTGGCGTTTTCATAATATTATACTTCTATATTAATCTTTATAAAATATGTCACAAGTGTAAGTATGGTGAGTAATATTTATTAAAAAAATTCAAAGAATCATCTTTAAAATGTAGAATTTCCACAATGAAGATTTGGTAATATGGTTTTACTACAAAATATTAACAATATAAATTTAGTGTAGAAACTCCACAATAAATAATAACCAATAACTAAATTATCATAGAAATGCCACAAATATTCTACAATTATATCAAACTGTGGAAAAATTGTGGAATATTTGTGGTAAAAAGTACTTGTTTGTTGTAATGATTGGACCACAGCACATTTGATTTACCTGATTTTCCTAACTATATACATTTATTGCTCTCAGAAATATTGTAATTCCCTTTGAGCAATAAATCGACAAACTTGTGATGGAAATTTACTTGGATATCCCAGATCTGGCATATTCGTTACATGATCAGCCAACAATAACACTATTCGCAACGTTCGCTCTATATTGAAGAACATTTTGACACAGGACAACAGTCAAGTATGCCACAGATTTGTATCATGTTCCAATCGTTTCGGAGAACATTAAAATTCACTGAATGAATATTTACAGAAATCCCCAAAGCTATTGAGGAGAAAATAATGGGAATCGTTGGACTGCTATCACTCACGAAGCTATGCAATGAAGTAAGCACTTGTTGCACTCTGGGTATGATAACAAATGCTAAATATTGATTGAAACAATTGTCTACAAAATTCCAAGCTAATGCGACTGTAGAATAAAATGAAATTGATATGATATATATAAGGTAAGACTGGACATAATTCATGAAAATGTCCAATAGCGTCGTGAACTGTACGAACCCTAATATTTGAAGGATTGGGATATGCAACATCATTTAACAATGGTTGATAGTTTGGTGTGCACGCATAACAATTCATTGCTGAAGATTCTTATTATTGTCTCATTAGTGATCAGCTTTATTGTTTTTCACATAAATACTCAAGTTTGAGGGCAGTATTATATGTATCTAGATTGCTGTTATCAGTGATCGCTAAATCCCCGTTGTACCTATCAAAAATAAAGCGAAAGTGATTGTCGCGTTATGAAATGTGCATCATGATTCTAGATCTGACGTTTTTGTCTGAGATTATAATTCCAAAATCTAAGGGCATTGAAGAGATTCCAATATGTATTTTAGGGACGGATCCATGAAGCAACATTGTAGTAATACAGGCTTGCTAAGGCGAAATAGATTATTACTTCTTTTGAATAACTACAATGCTTAAAATGGGTGAAACGGAAGGCAGTTTCAAAGACCTAAAGCCTGAGTGTAGTTACAACCAAGATCCTCTTGCAGATCAGAGAGATCTGTTTAATGCCAAATATCCAGTTAATATTATTTATTTATTTCAATAATGCTGACTGGCGAATGATGCTGTATATACTTTATCTAGTCTATTAGATAACTCGGATCTTCGCGTTATATTAGACCTAATCGGCTGGAATTGTTTTATCTTATAACATGCTGTTGAGTTCTTCCCAGTTCAATCTTTCACCCATTTCATTGCCGAATTCTTCCGAACTCAAACTTTCAGTCATTTCACCTCCACCTTGATAATCTGACACAAGCTCAGACAAAACTGCAATTTCTGCCTTCGTGTAACGGCTCAAATCTATTGCTGATTCCAATAAGAGATCGAGAGTGGAAGAATTCTCTCTTTCACTATTTATCTTATTTACTGATAGCGATGAATCGAAATTGGAAAAATGATGAGGAGATTTGTCTGAGAATTCGATGTCTGAATTAACAGGTTTGAACTCTGGTTCCATCACAGTAGCTGCTGAGAGAAGCTTACTACACTTTTGGTTTTCATTCTTCGTGTTAAACTGTTTCATCGAAGACGGAAAAATGTTACTTATCTCCATTGCACCGGATGAGTCATTTGAGCTGCGTTTGTAGGGATCAATGCCCATATGAATGAGCTTCTTTTGAATGGAGGAATTCCAGAAATTTTTAATCTCGTTGTCCGTTCTTCCTGGAATTAGCTTCGCAATCATGGACCACCTGTTGCATTTGATCACACGAAATAACGTACTTTTTTAAATTGACCTTGGGAAAAGGGATCTCGCCATAAAACTACCACTTGAGACTAGTACGTTGAATAACACTTTCCACTTGAGTTTTAACATTCAAAAGCATCCCCCAACATAAAATCGACCTAAAAAGAAAAAAGAAAACAGTCACCTGTTTCCGAGGGTTGAATGTGCTTCAATGATAAGCTTTTCTTCAAACAGGGAAAAGGCACCTCGTGTGAGTCTTGGACTCAAGTAGTTTTTCCATCTCATTCTGCAACTTTTGCCGCATCGTTGCAGACCTGAAAAATATTCAACTACTGCCTAAGAACTCTCTGATTTTTTATAAAGACAGGAAAATATGTATAAATCTATAAATTCAATGGAGACACGAAACCAGTATAAGAAAGTTTTACCCACCAGCTAAGTTAGGAACCGAGGCCCAACATCCTTCACCGTAGTTGGAGATGTAATTAAATAATTTCTTGTCCTCGTCCGGCGACCACAGCCCCTTTTTCGGGTTTTGCTGACTGCAACAAGACCTGCAAACCATTTTGAACACCTACGAAAAATGACTGGATATTTTCCAAGAATTTGCCACTTAGGTACCTACTTAATACCTTATAGACTCTTTTACAGTCACAAAATGTGTCTTGCAGGCAACCTTGATAAAGGGCACTGATAATAATGAGTGAGGGAGTACAACTGATTTAACACTGCACCAAATTTTTGGTATGTACCGCTTGCTCAGATTACTTTTCCTTATGTAAAACGCTTGTCCCCCGTAAATTGTTCCGTCTAAGTCGACCTTGGTGGCTACCTAAACAACCATTTTAACCTCATATAAGGGATAAGGGAGAGGAGCATGGACCAATAATGGTGAGGATATTTGTAAAGTGAGTGACTAGTGCGTGTATATTTGTCATTCAACATTTGAAAAAACAAGTAGTTAATAAAATGTGTCATATCAAATCACATCAAAGAATCACCCAATCACATGATGCCACATAAGTGGAAAAAAATGCATGACATAATGCCCTACTAATGGTCCACCTTGTTTTCCTTTGTATGAAAAACTACTTGATTTACATCCATTCAAAACCACTTTCCATAAAATAAAAATACTCAAAAAAATATTTAGATTAAGAAAAAAAAATCTATTAATTTTTTTTTCAAAATTTGATGTATTTATATGTGTGTTGTACACCACTCAATTTGTGTGCACAACCACCGGTATCAAAAGTGAGATTTTATTGTCTCTACAAGACTACACTAGGCGTCCCTAGTAGGGTCACATTAAAAGGTGTCATTAATTTCATTTAAATGTAGAAGATTAATATAGTATTTATTCAATTTACATATTATTTTGTGATACAAATTTAGGTGGTTGTATTTTTCTATGATGATAAATGTATTTTTATAATGTTGAAGAGGGCTTGTAAAATTATTTATATTTTAAAATTAATAATAGTGTGTTGAAGAGTCCTTGTTCTATTGGTGTTGATGTATGACTTTTAATGAGTCTATCAAGAACCTATTCACATTGAGAGTCAAACGATTGAGGTTAGGATTGTGCCTTGGGTGATTTTGATGACATGGATGCCCCTTACATATAATCGCTTAGCTGAAAGTGTTCATTGATTTAGTTTTTTTACTTACTTTACATTGTTGGATCTATATGTTCCGTCCCAAACTTAAGCAAAGATGCCATCAAACTATGTAATTTGAGTGCTTTCAATCAAAAAAATAATATTATGTGATATTATTATTATTGAATTATATTTCAAATAATTTAAAAATTTTCGTATATACCGGAAAACATTGTTAGTTTACGGATTATAATGACGCCTGCCCACATGACAACTTTGGGTATGTTCAAATCACGGAAGAATATCAAAACTAACATAGACAAAGCTACTAAAAAGTAGTTGTTGATGCTTCTGCTGTCCTTGTATGGTTTTTTGCTATTTTTTTGCGGACCTTTTCTTTGCTTGTTTGTAGTAATTTTGTTGTTTTGTCTCGTCTTGGTAGCTGTTTTTTGGCTACTTTGAACTTCATTGTCACATTTGGATTCGATTCTTTTCTCTCTAGTTCTTTTGCTTATTCTGGCTTCTAGGCCTTCGTTTGTAAACAAGGGTATAGTCCCTTTCAAAAAACTATTTGCCAATAATAAAAAAAAACATTGTTAGTTTACCCTAATTTTGGTAAACATGTATGTAGAAATAAATTATCTAAAAATGTTACTTAAAATTTGAGTGCAAACACAAATTAATAAACTAGTCTTTCTTTTTTTTTTAAAAACAAGGAATCATTTTGACAAAAATAGGGGAAAGTTTTGACAAAAAGACATTATTTTGATTATTAACTTTTATGAATTGATGATTTGCAATAATTTGATAAATCTAGAACATTATTTTGAGAAAAATAATACAACATTTACTTCATTATATTATGTGAATGAAACTTATTTTCATAATTGAAAAAGAACAATATGTTTAGTTATGAGAAAATAGATGGTGGTGAATTGTAAAACATAATTCTAGAAATTGGTGGTGAATTCCAAAACGTAAGACGTGTCAGAATCCTATCTTTTGTTATAACATATTACCATCTAAAATCGTATTTTCATTAATTATTATAATTATTTATTGTTGAATCGGATTATAATAAATATGGATTTCATTCTATGCCGTTGCATTTTGGGAGGGTAGATAAAGATTGTTATTACACGTGACATTTTTCAATAGTTTCAAATGTAATTGCCTTCCACCCTTAGTCACTTTTATTTTTAAAATACTTGAGAGCTTTCTTTGGGATTGTGAAATCAGAATCATACATGTTATTATGTAATTATATCTGACTTGAATGTTAGATTGAAGTTTAATATTATTATTTTGATGAATAAGATATTATATTTATTTAATAAGTAGAATGATATAAGATAATTCACAAAAAAAAAGGGTAGTACGGTCTAATGTCCCAAAGCCATGGAAAAAAATAGGAAAAATTCCTATGAATGAGGGGGAGCAAAAATCATCAATATATCAAAAATAAGGAAGATTAAGTCATTGTTGTATCTTGTTGACCGTAAGGGGAGTAGGGATGGATCTTGATCGTGCCATCCAAATCCAAGAAGATATTTTCTAGATTCTGCGGCATCCCAAACCAATCCATGATTGCTTCTTTCTTGATATCTTTAATAGGGGTCCAAGAGGGTGAAATGACAAGTGCCATCCTTGGAAACTCATCAGCGGTGGAGCAAGGCTCCACCTGTCATGAGTGTGAGGCTTGGGCATAGGAGGCGAGCCCCAACATTATTTACTATGAGGTAGAGGGATATGCCAACCCTAGTGTTGAGTTGAAGGTGGGGAGTAAAGATCCTGCAGGGAAGTTGGCTATGAGGGGAGTGACAAACACGACTATAAGAGTGGCGTTGGGAGCAGCCCAGCCGGCCACCACCTCGTTGTCGGATGCTAACACTACCACGTGGTAGGGAGTGACAAGTGGGTTGAAGTCACACATGAAAAATTGTAGTGGACGTCTCCATAGTGGCGCATAAGCGCCTCGAAGATGCTCCACCTCCGGGTAGCTACCTTATTTGCTTGAACTTGAATCTCTAGGAAGAAATTGGTGAAAACCACAAACTTGTTATACATAGAGAAGTGATGATTGACATCATCATTAACAAAAAAGAAAGCATTCCTTTTCTTCCATAACCAAAATTAAATTTTACCCGTTAAAAGCATGCCAAATGTGGGTAAAATTATGTGGCATTTGAGGATTTCCCTCCATTAAAACATGATACCAAGTGAAGCAATTGGGGCGGAAGGGTTGGAAAAAGGAATGAATCCAACCCCAAGCACCCTCGGCTTTGCAACAATACCAAACGAGGTGTGGGAGAGTTTCATATTCCAAAACCACTCCTAATTGAACTATATATGTTAAGCGGTAGGCATTTATGCAACAACCACCACATAAAGTGTGTAATTTTTGGTTCCACGTAGGAAGAAAAAGCGTATCAAATATATTTGTCCAAATAGATATTGAAAACTAAATTCCCCACTAAATTTTAAGCTTATCCACCACGGGTAGATGTGGGGAGAGCACACATATACGAGGCTAGTTGAATAATTTTAGAAGGGTATGTCCACATACCATTTCTAGTTCCTCCACCATGGATGATATTGGAGAAAAACATATTTTTAATCATATTATCTAGAATGATGAAAATGATATGAGTATGAGAGTCTTTTCGGTAGTTCCAATTTCTACTTGACCTTGTCTACTTTGTAGGGAAACCAGATTGAGAATGCTTGTAGAAAACATATGGGATAGTTTAAATTATGTGTTTGAAGAAATTTAGAGTAGGAATCTATTGATGTGTAATCAAAACACCCATGGAGTCTCGACTCGATGGGTTGAGACTCCTAGTGTGATTGCATAACATGGAGCATCTCTTAAAGTGTGGGAATTTGTGAATCGATAGAGCTCTCTGCATGAAGACCGGTTTCTATTCCTCTGTTCAGGTGCACACATTCATATTACAAATGATCTACTCTAAAACCTACTCTAACTTGCCAAGGAGACAGGGTTAAGGAGATGCAAGAAATAAATCCTAAACTAACAAGGGTGATGCACCAAAGGAATACTAAAACACCTGCTTTGCAATAAACACAAACCATAAATATGCAATGCAATCACCATGCACAAATAACAACGACTATAATGAGAGATTAGAAAGGAGACAATGAATGCATGAGAGGGTTGAAAATCATCCACAGACATGTATTATTGCTCTAGAATCGATACAGTACACTACAATGGCCAAGAGGCAAGATTGAATTACAACTTGAATGAGAGGTTTGAAAATTTCACAAATTCACTTGGAGACAAGGGAAGAAGGGAGGGTGCAGAGCAGAAATGTCTAACCTTTAGAAAAATGCACCTCCTTACAATATATAGGAAGAATGAGAGAAGGAGGTAGAATAAATCCGGACTCTGTTCAACCAGCCCAAAGATGGATTGAATCCACCTGTGAAATTAACGGGTCTCATGACACAATCCACACCTCCATTACCGTTTCTTGTTGGGCAAGAAATACCTCATTACGGTGGTGGGTGAGAAATGTGATAGCCTCAAGAATGGCGGCTGTATTTACTCCAGTTGTAGCCGAATTCTTCTAAAGGTCAGGGTTGGGTACTCAACACGGGCTCTCATAATATTTTCAAGATCCAAGCATTTAAAAATCTTGGTGGGCTACATGATTCACCAAATATTTTCCAAAATGCTTTGGGTTTGGAGTTTACCCATGTGAGATCCTCATGGATCCCTACGCATTCTTAAGATTTAGCTACCCTTTTTCACTCCTAAAGTTGCGAGGGTTGGACACTTGGTCTCACCCGTGAGCCTACTCTATTTCTTTGTGTTTTGGCTAAGTCGCCCCCTCTTGCTGATGGAGAAACTATGTCTTACCCTAGACACATGGAAGGCTTACACTTTTTGGGACCTACCTCTAGAGTTGATCTTTGAATTTGTACCGAGTTGACACATGGAGGATTCCACTGACTCTTAGACCCTTTCAACAGCCATTTCAACTTTTAGGGCTCAGACCATGTGGAGGCTTCACGTTCATTTGAGACATTCCCTTTTGATTCTACCTTTGAAGTTGTGCAGATGAGGCACATGGAGGCCTCCGTAGGATTTTGCACTTCTCAATGGCTAGTGTCCCCTTTTCAAACCTGGGACATGTGGAGGGATGGCACTAGTTTGGGGACCGCCTTTGGATTCGACCCTTGAGGGTGCGCCGATGAGACACATGGCATTGTTCACTGGTCTATCTCAAGTTTGGACCTTTTGGTGGCCCGTGAAACCTTTTCAAACTTTGCCCATGTGGCGAGCCTACAATCGTTTGGGGACTCCTCCTTTGTCACACCTTTGATGTTGCGTCGTTGAGACACATGGAGGCTTCCTACTGCCCTTTTTATACTTAGCCGATTCAGGCCTCGAGTGAACAAATTATATGCACTTCCTTGGCGGGTCCCTCATTGTTGACTCCACATGGAATTCCCATGGGGTTTTGAGTTTCACTGTTCCCTCTCACTCTTGGAATTGCGCCGAGCTAACACATAGTGCCTTCCACGAGTCCGTTGCTTTGCCTTGAATTTTCAATGGCGGGTTCTACCTTTTGGGATCTAAGCACATGGAGGGATAACGCTTGTTTGAGTCTCCACTTTGGGTCGCACCTTTGAAGTTGTGCCGATGAGGCACATGGAGGCTTCCACTCACTCCTTTATACTTAGCTGATTCAGGCCTCGACTGAACATTGTCTTTCTCCATTTTTTCCTGATGAGCTTATGATCCCCTTTAATGTTGTTTGGCCTCATTTTCTGACCTTTATCCTCCATTGTGGACTTTGCATGCCCCATTGATTTGGGATCGAATATGAGCTCACAGAACTGAACTGAACCCTTCAATTTTCTCATGTGTAGGGGATTGTTTGATTAATTTTGCCTAAGGGGCAAAATTGGTCAACAATTTGGTGACTCACGGGGACATCTTGCCTGCTAGATGAAGAGACCAGTAGTCTTGAAGTATCCATTGGGCATGGAGTCATGAATTGATAGCACATATCTT
Organism: Taxus wallichiana var. yunnanensis; assembly: GCA_018340775.1. Taxonomy (NCBI): domain Eukaryota; kingdom Viridiplantae; phylum Streptophyta; class Pinopsida; order Cupressales; family Taxaceae; genus Taxus; species Taxus wallichiana. The sequence goes on from CM031239.1 coordinate 629,368,591, forward strand.
GCTCATGTTCCTGAAATCTCGAGCTTGGCGCTTGCGATGACTGTTACCCTAAGTTTGCTCTATTGTTCGTACTCTCAATTTTCATAAGAAAATCTTGAAAATGAGGTTTTGAGAGTAGAAAATTGTATTGACCTAGGGCTTTCACCTACTCTAGAAATGGACTGGAGGCACACTGAACTACACAACGATACAACATGGGAGCAACAGAATTTGTGCCAAAGGCACTTAGGGAAATTGAAACCTAAACTACAACAAGACAATGTGCATACGCACTTAGAGGAATTAAAACCTACTGCTACCCTACACTAACGAAAGAGACAAGAAATTTCAAACAAAACTTGATACTGGCAATGCAAAGTAGCTGCCCTTTCTTACAATTTGCAGCCATGAAGATGATTTGGCACTGAATCTGGCTGTTGGTATGAGTGAAAAACTTACAATAGGCCAATCCTCCACCCAAATCATCAAGGTATCAACTAGAAACAAAACAAATACCTCTTTTAGTTGCTCGTATTTGGATTGAAGAGGCATTGCAGCTGATCCTTGGTTCTCTGGAACTCATCCCCATGCTTAGGAGCAAACATGACTAGTGTTGGCTCCTCTCTTGGCTCTAGTGAAGCCAAGTACCTTATAGGGCATGGTCTGGTTCTTTGAATGTGCCCAATACTCTGAATTCCAACTTCAAAAAGGAAGTCTTCTTGCAAGCCTTCCTGGAAGAGGTGACTGTCTACAATTATATTTTCTTCCTCTTTCACATCTACAAACAACTGATGTGTCACCTTGGTGAGTGGTGAAAGGGATGGCAATTCCTATTCTTTTCCTTCCTCTACTTCCGGTATGGCACTTGGAAGATCAAACTCTTCCAACTTTGATTCAAGAGGCATGCTATAGACTGCAGGTTGTGCTTGTGCATCCTCCTCCATGGCAAGTAAGTTCTTATGGTTGAAGAATGAATGATGGGGCACTAAAAGTTGTAATCTCCATCTTCAAACATTAAGCTAGTGAGTTCAAATTCTTCCAAAAAATCATATTTTTGGAGAGATTGAGTGGGAGAGAAATCTGTAACTTCTTGTACAACCCACTCATGATTCGGTGCCTCTGAATTCATCTTGTTCACCTCCATGTGCTCCTTCTCAACTAGACTTGGAGTTAGTTGTTCTTTCTCTTCCTTTTGCTCTCATCTGCAACATTGGCTCCAAAATCAGCCCCGACCACAAGTTTCTCTTCAACTTTCACCTCCTCTCTTGGCTTCACCATCAAGGGAATTTTTTCAACATCGAACTTAAGAGACCATCTCTTCAAGTCCTCTATTATTTTTTTGTTGATTGAGCTCTTGTTGTTGTCCTCCTTGGCTGGTTTTTTGACTATTTTCTTCCCAAGTCAAACTTGGCAAGAAGGTAAGAGGAGAGGCTGGGGTTTGGGGAAAACTAGTTTTGCAATTATTTGTGGTGGTGGGAGAGATGAAACTTCATGTTTCTTTGGAGGGAATGACCGTTTGGAAGGGAAAAGGGTAGAAGAATTGAGATGAGATGGAAGACTAGAACTTGGAGGAGTGAAATCCACAATGGGGGCAGCAGGTGAGAGACTTGAAAATTGAAACTCAGAATAAGATGGTGCTACTTGGGGAATGGGAAGAGGATTGTGGGGTGGCAATGCTGAATTTTCCCATTGACCTGCAAAATATTCAACATCCTTAACCCATTCTTCAAGTTGGGGTAACATCTCAACAATGTAACTGAGTTTCTCTTGCGGGCTAAAATAGCTTGGAGCAGGGCCTTCCCATGGACAAGGGACCCTAAATCCAATCTTGAATGCTTTCTCTTGATTCGTAGCCTGGGCCTGCATCATACCTACCTCCAATTTGTCTATCTTCAGCTGCAGCTCTGCATTCTTGGGCATAAGATATCCCCCATAGTTGATATACTCTTATTCTTCCATAACTGCATAGTCTAGCTCATGTCCACATTGATCTACATATTTCTCTTGTGAGTATGCCCATTGTTTATTTTCTTTATAACATGGGTCTGGAGGAGGTTGATAATAACCTGAGAATGAATTTTGTATGTTTGGAGGAGAGTATGGATTGTATGGTAGCTGCTGCAAATGTGAGTTCCACCATGGGAATGAAGCCATGATTGCACAACTTCATAGAATGGAAGAGGATGAGAGAGGTGGAAGAAGAATGGATGAAAATGGATGGGGAGAAGGTCTGTAACTCAGAGGATGGGTTGTTTGACCAGATGGAGTCACCAGATGTGTTGAAACATGCCTCCAGAGGCTAGATCTCACCAATAACACATCGAACCTACTGAGATGAAGATGTAACGCTCTTCAGTCTGGTCCCACCGAGTATTCCAAAACTGTTGATGCGTAATCACAACACCCTTGGAGTCTGTAACTCGATGGGTTAAGACTCACAATGTGATTGCATAACATGGAGCATCTCTCAAAGTGTGGGACTTTGTGAATCGAGAGAGCTCTCCAGATGAAGGTCGGTTCCTATTCCTTTGTTCAAGTGCACACGTTCATATTGCAGAGGATATAGTCTAAAACCTACTCTAAGTTGCCAAGGAGACAAGGTTAAGGAGATGCAAGAAATAAAGCCTAAACTAATAAGGGTGATGCACCAAAGGAATTCTGAAACACACTTTGTAATAAACACAAACCATAAAAATGCAATATGATCACCATGCACAAATAATCAAGAATGCAATGAGAGATCAAAAAGGAGAAAATGAATGTAAGAGAGGGTTAAAAATAATCCACAGACATGTATTATTGCTCCAAAATTGATACAAGATAATACCTACAATGGCCAAGAGGCAAGATTGCATTTCAACTTGAATGGGAGGTTTGAAAATTCCACAAATTCACTTGCATACAAGGGAAGAAGGGAGGGTGCAGAGCGAAATGCCTGACCTTTAGCAAAATGGTCATAAAAATGGTACCATCTTGTAGGGAGACTTTTATATTTTTATAAATATTGATTTTAAAATGAATAGAATAGGATAAATTACATTTTATAATTTTTACTAATAGTAGGTCTTTAAGACACTTTTTCCCATGAATGTTTATGTCTACGTTTAAGAATGAAAATTTTGTTTCACTTGTCAGAATGTGATAAAACTTATACCATCCCAACCGTGGTGAAATTATATACATGTTCAAAAAAAAAAAAATTTATTTCTTCATTTTTTTATGAAGTTATGGCATGCAAACTGAAAGTGCTCTATTTTCTTTATGTTTTCAGACCACTTTCATGGAAAAAATCATAAAAAATAAAATATTGCTCAAAAAAATACAAAATAAAATCTATCCCAAGATAGATAGCGGCATCTAACTTCTCACCAAAGGAAAAAAATATATATCAATTTTTGGTCATCCAAATCACGGGAAATATCAAGTCATTGAATTTTGAGTGCCTAATATAGCTAAACTTGTCCGTTTTTAAAAAAATAGTATTTTAGAAACTAGATTCTGGATGCTACAATTCATATTCCTATAAGTTTTTCTAATTTTTAGTGTATGCATTGCAAATAATCCCTACAAGTTGATATTATGTTGTTATTTGTAATATGACGTCCACTTATGACCCCTTTTTTGTCCCCCAACTTGTTGCACATACCCCCACATGCGAAATTAATGGGTCTCATGACACAACCTACGCTTCCATGACTATTTCTTGACGAGAAAGAAATACTTCATTATGGTGGTGGGTGAGAAATGTGACAGCCTCAACAATGGCAGCCTGTATGTACTCTAGTCATAGTTGAGGTCATCTGAAGGTTAGGGTTTGGTGCTCAACGCGGCTCTCACAATCTTTTCAAGATCCAAGAATTTAAAAATATTGGTGGGCTACATGATTCACCAAATATTTTCCAAACTTCTTTGGGTTTGGAGTTTACCCATGCGAGATCTTCGTGGATCCCGCGCATTCTTAAGATTTTTCTGCCCCTTTTTCACTCTTGAAGTTGCAACGGTTAGACACTTGGTCTCACCCATGGGCCTACTCTATTACTTTGTGTTTTTGTTAAGTCCCCCACCCTTGTGTTATGCTTGTGGAGCCTATTTTCATGTTAGAGTTTGGTACACCTTCCATGTGTTACACTCGGATATTTTTATGGCATCCTCCCGCTCATCGATGAGTGGGTCAAGGGGGTTTGGGGAGTTGAAGCCCCCAATTGGGGCTCGGGCGAAGCACCAAGCAAATTTTCATGGGTGGTTTATTAACCCATGGGTAATGGGTAATTGTTATGGGTTGTTTTTGGGCCCATGGCTTTTTCAGTACCCATTGTTTTGTAAAACTACCTCTTCGGCTACCTATTGATGTACTTATAAGTAGATGTACATACAATAAGATTTATATGAGTGTGTTTTGTGAAGGTGAATAGTGTGTGTGAATTCAAGTGTGAATTCGGGAGGGTTTGTTGAGCATAGCTCTAAACAAGATCCGGTTATTGTAATTGTGAAGGTGATGGCTTGTAATAAAATCGAGCAAGTGTTCTTAGTGGATGTAGCCCACATTGGGTGAACCCCATTAAATATTGTATTCATGTTTTGCATTTTTAATTTATGTAATTCTATTCATACTTCTTATTATTGCGATTTTGAGAAATTATTCCGCATTAGATATTATTAATTCCTAACACCTTGACTAGCAGAGCAACTATGTCTCGACCCTGGACACTTGGAGAACTTACTATTTTTTGGACTTGGCTTTGGAATTGATCTTTGAAGTTACACTGAGTTGATTTACATAGAGGCTTCCACCGACTCTTAGACCTTTTAAACATTTGGTTTAACTTTTGGGACCTAGACCACGTGGAGGCTTCGTGCTCATTTGGGACCTTCCTTTTGATTCTACCATTGAAGTTGCGCAGATGAGGCATGTGGATGCCTCCTTAGGATTTTATAATTCTCAACGGCCGGTGTTCCCTTTTTAGACCTGGGACACGTGGAGGGATGGTACTAGTTTGGAGACCACCTTTTGATTTGATCCTTGAGGGTGCGATGATAAGACACATGGTGCCCTCTGCTGGTCTATCTCAAGTTTGGACCTTTTAATGGGTGGTGAAACCTTTTCAGACTCTGGCCACATAGCAAGCTTTCACTCATTTGGGGAATCCTCTTTCACACCTTTGATGTTGTACTGTTAAGACACGTGGAGGCTTCGCTCGTGGCCCTTTTTTATACTTAGTTGATTCGTGCTCGAGTGAATAAATTATATGTGCTTCCTTGGCGGGTCACTCATTTTTACTCCACATGGAATTCCCATAGGGTTTTGAGTTTCACTAATCCCTCTTACTCTTTGAATTGCGTCGAGAAAACACATAGTGCCTTCCGGGAGTCATTGCTTTGCCTCATATTTTCAATGGCCGGTTCCACATTTTTGGTCTCTAACCATGTGGAGGGCCAACACTTATTTGATTCTTTGCTTTGGTTCATGCCTTTGAAGTTACGCTAATGAGGCATGTGGAGGCTTCCGCTCACTCCTTTATACTTAGTTGATTCAGCCTTGAGTGAACGTTGTCTTTCTCCATTTTTTTCTAATGAGCTTCTGATACCCTCTAACATTGTTTGGCCTCATTTGCTGACCTTTCTCCTCAATTTTTGAGTCTTCCTACCTCTTTGATTTGGGATCCAATACGAGTTCATAGGATGAAACCAACCCTTCGATTTTATCTGTGCAGGGGTGTGTTCGATTAATTTTTCCTAAGGGGAAAAATTGGTCAACATAATCCAAGGAACCTCTTCCAAACAATGATCATGGTATTGGAACATGGGGGAGCATTCTTTGAGAGCAGAGGTTGAAGCAAAGGTTATCCACATAAGCCATTGACATTCCATAGAATCCAAGGTTTAATTTTCTCCCTAGCATTCAAAATTATGTTAAGCATTAAGGTGCCCACCACTTTTATTAGGACACAGGAAATGAGAAGGTTGGTAAATTTTATGCATTTCCATACGAGTGGTGATAGGGGATTCCTTATTATATACCATGTCGTAAGAGAACCTTAAAAAATATATTTTCCAATAATGGCTCGAATGATCCAATTAGTATAAAGTCATTGCTCCATTCACAATATTTCGATAAGGCCTAACTAAATAGAGTCCTTTCATAAATAAAAAGATTCATAGGAAACTATGTGAATCCCTTTGTTGAAGCGGGATTGGCCCAAAGGAATTCTATAAGTTATATTTAAAGCTTATGCACATAATTATGAGAGGGGATCTAATAGGAGGATTAATACACGTGTGGATTCTATAACTTTATAGAAAATGTATAATTTTTTTGCCAACAAGAGCAACTTGGTGATCCAATAATCCAATTTCTAGGCCATGCGTTGAACAACACACTACCATAATTCAGTTAGAGAGGCTTGGAAGGTGAAAGAAATAATAGAAAATTTGAAAGATTCTTCTTGATATAGGTGCTTCTAATCATAGGATCTCAACTAAGTAGGCATGGGTAGAAATGATTGTATGTAACATTGTGTTTTGTGCCATTTAATGGAAGAGTTAGAGGTCAAAAATAAAACATCCATGTACTATATGACATAGTTAATGTTGTGAGCATATTCAATGAGTGTGAGATAGGATTCATCGAGACGTGGCCATTGAGTAGTTGTGCTCCATCCGTAGAGGGTAAAGTAGTTCCCTGAAAAGCCCCCGAGATTGATCTTGAGCAAGTAACTAAATCATTCAATTGTTAAGAGATAAAGCATAGATAAAATGGGGAAGCCTTACCGAATAGATATAAATAGGTTGATGGATCGAGATTTGTCCATTAAGCGTGATATAAGAACAGAATTCAAAAAAGAATATTAAAGTCCTGAAGAAAATTTATCTGAAACCTAAGGCTTTAAGCATGGATAATATGAATGGTGATTCAATTCGGTCATATGTGTTTTCAAAGTTAGTTTTGATGAAGAGATATTTTTATTATATCGTGAGCCCAATCCATGCCTTCCCAGCATTGCAATAATATTGTATAGGATATAAATCCCTTCGATAAATCCAATATTATTGGGTCAAACTAAGGAAGGAATGATATTCCTAATCTAAATGGAAAGAGCTTTGGCTATGATATTATATCAAACATTTAGTAAATTTATGGAATACCAATTGATAATTAACTCGTAGGGATTAAATTGAGCACATGGCGCCAAGTGTCCGGGCCTAGAATCCTTCCATGTAAGGGATTTAAATTGATGTTCCCAATTATTTATGGAATACCAATTGATAACAAACACACATAGAGGCGGAGCTTAAGATGGGAATCAGTGAGCCATGATATGACATTTATTTATCGGGAGGAATACTTGTATTTGATAATTTGAAATAATTCCTTTGGAACTTGGTCCCCAACTTTGAGCCAATGAAGCTAGGAAAAGAATTATGCACCACGAGCATTGTGATTATCAGCGATTTTAAGTTTATGTCTAAGCTTGAAAAATTACGAGTTATGAAGGTCTAGAGAAGGGATTTCCATCAAATTCCAAAACTACCTAGATGAATGCAAAGGAGTTAGTAAATGGAGAAATGCCTTATATTAGCTAGTAATCATCCATAAATTCTAAGGAACCTAGTTGTCCTAGCCATTGCATCAAACCACCATTGGGTCCAGTTAAATAGCAAAGGAGGGTGCTAATTATACATATGATCGGCTTGGGCATAATGTTCCACATTTCCTTGATATGATTGAGCATTGAGGAAGAATTGGGAATAATGATAAAAAGGGTGCCTTGATTGTCTGGTGATGCAAAATATGATGTGAAAGTAGTAAAAAAGGATGAAATCTGGAATCACTTTCATCGGAAGAGAATAAATGTTGTCAAAACAAAAAAGTCTTGAGTAGACGAAATAACCCTATTAATTCGTTTAAGAACCCAATCCAATCCACATAGAATATTAGACCAAGTTAATCGTTTCTCGAGTTGGGAGAATGTATAGTGTTGGTCGTAAAGTTGAATTTATTACGTACAAAGTATTGGACTCTCTTTCTCCAGCCTACCAATCGCATGGGAAGGTTCCGCAATTATCTATTAGAAACTCAACCACATTGAAGTAACTATAGATGACAAAAAAATGCATCGGGGATTTCATTGGCTATCTTCCATCATAGATCTTATCTTTTCTCCACATCATTCAAAGCATAAATGTTGATGATATCTAAACAAATGACATTCAATAGTAAATAGGGCACAAATTCCCTTATATTTGGGTCTGTTCCATCACCCACAAAGAAGGGCCTCCATTTTGGTAAATTATAGAAATTAATCCCTCACGCCAAACATTATGATTTCTTATAACAAAAATACTATAAGGACATATGGTTTTACAACATGGAATTTTTAAAGAACTCGCTTAGAAAAAACTTATAGAAATCATAGAGGATATTGTTGGAAACATATTCTTTTTGTTCATAAATTATCTAAAATAAGCATTCCTAGAATTTATGAAATAAAATATATTTTTTGAAAGAAATTGTGGATGGAGTGGCGAATGAAGGATAATTTATTTTCATGAAGGATATTTCTTGTACAATATGAAAACTTTAATGTAAAAGATGATAAAAAGTCCTCTTCTAAAAACATTCCAAAGCATCTAGATGTTGAGTTGTGAGATAAAAATTATACAAGGTAAAAAATAAGTGGATTTTGGTATATGAGGAGAGACCTTGGTGATCTAACATTTTCTTTAGAGTATGATTTTATTCCAGAAGATATAGCTTTTAGGAGATTATGGAATGAAGTGCATCCCATAGAAACAAGTACCGATCATCGGGCCGACTCTAAGGAGGAATTAAAAACTCCCCTCTGGGAAATAAATCACATAAACCAATTGTGAAAGAAAGCATGAAATAAATATATACTACTGCGGCGCGATTATAGCCAAAAATATGGGCTTTAGTGGTGGCGATTTGTGTTTAACATGACAATGAATTTGGTTGCCAATAGAGGTTTATCCTAGATGAAGTTATGATAGGTGAGGCCTTAGATATTATAAGAAATTACCAATACATACAAAAAGTGGTAGTCCAATTCATTTTTCTCCAAATTCAAATTCTCAGTATACGTTTCAACCACATGTTAAAAATTCAAGAGAAGGAGTTAACAATGAATTTGTAAGTTTTAATATTGTTGGAGGTTGTAGTTATGGTTGAGTAGTAGTGAGGAAGTACCATGCCAACATATTATTATAAAGAGACTAATATATAAAGTTCCTACTTGCCAATAAATACTCAAGAAGAGGAAAAATATGGGGATAGATAAAGTCACTCTTATGCATGGTAGCATTTCCTCAAGGAAATTAATTACAAAAGGAAGTGCCACCCTTAAATTTTAAAATAATCCCAGGGAAATCCCTCCCAAAACTTTAACTACTCCTCCATTCAAGAAGTTGATTCCTCCAAAAGCCTCGGGTTTTAATTACCAAGATGAGTTCTCCCACAAAGTAGAAAGTGATAAAAGAAGTGAGAATAAAATGCTATAGGCTACTATAACTTCCAATCCTACCACAATTAGTGTATTGTCTATATATAACCCATACACACATACCATGGAATACATGTATGTTTTTCCCAAAGTTGAAAAAACTAGAGGATTAAATCGTTTTGTACTGACTACAAAGTTGTGATGCCCGTTAAAATAACCCACTTGAGACCCAAGGAACAACCTAGGATTAGTTAGGAAAATTATGGAATAATTTATTTTGACGAGAAGTGTCTACAATCAAAGTTCAATACAATACAACAATTGTCACTAATGAGTTCTCAAATAGTTCTAATCTACTAGAACATATTTTTATTTTATTACAATTATCAAAGGTCACAATGTCCAAATTTTAAGTTTAGAAGTTTTAGTTAGGTCCAAGGGGTAATTTATCGCCATACCCACTCTCTAATAGGCTAAGAGTTTCAACTTGATTTTTCTCATACTTAACACATTCAAAATTTCCTAAATAATTCCCATTGGATAAGAAATTTTCTCAACTTTCCAACGATATAAAGAAGTCCTCCTAACTCCTTGTAAAAATCTAGATATGGACATGAGGACTTTAGGGGTCAAATTTTCCCCTAGGGAGACACGTGTCGAGCAGGGAAGATGATCAATTTTTGGTTGGCGGGTCATAGAGTGGTGTTTGAAATTTTTATTATGTGGGAGAAAATTCCCATTTGCATGCACGCTCCGCTGTGCCACTAGGGACACATGTCGGCTCCAAGCTCACGCGGGGAAGGTTGGCAAATTTTGCCAAAGGGAGGGAATGTTCCTATTGATGCCCACTCGCCCACTGGTATGACAAGGACACATGGAACTTATCCAAATAATGCAGGAATGAAGGACAGAAGGGTGTGGTAGTGGATAAGTTTGGGAGATTTTTCTAAAGGGGAGAAAGAGGTAAATGGTGTGCATGGGTCCACGTGCGGTGAAAGGGTCTCATCGGGGCCAAGGTAGGAGTGTGGGGTCGCAGGGAAAATAAATGAAATTTTTCCCAAACAAAAAAATTTCAAAGGGGAGAGTTGCGAGGATTTCCCACCCCACTTTCACACCCATGCTACCATGTGCCAGCCTCTAATTGCCTATAGGTGGCGGGGAGAAAGATAAAAGTTTCTCTTTTTTTTAAAGAGGCCCCAAAGACAAAAAAAAATGCCGCGTCTCTGTTGCTACCCCATGAGGACACGTGCCACCGGCCCGATTGGTTGCGGGCTGGTGGAGGAAATTCCAAAATTTTTACTTAACAATTTTTCAAAAAAAATTCTAAGGATTTTTCAACGAGAAATTTTGGGTCTTGAGCCCGCATTAGGAAAATTTTCCCAAATTTTCCCATGAAGACAAAAACTTCAAAGTGCCATAATTTTTTCTAGAAAGCTCAGCTTTGGGAAAAAAAGGACTTTCTCGAAATATCTCAATGCCATCTTTGCACTGAGAAAACATAAATTTTACATTTAATAAAGTTTAAGGGATCATCTTCATGAAAATGGTTTGTAGGATTTTAATTACCAAACTAGTAATTTCTAACTTTTAAATTAAATTCAATTTGATCTCCTCCTTCAATAAACATGCCAACATGACATGGAGGATTATTCTAGGAAGGATTTAAATTGTTTTAGGGAGGAAATTTCACTTGTTTGATTTCCAATTTACATTTTTCCATCAATTGACAGAAAACAACTGTGAAAGGAATTGGGCTCAATTTTGCAATGTTTAAATTGTTTCCTTAAGTGTTCCTTGTCAATTTGAGTTCATTGATAATGGAAAATGCTAAATTTTAATGTTTCCAAGTTGATTATAATGTGCAGGCCCAAACTGTACATTTTGAATAAATTTATTTGCCGTTTTATGTTTATAACAGAAATTCCATTTCTAGAAATTTGTTTATCAATTCATAATTCAAGTGTGGCATTTCATTTCTAATATAATACATTCAGTTGTTTTAAACAACCCATTCTAAATTTAAAAAATACTAAATTTCATTTTGCACATTTCCAAAAATAAAAATACAACATTATTTCCACGTATAATTATTCTTTTCCAACAGAGATCTAACTATCTCTTTTTCCATTTAATGAAACAATGAATTCGATCCAAAAATACATATGAGAGAAGATCTTTCAATTGTTTATTAAGTCCAATTATAAAAATTTACATCTTTCAATGTTTGAATGCAATAACACGTTTCTATTTCTTTCTTTCCAATAATGTAATGCAGTCTAATTATCCCTTCACATTTTGAATGTACAACTTCTAAAATCAGTTACATACATATTTTCTTCACAACAACACCTTACAATTTCATCCACATAAAGTGGGAAAAGTTACAAATGAATTTGTTTCACAAGGGCTAGAAAAATTTTCTTCTTTCGCTCCGAATAGCAACATGCAAGTTTCCTCCATTTTTGTTGGGGAAAGGAAACGCTCTCCACCCAATAAAGACATCTAATGAAATGAGAAGCTATCCTTCATCATTGACCCCGATCCGCAACCATAGTAAAATAAAAGGTGTGATTCAGCCCATGTCAACAATTGATTTCCATAGAACATATAACATCCTTTTCACATGCATATTTCAATATAAAACATAGTCAAAACAAAAACAACGAGTTTACAATCGCATTTGAAAACATTCAAACATAACTCATGCTTCATCATGCAATCCAAAGGAGCAAGGTCTATGGGAAAAGATACTTATGCCTCCTAATGGGAATTGGGCATCCACTTGTAACAAACCGCTAATAAATTTCACCAATCATATCCTTATGCCCCCACAATCCCTCCTTATACCGCCTACATATTTCCTTATGCCCCCACAAAGTAAGAAATGCAAGCTATTTCTTTTCCATGGTGGATCCCAAACCCAAACTCCTCCACAAAATTTTGATGCAGTGGCATTCACTTATGCCCCCACATCAATTCCCCATAGCCTTCTCCTACACCATTTCTATGGCAGTCTACCAAACCAGCTAAAAATTAAATCAAAACATGCACCATTCACAAAACAGAACAAGAAAATAACAACATTAAAGAAAGATTAAACTCCTACCTCTCCAGTAACTTTTGTTTCTAAGCTGCAAGTTTTGAATGCCTAAAACACAGTCCCAAAACTGCAATCTCCTAGCATGCAAAGTTTCTACAAACTCCTTTCAAAAGTAAGATCTCCAAAACACAAGAAAATGCACCCCTAAGGAAGTATGCAAAATGATTCAACAACCCAAAACAAGCAAAGAGTTTGAATTAAATAGAAGATGGAAGAGAAGAGGATGATGTGGATCCATGTAGGATGCCACATCACACATCCTCAACTCCAAACAAAAAGACCAAATTTTATTCTCCCAAGCACAATAAAGAGGTGGGTGAAAATATGACAAATTTACTTGCACACTCCAAAACCCACACCCCAAAGAACTGCAAATTAAATAAAATGTAAGAGAGTGTAATAAAAACAATGCAACATGATTAATTATATACATTATAAAAGTCTAAAATCACCTCACCAACCGTAAGTATGGTTGGTAAATTAAATTTAGAGGTATGGGACAAGTTTTACTTGTCCCACAAGCCTCCAAAAATAGCCGCAAGGAAAAATTTGAATTTCCAAGGAGGTGGAGTTTTTCATACTCCAAAATCTGACTTACACAACTCTTACACAAACTTACACATCCCTTACATATTTAATACAAAGAGCTAAAAATTCTATTATTGCTTCCCATTTTCCAATTTGATTTATTTAAATTTTAACCATATGTTTTCTCACATTAATCTACTACAATTTAATTAAATAAAAGAAAGGGACACATTACTAATAAAATACATACAACAATAATAAAATTAACCACATTAATAAAATACACAAAACCCATGGTCACATATAAAGGTGATCCCCCCCATGGGAATCCCTAAAAAAAATGACACACACACACAAAAGACCTATTGCCATGTTGACCTTGTTGAATTCACCTAGAATTCCATTATGGTTGGTCTCCAATTCCCCGATGTTTGTTGTGAGATTAACCTACAAAACAAAAATACCTCCTTCGGTCTTATGGCCATATCGAACATCCAAAATGAATATAAATATAATCACGAAATCATCTAGATATGTCAATCACAACAAAGCGTCATGGTAATTTAACACTATCACATACAATTTATATTAACAACTATATCATCTTCATATAATATCCATTTCCTAAGTCTACTCACAAAATCCAAAATCACATGTCCGAAAAGCATCCACAATGTATCTATGTCCAGTAGTATATCATCATCACATATGAGTGTCTCTAATAATCATCATGTATTATAACCAATCAAAATCAACAATAATCCATGATCAAATGTTTAACAACATACTAACTCAAAACATAATAATATCCATAATGAAAACAACCATATCAAAATAAGTATCAATGGTGTGAAAGGAAAGCGGGTACTACATCCCCTCCCCTTAGACTTGACTTCCTCTTGGAAGTCACTCGAAAAATGTGGAAACTAAACTCGTAATGAAGTAGCATCCTCCCATGTAGCTGTAGTCTCATCATATTTGTCCCACTACACCCGAACCTAATCAACCTTTCTACCTCAAAGGCCTAGGGTCCTGCGATCTAGGATGTGAACGGGCTCCACCATCACCTACCCTTGATCCTACACCTACAATGATGTCCAATCTAACACATGAGAAGGGTCTATAATATATCTCTTGAGAACTGAAACATGAAAAACATCATGTATGCGAGACAAGCTGGGTGACAATGCTAGATGGTAGGCCAAAGGGTTGATACACTCCAAGATCTCAAAAGGTCCAACGAATCTAGGAGCTAACTTAGAACCTTTTCCATAATGGATAGGGCTCTTGTGTGTCCTGACACGAAGGAACACCTTCATGCCCACATCAAAGCTACGGTTGATCCTATGCTGATCCGCATACTTATTCTGCCTATCCTATACCTCCTATAATCTCTGCTTGATCAACACTACCTATTGCTCCATGTCCTATAAAAGAGCTGGTCCAAGAGATACTCTATCCTCTAGCCTATCCTAGCTAAGAGGTGTCATGCACTCTCTACCATACAAATCCTGAAAAGGAGCCATGCCTATGGAACTCAAAACATTGTAGGAAAACTCCACTAAGTATAGGTACTCCTCCCATTTAATCTATCGATCAATCACATACATCCTGAGCATGTTTTCTAAAATTTGATTCACCCACTCCATTTTTCCATCTCTCTCAGGATGATATGTTGTGTTGAAGTTGATTCTTTTCCGAGGAAATAATGCATGGTAGTCCAAAAATGTGAAGTGTACAAAGGATCGCGGTCATAAATGATCTTCCACGGAATCCTGTGCAACCTGATAATCTCATCCAAATATACTCATGCCACTACTCTAGTTGTATAAGTGGTCTTCACTAGAGAAAAGTGAGCCACTTTTGTCAATTTATCAACCGTGACCATAATGGCATCATGGTGATATCTCGACATCGGTAGCCCAATAATGAAATCCATGGAAATGGTGTCCCATTCCATTCCAGTATAGCATGAGGATAAATAAGGCCTGCTGGATGCTGATGCTCAACCTTAACTCTCTGGAACTCTAAACATCATGACACGAATTGAGCCACATCTCAATGAAGTCCTCTCCAATGATACAACTATTGCAAGGTGGCATGCATCTTCTTCACCCAGGATGGGCTGAATAGGGTACATGATGTGCCTCTACCAAGACGTCCTACCTCAAGCCCCCATCTTTGGGAACATATATCCAGCCTCTGTGCCTAAGAAGACCATCTACCTCTAGGGAAAAACCATCAAACTTCCCCTCAAAGGGTCTCTATTACTTGATATCTACTGGTAATGCAATGTAGAAGTTGTCAAGAGGAAGCTGGTGAAGGATCCTGCTCCATAAATCTATTCTTTACGATGTGGCCATAGTCACATGTCTACATTTGCTAAGAGTGTCTACTACCACATTCTCCTTCCCCTTCACATTCTTTATCTCCATGTCACACTCATAAGGAAACTCCATCTAACGCCGTTGATGAGCATTGAGATTGGGTTACATGAAGAGGTGACAAATACTGAAATGAACTATCTTGAGTGTGAATCTCTGCCAAGATGAAAGTGCCTCCATCTAGCCAAAGCATGCATAATCGCCACAAACACAAGATCATGGGTCGGATAATTAAGCTCGTGATCCTTGAGTTTGTGATACTTGAAAGCCACTACTCTTCCCTCCCGCATAAACACACCTCCAATCCTCGCTAAGGAAGCATCCGTGAGAACAAAGAACTCACCATGTGGATCCGATACTACAAGAATAGGAGATGTGGTAAGACACTCCTTCAAAGTGTCCTAAAGGCCTACTCATATTTTTATGACAAACAAACTTCTTCCCTTTTCACTAAAGGGAAGTGATGGGGTGCGTAATCAAAGAGATCTCCTAAACAAATCTTCAATTATACCCTGCTAATCCCATGAAGTGTGCACCTTTGTCACTATAGTAGGTGTCGGTCAATCCATAATGGATCTAATATTGGAAGGATTAATGGCGATACGTTCGCGAAATGATGTGACCCAAATATCGCACCTTTTTCCTAAAGAATGCACACTTATCCAAGTTCTCATAAAGTTGTTGATCACGAAGACACCAAGATCCCGCGAAGGTGCCCTCATGCTCCTCACATGTACATGATTATATCAAGATTTCATTAAGGATGATGATCACGAATTGATCTAAGATGGTCCTGAATACCCCATTCATCAGACTCATGAAAACTGCGGGGGCATTAGTCAAAACAAAAGGCACCACTATGAACTCATAGTTCCCATATCTTATGTGGAAGGAGGTCTTATAAATGTCCGCCTCCAAAATTATCAATCTGATGGTAGCCTCGACTTAAGATAAATCTTAGAGAAAACTATGGCTCCCTTCATCTAATCAAATAATTTTTCAATACACATAAGAGTATAACGATTCTTGATGGTTACCTTGTTTAGCTGGTGGTAATCAATACACAACCGCAAGGATCCATCCTTTTTCTTCACAAATATCACCAGTGCACCCCAAGGAGATACATTAGGATGGATAAGTCCTTTCTCCGAATGACCTCAAGTGTAACTTGAGCTCACAGAGCTCTTAGATGGTTATCTAATAAGGTTCTCGTGAGATAGGCTTTGCTCCAGAACTAGATCTATATGAAAATAGATCTCATGTGCGGGTGGTAACCCCTGGTAGCTCCCCTGGAAAGACATCTGCAAACTCTCTCAAAATGGGATGATCATCTAGCAATGGTCCACTAGCCCCATCCTCCGATCTGTCACCGATGTGTAATAACATACATCCGACAACCCCGTCGTGCACACAAATGCTTAAGCTACATAGCAAAGATGGTGCAAATGGAAACGGGTCTCCGACCCCGAAATCACCGACTCAACTCCCAAATCATCTACACAAGATATAGTCTCTTGATAACAATCCATCTTGCCCTGTGTGCAGATAACCAATCCATGCCTAAATTGACTCCATATGAGCCCAAAGGAAGGATAGAGATTTGAGGTAGTGGTGAAGGGTCCCAAATCCACTACACACTCCTTGACTAAGGAGTCTACCTAGAAGCCATCTCAACATCCCAACTATGACCTTGGCTAACTCGCCACCAACATGCATCAATCCACTAAATATGGTGCAATGAAAGAATCGAAGACCCAAAATTAAACAATATAGAGGTAGGAATATCAGCAATTCTACCTATGGTCTCAATGATTGTGTTTTAATTCTCTACCTAGCGGTTCTCAACAGCTACATAAATGTTGTGGCTACGTCCCATGTCGACAACAATTGGCTCATAAATCTATGTCTTACCCTTGTTATTAGGGTTCTATGGGAAATCTCTCCAAAAGTATCTAGTAACGCCACAACCAAAACATCCTCCTGATCCTCCCCAATGAGTAGTACCTCCAGTAGATGCCATACAAGTATGTGGTGTGGATCCTGATGATCTAGCTATGGTTTGCTATGGTATCTACTAGTAAGATCTCACCGACCGAGATCTAGGTCCACCTTGTGTCCTAATGGGACCCCTAGGAGGAGGCCCCATACTCCGACCTCTTTGTGCATCAGCTCTCTATGGAGGTCTATGAGGTGGGTGGGGCTACTACTGCTACTACTTCTGATACTGTGGCCTAAAGGATGACCGTGATAAATCCTGGCCACCATGAGGGAGAGGTACTGACCCCCTCGATCTACCATCATGAATTTGCTATATGCGGATCCGGACTTGGTCTCTAGCCTGTTGGGTCTTTACCCAAGTCTCCTCTGCTATATAGGCCTTCTAGACGGCCTCAGCTAATGTCTGTGGACAATGGATCTGTATTGCACCTCTAATGTCAAGATTCAGGCCCTGGATGAACCTATGAATCCACACCTACTCATCATGCATATACTCAACATACGGAGTAGATTCAAAAATATACTCTTGTACTCTGCCACTAATAGAGATGCCTGTCGGCGGTCATGGAACTCGTCAATCCTCTACTGTATGAACCTCCGTGACAAATACCTGCTCCTAAATATCTCCTCAAAAAGCTCCCAAGTCACTGTCTCAAAATCAACATGGAGCTTTTACTCCTCTATCCTCCACCACACTCCCGCTTCATCTCTCAAGTAGATGGATCGCAACAAAATATTTCGTGTTGATAGAACAAGGAGAAAGCTTGAAACAACCGCTCAAGCTCACTAGCTAGGCCCTCCGCCTAAAATCTAGCAAAGTGTGACCCGAGTAATGTGATGGTTGAAACTTGGGATTTCCTTGATGTGATCTCGTAGCTATGGTCCGATGACCTCTAGGTCTATTTTCATGCTCATCCCTAAGCCTAGGGCTCCAAGACCTCTCTCTATACTTTGGAACTCTGTCACCCTATCCCCTAAATGGTGACTCTACTCTAGCCTGACTCGTATGGGAGTTCTCTCCTCTATGATCCTCATTGGATTGAGGGGATACATGACCCTCAATGGAAGGGCTCTGTCATGACCGGTGGATGTCCTCCTAATCCTCTGCATAGATCTCAGTATTAACATCCTGAAGAGTCCTCAAAATCTAGGGTAGGATAATCTGCTACACCTTGATCTCCTAGTGGTGGTGGTTGTGGTAAGTGTGAGTCTCTATGAAAGTTTCTCTCACTCTGTCTCGTGCATCCTGTACCAAAAAAGTGAGAGTTAGTTTATTTTTCTAAGTTTTACACAACTTCCATGTTTACTAAATTATAAAAATTCTAACTAAGTTGTTTTCTAGATTTAAAAGTGTGTTAGGTTTAAGTTTCACTTCTCTAGTTTCCTAGTGTTCCCAATGGTCCAATCTTTAGAACCAATGCTCACGATACCAAAATATGATTCTCGTTAAAAAACCCACTTGAGACCCAAGGAATAACCTAGTATTAGTTAGGAAAATTATGAAATAATTTCTTTTGACTAGAAGTGTTTACAACCAGGTTGCAATACAACAGTTGTCACTAACAGGGTCCAGAATAGTTCTAATCTACTAGAACATATTTTTCATTTATTACAATTATCAGAGGTCACAAGGTCCAAATTTTAAGGTTAGAAGTTTCAGTTAGGTTCATGGGGTAATTTATGTCCATACTCTCTAACAGCTCAAAGTTTCAACTTGAATTTTCTCACAATTAACTCATTTAAAATTTCCTAAATCATTCCCATTGGATGGAAAAAATTTCACCTTTCCAACAAAATAAAGAAGTCCTCTTAAGTCCTTGTAAAACTCTAGATATGGACAGGTGGACTTTAGGGATAAAATTTTCCCCCAAGGAGACACGTGTCAAGCGGGGAAGATGAGTAATTTTTGGGTTGTCAGTCGCGGGCGGTGTTTGAAAATTTTCTTACTCAGATAAAATTCCCATTTTCACTCACACCTTCATTGTGTCGCCAAGGACACGTGTCGGCTCTGAGCTCACATGAGGAAGGTTGGAAAATTTTTCCAAAGGGAGGGGAAGGCTCCCATTGACGCCCACGTGCCCATGGTCCGATAGGGACAGGTGGTGCTAAGCAAAACAACACGGGAGTGCGGGGTCGCAGGGAAAATAAACAAAATTTTCCCGAAACAAAAAAAATTCAAAGGTGAGAGTTATGAGGATTTCCCCACCCCACTTTCACCCCATGCTACCACATGGCAGCCTCCGATTGACTACGGGCCGGCGAGGGAGAAAGATAAAATTTTCCCAAATTTTTGTTAAGAGGCCCCAAAGACAAAAAAATATTGTCACACCTCCGCCATTGCCCCGTGACGACATGTGGAAGCCTCTGATTGGCTACAGGCCAATAGAGGAAATTTCAAAAAAATTCCCCAACAATTTTTCAAAAAAATTCTAAGGATTTTTCGACGGGAAATTTTCGGGCCACGGGCCCACTAGGGAATTTTTCCCAATTTTTCCACCAAGATAGAAAAACTTAAAAGTGACATAAATTTTTATATGAAGATTAGTTTTAGGAAAACAAGGACTTTATGGAAAGATATCGATACTATCTTTACACAAAAAATTTAATATTTACATTTTAATAAATCTTAAGTTGTAAATTTCATGAAAACGATTTGCAGGATTTTAATTAGCAAACCTGGTAATTTCCAATTTTTAAATTAGATTCAATTTGATCTCCTCCTTCACTCAACATGCCAAACAGATATGGAGGATTGTTATAGGAAGGATTTAAATTGTTTTAGGGAGTGTTGGTCATCAAATAGGACTTCAAGAAGAGCAACAGTCAGGGGACAAGAAGTCCCTCCTCTTTAATGGGAGAGGTTCCCTTATTCAGAAACGAACTTATTACACATATACAAAGCATGATTTTCTTGTGGAACTTGGATATTATGAAAGTGTTTTCTGTAAGGATCATCAATTACAAAAGTACTGAGGAATGAAAATGTGAGAATGAGAAGAAAGGCACCATTTAGAATTATAGATGACAGAGTAATTCCTTATGCATGCGAGGGTACAGTGAATTGGAATAAGATCATTTGTATCACATTAATAAGATGGAATTTAAAAAGACACAAAGTTCTGTAAATAACATCTACAAGAATACAAAGCTTCCCAGCATAATACAGACAAATGATCTAACAAGATTAAATGAATAGCTTAGGAATAAAGGAAATCAGATAGACAAAGAATGAAAAAGTCCTTTTGTATTGATTTCTTTAAGATTTATTTACACTTTCAGAAATAAGCCAAGTTCTTCCTCCTTCAAAATGGCGAGGAGAGGCCATTATATAGTTTACAAATTAGTTACTCCCGGTAACTACTTCTTTTAACTAATGATTAGTTAAAGGGTTGCTAATCACAATACCCCAACTAATTACAACAAATCCGAGAGAAAGAAGGGGAAGAGAAGAGAAGAATTAGGAGAAGAAGACAGGTGCTTATGATTGGGAGGGACCCACCGACTTTAAGATCCGCTGTTTGAATCTCTTCAACACCTTTGTTATTTCTCCGCCACGTGAACCGATGTGTTGGTGGTAGACTGAGTCCAAAATCTAAGGCACTTCTCCATTTCCTTATCGAACTCGACATGAGTATGATAATCTTTATTTTCTTCTTCAATGGCAGATTGAAGAGAGAAGATCTCCTTCATTTTTTCCTTGGAAATGGAGCTTTCCTTGAATATATCCCCTTTGACAAAAGCTCTGAATTGAGCTTTGATTTCTTGTAAGGAGAGAGGCACACCAGAAGTCTCATCTTGAAGATGGCAATGTATATCTTTGAAAGCAGATACAACTAGTGTTTTGAAAGCCTCACCCTTCTGCCAGCTATTCCTTAATTCTCCCAAAGCCTCCTCCAGGACCTTGATCTTCCATTCCACGATGTAGACCAGGACTTTGACAAATTATCCTTTGTATCCTCGAAGACTTTGCTTGCCATCAAAATATTTTCATCTGTTTGTCCCATTAGCCGGAGGTCTACTATGCAACTGCCCCAAAGTTTAAGTTCTTTATCAATGCTCCCAATAGTGGAGGAGAGCTTCTGTTGCAAATTACTCACCTTCCCGTGGAGTTTGAAGGCTTCATCAATGAAGTTTAATCCTGCAACCAGCATATCATCCACCATGGCCTCCATAGCTCTTCCATATATGAGAATACTTGTGCATATCTTTGATACTCTGCACTTCATCCTGGCTCAGAATTACAGGTGGTGGAAGAGTAGTCAATGGGGTAGGATCCAAAACTTTATCCTTGGATAGCAGAGACTTGATGAAACTTGTAAGAATCTGGGCTTGTTCCTCCAACTGTTCAATGGTTTTCTGCCCTTTCTCTACCCTCCCAATGACTCTCTGTTTCCTGAAGATTGTGGATCTCACCTTCAGGGGTAGACTCTCCCATGGGAATTCTTGAGAGTTCCAGGTCAGACGCTTGCAAATCTTGCTCTAGCTTATCTGTCATAGGCTTGGCTATCTCTAGGAATTGTTGGCCTTGAGCATCAGATACTATCCTGGAGGTAATTTTGGCTTTTGGCGCGAGAAGGAGGAGTAGTGCCTAACAAGGCTGCCACAGCATCAAAATTTGGTCCTGAGATCCGGGAGGAAGACTTTCTCTTCCTACTGTCAACAAGAGGTTGCACCCATGCAAAAGAGGAGGAGGAAGAAGCAGGTGGGGCAAGAGGACCAAGAGACAGAGAACTCATGGTGCCCAAGGTTTACACTATTGTTTCCTCGAGTTGAGATATGAGTGGAGTGCTTGGGGCTCCTGGTGCAGAGGAATCAATAGTGCTTGGAAGTTCAGTGCTCTGGACTTCTTTATCCTTATCCATTGGGGCTTCAGGGACACTTACAGGAGTTGGCACTTCACTTTCTTCACTTTCACTGAGAACAATAATGTTCTCTAGTCCTGAAGGCAATTCTGCATGCTTCCTCAGGGGATCTTCTTCCACAGGCTCCTTTTTAACTTCTTTGAATTTCTTCTGATACACCTGGGTGGATGAGGAAGGAGTAGAGACTGCAGGTCCTTGAGTTGACGAGGCTGGAGGGGTTTGCATGGGTGCTTCTGATTTGGGTGTCGATGCTTCCCTCCTTGGTTTTGAAGCATCCTTGGAGGAGTATTCCCCTGAGTGCCTCCTAAGCTCACAAACTTTTCTATCAAACCAGATCTTGGTCCCGACTAAGGCTGGAGCGAGGATTTCATCCAAATCATCCCTTTCCTTTTTAAACCAATCCAAGTCTTCCAAGGGGGTGTGTTTGACCACGTTGTCATACTTTTATGAGTACAGAGTCGAATTGTCATCCTGTAGTCCTTTAGGAACTTGGTACATGTTAAGCTCTTGGATTAATTGGAGGGAAAACCTAACATAATACCTCCTTCCGACTTCAGCCCAATAGTCCTCTGTGTCTGCCCTATGATGATAGGTTATCTTGATATTCTGCTCAATAAACTTCTTCAAGTCAAAACAAGTTCTTGGCTTGAAGAAATGGACAGTGATGGGAGCTAGGGCTCTTTCTATATTTTGTGCATCCAGGGCTGTTTTGCAGGTGTAATTTCCCAAAGAGATGGGGAAGTGCAAACCAGTAATTTTCTTGTCTCTGCAGGTTCTATGTAATTTGTCCAATTACCTGCACACTTCTATCAAGGCCATTTTGTCATTGCAAAACATAGGGAGCTTGAGAGGAGTGCTCTCATAGCCAGCAAGCCTGATATAGGAAAATTTTCTGAATTGGATAAAATAAGCACCGTAGTGCGATATCAGACTCATGGCTTCATCAAAAAATCTTCTCGCTGTGTCACTCTCAAGAATCCAGACAATGTACATGGTGAAAGTGTCATTCACCCTTTAGAAATTGTGATTGTTGGTTTCTAGGGTGAACTGCGGGCAGTAGGCATACACGGGATCATCCTTGTGAGCATCGATGTATGAAAAGCCAAACCATTGCCTTGATGCTGCTAGAGTATACATTAGGTATGAAGTCATATAGAATTTCTTTATTTGTTGTACATTAGACAGTTGCTCCGCTAGGTTCATACTAATGATCTCTGCCCAGTTGATATTCTGAGTTCCCTCGCACACCATATTGATAAGCGGGCACATCTAGAAATGGAACTCATTAGTAGAGGGTAAGCCCATAACCCGAGCCAGTAGGATTATGAAATCTGATAGTTCTTCATTGAAATCCACATGGAAAAGAGTCTTGGATAGATGAGATGCCCCCTTCTTAGGGTTTTTCAGCCAGGACTTCGCCACCTGCGCCTTATAATTATCACTGTCTTGATTGAAAAGGGCCTGTGCTTGATTCTGGGAGATAACTATAGCATTGTCCATTTCTGGAATCCTTAGTGTAGTGCCAATGGTGGCAGCATCAAGTTTGGCGATGAGCTCCCCATGCACATTTGTCAACTCACTCAAATCAGGGTTGAAATGAGCCCCGCATGAGAGCACTGTGTCTGCGCATTGCACCGAGATAGGGAAACCACCAGCGAAAGCTAGACCGCTATCATGAATCATTTGTGCCATCGGTGAAGGGTTGGCGTCTATCATCCTTGTCCAAAAATCTCCAAAGTCAAGGTGGTGAACTTCACTGTCCCCGATATCGGGAACGGCGGACTCGAGTGGTGAAATTTGTTCCTGCCCCTGGAATTTGATCTTCATGTTGATAGTAACTTGGAGAGCAAAGCTGCAAGCTAGACTTGAGATGGAATTACAGGGGAAATGGATACACACGCAGGAATTTTGG
This sequence comes from Taxus wallichiana var. yunnanensis, assembly GCA_018340775.1. NCBI lineage: Eukaryota > Viridiplantae > Streptophyta > Pinopsida > Cupressales > Taxaceae > Taxus > Taxus wallichiana. The sequence continues at coordinate 629,392,812 of CM031239.1, forward strand.
TTCGAGGGTTCGAGCAATAGATAGCATGAAAGCAGTGTGTAAAAATGCATAGGGTCAGTTTCATTATATATTTGTTTAGGAGAGAGAGACAATAAATGCGCATTAAATACATATCTACCAAATTAAAAAGAAAGATATTCGGGTAGAGTGGGAAAAACTAGCACAAATGGCACTTGGTTCATTTGGGACATGAGGGACGCAAAACAGTGAAGTACGTGGTTCGGCCCGATTCGAGCAATGCGGGGAAAAGATGCACAAATGCTTTTGGGACATGCGGGACGAAAGTACGTGGAATACGCGATTCGGCCGAATCGGACGAAAATGGAACAACCTGGTCAGGTGAACTTGGGACATGTGGGACAAAAAGTTCCAATGGGCCCGAAAAGAATAGACTTCGGGTAAATCGGCCGATCGGGGAACAGAGAGCCCGTATGAACTTGGGACATGCGGGACAAAAATGTCCGACAGGCCCGAAAAACACACAAAATGACCCAAAAAAATGTAGATTTTCCAAATTTCTTGACTTTTCACATTATCAAAACAATAGAAAAGACACTTAACCTCAAAATTTTAATTTTCAACTTCTTAAAAGCAGGGGAATTTTGAGTGGACAACAAGGAGGAAATTTCACTTGTTTGATTTCTAATTAACATTTTCCCATTAATTGACATAAAACAACCGTGAAAGGGATTGGGCTCGATTTTACAATGTTTAAATTGTTGCCTTAAGTGTTCCTTGTAAATTTGAGTTCATTGATAATGCATCATGGCAAATTTTAACATTTCCAAGTTGATTATAATGTGCGAGCCTAAGCTGTACATTTGAGTAAATTTATTTGCCGATTTTAAGTTTATAAAAAAATTACTTTTCTAGAAAATTTTTATCAATTCATCATTCAAGTGTGGCATTTCATTTCTAATCTAATACATTTTGTTATTTTAAATAACCTATTCTAAATCAAAAAAGAAAATACTAAATTTCATTTTGCACATTTCCAAAAATACAAAATACAACATTATTTCCACGTACATTTCTTCTTTCCAACAGATATCTAACTATCTCTTTTGCCATATATAATGAAACATTGAATTCAATCCAACAATGCATATGAGAGAAGTTATTTCAATTCTTTATTAACTCAATTTAAAAACTTCACATTTTTCAATGTTTGAATGTAATAACATGTTTCTATTTCTTTCCTTCCAATAACATAACAGATTATTATTATCCCTTCACTTTTGAATGTACAACTTCCAAAATCAGTTACTTACATCTTTTCTTCACAACAAAACCTTACAATTTCATCCACATCAAGTGGGAAAAGTTACAAATGAATTTGTTTCACAAGGGTGGCAAAACTATCTTCTTCTACTCCAGAAAAACAACATGCAAGTTTCCTCCATGTTCAATTTGATCACAAAAAAATTGGGGGAATACAACACTCTCCACCTAACCAAGACATCCCATGAAAGGATAAGCCATCCTTCATCATTGGCCCCCAAGTTCCAACCATAATACAATAAGAGGTGTGATTCAACCCATGGCAACAACTGGCTTCCACATAACACACAACATTCTTTCCACATGCATATTTCAATATAAAACACAGTCTAAATAAAAATATCAGTTTACAATTGCATTTGAAAACATTCAAATAGAACTCAGGCTTCATCATGCAAGCCAAAGGAGCAAGGTCTATGGGGGAAGCTACTTATGCCTCTCAATGGGAATTGGGAATCCACTTGTAAGAAACCACCAATAAATTTCACCAATCAAATCCTTATGCCCCCATAATCCCTCCTTATGCCCCCCCATGATTTCCATATGCCCCCACAAAGTAAGAAATGCAAGCTATTTCTTTTCCATGGTGGATCCCAAACCCAAACTCCCTCCACAATATTATGATTCCAATGGCATTCCCTTATACCCCCACATGGATTCCCCATAGCCTTCTCCTACACCATTCCTATGGTAGTCTACCCAAACAGCCAACAAATAAATCAAAACATGCACCATTCACACAACACAACAAGGAAATAACAACATAAACGAAGGATTAAAATCCTACCTCTCCATGGTAACTTTTGTTTCCAACAACAAGCTTTCAATGCCAAAAACTCAATCCCAAAACAAAAATCTCCCAACATGCAAAGTTTTCCATACTCCTTCCAAAAGCAATAGCTCCAAAACACAAGAAAATGCACCACCAAGGAAGTATGAAAAATGATTCAACAACCCAAAACAAGCAAAGAGTTTGAATTAAATAGAAGAGGAAAGAGAAGAGGATGATGTGGCTCCATGTAGGATGCCACATCACACATTCTCAACTCTAAACGCAAAAGACAAGATTTCATTCTCCCAAGTACAATAAAGAGGTGGGTGAAAATATGACAAATTTACTTGCACACTCCAAAAGCCCACACTCCAAAGGACTTCAAATTAGATAAAATGTAAGAGAGTGCAATCAAAACAATACAACATGATTAATAAAATACATTATAAAAGTTTAAAATCACCTCTCCAACCATAAGTATAGTTGGTAAATTAAATTTAGAGGTATGGGACAAGTTTTACTTGTCCCACAAGCCTCTAAAAACAAGCCCCAAGGACAAATTCGAATTTCCAAGGAGGTGGAGTGTTTAATACTCCAAAATATGACTTACACAACTCTTACAAAACTTACACATCCCTTACATATTTAATACAAGGAGCGAACAACTTGGATTATTGCTTCCCATTTCCCAATTTGATTTATTTAAATTTTAACCATATATTTTCTCACATTAATCTACTATAATTTAATTAAATAAAAGAAAGGGACACATTACTAATAAAATACATACAATAATAATAAAATTAACCACATTAATAAAATACACAAAACCCATGGTCACATATAAAGGTGATCCCCCCATCGGAATCCCTAACAAAAACAACACACACACAAGACATGTTGCCATGGTGTCCTTGTTGAATTCACCTAGAATTCCGTTATGGTTGGTCTCCAATCCCTCGATGTTTGTTGTGATATTAACTTGCAAAACAAAAATACCTCCTTCAGCCTCGTGGCCATATCAGAACATCCAAAATGAATATAAATATAATCACAAAATCATCTAAATATGTGAATCACAACAACATCAAGGCAATTTAACATTATCACATACAATTTATATCAACAACTATATCATCATCATATAATATCCATTTCCTAGGTCTACTCACAAAATTCAAAATCACATGTCCAAACAACATCCACAAAGTATCTATGTCCATTATTATATCTTCATCCACATATGAGCATCTCTAATAATCATCATGTATCATAACCAATCAAGATCAACAATAATAGATGATCAAATGTCTACCAATTATACTAACTCAAAACATAATAATATCCATAATGAAAACAACCGTATCAAAATAAGTATCAACTAGTGTCAAAGGGAAGTGAGCACTACAAAAATAACCACCCTTCAAATGGATTTTACCAAAATGAAACATTGTGAAAGAAAATGTATCAAAGAGGGAAAATGATTTGGTAAACACATCATTGTTAAAGGTAAATAGAGAGAAAAATTAAATTGACTAATAATATTGAAAACTTAGAGGTAGACTTGGTAAATGAGAAAGTAAATAGAAAAGTGATAGTTAATAAGATCAGTGAGTTGGAGAAGAGGAAAAATCATTTGCCTCTATGATTTCGGATTCTTTGTGAATCAACGAAATGGGTGGAACTAGAATATGTGAAGAAAAATTTACAAGAAATGAAAAGTATGTATAATAAATTATAACAAAGTATGGAATAATTGCAATAGGTTTTGAAGGAAGAGAAAGAAAATTTCAAAAAATGGGAACATAACCTAGAGGAAGAGAGTAAACACAAGGAAAAATTACATAATGACGATAAAAATAAAATAAAATATAGCAAAAGGAGATAGTGAAATAAAAAAGGAAATTTACAATATTCCAACACCAAACTATATGTATTTTATAAAGAGGAAATGATTTATACTGATTTGGTAACATTTGCGGTGAAATAAATTAAAAATAAAGATGATTTGATTAGATTGTTTGAATTCATGCATAATCTGCAGGGAAATCTCTAATAATCTCTAAAAGTATATAAGTTATAGAAAAATAGTGATGGCTTCAAGAGAGGAAATGAAAAGGAATGTTTTGGAAGCTATCTACAAATTGATGACATGAAACTAACATCTAGAGGAATTCAAAATAGAATTCATGCCTCAATAAAGGTATCATATATCATTCCAAAGTGTGTGATGCTAGGTAAAGAAAATGAATTGTTTAATCGGTATCAAATATTGTATACAGAGAGCTGTATGGAAAGGTACATTATTTCACAAAGCTTAGTGTGTCAATGCCTTTTGAAAAAATAGACCAATTCATTAAGAATGATGTTTTCGAGGAAGAACATGAAGGAAAAATTAATGCGAGAGAAGAATTGAATTCGAGAAGGAAAATGACACAATTTTTTTAGCTTCATTAAAACATTGATATTCTTAGAAGTAAGTTTTCATATAATAATATAGTAAAGCTCCACTCGAGTTATGAATTGCTAGCAAAGTTACATGTCACTCACTCTAATTTACAATTTTTTAATTCCAACAGATGAAGAGTGGAACATGTTATAGAGGATGATATAACTAAGAGTAATATAATTTTGAAAAGTGTTCCATTTCTTGAACTTTTAATATTTTTTCATACAAGGCATGTCTCAAACAAGTTGAATGAGGAATAGTGTTAGTTTTCATTTCAATACATAGTGGTTCATGAAACTTAAAAACCTTCTATGTTAATTCTTTGTAGGTCTATGAAAAGCATAACTATTGTTTAAAAATGTATTTCTATTGTGAAGACTACAAATCAATGTAATTTATTTCAAGTTTCATTAAGAAGGCTATACATCGTCATTTTTATTTTAAAAAATACAAATAAGGAAAATGATATTATCAAAACAATGTACTAAATATTTGAATATATTATATAAAGATGTATAACATATATCCATGAATATCGGTCTGCAAGCTTCCAATGTATTTAAGGTAGATCATCTCTGTCATTTGCTTGACCAGTTCTCTAACTCTCACTTCATTCACAATCAACTAGTGAAATAGGGTCATCTGCAATATTTTTGGAATTTTTATCATACCCTATCCTTTCATTAATTGAATTCCATATTGCTAAATCCATATCATAGGGAAGGTTATTCACTTTGTAGCGTGATGCATAAATTATAAAAAAATCCAATTTTGGTCAAGCTTGTTTCATAATATTAACTTTATAAAGGTCAAGGAACTGAAAATTCTATCATCTTCAACTAAACCCAAAATAATTGTAGGGCGTGGCTTATTCAATGATAAAAAAATATTACATAGTTTCCTACAAAATAGTACTTAGCCGAATCTTTTTCCATAGTCGAGTTATTGCTCCACACTCTAAGGGATTATCCATACATTTGAATTATTAACTCATTGTGGATGAGAATTCATGGGACTGATAAATAAATATTTCCTTTCTTAAAATACCTATAATATTCATTTCATTGATTTTAATAGGCTTACAAATATGTTGAATCATGTAGTTAATCTTTGGTTGTAGTCTTCCTACAAATATATTTCGTGTTGGACACTCTTCCAATAGGTGGGATATGCTAAAGTCATTTACTTCAAGTAAATCATCGCTAATAAAATGTTCCCTTACTTTTCTAGTAAAGAAGCGTAATTTCTCTTAACCTTGCCCTTTTTTATGATACAATGTTGTCAAAGAGTGTGTTGTAACATTGACCTTCTCAACATTATCATCTACTATTTGAAATAGTTTCATTGGTATCTCATATCTAGGTATAAAAGAACCTACTTCTCCACAAGTTCAACCTAAGAAATCTACTTAGATTTCCAATATTCATCAAATTATTCCAGCCAACAAACTTTGGACCCGAAAATGTAGTCTCATTGATAAAGAAATATTATATTGCCACACAAAAATGTTTACTCAAACTGTAACAAAAATAAAAGATATTTATAGTTATTTCATTGGATTCTTTAATTAAACAATAAATTTCATCCAACATACGAAGGAGACCACAAAACATCAAAAATGTCTCTAAATCAGTCAATTGATGTACCAAATCCTTATCCTTGTCCACATCCATGAAATTATGACACATTACTCCCAATAAGGATTGATACTCACCGTGTACCTTACAAACTAGTTGATACAATGAGATCTATCTATTTTCGACATATTTTAATAGTTGATACCCAATTTTCAATCATTATATAAATATTTGGAGTTCCATGAACCTTTTATGACTACAAAATAAAAAATCATTTACCTCTCAAACAATTTCCTCAAATGTTTCTATAGGTTTAAATTTGTTGAGTATTTTGTATACGAGATTCATTCTAGGATTCATAAAATGAATGAAAAACATATATGGGAAATGATATGTTTGGAGTCTTACACATATACCATTATTATGTCCTTGCATTAAAAATTCTCCATCTTCCACAACACATACCAACTTTGATGCAATTGTAGAATCATCCATACCACCGATTTCCTTCAAAATTCTTATTACCAATTCACAAAGGTTTTTAAAATTGTAGTTCTCACTCATATTGTGAAAATAAAGTAAGTGAGGTTATCTCACATTAATCTCAACAATATAAAAATGCATAGATACCTAAGTAGTATTATCTAATTATGTAACTTCATAAATAGAAAAAGACACGTATCGTGCAACCTTAAGTTTCTATTTCAAGTATTCTTTCTCAACCATAGCTATAAATTTTACCCAGTCCCAATAACTACTTTCGGATCACTAAGACTGAGGAAATTTTTGACACCAAGAAAATATAAAATCTTCCTTTTTAAAAAGAAAAATCTATAATAGAACGATCTTTTTTTAGAATGTGAAAAATAGTACCTAGCCAAACCTGTTATTCCTAAAACATTGTTGTGAGTTCTCAGATGTGTTTCCTAGTGAGCTACTAGGGATGCATCCCCTACGTGAGATAGATTTTAATATTGAATTGGTTCTAGGAGTGGAGCCTATCTCATTCGCTCCTTACGGGATGACCACACTTGAGCTATGTGAGCTCAAATTACAACAATGACGGCCTTCTTGAGAAAGGCCTAATCCTTCCTAGTGTATCCCCTTGGGGTGTCTTGATTATATTTGTGAAGAAGAAGGATGGATCCTTGTAGTTATGTGTGGACTATTGCTAAGCTGAACAAAGTAATGATCAATAATTTTTACTGTTATCTCCGTTTTGAGTTCACGCCAAAACGATCAGATAACCCCTACGAAATTTTTAAAGCTGGTTTTGCAAAATTGCCTCTATAAGAGAAAATCGGGTTTTCGGGTTTCTACCGACAGGTCGACATGTGTTTTAAATGTTTTATGTCTTGTGTTTTCCGAAACCCGAAACCCGCTTCAAGTAGAGTCAATTCGGGTTTTCGGACCTTCGGCGCATCGGAACATGCCTTATCCAAAGCATGTTTTGTGTCACCTGTCTCCCGATACCCGAAGTCGATTTAGTCCTTCATGTCGGGTTTTCGGAACGTTGAAGCATCTAAACATCTCATGCTCTATGTCGATTGTTTCCCGCAACCCGAAACCCGAATTGCTCTAAACACCTTTGTGTCGGGTTTTCGGACCTCTCGAGCATGCTGACATGGCGTTAATGCCGAGTTGTCGGGTGAGTTGGCACGTGCAAGCCGAAGTGTATTAATTACAAATTTTCTTATAAATATGCGGATTTCCACGTCATTTTTACCGGACGTATTTTTAACTCGTGGATTTTCGTACATGCTCTTCCAACCTCGAAACCCGAAAGCTCACCTGTGCCCGATTGAATCACTGTTTTCGATCTTTCCTTTCTCTGGTTGAAGGTATTTCTCTCTCCATTCTTTGTTCCTAGTTTTTATGGATTGATTGCGTGGATTCTTCTCATTTTCTTACTGGGTTTTGTGGGATTTTTATTCTTCTTCTTTCTGGAGTTGTTTTCTAAACGGGGTTTAGGTTTTAGGGTCTATCTCTTCGAAATTACCACTTGGTGTTATTTCCTCAAATTTTCTTATGTGCTTGGTACATGAATGGTAAAAAAGAGATTGCATGTTTGAAATTCAACAAAAAACCCTGTTTTTCTCTTCTCGGGTTTTGAAGGGTGTTGTGCAGTGTCGAAGACCCGAAGTATATTGAAGGTTTGGCGTGTCGGACTTTCCAGAGTTTCGACATCATCACAAGTGTCGAGATTTTTCCAGAGTTTCGACATCATCACAAGTGCCGGACTTTCCAGAGTTTCGACATTCTCAGCGCATCGGGTTTCCTGGATTTCCCGACATCCTCCTCAGTGTGTCGGACTCTTCCGTTCTTCCGGCATATCCAGTAGGTCGGAGTTTTTCACAGTGTGCGACATCCCCTGATCTCGAAACTTTCTTCCTTCGACATCCTTCATGTCGGACCCTGGTCCATCTCAAGAAAAGACTGAGAAGTCAGGAAGAATGAAATACAAGTTTAGAAAGGTGGAGTCTCCATCATATATTGATTGCAACTATGACATCCGAGATACAGAGCTCGGGAATATAGATATTGAAGATTTCTGGAGTAGGGTAAGGAGTTCCTCCCAAACTCCATGGATGAAAGCGATAGCCGATAGTGGCTTACCTCTTGCAGCGGGTTTTCCCATGTCCGCTCAGTGCCCTGAATTCATTTTGGCCTGTGCCTCCAGTTATGACTCGGCTTCTCGTTCTGTGAGAAGTCAGGCAGGAGAAGTAGTGATCAAATTGGACGGAGGTTACTTTGATGACCTCCTCAAACTGCCCAATTTTGAAGAGTATGGAGAGTTGGACATCAAGTCAGCTCAGAAAGCCTGGGATAACGATCAGGAAAATTGTATCAAGCATGTAAATAAGAAGTTCCTGATCAAGGCCAAAGCCGGTTGTCTCCAGATTTCCAAGACTTATCCCCAGGAGTGATTTCATCCAAGAAATCAATGACATCATCACTCTGCTGAGTCGGGTTTTGGTTTGCCCGAATCGAATGTATTCCAAGGGTGGATGTATCAATTCATGATCACCATCAAGAAGAATCAGCAAGGGATTGACTGGGGCACTCTCATTAGCAATGAGATTGATTCCCAAATGACAATGGTCTTGTCAACGGGGAAATTTTATATGTCTTCATATGTCACATATGCAGCGGCCGGGATGAGGAACTATCCCGGATTGGATACTAAGGGAAGCAGGACGGGGAGTCATGTGTATCAATACTTCCCTCAACTGACAAGGAAGGGATCCCAAGATCAATTCAGAAGGGTGAATGACGCCTTCTTCTATGAAAACATCTGCAGGCTAAACCCTGAATTGAGGAAGACAAGAGTCTCAGATGAGGCTTGGGCTGAAGTTTCCAAATGGGGATGTGTCTTCTTACAGTTCAAGAAGTTCACATATCTACGGGTGGTCATGTACTCGGGGGATCCTTTTCACCTGCCCGATATCCAGGAGATAAACTGATATTGATGGAATTGGTTAGGCAGCTGTTGGATTTCCATAAATTCCAACAAAGTAAACATAAGGCTGTTGTATCCTTCCCAATTTCTATTGGGAGATACACTTGCTCAATAGTGGTGAAGGCTAAAAATGTTGTCCATGAGCTTCAGGACAAGTTGAAGAAGCATATGAAGCCTCGAGATGGTTTTGACATCCGAGGAGTGCTCAGGGCGTATGGAACCCTGCATCTGCACAGGCCAAACATAGAGGATATTTGGATTGATCTGCGTAATGAGGTTGCTGTTCGCAGAAAGGATAATAGCAGATTGACAATTGCTGAGATTCAAACACTGGAGCTTGCTGATTTACCAGAAGGTACGAGTGACAATGAAAGTGTTTTGGATCTTTCCTATGATGGGATAAATGAAGATCAATATGTTTTCCCACCTATTGATTGGTCAGTCAGTGAAAAAGCCTCCATTTCAGATAGGTCGGCTCTAATCCTTGCTCGCACCAAAGCATGGCTCTCCTCTTGGGGAATGAATTTTAAAGATGATAAGTTTTCAAAGTTGGTTTTGCTTCAGAGGCGGGGCCCTCAAAAAGGAAAAGGACAAAAAATCTTCTAGGGGGCCTATAAAGGTCAAGATTGTCAAAAAGAGGAAAGAAAGAGAAATCTCTTCAATTGTTTCTCCAGTAGAAATGGTGAATGTGCCAGAATCACCAACACCACCAGAAATAGGAGAAATTACTTTGGAAGGAGAAGGAAGCTAGCCTCTGGTTTCACCATTTGTTGATTGCTCAAACTGAAGAGACCTTATCTCTTGCATCCAAGGCTTTGGAGTCTGAATCTGTGCCTCTTTCCTCACAACCACTCCTACCTCCTTATTCTCCATCAACTTCTTCAGTAATGGCTAGTATTTTCTCTGGACTTTCACCCCTCTCTGCTAGGACCCAAGTGATCACCAACACGCCCCCTCCTGTGCCTCTTTTTATTGGATCTACTACCACGTTGGTAACTATTCCTCCTCCACTAGTAGAATCTTCTCCCCTTGAGAGTATGATACCAGCTTCTACAACCGTGGCAACTCCTCTGATACGCCGCAATGGCTACTCGAGCAAACTCGAGGAAGAGGAAGGTGATTGTGCCCCTACCAGCCTTTGATTTCAGCTCACTCAAGGCTCCTACTGCTAAATCAGGCAAGAAACCCAAAACAGTTTCAAGGGTTTTGGTGGACGCTTCAGGAGATAAGTTCGCAGAGATAGCCACTCCCGCGACTGACAAAACTAAAGAGGACATAACAGCCTCTGATTATCAGATAACCAGGGTGGCTCTAGGAAGAGTGACAGCGAGAAGGGGCGCAACAAGATGCGCGGGATGCCACAAACGTGCTGTGCCAGAAGTTGAAAGAAACAAAAGACAAGCGAGAGATGAGCTTAAAGGAAAAGTGGAGCAGTTGTGAGGTTTTGCTTAAACTCTCAAAACCCCTTGAATCCATACCATCTTCTTTTTCCTGTCGGATTCGATTTCTCATCAGTACCTACAATTGAGAAGATTGCTAAAAAAGGAAGGGTGGTCGATGAATGGATCCAAAGGTTGCTCCAACAGGGGAAGGAAGTAATTCAAGACGTTGTGAAAGTTCATCAGTCTTTAGGGGACATTCAGAAGGATGGAGAGAAGATGGATGATGAATTCTCTCAAGAAATTGGACATCTTGATTTGACTTTTGAAGCTCTCCATGTATTAAAGCAAATACCAGCACATCTCTTGGTAGAAGAAGGTATTCTCCCACATACGGATAAGCATTTCCAGCTGACCAAAGCCATCAGGTTCAGAGTAAAGATTCTCAATGAAGCCTGCGGTAAGTTGAGAGAATCGAGGGATAAATTGATTGATGGAAAAAGTGATTTGGAAGAAGAATTGCTGAAGATTTGTCCAAAGGTGTCGGTTGGGAACTCAGGTATCTTATCAGCAGATGATCTCTTCAAACAAGTCCAAGAGTCAGTTCAGCATGAACCAATGCACGGATTTGGTATTGAGGTCATTGATCGGTTTGTAAGAATTGAACATTCTTTTGAGTCCTTGAGAAAGCTCAGCAAAAGATTGAAAAAGCTTCCGGCGGTGCTAGTGATATCCATGAAACCTGCGAAATTTGGAATGATCATTCTTTGCTGCTGATGAAAGCGAAATGCAAGGCATAATTGAAGTTCAAGAATTTGGAACAAAGCAGTCTCATTTGGAGGAAGAAAAAGATGAAGGAGAAAAGATGACGATTTAGATTAAGTCTTGATGTTTCATGTCATTTCAATCTTGAAATTGACATGTCTTTTTCATTTCTGTTTCGTCACATAGGAAGCAAATTTTGACTTGGTCTCCTGCGTGAGAGTCAAGCAAAATAGAACTCTATTTTAAAGAACACTATTTTCTAGGATTTATCCTATTTTCTCTCATTTCCTTTTATTATAAATAAGGGATGCTTATGCATTCTAAAAAGGGTCGAGATTTTTGTAATATTCGGAGCTATTGGAAAGAAGAAAAACTTTGTGTTTTCGTTCAATCATTTCAAAGAATAGGAGTTGATATTATTTTACAAACTTTGTGTTGTGGGATATATCTTTCTTAAGACATTGTTCTTACGTTCATGATCTTAAGCTATTCTTTGCATAGCATCTTAGTGTTTCTAATCATCTCAGACATTATATTTATGATCTAAAGCTCGTATGATTATTTCGTGCTCTGCGTTTACTCGAAAGAAAATACGTTTCTCTCATTTCCTTTCCATTGTGCTTCTTTCATTGTAATAGTTTCTAACCCGTTCATTTACTGAAAGCAATACCTTTGAATCGTGTGAATGTGGATTTCGGGATTCTATCCCAACCCCCAATGGTTAGATTAGTGTGAATACTGTATATATTGTTTTTCGTTGTGTTTTAGATTAGTAGCAAGCAGGCAGCCTCACCTGTCTTTGAGGAGGGATTTAATCCCATATACTGTGGTTGAACCTCATATTTTGGGTTGACAAAATATCCAACCAACAGTTTTTGGTGACTCCATCTGGGGAATACGGATTAATAGTATAAAGCTTATCCTCTTGGTGTCTGGCGACTCCGTATTTGCCTTATTTTTAAAGGTCTCTTTCCCAGTTCAAGCTGGCCAGGAAGATCTTCACTCGGTCCCGTTGAGCCCAAGGTGAAATTGACCCACTCTTTGAGTTGCTACAATAGCACAATTTCAGCTTGTCTCCCAACAACATTGTTTCTAACCGAACCAGAAGTTCTTCACTGTTCGGAGACACCGGATCCCCGTGGAATGGGAAGCGTCTGCAACTTGTCATGCATTACTCTTGTCTGATACTCGGATCCCTATACGTACTCTTTTCAGAAGGATGGCAGTGCAACCTGTGCCTTGGGGTGCAGTTATTGGTCCTCTTTCTTTAACTCCACCATTGCATGAGTTACCACATGGATCACGTAAAAACATTCCCAAATTTAATGGGGATGGGAAGCAGCATCCTGATGAACACGTTGCATCTTTCTTTGTAGCGTGCGGCATTCTTGGAGTAGCTCACGAAGATGTTTCTGTCGAATTTTTGTTGAGACGTTGCATGGTGCAGCAGCTGAATGGTTTTATCATCTTCCAAATGCATGCATCACAAACTGGACTACCATGCGGACCAAGTTCGAAGCACGTTTCAAACCAGCTGAAGATTCTCATGCCTTGTTAGCTCAACTTACTCATATGAAGAAGGAATCTCATGAACCCATGCGGGACTTCGTGGCAAAGTTTAATAAACTGATTCGGAAGATTCCGGAGATAGTTGTTCCAACTGCAGAGAATCAGAAATGCTTCTTCATTAATGCTCAACCTCCTGATGTGAGCTTTTTATTAAGAAGGTCGGTTATCCCAAATTTGGATGTTGCTCAGTCAACAGCTATTGAAATAGAGGATGATCTCATTTTGGCTGGAAGGATCAAGAAGGACATACCCAAACTCAAAAATCAAGGTTCTTCTCAAGGTAATACTGATCCTATGTTTCAGAAAATGGCTAATGATTTGATTGCTTTAAAAAAGCAAATGTCTCAGCAGGTGAACAATGTTCCGTATCGGGATATCCCTAGACGGAATTTCAATAACAATAATGGTGCACTTGCAAGGGATAGGCCGTGATTAACTCCTACTCAGCCGAGGCTAGCAATTGAAGCTCCTCCCATCAATGTGCAGTAGAAATAGTTGAAGAAGATGAAGAACCAGAAGAACAAGATTCTCTGGAGGCTTTTGAAGCTTCAGGATATGCCGATGAGTCTTATGATGATTCGGCTGGTGGCTCCAGCATTGGGTATTTGGAATACGATGAAGATGAATGTGTGCCAGATGGTCAGTCATTTGTTGTCTTCACTCGATCCCAATCTCAGAATCCCAGAAAACCTCTTGAAAACACTAAGGAGAAGAATAAGGAACCTCCCATAGCCATAGTTAAGAGAGGTACTCCTATTTCAGCACAAGCTGAAAAGAGGTCACAAAAAAGCAAGCATTTGCTCCTTATTCTCCTTCTCCTAAGATCGGTGCCTCGGCACAAGCTCATGTGATTAGAAAGAGCCTACCATCACCCCTTCTTATCTGCTTTTGACATTGTTGACCATGCAAAGAGAACCAAAATCCAAATGTCGGAAGCAGAATACCTTCAGTCAAATCCTGAACAGTTCGAAAAACTTGCCAAATTCATCAGAAGTAAAGCGGTTGTTCCATCACCTTCAAAAGGTCTCCTTCCAAATCCTACTAAAATCCCACCTCAGAACAATCTGACCTCTGCTTCTTCTTCGGGAAAGATTGAACCATTTTATTTGTCTTTACTTATAAATGGGTTTAAACTCAGCAATTGCATCATCGACTCAGGGGCCTCCGACAATGTTATGCCCTCAAAAGTAGCCCATGCTCTTGGGCTTACTTTGACTAAGTCATATGGATGGTGTTACTCTATGGAAACCAAACAAGTTCCTTTGATTGGTCAAATCAAAGATGCACAGTTCGCATTTGTTGCTTTCCCAGAAAAGAGAGTGAAAATGACCATTCTAGTTGCTGACATCCCTGCAGCTTACGGTATCCTCTTGGGTAGGGGTTTTTGTAAAGACGTCGGAGGAGAGATTAACATGGATTGGACCAAAGCCAAGATCCCAGTCAATGGGGTTCATCAGGTTCTCCATCCTGAACCGCAGGCGAGGTATTTGGTAACTAAATCAGATGATCCTAAAGCTCAAATTCTTTTCGAAGATGCTAGCTTTGGAAATTATTTCATGACTTCAGAGATACCCACTGTAGATGTCGAGGAAGAAGATCCTAATGCTATTTGGACCCTCGAATTCGATGGTAGCTGCTCAACCACCGGATCAGGCGCTGGTGTTGTTCTCATATCTCCTAATTCAGAAATTTTCCCATCAGCTTACAAGTTGCAATTTGATAATACTAACAACACGGCTGAATATGAAGCCCTGTTATTAGGATTAGAAATGGCAGACAGAAGGGAATCGAAATCTCAAAGTCCAAGGGGATGCGGAGCTGATTGTCAACCAGGTCGGGGAATCTATCAGGTGAAAAATGATCGCTTGAGACATTACAGGAACAAAGTTTGGGATAGTATAGAATGCTTTGATGCATTTTCTATTAAGGCAGTTTTGAGAGATTATAATGACAAGGCTGATTCTTTAGCCATGTCTGCGTCCCTCCTCCTTCCTCATCCTCATTTCAAGCAAGATACATACTCCATCGAGATTGTGTACCGTCCCAGTATCCCAGATAATGCAACTCATTGGCAAGTGTTCAATGATGATCAACAGGTGTTAGCTTTTCTAGAAAAGGCTGACAATTTCAGTGAGTTATACTTTGAAGGTTCTGAATCAGCCTTCCGTGAAACTATCTCAGAT
Source organism: Taxus wallichiana var. yunnanensis (assembly GCA_018340775.1). NCBI lineage: Eukaryota > Viridiplantae > Streptophyta > Pinopsida > Cupressales > Taxaceae > Taxus > Taxus wallichiana. The sequence continues at coordinate 629,408,247 of CM031239.1, forward strand.
CCATATCAAGAGGTTGATGGTGAGTTTATTCAGCTTAAAGGCAACAAGATACCAAAAGGTTTGGTTTCTTTGGAGGGTTTGTTTGATAAGCATGATCGTTTTATTCAAAACAAAAGGCAAGTTGAAGGAGCTTCTTCCTCTGAAGTAGATCAAATCAATCTAGGTTCGTCTGATCAACCTCGGATGGTGAATATTGGGAAATGTTGTTCCCCTGAAGAAAAAGCAAGATTCACTTCACTTCTGAAGAGATACATGGATGTGTTGGCCTGGTCTTATGCAGATTTAAAATCCTTCAAGCCCAAAGACGTACAACACAGTATTCCTTTGAAACCTGATGTGAAGCCGTATAGGCAAAAGCAAAGACATTATAATCCCAAGATCTCAGGGACTATCCTTGCGGAAATTCAGAAGATGTTGGATGCCAGGATTATTTTTCCAATCCATCACTCCACTTGGGTTGCTAACATCGTCCCTGTAGGAAAAAGAATGGTGAAATCGAATCTGTGTTGACTTCCGGAACCTGAATCAGTCTTCATTGAAGGATAACTATCCCTTGCCTATCATGGATCAGGTATTACAAACTGTTACTGGATCTGAAATGCTATCCATGCTCGATGGATTTTCAGGATATAATCAAGTTGAGGTAACTACGGAAGATCAACACAAGATGGCCTTCACAACCCCATGGGGTACCTTTGCTTCTACGAGGAGGATGCCTTTCGGCTTGATCAATGCCGGAGCTACCTTTCAGAGAGCTATGGACTTGGCATTCAGAGACCTGATGGGCAAGGTCATAGTTGTGTATTTAGATGACTTGACCATTTTCTCTAAAAAACGGAGTGATCATTATGATCATTTGGAGCAGGTACTTTTGAGATGCAGGCGTCACGGGATTTCATTGAATCCCAAGAAGTCTATGTTCGGGGTGACCGAAGGAAAATTGCTGGGTCATATCGTGACTAGAGAAGGAACAAAAATTGACCCAGAAAGGGTAAAGGCCATTCAGAGCCTTACCCTACCCACAAGTAAAACTGGAGTTCACTCTTTCTTCGGAAAGGTTAATTTCCTAAGAAGGTTTGTACCTGATTTCGTTGACAAAACCAAGGATATCCTTGGGATGATGAAAGGAAAAGTTCCATTTCGATGGAGTATAGAAGGGAAGCTTGCATTCGAAGAAATCAAAAGGGCAGTTGCTGGCGCTCCTATCCTAGTATGTCCAGACTTCAAGAAAGATTTCATCATGTACAGCTACGCCTCTGCTCACACAGTGTCAGCCATCCTGATGCAGGAAAATGGGGAAAGCATTGAAGCTCCCATCGCATTTATGAGCTGCCCATTGAAGGAGCATGAATTGAAGATGTCTCAAATTGAAAAGCATGCTTATGCGGTGGTACGAGCGGTGAAGCATTTTAGGTACTATGTGCTAAATTCCCATACTCTCGTTCTCGTTCCCGACACTGCCGTTAAATCCATTTTGACTCAACAAGAGCTGGGGAGTCAACGAGGTACCTGGATAGCTAAAGTTCAGGAGTATGACTTGGACATCAGACCTACCAAGTTGGTACGAGGAAGGGGCCTGTGCCAATTGATTGCAGAAAATCATGTTGAGGCAGAATGTGAAAAGACTCAAGATGCTTCTTCAGAGCTGCCCTTGGTGCTTTTCGTGAGTACAACTGACGAATGGTACATGGATATTGCTTTCTTCCTAACTTATGGTGAATGCCCCCCGCATTTAAGCCATAAGGAGAAGAGGACAGTCAAGCTGAGATCTGTAAAATACCTTTTGTGGAATAACGGAATATACAAGAAAGGTATTGATGGTGTCTTCCTGCGTTGTGTTGATAAATCACAACAGGTAAAGTTGTTAGAATCCTTCCATAGCCTAGCATGCGGAGGACATTTTTCATCTTCTGTAACAGCTTATAAGATCCTACGGGCTAGGTACTATTGGCCTACTCTCTTTCGAGATTCAGCAGAGTGGGTGTCAAAGTGTGAAGCTTGTCAACATTTCGTTGGTCGTCCCAAGTTAGCAGCTCTTCCCCTGAAGCCCGTAGTGATTGAAGAACCTTTTCGCCAGTGGGGAATTGATTTCATTGGAACATTGAATCCTGCCTCTAGTGCCGGACATAATTACGTGCTGACTGCTACAGACTATTTTACCAAGTGGGTAGAAGCCGCACCAATCAAGCAAGCAACCTCTGAAGCTGTTTGCAAGTTCCTTAAAGAAAATATAATTGTCAGATTCGGTGTGCCTCATAAGATTGTAGCTGATAATGCCTCTAATTTCTCGTCGCATGAGTTGACAGAATTTTGCTATGGATTCGGCATCACTCTGGCTCACTCATCTGATTATTATCCCCAAGGCAATGGGCAAGCTGAATCCAGCAACAAGAACCTGGTTACCATAATTAGAAAACTAGTAGATGAAAACCAGAGGACATGGCACAAAGCATTGTATGATGCGTTGTGGGCTGATCGAATCACCCCAAAGCGAGCTATAGGGATGTCCCCTTTCCAAGTGCTATACGGGATTGATCTTTGAGATACCTATTCGGTGGAGAATTAGCCTTACAGTTGGCAAAAGTAGTTGAAGATACGGCCTTTCAAAATTCTATTGAGAAGAGGGTTATGTACCTAGCCAGGCTAGAAGAGGAATGAAGCAAGGTGGTTGATCGCATCGCGAGATCATCGAGAAGCGAGTGAAGACAATTTTTGACAAGAAATCAAAGCAGCGTAATTTCAGATTGGAGACTGGTGTTGCTTTGGGATAAGAGGAGGGAACAAAAAGGAATGCACGGGAAGTTTGATTCTTTGTGGAAAGGGCCTTTCAAGATCCATGAGCTGAATGGTGAAAATAGTTTCCTTCTATCATATCTGGATGGAGGGTTACTCCCTTTACCTTTTAGCGGACAACATCTAAAGTTGTTCCATCACTAATGCAAGATGTTCTCTTGCATTGTACATACTTTACTTTTTGTTGTGTGTTTGCTTTTGGTTTTCTTTCTTTCTTCGTTTTGTTTTGTTTTGGTTTTCTTCTTTTCAGACTCCGTAGCCCAATGGATAAGACCAGAGATTTTGAGTTCTCTTCCTTTGGTATTACAAAGAAAGTCCCCAGCTGGAGCCAGCTGTTATCTCCATTTTGAGTTCATGCCAAAATGATCAGATAACCCCTACGAAATTTTTAAAGCTGGTTTTGCAAAATTGCCTCTATAAGAGAAAATCGGGTTTTCGGGTTTCATGACAGTCGACATGTGTTTTAAATTTTTATGTCTTGTGTTTTCCGAAACCGAAACCCACTTCAAGTGAGTTAAATTCGGGTTTTCGGACCTTCGGCGCATCGGAACATGCCTTATCAAAAGCATGTTTTGTGTGTCACTGTCTCCCGATACCCAAAGTCGATTTAGTCCTTCATGTCGGGTTTTGAACGTTGAAGCATCTAAACATCTCATGCTCTATGTTGATTGTTTCCCCATGACCGAAACCCGAATTGCTCTAAACACCTTTGTGTCGGGTTTTCGGACCTCGAGCATCTTTGACATGGCGTTAATGCCGAGTTGTCGGGTGAGTTGGCACGTGCCGAGCTGAAGTGTATTAATTACAAATTTTCTTATAAATATGCAGATTTCCACGTCATTTTTACCAGACGTATTTTTAACTCGTGGATTTTCATACATGCTCTTCCAACCTCGAAACCCGAAAGCTCACTTGTGCCCGATTGAATCACCTGTTTTCGATCTTTCCTTTCTCTGGTTGAAGGTATTTCTCTCTCCATTCTTTGTTCCTAGTTTTTATGGATTGATTGCGCGTGGATTCTTCTCATTTTCTTACTGGGTTTTGTGGGATTTTTATTCTTCTTCTTTCTGGAGTTGTTTTCTAAACGGGGTTTAGGTTTTAGGGTCTATCTCTTCGAAATTACCACTTGGTGTTATTTCCTCAGAATTTTCTTATGTGCTTGGTACATGAATGGTAAAAAAGAGATTGCATGTTTGAAATTCAACAAAAAACCCTGTTTTCTCTTCTCGGGTTTTGAAGGGTGTTGTGCAGTGTCAAAAACCTGAAGTATTTTGGAAGGTTTGGTGTGTCGGACTTTCCAGAGTTTCGACATCATCACAAGTGTCGGGCTTTCGAGTTTCCGACATCATCACAAGTGCCGGACTTTTCGAGTTTCCGACATTCTCAGCGCATCGGGTTTCCTGGATTTCCCGACATCCTCCTCAGTGTGTCGGACTCTTCCGTTCTTCCGGCATCTCCAGTAGAGGTCGGGTTTTTCACAGTGTGCGACATCCCCTGATCTCTCGAAACTTTCTTCCTTCGACATCCTTCATGTCGGACCCTGGTCCATCTAAGAAAAGGTGAGAAGTGGGAAGAATGAAATACAAGTTTAGAAAGGTGGAGTCTCTGTCATCATATATTGATTATGACTATGACATCGAGATACGAGCTCGGGAATATAGATATTGAAGATTTCTAGAGTAGGGTAAGGAGTTCCTCCCAAACTCCGTGGATGAAAGTGATAGCCGATAGTGGCTTACCTCTTGCAGCGGGTTTTCCCATGTCCGCTCAGTGTCCTGAATTCATTTGGCTGTGCCTCCAGTTATGACTCGGCTTCTCGTTCTGTGAGAAGTCAGGCAGGTGAAGTAGTGATCAAATTGGACGGAGGTTACTTTGATGACCTCCTCAAACTGCCCAATTTTGAAGAGTATGGAGAGTTGGACATCAAGTCAGCTCGAAAGCACAGGATAATGATCAGGAAAATTGTATCAAGCATGTAAATAAGAAGTTCCTGATCAAGGCCAAGCCGGTTGTCTCAGATTTCCAAGACTTATCCCCAGGAGTGATTTCATCCAAGAAATCAATGACATCATCACTCTGCTGAGTCGGGTTTTGGTTTACCCGAATCGAATGTATTCCAAGGGTGGATGTATCAATTCATGATCACCATCAAGAAGAATCAACAAGGGATTGACTGGGGCACTCTCATTAGTAATGAGATAGATTCCCAACTGACAACAGTCTTGTCCACAGGGAAATTTTATATGTCTTCATATGTCACATATGCAGCGGCCGGGATGAGGAACTATCCCGGATTGGATACTAAGGGAAGTAGGACGGGGAGTCATGTGTATCAATACTTCCCTCAACTGACAAGAAAGGGATCCCAAGATCAATTCAGAAGGGTGAATGATGCCTTCTTCTATGAAAACATCTGCAGGCTAAACCCTGAATTGAGGAAGACAAGAGTCTCAGATGAGGCTTGGGCTGAAGTTTCCAAATGGGGATGTGTCTTCTTACAGTTCAAGAAGTTCACATATCTTCGGGTGGTCATGTACTCGGGAGATCCTTTTCACTGCCCTGATATCCAGGGGATAAACTGATATTGATGGAATTGGTTAGGCAGCTGTTGGATTTCCATAAATTCCAACAAAGTAAACATAAGGCTGTTGTATCCTTCCCAATTTCTATTGGGAGATACACTTGCTCAACAGTGGTGAAGGCTAAAAATGTTGTCCATGAGCTTCAGGACAAATTGAAGAAGCATATGAAGCCTCGAGACGGTTTTGACATCCGAGGAGTGCTCAGGGCGTATGGAACCCTGCATCTGCACAGGCCAAACATAGAGGATATTTGGATTGATCTGCGTAATGAGGTTGCGTTGTTCGCAGAAAGGATAATAGCAGATTGACAATTGCTGAGATTCAAACACTTGAGCTTGCTGATTTACCAGAAGGTACAGTGACAATGAAAGTGTTTTGGATCTTTCCTATGATGGACTAAATGAAGATCAATATGTTTTCCCACCTATTGATTGGTCAATCAGTGAAAAAGCCTCCATTCACGAGATAGGTCGGGCTCAATTCTTGCACGCACCAAAGCATGGCTCTCCTCTTGGGAATGAATTTTAAAGATGATAAGTTTTCAAAGTTGGTTGCTTTGAGGCGGGGCCCTCCAAAAAGGAAAAGGACAGAAAATCTTCTAGGGGGCCTATAAAGGTCAAGATTGTCAAAAAGAGGAAAGAAAGAGAAATCTCTTCAATTGTTTCTCCAGTTGAAATGGTGAATGTGCCAGAATCACCAACACCACCAGAAATAGGAGAAATTACTTTGGAAGGAGAAGGAAGCCAGCCTCTGGTTTCACCATTTGCTGATTGCTCAACTGAAGAGACCTTATCTCTTGCATCCAAGGCTTTGGAGTCTGAATCTGTGCCTCTTTCCTCACAACCACTCCTACCTCCTTATTCTCCATCAACTTCTTCAGTAATGGCCAGTATTTTCTCTGGACTTTCACCCCTCTCTGCTGGGACCCAAGTGATCACCAACACGCCCCCTCCTGTGCCTCTTTTTATTGGATCTACTACCACGTTGGTAACTATTCCTCCTCCACTAGTAGAATCTTCTCCCCTTGAGAGTATGATACCAGCTTCTACAACCGTGGAAACTCCCTCTGATACGCCGCAATGGCTACTCGAGAAAACTCGAGGAAGAGGAAGGTGATTGTGCCCCTACCAGCCTTTGATTTCAGCTCACTCAAGGCTCCTACTGCTAAATCAGGCAAGAAACCCAAAATAGTTTCAAGGGTTTTGGTGGGCGCTTGGGAGATAAGTTCGCGAGAGATAGCCCACCCGCATTGACAAAACTAAAGAGGACATAACAGCCTCGATTATCGAGATAACCGGGGGCTCTAGGAAGAGTAGCAGCAGAGAAGGGCGCAACAAGATGCGCGGGATGCCACAAATGTCTTTTGTGCGAGAAGTTGAAAGAAACAAAAAAGACAGAGAGATGAGCTTAAAGGAAAAGTGGAGCGGTTGGTGAGGTTTTGCTTAAACTCTCAAAACCCCTTGAATCCATACCATCTTCTTTGTGTCCTGTCGGATTTGATTTCTCATCGGTACCTACAATTGAGAAGATTGCTAAAAAAGGAAGGGTGGTCGATGAATGGATCAAAGGTTACTCAGCGAGGGAAGGAAGTAATTCAAGGCGTTGTGAAAGTTCATCGATCTTTGGGGACATTCGAGAAGGATGGAGAGAAGATGGATGATGAATTCTCTCAAGAAATTGGACATCTTGATTTGACTTTTGAAGCTCTCCATGTGTTAAAGCAAATACCAGCACATCTCTTGGTAGAAGAAGGTATTCTCCCACATACGGATAAGCATTTCCAGCTGACCAAAGCCATCAGGTTCAGAGTAAAGATTCTCAATGAAGCCTGCGGTAAGTTGAGAGAATCGAGGGATAAATTGATTGATGGAAAAAGTGATCTGGAAGAAGAATTGCTGAAGATTTGTCCAAAGGTGTCAGTTGGGAACTCAGGTATCTTATCAGTAGATGATCTCTTCAAACAAGTCCAAGAGTCTGTTCAGCATGAACCAATGCACGGATTTGGTATTGAGATCATTGATCGGTTTGTAAGGATTGAACATTCTTTGGAGGCCTTGAGAAAGCTCAGCAAAGGATTGAAAAAGCTTCCGGAAATGCCAGTGATATTCATGAAACTGTGAAATTTGGAATGATCATTCTCTTTGCTTTGATGAAAGCGAAATGCAAGGCATAATTCGGAAGTTCAAGAATTTCAGAACAAACAGTCTCAGCTGGAGGAAGAAAAAGATGAAGGAGCAAAGGATGACGATTCAGACTAAGTCCTAATGTTTCATGTCATTTCAATCTTGAAATTGACATGTCTTTTTCATTTCTGTTTCGTCACATAGGAAGCAAATTTTGACTTGGTCTCCTGCGTGAGAGTCAAGCAAAATAGAACTCTGTTTTAAAGAACACTATTTTCTAGGATTTATCCTATTTTCTCTCGTTTCCTTTTATTATAAATAAGGGATGCTTATGCATTCCAAAGGGTCGAGATTTTTGTAATATTGAGCTATTGGAAAGAAGAAAAACTTTGTGTTTTCGTTCGATCATTTCAAAGAATAGGAGTTGATATTATTTTACAAACTTTGTGTTGTGGGATATATCTTTCTTAAGACATTGTTCTTACGTTCATGATCTTAAGCTATTCTTTGCATAGCATCTTAGTGTTTCTAATCATCTCAGACATTATATTTATGATCTAAAGCTCGTATGATTATTTCGTGCTCTGTGTTTACTCGAAAGAAAATACGTTTCTCTCATTTCCTTTCCATTGTGCTTCTTTCATTGTAATAGTTTCTAACCCCGTTCATTTACGAAAGAAATACCTTTGAATCATGTGAATGTGGATTTCAGGATTCTATCCCAACCCCCAATGGTTAGATTAGTGTGAATACTGTATATATTGTTTTCGCTGTGTTTTAGATTAGTAGCAAATAGGCAGCCTCACTGTCTTTAAGGAGGATTTGTATATATTAGATCATTTTTTTTGATGTGTTTTAGATTAGTGCGGTGTCTTCGTGAGTGGAAGCTTTAAGGGAACCTAGAGAAGTGTGCAGCCTCACACTGTCTTTGAGGAGGATTTAATCCCATGTTGTTTGTAGGATACGATAGAGCATGTGAAGGGGAAGGAGAATGTGGTTGTAAATTCCCTGAGTAGACGGAGACATGTGACTATGGATACCTCACTGAGTAAAAATTGTGGAGTAGGTTCTTGCAATAGATTTCTCAAGACAGCTTCTACCTTGCGGCTAGATCCGAGATTGAGTTTCAGAGACCCCTTGAGGGGAAGTTTAATGGATTCCCATTAGAGGAATATGGTCTTCTCGAGACACATAGGTTGGATATACATTCCTAGATATGGTGGATTGAGATAAGATATATTTATAGAGGCTCATCCCTGCACCTTATTCAACCCATCCAAGGGTGAAGAAGATGCACGCCACCTTGAGACAACTTTATCATTGGGGAGGTCTTTGGCATGAGGTAGCTTAGTTTTGTCACGTTGTTTAGAGTTTCGAGAGGGTGAAGGACAAACATCAGCATCCAATTGGCCTTCTCTACATGCATACCATATTGGAATGGAAATGAGACACAATTTCCATGTATTTCATCATCATAGGGATACCGATGTCGATATATCACCATGATGCCATCCACGGTCACGGTGGATAAATTGACGAAAGTGGCTCATTTTTATCCGGTGATACCTTGATGAGTTTTTCAAATTACACAGATTTTTAGAATATGATATGTGACTATGATCCCTTGTACACTTATCACTTCTTGACGACCATCAACGATTTCTTGGTACAAGTATCAATTTCAACACAACTTATCATCCAGAGATCAATGGGTAGAAAGAGCGAGTGAATCATATTTTAGAGGATATGTTGCAGATGTATGTCATGGACCAGTAGTCTAGGTGGGAGGAGTACTTGTATTTAGTAGATTTTTCCTACAAAAATAGTTTTCAAAATTCGATTGACATGGCTCCTTTTTAGGAATTCGTGCTAACTTAGATTCTTTGGAGACTCGTGGGACAAGAAAGACTTGGTCCATGCCTCTTAATTTGACCCAAAACCCTATCTATGGGTTGGGAAGCTTAATTTTACTTCTTTGTCCATTTTTGAGTGTAAGAGAAGGAAAAATCATTGCACTTTCTTTCTACCTCAATTTATTATGTCCTTGAAAGAATGGTGTGCAAGTTTTGAGCAATGTGTCTTTGTCATAGTCCTTTCTTGTGCATTTATATTTCTTGGTCTTGGTGTGTTGACTTGAATGCAGGATGGGGAATGATGAAGTGGCATATTAAATGGATCCACCTCATCATCCTCACATTCCATTTCTATTTATTGGTGATTTTTGGTTGGAATGGGGGTTACTTGCTCATTTTCTTCTTTTGCACTTTTGGATTCTGGATTTTTTGGAGTGCTTGGAAATTTCTTGGCTTGCATTTAAAGAGGCTTATGAAGGGTTTTCTTGGATCTTAATGAAGAGGTAGGATCTGCACCCTTTTATTATTATGTTTCTTTGTTTGTTGTAAGGAATGTTGTGCTTGTTAAAAATATTTTTGTCTTGTGATGGTATTTGTGTGGATTGGATGAGTAGTTGACCTTAGTTGGGTGTGTGAGAAGGGCTTATGGGACCATTGGGGAGGGAAAAGTGTGTTTATGTGAGGCTTGAAAATTATTGGGAGTGTGAATGGGAGTCTTACCTATGGGGAGAGAAAAGGGATTCATGGATTTGTTGCTTGTTATAAGGGAGAGATAAGGATTTTTGTGATTATTTTTACACTTCGAGGCTAAGGGTAAGACTCCTAATTCACTTGGTAGGCATAAGGAGGTGGTCTCCCATAACCCTTGATCTATTTGGTTTGATCCTCAAACCTTTGTGTTATTGTGAACTTGTAATTTTGTGGATTATGTTGTCATGTTTGTGTTGAATGCCTTGTATGTGTTTGTTGTGAAGCCACCTTGTCCAAGTTTTCATTGTTGCTTAATGCTCCTCATGGTTCCTTGGTTGGGGCTCAAGGGCCATTAAGGGAATGGATTCTTCCCTTAATGGATTTAAGGTTGGGTGGAGAGCGTTTCCTACTCCCCTTCCTTGTTTTGTGATCCCATTGTGAAGTTGAAGAAGAAAGCAAGTGTTGGAAGCTATCATTGTGAAGAGGCAAACATATTGAAGACTTGAAGTTTGGCTTGTTGATAGTCTTGTTGAAATTTGTTGTTATACTTGGGAATCCATTGATCTTGTGAGATATCATTAAGAGTGCTTGTTTTAGAGACTTAAAATTTCAAATCCATTTTTTTTTTGAAAGGAAATTATCAAGTTTTACCTTGCGTTGATGAAAGGAAGATTTAGATATAGTTGTAATGGATATGCATTCTTTTTAATCTAAGTAGCTTCATTGTTGATTTTAAATTTGCATACTTTCATTCCTAAAAATATTGTAAAGTTGATAGACTTCATTTTGAAAGAAATAAGTATTTTGTTGGTTTGCTCTTGCTTATGAAATGGAATGATTATTTTGCTTCCTTATAAAAGAGTAGATTGAAGGGCCTAAACTATAAATGTATTATTAAGCTAGTTGAAGGAAATATTAGTTAAAATCATATGATTGGATGGAAGCATTTCTTATATTATCACTTTGTTTCACAATTTGTGTAAGAAAACTTACATTTCGTTTAACTTAACTTTAGGTGGATTTAACAAAAAAAAATTATATATATAAATCGACAATTCTACTTAAATGAAAATATGATTAAATTCATTATACAAAAATGTTAACATAACATTAAAAATCATTTTGTGTATGTTAAACAAATTGTAGTTCTCTTTATCAAAAATAAGGGATCAAAAGAGATTTGATTAATTTCATATTATTAATATATTAATATTACTAAAATTATAAAAATAAATGAAATATTATTATTAATATTAATATATATATTATAATTATTAATAAATGATATTATTAATATTATAATTTTTATTAATACATATATTAATTAAAAAAATTCATAAAAAAAAATTAAAAAAAAAAAGAGGGTAATGATATATGGTAGGATCGGTTGGTTTATAGGATTGTATTATTTGAAAAGGTGGGGGAGGGTCACCGATTTGCCCCCCCACCCCATTAATAAATTGGATAGGGGTTGGGATCGGTGACCATCCCCCATGGTTATTAATTAATATAATAGAATATAGGTGGGCACCAGAGCCCACAACTAAATCTTTTAAACTATCCATTCCTAATTACATTTGGCCTTTCTTGATTTCTTTACTTGTACGCATTTTATTGTATCTGCATGCTTTCACATAAATAAAATATATATATATATATATATATATATATTTATATATATGTTAATTTTTTTTTAAATTATTATTTCAAAGAATCATTAATACACACACACACACACACACACACAGAGGTGTATACACACACACACACATATACATACATACATACATACATACATACATACATACATATATATATATATATATATATATATCCTATAAACATACTTTCTTTTTATCTTATATTTGAGTTATATATACACATGTATATATATTCAAAATGAGTATATTCTCAAAAGAAAACAAAGAGAATATTTTTTGTAAAAAATAAAAAATTAAAGGATAAGATAGATCTATTGGGTAAATGAAAAATACCCAAATGGGTATTTTTAGTTAGCTCAAGCTTGTAACAAAATGAAAAAAATTACAAACCCTTGTATAGGGTAGAATAGAAATGGAAAAATAAAATAAGATGGATTGGGATGTGTATATCCATCCCCAAGATTCTCCCCTCTCATCCATGGCTTCCTCGTCTTCCATCTTCCCTTAACCTCCAAAATTGTAATGAATGAACTGAATAAAAGAAAGGAATAAAAAAATTTACTTAAGAGATTTTAGGGTTGGGTTGAAATTCTCCCATCCAATGGTCAATATTGGTTTCATCCTAGGGTCAAGATTGTCTCCTGCAAAATTTAGGTGAGGGTGATGAGGGTCTTCAATCTTCTTCATTAATAATGTCAAAATGGGTTGGTGTCTGAAGGTTTTATGCATTAAGAGAAGAAGATCTTGGAAATCAGCTCCTTTAAACATAATTTAAACTTGCATAAAATAAATCACACATGTAGAAATTTAAAGGCACACTTGCAAAAATGTAAACACACTTGCATAAAAGAGCTCACACTTGCAGGAATATAAAGGCATGCTTGCATAAATAAAATCACACTTGTAGAAAATGTAAACACACTTACATAAATGAAATTGCAGAATTGAAAATAGAGGAAAGAGGAAAAGACACTTGCAGGTTCACAAAATAAATTACATAACATAAAAAAAAAAAAATTTACAACAAAAGGAAAAATGTATAAATAAAGAAATAAACATTAACACATTGAACCGTCTTCTTTAGAATGAGTGGCCATCTCATTCCTTAGAAGAAGGACTTAATTCATACTTTTTAATTCAGAACTTGCAGAATAATTTTACTTCAAAAGATTGGAAATAAATAATGAGATCTTTATTTTTTGGGAGAAAAGATTTACATATCTGAGTGTGGAAGGTTGTATATATAATTTATTCATCCAACCAACTCCTTATTTTGGGAGAAACAATCTGATCTTATCTTTATTCTAATCCTAACAACTAAGATCTCCATCTCCACAAAATATGGAGAGATATATATTATTGGAGTCAAAGTCTTATCTCACTTATTTTAGGAAGATTTGCTCCCAAATATTCTCCTTACTTTTTAGTAACAAGAATCATAATGATTTTATTCTCCTACATTATTGGGGGGAGGTTTTTCCTCAAAATATAATTTTGACCAAATATTTTCCCTTATTTTCCATTTAAATTTGTTGTTATTGATTTTGGAACTTTTGACGCTTTGTCGATACGCTTTTTCCTCGGACGCAATTCACTAAAAGTAGAATTTATCTTCATTGGTAAAACATGTTGAAAATTTAAATGATGTTTTTGTTAAACACATTTCTATGAACAAAAAACTCTCTCATATTTTCCATTTGAATTTTTGTTTTTGTTAATGGAACTTTTAGCGCTCATATGATACACTTTTCCTCGAGAATGCACTCACTAAAAGTTATATTTCTCTTCGTTGGTAAAACTTGTAGCAAATATAAATGAGATTTTTGTAAAACAAATTGCTATGAACAAAAACCTCCCGCATATTTTCCATTTGACTTTTTTATTTCTATTTATGGAACTTTTAGTGCTCATCGATACACTTTTCCTCAAAGCTGCATGACTCACTAAAAGTTAGAATTTTCTTTGGTATAACTTTGTAGAAAATATGAATGAGGTTTATTTTAAAAATATTGCTATAAAAAAATTCTATCATATTTTCCATTTGATTCTATGATTATTCACATTCTCCATTTGATGTGAGTTCGGAAATAAACTCGTGAGATCCGAACTAAACACATAAGTTCTGGAACTAACTCTGTGAGTTCGAGAACTAAACATGTGATTTCTATAACTAACTCTGCGAGTTATGGAACTAAATTAAAACACCTATAACTTTTGCATATGATATTGGATTGAGATGATTCTATTTTTGAACTTGCATAATTTTTTGAGAGTAATCGAATATGAATCATATTTGAGTTTAAATTTACTTTTCATGATAAATTTCAATTTTCTCAATAATAACATTATCTTTCCTTTATGGTTTGCATACACAATACTTTTCATCTTTTTCCAAATAATGAATAGGATTATTCAACAAAATAGATAACAAAATATTTATAAAGAATGAACAAGATATATATCCTATATTCTATCTTAAGCAAACTATAAGTTCCTAGATTACATTAAGACCACTTTCAAAGGTAACTTAGAAGGAAAAATAATGGTAATCTATGGCCAATTTATGGCCTCATCATTTCCTCACACTTAATATTATGCATGTTCTCATGCATTATATTATTATCTCATCTTCTTAGAGTCTTCTATGCATTGACCTTATGCATGTATGCATTCCATATGTAGTTCAAACACATGTTTTTGTGGATATCCTTACGCTTTATTTTTATTTCATTTTTTTGTAAAGTAGGTTCTTGTGTGGATCTCCTTACGCTATTTTTTATTTTCTTTCATGTGCTGTGAGTTCTTGTGTGGATCTCCTTCTGCTGCTTTTGATTTTCTTTCTTGTAGAAACGAGGTTCTTGTGTGGATCTCCTTATGTTTTTAGTAATTTATTTTCTTGTACGTGAGGTTCTTGTGTGGATATCTTTCTACTATTTTTTATTTTATTTATTTTGCAATAGGTTCTTGAGTGGATCTCCTTCTACTTGTTTTTAATTTTATTTCTTATACAATAGGTTCTTGTGTGGATCTCATTCTTCTATTTTTGATTATTTTTCTTGTGCAATGACGAGTTCTTGTGTGGATCTGTTTATGTTGTTTTTGATCTCCTTTCTTTTACATCGGGTTCTTGTGTCGATATTCTTCTACGATTTTGATCTCCTTTCATTTATAGCATGTTCTTGTGTGGAGCTCCTTCTGCTACATCTCATATTTAAAATCAAAATGCATACCTTGTGTTTCTCCTTCTCTCCTGTACTTAAGCTCATGCATGTTGTTTATTCATGGCTGCCCATAAATTAGACTCTAAAATTTTGATTGCAAAGAGGTGCACATATTTTCATATAAGTAGGGGTGATATGAATTTTATCTTGCTTTCCTTGGAGATCTTAAAAGTGGATCTAGTTGTAATAAAAAAATTACAAGAAATCTTAAAAATAAAATAGTGGAACAAAATAACTTTATCATACCTCTAGTTATTCTTATCATCCTATTGTTAACATGGTCAAATAGTGTCAAGAAAGAAGCCACCAGTGTGATTGATTTATTTTGAAGAAGAGCCACCTTTTGTCTTTAATTCATTAGCAAACTAGTTTTCCAATCAATTTTTTTCACCTTTGATTGGCCAACAAGCTAGTTTTCCAATGAAAGCTTTTTGATTTCTTTTTTCTTTTTTTGTCTTTGATTGGTTAGCAAGTGGTTTTCCAATCAAAGCTTTTTGAATTTTTTTGGCCTTTGGTTAGCCAACAAACTGGTTTTTCAGTCAAAGCTTTTAGATTTTTGATTTATTTTTCTATTTTTTTCGAAATGATAGCATGAGAAGGATTAGAGAAAAAATTGATCCATCATCAGACTATATTCATCAAAGTACAACTTGTGTAAATTAGGAAGCAATGTATGAGATCTCATAAAAACCTTTTTGCATACTTGGTTACCTTTGGAAGAAGATTTCCAAAAATTGTGTTGACAATTTCTAGTTCTTGAGCCGAACTTGAATCGAGAATCACCATAGTAATCTTCAAAGCCCAAACTAGTGATCCTAGGAGTGTTATCATAGTCTACGTACTTGTTTTTTTATTATTAGACTAGTTGTTCTATCTATTCCATTATTCTCTCCTTCTTATTTGTAACTTCTCCATCCATTTAGGGGAGTCTTGTTTATTCCGTACCTATAAATAATGTACGTGGGTTCTTTGTTCAATAGAATAATAAGAGATATCAATCTCTATTCTCTCTCCTTTGTTTCTACCTCACATTTTGGTATCAAAGCATGTATGATCTCTGACCTGTGTGTGTTTGAAGGGAGCAAATAAATTTTCCTTGAAGTTGAAGGATCTGCGTGAGGAAGAAGGATAATATCAGAGATCTGGTATATATTCTTCTTCTATTTATTGTTCTCAAAGAAACCCGCATGGAAGTCTGCGTGGAGAATTTTTGAGACATGTGCTTTGTCTCTTGTGTTTGTGGAGAAAATACACCTGCGTGGATTGTTGTTGCATGACCTAGAGGAAAAGAGAGCACCTGTAATTTCAAAACGTGGCTTATATTTCCATTTGTTGTGTGGAAATATTCATTTCATCTTGTCTTTAGCTATTATTCCTACATGAATCTACGTGAAAAGACAAGAAGAAAATAAAAATAAGGAAAGTTGTGCGTGAAGAAATACCTGCAATAAGAGAAAAAAGAAGGTTATAGAAGACAAATAAGGATACCTATGTAGAGGTCTTCTACAACTGCTGCATGGAGAAGCTACGTAGATGTCTGAAACTACGGTCTGCGTGGGAGATTTTGTTGTCTCACTTCTGTAGCAAATTCACATCCATGTACCTAACTGTTGCATGGAGAAAAGAATACCAACAAAGCATCTACAATTTCAACATAGAATAAACTTGTGCATGAGGAATAGAAGAAATACGAGGGGTCTTCAGCAAAAAGTTTGAGTTGGTGCATGGAAATTACGTGGAAGTGTTCTGTAATTTGTTTTTAATTTATTCTACTATGTGGTGGCTATTTTATTTTTTTCCTGCTGGTAGCTCATGTGAAGGTTTGAAAGATTCACTCTCTACCTAGACATTGGAAGCTGTTGGTGTGTGGAGGAGGACTATGTGAAGAGATACTCCACCAAGACAATGAAGGACAAGAAGTAGATTCTACAACACTTCACCGAATGTCGAGTGTAGACAACTTGATTAAGAGTGTCAATAACATGGTCACCACAAGTTGAAAGTTAAAACATCAACTCACCAGTCAGAGAACACTATGAAGAAGCTCCTAAGAGCTCTGGGTTCTACTTTGCTTTGCTGAATGAGCTTGGAATACCGGAAATCTAGCCTTCGACAAGCTAGTTCGAGAAGGACTTCTTGAATACTTCCTTTTCGACGTCAGATGCCAAGAAAAGTGAGTACGGGAAGAATTAGAAGTCGGGTATGATGTCGACTATGACGACGAAGAAGAACGCCCCACAAAGCGTCATCGTCTCACAACATGTGAATATTGCGAGCATCTACAAGCCAATAATTCTCATCAGTGAGTCAAAATTGTAATAACTCTTGAAATAAATAAATAAATTTTTTTATTACGATGTCTACTCCAAAGTTACTTCTTTTCGATGCTCAGTTGCTCAAAGGGTCCAATTTTGTGGCCTGGAAGACAAAAATGAAGACAATCCTTTAGTATGAAGGATTATGGGGCATTGTCACAGGGTCTGTGCCTGCTCCCACAACCCCTGATGAATTAATAAAGTATGAGATGGCTAGTGCGAAAGCCTTGATGCTGATAATGCTCAGTATTAGTGATGATGTGCAACCGCATGTTCAAAATGCGGAGAAACCAAAGGAGGCTTGGGACAAGTTGGCAACCATTTATGAAGCCAAAAATTAGACGAAGATTCTTCATCTTTAGTCAAAGCTGCACACCCTCTCTATGGGGTTAGATGAGAAAGTGGAGGAGTTCTTACATCACGTGGGTGAGAAAGAGGAGAGATCAGTTATTAGTGTTCATTGAAAAAGCAGTGATACAACAAACTTCTCATTCCGATCACCTTGAGAGCACTCCCTTCTCAATTTCAAGTGTTTGTTACGATGTTGAATGTGTCTAAACAAACAGTGGCATTTGAAGAACTTGTAAATCTGCTTTGCAGCAGGAGAGGCCATCAATTCATCCCAAGAGGAGTCTCAAGATAAAGCCTTGTTCTCAAAGCCATACCGTGGCCAAAAGAATAAGAAGGGTCCCCTAGAGAATCCAAATCAAGTGCAACCAAAACCACAGTAGAAAGATCAAAATTCAAAGAGATGGTGTCACATTTGTAGAACCAATACTCATGACATTGATCACTGCTGGCATAATAGCTTGAAACAGGGGTCTTTAAGTCATACAAGCACATCCGGGTGTGAAGATTTTCAAAAGTCCAAACGACGTCCCCATTGGAGAAAGTAGAAGGGACATCTCACAGCCCAAGAAGATGATGAATCTAATGAGGAGACATCAGAAGGAGCCCATTGTGGTAAGAACCTTGTACTCATCTCTCAAACTTCTCAGCCCATGAATAAAAGTTTGGTTGATAGACTCTAGTGCAAGCAAGCATATGTCAGGTGACAAGAAGCTGTTTGATTCACTATACAAAGAACCAACTGGAGATCGAGTTCGAATAACGGATGACAAAGAGTACATTACAGAAGGAATAGGAAATGTCACCATTCCTCTGGGACCATGAAGATGTACACTTACAAAGGTACTATATGTTCCTGGCTTGACTAGCAATCTCTTGTCAGTTACTCAGCTCTTGAATCATCACCTTAAGGTAGAATTTCTTGTTCAAAATGACATTAAATCATGCTTAATCTCTAGAAAAGGTACGGTTCTTACTAAATCATTTGTAAATGATAAGTTATTTGCTTTAAATATTGTTTCATCTTCTCCAATAGCTTTATCTACTTCAACAATAGAATCAATTTCCTATGGAATTTTAGATATGGACACTTGTCGGTTAGTTCATTGCACTAGATGAGTTCAAAAGCAATGGTCCATGGACTACCCAAATTGTCCAGTTCCTTGCCTATTTTCCCTAACTCTCTTGCATTAAAACAACACAGAGATCCATTTCAAGTGAGCACCTTCCATGCCAAGAAGTTTCTTGAGGTAGTTCATACCGATCTGAACGACCCATTGACTGCTTCATTTTCAGGATATAAGTACTTCCAACTATTTTGGATGACCATTCTTGCAAGATGTGGGTATATTTCTTGAAGAAGAAAAGTGAGGCTCTTCAACATTTCTAGAACTTCTATCATCATGTTGTGAAAGAGACTGGACAACCACTTCTTCTACTTTTCTCAGATCGAGGGGGGAATTTACATCAAAGAAGTTCTTGGCCTTCTGAAACAACATGGTGTTAATAACACTGACGATTGCTCCCTATACGCCCTAGTAAAATGGCATTGTTGAGTGTTGCAATCGCACAGTGATGGAGATGTCTCAATGCATGCTAACAATAGACAAGCTTGAGGAATGCTATTGGGCTGAAGTAGTACGAGATAGTTGTATTTCTTGTCAATAGGGCAACAAAAATATTCTAAAAAATAAAACACCGAGAAGAGGAATGGAGTGGTAGAAAGCCATGAATTTCTCATTTACGATTATTTGGTTGCACAACATACATGCATGTCCCAACTAAGAAAAGAAAGGAGGTTGAGCCATGGATACAACACTACCTGAAGGAATACCGTCTCATGGATCCTGAGACAAAGAAAATATATGAGATTCGGGACGTGGTTTTGACGTGTCATCCTTTGAATCAATAGTATAAACAGAAGATCCACTTCCAACCACATCTCAATGATTAGTCTCGAATCCGATGATGAGACAAAGGAGACTACTACGAGAAAATAAGTGTTTCTAGGAGAGCTATTTGTTGACATTGGAGAACTGGAGAATGTGACTCAACATCAATCAACACGGAAATGAAAAATTTCTTCTCAAAAGCAGCCAAGTTCTTGTCCGAAGTGGGTACAAAGCACATCAAGGACTCACAATTACAAAACTTCCGAGATACATCTTCTAGATTCAAAACAAGGAGTTAAACAAGAAATGAGGTAAACTTTGCACTCATGAGTTCATTGATGAATAGCTCCAAGATAGATAATGTTCGTGAAGCACTCAGTCAACATCAGTGGAAGGAAGCCATGGATACAAAATATGACTCACTCATGAAAAATTAAATATTGAAACTTGTCGATCGCCTCTAGGAAAGAAACCCATAGGTTGAAAATGGGTTTTCAAGACAAAATATAAGGTAGATGAATCCATTGACAAACATAAAGCATGACTTGTAGCAAAAGGATATGCTCATAAATAGGGCATCGACTATGAAGAAACCTTTACACCCACTATGAAGATGAAGACCATCAGAGTAGTTTACGCACTTACAAGACAAAAAGGATGGAGACTTCAGCAGATGGACATCAAGAGTGGTTTCCTAAACAATGATCTGAAATAAGAAGTATAAATGACCCAACTTGAAGGATTTGTTGATAAAGAGCAGCCTAAGAAGGTATGTCGTCTCATCAAATCACGTTATGAGACTAAAAAAGCTCCCAAAGTGCATGGTATATCAAGATCAATGATCGCCTTTTATAGCATGGGTTCACTTGTAGCCCCTTAGATTCCAATTTTTATATAGAGAAGGTAGGAAAAGAAATTGGCATTCTTGTTGTGTATGTAGATGATCTTGTGATCACTGGAAGTTCAGAAGACCAGGTTGATATTGTAAAGAATGATCTCAAAAGAACCTTTGACATGACAGATTTGGGGCTACTACATTACTATCTTGGCTTGGAGATATGGCAAAAGGAGCATCACATTTTTGTCTCCTAGAAAAAGTATGCCAAGCGACTACATCTCTGGAAAAGTACAGAATGTATGACTGTAAACCTATATCCACTCCCATGGAAATAGGATTACAACTTTCAAGATTCCAGGACTCACCTCAAGTAGATGCTACTCTCTATAGGCAATTTGTTGGAGGACTCATCTATTTGATAAATACTAGACTAGATCTCTGCTATGCTATATCAGCTATCTTTCCAAGTTCATGCAAGAGCCGAAGAAATGTCACTGGAATGCAGCAAAGCATGTTTTGAGATATGTCTAAGGAACAACTGATTATGGTCTGGAATATAAGAAGAATGATCAATTCTTCTTATAGGGATACATCGACTCGGACCATGCTAGATCTGTTGATTACAGGAAGTCAACTACAGGATACATATTTCATCTCAGATCTAAACCTATCTTGTGGATAAGTAAGAAGCAGAATGTTGTTTCTATCTCATCTACAGACGTAGAATATTTCCCCACACGAGGAGCTATGTGTGAAGTGATATGGTTACGTTGCATTTTGTATGACCTGGGAATTCCTAAAAATAGTCATCTATTCTCTATTGCGCGACAATCAGAGTGTGTTGAAGCTCATGTGAAATCCAGTCTTTCATGAATGAATAAAGAATATTGAGATTGATTGTCATTTCATTCGAGAGCATGTCTTAAACCATCACATTCAGCTCTAGTACTATCCTACGGAAGCACAAGTAGCTGACATTCTCACAAAATCTCTTGGCAAAGTGAAATTTGAACTTTTAGGGGTCACATTTGCAAGAATAATGTAATAAGGGGGAATGTTAGCATAGTCTACATACTTTTTTTATTATTAGACTAGTTGTTCTATCTATTCCATTATTCTCTCCTTCTTATTTGTAACTTCTCCATCCATTTAGGGGAGTCTTGTTTATTCCGTACCTATAAATAATGTATGTGGGTTCTTTGTTCAATAGAATAATAAGAGATATCAATCTCTATTCTCTCTCCTCTGTTTCTTCCTCACAAGGAGATGGATTGTGTTATGTATTTGTGGGTCTCTCCAAAATGCTCCTTGGTTGAAATCTTGTTGGAAATAAAAAAATTGTATGTTGGTACTAAGTTCAACTCTGGAAATTCTGTGGATATTAGTATGAAATTTTTTTGGGTCTTGATATACATAATAATTCTTCTTCACGTTATGCAAGCATTTACAAAAATGAAGAAATTGAAAGACACACAAACAAATTTTTCTAATGGATATGGTTCAAGGATTGAATTTTATCATGTGATGAAAAAATAATTTGGATGGGTGTATTTATTATGATTGGATTTTTATTTTGGCCCTCATGAAATCCCCTGAATATGGATGGAGTTAATTAGAAATACTACCACTTCATTATTGGACAAAAGTGGATAAGCCCACTTTTTTACTAAGGTTATGTGTAATAAGATCACTGAGTCATGTTAGTTGATACAAGAGGAAATAGTGGTGGTTATCAAGCATGACATATGATATTTCATCTTTGGATCTACTTCGCATTCAATATCATATTCTATCATTTCCATATCCGAATTATTTGTTCATACCATTATACCTTTTTATCAAACATCTAAGTCATTTTCTTATATACTAAGTTATTTTGTAGGGAGATAAATATTTACAATCTAATATTCCTAATTGTAGAAATAAAATTTTAATCTACTTGTAGGAAATAAAAGTCTAAAGAAACTAATTACCAAATACTTCATGTCACAAAATTTGCTAAAAGTTATTCTATTGTCACTAGAATATTCTTTTATAGAACTCGAATATCCTAATAACACTATGTCCTCGGAAATGGTACCAAAATGATAATGATTAACAATCCTCTTCATTAATAATGTCAACTGGGTTGGTCTCTAAAGGTTTTATGCATTAAGAGAAGAAGATCTTGGAAAGCTACTCCTTTAAACACAATCCAAACTTTCATAACATAAATCACACATGCAAAAATGTAAAGGAACACTTGAAGAAATATAAACACACTTGCATAAAGGAACTCACACTTGATGGAATATAAAGGCACACTTTCATAAATAAAATTACACTTGAAGAAAATATAAGCACGCTTGCATAAAAGAAAGTGCTGAATTGAAAATAAAGGAAAGAGGAAAAGACACCTACAAGTTCACAAAATAAATTACATAACATAAAAAAATAGAAATTTACAACAAAAGGAAAAATGTATAAATAAAGAAATAAACATTAACACATTGATCCATCTTCCATAGAATGAGTGGCCAGCTCATTCCTTGGAAGAAGGAATTAATTCATACTTTTAATTCATAATTTGCAGAGTAATTTTACTTAAAAGATTGGAAATAAAGAATAGATCTTTATTTCTTGGGAGAAAAGATTTACATATCTGAGTGTGGAAGGTTGCATTTATAATTTATGCATCTAACCAACTCCTTATTTTGGGAGAAACAATCTTATCTTATCTTTAATCTAATCCTAACAACTAAGATTTCCATCTCCACAAAATATGGAGAGATATATTATTGGAGTCAAAGTCTTATCTCACTTCTTTTGAGAAGATTTTCTCCCAAATCTTCTCGTTGCTTTTCGGTAACAAGAATCATAATGATTTTATTCTCCTACATTATTAGGGGAGGTTTTTCCTCAAATATATTTGACCAAATACCTTTCGGGGTTTCCATTTGACTTTGTTGTTTTTATTTTGAACTTTTGACACTTGTTTGATACGTTTTTCCTCAAACTGCAGATTCACTAAAAGTTAGATTTATCTTCATTGGTAAAAACTGTTGAAAATTTGAACAAATGTTTTGTTAAACACATTTCTATGAAAAAAACCTCTCTCATATTTTCCATTTGACTTTTCTCGTATCTATTTATGGAATTTTTAGTGCTCATCATCATTACACTTTTCCTCGGACACAACTCACTAAAATAAATATCTCTCTTCATTGGTAAAACACTGTCACAAATATGAATGATATTTTTGTTTCGCACGGAATGTTTCGGCTCTGCAGAATAGACTTGCTTCTATCCTATCATTCCTTTGAGAAACAGATAAGGGTTAGGGCTAGGAGGAATACATGTTGAATGTTGAGATGGTGTGTGCGTACCGTAGAGAGAGATCAGATCGACTGCGAAGAACTCCTTTTTGTCTTGGAAGGACTACTGCGCAAGTAAAAATACAGACCACCGATTTTAATTAGACAATAAATGAGGGAGCTGCCTTAGGCCCAGGAAATATAAAACTTCCTTTCGAAGGTGGTCAGTTCCCCTTTTAATACGAATTAACACAAATGATAACAAAGAAAGCTATTGCAAAATCACGATTTAGGTATCTCGTTACAAAGCAATAGAAGCTAAATTATCAATAATAAAGCGTCACGTTGTTTGTTCGGTTACTGGTCGTTGATACGTTCAGGTTGAGTTATAGGGATAAACCAGACTGGATCTGAGGTTGTTAGGTGGCAAATAGGTGAAAAAGGTTTCGGGGTATAAGTCACAGTGACCGACGCCGGTCACTGGGTAACCGACCGCGGTTAGAGAACCGCTGCCGGTAGGGGATAAACGATACCGGTAGGGTCAGCAATCTAAGTGCTTCTGGATAGAGGTTGGTTGCAAGGTGATTGTGGGGTTATTAAGATTGGGGGATGGCTGAGGGGAATGATGGGAGGATAGGGAAGACTCAGAGTGTGGTAAAATGGCCTTCTGGGCAATATCAGGATGTATGGGTGAAGGTTAAGTGCAGTATGTTGCTGATAGTAGATCTGGGAATAAACTTATGATTACTATTAATCAACAGGCTCAAGAAAATGGTGCTTAGAAACATATAAAACACTACTTACTCGTCCCTGATGCAGATGCAGTTTTTGGATCAGTAATGATGAAGACAGACCAAGTTGGATGATCGAAAATCCAAGATGAGTTATCTCCTCTCTCGATGCTCGGATGAGTGTTACTTGGGCTCAAGTTATTCGATTGCAGTCTTGGGCTTGATGTCCTTCTCTGCAAACTCTTCCTGTTTCTTCACTTGTCCCTCGCTTTCGCCAAGCAAAACTGGATCCTTTCAATGATTTCTCCTCCTTTTTGATCAAATGAAAATCCGATCCTTTGTTTTTGGTGGAAGTGGTCATTTACGGGAACCGATGGCGGTTACGCAACCGACGGCGGTCGAGTAGAACCAGTATCGGTCCCAGTCAAAGTGGGCTATTTTTGGTGAAATAGCCACTTTCCCTCCTTTTCTTCTAAGGGATTGGTCATGCGGGCTTGGTCAAGTCATTATGAAGTTGGTTTTAGGTGCGGATGAGGAGTAATTAGTCATAGGTGTAGAATTGGACCAAGTTATAGGTCTTAATTAGGTTAGTTTAGGTTAAGACTCGGTCATGATGAGGTGGCGACATGAGGTGGGTGTATGGCAATGTGGATTTATTAATTATAAGGTAATTAATAAATAATTGTGTAAGGTTTAGGTGATGAGGTTAGGTTGCGAAATGGGATGTGGGGTACAGAGTGTCATAAGACACAAATTTGGTGTCTACATTAGCCCCTTATTATCGTGTAGTTTGTTTTGTAAAGCTGCATGACAATAATAAGAAGTGGTTACCTCGTTAAGGGTATAGGTAATCCACCTCAAATCTATCACATATTGAGGTAGCGTGAAAGGTGGATAGGGTTGATAAAGGGTAAATGGTGTTGAGATAACGGTAAGAGGGTGGGGTAATTCCAAGGAAGCAGACGCATGTTGAAATGCAGTAGTGCGACCAGGGTATATGATTTGAAGAGCAAACAAGCAATTCATAGGCAAAGGTCGATAGTTTATCCAAACAAGGGTGATATAATCCTGGTATCCAAGGCATAGGAAGTAGCTCTAGGGTATATAACGGGTAAGGTACAGGAACATTTTGGCATGATCGGAAGTACCAAATGGTTGGTTTGGTTGAGATAAACATCACCGTCTAATTCTAGGTAAAGTTGGTCGACTGATCAAGTCAAGGACCCTGATCATGCTAAAACACGAACAGGTGAGCTCGATTGAACAAAAAGGTACATGATGGATGGATAAAATAAAACGTTGATTGTGGGTATGGTATTTAATTGGTGTGGCCTTAGGTCGGGCCAAATGGTTGGGTGCGGCCTTGGGTCGGGCCAAATGGGTTGGTTGCGGCCGTGGGTCGGGCCAAATGGTAGGTTACGGCCTTGGGTCGGGCCAAATGAGTTGGTTACGGCCGCGGGTCGGGCCAAATGGTAGGTTACAGCCTTGGGTCGGGCCAAATAGGTTGGTTGCGGCCGTGGGTTGGGCCAAATGGTAGGTTACGGCTTTGGGTCGGGCCAGATAGGTTGGTTGTGGCCGTGGGTCGGGCCAAATGGTAGGGTACGGCCTTGGGTTGGGCTAAATGGGTTGGCGGCGGCCTTGGGTCGGGATAAATGGGTTGGTTGTGGCCTTGGGTCGGGCCAAATGGTAGGTTACGGCCTTGGTCGGGCCCATGAAGTTAACAAAGGGTTGTCAACGAAGGTGGATATAGGCAATGTTGGTAAAGGGATATTAGGAAATAAGGGCCGAAATTGGGATAGAGGGGAGATAAAACCGATATCGATTGTGTATGACCGATATCGGTTAGATGACCGATACCGGTTCCTTAGGGCACAATAAAACCGATATCGGTTATAGGTCAAAAACCTATAAAAAGAAAAATACGGCCGGTCATTGTCACATTGTCAATTTGAAAACCAATTGGAGTTGTCTGAGGTGGATTGTTGAGATTGGAGCATTTGTTGGTTGAGGTGGCACTATTTGAGTGGAGAATTGAGTGTTTAGTGGACCCTAGTGAGTAGGAGGCAGCAGTTGATTGGTGGAGGACCCAGCAGAGGAGAGTTTATAGCCATGGCACAGCCAGGAGGAGCAGGAGGTGCTGGACCAGCTGGACCACCACCACCCATCCCACCACGACGACGTGTCGTCGTACCGGTAGGTTCGAAACCCCTCGTTGTGTGGATTTGAGTATATTATGTTGTATTTGGGTTTTGGGTAGGAATGTTAGATTTTGATAAAATAATTAATAAATGGAAATGATTTGAAAAAAGGAGAGGGTAGATAGGTTAAATAGGCCAAGGCGGCTGGGTGGGTAGGTTTTTAGGGTGTTTGGGTGGGTATAGAGGGAGAAATAGGAAAAAATGGATTTGGGGGGGGCCGCGCGGGGTTCGGCTCCGGAATTTTACAGTGACCGATGTCGGTCGCTAAGCGACCGGCATCGGTCATGAAATTTTTGGTGGACGGAGTTTTGTGAGTGACCGGTGTCGGTCGTATAGCGACCGGCGTCGGTGAAGAGGACCGGTGTCGGTCATAAGTGACCGGTACCGGTCCTTAGTTATTTTTATTTTTGTTGGTTTGGGTTTTGTTGTTGGTTTGAATTTTTGGTTGTTGTTTGGGTGTTGTGGTATTGTTTGGGTTGTGGTGGGGGTGTTTTGGTATTGTTTGAGTGTTTTGGTATGGTTTAGGTTGTTGTTTGGGTGTTGTGGTATTGTTTGGGTGTGTTGGTATGGTTTGGGTTGTGGTGGAGGTGTTTTGGTATTGTTTGAGTGTTTTGGTATGGTTTAGGTTGTTGTTTGGGTGTTGTGGTATTTTTGGGTGTGTTGGTATGGTTTGGGTTGTGGTGGAGGTGTTTTGGTATTGTTTGAGTGTTTTGGTATGGCTAAGGTTGTTGTTTGGGGTGTTTTGGTATTGTTTGAGTGTTTTGGTATGGTTTAGGTTGTTGTTTGGGTGTTTTGGTATGGTTTAGGTTGTTGTTTGGGTGTGAAGAGGGAGGGGGATATCGTAGAGGTTTTTAGGGTAAGATAGGTGGGTGTAGAGGGTATAAATAGATGTTGTGATAAAGAGTAGGGCTAATGTAGTGAGTTGGTTTTGCAGCACGCGCAGCCTGACGACGATGGGACAGATGCCCCGCTGTTGAGACGGATGCGGCCACACATGTCCGCAGCGCAGTGGGGTATCATGCGAGGTGGGACTCGGCGGAGTCCAGCGATACAGAGCGATTGACAGGGATCATAGTTTGATGGTCGCCCTCATCGAGAGATGGGATCCGGTGACCAATGTGTTCCATCTCCCGACTGGAGAGATGACCATCACATTGGAGGATGTGTATCGCATCCTTCGATTACCGATTGATGGAGAGGCAGTCTTTCAGGTTGACACTGAGACAGCCATGGACAGCATCCTACACGTATTCGGGGATGCAGCTGCGCTACTGACATATCACAGCGCGAGTATCGCGTATGGGGATATGTACCGAGCCCACCGCCATGAGACACGGCTTGCCGTGCTGATGATGATCGGGATCACCTGCTTCGCCCTCCCAGACTCAGAGGGAGGCCGCTTTCCACGGGCGCTTATGGGTGTGCTACATGAGATGGTGGAGGAGCACACATGTTATGCTTGGGCACCAGTATACCTGGTGCAGTTATACCGAGAGCTGTGGGGCTATCGCCGGATGAGGCGATTCGGGATTTGCTCGACGTTTTTACTACACATTGGGCATATGAGCATATTATATGCATTAGACTAAGAGGGCTGCCCCAAAGAGCTGTGAGTGGCCACAGGTCATCTATAGATACGGCTTTCAGAGGTGGTTGGGGGTCATGGGCCAGCCACGAGCAGTGCTTGCAGGGCGAGACGTCACTTATTACAGACATATGTTAGAGGGCTTGACAGCGTTAGATATTGTATGGAGACCTTATAGAGGTCATCACCCGCATGGAGGAGCCCGAGCATAGTTGCAGTGGATCCAGTATACATTCTGGATAGCGGGACGGAGGCCGGGAGAGTATGAGCGGATACCCCTGGAGAGGGTACGACGACAGCTTGGGCTACGACAGGATGAGCCACCTCCCTTCCCTCAGTATCGGAGGGATGATGTAGAGGCTCCATTGCCTGCACCACATCCTATGGACCCAGATTGGGTTGCTGAGAGGCCGATAGATGATACCGTAGATGATGTCGACTGCACAGGAGCATTTTTGGTTTGGTGGGCCGGAGAGAGAGCTGCGAGGAGAGCACAGCCCGCACAGCCAGACTTGGCGGCTGTTAGAGTAGAGAGGGATCAGCTGGGCCGAGTACAATTATTATAGGGCAGCTTCATTGCTGCACAGCACGTATAGGTGTCTTACAGGGGCAGCTAGCCCAGCTCAGCATGTGTAGAAGAAGCAGTACCAGTACCAGCCAGTACAGTACTCAAAGACAGCACCACCAATGGCACAGACCAAAGATAAGCACAGTACCAGCACCACCACCAGGCGCAAGCACACAGGCACCACCAAATGGCACCAAAGACAGCACAGGGGGCACTGGTATTAGGTGTCAGGGGACCAGCCCCAGCACCTACGGTGGCTCGAGATCATTATATGGAGGCTAGAGCGGAGGCCCGGTACTATCAGGATATTCTTGATGGTACCGGGGCTGATTATCAGCCTTATGCGGCACATAGAGTAGAGACCTCTCGGAGCCAGAGATCTCAGGGAGGTGCAGCCACAGCCGGTGGGTCTGTGACAGGTAGGAGGTGAGAGGCAGCACAGGGACTAGCAGGCAGACAGGCAGAGGGCGGTGGAGAGAGCTGAGGGGTCCCTGCATATTTTTGTATTGGTTCATTGGATATGGGCACCGGTCTGCGAACCGGCTATGTTTATAGAGGCCTGCGTGCCTAGATATTATGTATTCATTTATTCATTCATTCATTTATTGTATATACCGGCCTGCGAGCCGAGTATGGGTTGTACAGTTGATACCGGCCTACGAGCCGAGTATGTTTTTGATATGAGAGACCGGCCTGCGAGCCGAGTCAAGATTATTGATAGTTATCGGCTGCGTGCGGCTTTGTTGTATTATGAGATCACAGAGGCCCCGATGCAGGGCACATTGTATATTTGAAACTTTGTATATATATAGATATGATGATTTGACCCACATGTTGTGCGTAAAAATGTGTTAAGTGTTTTGAAAATGGTTTGTGATATTTAATGTATGATGAGTTTGATTTACATGGTGTTATATATTATGATGTTGATGTCTTTTGTTGATGGGATGTATGTATGTATATAGATGATGAGTTTAATTGACATGTTGTGTTATGAAATGTATGTATGTTTTGGTGCTAGATTTGTGAGATATTGAATGTTTGTTGAGTTGTTGATTTGGATTCAAATGATGTTGATGAAATTGTGATGAGATATGGATTTAATGAAAAATATGGATAATGGTGTTGTTCATGGGAAAAGGGGCGGGCGCCACAAAAATTTGTAAAAATGGAAAAAAAGGCTTAGGTTTAAGCAAAGGGGGACATGACCGATATCGGTTATGTAACCGATGTCGGTAGCTATATGACCGATATCGGTCATGTAACCGATATCGGTTATGAAAGAATTATTTTCCTAAAAATAGAACTGCTGGGTTGGCAACTTAAGTTCTTATTTTTAGCATTCTTATTTTTAGAGTCATGAAACACGTTAAATATGCGAATGCGACGCTGTTTGACAACTGCTACAGGTAATTGCATGAAAGAATTTGAGTGATAAGGAGGAAAGAGACAGGTGAAGTGAGCATGGGCTGAGATTCAGAAGGCAGAAAGACAAGTTATATTTGAAGAGGGTGGTGAACATGGCTAAACGAGGATAAGCATCCAAAGCAGTGGGACGAGGGGAAGACATGTTCCACCCCAAGCTACTGCATCCCGAGAGGTAAACTGTTTGGTTGTAATTTGATTCTTGCATGTGTTGTAAATAGGATGAAAGAAGTGTAAGTGGGTAAAGATGAGAGAAAAAGGTGATAGGCAAGGGTGGGGATGGTATGAGTGCTACGGGTAGACAGGTGGGCATGTATGTTTTGTATAAATAGTACAAATAGGAGTAAACGGCAAAAATAATTAGCGTAGGTGTATGCTTTAAGTAGGGTAGGTATACTTTTGATGGACCGGTATCATTTGGAAGTAACTGGTATCGGTTAGTATCCGAGCGATGATGTAACACCGTGGAGATTTGTTCTGAATGGGCATTGATGTAAATCAGGTTAAGGATGAATGATATCGGGTAAGTTGTTGGAATCCGCTATTATTCCGGTTCGAGTTAATCACGCGTAACCATGCTATGGTGTGTTGGTCGAGAGATGGAATCCGTAAAAGAATACCTTCTATTTACCAACAGGAGATGACAAAGTGACTTTGGAAGATGTGTTCTATATTTTGAGACTCCCAATGATAGGAAAAAAGTGTATCAGCGTTGCCACATGCGTGGGCAGCAGCGATAACAAAGATTTGGGTCACCGCATGAGATTTGACACAGTGAGGTTTATCATTTATGTATGGTACAATGTATGCAACACACCATAAGGAAACAAGGTTGGCCGTGCTATTAATGATAGTGGTGGGGTATTATGCATTGCCGAGGGCGGAAGGTGGAAGATTTCCCAAAGAATTGATGAGTGTTATTTGGGAAATGATAGAAATGAGCGTGACATTCGCATGGGCACCCGCATATCTGGCAGAGTTATATAGGGGTTTATGGGCTGCAAGTAAAACACAGGATGACACTGGATTGTTCGTACTTATTACATTGTTGGGCCTATGAGCATATTGTTTGTGTGCGTCCAATAGGCCGACCCATTGAGTCGGGAGAGGTAGGAGTGCAAAGGTTGGGATTCAGACGATGGGTCCAGACAGAACAAGAAGCGAGATCCCAGGCCGTGATAGATGACATCGAGTATTATAGATAGGTATGGGAGATGGTGACGATTGCAGATATTTGTTGGAGGCCGTACGGGAACTATATGGTGACAGAGCACATAGCTGAGGAGTTGAGGGGTGTAGAGCGATTGAGGTGGATCGCAGGGCATAGGCCGGGTGAGTACAAGAGGATTCCTCTAGATCGTGTGTGGCAAAATTTGGGTTTGTTCAGGATATACCTATGACATATAGACCATACATGAGGATCGATGCCGAGGCGCAGCATTCTCACCTCCCCGGGTTAGACCTCCGTAAGAGCCGTAAGAGAGAAGAACCGATCGTAGGGTTATGGATGCGGGAACGACAGAGGCATATAGAGTATGGTGGGTAAAGCAGAGCCGCGAGGTGCACGTGAGTGCCCCGACATAGCTGTGATTACAGCGGAGAGAAATTATCTCTGCAGGATTTGTCTCGCCACCTTCAAACACAGTGAATGAGACAATGGGATTGTTAGAGGCTTCACAGCATGAGTGGAGAGACTCGGAGGCAAGATTCCTCCACGCGAGAGGACGTATTTGTATGTTACAGGAGATGTTGGCGGATCAATGGGAGGAACCAATGGCAGTGGCACCATTGAGGATGGAGAGGCCCACTGAGGGGCATCGACGATCACGATCACCACCTGATTCGGGAGGAGGTGCAAGGGTCTGAGTGAACTTTATAGGAATATAAGAATAAATAAGGATGTCGGCCTGCGAGTCGATGATAGAGAAGATGTATTTGTTTAACATCTAAAATAAAACTAAATATGTATGTTCTTTTGAGTGATGATAAGAATAAGAATGGTTGTGTTTTAAATGTTGTTTTTGTTTGTTTTGAAAAAGGATAAAGATGAACGTTGGCGAATAGAAATACACGAAAAATATTTATATTGACAACACATGATAAGGTATGGTAGGGGATGGTCGAGCTAACCTTGGGAGACTCCATGTCTCCTAAGTGCTGCCTACATAGCCCATTGCACAAAGCAAGGAAGAGCCTCAGACCGATGTAGTTCTCCCTTAAGACCAGGGAGAGGTGAATTCAGGTAATTTGTTGGTTGGTAAAAATATTGATATTGATATTGGTAGGGTAATGTTGTTGGTGTTGGTAATGAATTGGTGATTTTGGAATAGGTAGAAGTGAAGTGAAAGTTAGCCTACCCAAGTGGTAGGGAACCATATCCTGATTAAGATCAACACATAATCCTAGATTCGAGTCAAAGAGGAAAAAGTTACTCCGTAGTTGAAAAGAGCTAAACAAACCACATATTAATGTAGGATGAGCTTGAACCCCTAGGTACCGTGCATAGACGAGAAGTCAATAGGTGAAAAGAGTTGTATGATCACAATATATCGGATATACGTCACGTCCCTTGAGTTTAAACAAATGGTGAGGTGAGGTGGATGGTATAGCTGAGGTACGGAGAACTTGTTACAAAGTGAGTGTTCTGACGAAAGAGAACCTACCCTAAATAGACAAGTCCATGACTCAAAAGTTCTTTTGAATGTGGCTTTTATTTTACTGAATATAGACTGATCGATGTGGGAAGTCTACAAGGGATATTGATCGTACTATTCTTGAGGTCTTCACGAAGCTGATCAATGCGAGAAGCTTCTGATAAAGGCTGACTGTGTATAGCTGTCCTTCAAGGGAGCAGTCTATTTATAGTAGCAGATGTGATTTTAGTGCATAGCTGTCCTTCGGGGGAGCAGTCTATATATAATAGTAGCAATAGTTTGGCATATAGCTGTCCTTCAAGGGAGCAGTCTATTGTATAATTTAGAGGTCTAGATGTCCGTTGGGCATAAAGCATATAGTTTTGTAAGAAGTTTGACTCAAGAAAATCCCATAAGTGTTTTAATTAAGAATGTGTCATTTTGATACTTTGAAGTCATAGACTAGACTAAAAGGGGAAGGCATCTTTTAAAGGGGAGGTGATAATCAAACCATGTGAGCTTGATTGGATTTTGTAAGATGTAGAAACAAAGTGTATGTAGTGGTAAATGAGCTCAAGGGACGAGCGGTAGGTAGATAAGAAGTGATGTAACACTAAATTCAACAAGAGAATGGTCGAAGATGCAAGGAATTAAGAGGTTCATGCTCAGGTTTACCATTAAGCGAAGCTAAACGATAAGTGCCTGATCCATAAGTGTGAGTGATTATGTAAGGCCCAATCCAATTAGGAGCAAATTTTCCACGTTTACTCTTTTTTAGTTTGGTTACATGTTGATTCTCTTTGAGGACAAGATCACCAACCTTAAAAGTACGCTCATGAAGTTGTTTATCATAAGCACACTTGATGCGTTTTTGGTAGATTTGAAGGTGATCAAGAGCCGTAAGACGATGCTCGTCAAGAAGCTCTAATTGGGCTAACCGCTCTTGGTGGAAATCATCATTGGTGAGAATATCCCAAGAGATATTCTCGAGGGAGGGTATTTGTATTTCGAGAGGCAAGATAGCCTCGGTACCATATACCAAAGAAAATTGTGTGGCATTAGTGGAGGTATGAATGCTGCGGACGATAAGCCCAAAGGGCAAAGGGAATGTGATCGTGTCAATTTCTTCGGACTCATTGACAACTTTCATGAGGATTTTGATTAGGGTTTTATTAGAAGATTCGGCCTGTCCATTCACTTGTGGATAGTAAGGGATGAGAAGCTAAGTTTAATACCAAAGTTGTCACAAAGGTCTTGCAACAACTTATTTTTGAAAGATTTACCATTATCTGTTATTAGGCGATGAGGAATACCAAAATGATAGATAATGTGATGGTTAACGAATTCGACAATTTTTTCTTTTTTGATTGAAATGAGTGGAATGGCCTCCACCCATTTTGTGTAATATTCGGTTGCTGTGATTATCCAATGGTGACGTTGCGAAGAGGGCGGGTGGATCTCACCAATAAGGTCTAAACCCCATTGTGAGAAAGGACAAAGATCTCGTGCGACCTATAGCGGATGGCTAGGAGTATGTTGAAGGTTGGCATGTTGTTGACACATAACACAACGCTTAACATATTCATAGCAGTCGTTATTAAGAGTAGGCCAATAATAACCTAGGCGAAGGATTCGTTTGGCCACGGCAAGGCCACTAAAATGTCCACCACAAATTCCGTCATGGACTTGTTAGATGGTATAGGTGACCTCCGTGCCGGTTAGACATCGAAGGAGGATGCCATCAAAGCCACGTTTATAGAGGAGTTCCCCCATGATGACATAACGAGAAACACTTTTAAGAAAAGCACATTTTCCGTTACTAGTAAGGTCAGGTGGGAGAACAGAGGTTGTAAGGTAGTCGTGAAATTGGTGGTACCAGGTATCCTGCGAATTAGCAGACACATTATTTATCATACAAACAATTGGGGCTGAGTAGGATGGGGCAAATTTTTTTTGGACCAAGACGAATATGTCAAAGTCAGTTGGTGAGGCAGGAATTTGCGAGGCTAAGCAAGCCATAGTATCCGCAAATTTATTAGTGGAGCGGGGAATGGTCTGGATAGAATAACAAGTAAATGAGGTCAAAAGTGAATCCACGTAATGTTTGTACTTTTGAAGTTCGTCATTCTTACATTGGTAGATGCCCATAACTTGATTAACTACCAATTGAGAGTCGCCAAACATATTAATAGATTTGACACCTAAGTGTAACATAACCCGGAGACCCAAAACAAGGGCCTCGTATTACGCTTTATTATTAGTGTGCAGGGAAATCAAGCCGAATGAAAGAGGCATAGGTTCAAGGTCAAGAGGGATGAGAACAACGCCGGCTCCTCCGCCACGCCGGCATTTGGATCCATCAAGAAAGAAGGTCATTTGATATGACTCTTCCCGAGTGAAAGAGTGGCGATGAGTTCGCTTCGGGAAATTAAAATTGGTGAATTGTTCCCTGTAAAGGGGCCTCCGCAAGTTGGTCCACAATAGTTTGTCCTTTGATTGACTTTTGTTGTACAAACTCAAGGTCGAGGTCAATGAGGAGCATAAGGCATTGGGCGATGTGTTGGTTTAGATGTGGTTTGGCATACATATAATGAATGGGGTCCGTGTTGGTGATGACAAAAGTTTTGTGATTCAGGAGGTAATGTCGGAGTTTGGTGGCTATGAATGATAGGGCTAGGCACAATTTTTCTACATGTGTATACCTAGTCTCGTAATCCATGAGAGTATGACTTATATAATAAACGGCTTGTTCTCGACGTGTCGAGTCCCGATGTGTGAGCATGGCTCCTATAGCATGGTCAGTGGCAGAAAGGTAAAGGTAGAAAGGGTGATCATCCTGAGGTGGAATAAGCACGGGTGGCTGCAAGAGATAGGATTTGAGAGCTTCAAAGGCTTGGTGACACTCTTCACTCCATTGAAAGGCAATGTCCTTTTTAAGAAGGTGATGGAAAGGTTGACATCGATCCGAGAGTTGGGAGATGAAACGCTGGATGGATTGAAGTTTACCCTGCAAACTACGCAATTGTTTGAGGTTTTTGGGTGGGGGCATTTCTAGGATAGCTTTGACTTTAGATGGATCGACCTCAATGCCATGCAAAGAGACGATAAAGCCAAGAAGTTTTCCTGAAAGAACACCAAAGACACATTTCTTTGGTTGAAGCCGGACTGAATATTGTAACAGGCGATCGAAAATAATGATTAAAACATCGAGATGTTCATCGCGATGTTTAGATTTGCCAAGAAGATCATCGACATAATCCTCAAGGATAGTGTGCATAATGTCATGAAAATGTAAGTCATAGCCCACGATAGGTCGCACCAAAGATTCTTAAGGCCAAATGGCATGACACGATAATGAAGGTTCCCAAGGAGTTATGAAGGTAGTTTTATGTTGATCGGCTGGGGCTGCCAAAATTTGATTGTATCCCGAAAAGCCATCCATGAGAGAAAGCATTTCATGGCCCGCAGTGAGATCAACAAGTTGATCAATACTTGGGAGGGGGAAGTCATCCTTGGGGAAAGTGAGGTTAAGGTCTCAGAAATCCATGCATATCCGAAGTCCCCCGTCGCTTTAGTGACAGGTACAATGTTAGAAATCCATTGAGGATAGTCAATAGGCAAGATGAAGGAAACAGAAAGAAGTCGTTGAAGCTCTTCTTTGACCAAGAGGGCAATGCGTGGATGCATTTTTCTCAGTTTTTGTTTGACTGGTTTGGAATCGGGGTTTAGGGTGATGTTATGGACGGCAATGGTAGGATCAATTCCTGGCATGTCAGTGTAGGACCAAGCGAAAGCTTGGTTGCGGGTACGGAGAAAGGTAGTAAAGGCGGCTTGTTCTGATGTGTTAAGGGATTGTCCGATCTTCACAATGTGAGGATCCTCCTCCGTGTGGATGTTGATTTCTATAGTCGACTCATTCAACATGGTTTGAGTTTTAGACGGTAAGGCACGTTGAATATAGGAGTCATCCGCCCCAAGGTAAGTGAGGATGGAGTCATCATCCTGGCACTCAACAACATTAATCAAAGGTGAATCCTCTTCGATCATGTCTGGATACAGAAGGGGAAGAGAAGATGGGTCCTCATTATCGCGTTGATAAGTGAGAGGACCTATGAAGATAGCATTTATGAAAAAAAAAAAGTTAGGAGGGATAGATTCAGGGTCTATCGACTCTGTGGGTGATGATGGCAAAGTGGGTGATGATGGTTTGGTAGGGGTGACGTCGTCATCTTCCAGGATACAACTGACACGAGGTTTCTCCGGTGTAGGTGTTTCAGGAAAACCGAGACCACTGCGATCATTGTGTTTGCGTGTAGTCACGGGAATGAGTGTATGTCGGCCTTGTTCATAAAGACCAAAACCAAAGCCTTTCCAAGCACAGCGAGTCAAGAAGGTGAGGGCGAAACGATGATTTGTCAAGTATTGAAAATCGGATTGGAAGGGAACCACACCAAGAGGAGGTTCAGGGGTAACGGAGGATGCGTCAACACCCCCATATGTTAGGTTGGTGCGGTAATGGGGTGGTCCGTAAGAGATTACCTCCCCCACGTGATGGTCGTAGGTGGGATGTGCATGTAATTGTCCGTACTCCTGCGGGGTATGGAAAGAGCTAACATTATATAGGCGGTACTCCCCCAGCGTAAGGCATTGAAAAACATCTACTAAGGGGTCGGAGGTTGGGATGTTATCTGCGGGAAAGGAAGTAATATTTGTAACGGCGGTTTCATTGGTTGAAGGTGTAGGTGCGTTGGAAGTGGATGGCTGGGTTGGATGAACGGGTGTCTTGACTGGTACAAGCACATCATTAGGGCGATACAACATATTGCAAGTTTTGAAGGGGGGAGGATCAGCTTTTACGGTGTAGGACTTCCCCTCGTACTCAAATTTTATGCATCTATGTAAAGTGGAGGGAACACATCCCATAGCCCGGATCCAAGGGCGGCCTAACAACATATTGTATTGGAACTCTCCCTCAAGGACATAGAAGAGTTCGGGTAGAGTACGTGGTCCTACACGAATGTTAAGGATCACGGTGCCTAAAGTAGAAGTAATAGCATCATTGAATGATCGCAACATGATGGGGTTGGCACACATGCAACTAGAAGGGATATTCATTTGTTGGAAGGCTTTTGAAGAGATGATGTTTAGGCTAGCGCCCCCGTCAATCATAACACGACGTACCCGAATATCCCGAACGTACGCTGAGATGAAAAGAGCAGGGTCAGGATCTTCAGCACCAAAGTCGATAATTTCATCTTCGAGAAACCGACAAAAATGCTTGTCATGACAGAGACGTAGTGGTTGGGGAGATAGATTGTTTGGTGAGCGAAGCAACGTGATTGGGTGTTAGAATAGAGGTAACAGGAAAGGTTTCATTAGGTAAAACCTCTATCCCTTGAAGGATTTCAATGAGAGCTTGTCGATGAGATTCAGAAGTCTGAATGAGATCATACAATGTCATTTTTACAGGTGATTGGTGAAGCTGTTTGATCATAGTTCGGTGGGCAATGCCATTAGAGATGGGATAGGCGGGTCCGCGAATAACCACTTTAGGTGGTGGTGCAATCGGGATGGTGGACGGAGAAAGAGATGCCGTAGGTGTGTTTTCTTTCTTTCCCATTGTTTTTCTGCCCTCGAGTAGCAACACTAATCATATTGATCTCGTGAATACGAGAGGAGGAAGATGGTAGGGATAGGTCATGGTTTTGAGAGGTGGGGCTGTAATAATGATAGATCTTGGTGAGGCGGGGACAGGTGGTATAGGAGAGGGAATTGAAGCTAAAGGTCTCTCTCTTCGTAAGTTTTCTTTCTTAACTTTTCTATCTGAGAGAGGTGACTGACGAAATATGGCTTTCAACGCTTTACATCCCTCTACGTCATGTCTTGGTGTGCGGTGGTAAGTGCAGATTTTAGACTCATCGTAACCTATAAGTCGAGGTTTAGATGGATCATAAGGTCTAAGTGGGGGTAGGGAAATGGTCGCATTCTCTACCAACATAGCAAGGATTTTGGCGTAAGACCCTTTGAGTGGGTCAAAGTTAGAGGAAAAGGAGGCTATTGACTAGGTCAATTCTGGTGATGACGTGGTATGGTTGGTTTGTATGGGTGGTGGTTTAGCCAAGGAGTTTTGATAATGGGTTTTAACTAAACGTGGCTTCTTTGACGCAGAAGCTAGGTTGGATGATGAGGCTACAGATGATGTGATATCAGAAAACAACCACGGAGAAATAGGAGTGATAGAAAACAAATCTTTTGATGATGGAATTTGTTTATGGTTGATAGGTGGACAGGATACGCGGGGTGACGGTGTTGCTATACCCTGGATTTTGTATGGGGCGAAGGCATAGGTCACTTCAAAGAAAACGTAGGAGGTATGATATATTGATGTAAGGTAGAGGGATGGGGTCCCAAATGGAAGGTAGGTGTGACGATGAGGGTTTTAGTTGTGTTAAAAGATTGATTGAGGAGATTGAGTCTGTCTCCTAATGGGATGGACGGCTTTATTTTTAGATAAATCAAGCCGCTTAGGTGGGTGTGTTAGACTAGGTATGGGTGAGGTCCCAAGCGTAGGGGAAGATTTGGTTAGGTTAATAGAAGTGGATGAGGTATTTGGTAGAGATGAGGGGGGTGAAGATGAGGACATAGGCATTTTAAGCTTCTGTAAACACTTCGGGTATATGGTAGAGGCATCAGGATCGGTCATTTGCATTTGAGTAGAATATGGCGTACTCAAATGTTCCCTTAGGACCTGTCTATCTTTTGGGGAATGACAGTCCTCACATGTGAATAGGAACTTTTGTATGGAAGAATGGTGGGTTATGATTCTAGTCCACCGTGGGTGTGATACAAGGGGTATATGAGGCACTATATCAATGGGCATTAAGAGGTCAACCGGTTCTTTGAAAAGATTTAGGTGATGAAGGACTAATAAGTAGGAGGGCATGTTTGAGAGGATCTGTCATGTTTAAAGAATGTGGTGATGTTGGTTTAAGAGGTTTCTCGTCTAAGGATGACAAAAGAAGTGGCGAGCCTTCCTCTTGTACAGCAAGAATGGTAGAAGGAGACGCTTGGGAAATAGATAAATTAGATAACATCCGCTCACAGTCTTGCAAGGATGTGGTGTAAGAAGGCTCATTTGTGAGAAGGGAACTCTGGGCAGTTAATTCCTTGATGGGTAAAGGAACGACAAGGATTTCAGTTTGTCTTGATGATGAGGAAGGGGGTTCGGTTTCCTACGTTAGTGAAGAGGTTTGATTCAGAATTTGTTCGATGGAGGTCTTTGGCTGGGAATCGAAGACTGCATGGATCTCATGAACACTCTCCTCGGCTAAGATATCTTGGTTTAGATTACTGTTAGAAGAATGATTCGGGAATGGTTTGTTGAATATTTTCAAATTTCGGTTAGCAGGGGCGTTAGGATTATCGAGGGCTATATCCCCGCATCAACCATTTCCTGCACTATGTTTTTCAACATCTTGCAGTTCTCATGACTGTGTCCCTTCACGTGGTGGAAGTTACAGAAGTCATTTTCTTTGTACCAAGAAGGTATGGCGCGAGTGGAATCAAACCCGGAATGAGGTTTAACAGGAGGTAAGGTAATGGCTCCTGCTTTGAGCAATTTTTCCAATATCACACCATATGTTTCTCCCAAGGGAGTGTAGTTGATGGGCTCTACTTTATACTTATAGGTGGTTTTTGGCGGGGTATTAGATGGTGGTTGGGATTTGACCATCACCGCGTGCATGGCCCCTTTTGATTTCGAAGCGGTCGATGGGTGAGGATTGGTGGTGTTAGGTTTGTTGGTGGAATCTTGGGTTCGAAAAGTGGGGTTTTTGTTGCGCAACCACAATTTCTCTTCCTCTAAGGCTCGAATCTCTAGTTTTTGAGCCATAGTAAAGGCCTCGTCAAATGTACGGAAAGTTTGAATTTGGAGGGTAGGAGAGATGTGCTTAGCGCAGGCCCACGTAAACAGTTCGATAAGTTTGGTCTGAGGCAAGGCATACGTAAGTTGGTTGATAAGGCCCCGCCATCGTCCAATGAAATCTGCGATAGATTCGTCTTCAAATTGTCGGATGGCATAGAGGTCGGTGATAGATACTTTCTTGGCAATGTTAATGGAGAAATGATCCAAGAAAGATTGGGCTAGCTAGTTAAAAGAGAAGATTGAGTGCTGGGTTAAAGCACTGTACCACTCCAAGGCGGGTCCTGATAAGGACATGGGAAAGGTGTGGAGTAGTAAAGCGTCGTCGTGAGCAATCAGATAGCAAGCATGTCTAAATGATCGCAAGTGTTGTTGAGGGTCCTCCTTACTGTTAAAATGGGTAAACTTTGGTAATTCCCATTGAGGAGGATATGAATGAAGGGGGACTGAAGGGTGGATAGGCTCCCGACAAACTTGCTCGTATGTCAAGGCGCTACGACTTCCTGAAACAGAAGCCTCCAGATTTTGCATTTTGTCCATCATTTGTTTAATTAAATCAGTAGTTGGATGAGATGATGGTGTGGTTGTGGTAAATGGAGGCAAATTGGGCCAAGGGCCACCACTAGACAATGGTGGGGTTAAATGTTGATAAGGTATGGAGGACGAATGGGTTGAGGCAACCGAATAGGGATGTCCTATATAAGTTGTTGAGGTTACCGGATATGTGTGTGGAAATGAAAAGGTGGGCAGAGCTTGAGAAGGAAAGCTCGTGTGGATAGGTGGCAGAGAGCAAGTCATGAACAGAGCAGTCTGCAAGAGAGATGAGGTAGGATCTGGGGCGGTAATGGTATGTGGGGTCCAAGATTAACCAAAGGAAAGCCAACTCAGGTCGTATGAACCTCAAGCCGCCGAGGTAGGAGACGGGGCTAAAGATGCGAAGGAACCAAGGTGGTGTTATTAAAGCGAGAGTGGGAGCTAAATGAGCAGCTATATAGTAATAGGCATGCCAACAAGGAGTTGACCGTCGGGTGTACGGTCAAGGGCATGAGACAAATAGTATGCAGACAACAGCTAGGATTAGCATCCGTAAATTTGGCAAATTCTTTTTTCTCCCACAGAATTTTAGGAACCTCGCCGGTGTCCGTAGGATTCCCACTGAATGTGAAAGGGGTGATTTAGGAAAAGGCACAGAGAAAGCATGTGAAACCATGGTGGCGGCTTGCTTTGAGTGATAACAACCATGGACAGGAGTACACAAAAGAGGGTTTCAATCTATCAGAATAAATGATGCACTTAATGGTGAAATTGGTAGGTTGTCTTTGGTTTGTCGAATCAAAAAGACAAGAATCGATATCGGTCCGATAACCGATGTCGGTTAGACTATAGCCGACGCGTCGGTTAGTTAACCGATGTCGTGTAATAAGACCGGTATAAGAAAATATAAGAAGCTGCTGATTTGATTGTTAACAACGCCAAGTACATTTATCAAATTGTTCTAAGGTGATCACAGAAGATAGTGTATAACAGAGAAAACAGAACTAAAAACAAGCAAGATGCACACGCAAATCCAGAGACTAACCCTAGGGTTAATTTTAATTATTGTGGGCTTATGCCTTTATACGCGGAATGCTTTCAATCCTAAACAAAAGACTTAGGGGAAATGTCAAGTTTCTTTTGGCTTATAAGGTTACCTCAATCGGGCGGAGGAATACCACGGAAAAGGGGGGATGTTTTGAGTTGTTGTGTTAATTATGAAGTGATTTAGTATGTGTTATGAAGTGAAATTAAGATTAATTTCCTGTCAATATCGTGGAAATCACCCCCACGTGTACAACCTGTTACTTAGTCTATGCTCACTAGAATTGAAAATAGCAAGCAAGAATGTAATGCACGTGTTTTAAACCCAAATCGAAAATGATATTCGATGAAGAAAATAAGATGACTTTCACTAATGCGAAACTAGGAAAGCAAGACAAATTCTTTACTAAATATAACAAAAATAACAACAACAAGTATGCTTCCTAAAACGAAAGCAAGCAAGAGAAACAGAAACCCGAAATGGGTCCCACCGGGCATGCCAAAATGTTTCGCACGGAATGTTTCGGCTCTGCAGAATAGACTTGCTTCTATCCTATCATTCCTTTGAGAAACAGATAAGGGTTAGGGCTAGGAGGAATACCTGTTGAATGTTGAGATGGTGTGCGCGTACCATAGAGAGAGATCAGATCGACTGCGAAGAACTCCTTTTTGTCTTGGAAGGACTACCTGCAAGTAAGAATACAAGACCACCAGATTTTAATTAGACAATAAATGAGGGAGCTGCCTTAGGCCCAGGAAATATAAAACTTCCTTTCGAAGGTGGTCAGTTCCCCTTTTAATACGAATTAACACAAATGATAACAAAGAAAGCTATTGCAAAATCACGATTTAGGTATCTCGTTACAAAGCAATAGAAGCTAAATTATCAATAATAAAGCGTCACGTTGTTTGTTTGTTCTTGCCATCGGTCGCTGATACGCTCAAAGTTGAGTTATAGGGATAAACCAGACTGGATCTGAGGTTGTTAGGTGGCAAATAGGCAAGAAAAAGGTTTCGGGGTATAAGTCACAGTGACCGACGCCATCATCGGGTAACCGACCACCGCGGTTAGAGAACCGCCGCAGAGGGGATAAATGATACCGGTAGGGTCAGCAATCT
The DNA here is from genome assembly GCA_018340775.1 of Taxus wallichiana var. yunnanensis. Taxonomy (NCBI): domain Eukaryota; kingdom Viridiplantae; phylum Streptophyta; class Pinopsida; order Cupressales; family Taxaceae; genus Taxus; species Taxus wallichiana. Next base: position 629,451,614 of record CM031239.1, read on the forward strand.
AAGTGCTTCTGGATAGAGGTTGGTTGCAAGGTGATTGTGGGGTTATTAAGATTGGTGGATGGCTGAGGGGAATGATGGGAGGATAGGGAAGACTCAGAGTGTGGTAAAATGGCCTTCTGGGCAATATCAGGATGTATGGGTGAAGGTTAAGTGCAGTATGTTGCTGATAGTAGATCTGGGAATAAACTTATGATTACTATTAATCAACAGGCTCAAGAAAATGGTGCTTAGAAACATATAAAACACTACTTACTCGTCCCTGATGCAGATGCAGGTTTCAGGACTGTAATGATGAAGACAGGACCCAAGTTGGATGATCTGACAATCCAAGATGAGTTATCTCCTCTTCTGATGCTTGGATGAGTGTTACTGGGCTCTGGTTATTCAGTTGTAGTCTTGGGCTTGATGTCCTTCTTCGCAAACTCTTCTGTTTCTTCACTTGTCCCCTGCTCGCCAAGCAAAATCTGGATCCTTTCAATGATTTCTCCTCCTTTTTCCGATCGAATGAAAATCCGATCCTTTGTTTTTGGTTGGAAGTGGTCATTTATGGGGAACCGATGGCGGTTAAGCAACCGACGGCGGTCGAGTAAGAACCGTATTCGGCCAGTCAAAGCGGGCTATTTTTGGTGAAATAGCCGCCTTTTCCTCCTTTTCTTCCGAGGGATTGATCATGCGGGCTTGGTCAAGTCATTATGAAGTTGGTTTTAGGTGTGGATGAGGAGTAATTAGTCATAGGTGTAGAATGGACCAAGTTATAGGTCTTAATTAGGTTAGTTTAGGGTTAAGACTAGGTCATGATGAGGTGGCGACATGAGGTGGCAGTGGTATGGCGATGTGGATTTATTAATTATAAGGTAATTAATAAATAATTGTGTAAGGTTTAGGTGATGAGGTTAGGTTGCGAAATGGGATGCGGGTACATGGTGGTGTCGTAAGACACAAATTTGGTGTCTACAATTTTTTTAAAACACATTTCTATGAACAAAAACCACTCTCATATTTTCCATTTGACTTTTTGTTTCTATTTATGGAACTTTTAGTGCTCATCTTATATAGTTTTCCTTGGACTACAGCTTACTTAAAGTTAGATTTATCTTCATTGGTAAAACTTGTAGAAAATCTGAATGAGATTTATGTTAAAAAAATTCTATTAACAAAAACCTCTCTCATATTTTCCATTTGACTCTCTGATTATTCATAGCCCCCATTTCATGCGAGTTCTAGAACTAAACATGTGAGTTCTCGAACTAACTCTGCAAGTTCCAGAACTAAACTTGTGAGTTTTGGAAATAATTCTACAAGTTTTGGAACTAACTCTACAAGTTCCAGTAACTAACTTAAAATAACTATAACTTTTTCATACAATCTCAGATTGAGATGATTCTTGTTTTGAACTTGGTTAATATTTCGAGAGGAATCTGAATATGAAATCATATTTGAGTTTAAATGTATTGTTCATGATCAATTCCATATTTCTCAATACTAGCATTATTTTTTCTTTATGTCCTGCATACACAAGACTTTGCATCTTTTCCCAAATAATCAATAGGATTGTTCAACAAAATAGATAACAAAATATTTCTAAAAATGAACAAGATATATATCCTATTTATATCTTAATAAAACTATAAGTTCATAGATTACATTTAAATACACTTTCAAAGGCAACTTAGAAGGAAAAATAATGGTAATTTATGGCCAATTTATGGCCTCATCATGGGGTAGGTGAGGTGATCATTTGATCACATCGGTCTTCCTTTGTTTGGGGCCACTTGTGTGGTTTGAAAGTTAAATAACTTATTGATTTTTATTTTGATTGAATTTAAATAAACTCCTCTCCTTTTTTTAGGCTACATTTATATTAGAGAATTAAATAATTAGCTTTGTGTTTTGAAAGGGATTATTTTAGTCTTTGGCTTAATGATTAAATTTTTGCATGGCCTTAGAACTTTTTTATTAAATTAATTTAGGATTATTTTAATAAAATATTTTAACTTAGCCTTATGCTTAAATCAATACTTTTATTTAATATTCTTATTTAATTACTTTGTGATGATCGATCATCAACTAAAGGTTTTAGCTAAGCATTGAATTAGACCTTTAACACACACAAAAATCCCATAATTTTTCTCCTATAATATTTTTTGGCTTTGGGTTTCCTTTGCAAATTTTTGTGGGTGCTACACATAGAGATGAAGTAGTATTATCTAATGATGAACCTCATCAATAGAAAAAAATGTGTATCATGCAGACTTATGTTTATCTTTCAAGTATTATTTTTCAACCATAGCTATGCATTTTACCCAATCCGAACAACTACTTTCATACCACTAAGAATGAGGAAATTTTAAACACCAAGAAATATTAAATCTTTCTTTTCTTAAAGAAAAATCTTTTATAGAACGATTTCTTTTTAGAATGTGAAAATAGTACCTAGCCAAACCTGTTATACCTAAAACACTATTTTGAATGAGCTTGATAAATTGATATATAATTGTCCCTCCATTATCTGCAAATATTCTTTCAGTTATCTTTTCATCCTCAATTTTTTTTTCATAACTAATATGTAAACAATCATCCACAATTTTCCATCTAGAAATATTCTTCACAACTTTGTCTATAATTTAATTTTCATATATATTTCCTTTGTTCTTCTTAATGGTATCCAATTTAAGTTACTTTGTATTTTCCTTCCAAATTTCCAACTACAAATGTACATTTGCATCCTTTTAGAGGTTCATCTTTATTTTAATTTTCAAGAGTTTTAATAAATGGAAACATAAAAATCCACTTTAACCTTAAACTCCTTCCCAAGTGCCACTTTATTTCCTTACTTTTTCTTCAAAAATAAGTATCCCCGAGTATTTTCCATGAAAGAATTTGAATTTTATTGACTTTAAAAATTTCACCTCCAACATTGAATTAGGAAAGCCATGACGACCTAAGACTAGAGTATAAATGTAAATCATCTAGTGATGCATTTTCAAATCCAATCAATGGGATGTCTTCAAGGATATGAATTTCATTGTCCTTGTCATTATCAATGACATCAATAGTCAATAAATCACCAATGAAATCATTCAGAGTATTGTTTTAAATGCAATCATTATCCCTTGATTGTGTTGGTCATGTTGGAGAAGGATGGGATTATGTAGATGGTTTCTCAAAAGAAGATGCAATTATTTTGTATATCAAGATTAGGAGGTGTTCATTAATTGTTTTTTTCCCGAGGTTCCATTTTTAGTTTCCTTATTTCGAATCTTGTAAGGATATTTTTTAGTACTTATGAGGCAATGAAAATTGAATAAGGAATTATAATTTTAGGATACATGGAAAGAAAATGACACTCATGATACCAAAAAATTAAAAATGACATATTTTAATATATTATATCATTGTTAAAATCCTCACTTATAAAAGCAAATAAAACAATACAACATGATAGAAACAAGGTTTTATAAATACTTACCTACACTAAGTTCTTATAAGATGTAAAAATAAATGTATCCTATAGCTCGTGATTTATGTTATTGTTAAAATATAATTACAATATGCTTCAAATTATGTTCTACTACTTCACAAATTAACAAAATTGGAAAATTGGAAAAGATTTAAAACATGTTCTTAGTGATTAGCTTCTACAATCTACTTCTATGTATATAATGGAGAAGTTAATAAAATTTCAAGAAACAAATCCTTAATATGTCAACGAATGAGACCGAATGAACAAGAAGGTTTCATAGATTTATTGGTGATCAAATAATGCTTTAAAATCCCATACCATCGATCATGTGGTGATTCCATAAAAAATATACATTGGGATTGGAGATCCATTGACTATTCACATGGGATGAATTATTTGGCAAAAGGTGTCCACTTCTATGGTCGTAAAATATCTAACTTAATATTCCTAAATTCCTACTATTTTTGTAATTATGAATATTCACCACTAAAATTTTCCCTATTATAAACACCAAAGAGAGCTAAAACTTGTCACGTTTACTTCATGTAAACACATAATATCCAATTTCACAAACTATTTTGAAATGTATCTAAAAATATACTTATGACTAGAGTCATTAAGACCCCTCACATTCCATGAGATACGGTTCATAAAAATGTTATTCAAGGGCCATACTATCATAATCTTGACCATCCAAGGCATAAAACTAGTTTTTGCAGAAGTATGAATTTTTATGCTTGAAGAAGTATTGCAATTCCACTTTCGTCCTTTAATATATTTAATATTGTACTCATCCGTCGAATCCACACTTCACAGAGGCTATACTCACATCTTGGCATGATGTGTCATGTAGATTTTTGGGAATTTATAGAGAGACCTTGTGAGATGGATATTAAGAGTGACAAGGATGAAAGAAGCATTGATGGAGATAAAATAGATTTCAAGTGGACCATGAGGTGTTTGGCTTTGTGTTAGTGTTTTTATCATTGATTTCAAAGGGTGTTTAGGTGGCATAAGAGTTTACATGCAGTGTCATTCATGAAATAAGATGAATGTTTGTTAGTAGTGAATTGATGAAGTGTCATGATGTGTTGTTGTAACATGGTGTCTTTATTATTTTGGTTCAGATTGCATTCAAGCTAAACACATAGATTTAATCAAATTACATCGGAAAAATATATTATAACTTTCATCAATTCCATCCGAGATATTTTATTATAGGAGGTTACAATTTATAGGGCATTGTTCTCCTACAGAGAAGGAGTCAACTCCAATCATGATCCCCCTTATCTCTCCATGATCCTCACATCCCTACAAACACTCACACAAATCTCTCACACACCTATTCTTTCTCACACCATGATTCTCTCAACTATCCTAGAATCTATGAGTTGTATTTACAACTCATTTACATCACACATATTATTGTTCACACTAATTAAACTATTCCTAACATTCACCCCCTTAGTGTGAACATGGGGAAAACTTATCTTGAACTGTAACTTGTTGCCTGATGCTAACTCATGACCTAGATGATTTTCAAAGTGGTTTATCATCAACCAATGAAATGGTTTTTCAAAGTGGTTTACCATAAACCAGAGAAGGGTGGTTTTCAAAGTGGTTTACCACAAACCAAGGAAGTGGTTTACCACAAACCAAGAAAGATCATGTTGTTTATAGTTTATTTTTAGCTCTCATCATATTCCCATTTTTAGGAGATTTCATATAGGAAATTGATTACAATCATGAACAGGAATAATCCACTATTCATTATTACAATAGAAAGAAAACACACAACTGAAATAGAAGTCACCAATACATTTGAAGTAGTCTCTTTATTGGTGACTAACAAGATATGCTGATCAGCCTCCTCCTCCTTTGCCTCCTGCCTCTAGTCCATTTATTTAGAATAGAAAATCTTCAGAATTGTAGTTAGGATCTTCTTTCACTGGGTCTTCCTCTTCATTCTCTGACTCTTCTTTAACTACATTTTCTTCATTTGGCTTAATATTTCCATTGAGTAAATCTTTAGCTCAAATTTTGTAATACAAGATTGTATGCCCTTTTTTCTTGCAGTAGAAGCATTCTGGTTCTTCTTTGTTTTTTAGAAATTTTTGTATTTCTTTTTCCTTACAAATAAAGCAGTTTCTTCTTTTATGTCTTCTGTAGTTCTTTTCTCTTCCACTAGGAGAGCTGAAATCATGTCCTCAAGTGTTTGAGAAGGCATTTTTCCTAATGTAAATACAACATTGTTGTATTTTGGAGGCAAGCTATTTAACAATATGGCTTTTGCATCTTCATCTACTACATTAGCTTTCACTTCTGCGAGTTGTCTCAAAAGGGAACTTAGTTCATTAATGTGACTTGACATTGTCACACTATCACTCATCCTTAGTTTAAAGAGTTGCAATTTTAGTGAAAATTTAGCATTTGTTGCTTTTGACCCAAATGTTTTGTTAAGAAGATCCCATATCTCTAGTGATGATTTATCTAAATCCACATAGTGTAATTCAGTATCTGATAAAGCAAGTCCAATAATGGATTTTGCCTTGTCATCCCTACTATGCCATTCTAGTAATTTAGCAGCATCAATTGGTTGTGTTTCTTTTTTGCTTACAATCCCCCATATGTTTTTGTTCATAAGTTGCATTTGTATTTTAACTTTCCAAGTGTGAAAGTTTAATCCATTAAATTTGTCTAATGGGAACTCGGTTCATTAATGTAACTTGACATTGTCACACTATCACTCATCCTTAGTTTAAAGAGTTGCAATTTTAGTGAAAATTTAGCATTTGTTGCTTTTGACCCAAATGTTTTGTTAAGAAGATCCCATATCTCTAGTGACAATTTATCTAAATCCACATAGTGTAATTCAGTATCTGATAAAGCAAGTCCAATAATTGATTTTGCCTTGTCATCCCTGCTATGCCATTCTAGTAATTTAGCAGCATGAGTTAGTTGTGTTTCTTTTTCGCTTACAATCCCCCATATGTTTTTGTTCATAAGTTGCATTTGGATTTTAACTTTCCAAGTGTGAAAGTTTAATCCATTAAATTTTTCTAATGGGATCTCCATTATGGGTGTAAAACTCCGTCGATAATGCACCCCCTCAATTTGGAATAGTCTTATGACAAGATATTAATACTAAGGTTTATGCCATATTATATTAGATTGATAATTAATAAATGGCATATGGTTTATATACTTTAATAAATTCAAAACCAGAGTTTAATACCTTCCGAACTGATCTCCACGTGGATATTTGCATTGACAGAACTTACACATGCAATGGATAGAAGATCTAGCAGGCTGCACACAAGAAACAAAGTAGATGGTGGCACCAATTTTCTGGAGTTGATGTTGAAGGAGCTGGCGATTGGAAAGAGCTTTTTTAATTTTTTCACTCAAAACTAATCCACGGTTTCCTTTTTTTTAGGCGCTCTTATAGCAGGCCTTCGAACACTTAAAATAATTCCTTATATGCACTAGCAGATCTGATATGGTGCAAAAAAATAATAGAACTACATGGCGATGGAAGATGTATGAGAATATCAACATATGTGAGTAAGTGCATACGAACCGTCTCTAGTGCATCAACAAGATCTAGGAAACACCAAAGAAAACGTAGGATTCAATGTGAAATCTCTTCGATCCTGCTGAATACCTAGTCCAGACCTCCAAATAAGAGAATAACCATCCAACAACGTGGTGAATGCATGGATCACGTAGATACATGACTGGAAATTTCTGAAATTAGATCTAGGAATTTTAAACATCTCCCAATGCTTCCAATCAAATTAATGATCCATTAAGATCCTCCCCGCTCCGATACCAAATATTATTTTGGTTCAGATTGCATTCAAGCTAAACACATAGATTTAATCAAATTACACAAAAAAATATATTATAACTTTCTTCAATTCCATCCGGGATATTTTATTATGAAGGAGGTTACAATTTATAGGGCATTGTTCTCCTACAGAGAAGGAGTCAACTCAAATCATAACCCCCTTATCTCCCCATGATCCTCACATCCCTACAAACACTCACACAAATCTCTCACACACTTATTCTTTCTAAAACCATGATTCTCTCAACTATCCTAGAATCTATGAGTTGTATTTACAACTCATTTACATCACACATATTATTGTTCACACTAATTAAATTATTCCTAATAGTCTTGGTGTTTTGCATGATTTAGGGCATGGTGATTTAAAAAATATTTAAAAAATTCAAACTTTAGATTAAAAAGTCACATATGATAAATAAGAAATAAAGTACAGATCTGACACAAGAAATAAGCTAAAGAAATATGAAACCCTAGGTGCAAAAAAGGGAATAGAAAACTGAGATGATTTTACAATTTATCCTAAAGTATGTTCCGTAATAAAAAAATAGTAAACATGAGGAGAAAAATATCACAAATATGTCCGGTAAATTTTTGAGTGTTGTATCTTCTTGGATTGGGCCACCTAGACTAATTCAGGGGCACCCAGGCACTAGAGACTACTTCTCGGCACCACTGACTGTCAAAGATTTCATATCCCATAATTTTAGTATGTTTTGTAGAAAAGATAAGTTGTAAAATGGTGAATGATTTACGAAGGAAGGGGGAAAAAACATTGTTGCATAGCTAAGTATGCAACTACATGTATACATGTGTATCTTGAAAGGGATACGCGTACTTATGTGTAGTTGTATGTGTATCTGTGCAACAGCTCTTGTCTTCATGTGTTCATAAAGAACCTAACATTTATAACGTATTCGTGTCTTGGATGTATGTTTGTAAGTACTTACCTTGCTAGGTATGATGATGTGGTTCATTGGTGGATTCTTTAATTTATGTACCGACATTTATATTGATGCTTTGTTAATATGTTGGAAAAAATGAATATATGATGAAAGAAATTTATATGTGGTTGTTATACTAATGGTTCATCACTAAGAAATAATTTGGATTATATGGAAGTCCGAATGTTGAATATCGGTCTTAGACCATCATACAAATAATATGATACTTCTAACTTAATTTTTTTCATGGTCGTAGACTAGTTCCAAGGTAATGACAATAATGAAAAATGTTTAAAATAACCTAATCCTCCTACCTTGGCATTAAAATTTGGTCATGGACTGTGACGCGGTAATAAATTATTTCTCAAAGACAAGGTAAAGGATATTTAGCTGTTTGTCTTATTTTACAACTATTAATAACAACAAATTTTATTCTAATGGGTCTTTAACCATTGTCTCAAATAAAATTATCTTCCTCCTTGATGTCTTGCATTTACCAGGTTAGTGGAACTAACATAAGATATAAACAATGGTGTGGTTTCGAAAAGGTTATGATAGCGACATATGTTTAGGAGCTTAAGGGAAAATAATACATATATGTTTTATTAAGATCTTATTCCAAAGAAATTGTTGTCAAATAACAAGGTCCTTGACCCAATGTTGGTAAGGTTTAAACAAAGGTTTAAAGTATTATGAAGCTCGGGTATTAAAAGGAATTTTATTAATTGGTTGGTCAACCTATGCTAAGTTTAAGTAAATTGTATTGGTGAAGTTTAAAATGATTCTAAAAGAAAACCCGCCAAATCTGGAGGGTGGCGGTGGTAGTGAATGAATGTAACTTCGTGGATCTACAGGAATTAATGGGGCATTTAATCCCTATAAAAGGTTGCAAGGATTCTTCTTAAATCTACCCTTTTTCGTGGAATGTCGAGTTCATTTTTGTTGTTTTTGGTTAAGCGATGTCAAGCTAATTTTGGGCGAAGCCATGTAAGAATGACCGCAAAATCTGTATGCGAGCTGGAGAGCTAGAGACATTCTTAGGACTGGTTGCATACATATTGAGGTTTATTTAATGGTAATTTTTTTATTTTAACTCTTTTGGAAGTGTATGGAGGATTGTGTATGGTGCGGATTTGTGTGAGAAATATTTGAAGATCGCGGATCAATTTCTGGGGTTTTATTGTTCACCCTGCAGAATATTTTACATAGAGTTAAATTAAAATGTATATAGAAGCTTTATATCTAAGGCATGGGAAACTTTTCTTTGTCCTTATTATTTTGCTTCTAAAAATGAAATACCTAATGGGTGGTAATGGATGATTGCCTTGAGTTAACTTATTGCATGGTTTGCAAACTTGTATATTTTTATCTAGGTTTTTAATTGTTAATTGTGTGCTTGAATGTATATTCACATATAGTCCTGATATGGAGATATTCCACAAGTACCCATGACTGTTTTATTTAATTTTAATGTGATAATAACTTTTGTTAGAAGTTTATTCTCTAGGCTTAAGAAACCCACTTAGTTGGAGGTGGTGTGAGTTAAAAGTTAGAGCTGGTATGTTCTTTTAAATTGTTTAACAAGATATTTTGGTGGGTTTATCCTACATCCTTGACTAGGTATGAATAGGTTTGGTTTCCATCAAGTCATCTCTAAACTGTCTTTGATGATGTGTCCTTTTCTTCTATTTGAATAAATATGGTAATTTCTTGGTCTAGGTGTTCTTCACCATTATGGGTGTTCGATTTTATGTTTGAATAGTATTAATATTTGAGATCTTTATACGAGTCATTGGGATTGAGCATGGAATTTCTATTATTTGTGCAAATTAATAATAACATTGAATACCGGTTTGTTTGATCTAAAACCATGAGCGATAGTGTAATTTTGTTTCTTTCTTAGGAGTTTGTATACCCTGTAGGTACTAGATTTTACTTCGTAAAGAAATTGTTAAATCAAATCACTTGGTTAAATGAGATTATGTAATCACATACATTCATGTCTCCTTTTAATGAATGTGACACCGAGTCACTTGCTCGCTTTAAATGGTTTGATTGAACCCCGGCCTTGGAAATATATATAACCAACATTTAAATAAGATAGGATCTCAAATTTATTTGTTACGACTAAATTTTGGAACATAAATTCCTTAGATTTCCCTTATACCAATTTCTTGTTGTCCCTTGACCTACATATCAAATAGTTTTGATTGTTAGTTATTATGGTGATTAATCACAATTAAGATGTAGTGTATTGAAGACTATATTCTTTGAATATTCTTATTCTAATTTTTGATTCATTATGACTGTACATATTATGTGAAGGCTAAGTTACTTGTTATTATTCTATCGAATCATGTTTTATGAAGACAATCGTATCTTTTGTAAACTCGATATGCAATCTTAAATATTTTCTTGTCCTAAGATGAATCCCCATCAATATTTTAATGAAAATTCATTAGTAGACCAAGTTGAAAAATTGGTTGTATATAAAAGGATAAAGTTGGATTATCATGGTTTCATCATTGATTAAGTTGTTGGTTCATATTGGGATCCTTTCGCAACAACAATTGATGATTATATGTATCTTATGAATGATTGTTTAACTATTGGTTGTCTGAAATTCATTCTCGTATACAAATTCATCTAAGATGCTTTCTTCTTAAAGGGATTGGTAAAGTAATAATTAAATTATGTTGTTAGGTTATTGATACTCCATGTTTTAGTAGGTCGTAGCTTACATTCTTAGAAATTAAGAGTTTAAGATATTGGCAAACAATGATTAAGTTAAGGTCAAATGGAATTATTCATTTGTGAAAGGATTAATGAGAAAACTAATCCAAATGCAATTTCCTTTCTAATTATGTTTGATGAACTGTTTATTGTGATGTTCAAATGTGAGTTGAGTTAAGTTTAATCACCATGGGTATGATTTGATTTAATATAATAATTTGATGTTGATTAATTTATATCATTTTATTATAGTGATCATGTGTGGAATTAGAAAGTACTTGATCTAATAACATTAAATCAAATATTATATATTCTAATATTTTGATATAAAATGAATAGAAAAAGAGAAACTATTCCATCCAGCTTCTTAGAAATGATCACGCATATGGTGGTACCAATGAACTTACAACAATTAGTATGTTGTTTATTAATCCAAAGTCATTTAATTATCAGACCTAGGAACGTAAACTTTCAATATTGTCGGTGTTATATACGCGACACGAGATGTTGGGAGGTATAAGGTAAAATTGTTATCACTAAAATTTGGAAATAAAATGATGGAATTTAACTACCTATAATCTGGAAATGAATACTATCGATATCATTAGAGAATGTAAAAGATAGATCATAAATAAAGGATAAGTTGCTGCAAATCTAATATAATCATGGAAGAAACTATAAAAATAAACAAAAGGATAGGGTTAGAAGATCGCAAGTGGGCCCTTCCTTAGTTGCTAATCCCTCCTAAGGCCCGTGTACAACAATTTAATAGAACTAGTATTTTATTTAATAGAATGAATATTAAAAATAAAACATCTAACAAAATCTCTTCATAGGGATCCCCACTCTTCTACAACCTTAGCATTATTTTTATATTCTTCTATCGAATATACAAGAAGAGACTTCCTTCTTAATAACAGATTACAATTTGATTAAGTACAATATTACAACCAAGAAATCTAGATATTCTCATGCATGCAATAGAACTGTTAGAAGGTGTCCTCATACAATGACATAACTCAACTAACTGATCACTCTAAACAACCAGTTATAAAATTAGACCAACTAGTTCTTTGTTGGAGTTTCTTAGCATAATAAGGTTTTGGCATTGAATCCTCTTTTTGTTCTTGTAAATGCCTCTTTAGAAACATGTGAAAACTCAGGTGAAGTGTCCACGTTTCTCAAGCCTTCTAGGTGCTTTATTATAGACTAGTCCCGATTCTTTGCATATTAGTTTCTATAGATGAGTCCCTTTACATTGTGACTACTTTTCCTTGGCTACATGTTAGCAGAGATATACATCAAAACTCTTTGGAAATCAAGGAAAACATTTATTCAAAGCACTATTTAATCATCATGTTCTATTAATACAATAAATACATCTCGTAATCCAAAAATAAACTAAACTTAGTAGTAATTATATTAATAATATATGTGCCATAAGTTCACAATATAACAAATATGTTCAACAAAGATATGGGAGTCATAAGTTCAGGGGTACATATGGATAAAAATAAATAAAAGCAGACAAGGTATTTGAAAGAGTAAATAAAAGGTCTCATCACACCCCAGAATAAGCTTCTTGAATGTCCTAATTAGATCATTCTTGCATTCTTGATTTTATTTCTATGAGTCAACCTAAATAATGTTACACAATCTCTTGAAGTCTATTGGTGCCAAAATACCATATGGTTCTATGAAGAAATAACCCGCATTCTCGTCTGCGTGACTTTCCATTATCCCGCTCAGTAATTCCTCATCCAAATTTATGTTTCCATACCGGTGGGGAATATGATAGTGGAAAATGGGTGGATAAAACCAATGGGGAACTAAGCTTTTCCACACCCTGGAGAATTCAACATATGCATTTATCATTATAAAATTTGGGATAGTGTTAGGATAATAATGCATCTCTTTTCTCCTCATTTCTTGTGATATTTCCGCAATCATGACCTAGAGGCTGTACTATTTCCACACCATTAAAATTAATGTAATATCATGATTCATCATGGGGCTCTTATCTCATCCTGTAAACCCTCTGTTTTATTTTTTGATCTTCCATAAAATTTCCATATTCCTCAAGCATTACTTTACTTTTTACTTCTTCTTCTCTTATCATCAAAGGTTGTACCTTGCACAAGTGTTTGTAATCCACCATCTTCTCCCTGTATAGCCTCATTGTGAAAGTAGGAACACAATGCCTAAATTTTTACATCCCCAATATAGAGAGTAGGTATCCAATATATTTCATACTCTATAGAATAGTTATGCATATATAATTCACACAAAAATAATTCAATTTCATGTGGCATTTTTAAATGCAACAAGAATCTGTGAGTTGCACTAATGTTAACCTAAAAATATAAATTGACGCAAGTATATTTTAGTTGCAAAATTTGTTCCTTCATGAAGACAACATATAATATGAAGGTGGTATGCATAAGATTATTTCAATGGTTACCTTAACAATATCTTCTTACTTCTTCGTCAATCTAGAAATCTCATTATTCTTAGCCCCAAGCTTCCTATCCTTTTCTTCAATATCTAAGCTGATCTTTGGAAGATAAATTATTCCCTCTCTTTTCCACTTTCTCTACATCTTGTTAACATAATTTTGAAATTGTGTTACTCGATAATCTAGGAAGGAGGTTTGAGTTTCCATATCCTACAATCTAGTTTTGGAGGTTCTTTGTAAATTTCCTTTATCGCAACCTATGTATGTAGGGTGTGTGGTGGACATGGTGGATACACGTGTTTCTCATCTAACTCCTCATTTTTCTCTTCCATATCCTTAGTTGTATCTTCCATGATCGTGTCTTCATTTTTGTCTACATGATCTTCCCGCTCAACTTCCATTGGAATTTCTTCCTTAGTATTTTCTAATTTCCTCTTCATCATTGTCTAGAAGATTTGAATTTCTCTCCTAGGATTCAAGTTTTTGGATTTTTACTATGGAGTATATGGGATCTCCTTGATGGTTTACAAGGTTTTATTGAATAATTCCAATTTCCTTTAAAGGAATAGGCATCGGTGTGGATATATTTCAAAAAAATTCAGCAATAACAATTCTATCGGGAGATGTCAAACTGGTCAGAGTCCTCAAGTGATGGAATTTTTTCATGGACAGGAATTTTTACAAGTATGGTAGTTTGTCTAGGAGTAGGGTTTTCCAATAGAATAGAGGTTTCTGTTAGTGTGAAATCACAACACCCCCAAATGTGTTATAGATCTTATTTTCTAAGACATATTCATTTGGTGTGATTGCACAACATTGAGCTTTCCCAAAGTGTGGGACCTTTGGAAATGGGGAAATCTCTCAGGAGAAGGTTGGTTCCTCTTCCTAAACTACATGCCATGAGCTATTCCAGGCAAGAAAGTGAATCTAACCTAATATAACTTCCAAGGAGAAAAGGAGAGGAAGAAAACAAGGAAACACAAAGCCTACACTAAAACGGTGATGCACCGTAAAAGGAAAGTGTTGATTATCTATCGAATCGCCATGGGACAAGGAGAGGTGAGCAATGGAAAGGATTGACAAGTTCATCACAGACCAAAGATGGATTTCACACAGAAAATGTTCCAAAACTCCATGAACATAGCTCCAAAACTTGCAATGAACATCCAAACAAGCAAAAATACCTGCAATAAAGAGAGGCAAGAAGAAAACAACCAAAAAATGAGAAAGGATGGACAAATGCATCACAAAACATGTTTTTTATTGCTCTAGAAGTTTGCACAATACATCATTTCATGGTTAAGAGGAAAAAATTCCATTACAGAGCGGGGAGGAGGTTCAAACTCCATTTTTGACCTTGGGGAAGAAAAGAAGGGAGAGGTAGAGAAGAAGGATGAACAACTTTTACAAATGAGCCAAAACTGGCGTTTATCACTCAAATTGAATAAAGGAAATGAGAAAACAAGGGAAAATTGATTTGACATCTCCAACCACCAACAAGATTCATTAAAACAACAAGGAACCCTCAAAAATCCATTTTTTGATGCATTCGCCATGCTTGGAGGAGAAATGGATGCCATACTTCATCAATTTTTGTGGTTGGGGGCCTCGGTTCTACATTTTTTTCTTGCTAGAGACTTTTTCCCATTTTTCTCCCATAAAAATCCATCAAAATTTAATATTTAAGTGTCCATCATGTAGAAGATTTCAATAGATTTCCATTGATACAAAAACGTGAAAATATGAGCTTTGGTGCAAAAGATATGCCCCTTTGAAGATTTAGGGAAAAAATGGTGAAATTAGGGCAAAAATCAGGTTGGTAGGCCAAAACTTGAACCTTTTCCCTCTTTTTTCAAATTGGGAAATTTCCCAAAATTCTCTCTGCGCCCCACTTCTCCGCTAACACGTGGCACCCTCTGGTTTAGTTACGAGCTCAAAACAACATTTTGCCCTTTTCACAAAATTGGGAAATTTTCCCAAAATTCTCCGCGGCCCGAGACTCCCGCTAATGACGTGGACATGTGGTGCCACCCTATTGTTCGATAGGACCGCATGGTTCAAGTTTTCATTTTTGTACTTTTGCGGTTTTGGCAAAAAACTAAAAATCATTCCATTCCCCCGACTCCCGCTGATGACATGGACACATGGCGCATCCCGATTTGATGTGGGGGCCTTAACTAATTTTCTCCACTCTCCTCCATGGGCCTGCGCAGCCATTTGTGTCTTTGTGCCTTTCAGCCAAAAGGGCTAAGTGCTGAATTTCTCTCCGCACCTCTGCTCTTGCCTTTACACGTGGCACTTTCTAATTGGCCACGTGCATGCCTAGGGAAAATTTCCCCTTTAAACTCTGTTGAGCCATAACTCAAAAGATACAAGGAGTTAGGAGGACTTATTTACCTTTCTAGAAAGGGGAAGAAAAATCCTATCTAATGAAGCCATTTCCATAATGTTTTGAGTGCCTAAAATTTGTAAAAATTTGATTAAGGCACACAAGGAAGCTAGTTAATCTAAAATAAGAGGGGGCTTATTTAGGTTAACAATTTGGCGACTCTCAGGGGTCATTTTCATGCTAGATGAATGATGTGTGACCTTTTGAATAATACATTGGGCATTAATTCAAGCCCGATAACCAACTATGATCTAAACTATGAAAATATGATCTCTTAGCCACTTGGAAACCCATTGAAACTTGGAGTCGATCCTCACCAAAAGCCTTTGAAAGCATTGTCCAAGAGCAACCAAAACAGCAGCAAAAACTATGTACAAAATTGGAAATCATACATACCCCAAGTGGGATATGCATAGTGTGCACAATCACTTCTTCCGCTGAAAGAAAATCTACCTACTCTACTCTAACTAGAGGCAAAGGTAAGCTAAACAAACCCTCCAAGTGGTTGTGCAAAATAACTTCCCTTCTTCAAAATTGGCAGCCATGTAATTGATTTGGAGATGATCATAGTTGTTAGTATGAGTGGAAAACTGAGAAGAATCTGGTCGTCCAACCAAATCATCAAGGTGTCAACTAAAAACAAATTGAATACCTCTTTTAGTTTCTCGAATTTGGATTATAGAGGTATTCAGCTAACCCTTGGTGCTTTGTAACTCATCCTCATGCCCCGAAATGGGCATGACCAGATTTGTCTTCTCTTTTGGATCTAATGAAGCCAAATACCTTATTGGGCAAGGTTTGATCCATTTGATATGCCCATAGCTCTAAAATTCTTCTCCAAAAATGGAGTCTTCTTGCAGACTTTCTTGGATGAATGGTGTGGAAGGAATGGTGGAACTTTTCTGCTCTTTTCCTTCCTCTTCTTGTGAAGAACATGGAAGATTAATATCTTCCAACCTTGATTCCAAAGAGCTGCTATAAAGTGTAGGATGCTGCAATTGAATGCTCTCTTTCGTGGCAGCAGGTTCTTGTGTTTGGAAGATGGATGATGAAGGAGAAAACAATATGATTTCAACTGGTTCCTCTCCATAAAAATAGTCCTCCAAATCGATGCAGATAACCGCCTCCTTGTTTTCCTCTTCGCAAATTCTCAACCTCTTCCATGGTGTTCTTTTGATCTGTAACTTGATCACCATGGTTATCTTAATTCTCAAAGATGAAGTTTGAAAGATCAAACTCTTCCTCAACATTGGAGCTTAAAGAGAATGAAGTAGAAGGAAGAACCGAAGGTTCTTCTATATCCTGTTTTGAGTTCAAAGCTCTTGGATCTACAATTTTCTCCTCCACAGATGGAATGTACTCCTCTTATTTTTGATTTGGAGCACCTTCTCCTTCCATGGATGATTGTGTAACTTCAATTAGATTAGCATTATTTTCAAACAAAGTGCCAACATAGACACTACATTTTGAGAAAATCGATTGTTTATCTACTTCTTCTATTTTCTTTTCTTCTCGCTGCAAACTCAGCCTCAACCACCACTGTTTCTTCAACTCTAACCTCCTCCATTGGTTTAACCATCAAGGGGATCTTTGTAAACCCAAATTTGGCAGCCCAACTCTTCAGATTTTCTGTCATTTCTTTTCTATTGGGCTCCTCTTCTTGTTGTCCTTGATTGGATTCTTGAGTATCTTCCCAACATGGAATTGGGAAGACAAGAGGAGAAATAGGTTGGATTTCAACCAATTTTGCAATTGTTTATGGTGGGGAGGGAGGTGGAACTTCTGGTTTGTTTGGAGGGGATGACTATTTGAAAGGGAAAAGGATAGAAGAACTGCGATGAGGTGGAAGACTAGGAGATGGAGAAATGAAATCAACACTTGGGGCAGCATTCAATTGGAAGCTTGGAAATTGAATCCCAAATTGAGATGGTGCTGCTTGAGTAATGGAAAGAGAAATACTAGATAATGGTGTAGAACTTACCCATTGACAAGGTTTCTCAACACCAAATTCATAGGCCTCTATCTTTATCTTCCATTGTGCAAGTTAGGGCAGCATATCCATCATGAATTCTAGCTTCTCCCGAGGGTGTAATGTATTGGAAAAGGGCCAACCCATGGACAAGGTACCCTACAACCAATTTTGAAAGCCTTCATTTGAGTTTTACTCTTGACTCAACAATGCCAATATCCATTTTTGGATCTTCTCCAATGACCAACATCCCTGCATTTGATTTTCTTCATTGTTGACATACCTTGCTCTTGATAAGATCCATAGCCAAACCAATTTTGGCACTACTGCTCATATGGGTATGCATGATGATTTTCAATTTGTTCAAAATGTTGATTTGGAGGAGTTGTAAAGCACATTGGAAGTGGAATGTATTCTTTGCCATTGTGAATTTGAATTCCATGATGGAAATGAAGTCATGATTGCACAACTTCATGGAATGGAAAATAATGAAAGGGATGGAAATAAGAATGAATTAAAAAGGAATGGAAATGAATGAAAAGGAAGGTCTACAACTTCAGAGATGGGTTGTTGACCATATGAAGTCACCAGAGGTGTTTGCAATTTCCTTGAAAGGTGAAATCCTCACAGAACACACCAACCCTGTAAAAAAAGAAGTGAAAGACCTCTTGGTCCCATCGAGCATGCTAAAACAATTAGTGCAAAATCAAAGCACCCCCAAATGAGTTATGGATCTGATTTTCTAAGGCAAAGTCATTTGGTGTGATTGCACAACATTGAGATTTCCCAAAGTGTGGGACCTTTGCAAATGGGGAAAGCTCTCAAGAGAAGGTTTGTTTCTCTTCCTAAACTACCTGCCATAAGCTATTCTAGTGTAGGCAAGCTAATCTAACCTAATATAACTTCCAAGGAGACAAGGAGAGGAAGAAAACAAGGAAAAACATATCCTACACTAAAAAAATGATACACCTGAGAAGGAAAGTGTTGATTATCTATCAAAACTACCATGGGATAAGGAGAGGTGAGCTATGGAAAGGATGGACAAGTGCATCACAGACCAAAGATGGATTTCACACAAAAATGTTTTAAAATTCCATTAACACAGCTCCAAAACCTGCAATGAACATCCAAACATGCACAAATACTGCAATGAAGACGAGGAAAGAAGAAAACAACCAAAAATGAACAAGGATGGACAAATACATCACAAAACATGTTTTTATTTCTCCAAAAGTTTGCATAGTACATCATTTCACGGGTAAGAGGAAAAATTACCATTACAGAAAGCGGTGGAGGAGGTTCAAACTCCATTTTTGACCCAGGGGACGAAAATAAGGGAGAGGCAGAGAAGAGGGATAAACAACTTTTTACAAATGAGCCAAAATTGGATTTTATCGCTTCAATGCAGAATGAAGGAAATGAGAAAACGCGGGAAAATCAATTTGACATCTCAACCACTGAAAATATTCATTAAAATAGAAAGGACACCCTCGAAAATACATTTTTCGTTGCATTCGCCATGTTGGATGAGAAATGACACCATACTTCATCAATTTTGGTGGTTGGGGGTTCTACATTTTTCTCATGCCAAAGATATTTTCCCATGTTTCTCCTATAAAACTCCATAAAAATTTAAAATTGAAGTGTCCATAGCGTAGAGGATTTCAACAGCTTTCCATTGATACCAAAAACGTGAAAATATGATCTTTGGTGCGAAAGATATGCCCCTTTGAAGATTTAGGGAAAAATGGTGAAAATACAACAAAAATCGGTTCAAAGAGCCAAATCTTGAAAATTTTCCTCTAATTTCAAATTGGGAAAATTTCCCAAAAATTCTCCATGCCCCGCTTCTCCATTGACACCTAGTGCTCTCGGTTCAACCACGGTCTCAAAACAACATTTTGCCCCTTTTTCACAAAATTGGAAAATTTTCAAAAAATTCTCTGTGGGCCCAACTCTTGCTAATGACATGGACACGTGGCACCACCCTATTGGTCGATGAGACCATGGGTTCAAGTTTTCATTTTTTTACTTTTGTACTTTTGGCAAAAAACAAAAATCCTTCCCTTCCCCGACTAATGCCGATGCGTGGACACGTGGCGCATCCTGATTTGATGTGGGGGCCTTAACCAATTTTCTCCATTCTCCTCCACGGGCCCGCGGGCCGGTTTGTGACTTTGTGCCTTTAACCAAAAGGGCTAAGTGCTAAATTTCTCTCCATGCCTTCACTCCACCTTGACACGTGCCACTTTCTAATTGGCTGCGGGCCTGCCTAGGGAAAATTTCCCCTCCAAACTCCGTCGAGCCATAACTCAAAAATACAAGGAGTTAGGAGGACTTCTTTACCTTTCTGGAAAGGGGAAGAAAACTCCTATCTGATGAAGCAATTTTCAAAATATTTTTAGTTCCTAAAATGTGTAAAAATTTAACCGAGGCACAAAGGATGTTAGTTAACCCAAAATAAGAGGGAGCTTATTTTGTTTAACGATTCTGCAGAATAGATGTACCAGCTTATATTTTATGGTGGAGTAGGTGATAAAGATCCAATAGATATTTTCCTATTTTTCTTCCCCTTATGGAAAAAATCATTAATCGATTTTTCCCTAGAAAAATCTCCCCATTTTATTGTAGGATGTTCCATCTCCAATTCATGTTTCACAACTAAGGTGATAAGACAATGGTGAGATAATGTAGACATACCCCTTTCAAATTCCCTACTAATTTTCTTTAGGATTTCATGCAGAAAGTTAGGTACATTGACATGTTTTCCATTTTTCAAATGATTGGGAATTTTAAATTATAGATTGTTCAACCATGAGTACCTACCCTCACAAGTTAATTACTTTATAACATAGTTGGAAACATCAGCATAAAAGGAATTTGAAGAAGTGTGTAAGGTACCTTGTTTATCACTAATGAAGTTATCATCTGGGTCTCCAAAATTTGCGTGAGCTTCATTTGGATTTTCTTTGGTAGGATACAACTCTCCTACTAGGATTTTGATTACTTCAGCCAAATTTTTTTCATATATGTTGATTGTTAAATCCTTCACTTTGGTTGTTTCATCCTTGAAGGTAATAGTAAACATTGTTACCATTGACTCATTAAATCCTTGAAATTTGTTGATATACTCCATCCAACCACTATCATGGAAATACTCAATAATTTTTGTTGATTATGGAGCTATGTATGATCTTTATGCTCATTCCTAATTAGGTTGCCAACCATTTATTAGTAGATATCAAGTCAAGCGCTGCCTTAGGTGTTAATCCCTCCTAAATCCTATGTCTATAATAATTTAGAAGAACTCGGATTTTATTTAATAACATGGAGATTAAAAATGGAACATACAACAAAATATCTACCTATGGATTCCCCCTCTTCTATAGCCTTAGTATTCTTTTTATATTATTATCTCAAAAGATACGTGAAGAGAATGCCTTCTTACTAACAATTTCAATTTGATTAAGTATAATATTATAACCAAGAAATCTAGATATTCCCATGCATGAAACAAAATAGTTAGAAGGTTTCCTCACACAATGAAATAACTCAACTAACTAATCACTCTAAACAACTAGTTATCAAATTAGATCAACTAGTTCTTTTTGGATTTGCAGAGCATAATCGGGGTCAAGCGTTGAATCATATTTGAATTCTTATAACCGCCTCTTTAGCAACACATAAAATCTCAGGTGAAGTGTCCATGTTGCTCAAGATTTATAGATTTATGATCTTGTATATGTGTGTGACTTCGTTGGCTACAAGTTCTTTGTTGTAGACGAGTCCCAGTTCTACAGTCGATTGCTATAGATGATTCGCTTTACATTGCAAATGGGTTTCCTTAGCTACATGTTAGCGGATACACAGAAAAAATATTTGGAAATCAAGGAAAACATTTATTCAAAGAACTATTTAATCATCACATTGTATTCAAAATAATAAATGCATCCATAATCCATGAAATAAAGTAAACTTAGTAGTAATTATCTTAATAATATATGTGCCATAAGTTCACAATATAAAAATATGTTCAACAATATTTGGCAATCATAAATTTAATGGGGTTCCTATGGATAAACAAAATACAACAGATGAGGCATTTAAAATAATAAATAAAAGGGCTCATAATACATGTTGTAGTTTATCATTTTCATATTTATAGGATTTGTAAAGTATGTCAAAATGGATAAAGGATTGGTTACAAAACTTTGTGATAAATTTATACTATTTCATATGAATGCAATATATGAACATGTATTTTATTAAAAAGAAAAAGCATTACTTCGCCAATATAAAAAGAAGATGAGCTTCTTGTATTAAAATATAAAGATTGATATTATTTATCGAGACTTTAAACTTTTGTGTCAAATTATTTATATAAATTTTACTATTCATATCATTATGATGGTTTCCATGTCTTTATTCTTGTACTATTATTATAAACTAAGTATCTTATATATATTTGAGAAACAATATTTCGCATGAGATGTATAATTTATGAGTTTTATAATTGTATATCAAAATAGAAAATATGTAACATAGTATGGCAACAAATGAAGAAAAATATGTCTAATAAATGTAACTATTCATCTAAGAATGAAATGGTTTGAATCATAATACTGAATTTAAGACCCCAATTTGTTAAGGTTGTGTGAGTGCAGAATCACAACACCCCGAATGGCCCGGGTTTGAAGTAAGGCATTCGGTGTGATTACACAATGTTGGACCATCTCTCAAGCTGCGGGACTTGTAAAACTTGAGATGGACCTTCGGAGAAAGCCGCTTCTTGTTTTCTAATCTACTTTCCACAAGATACTCTAGTGCAGTAGAATCTAATCTATCCTAAAATAAACATTCCAAGAAGACCGTGAGAAAGAGAGAGGGAGAAAGAGCCTACACTAAATGGTGATACACCAGAAAAGGAAGTGCGAGATACTCTATTGAGGGAGAATAAAATAGGGAAAAGGGGACTAAGAGAGGTCAGACATAAGTGACACATACCCAGATCTAAATATGCCATCGAAACTCCACAAAGCACGACATCTTACACCTGCAAACATGAAATACATACACAGAGAGAAAACACAAGATAGAGAGGCACAAAGAAACAATAGAACAATGTCAAGGGTTGAAAGATGCCATGAAACAATATTTTATTGCTCTATAAGGTGCACAAAATATTACATGTGTGCTCGAGAGGCACAAATATGCTTTCAGTGTAGGAGAAGGCTTACACTCAAATGGAGTTAGGAAATAACTTTGTGATGAATTTCCCCCACATCCCAGAATGTCTCTCCCTTCTCAAATGAGAAGTGTTAAAATATATAGATGATGAAAATCAAAGAGAGAGAGAGAGAGGATAAAATTGAATCGACTCTTAAAACTCAACCACACCTCATTAGTGCCCAGTGTAGATCTACCTAGAATCTCTCAAGTCTTCTTGCCATGTCTGTCTAGTGTGTGAAGAAGAAAGAATGATGGATCAAATCTAATCTAATATCGTAGTTGAAGAAATAAGATTCTACATTAATGGCCTGAAAGATTTTTTCCCATTTTTCACCCACTTAGCTTCATCAAAATTAAACTTTTAGGTGACCATGGCATAGACAAGGTAGATACCTTTCTAACAATGCTAAATTTGTTGAATTTCAGCACCTTTGGATCAAAATATATGTCCATTTTAATGTTTGAGTTTGGTCTATTATGAATAAAACTTAGCTTAATTCATCATTAGTTGATATTTGAATAAATGTAATAAGGTAAAGTAATTAATTAAATGCTTTAAACTTATTTCAATAGATATTAGTTTTCCTTAGTTGTTACTTAACTAAGTGATAGTGTTATCTAAAAAGAGTTTGCAAGAATCAAATCAAAAATGAGGCACCACAAAGTAGTTGTGCTCCAATGAAATCATGATAGCTCTAAAGCGTAATTACAAGAAAGAATCAATCAGAATGGAATAACTTGCTCAACAAAAACAAAGCTTACACATAGAGGAAATACATCGAAGTGTCTTGGCATGCTCATAAATGAATAGAAAGAGAGTACATATAGGGTGCTGAGTAACCCTAGTGCATGACACACATGTAAACCCTAAACCTAAACCTAAACCTAACCCATGTGAGATGACCCTCCAATATGTGAGGAGGACACATAGGATAACTCACACCAACACCCCCCTTCATCGAAGTTGGGGTAGTGGCTATGATGAGTCAGATGGAAAGAGAAGACACTCCTAAACAACTAAGAAAGATGTGTCAATGGGGCCTAAAGCAACTAAAGGCCTGATAAGGTGCCCATATATAAACACAATCTTCCTAGAAGAAGAAGAAGAAAAGGAGGACTACATATCCCGAAGAAGATGAGAAGTCAGAGAGGACCTCACCCCGAGAAGAGACTCGTAAGTGAAGAAACTTCATCTCAGTGAAGGGCTTGGTGAATAAATCTGCAATATGATCGGTTGCTCAATGTATTGAATGTCGATGACACCATCATGAATAAGCTCCCATATGAAGTGCATATGGATCTCTATGTGCTTCATCCACTGATGTTGAACTGGATTTTTTTAAATAGAGATAGTGCTCATGTTATCATAGTAGATAATCGTAGGCCACCGAAAGTGGATGCCAAACTCTTTCAGAATACCCTGTACTCCAAATAACTATGTGGCAGCGTTTGCTCCTCTATTTTCTTCCTTGTAGATGATATCACAATTGTATTATATTTCTTGCTAGACCAACTAATAGGACCCAAACTAAGAGAGAAACCGTAGCTGAAATAGATTTCCGATGATCTAAGTCACCGACCCAATCGAATCTGCGAACCCAAGCAAGTCAATATCTACCCTCCATGATAATGAATGCCATCAGCATAGGTGCCATGAACATAATGAAGGATCCATTTAGCTACTTTCCAATGTGGCTGATGTGGCTCCTACATAAATCTGGATAGGATCCCAATAGCATACGATAAATGGGTTGAGTGTGAGTTAAGTAAATCAAGCTCCCCACCAACTATCGATAAAGAGTACCATGAACCAAGGGAGTAGAGTAATCAGAAACCAACTTAACCATGAAAAGAAAAGGAGTAGGAGAAGACTTGTAATCATACATCTGAAAATAAGCTAGCAAGTCAAGAGCATACTTAGGTTGTGAAATCAAGATTCTCGAGTCAGATTGTGAAATTTAGATCCCAAGGAAGTAATGAAACAGACCTAAGTCACCATGGAAAACTTATTGGCTAAGGTGATCTTCACAGAATCAATAATAGCGTAAGAGCTTCCCGTGATAAAAAATTCATCAACATATAGAACAAGAATGATTATGGAGTCATCTTATTGTAGAATATAAACATTTGGATCTGAGTGGAGTGACACAGTAAACCCTAATGTAGGTAAAAGGAGTCCATCTTGGCATACCAAGCCCGAGGGGCTTGTTTAAGACCATAAAGAGACTTCTTTAACTTACAAATGAGGGAGGGATCTTGGACATAACCTAGAGGTTGTTCCATATATATCTCTTCCTCTAGGTCACCATGAAGGAAGGCACTCTTAACGTCCATTTGATGGACTTTCCATTTGTTCGCTATGGTAATGGCTAGGGTTAGTCAAATAGAAGTCATCTTTGCAACCAGAGCAAAGGTTTCTATATAATCAACCCCAACTATTTGGGAGAAACCCTTTGCTACTAATCACGCTTTAAAATTTTTGACATCTCCATCTACTCCATACTTTGTTCGGAACACCCACTTATAATGAACAATTTTTCTTCCTTTCGACGAGTGGTGAAATCCCAAGTGTCATTCTTCATGAGAGAGGAATACTCCTCATCTATGGCACAATCCCACTCAAGAATACCAGAATCCTCCTAGAAAGACTATGGATCATAAGCAAAGGAAAAGAAAGAGGGGGGTCCAACGAAATCTGAGTGAGTACATCTCATATCTGAAGTATCTCCAACTAAATCTCCAACACTTTACAAAGTTTTCCTAGCCCAAAGGGGACTAGGAGGATCAGACTCAGAGTTGGAAGATTCTTCACTTGAGTGAGAAGGGACATAGTCCTCATCATCACTACCGTAATCGAGGAAGACTCAAATGTTTGATGGTCGGAAGGATTAGGAAGAGGAGCACGCTCAACAACATCATCATCTGATGAGTTAGAATCCAAATAAGCAAGGTGAAGAACCCTAATAGGTGGAAAAGTAGAATTCAAAGAAGACTCATTAAACTTAACACTTCTCTCAATATACAGCTCGTGAGAAGTAGGATTCAACAATCGATATCCCTTCACGCCATCAGGATACCCTACAAAGATATAAGGTTTGGATTGTGGTTCCAAAACCTTGTGTTTCTTCTTGGGAATCTGAGCCATAGCCTTGGAGCTAAAGAATCGAAAGTGATCAACATCAGGCTTGCATCCAAACTAGGCTTCAAAGGGTGTCATCCCTCTTACTGCCTTGTGTGAAACATGGTTCAATGTAATTTTCACAATTCATTGCTTCACCCAATACTTGTGGAGGAAGAGACTTTGAGTAAATCATATAAGTGGCCATCTCCTTTAGAGTACGGTTCTTTCTTTCTGCGACTCCATTATGTGAATGGCTATAAGCAATCAGTATGATGCAAAGAGATCCCTTTAGAAGTACATAAATCCATGAACCTATTATTTACATATTCACCTCCATTGTTAGTTTGAAGAACCTTGATAGACCGTTTCTACTGCTTCTCTCAGCAAGAGCCTTAAAGTCTTGAAAATGTTCAAAGACTTCAAACTTAAGCTTAAGAAAATATACCCAAGTATATCGCAAATAGTCATCAATGAAGGTTAGCACATAAAGAGCTATAGTAAATGAAGGAGAAGGAAATAGATTGGAAACATCGTTGTGAACAAGATCCAAAGGATGAGTGGCTCTCCAAGCTTTTCCTTTGTCAAAGTTCTTTTCAGGATGCTTTCTAAGGGCACAACCCTCACAAATACCCTTAGAAAACTTGATGCGAGGCAACTCGTTGACCATTTCATTTTGGCTCAATTGTTCAAGGTAGTGATAATTTAGATGTCCGAAATGCTCATGCCATAGCTTACTAACCTCATTTGCATGAATCAACAAGGTATTGGGTGTAAAATCAAAAGTAAAGTGGGAGAAGGTGTACAACTATAAACGGTGATATGGCTTTCCCTCAGCCACTGTAGTGTCATTGTTAAGCTCACAAATAATCACCGAGTTAGGACCAAATTCCACTCGCATTCTTTCACCAAGGTGAGTAATTTGGTAAACCGATAGGATATTGCTAGAGAGATCAGGAACACTCAACACTTGGTTTAATGTTTCCCCATCCATCACACCAAAAAATTGAACTTACAGTGGAGATGGATCTCATCATGTTAATCAACTACTACGCCAACACCCTGCTGCATGATAGAGCCAGGTATACACCCAATCGGTCCAACAAGTATTAGGAGGCATCGACAAAGAATTTCCTAAGAGGTCACCCATCGCCACACTACTCTGGGGTTGGCATGCTTAATTGACTGGATCTGATACCTAACCATTTTCCATCACACCATAAGTTCAAGCTTTTGGTGTGATGGCAAGTGTGTAGCTCGATATAGTAAAAAGAGTTTGCAAGAATCAAATAAAAATGAGGCACCATGAAGTAGTTGCACTCCAAATGCAATTGTGATAGATCTAACATAATTGTAAGAAAGAATCAATCAAGAATGGAATAACTTGCTCAATGAAACAAAGCTTACACATAGAGGAAAGACAATAGAGTGTCTTGGCATGCTCATAAATGAATAGAAAGAGAGTACATATAGGGTGCCGAGTAAACCTAGTGCATGACACACATGTAAACCCTAAATATAACCCTAAAGCTAACCCATGTGAGATGAGCCTCCAATATGTCAGAGGACACATAGGATAACTCACACCAACATTATCATCCAAGTATTTATGGGATCATGTTCTATCTTTTACATTTTTTGTTCCGGATGATTTCCATGAGGGGAAATAGGGGTAGTTTGGGGCAATATGCTATTTCTACTTATTTTCTCAGATTAGATGATTTGTTTCCATATATTGTGGATGAGATAGAATTTGTCCAATATCTATAAATATTTTAGCTCTCTCATTTATCTGTAATGCTTGATTTTGATATTAATAAAATACACAAGCACCATCTTGTTTCAGTGCAAACCTCTCGTGTCAATATTGTTTTCAAGTTTTCATTGTCAAGATTTGGCATCGAGCATTATTTCGATTCATAGAGGAATGTATGAAGTTTAGGAAGATCTAGAGAAATTACAGAGCTAGGAGGAGCCATAGATGCCCCTAGCCATTTCAAAGCCCCTACCTAGCTCCACACCCAGGAATCATAGTTTATTTATAGTTGAAGAACACCTAGAGCACAATCATAGGCCTTTATAGACTTGGATGCTAATCTATTGTAAAAGGTGACATTGTTTCATTCTCTCAGTATTTAAAAAAAAATTACCCGTACGTGCATTTTTTTCTAAATTGGAAGCATTCAAAATATATATATATATATATACAATATTTTGATCCGTGGGTACCCAAGATTTTCAAGCTCCCCACATTACTTATTCTTCCTCTTCTTTGTATTTGAGCATTTAAAAAAGGAGATCCAATCAAATGTGGAAGGTTCTCTATGAACCTGCATCTACCAGAGGAGTAGAAGACCACATATATGAATGATCTGCAACATGTCTGCATCCAAAATGAAGACTACAAATTGAATGGGGAGAAGATTTACAACCTAAAAAAAAGAGTTGTGTTGGAAGAAGGAAGAACACGCTTCCTCCAAGCAAAAGAAATACCTACATACAAAGTGAAACAATAAAATAAAAGTACATCCAAGGGTTAATATAACACATATGCAAAGTAGATGAACTGTAGGTGCACCCTAAAATGTAGTATGCATGCATGTAAGTCATTAGCTACGTTTGGTTTTAAAAAAATTGTTTTTAAAAAAATTCATTTTTGGAAAGGGGCCCGGAAAGATATTAAAATTGTAATTTAAAAAAGGCATAACTTTCAACTGGTACCTCGGATTTAGGTGTCATTTTATTTGAAAATGTGTGTTTTTGTGAGCTCTACGTTTTGGTCTAGTTTTTAATTAGATTTGGAAAAGTTTTGTTTTGTAAAAATTGTAAAAACAAGATTTTTGTATTTGAAAAGAGACCAAAGAGTCCAAATTTTTTTTTTTTTTTCAAATCAATCAAGAGTGCCATTTTATTTTTGCAAATCAGCCATAGAGCCAAATTTGTAACAGGGCCAATAGTGCCAAAAATTCATTATACATGGCGAAAAGGAGCCCAAAAATAAATAAAATAATATTTTTGGGGGGGTGTGTATGCTTTAAGAGGGGGGAAATTGTTCAATTCTTCTTCTTTCATTATTCAATTTTCACAATGGCTGCAATTACAACACCAAATTTCTTTTTGCAGATTCTCAACTTTTATGTTCTGATAATTATCCAGCATGGAAAACAAAAATTCATGCACAACTTGATTTTGAAAATCTATGGACCATTGTTTCTGGTACATTAACAAGATCTGCAATAGATGTTACACAACAAGCTACATTTGATCATGAAAATCAAAAATCAAAATTAATAATCTTGTTTAGTGTTTCATATGAGGTAAAACCTCATATTCATGAGTCCACAATAGTAAAAGAATCTTGGGACAAGTTGAAAATGGTATATGAGTCAAAAAATAAGAACACAATACTTCATCTCCAAAGTCAACTATTAAACTTGAAAATGTAACCAACTAAGAAAGTTGAAATGTTTTTGAGAAGAGGGGAAAATTTTCATGCATCACTTCAAGCTTTAGAAGAATAAGTAACGGACACATCACTTGTGCCTATAGTATTTAGAGCTCTTCCACCTTCTTATAGGATTTTTGTGACCACGTTAAACATAACTGGTCAAACAACAACTTTTGAAGAGTTAGTGAATATGCTCCAACAAGAAAAAGATATTCAATCAACTATTGAAACTAAAGAGTAGGTAATTTCTTCTAATCAAAAAGTGAAAAAATAGGCAAAGTCTAGTAAACAACCTCGAAGCAACATAATTCTCAACAAGGCCGAAAAGACCAACAATAATGTCTTATTTGTGGTTGAAAAGTGATCGGGGATATTTTTCAAAGTTGTCAAAATCCCTAAAATTCCCTAGACTATTCCAGTGTAGTATATCCTTTAGAGAGGTTTCCAACGACTATAAGAACGTGAAAATGGATACTCTTAGCTCAAGTTATGTTTTGTCAAAGTTTAGTCACAGGAAGTAAACTTTGGTCAACAGGTCAACAAGTGGACCAATGGTAAGGTGACACGTGGAAATTGGTGACAAATAAAAATTGATGGTCTTTTAATTTTTTAAAAATCAATTACATGGTATAGATCTCGCCGCCTTGACGATTTCGACGCATTTTGAACGGACCAAATCTGAGTTCGTATGCAAAAGATATGCATAGTCAAAGTTGTTGTCAAATGATGACATGACACACTGTGACGTGGACAAATGACATATTATGGGTGTGAAACTTGGTAGGTTTTTAGTGGCTTTGGATTTAAAATAATAATAATAATATTTTATTTAATCCATTCCATGGGAATAAGCCTAATCCCATGGGATAAGGAGGATTTTGTGGACAAAAAGCTATTTAAAGGCTTATCCTATCATTTTCCCACCAAATGTGGGGTCAATGGCTAAATTGGGTGCCTAAACCTATGGAAGGGGGATTTGAACCCAGCACCTCATCTAAAAAATAAGTGGCCTTACCAACCTGCCACTCTCTTGTAAGTGGTATAAATAAAGTGCAATTGTATTTGTAATAAAGATGTATCGTGTCCATGTGTCATGTCAATAAGTAGGTAGTTTTGGAAAAGTATAGTTTTGGGGCACTTCTACTCACTTTCAGATCTCAAGTTATATATTAAATTTTCTCATAATTTTGAGACAATTGTGATGGTGTGATCATTTATCTGATTTGGAGATTTTGTGATAGAGTTATGTGTTGTTAAAGTCACATAAAGGCGTAGAACCAAAGGGAGACACCACTACAAGTGGATCAGGAAGGTGAAGGACAGAGGCTAAGCTCCATTAACATCCTTCAAAGGTCTGAAACATAGTTTTTAGGTTTTGATTCATTATTGGTTAATGTAAAGGTTATTATATTTATATTTTTTAACATTATTAATGGATTGGTTCACCATGAACCCGAGGACGTAGGAATTTTGAACCTCGTAAACAATTTGGGTGTTGTGTTCTGATTTTATTTTTAGTTTTTGATATTTGCAAGTAATTTAAATTCAAAATATGAATATGGATGCAACTATAATCAATAATTAATAAAATCGAAAAATTGATTAAAATCAAGAAACAATGATTTTGGGGCTTGATCAAACAGTGAAATTTTGAGTAAATTACAAACTTAATATCAATTTGAATTCATTCCTAAATAATATTTTGATTAGTTTTTGGAAGTATACAATCCTTTTAAGTTTATTAAAATTGAAGATCCTTGAAATCGTTTAAAAGTGGAAAAAATAAAACACCCATTTTTGGATCAAGTATCGTATCAGAGCAGTTAAATTGTCAGATTAGCTTATAATTGTGTGTGAAAATTTGGCTTCAGTTTCAATATCGATTTCAGTTTTCAG
Organism: Taxus wallichiana var. yunnanensis; assembly: GCA_018340775.1. Taxonomy (NCBI): domain Eukaryota; kingdom Viridiplantae; phylum Streptophyta; class Pinopsida; order Cupressales; family Taxaceae; genus Taxus; species Taxus wallichiana. Next base: position 629,483,108 of record CM031239.1, read on the forward strand.
TGTGCAAACATTTTGGGGCTTGTTAATCTTCTTTTGCAAGTGTGCAATTTTGGAAGTACAGGTTGTGTTTGCAGGAATAGGGAATCATGGGCAAGTCATCCAAACAGGAGCAAATGGATGAGCTTGAAGCCATTAACCGCCAACTCTAGGAAGAAAACTCTTTCCTGAGAGATAAATTCTATTCCTTAGAAGAGGAAATAGTGCGGTTAAAATATGAGCCACAATCCTCTATAACCAAGAAAGAGGAGTATGTCAATGAGATGCTTGCACAAAGCAAGAAGTTGATGGGATTTGTTAAAGAGTTGTAGGAAGAAATATGGACCAAGGATGCCCTCTTGGAAAAGCTACAACAAGGTGAACACAAGAAGGAAATTCCTTCTAAATTAGATGTAGGTACTATGATCAGAATGCACTGTAAGTTGTTCACATTTTAATTCTTCCTCTCATTCAGTTTCAGATATTCCTTTGGGTCAGTTTGAAAAACACACTAAGGGAATTGGGTCTAAGCTAATGGTTAAAATGGGATATAATGGAAAAGGCCTTGGTAAAAATGAACAAGGTGATGCTAATCCCATACAGGTAGAGGATCAACCTCGGTTTGCAAGTTTGGGTTATTCTAGTGGGAAAATGGAAATTGGAGAAAGTTCCAAAGTAGCTGAAGGAAGACAAGCTTCTAATAGCCAAGGATCTACGCCACTAGAATTGCAGGATTCGCCATCAAGAGGAACAATGAAAGGTGTAAGAAAATAGGTAAACGAGGTAATGAAATTCCACCTCCTCCCACTTACACTAAAAATAGCACTAAGGGGAAATTAAATCCTAAAACTTCTAAAACACTCTTTCAATCTGAACAATATAGCTTTGGTAGATAGAAGTATGTGTTTCCTTACATGTTTTGTGAAGGTACTAATCATTTTACAGCATATTGTTGGAAGAGGAAAAATATGATAAAGAAGTTAATGCCTTTTGTGAATGATAAGGTAGGTGCTAAAGACCAATCTCTCCCTGGTAAGGTGAGAAATGGAAAAAAGGTTACCTCTCCTAAACAGAGGAATCATTCTCCTAGACAGAGTTTAGGGAATAACAAAATGGGTAAGACTCCTAAAAATAGGGAAGTTAAATTTTTTCCTATTGTAAAAGAAATGGTCATGATGTTAAGATGTGTTGGTATGTTCCTTCAGTGCAACATTGGAAAGTTGTTAAAAAGGAAAATAATGTCAAACCAAAATTTGTTGATCTAACTCATGTAAATTCTCATTCTGGTACTAGGGAAGTAAAACCACCTAAATGGAGAAATCCAAGTAATTGGATGGGTAAAACATTCCTCAACTTTATGTTTGCATTGTAATGCTTGGTGATGGTATGCAAACATTTTCATAGCTATATTTCAGGATTTGTTCCTATGTTAATATTTACGTTTGAAATAATTTAGAAGTAGCCGTAAAGAAGATTTGAGTGCTAGGTTCATCATACTCATATTCATCTTCTCACATTTTGGTTGGTTATTCCATTTCTGATAACAATATGCATGGATATGGGCATCGTCAAAATGTTTATTTTGATAGTTGTAGTTTTATAGTGTTGTCATTTATGCAAATATTATGGATACTTATAAGACCCATTCAGACACCTATTAGATATTGTAATAAATAGACAAAATTCTTGTGTCCACATGTGTTATTTGCACTAATTTGTAAGACCCTTATTTTGGGAAAAATGTTTTTGTAACTATCAGATGTGGTTGCAATTAGGGTGTAAATTTATTACACTAACAAATTGGTTTGCAAAGGTACTAGGTGATAATTTTACAGATTATGTCAGTTCACCAATTTGCGTAAGCATACAGTTTATAATCAATCCCTTTATAGTTTAGTGTATAGATAGAATATTTACATATTCACGTTGATTCAGATTTTGACTATAGCCATTTTGGGCGTTGATGGTCTAATGATTTTGGATAGTGAATATTTGTAGTTGTAATTAGCATAATCACAAAGTGTCAGTTGAACACTAGCTTCTTTATAGATGGGTGTTATTATCTGACTTATTATTTGTGATGGCGATACAATGTTTTGGGCAGATTCACGTGGATTCAGTTGTTGACTATAGCTATTTTTGGGCGTTGATAGTCTATTTTATTCTGGATAGTGAATACTTGCAGTTGTTACAGTTTCAGATGGATAGTGGGCACTAGCCTAATTGTGGGTAGTTTAGATGTCTAGTATATTGATCTATGTTATGAAATTGTAATTTAAGTAATCAGCCATATCACAAAGTGATAGTTGAACACTAGCTTCTTTCCGTAATAGAAAGGGTGTTATTATTTGGTCAATTATTTGTTACGACATTACAGTGGAGTATAATAGTTCACATTTGTGCACAGAGTTGATAGGGTTGCAGCATTTCAGTTGAACACTAACTTAATTGGATGTTATTATCTGATCAGTTATGTGACTGGATAATCAACTATTTCCATTTATTTTAACCTATAATGTTATTTTGGGTTCTTGTATGTTTTTGTGCCATGCAGGAAGAGATAGCATTATTTGAGGGTTGATAAACAACTTTTTGTGGACAAAAAGCCTTCTTAGTAGGGAGGAGTGATCAGGGGATATTTTTAGTGTCAAAAGTTCCCTAAAACTTCCCTAGACCATTCCAGTGTAGTATATCCTTTAGAGAGCTTTCCAACGACTATAAGAACGTGAAAAATGGACACTCTGAGCTCAAGTTATGTCTGGTCAAAGTTTAGTCAACAGGGAAGTCAACTTTGGTCAACATGTCAACAAGTGGACCAATGGCAAGGTGACACATGGCAATTGGTGACAAGGAAAAATTGATGGTCTTGTAATTTTTAAAAATCAGTTCCATGGTATAGAGCTTGTCGTAAGATTTCTAATGCATTTTGAACGGACCAAATCTGAGTTCGTATGCGAAAGATATGCATAGTCAAAGTTGTGGTCAAATGATGACGTGACACACTGTGACATGGACAAATGGCATATTATGGGCATAACACTTGGTAGGTTTTCAATGGCTTTGGATTTAAAATAATAATAATAATAATTTATTTAATCCATTCCATGGGAATAAGCCTAATCTCATGGGATAAAGAGGATTTTGTAGACAAAAACTATTTAAAGGCTTATCTATCCTTTTCCCACCAAATGTGGGGTCAATGGCTAAATTGGGAGCCTAAACCTATGGAAGGGGTATTTGAAGCCAACACCACATCTAAAAAGATAAGTGGCCTTACCAACCCGCCACTCTCTTGTAAGTGGTATAAATATAACGCACTTGTATTTGTAATAAAAAAGTGTTAGGTCTGTGTCAAGCCAATAAGCTGCACAATTTTGGAAAAGTGCGATTTTGGGCATTTCTACTAACTTCCAAATATCAAGTTACATATGAAAGTTTATCATAATTTTGAGAAAATCACGATAGTGAGATCATTTATCGATTTGGAGCTTTTGTCACGAGTTATGTCTTTGTTAAAGTCACATGAAGGTGTAGAACCAAAGGGAGACACTGTTGTAAGTGGATTAAGAAGGTGAAGGATAGAGGCTAAGCTCCATTAACATCCTTCAAAGGTCTGAAACATAGTTTTATAGGTTTTTGATTCATTATTGGTTAATGTAAAGTTGATTGTATTTACAATTTTTAACATTATTAATGAATCGGTTCACCATGAACCCGGGGGCGTAGGAATTCGAACCCGTAAACAATTTGGGTGTTGTGTTCTAATTGTATTTTCAATTTTTGATATTTGCAAGTAATTGAAATTCACAATATGAATATGGATGCAACTATAATTAGTAATCGATAAAATCAGAAAATCTATTAAAATTAAGAAATAGTTATTTTGGGGCTTCGATCAAACAGTGAAATTTTGAGTAAATTAAAACATTCAATTTTAGTTTGAATTCAGTCCTAAATCATATTTTGATTAGTTTTTGGAAGTATAGAATCCTTTTAAGTTGATTAAAATTGAAGATCCTTGAAAGCATTTAAAAGTAGAAAAAATAAAACACCCGTTTTTGGATCAAAAATGACATGAGTTAAAAAATTGATGGTACAACACATTCCAACAAGGATCATCAAGTTGTAAAAAGACTAATTACCAACAAACAAAATCAGGCCAACAATAGAGTAAATAAGGAAAAAATTATCAAAAGTGGAAGAAGAAACCAACTCAACAAGGAAATGTAGTGAATAGGATGATTAATTAGATGATGATGACTTCCTCTATTCTGCCTTGATCAAATGAAGTATCCAATTCTACAACTGAAATTCGGTATGTCGACTCGGGTGCAACTCGACACATGACAGAAAGAAAGGCGGTTTTTCACAATGAATAAAACACCCACCAAAAATCATGTATCTTTGGGTGATGATACATCACCCATTGTTGAAGGCATTGGTTCCATTTCACTACCACTTGGGAAACATAATTGTAAAATTATAGATGTTCTTTATGTCCCTGGTTTAACAAAAACAAATTATCCGTGTGTCAATTTTTAGATCACAATCTCAAAATTGACTTTGATTCTAACGATGGTAAAAAGATGTGTCTAATTCGAGATAATTCAAGAAGCTCAAAAATTGTTGCAAAAGCTTGAATGTTGGAAGAATGTTTCAGTTGGATTTTGTTCAATTAAATGATCATGCACTTTTATTCAAGGATACATCATTAGCTCAACTATGGCATTGAAGACTTGGGCATGTGAGTTTTGGCTATCTTTGACAGACTTCGTCGATATGACATGGTTAGTGGTTTACCACCCTCGAAAAAGGGTACAAATAAATGTCAACATTGTTTGGCGGGAAAAAAAAAAATAGAGCACCATTCAAACATAGTACATTTTGAGCTAAGGAAAAACTTGACTTGGTGCATACCAATTTGAGCAGACTAATGAGACACAGCCACTCTAGGTTTCAATATTTCATGCTCTTTATTGCTGATTTTTCAAGAAAAATGTGGATATATTTTCTTTCTACAAAAGACCAAGCTTTTGAAACTTTGAAGAAGTTTAAAGTTGTTGTTGAAATAGATTCTGGTAGAAAAATAAAAACACTCCACTTAGATCGAGGGGGAGAATACACCAACAATGAGTTTAATAATTTTTTGAAAACACATGGCATTCGTTGACAAATGGCTCCTCCTCACACACTGCAACAAAATGGTGTTGTTGAAATGTGAAATCGTACTATCATGGATATGGTGTGATGTTTGATTGATGATGAAGGTTTATCAAAAAAATTGGGCTGAAGTAGCTAAAACAATAGTGTATTTACTAAACAGAATTCCCATTGCAGCTTTTGATGGAGTAACACCACAGGAAGCATGGTCAAGGCATAAGCCATCTATTCCACACCTTAGAGTTTTTGGATGTCAAGCAAGTATGCACATTCCTAAGAAACAAAGAATGAAGCTTGATATGAAATCAGAAAAACTTATCATCTTGGGATACAGTGATGAAGCACTTGGCTATAGAATTATGAATCCAAGAACAAGAAGGGTATATACTAGTTAGGATGATGAGTTCTTTGAGAAGAAAGAAGAATATGCTCCTTCCATACACTCACATGATGAAAAAATCATCCCTATAGTAAAAAAGAGGATGGTAATCACTTTGATGACGACAATGATGATGGGGAAGATAATGAAATTCAACCTCCCACAAGAACCACAAAAAGTATGCCTAAATGGTATACAAGTATGATTAAAGATGCAAAATTATATAGTGTCCCCGACACATCTACCACCTTTGGAATGAGGACTCGTAAAATGGATTGAAATGAGGTAAATTTGGCCTTAATGAGTAAAGTTGTTGAAACTATTGAGCCATCCTCAGTTTTAGAAGCCCTACAAGTTTAAACCTTGGAAAGATGTTATGGATGCGAGAATATACGTCGTTATGAAAAATAATACATGGAAACTTACAGATCTTTCACTAGGTAAAAATCTGATTGGATGCGAGATGGATCTTCAAAAAGAAGTACAAAGTAGATGGTAAAATGGATAAACATAAGGCTAGACTAGTTCTTAAGGGATATGCTAAAAAAGAAGGCATTAATTATGAGGATACTTTGTCTCCACGGTTAACATAAAAACTTTCAAACTTAATATTCACTCTAGTTTGCACAATTTGGTTGGAAGATACACCAAATGTATGTGAAATATTCCTTTCTCAATGGTGATTTATAGGAAGAAGTTTACATGACTCAACCAGAAGGTTTTTTCATACTGTAAAGAGGAAAAGGTATGTAAACTAATAAAATAACTATATGGTCTAAAGTAATCTCCAAGGGCATGGTACATAAAAATTGACGAGCATCTCATTCAACATAGATTCAACGGGGAGTTTATACGATCCTAACCTCTATCTCAAAAATCAATGGGTGGAGATAGTGATCATTGTAGTATATGTCGATGATCTATTCATCACTGGAGGATCAGTGAGGATGATTGAGTCAACAAAGAAAGATCTAACACGATCATTTGACATGACCGATCTTGGGCTTCTACATTATTGTCTTGGACTTGAAGTTTGGCAAAGAGAAAATCATATATTTGTGTCACAATTGAAATACGCCAAGACAACACTCGAGAAATTTAACATGATGGATTATAAGCCATTTTCCACACCTATGGAGACAAGACTTTAACTATCTCGAACAGAGATCCATCACGAAGTAAATGCAACTCTCTATCGTGTAGTTGATTAGGAGTCTCATCTACTTGACTTACACTAGGCCGAATATCAGCTATACTGATTAGCTATCTTTCATAGTTCATGCAAGAACCAAGGGTTTCTCAATGGAAAGCATAAAGCAAATCTTCGAGGTACATTAGATGAACTATGGACTATGGCCTAGAATAAAGAAGAATAATAACTTCAACAAGATATTGGACTCGAGATCATGCAAGAAACATAGATGATAGGAAATCCATTTCAAGATTTGTATATTTTTGGGATTTAGACCGATATCATGAGAGAGTAAGAAGTAGACTTGTGTTTCAAGGTCCCCCATAGAATCAAAATATTGTGTAGCAGGTGGATCTGTCTATGAAGCGATATGGCTCTAATGTAGTGTTTCACAAATAATTTCTTTCGAGAATAGAGTTGCTTCTATCCTTTCATTCTATTGAGAAAAAGATAAGGTTTAGGGCTAGGAGGAATACTGTTGAATGTTGGGAAGGTGTGCGCGTGCAGAGAGAGATTAGATCGATTGTGAAGAACTCATTTTTGTCTAGGAAGGACTACCTGTAAGTAAGAATACAAGACCACCAGATCTTAGTTAGACAATAGGTGAGGGAACTGCCTTAGGCCCAGGAAATATTAGACTTCCTTTCGAAGGTGGTCAGTTCCCCATTTAATATGAATTAAAGAAAAATGATAACAAAGAACTACAAGATAATACTTACTAGTTCCTGATGAAGATATAGGTCCAAGGAATGTGGTGGCGACAGTAAGGCTTAGTTGGGATGATCCGGTATTGGAAAGTGAGCTGATGAAGCTATCCTCAGTCTTTTCCAATGCTTGAACGAGGGTGACAGCGATCCAGTTGCTCAGTTGCAGTCTTCGGCTTGATGCTCTTCTCTGCAACCTCTTCTGCTTGTTTCACTTCTCTTTCTCCTGACCCAAAATGAATTCCGGATCCTTTATTTTTGGTTGGGGGAGGTCATTAATAGGGAACCGATGGTGGTTACGTAACCGATGGTGGTCGAGTAGGAACCAATGTCGGTTAGGTCAAAGTGGCTATTTTTAGTAAAATATCCATCTTTCCCTCCTTTTCTCCCAAGGGATCAATTGTGGGCTTGGTCAAGTCATTATTAGGCTCGTTTTGGTGCGGGTGAGGGGTGATGAGTCATGGGTGTGGGTCTGGACCAAGTCATAGGTCTTAATTAGGTTGGTTTAGGGTTAGGGCTAGGTCATGGTGAGGTGGCGAGATGAGGTGGCGGGTTTGGAGATGTGGATTTATTAATTATAAGGTAATTAATAAATCATTAGGTGTGTAAGGTTTTAGGTGGTGAGGTAGGGTTAGGTTGCGGGACGAGATACGGGGTAAAGGGCGTCATAAGACCCAAATTTTGTGTCTACATTTGCTCCTTGTTGTCGTGCAGCTTTTATTTTAAAGGCATCTTGACAAAAATAAAAAGTGGTTGCCCCAGTTAAGGGTATAGGTAATCCCCCTCAAATCTATCACAGATTGAGGTGACGTGAAATCAGGGATAGGGTTGATAAAGGGTGAATTATGATGAGATGATGGTAAGATGGTGGGGTAAGTTCAAGGAGGTAGACGCACGTTGAAATATAGTAGTGCGACCAGGGTACACGAATTGAAGAGCAAAAAAGCAATTCATAGGCAAAGGTCGATAGTTTATCCAAACAAGGTTGATATAATCCTGGTATCCAAGGCATAGGAAGTAGCTCCAGGGGATATAACGGGTAAGGTACCGGAATGTTTAGGCATGTTCGGCAGTACCAAATGGTTGGTTTGGTTGAGATAAACGTCACGGTCTTGGTCTAAGAAAAGCTAGTTGGCTGATCAATTCAAGTATCCTAGTCATGCTAAATCACGAACAGGTGAGCTCGATTGAACAAACAGCTACATTATGGGTGGATAGAATCGTAATTTGCGGGCTTCGGTCGAGGTACTTAATTAGTGTGGCCGTGGGTTAGGCCGATTGGTTGGTTATGGCCTTGGGGTCGGGCAGTTAGTTTGTTGCGGCCTTGGGTCGGGCCGATTGGTTTGTTGCAGCCTTGGGTCGAGCTGATTGGTTTGTTGTGGCCTTGGGTCGGGCCAAGTGATTGGGTGTGGCCTTGGGTCGGGCCGATTGATTTGTTGTAGCCTTGGGTCGAGCTGATTGGTTTGTTGTGGCCTTGGGTCGGGCCAAGTGATTGGGTGCGGCCTTGGGTCGGGCCGGTTGGTTTGTTGCGGCCTTAGGTCGGGCCGGTTGGTTTGTTGCGGCCTTGGGTTGGGCCGATTGGTTTGTTGCGGCCTTGGGTCGGGCCAAGTGATTAGTTGCGGCCTTGGGTCAGCCAATTGAGTGGTTACGGCCTTGGGTTGGGCCCATGAATTCAAAATAAGGCTATTTAGCAAATCCGGGGGGAGGCGATGTGATGAGAAATGGAAATTGGTGGATAAGGGCAAGAATTAGGAAAAACTAGGCATGTAACCGATATCGGTTAGTTATGACCGGTATTGGTTAGAAGACCGATATCGGTGTTTTAGGGCATGGTCTAACCGATATTGGTTATAGGTCAAAACCTATAAAAATAAAAATACACGTGTCATTTTCACATTGTCAATTTGAGTGCCAACCTTTTGCTTGTCTGAGTTTTGAATTGATTTTGTTGAGTTTGTGGGCTGAGTTGGCACTAGTTGAGTGGAGGAGGGAGTTATTGGTAGGCCCCAGCGATCAGGAGGTAGAGTTTGATTGGTTGAGGACCCTGCTAAGGAGATTTGGAGTTATGGCACAGAATGGAGGAGTAGGAGGTGCTGGAGGAGATGGACCACCACCACCTATCCCACCATGACGACGTGTAGTCGTACCAGTAGGTTCTAAATCCCTATTTGTGTGAAGTTGATGAATTTAGCTAGGATGTGGGTTTTGGGGTAGGAATCTAAAATGTGATAAAATAATGAATAAATGAAGGTAAATCATAAAATGGAGTGGGTAGATATGTTATGTAAGTCAACACGGTAGGGTGGGTAAGTTTTTAGGCAATTCGGTTGGGTAGATAGGTTAAAAATAGAAAAAAGGGGATTTGGGGGCCGTTTTCGATCTAGCCCCGAAATCCCACAGTGATCGATGTCGGTCACTAAGCAACCGGCATCGGTCACAATGCAAGCTGTTTAGATTTTGGGGGTTCAGGGACCGGCGTCGGTCATGGGTCGACTGACGTCGGTGCAAAAAATAGGGTAGAGATAGAGGTGGGTGACCGATGACAGTTGAGGGTGACTGATATCGGCTATCATGTGTAGGAGGAAAGGGTGTGAAATTTATTGTGTTGGTTTGTTATAGGTGAGTAGGATAGATTTGTGGGGTGAAAGGGGAAAAGGTAGAGTTGGTAGGAAAGGTTATTGGGGTGGGGGTAATCGGGTGCCGTATGAGTGGGGTAGGTGTTAGGTTTTGGGATAGGTAAAGGGGATATTATAGGTGTTTTTGGATGGGGTTAGGGATATTGGGGTTATTGAGTAGTTGTTTTGGAAAAGAGTAGGCCTGATGGAGTGAGTTGTTTTACGAGCACGCGGCGATTGAAGATGCGAGATCGGATGCCGCCTCTCTTGGGGCGAGACGTAGCCATATATGGCTGCAGCGTAGTGGTTAGTCATGTGGGAGGTGGGACTCGGTGGAGTCCAGAGATATAGGGATGTGGATAGGGACCACAGCCTGATGATTGCCCTCATCCGAGAGATGGGATCGCAACCAATGTCTTCCATCTCCCTCTTTGGAGAGATGACGGTCACACTAGAGGATGTGTATCGCATCCTGAGACTGCGATCATAGGCGAGGTGGTGTTCCAGGTGGATGCTGAGATAGCGATGGATAGCATCCTGCAGGTATTTGGGGATGAAGCTCCATTGATTACATATCATAGCTCAAGCATCTGCTACGGCGATATGTATCGCACACACCAACAGAGACACGGCTTGCCATGCGATGATGATTGGTATTACACGCTTCACCCTTCCAGGACTCGGAGGAGGTCGCTTCCCATGGGCATTGATGGGAGTATTGCATGAGATGGTGGAGGAGTACACCTGCTATGCATGGGCACCGGTGTATTTGGTGTAGCTATACAGAGAGCTTTGGGGCTATCACCGTATGAGGTGATTTGGGATATGCTCGACATTCTTGCTAGACTGCTGGGCCTACGAGCACATTGTGTGTTTACGACTGGTAGGGCTACCCCAGCAGCCAGGGCCGCAGGTTGTGTATAGGTATGGGTTCCAGAGGTGGTTAGGGGTCATGGGCTAGCCACGAGTGGTTATTACAGGGTGAGATGTCACGTACTACATGCATATGTTAGAGGGCTTGACCGCACTAGATATTATATGGAGGCCATACCGAGGCCATCAGCCCCGAGGAGGAGCCCGAGCACAGCTACGATGGATCCAGTATATCTTCTAGATAGCTAGAAGGAGACCCAGGAGCATGAGTGGATTCCCCTAGAGAGGGTACGCCGACAGTTGGGTCTATAACAGGATGAGCCACCTCCCTTCCCACAGTATCGGAGGGAGGATGTAGAGGCACCACTACCTCTTCCACAGCCATTGGACCCAGTCTGGGTCGCGGAGAGACCGGTGGATGATACGGTGGATGATGCCGGTGTTACAGGTGCATTTTTGGTTTGGTGGGCAGGGCAGAGGGTAGCCATGAGAGCACAACCCACACAACTAGATTTGGCGGCTATTATAGTGGAGAGGGACCATCTCTTGGGCAGTGCAGATTATTACAGGGAAACTGCTGCTACTACAGAGCATAGATCGAAGTGCTATAAGGCGTTGGCCGAGCACAGAGGCGAGCACGAGTACAGGCACATGTACATGCACAGGCACAGCCGCAGGGCTAGATCCTTATTCAGGCATAGGCACAGGTCCCTATTCAGGCTTCGATGGAAACTCCACTACCACCACAGTACAGGCACAAGGTTAGGGTGTACAGGTAGGACAGGGCCCAGTTATATTAGGAGTCGAGGACCATCCTCACCAGCCATGGTAGCACGGGCCCGCTACATGGAGGCGAGAGCGGAGGCCCGATATTATTAGGATGTACTAGATGGTACTGGGGCTGACTATCAGCCATATGCAGCTCACAGAGTTGAGACATCTTGGAGTCACAGGTCATAGGGGCGCGGCCACGGCGGTGGGTCAGTGACGGGTAGGAGGTGAGATCAAGCCTTTGGGGCCGGTGAGAGATGAGCCGAGGAGGAGGAGAGAGTGAGTCACCCAAAAGCAAAGTAGGTTTTCTAATTTGATAGAGACATTGGTCTACGAAGCAAGTGCGTATATAGAGGCCTGCGTGCCCTCATTTGATGTATTCATGTTTGTTATATATACCGGCCTACGACCCGAGTACATGTTGTATAGTTGATACCGGCCTGCGAGCCGAGTATATTTTTGACATGAGAGGCTGGCCTGTGAGCCAAGTTGAGATTTTGACAAAGACAACGGCTGCGTGCGAGTTTGTATTTTTGGTTTGTATGATAGAGGCCCCATGCAGGGCAATTTGTATATTGTAACATTGTTTTGATGATATATATAGATGATGAGGTTGATCCATATGGTGTGTGTAATTGTGGATTTGGTGCATATATTATAATGCTTTATGTTTTTGTGTTGATGGTATTGGAATGTTTGTGATGTATATATAAATGATGCATATGTTTTGAAATATTGATGTTTAGTATGATGATGGGTGTTGATAGTGATGTCATTATGCAGGGAAAAGAGGCAGGCACCGCCAATTTTTTTTAAAAACAAATAGAAGGCTGGATATAATCAAAATAGGTATAGGTTGACCAATATCGGTTAGATAACCGATGCCGGTTACGTTTGACCGATGTCGTTATAGAACCAACATCGGTTATGTTAAAAAAAGATTTTCTAAAAATAGAAAAAGTGGGGAGGCAATTTTGATTCTTATTTTTAGAGTCATGCAACATGTTAAATAGGAAGATGCGAGGTTGTTGTCATCCATATAGGGTAGTTGTATGGGAGAATTGAGTGATAAGGAGGAAAGAGACAGTAAAGTGATCATGAGCTTGGAGTAAGAAGGCGTATAGGCAAATAATAGTGAAGAGGGTGGTGAACATGGCTGAAAAGGAGAAGCATCACGAGCGAGAGAGAGAGAGGAAGATAGGTTCCACCTCAAAGCTGCTGCATCGGGAGGTATGTATGATTTTTGGTTGGAGTTAATTTTTTTTTTTTTTGCATGCATGTGAATAGGATGTGGGAAGGTAAGTGGGTAGAGATAAAAAAAAAGAAAGGTGATAGGCAAAAGGTTTGGGATGGGGTGAGTGTTGTAGGGTAAGTAATCAGGTGTTGGAGATATGTGCGTAGGTACAGAGAGGGGAAAACGAGCACAAAAGTTATCATAGGTGGTGTTTTTTTGAGCGGGGTGATTGGAATTGACAGTGACCGATATCATTTAGGAATAACCGGTATCGGTTAGGTAACCGGTATCGGTTGTCTATAACCGATATCGGTTACTATGTAAAGTTACGGATTGCGATAAAAACATGTTGGAAGCTATTTGTTGATTTGTTGTTTGTTGGTTTAATGTGTGCAGGCATAGGTAGGGTTGAGGATGAATGATAGGGTGCCAGCTTTGTTGTCACGGGTCTAAGCGGATGTAACACCAGCTGAGTGGGCATTAATAAACCATGTGGGGTTAAGCGAGAATCCGTTATTATTCGAGGATCACATGCAATCATGCTATGTTGCAGTCTTGATTGAGAAGATGGAATCACGAAAAGAATACCTTTATTCTACCAACAGGGAGATGACGGCGACATTAGAAGATATGTTCAGTTACGAGACTCCCAATTACAAGAAGACAAGTGTACAGCGAGGGCCTAACGTGGCGTGGGCAGCGATAATAGTAGTATTTGGTCCAGCCACATGAGATTTGACATAGCGAGGTTTGACATTCACTTATGGTATAATGTTTAAGGCACACCTTGAGGAAACAAGGCTGGCAGTGGTATTAATGATAGCGGTGGGGTATTATGCATTACCTAGAGTGGACGGGGGAAGATTTCTAAGATATTTGATGTGTATTATTCGTGAGATGATAGAAGGTAGCGTTACTTTCGCATGGGCACCTGCATATCTTGCGGAGCTATACAGGGGTTTATGGGCATGCAGGCGAAATCATAGGACTACATTGGATTGTGCATACTTATTACATTGTTGGGCCTATGAGTACATTGTGTGTGTGCAACCAATAGGCCGAACAATCCAGGGAGAAGAGACATGAATGCAGAGGTTGGGATTCAGACGATGGGTCAGACAAAGCAAGAGGCAAGAGTCAAAATCGTGATAGATGACGCCGAGTATTATAGGCAGATGTGGGAGATGGTGACGATTGCAGATATTCATTAGAGACCGTATGGGAACTACATGGTGACGGCGAACATAGTCGAGGATTTGAGGGGTGTAGAGCGATTAAGGTGGATTGCGGGACACAGGCTAGGTGAGTATGAGAGGATTCCTCTAGATCGTGTGTAGCGACAATTTGGATTTGTTCAGGATATACCTATGGCTCATAGACCATACAGGAGGATCAATGCCGAGGCACCCCTCTCACTGCCACGACCGACACTTCCAGAAGGACCAGAGGAGACAGCAGCCGATCGCAGGGTAATGGATGCAGGAGTGACAAAGTCTTATAGATTATGGTGGGTAGCAGAGCTGCAAGGTACACGTGAGAGGGTCGATCATCCTGACATAGCTATGATTACAGCAGAGAGAGACCACCTGTAGGGTTTAGTTCACCAGCTTCAAACACAGGTGAATGAGATAATGGGATTGTTAGAGGTTTCCCAGTCATGAGTGGAGAGACTAGAGGCAAGATTCCTCCATGCGAGAGGGCGTATTCGTATGTTAAAGAGAGATTGGTGGATCGGTGGGAGGATCAATAGCGGTGGCCACTTTGAGGATGGAGAGGCCAGGTGAGCGGCATCAACGATCACCATCACTACCTAGTTCGGGTTGAGGCGCGGGGGCCGACGTGAATTTTATAGGGGTAGAAGAATAAATGAGGAAACCGACTGTAAGTCGCCAATGATAGAGAAGATGTATTTGTTTAACATCTAAATAAAACTGAATATGTATGTTGATTTTGAGTTGATGATAATAATAAGAAATGGTTTTGTTTTGAATGTTTGGATTAATAAAGGACAAAAAGTGAGTGTTATCAATATAAATATGTGAAAACATTTATATTTTTAATAAAAACACAACACATGATAGGTTATGGTAGGGGATGGTCGAGCTAACCTTGGGAGAGCCCCTTTCTCCTAAGTGCTACCTACATAGCCCATTGCATAAAGCAAGAAGGGGCCTCAAACCGATTTAGTTCTCCCGTAGGACCAGGGAGAGGTGAATTCAAGCAATTTGGTTGTGGTTAGGCAATTTGTTGGTTGGTAAAATTTTGATGTTGGTAGAGTAATGTTATTGGTGTTGATGTGGTTATATGTGAAGTGAGGGTTAGCATACCCAAGCATTAGGGAAATGTGTCTGATTAAGGTCAACATATAATCCCGATTTGGGTAAAAGAGGCAAATATGTCCCATAGTTGGAAAGAGCTAAACAAATCACATATTATCATAGGATGAGCTTGAATCTCTAGGTACCTTGCATAGTAGAAGTCGATAGGTGAAAAGATTTGTATAATCAAAATATATTGGATACATGTCACGTCCCTTGAGTTTTGTTATTTGTGAAGAATGGTGAGGTGAGGTGGATGGTATAACTTGGGTCTAGAGGACTTGTTATAAGGTGATTATTCGACAAAATAGATCCAAACCTTAATAGCGAGTCCATGACTCAAAAGTGTTGTTGAATCTTTGCTTTTATTTTTACGGATATAGACTAATCGATGTAGGAAGTCTATATGGGATATGCATTTTGTTGTTTCTTGAGGTCTTCACGAAGCTGATCAATGCGAGAAGCTTCTGATAGAGGCTGACTTTGTATAGCTGTCCTTCAAGGGAGCAGTCTACTTATAGTAGCATGATGCAGCTTTACACATAGTTGTCCTTCGAGGGAGTAGTCTAGTGTATAATAACAGATGTGGCTTTGCACATAGCTATCCTTCGAGGGAGCAGTCTAGTTTAGAGCGTAGCGGTGTAGATGTCCATATGAAGCATCGAGTTTTACAGGAAGTTTGACTCAAGAATATCCCCAAATCATATAATTGAGAACTTGTTATTTTGATACTTTTAAGTCATGGACTAGACTAAAAGGGGAAGGCATATTTAAGAAGAGGTGATGATCAGACCATGTGAGCTTGATTCCATTTTGAGGTGCACGAAAAAAAGTGTATGAGGTGGTAAATGAGCTCAAGGGATGAGCGTAAGTTAGATAAGAAGTGATGTAACACTAAATTCAATAGTAGAATGGTCGGAGATGCAAGGCATTAAGGGTTGAGCTCGAGTTTACCATTGAGTGAAGCTAAATGATAAGTACGATCCATAGGTGTGAGTGATAATGTAAGGCCCAATCAATGAGGAGAAAATTTTCCACGTTTGCTCTTTTCTAGTTTGGTTACATGTTGATTCTCTTTGAGGACAAGATCACCAATATTAAAGGTACGCTCGTGAATTCGGTTATCATAAGCATGCTTAATGCACTTTTGATAAATTTATAGGTGGTCAAGAGCTGTAAGACGACGCTCGTCAAGAAGCTCTAATTGGGCTAACCGCTCTTGGCAGAAGTCATCATTGGCGAGAATATCCTTAAGAGATATTCTAAGAGAAGGGATTTGTATTTCGAGAGGCAAGATAGCCTCGGTACCATACACTAGAGAGAATGGTGTGGCATTAGTAGAAGTACCAATCTTGGTACGATAAGCCCAAAGGGAAAAGTGGATGTGATCATGCCATTGTTTTCGAATTGTTAACAACTTTCATGAGAATTTTGATTAAGGTTTTGTTAGAACATTTGGCTTTTCCATTTCCTTGTGGATAGTAGGGTGATGAGAAGCTAAGTTTGATAACAAATTTATCACAAAGGTCTTGTAACAACTTATTTTAGAAATATTTTCCATTATACATTATCGGTGATGAGGAACACCAAAATGACAGATAATGTGATGATTGATAAACTCAATGATTTTTTCTTTTTGGTTGAAATGAGTGGAATGGATTCCACCCATTTAGTGTAATATTCGATTCTTTGTGATGATCTAATGGTGATGCTTTGCGAAGAAGGCGGGTGAATCTAGCCAATAAGCTCTAAACCCCATTGTGAGAAACGCCAAAGATCTCGTGCGACCTGTAACGGGTGGCTAGGAGTATGTTGAAGGTTGGCATGTTGTTGACACATAACACAACGCTTAACATATTCGCAGCAGTATTTATTGAGAGTAGGCCAATAATATCCTAGGCGAAGGATCCGCTTGGCCATGGCGAGGCCACTAAAGTGCCCGCCACAAAGTCCGTCATGGATTTGTTGGGTGGTATGAGCGACTTCAGCACCGGTTAGACAGCAAAGGAGGATACCATCGAAGCCACGTTTATAGAGGAGTCCCCCCATGATGACATAACGAGAAACACTTTTAAGAAAAGCACGTTTACCATTACTAGTAAGGTCAGGTGGTAGAACAGAGGTTATAAGGTAGTCATGAAATTGGTGATACCAGATATCTTGCAAATCAGTAGATACATTATTTACCATACAAACATCCAGAACTAAGTAAGATGGGGCAAAGAGTTGTTGGACCAAGACAAATATGTCCGAGTCAGTTGGTGAGGCTGGAATTTGCGAGGCCAAGCAAGCCATAGTATCTGTAAATTTATTAGTTGAGCGGGGAATGGTTTGAATAGAATAATGAGAAAATAAGGTCAAAAGTGAATCTACCTAATGTTTGTACTTTTGAAGTTCCTCATTTTACATTGGTAGATACCAATAACTTGATTTACTACCAAGCGAGAGTCACTTTGAAAATATTAATAGACTTCACACCTAAGTGTAAGCAACATGGAGGCCCAAAACAAGGGCCTTATATTCCTTGTGTTGTTAGTGTAGGGGAAATCGAGTTGAATGAAAGAGGCATATGTTCACCTTCAAGAGGAATGAGAACAACTCCCACCCCTCCGCCACGTTGGCATTTAGATCCATCGAAGAAGAGAGTCATCGGATAAAACGCATCATTGAGTGAAAGAGTTGTGATGAGTTCATCGAGAAAGTAAAATTGGTAAATTGTTCCTCGAGGTAAAGGGATTCGCGAGTTGGTTTGCGATAGTTTGTCCTTTGACTGATTTTTAATGTATAAACTCAAGGTCGAGGTTGGTGAGTAGCATAAGCCATTGGGTGATGCGTTGGTTTAGATGAGGTTTGGTGTACATATAATGTATGGGGTCAGCATTGGTGATGAAAAAGTCCTGCGATTCGGAGGTAATGTCAAAGTTTGGTGGCCACAAATGATAGGGCTAGGCACAACTTTTCTACGTGTGTATACCTAGTCTCGTAATCCACAAGAGTATGACTTATATAATAAATTGCTTGTTCTCGATGCTTAGAGTCACAATGTGTGAGCATGGCTCCTGACAACATGGTCGGTGGTAGAAAGGTAAAGGTAGAAAGGGCGATCGTCACGAGGTGGGATAAGCATGTGTGGCTGCAAGAGTTAAGATTTAAGAGCTTCAAAGGCTTGGTGGCATTCCTCGCTCCATTGAAAGAAAATGTCTTTTTTAAGGAGATGATGAAAAGGTTGACATCGGTCTAAGAGTTGTGAAATGAAATGCCGGATAGATTGGAGTTTTCCTTGCAAACTATGCAATTGTTTGAGGTTAGTGGGTGGGGGCATTTCTAGGATTGCTTTGACTTTAGTTGGGTCAACCTCAATGCCATGCAAAGAGATGATAAAGCCAAGGAGTTTTCCTGAAAGGATGCCAAAGACACATTTCTTTGGTTGAAGATGAACATAGTATTGTAACAGGTGATCGAAAATAATGGTTAAAACATCGAGATGTTCACTGCGATGTTTGGATTTTCCAAGAAGATCATCGACATAATCCTCGAGGATAGTGTGCATAATGTCATGGAAAATATAATTCATAGCTCACTGATAGGTCACACCAGCATTCTTAAGGCCAAATGGCATGACACGATAGTAGAAGGTCCCCCAGGGGGTAATGAAGGTGGTTTTATGTTGATCGGCCGGGGCTACCAAAATTTGATTGTATCCCGAGAAGCCATCCATGAGAGAAAGCATCTCATGGCCAGCAGTGAGATCAACAAGTTGATCAATGCTAGGTAAGGGGAAGTCATCCTTTGGGCAAGCGAGGTTAAGGTCCCAAAAATCCATGCATATCTCGAAGTCCCCCCATCGCTTTAGTGATAGGTACGACATTAGAAATCCATTGCGAGATAGTCAATAGGTAAGATGAAAGAAACAGAAAGAAGGCATTGAAGCTCTTCTTTCACCAAGAGGGCAATGCGTGGATGCATTTTCTCGAGTTTCTATTTAACTGGTTTAGAGTCCGGTTTTGAGTGATGTTATGGATAGTAATGTCGGGATCGATTCCTAGCATGTCAAATCGAGACCAAGCAAAAGCTTGATTGCGGGCACGGAGGAAGGTAGTGAAGGCGGCTTGTTCTAATGCATCAAGAGATTGTCTGATCTTTACAATGTGAGGATCATCCTCCGTGTGGATGTTGATTTCTATAGTCGATTCATTCAACATAGTTTGGGTTTCAGATGGTAAGGCACATTGAATATAAGAGTCATCTCGCACCAAGGTAGGTGAGGATGGAGTCATCATCCTGGCACTCCACAACATTAATTGAAGGCGAATCTTCTTCAATCATATCTAGATACAAAAGGGGGAGAGAAGATGGGTCTTCACTATCGCATTGATAAGTGATAGGACCCAGGAAGATAGCATTCAAAAAAAAAAAGTTAGGAGGGATAGATTCCGGGTCTATCGACTCTGTGGGTGAAGATGGAAAAATGGGCGATGATGGTTTGGAAGGGGTGACTTCATTGTTTTCCTAGATACAATTGACATGAGGTTTCTTCGGTGTAGGTGGTTCAAAAATTGCAATACCATGATGATCTTTGTGTTTTTGGGTAGTTGCGGGAATGACGTGTGTCAGCCTTGTTCATAAAGACCAAAACTAAAACCCTTCCAAGCACAATGTGTCAGGAAGGTGAGGGTAAAACGATGGTTGGTTAGATATCAAAAATCAGATTGGAAGGGAACCACACCAAGGGGAGGTTTAGGGGTGATAGAGGATGTGTCAACACCCCCATATGTTAGGTTGGTGCGGCAATTAGGTAGTCCGTAGGAGATCACCTCCCCCACATGACGGTCGTAGGTAGGATGTGCATGTAACTGTCTGTACTCCTATGGGGTATGAAAGGTGCTAACATTGTATAGGCGGTATTCCCTAGCATAAGGCGTTGAAAAACATCTACCAAGGGGTCTGAAGTTGGGATGTTGTCCGTGGGGAAGGAAGTGGTATTCGCGGCAGTGGGTTCATTTGTTGAAGGTGTGAGTGTGGCTAAGGTGGATGGTGGAGTCATGGTTGAAGTAGATGGTTAGGCTGGATCAATGGGTGCCTTGATTGGTACAAGCACATCATTAGGGCGATATAACATATTGCAGGTTTTGAAGGGGGAAGCGTCAGCTTTGATGGTGTATGACTTCCCCTCATACTCGAATTTGATGCATCTATGTAAGGTGGAGGGAACACATCCCATAGCCTAGATCCAAGGGTGGCCTAATAATATGTTGTATTGGAATTCTCCCTCAAGGACATAGAAGAGTTCGGGTAAGGTACATGGCCCTACATGAATGTTAAGGATCACGGTGCCTAAGGTAGAAGTAATAGCATCGTTGAATGAACGCAACATGGTGGGGTTGGCACACATGTAGCTAGGAGGGATATTCATCCATTGAAAGGCTTTAGAAGAGATGATGTTTAGGCTAGTGCCCCCGTCGATCATAACACGCGTACCGGATGTCCCGAACGTAAGCCGAGATGAAAAGAGGGATCGGGATCTTCGCATCAAGGATGACAATTTCCTCTTGAAAAAGCGACAAGCAGTGGCTTGCTGTATAGGGACAAAAGTGGTTGTGGAGGTAGGTTGTTTGGTGAGAGAAGTGACATGGTTGGGTGTTAAAATGGAAGCAACGGGTAAGGTTTCGTTAGGTAGGACCTCTATCCCTTGAAGGATCTCAATTAAAGCTTGTCGATGCAATTCAGATGTTTGAATGAGATCATAGAGTGCCATTTTGACATGAGATTGGTGAAGTTGTTTGATCATGGTGCGGTGGGAAAATCCATCAGAGACAGGATAGGCGGGGCCACGAATGACCACTTTTAGTGCTGGTGCAATCGGGATGGCGTAAGGAGAAGCGAGGCGCGCAGTGTGCTTTCTTTAACTTTTCCATTATTTTTCTGACCTCGAGTAGCAATGTTAATCATGTTGATCTCATGAATATGAGAGGAGGAGGATGGCAGGGATAAGTCATTGTTCTCAAGAGGCGGGGTTGCAATGATGATAGATTTTGGTGAGGCGGGGACAGGTGGTATAGGAGAAGGAATCGAAGCTAAGGGCTTCTCTCTCCATAAATTGTCTTTCTTAGGCTGTCTATCGAGATAGGTGACTGGTGAAGGATGGCTTTCAAAGCTTTGCATCCTTCTACATCATGTCCTGGTGTGTGATGGTAAGCATGATTTTAGATTCATCATAACCTATAGGTCGAGGTTTAGATGGATCATAGAGTCTGAGTGGGGGTAGGGAAATGGTCACATCCCCTACCAACATATCAAGGATCTTGGAGTAAGATCCTTTGAGTGGGTCAAATTCAGATGAGGATGAGGCTGTTGATTGAGTGGGTGAGATTTTTATTGTTTTGGTAAGGGTTGGGTGCGAGTGGTTCGTATAGGTGGTGATTTAGGCAAGGGATTTTGATGAGTGGTTTTAACTAGGCGTGGTTTCTTCTGCACAGAAGTTATGTTTAGCTGGTTAGATGATGAGGCCCCAGCTGACGTGGTGGCAGGAAACAACCACGGGGAAAGAGGAGCGACAACAAACAAGTCCTTCAATGATCGAGTTTTCTTAGGGTTGGCAGGTAGGCGAGATACTTGGGGCGACAGTGTTGATATGCCCTTGAGTGTTTGTAGGGGTGCAAAAGGTATAGGTCATGTTAAAGAAGATGTGGGAGGCAAGGTGTATTGTGGCAAGGTGGAGGGGTGAGGCCCTAATATAGAAGGTAGGTGTGATGGTGAAGGTTGAAGCCAAGCCTGTTGTATCGGTGTGATCTGGGGTGAGGTTTTTAGTTGTGGAAGAGGTATAGATTGGACTCGAGGAGATTGGGTTTGTCTCCTAGGAGGATTGATGGCAATATTTTTGGATAAATCTAAACGTTTAGGTGGGTATGTTAGGCTGGGAATTGGTGAATTCCCAAGCATAAGGGAAGGCTTGGTTAGGTTGATAGAGATGGCTGAGGGATTTGATAGAGATGAGGGGGGTGAAGGTGAGGACATAGGCATTTTGAGATTTTGTAAACACCTCGGGTATATGGTAGAGGTGTCTGGATTAGTCATCTGCATTTGAGTAGAGTAGGGTGTACTCAAGCGCTCCCATAAGTCTCATCTATCTTCTAAGGGATGGCACTCTTCACGTATGAACAGGAACTTTGGTATGGAAGAGAGATGGGTTGTGATTCCGGTCCACTATGGGTGTGATACATGGGGTAAATGAGGTGCCGTATCAATGGGTACTAAGAGGTCAATTGGTCGCTGGAAAGATTTAGGTGACGAAGAACTAATAGGTAGGAGGGGATGTTTAAGGGGATCCATTATGATTGAGGAGTTTGGTGATGTAGGCTCAAGGGGTTTCTCCTCTAAGGGTGACAGAAAAAGTGAGCCAAGCCTTACATTGCGCAGCAAGAGTGGTGGAAGGAGATGTTTGGGAAATAGATAAGTTAGATAACATCCGCTCACAATCTTGCAGGGATGTGGTGTAAGAAGGTTCATTTGTGAGAAGAGAACTCTGGGTGGTTAATTCCTTTATAGGTAAAGGAATAGCGGGACTATCCTCTCGTCCTGATGAAGGAGAAGGGGGTGAAAATCCCTGCGTTGGTGAAGAAGCTTGATTCAAAATTTCCTCAATGGAAGCCCTAGGTTGGGAGTTGAAAATCACATGGATCTCATGCACACTCTTCTCCTCGGCTGAGGTGTCTTGATTTGTGTTACTATTAGATGCATGGTTTGGAAATGGTTTGTTGAAGATTTTTAAATTTTGATTAGTGGGGGCATTAGGATTATCGAGAGTTATATCCCCTGCATCAACCATTTCCTACACTATGTTTTTCAACATCTTGCAGTTTTCATGACTGTGTCCCTTCATGCGATGGAAGTTACAGAAGTCATTTTCTTTATACCAAGAAGGAATAGCACAGGTGGAATCAAACCCCAGTGAAGTTTAACGGGAGGCAAGGTGATAGCTCTGCTTTAAGCTATTTGTCTAAGATCACACCATAAGTTTCTCCCAAGGGAGTATAGTTGATGGGCTTGGCTTTATACTTATGGTGGCTTTCAGGCTGGCGTATTAGATAGTGCTTGAGATTTGACCGTCACGGCGTGTATGAAACCCTTTGATTTGAAGCAGCCGATGTGTAAGAATTGGTTGTGTTGGGTTTGGTGGTAGAGTCTTGGGTCCGGAAATTTGAGGTTTTGTTGCGTAACCTCAATTTCTCTTCCTCTAAGGCTCGAATATCTAGTTTCCGAGCCATAGTAAAGACCTCATCAAAGGTGCGGAAAGTTTGAATTTGGAGGGTGGGAGAAATGTGTTTAGCACATTCCGTGTAAAGAGTTCGATGAGCTCGGCCTAAGGTAAGGCATAAGTAAGTTGGTTGATGAGGCCCCGCCATCGTCCAACAAAATCTGCAATAGACTCATCTTCAAATTGTCGGATGGCATAGAGGTCGGTAATGGATACTTTCTTGGCAATATTGATGTTGAAGTGATCTAAGAAATATTGGGCTTCTTGGTTAAAGGAGAAGATTGAATCTTTGGGTTAAATCACTATACCACTCAAGCGAGTCTGATAAGGACATGGGAAAGGTATGGAGTAGTAAGGCATCGTCATGAGCAATCAGATAGTAGGCATGCCTGAATGATTGCAAGTGTTGTTGAGGGTCCTCCTTACTATTAAAGTGAGTAAATTTTGGTAATTCCCATTGAGGAGGATATGTATGAAGGGGGACAGAAGGATGAATAGGCTCCCGAAAAACTTGCTCATATGTCAGGGTGTTACGACTTCCTGAAACAAAAGCCTCAAGATTTTGCATCTTGTCCATCATCTATTTGATTAAATCATTGGTTGGGTTAGATGATGGTGTTGTCAGAGAAGGATTGGTCTAAGAGCCGCTACTAGACAATGGTGGGATTGAATGTTGATAAGATAATGGTGATGAATGTGTTGGGGCAGTCGAATAAGGGTGTCCTATATAAGAGGTTGAGGCCCGGATGAATTTGTGGAAATGAAAAGGTGGGCGGAACTTGTGAGGGAAAGCTCGTGTGTATAGGTGGCAGAGAGCAAGTGATGAAAGAGGCAACCTAAGAGAGATGAGGTAGGGGCAGTGGACGGTAGTGATATGTGGGGTCCCAAATTAACCAGAGGAAAACCAATTGGTGCAGTATGAACCACCGAAGCTACTGAGCTGGGAGACGGGGCTAAGGATGAAGATGGTAAGGCGGAGTTATTAGGTGGGGAAGGGGCTAAGTGAGTGGTGATACTAATAGGCATACCAACGAGGAGTTGACCATCGGGTGCATGGTCAGGGGTATGAGACAAATAATATTTTATAGCACTAGGATTAGCATCCAAAAATTTGGAAAATTCCTTATCTCCTACGAGGATCTTGGGAAAATTGCTGGTATCCGTAGGATTCCCCATAGGATGCGAAGGGGTGACTCGAGAAATGGCACAGGAAGGCATGTGAAACCATGGCTTCTGCTTGTTTCAGGTGATAACAACCATGGAAAAGAGGACACAACAGGGATTTAATCAATCCGAATGAAAACAACAATAAAATGTTGGAATTGATAGGTTGTTGGTGTGTCAAGAACTATTAAACACAGTAACCGATATCAGTTAGATAACCGATGTCAGTCAGAATGTAACCGGCGTCGGTCAGTTAACCGATGTCGGTAGTATGGGACTGGTGTCGGTCACTGTGAAAGCAAAGAGAGGATGTAAGAAGCTGCTGGTTTGGGGATAACAATGCTTAATATACCTACCAAACTATCTTGAAGTGATCACTGAAATAGTGTATGACAGAGAAACAGAACTAAAAACAAGCAAGATGCACAAGCAAATCAATAGACTAACACTAGGATTAGTTTTAATCACTTTGGGCTTATGCCTTAGATGCAAGATGATGTCAATCCTAAACAAGAGACCTAAGGGAGATGTCAAGTTTGTTTTGGCTCATAAGGCTACCTCAATCGGACAGAGGAATACCACGGGAAGGGGGGATGTTTGAGCTATTGTGTTGATTATGATGTGATTTGGTATGTGTTGTTAGTGAGGTAAGATTAATTTCTCATCAATACCATGGATATTACCCCCACGTGTACAACCTGTTACTTAATCTACATTCACTAGAATTAAAAATAGCAAGCAAGAATGTGATGTACGTGTTTTAAACCCAAATCAAAAATGATATTCGATGAAGCAAAGAAGATGACTTTCACTAATGCAAAGATGCTAAAGAAAGACAAATTCTTTTACCAAAATGACAAAATATTTTGTGAATATTTAGAAGAAAGAAACAGCAAGTATGCTCCCTATATGAAAGCAAGCAAGAAAGAAAGAAACCTGAAATGGGTCCCACCGGGCGTGCCAAATTTTTTCACACAAAATTTCTAGAATAGAGTTGCTTCTATCCTTTCATTCTCTTGTTAAACAGAGATAAGGGTTAGGGCTAGGAGGAATACTGTTGAATGTTGGGAAGGTGTGCGCGCACAGTAGAGAGAGATCGAGATCGATTGTGAAGAACTCCTTTTTGTCTAGGAAGGACTACCTGTAAGTAAAAATACAAGACCACTAGATCTTAGTTAGACAATAGGTGAGGAACTCGCCTTAGGCGAGGAAATATTAGACTTCCTTTCAAAGGTGGTCAATTCCCATTTAATATGAATTAAAGTAAAATGATAACAAAGAACTACAAGATAATACTTAATGGTTCCTGATGAAGATATAGGTCCAAGGAATGTGGTGGTGACAGTAAGGCTTAGTTGGGATGATCCAAAGATTGGAAAGTGAGTTGATGAAGCTATCCTAAGTCTTTTCCAATGCTTGAACGAGGGTGACAACGATCCAGTTGTTCGATTTGCGATCTTCTTGCTCGATGCTCTTCTCGCAACCTCTTACGCTTGTTTCACTTCTCTTTCTCCCGCCCCAAAATTAATTCCGGATCCTTTATTTTTGGCTGAGGGAGGTCATTAACTGAGGAACCGATGGCGGTTATGTAACCGATGGTGGTCGAGTAGGAACCGATGTCAGTTAGGTCAAAGTGGCTATTTTTAGTAAAACCGCCATCTTTCCCTCCTTTTCTCCCGAGAGATCAGTTGTGGGCTTGGTCAAGTCATTATTGGGCTCGTTTTGGTGCGGGTCAGGGGTGATGAGTCATGGGTGTGGGTCCGGACCAAGTCATAGGTCTTAATTATGTTGGTTTAGGGTTACGGCTAGGTCATGGTGAGGTGGCGAGATGAGGTGGTAGGTTTGGAGATGTGGATTTATTAATTATAAGGTAATTAATAAATCATTAGGTGTGTAAAGTTTTAGGTGGTGAGGTAGGGTTAGGTTGCAGGATGAGATACGAGGTAAAGGGCGTCGTAAGACCCAAATTTGGTGTTTACATGTATACTTGAAGGATTGGGAATACCACAAAAAGATCCAACTATCCTACATGTTGATAATGAAGGAGTAGTAAAACTTGTTCGGAATCCAGTTTTTCATGAGTGCACCAAACACATTGAGGTGCAGGTACATTTCATTTGTGAACATGTTCATAACAACAACATCTAGCTTCAATATTGCCCAACAAATATGTAACGTGCAGATGTCTTCACAAAGTCACTCACTTGAGGTAAATTTGAGGGTTTTAGAGAATTTCTCACTGTTCACTTGAGACCATGCTGAATTAAGGGGGAGAATGTTATGAATAAAAATTATCTTAATTCATTATCAGTTGATATTTAGATAAATGTAATAAGTTAAAGTATTTAATTAAATACATTAAACTTATGTCAATAGATATTAGTTGTTCTTAGTTGTTAGTTAACTAAGTGATAGTGTTATCATCCTAGTGTTTGTGGGATCATGTTCTATCTTTTACATTTTTGTTCTGGATGATTTCCATGAGGGGTAATAGGGGTAGTTAGGGGCAATATGCTATTTTTGCATATTTTCTCAGATTAGATGATCTATTTCCATATATTGTGGATGAGATAGAAGTTGTCCAATATCTATAAATATTTTAACTCTCTCATTTGTCTATAATACTTGATTTTGATATTAATAAAATACACAAGCACCATCTTGTTTCTTTGTAAAGCTTATGTGTCAATATTATTTTCAAGTATTCATTGTCAAGAGGGTCCATACAAAAACTCTAAAAAAAGATTAGGAGAACGGGTCAGTGGCATGAAACTCACATTTTACCTTTTATCACCAAAAAAATACAAAATGTAAAAATTCCCCATATCCCCGTAATTCATTTTGCCTAAAATCATCTTGAGACCCATCGTCTAAATTTTCCATTTGGGAAAAAATGATCTCCTAGGCTTGCTTGCCCACACCTAGAAAAAAATCACTCCAGGCGCAACTTCCCACATGCAACTTAGGATTGACATGTGGCTCCTCTAGGCATCCGTAGAGGTGTGGCTCATTTTTATACTTTACGCCTTTTGAGCCAAAATTTTTGAATTTCTTTTGATAACCCGCCTTCCCACTTTGAATTTTAAACATGGCCACGTGGTGAGTGGCGCTAGTTTGGGGACCGCTTCTAGATTTACCTTTTGAAGATGCGCCAAAGAGACATGTGGCACCTTCCATGGATTGCTCTATTCCTTTTTATTTTGTCTAAGTCCCTTTTTCTTGGCGGGGCCAAAAGTTTGACCCTGGACACGTGGAGGCTTCACACTTGTTTGAGTCTCTACTTTGGGCCACACCTTTGAATGTACACCATTAAGACATGTGGTGCCTTCCGCCTATTTTGAATTTTCAATGGCCAGCTCTGTCCCTTTTCGTGCCTCATACATATGGAAGCTTCACACTTGTTTAGGGGACTGCTATTTTGGGTTTAACCTTTAAAGAAGTGTTGATGAGGCACGTGGAAGCTTCTGTCATCTCCTCCATACTTAGCCAATTTGGGTTCACTCGAATCATTTTGAATCTGAAGACTTTGAGTCTTTCCCTCATTCTCTATTGAGACCCTCTAGTTTCTTTGACACTTTGTTTTCCTCCTTACAGACCCTTCTTTTCCATTTTGAGCCCATTTGTAACCTGATTGTTAGATTCAAAACTTGGGCTCACGCAATGAAAGTGACCATTAGATTTATTCTATGTGTGGGAGTTTGATCCTTTGCGAGAATTTTTGGATTTGAATGTGAGTTCTCAAGATAGATCCAACCCTTAGATTTTCTCTATAGGGTCATGTTTGATCAATTTTTCTGGGGGGAAAATTGGGATAACAATTTGGCAACTCATGTTGACATCTACCTGCTAGATGAAGGGATCAATTGCTTTTAAGGATCTATTAGGCATGGATTCAAGAATGATAGCTTGATCATCGATCCTTTTTATTTGAAACTTCTCCCTAGTTTCCTGCATCCCGTTTACCTTGAACTCATCTCCCTGGGGCTTTACCTGTTCTCAAGAATGGACTGTCTCAAGTTTGATTTTAGTTGCTTTATATTTTTGTTTTATTTGAAACTAGAAACTATTATAGGAAATTATGGATCTCTCTATCATGAATATTGAAGGGCCTAACATCTACACCTTCAAAGAAATATGAACAAAACCTATGTATGAAGAAAAATTCATACATGCCTCAAATGAGACATGCAGAGTGTGCACAACCACTTCTTATAATGAAAACAAAATCTACTCCTACTCCTATATGGACCCAAGAGAAAAGGGACTTAAACAAATTCTGCAACTTGTAGGGATAAGTATCTTCCTTTTCTCAACGGGGGCATCCATGTAAGTGATTTGACACTGAATATTCGCTTATATGAGTGAAAAACTAACTATAAGTCAGTCCTCCACCCAAATCATCAAGGTATCAACATCAACCAAAAATACCTCCTCAAGCTTATTAGAATTGGGCACTGGAGGTGTTGATGGTTACCCTTGGTACTTTGATACTCATTCTCATGCCTTGAAGTATGCATGACTAGTTTTTTCTTCTCCCTTGGCTCTAATGAAGCTAAGTACCTGATTGGACATGGTTAGATCCTTTAGATGTGCCCCTTTCTCTGAGTTTTAACTCCAAGAATGGAGTCTTCTTGTTGACCTTCCTGGATGGATGGTGTGAGAGGGATGATGACATCCTCTTTCCTTTTCTCTTCCTTCTCCTATGAAGAACATGGAAGACTCATGTCTTCCAAACTTGGTCTCGGAGGGCTGCTATGAAGTGAAGGATATTGTACTTTAATGTTCTAGTTCATGGAATCAGGTTCATGTGCTTAGAAGGTGGAAGATGTAGGAGAAAATTATGTGATCTCCTTAGGTTCCTCTCCACCAAAGCAATATTCCAAGTCTGATAGATAATCTATCTCCTTTTTGTCCTATTGCATGTGCTCTACCTCCTCAATGGTGTCCTCCTAATCTAAAACTTGCTCACCATGGTTTCCCTCTTCTAAAAACATGAAGTTTGAAAGCTCAAACTCTTATTCAACATTAGATCTTGAAGGGGATTAAGTGGGAGGAAGAAATGAAGGTTCTTTTGTGGCCTAATCCACACTTAGAGCCTCTAAAATTATATGATCCTCCTTCATCATGGGTTCATCAATCAAATCAGGCCCTTGAAATGAAAGAAAAAAATCTTCAATGATGCTTTCTTCATTAAGTGGCTTCACCTTTGATTTGATCTCTCTGAGCTACTCCTCTTTAATGGGGCTTGGAGATGATTGTTCCTCTTCTTTAACTGGTTATGCAGCTTGGATTAGATCAACATCCTCATCGGATAGAGTTTCATTAGGGACACTACATTCGAGAAGATAAATTTCTAATCTTCTTCATCATCATCCTCTTCTAATTCTTCTTCTTCTTCTTCTGCTGCTACAAACTCAACCTCTACCACCAATGGATCTTCAACTATAACATCCTTTGTTGGCTTAACCATCAACATGATCTTTGTAAACCAAAATTTAGTAGCCCAACTCTTCATATTTTCTATCATTTCTTCTCTATTGGGTGCCTCTTCTTGTTGTTCTCCCTGACTGGATTTGTGAGTCTCTTCCCAACATGGACTTGGGAAAGAAAGAGGAGTGGCAGTTGGGGTTCAACCAGATTTAAATTTGTTTGTGGTGGGGAGATAGGTGGAACTTCTTATTTATTTGGAGGGAATAACTACTTAGAAGGGAAAAGGGCGAGAAGAACTTAGATGGGATGGAAGATCAAGAGATGGAGAAGATAAATCAACACTTGGGGAAGTGAGTGAGGGGATTGACTCTTAAGCATGCTAAAATGATAAAGTTTGAGAAAGATAAAATGAAGGACAGGGGAGATGGTGATTGACTTACCCATTATCAAGTTTATCTTGTGTCCAACTCATAAGCCTCAATATCCTCAATCCACTATTCAAGTTGAGGAAATCTTTCAGATGATGAATTCAACCTTATCTTGAGGGTTGTTATGTCTTGGCAAAGGGCCGGCCCATGGAAAAGGTTCCCTATAGCCAATTATGAAATACTTCATCTATGATGTGGCCCTAAAGACTGCACCATGCTAGCCTCCATCCCTTGAATCTACTCTAGTAGATCAAAACTTTCCATGTAGCTATCACCATTGTATGTGTTCCATTGTTCTTGATAAGCTCCATATCCAAAAAAATTGACCTTGCTCATATGGGTAAGCATAGTGGTTTGGGATCTAATCATAATGCTGATCTAGAGGAGTTGGGAAATGCCTTTGTTGTAAGTGTGAGTTCCATGAAGGGAGTGAATTCATGATTACATAAATTAATGAATGACGAGATAATTAAAGATGTGGAAAGAAAGATGAATAAAAATAAATGGGAAATGGATGGAAACATCAAGTAACTTAGAGATTGGGTCATTGACTAGATGAATTCACCATATGTGCTTTGAATATGCCTCAAAAGGTTGAATATTACCAGGAACACACCAACCTACTAAGATGAAGTGGTAAGGTTCTTGGACATGTCCCACCAGGGTATGCTAAAAGCGTTAGTATGGTCACACGGTGGCTTAGGATTTGCTGTTGTAATGAGACACCTTGGAATGATGGAATATCTAACCTTGGTGTCCCACCGAGCATGCCAAAATGGTTAGTGTGGTCACATGGTGGCTTATGATTTGGTTTTGTAATGAGATAGATTGGAAAGATTGAATATATAACCTTAGTTTCCCACCAGGCATGCCAAAAATATTAGTGTAGAATCACAACACCCCCGAATGGGCTAGTTTTGAAGTAGGGCATTCACTGTGATTGCACAACATTGGACCATCTCTCAAGATGTGGGACTTGTAAAATTTGAGATGGAGATCTAGAGAAAGCCGATTCTTGCTTCCTAATCTACCTACCAAAAGCTACTCAAGTGCAGGCAGAATCTAATCTATCCTAATCTAACTATTCCAAGGAGATATGGAGATAGAGAGAGAGAGGGAGGGAGAAAGAGCCTACACTAAGCGGTGATACACCATTAAGGGAGAATGAAATAAGGAAAAGGTGAGTGAGAGAGGTAAAACAAAAGTGACATAGACCCATATCCAAATCCGTCATCAAAACTCCATGAAGCATGACATCGACAACTAAAAACATGAAATTCATACATAGAGAGCAATCATGAGATAGAGAGGCAGAGAAACAAGAAAAAAATGCCAAGGGTTGAAAGATGTCACGAAATGATATTTTATTTCTGTATAAGGTACACAAATTATTACATGTGTGCTCAAAGGAAAAAATATGCTTTCTAAGCATAGGAGAAGGCTTGAGCTCAAATGGAGTTAGGAAATGACTTTGTGAGTTTCCCCACATCCCTGAATGTCTCTCCTTCTTAAATGAGAAGTGTTAGAATATATAAATAATGAAAATTAGAGAGAGATAGAGGAGAAAATCAACTCTACACTTAAAACTCAACTACTAACCATCAATGCCCACTATGGATTTGCCCACAATATTTCATGTCCATGCTATGTCTATCGGCATCTTGAAGAAGGACAAACAATGGATCGAATTAAATCATGTAACACTCTGATTTTGCAAATTATATTGGTGAATGTTTTTCATGCTGTTATAACTGCTGGAATGAAAGCAAACATGTTAAGGGAAACTCTGATCTTAAAGGAATGTGTTTCTAACTTGGATTCTTGCATGCTGTGATTTATTGTATAGGACAACAATTATTGTACTTGCGTGTTTGCTAATGTGACGACAAATTGTCGTATATTTGCTATACTCTCGTTACTGATTGACAGCATACCTTGAATCAATTCCATTGATCCAAGTATGCTGAGGTCCTCTTGTGATTTCTGTGTCGATTCACACTTTGGAACCGAACCCGGGATTGTTATGAGCGTGCAGCGCCTGATTGCAGTTTTGGGCAGCTGGCACGTAGATACCAATGACAGAGGTTTGATTCTTGAACCCTGTACTGTCGAACTTGGGACCTCGTGAGGCAAGAACCACCTGGACGCGGGTGGCCTTGGCACGTGATCCAAGGCGGAACATCCCTGCTTTGCATTAACGTGAATGTACGTAGGAGGCGGGATGGAAGTTGATTAGTGTTAGTGGTTAGTATAAATTAAAACCCTAAACTAATCCTAAGTCCTAACATGCATCCTACACTATTATCCTAAGTGGATTTTTAAATTACAAAAAAAAAAAGAGGGAAAATAAACCTAAGGCTAAACTAAGACCTAGGTTGAACACTTTATACAACCTAAACTAATCCTAATCTAAAAGGGCGCGCAGACCCTTGGAAGGAAAGGATAAGGATGGAAAGGGCATTCATTGGCATTTAATAAACAGTCCATACGTGGACAGCGCCAGTTTTGGCGGGGCAGGTAGGAAATAGAGGCATCTATTTGGAGATAGAGCCAAATTCGGTTTTTGCATGGGAATTTTGAAAGATTGAGTTCGCCAACCCAAGTGGCGGTGGCGTGGAAAGTAAGGAAAAGGCAGAGCCTTAATTGCATTGATTATTCTTGGTCCTCGCGACCAGTTCACCTTGGAAAGTGTATGAGGGAATTTGATTTTTCATTGTTTCGATTTGGCTTTTGCAAAGTTGCTCTGCATTTGGTTTTTCTGGTCTGGTTCAGTCGAACCAGCTCTTGGAATTTGATATTTTTTCGGGAGATTTCGAGGCTATTGCTAATCTGAAGAAGAAAGAAGTGTTGGGGAGTTTGTGCTGTCGCTGTGGAAGGAAAAATGCGGCAAACGAAGTTTTCTTCGAGTTCTGGAAAAGAGATTACAGGCATGTTAAGCCCTTCTCTTTAAAAATTCTTGCTTTGTTTAAGTGTCTCATTAAAACAACCCTGCTCTTGGGTTTGGATTGTGTGATTCTTTATCGAGTCAATTTGACTTGGATTTTTTTGGTTCTTTCTTTCTTTTCTTTGGGAAATGATAAAATGAATTGCTTATGGTTCTTGGCCTTGATGCTTTTTTTTCTCGATTCGAGTTGGAAAATGATTTCTTTGTATTGGTTGTTGACTGTATGGTGGTTTGAAATAGATATACGTCTTTCACTTGTTCATGTTGTTTGAAAGTGGAGCAGGCTGTGTAATCATTCCTTATAGTGTAATTGTTTTCCATTTAATGTAATCGTTTCTTTACTGTTGTGTTTGGAACTTGTTGGTTTTCAAATAGGACTTTTTAGAAGAGCAACAGTCAGGGGACAAAAAGTCCCTCCTCTTTAATGGGAGGGTTCCCTTATTCAAACGAACTTATTTACAAAACACAGAACATTATTTTATGGTCAAACTTGGATATTACGAAAGTGTTTTCCACAAGGATCATCGATTACGGGGATCGAGGAAGGGGAATAAGAAGATGAGCGAGAATAGCAACATTGAATTATAGATAGCAGAATAATTCTTCGTGTATGCGAAGATTCAAAGGATTTAAGACAAGATCATTTGCATTAGGCTGAGTGGGATTAAATTTAAAGACACAAAGTTCCGTAAATAACCTTCTTGATTTGTTAATCAAGGACACAAAGTTCCTTCTTGGTTGTACAAGATCTTTGTACTTGCAAAACCGAGCAGTATGCAATCGAGAGAGACTAAACGAGTTAGTAACAAAATGATCTTCACAATATTAAAGGAAAACACAGAGACACAAGAATCGAGATAAACAAAGAACGGGGAAAGCCCTTTTGTATTGATTTCTTTAAGATCTATTTACACTTTCAAAGCAAATATCCAAGTTCTTCCCTTCTTTGTAAAATGGCATGGAAAGGCCATTATATAGATTACAAATCGATTACTCCTCGTAACGTTTCTTTTAACTAAAGAATAGTTAAGGACCGCCAATTGCAATGCCTTAAATAATTACAAGGAATACGAAAAGAAAGGGAAGAAGAGAAAAGAAAGGAGAAGGAGACAGGTGTCCAGTTCGAGAAGGACCCACTGTCTTCAAAAACCGCCGCTTGAGTTTTCCTCCACGTCTCAGCCACGTCTTTGCCACGAGGGACACACCAGACGTTTCATCTTGAAGATGTCAATGGATATCCTTGAAAACTGATGTAACCGACGTCTTGAAAGTTTCGTCCTTCGTAACTGCTTCTTGAAATTTGATCTTCGGATTGATAGCATCAGAGCCGCAACTTAAATTCATTTTTTGAAAAACAGCATATTCGGGTCGAGCGGGAAAAACTAAGTGTGAATGACACTTGGTACGCTTGGGACAGGTGAGACGCGAATGCGCGAAACACGCGGCTCGGCCGGTTCGGGCGAAACAGGGAGAAGACGCACAAATGTATTTGGGACAAATGGGACGAAAATGTGCGAGGTACGCGATTCGGGTGTTTCGGCCGAAATTGGAACAGCGGGCCCGTTTGGACTTGGGACATTCGGGACAAAAAGTTCCGAAGTACGCGACTCGACCGGCTCGGCCGAAATAGGGAAAGCTCGCACTTTTTTAAATGGGGCAGTTGGGACAAAATTGCGCGAAGGACGCGGTCCGGGCGAACCGGCCGAAAATGGAACAGAGAGCAATTTGGAACTCGGGACAGTTGGGACAAAATCGGGCGAATCGGCCGAAAATGGAACAACAGGTCCGTTCTAACTTGGGACATTCGGGACGAAAAGTTCCGGAGTACGCGGTTCGGCCGGTTCGGGCGAAAATGGAACGACTCGCACTTTTTACTTGGGACATTCGGGACAGGAAAGTGCGAAGTACGCGGGAAGGATGATTCGGCCGAAATGGAACAGTTTGCATTTTTGGCTTTGGGGCACTTGGGACAAAACTTCCAGCAGGCCGAAAATGGGACAAATTCGGAGGTTTCGGCCGATCGGAGAACAGAAGACACTTTCGTACTTGGGACAGATGGGACAAAAAGTTCCGACAGGCCCGAAAATCACACAAAACGACCCAGAACACAGATTTTTTCGATTTCACGACTTAGGCACCTCAGAGAAAAACACTTAAGACTCAAAATTTTGAAATTTGACTCACGATCGGAGCGGGAATTTTGAGTGGACAAATTTGGCTCCTTAGGGGATGACTTGGTATAAATTCATGGAATGAGACAAGGCAAGAACTTAGATAACTCGGTGAAGCAGACCAGTGCCTTATCCATTGGGCAAAGGAGTCAAAAACAAACCAATACAGAGGGCAACACACACACAAGAAGGGAAACACACCAAAAGCAGAAAAAGCAAAAAAACTGTACATAATATACAAAGGGACTCCCTAGTCACCTAGGACTTGAACAACTTCAAATACTGCCCACTATAAGGAAGTGGGAGAGGGGAACCATCCATGTAATCAAGATAGAAAGAGTTCTTACCAGCAAAGTGTCTTATCTTGAAAGGGCCAAGCCACAGAGAATCAAATTTTCCATGGCTGCCACGAGGTTCATGTCTCTTGTCCCCAACAAAGACACAGTATCTCCAATTTGGAACTCTCTGCTCCTAGGTTTCTTGTCGACAGTAACCTTCACCTTCGGTGGTGAGCAAATATTCTATCAAAGCAACCTCCAATCTATCCTCGTTCAGTTTGTGCAGGTACATGATTCTTTTGTCCAGAGCATCACTGAAACTAGTGTCTTCAATGGCCTTCATCAGTGCAAGGTGGCGAGTTCCAACATTGCCACCGCGATTGGGCCTCTACTCCATACACTACTTGAAAGGGGGACATTCCAAGGGCTCTTTTAGGTGTGATCCTGTCTGCCCAAAGAGCATCATAAAGCTTCTTATGCTAGTTTCGCTGAGACTCATTGACCACTTCCTTATGATAGTCACCAGATTTTTGTTGGTGGATTCTGCTTGTCCATTTCCCTGGGGATAATAATCTGAAGAATGAGCCAGAGAGATGCCATACCCGTAGCAGAAATCCATGATCTCAGTTGAGGAGAAGTTCGAAGCATTATCTGTTACAATCTTGTTAGGTACACCATACCTTACCAAGATGTTCTCCTTGATGAAGTTGCATACTACTTCAGAAGTAGTGCTCTTGACTGGGATAGCTTCCACCCATTTGGTGAAGTAGTCAGTGGCAGTTAGCACATGAGTGTGCCCAGCACTAGAAACAGGGTTGAGTGTACCAATGAAGTCTAGACCCCACTGTTGAAATGGTTCCTTGATCACAACTGGCTTGAGAGGCAAAGCGGCCAGTTTGGGTCTTCCCACAAAGGTCTGACAGGCCTCGCATTTATCCACCCACTTGGATGCATCTCTGAACAAGGAAGGCCAGTAATATCCTCCCCGGAGTATCTTGTGAGCTGTGACTGTTGATGAATAGTGCCCTCCACATGCTTGATCATGAAAAGCTGAGAGCAACTTTCTCTGTTGTTCCTTATCAACACATTTCAGAAATCTCCCATCTAAGCCACGCTTGAACAAAGCATTTTCCCACAGTACATATTGCGCTGATCTCAATTTAACAGTCCTCTTTTCCTTGGCAGTTAAATGAGAGGGGCATTCCCCATAGGTGAGAAAATGGGTGATGTCGGCATACCATTCGTCGACTGAACTAAGGAATAGAACAGTAGGAATGTCAGTTTTCTCCTTCAGCAACTCATGTTTGGCTCCTTCAGCAATGAGCTCACAAAGACCCTTGCCACGAACCAGCTTGGTCGGTTTGATATCAATGTCATACTCGAGACTTTAGCCACCTAGTTTCCTCTCTTAGACCCAAATTCTTGCTGTGTAAGAATTGACTTCAGAGTCGTATCTGGAACCAGCACCATAGAGTGAGAGTTGAGGATATAGAAACGGAACTGCTTGACAACTTTGACTACTGCGAAAGCATGCTTTTCCATCATGGTGTACTTCAGCTCATGATTCTTCAGGATATAGCTCATGAAGGCAATTGGTAGCTCATGTCCATCAGAATCTTCTTGGGTTAAGACAACGGCAATGCTAGGGTATTGTATGCGTAGCGTAGCAATACATGATGAAATCTTTTGAAGTCGAAGCGTGCCAAAGCGGAGTTTTAGCAATGGCTTTCTTGATACCCTCAAAGGATTCCTTTCCTTTAGAAGACCATCCAAATGTTTTCTTCCCTTTCATCATCGAGAAATGTTGTGGTCAACTCGCAAAATCGAGGATGAACCTTCTTAAAAATTGATCTTACCAAGAAGGAATGCACGCCTTTTACTTTGGTCGGGAGAGGAATTTCTTTGGATGGCTCGAACTCGTTCGGGATCAACCTTGATGCCATCCTTTGAGACAATGTGCCCTAATAGCTTTCCTTACGTAACACGAGAAGCAGATTTTAGGATTCAAGGAAATCCCATTCTCTCGGCATCTTTGCGGAATCTGTTTCCAAGTGATAAAAGTGATCCGCTCTTGTCTTTGAGAACACTGACTGGTCATCAAGGTATATGACTATACATTTCCCTTTCAAGCTTCCAAAAGCCAGATCCATAGCTCTCTGGAAAGTGGCACCAGCATTAATCAGCCCAAAAGGCATTCTCTTATAGGCAAAGGTACCCCAAGGAGTGGTGAAGGCTGTCTTGTGTTGATCTGCAGTATCAACCTCTACCTGATTATATCCCGAGAATCCATCAAGCATAGATAACATTTCAGATCCATTCACGCTGCTTGCAGAATCCGATCCATCATAGGCGCGGGTAGTTATCTTTCGAAAGGCCGACTCAGTTCCGAAATCAACACAAATGCGGATCTCACCATTCTTCTTCCTAACAGGCACAATGTTTGCAATCCATGTCGAATGGTGAATGGGAAAAATAATCTTAGCCTTCAACAACTTCTGGATCTCCTGAAAGATGGTGTCAGTAATTTTTGGATTATACTGCCTCTGCTTCTGCTTGAAAGGCTTGATTCCTGGTTTGAGAGGAATAGAGTGCTGCATTTCCTTTGGCTTGAAGGCTTTTAGATCTTCATAAGAATATGCAAGAACATCCTTATACTTCCTTAGAAGATCAATTTCTCTTCTCCTCTCTTCTGTTGTGCAACATTTCCCAATATTTACCAGCCTCGGGTCATCAGAACTCCCAATATCAATCTTATCATACTCAGCTGATTGCTGAGGTCCGGTAGAAGCTTTAGATCTCACGTATCTGTCGTGTTTATCAAACAACTCCTCCAAACTCACCAAACCTTTGGGAATCTTGTTTCCTTTGAGCTTGATGCACCCTTCCTGATCAGTTTCTTCTCCTTGGGTGACAGCTTGGTCAGAAGACACACTCTCACGAGGCAGGTTGTCACTTCCCTCAAAATAAAGTTGCTCGAAATTACCTTTGAGTTCCAGGAAGGAAAGCAGATGCTGGTCATCGTTGAAAACTTGCCAGTTATTGGTATTGTCAGGGACACTAGGCCGATGGACCATTTCAATAGTGAACTTATCCTGAGAGAATTCAGGATGGGGAATCAGTAGTGACCCCGAGACAGCCAGTGAATCAGCCCTGCTGTTCTTTTCTCTAGGTATTGCTTCAATAGAGAAAGCATCAAGGAATTCAATTGAATCCCAAACCTGATTCCGATAATGCTTCAGCCTTCCATTCTTTACCTGAAAAAGGCTTCTGACTTGCTTCACAATCAGCTCTGCATCACCACGAGCCAGAAGATTTTTTACACCTTGTTCTTTGGCTACTTGCAGTCCAAGAAGGAGAGCCTCATACTCTGCCGTGTTGTTGGTGTTCTCGAACTGCAACTTAAATGAAAAAGGGTGCAGGCAGCCTTCAGGTGATACTAGCAAGACGCCAGCTCCAGAACCAGCCGAGGAACAACTTCCATCAAATTCTAAAATCCAGACACCATTGGGATCTTTTGGTGATACTTTGGAGGGTTGGATTTCATCAGGGGATAAAATCATGTAATTACCATGGCCCCTGTCCTCATAGAGTATTTGTGCCTTAGGATCATCAGTCTTCTGCACAATATACTCGGACTGCTTCTCAGGTAGTAACTTCTTCATTTGTCCATGGACAGGTATGAGTGCGTGTGACCAATCCATTTGAATCTCTCCACCCACATCTTTACAGAAGTTCCTACTTAGCAACATTCCATAAGAAGGAGGAATGTCTGCTACTAGGATGGTAGCCAAGACCTTCTTCTCAGGTAAAGCAGCAAAAGCCACTTGTGCATCTTTAATCCTTCCAACTAAAGGTACTTCCTTACTTTATGGAGTAGCAAGATCCATAAGTGCGTGTAAGGGTTAAGCCTAAAGCATGAGCTACCTTAGCGAGGCATCACATTATCGAGGCTCGGAATCTATGACACGATTCTTGAGCCTATGGCCAGCTATAAGAAGCGTTACATAAAAAGGCTTGATTTTGTCTCCAGGTGAGGTGACAGAAGCTACCAGACTAGGTTGTGGTGCAGAAGGAGGTGTGGGCAAAAGGCCTTTAGAGGTGGTCTTGGAATGGGAATTTACAAATTGGATCATCTTGGCAAAAGCTTTAGGGTGGGTTTGGTAGTATTCAGCTTCTGAAATTTGAACCTTAGTCCTTTTAAGATGATCAACAATATCAAAGGATCCAGAGGTGGATGGGCCATCATCATTTGGAATTCTAGGCTTATCAATTCTGGGAGAAAAAGAAGAAGAAGAAGCAACTTTGGGAGCAGGATTGACAGTACTTACCTTTGGTGCAGATGAGGTAGGGATAGGAGATCCTCTTTTTGCAATCACGGGAATAGTTGCCGGCTGCTCCTTAGATTTCTTTAGGGGCTGTGTCACCTTCTCCTTCTGCCTTGTCTGTTCTCGAGTCATGACAGCAAATGATTCACTGTTCATGTCTGCTACCACTTCATCATAGTCATCTCCATCATCAATGCCTTCAGTGGTAAAGAAATTGACTCGAGATCCTTCGAGTTCTTACGCCTCTCATCATCGAATTCCTCCAGGAACTCCTCACAAGCTTCATTATCATCTTCTGGCTCTTCAACCTCACAAGTTGCATTCACCGGAACTTTGACAGGAGGTCCTTCAAGTGCCAGTCTTGTGTGGGGAGCTGGCAAACGGTTTCTGGGTTGAAAATTTCTTCTCGGAACGTCTGCATATGGTGCATGCTGGGCTAATTGTTTCTTTATAGCCACTAGATCATTTGCAAGTTTCTGGACTAATGGATCAGTATTGGGTCCAGAGGTGGAAGAGGAAGAAGCAGTAGATTTAGATTTAGGAGGATCTCTTCTCAACTTCCCTGACATGATCAGGTCATCCTCGACACTAACAGCCAGTTCTTGATCTAGAATTAACGTTCCGAGATTAGCCCTTCTTAGAGCATAACTGACTTTAGGCGTTTGGGCATTCAAAAAGAAACATTTCTGAATTTGATCAACCGGTCGAGTATTTACAGGAATTTTGTTGATCAATCTGTTGAACCGAGCCACAAATTCTCTCATAGGTTCTGATGGATCTTTCTTTATCTGAGAAATCTAGGCAAGCAGGGCATGCACATCTTCTACCGGCTTGAAACGACTTTCAAATTGAGTTCTCATTGTATTCCAGTCGGTGATGGCACCAGTCGGAAGGTGATAGAACCAGTCAGCAGCATTATCCTGTAACGTCTCAACGAACAGTCTTACTGAGACGTCTTCATGTTCAACCCCCAAGACTCCACATGCAACTATGAAGGCTGCAATATGTTCATCAGGGTGTACTTTGCCATCTCCTTTAAATTTTGGGAAGTTCTTTCGGTTACCTCTAGGTAACTCATGCAAAGGCTGCGCAAGAGCCAGGGGCCCGACACGTTGACCCCATGGTAATTGTGCCATTCTTCTTGGGAATACGGTTCGGAGAGGAACTGTAACACCAGCAAGGATCAAAGCTTGTAGATTGGGACTAGCAGGCTCTGAAGGAATACCACCCGCAGGACTTCTATCTTGGACAGGTGGAGTGCTCGTCGAACGAGTTCTTCTATTGGAAGGGAAAGGAAAACCCTGTTGCTCCAAAAGCTGAAACTGAGAATCTTCGATACCAAGGGCCCTTCTCCCTCTAGTGAAACGTGGAGTCGCCAGATCAAAGGATGATCGAAAAATTGTAGTACTGGAATGCGATTTTCCCAGCGGAGTCGCCAAAAACTGTTGGTTTTCAAATAGGACTTTTTAGAAGAGCAACAGTCAGGGGACAAAAGTCCCTCCTCTTTAATGGGAGAGGTTCCCTTATTCTGAAACGAACTTATTTACAAATACACAGAACATTATTTTATGGTCAAACTTGGATATTACGAAAGTGTTTTCCACAAGGATCATCAGTTACGCCAGGACTGAGGAAGGGGAATAAGAAGATGAGCAGAATAGCAACATTCAGAATTATAGATAGCAGAATAATTCTTCGTGTATGCGAAGCTTCAAAGGATTTAAGACAAGATCATTTGCATTAGCTGAATGGGATTAAATTTAAAGACACAAAGTTCCGTAAATAACCTTCTTCAGATTTGTTAATCAAGGACACAAAGTTCCTTCTTGGTTATACAGGATCACTGTACTTGCAAAACTGAACAGTATGCAATCAGAGAGACTAAACGAGTTAGTAACAAAATGATCTTCACAATATTAAAGGAAAACACAGAGACACCAAGAATCAGATAGACAAAGAACGGAAAGCCCTTTTGTATTGATTTCTTTAAGATCTATTTACACTTTCAGCAAATATCCAAGTTCTTCCCTTCTTTGTAAAATGGCGTGGAAAGGCCATTATATAGATTACAAATCAGTTACTCCTCGTAACCGTTTCTTTTAACTAAAGAATAGTTAAGGACCGCCAATTGCAATGCCTTAACTAATTACAAGGAATACGAAAAGAAAGGGAAGAAGAGAAAAGAAAGGAGAAGGAGACAGGTGTCCAGTTCTGAGAAGGACCCACTGTCTTCAGAAACCGCCGCTTGAGTTTTCCTCCACGTCTCAGCCACGTCTTTGCCACGAGGGACACACCAGACGTTTCATCTTGAAGATGTCAATGGATATCCTTGAAAACTGATGTAACCGACGTCTTGAAAGTTTCGTCCTTCGTAACTGCTTCTTGAAATTTGATCTTCGGATTGATAGCATCAGAGCCGCAACTTAAATTCATTTTTTTGAAAAACAGCATATTCGGGTCGAGCGGGAAAAACTAAGTGTGAATGACACTTGGTACGCTTGGGACAGGTGAGACGCGAATGCACGAAACACGCGGCTCGGCCGGTTCGGGCAAAACAGGGAGAAGACGCACAAATGTATTTGGGACAAATGGGATGAAAATGTGCGAGGTACGCGATTCGTGTGTTTCAGAGAAATTGGAACAATGGGCCCATTTGGACTTGGGACATTTGGGACAAAAAGTTCCAAAGCACGTGACTCGACCGGCTCGGCTGAAATAGGAAAGCTCACACTTTTTCAAACGGGCGGTTGGGACAAAATTGCGCTGAAGGATGCGGTCAGGCGAACCGGCCTAAAATGGAATAGAGAGCAATTTGGAACTCGAGATCGGCTTGGGACAGATCGGGCGGATGGCCGAAAATGGAACAACAGGTCCGTTCTAACTTGGGACATTCGGGACGAAAAGTTCCGGAGTACGCGGTTCGGCCGGTTCGGGCGAAAATGGAACGACTCGCACTTTTTACTTGGGACATTCGGGACAGGAAAGTGCGAAGTACGCGGGAAGGATGATTCGGCCGAAATGGAACAGTTTGCATTTTTGGCTTTGGGGCACTTGGGACAAAAACTTCCGACAGGCCCGAAAATGGGACAAATTCGGAGGTTTCGGCCGATCGGAGAACAGAAGACACTTTCGTACTTGGGACAGATGGGACAAAAAGTTCCGACAGGCCTGAAAATAACACAAAACGACCCAGAACACAGATTTTTTCGATTTCACGACTTAGGCACCTCAGAGAAAAACACTTAAGACTCAAAATTTTGAAATTTTACTCTTATCAGAGCGGGGAATTTTGAGTGGACAACATGAAGCGCCTTTTGCAAGTAAAGAGGAAATGGAAATACAATCGTGTATATTCTTTGTGATTTGGGTTCCGTTGACTCTTGCTTTGTCATTTTGGAAATAATATGAAATACTGTTATTGGTCACTAAGTTCAGCTGTCCTTGTATTTCTTGAATGAAATGCTTTCCTGTTGTGCTGGTTGTTTAACAGTATTGGGAAAAAAAAATTGTCATATGTATCACGGGTCTATACGGAGTTACTTGAGTTGTTTTCATTATTGAAACTATTAGTTCTTTTCTTTGATGAACTAGAATGAAAGAAGCAATAGTTGTTGAAGTTGTTTCTTATTGAAATTTTAAAGGAAATAGATCCTCTTCCTTTTACTATTTTGGATTGTAAAGGAAATGGCATTTGGGTTTTCTATGAGTATTCGAACTCGATTTGAATAAAGTAATAGCAATAATTTCATTTCTGTGCCTTTCCTTGAATTGGAAATAAACGAATACGTATTGGGTATTCGTGAAGTAGGAAAAGTTAATTGTTTTTCCTTCTGAACTTATTAATGAATTGTGTTTCTCTTTACGGTGTGGATAAGATGGTTTTATTGTGTTTTCTTGATATTGTTCGGTCTTCCTATTCAGGCGATGACACAATTACAAATTGATTTTGTATTCTGTGCAATGAATGATTATATTTCCTTCTTGCTATAATGGAAAGTTGATTTCATTGCGTCTTGTAGTTGTGGTTTGACCTTCTGATTTGAACTGTCTTGTGAATACGAACTTGACTGGGATTTCTGTTTTAAATAAATGGAAAAATGTGGGAACTAGCTTGTTTTCTGAGTCTGCCCTGACTGTACCAAGCCTACGCAATTAACACCCTAAGCGGGTTTGTCCTTATAGAGGTATTGATATACGAATATTATATTTTGAGTTTTGTACCTCATTAAGAAATGGAGAATGCTATTTTTGGAGTTAACGGTTGATCGAGATAGAACTCGAATTGAATGTTCATTGTTTGTGGTATATTAGATTGAAACTTTGGCTATGTGAGTTGCTTATCAATGAGAACGATTGTTCTGTTATCTTTATAAGTTGAGCTGTCATGCTAAGATAAACATGATTTGGGTGTTTTTAT
The DNA here is from genome assembly GCA_018340775.1 of Taxus wallichiana var. yunnanensis. NCBI lineage: Eukaryota > Viridiplantae > Streptophyta > Pinopsida > Cupressales > Taxaceae > Taxus > Taxus wallichiana. The sequence continues at coordinate 629,527,741 of CM031239.1, forward strand.
TTCATTTGGAATAAAATGATTGTTTCTTAATGAAATTACAGAGAATAAATTCTTCTCTTTTGCTATTTTGGACTCTGAAAGTAATATTGGAGCTTACTGTGCATATGAATTGGTTTTGCTGTAGGTAACAACAATGTGCAAATTGTTATTATGAACTGTATGCGTTCATGGATATAAAAGATCATATGAATAAATGATTGCGTGATTGCATAACTGCTTGTTTGGTTAACACTACAGTGAAAGAAGTATGGAATCTTCTAGTACAACAAATACATAGTATGCATCTTGATATTGCTTGTTCTATGATGAATACGATGTCTTACTAACCTGTTTTGGTATTCGTATGAACCGGAATTAAATGAAATTATTCTTACTGCCGGAAAGTGAATTCCGAATGGATTTTGTAAGTTTCACTCTGAACTGTTATCTTGATTTGTCTCTCGTTTGGATTCCATTGTTCGGACAGTCATGTGGAAAGAAATAGAGATACGGATGAATGACTAGGAAAAATGATCTTTTCTTCTATCATTCAATTGGAAAGCTGTAATTCGTGAATAATAAATTTTGTAGTGCTTAGATAGGAGCAACTATATGCATTGCTGTTCACTTTCTTGTCTGTACTTGAGTGCTTGGAATCTAATTTAATACATGATTTGAAAGGAAATTAATGAGTTTACATTTCAGTTAGTTACATCCTTTGCATTTATTGTTAATGAAAGGCGAGGAAATGATAATAGAATGTTTACGGTTATGTGGAAACGGGACAGTTCAATTGTTATGCTGATCTTTCTTTTGTGCCTATTTCGTGATTGATGTTTTACTGTCGTTTCATAAAAGCAGGGTTCTTTTATTGAGACAGTTAGTTGAAGCACCTTATTTTAAGGATAAGTGCTTAATATGCTCAGTTCATTGAACTGACCCGTGTAAATCATTTTGCAGATGGAATTTGATTTGAATGAAGACATGGTTGTTTTCTGATGCTTCTTGATTAACTGAAAGATGAAATGTAATTGTTGCTTTTATTCCTCTTCGAGGAATTGTGAAAAGAAGAAAATATATTCTTCTATCTATGAGTTGTATGGATGATTTATGTAAACCATGCCCAATCAGCTGGATTGGCAATTGTACGGATTATGACATGAAATATTGAATACAATTACATGTGTGATATTTTAATGTTTACATCAGTTTGAATTGTTGTCTAAATTGGAAATATAATGTTATTTCTTGATTGGATTTGTTTAATTGTCCTTGGATGGATGTTAAATGGAAACTGATATCTATTCTTACCTAAATGCAACTTTTAAGTTGAAAAATGCAATTAATTCATACTTGGGTAAAGATGAATTTTTAATTGACATTAAAAGGATTAAGAAGAATATGATTCCATAATTGGAAGGTATTCAGGATTAGCTTAGGAGCTAAGGAATATCAATTAACTTTGGAATAATCGAACTTCATTTTCGAATTCCGTTAATGATCTCGTATGTTGAATTCAGAATAAAGGATATAGGATAAGTATATCCATAACTAATGGACCTTAACCATATAACGTTAAGGAGAACAAATGAATACTGTTCTTGGGAATTAGACCTCGTTTAAATGACATCTAATAAGTTAGAATTCTGAATTCAGTTGCAGTTGAGAAAATCTTGGCTAAGTTTAATAGGTTAAACTTATCACGTCCGTCGGTACGGATCGCTTAATCCATTGATTAAGAAGTGAACCAAGTAGGGAAATGCAGCCATTCAACATGAAGGAGAAGATGCATAGCAAGTTAATGGGATGATTTAGTCCTCTTAGCTCTGTACAACCGTAATGGAAACGAGGATCAAGGGATCAACATGGATCTTTGAAGGTCGATTTTAATTATTAAATCGTATCCAAATCACTTTAGCTAGATATGCATTCTCGATGGGAGAATTTTATAGGACATTGGCATACGCCAGCTACAGCAATGTGTCTCCATGAAGACGGGGTCTTCATGATGACACAATGTTGCAGCTAACATATTGTAATGCCCTCCCGAATTAAAACATCAAGAATACATAGGCTGAATGTGTAGCTCTTAACAGGGGATAGGATATGATTTGGTATACGGAGTGACTCCGGAACACTAAGGATAACTAGACACATGGAGTCATGGGGAACGACACCGTATGTCTGCGTATCTTTAGTTACCAAGAGTGCCTTCCTATACCCGTTCATATTACTAGTTGGAATTGGAAGTTTAAAACTGAACTTAAACGAAGAGGACTGGTAGGAACCAGGAAAGACCATTCTAGATAATGGTGAAGTGAGGTGAAGGACGTATTCCGTAGATGTGTATAACATCCAGGAATATGATCATGCAAAGCATGTGAAAATCTTTGGCCAAAGTATCGCAATTGCTGGTTGCGTTGTCCTTATCACTTAATTTAAGATGCAGGATGTCAGATGAATATCAGTAACAGATATTCAGATAGGCTTCTTAAATGGATCACTTCGATAACCGGAATCGGTTATGAGAACAGGTATATATAATATACCATGCATAAACAAACATGAAGGATCGGTTGTTGCCGAGTCATGAACATGAAGGATCGGTTGTTGCCGAGTCATGAAATGAAGGATCGTTGAAACTCCGAGCCATGAAAATGGAAGATCGGCAGTTCCTCGAGTCATTTACAGCAGCATATAGAATCTGTTATAAGATTGAATGGCATTGAATGTGTGTTCCATATTGTAAATATGCGAACAGGGAACATTCATTTAAAAAAAAATTGTGTGATCCAAACTGTGTTGTTTGGGCAGAGAACAATTATTAAAACTTGAACGTGTGTTTGAATTTTGTAATTCATAACAGAGAACGTTATCAAAAAAAAAAATCCTTTTTTTCTCTTGTTCTGGTATTTTAAAATGGGGATGTTACATCTTGGTATCAGAGCTGAAGGTTGCAGCTCTTAGACCTAATGAGTCCACGATATTAATAAGGTTTACATTTTCTTATTGAACAGAAAATGGTCAGGACAAGAGGGAATGCTGCGAATAACCCGTTACAGGGTGGAGAAGCAGCAACTGCCCAAAAGCTGGATGAAATCCTTGCCATTGCCCTACTTGATACGAGGGATCGTTTGACTGTACTGGAACAACAGTCAATGGGCAATGAAGAGGAGGAGAATGAAGCTGAAATAAATGATCACCGCCTTCGTGGACAACATCAACGGAGGGAATCCGGTGTTGATGATAATAATGTAATTGCTCCTAATCCCCCTGAAAATAAAAGGGCAATATTAGTAGCTGAAATTACAAATGATATAAAGAGAATAAGTCCTCCAAAGTTTGATGGAACAACTCTTGGGGACGGAGCTGAGAACTGCTCGATGAAATGGAGAAATATTTGCGATAAGAAACTTCTCTGAAGAGACTAAAGCGATATGGGGAGCATATCCGCTTTCTCATGAAGCATCATCATGGTGGGACAACCGTAAGGTTGAGCTAAATATTGTCGAATCAGACATAACTTGGGATCAATTTAAGGGTTATTTTAGGCAATGATGGCTGCCTCAACTCTATTTTGATAGGAAAATGACTGAATTCCAGAACTGGTCGCAAGGAAGGCTATCGGTGATGAGAATATTGGGAAGGTTTACTAAACTCCTTAAGTATGTGCCGCAGTACCAAGCTGACGAGAAGTTCAAAATACAGAAATTCATAATGGGACTGAATCCTATCATTGGGGGTGAAGTGGATGTCCACAGCCCAACCACCATGGATGGAGTTGTTGAAAAGGAAATCAGACAGGAACAGAAATTGAGAGCAATATCTGCTCACAGGGAAGAGATAAGGAAGAAGATTCCCAATCCTTCTTCGTCTCTTGCACCAAAAAGGGGACCTTGGAAAAGGTTTGGTGTGAAAAACAAAATTGTTGTAGATAACAACAAGAAACCTGTGATGAACAGACCTGTAAATAGTGTGCGGAATAGCTTCACAAAAGTTAATGGCATTGGACAGAAGTCCTATGGAAGCCAGAATGATAACTTCAAGGCTGGTAATAAATTTGAGCCTAGAAAAGGGCCAGCTGGAGGATGCTTCAACTGTGGAAAGGACCACTATGTGAATCACTGTCCTCTGAAGAAGGATGATCGTGGACAGCAGCATAGGATACATGCTGCAGTGGCTAACAGACAAGCTGAAAAGTAAGTGACGCCCATAGAAGTTACGGGTAAGTTATTCGAGTAGACCTGTAGTTATACTTTTTGATACTGGAGCTACAGAATGTTTTATTTTTGCTAAACTTGCTATGAAATTAAAAAGAAAGGCTACAAGAATGGACAAAACATGGACAGTGCATTATGGGAATAATGCTGTCCATACAGTTGAAATGTGCCTTTTTGGGGCAATTCTTGATCTGCCTGGTTTCTCCATCGAAGTTGACTTGTATGTCACTCCTCTAGGATCATATGATATCATTATTGGAGTTAACTGGTTGGCTGAACATAAGGCAAAGGTCGACTGTTATGAAAAACAAATCTATTGCTTCGACGACCTGCAGAAAGCAGTAGTCATTCAAGGTGTAAACAGAAGTTACTGATTAGGAAACTAAACTATGCAACTAAAAAGGGCTAAAAAGCGAGAGGGTTCACTTTGTATGCGGTAAAAGTGACGAGAAAATACGAGAGGAAGATAATGATTTCATGGAAAGATATCCATTGTTGAGGGATTTCCGTGATGTGTTCGCAGAGGAATTGCTAGGTCTTTCACCCAAACGTGAGTTTGATTTCGCAATAGAAATCAAACCAGGAACGGAACCTATATCTAAGGCAGCTTATAGAATGACTACCATTGAGTTGGTAGAGCTAAAGGATCGGTTACAATAACTTCTGACTAAGGGGCTGATTAGACCGAGCATCTCACCTTGGGGAGCACCGGTAATTTTCGTAAAGAAAAAGGATGGCACTTTGAGGCTGTGCATTGATTACAGAATGCTGAACAAAGCAACTATTAAAAATTGATACCCACTTCCAAGAATTGATGATCTGTTTGATCAGATGCGAGGAGCATCAGTTTATTCAAAAATAGATCTTCGATCAGGGTACCATCAGCTGAGAATAAAGGAAGAAGATATTCATAAAACAGCTTTTAGAACGAGGTACGGGCATTATGAGTTCATGGTGTTGCCTTTTGGGCTGACTAATGCACCTGCCGCCTTCATGAATCTAATGAATAATATTTTTCAAGAATACTTAGACAAGTTTGTGCTTGTATTCTTAGACGACATTCTTATATATTCTAAAAATGTCGAAGAGCACCAAGAACATCTCAGGATAGTGCTGGAAATCTTAAGAAAGAGGAAGTTGTATGGCAAACTGTCCAAATGTTCCTTTTATGATGCAGAAGTGCATTATTTGGGACACGTTATAAGCAAAAATGGGATAGCTATTGACCCTTCAAAGATCACGGCTTATAATCGAGTGGCTGCGCTAAGAATGTGCATGAAGTGAGGAGTTTCATGGGCTTGGCTGGATATTATCGAAAGTTCGTTAAGGACTTTTCAAAAATTGCTGCCCCAATCACTTACCGCAAAAGAAAGAAAATAAATTTGTTCGAGATAAATGTGAATCTACCTTTAAAAGGTTAAAGGAACAGTTAACTACAGCACCTATTTTGACTGTACCTAATCCAAATGGAGATTTTATGGTTGTAACGGATGCCTCAGGAGAAGGCCTTGGAGGTATTCTATTACAGAATAACCATGTCATCGCTTATGAAAGCAGAAAACTTAAGTTACATGAACAGAACTATGCTCCACACGATCTTGAGCTCGCTGCCATTGTTCATGCACTTCAAATATGGAGGCATTACCTTTTAGGCAAGCCCTTTGAGTTAAAAACAGACCATCTGGGGCTGAAGTATATTTTACTCAGCCAAATCTGAATGCAAGGCAGCGAAGATGGTTAGAATTTCTGTCTCAGTATGACTTCGATATAAGCTACATTAAGGGCAAGGAAAATCGGGTAGCAGATGCTTTGAGTCGAAGGAAGCATATCTCTGCTCTTATAACGTTAAGAACTCAGTTTAAGGATGAGGTGAAAGATGCCTTGGAATTAGATCCTTATTTCCAGCAAGTCAAATCAGCACTTGCTGCAGACCCGCAGGACGTCAGGTATAAGGGATTCCGTTTTGATAATGAAGGAATTCTGAGGTTCGAAAACAGGGTGTATATACCTGTGGCAAATGACTTAAGAGGGAAATTGTTAACTGAATTCCATAATTCACCTTTTTCTGGACACCCTGGCATTACAAAAATGCTCGCTGATCTTAAGCAGCAATATTTCTGGAAGGGAATGAAAAAGGATGTGGCAGAGTTTGTAACACACTGCTTGGAATGTCAGCGTGTTAAGGCGGAACATATGCACCCCGCTGGATTATTGTATCCCCACAGTATTCCGCAGTATAAATGGCAAGTGATTACGATGGATTTCGTTCAAGGATTGCCTATGTCAAGAAATAAGCATGACATTATCCTGGTAGTAGTCGACAAATTGACCAAAGTGGCACACTTCATTGCTGGTAATTTGAAGGACGATGCACCAGTGCTAGCAAGAAGATTTGTACATGAAATCTTCAGATTGCATGGAATACCGGAATTAATCATATCGGACAGAGATCCGAGGATGACATCAAGGTTTTGGCAAACGCTTAATGCGGCCTTGGGGACTAAATTGAACTTCAGTTCTGCATATCATCCAGAAACGGATGGACAGACTGAGAGAGTTAATCAGGTTTTAGAGGACATGTTAAGGATGTATTGCATGGACCAGCAGTATAAATGGGAGGAATACCTTCCACTGGTAGAATTTTCTTACAATAACACCTATCATGCCTCTTTAAAAATGGCGCCCTTTGAAGCATTGTATGGAAGAAAATGCAGAACCCCTGTCAGCTGGGACAACGTTGAGGACAGAGAGGTAATTGGGCCAGAAATCCTTATGGAAATGGAACAACAAATCAAAATGATTCGGGAACATCTAAAGGAGGCTGCCAATAGGCAAAAGAGCTATGCAGACTTGAAGCGGGTTGACAGGCATTATAAACTGGGAGAGAAGGTCTTTTTGCGGGTGAAGCCGAAAAAGAGCTCAATAACTTTTGGCAAGGCTGCCAAGTTGTCGCCACGTTATGTGGGACCTTTTGGAATTGTTGAAATAATCAACCCTGTAGCTTATCGTATAGCATTACCTCCTGCTTTGTCTCAAATGCATGATATTTTCATATTTCTTTGCTTAAGAAATACGTGACTGATTTATCACATGTGCTAAATTGGAATTCCTTGCAGGTCTAAGACCCAGGAATAATCATGGTTAAGCCCATTCGAGTGCTGGGAACTCGCTAGTTGTACTTGAGAAATCGCGAAGTGAACCAATGTAAGGTCAAGTGGGACTAGTTTAGTGAAGAAAGTGCAACTTGGGAAAATCTCGAAGAAATGAGATCTACTTTTCCACCCCTGTTTAATTGAATTTGAAATTCAAGAACTGATAATTCTACCAAATTTAGACAATTATTAGTCTATTGTACAGTTGTCTTAAAATGTTGTTTTTAAGAGAGAATCTGTTTTTGGTATGAACTTATGAATGATAGGACAATAACTGAACTTTGTCCTAGGAACTCCTTGATTTGTTTAATCTGATCATCGGGACGATGATTCTTTAAGGAGGGAAGAATGTAACACTCTGATTTTGCAAATTATATTGGTGAATGTTTTTCATGCTGTTATAACTGCTGGAATGAAAGCAAACATGTTAAGGGAAACTCTGATCTTAAAGGAATGTGTTTCTAACTTGGATTCTTGCATGCTGTGATTTATTGTATAGGACAGCAATTATTATACTTGCGTGTTTGCTAATGTGACGACAAATTGTCATATATTTGTTATACTCTCGTTACTGATTGACAACATACCTTGAATCAATTCCATTGATCCAAGTATGCTGAGGTCCTCTTGTGATTTCTGTGTCGATTCACACTGGAACCGAACCCGGGATTGTTATGAGCGTGCAGTGCCTGATTGCAGTTTTGGGCAGCTGGCACGTAGATACCAACGACAGAGGTTCGATTCTTGAACCCTGTACTGTCAAACTTGGGACCTCGTGAGGCAAGAACCGCCTGGACGCGGGTGGCCTTGGCACGTGATCCAAAGGACGGAACGTCCTGCTCTGCATTAACGTGAATGTCTGTAGGAGGGCAGGATGGAAGTTGATTAGTGTTAGTGGTTAGTATAAATTAAAAACCCTAAACTAATCCTAAGTCCTAACATGCATCCTACACTATTATCCTAAGTGGATTTTTAAATTACAAAAAAAAAAGAGGGAAAATAAACCTAAGGCTAAACTAAGACCTAGGTTGAACACTTTATACAACCTAAACTAATCCTAATCTAAAAGGGCATGCGAGACCCTTGGAAGGAAAGGGATAAGGATGGAAAGGGCATTCATTGGCATTTAATAAATAGTCCATATGTGGACAGCGCCAGTTTTGGCGGGGCAGGTAGGAAATAGAGGCATCTATTTGGAGATAGAGCCAAATTCGGTTTTCGCATGGGAATTTTGAAAGATTGAGTTCACCAACCCAAGTGGCGGTGGCGTGGAAAGTAAGGAAAAGGTAGAGCCTTAATTGCATTGATTATTCTTGGTCCTCGTGACTAGTTCACCTTGGAAAGTGTATGAGGGAATTTGATTTTTCATTGTTTCAATTTGGCCTTTGCAAAGTTGCTCTGCATTTGGTTTTTCTGACCTGGTTCAGTCGAACCAACTCTTGAAATTTGACATTTTTCTTGGAGATTTCGAGGTTGTTGCTAAGCCTGAAGAAGAAAGAAGTGTTGGGGAGTTTGTGTTGTCGCTGTGGAAGGAAAAATGCGGCAAACAAAGTTTTCTTCGAGTTCTGGAAAAGAGATTACAGGCATGTTAAGCCCTTCTCTTTAAAAATTCTTGCTTTGTTTAAGTGTCTCATTAAAACAACCCTGCTCTTGGGTTTGGATTGTGTGATTGCTGTCGAGTCGATTTGACTTGGATTTTGTTGGTTCTTGCTTTCTTTTCTTTGGGAAATGATAAAAGAATTGCTTCTGGTTGCTCGGCCTTGATGCGTTTTTGCTCGATTCGAGTTGGAAAATGATTTACTGTATTGGTTGTTGACAGTATGGTGGTTTGAAATAGATATACTTCTTTCACTGTTCGTGTTGTTTGAAAGTGGAACAGGCTGTGTAATCGTTCCTTATAGTGTAATTGTTTTCCATTTAGTGTAATCATTTCTTTACTGTTGTGTTTGGAACTGCCTTTGCAAGTAAAGAGGAAATGGAAATACAGTTATGTATATTGCTGTGATTTGGGTTCCGTTGACTCTTGCTGTCATTTTGGAAATAATATGAAATATCATTATTGGTCGCCGAGTTCAAATTGTCCTTGTATTTCTTGAATGAAATGCTTTCTGTCGTGCTGGTTGTTTAACAGTATTGGGGAAATTGTCATATGTATCACGGGTCTGTACAGGTTACTTGAGTTGTTTTCACTATTGAAACTATAAGTTCTTTTGCTGATGAACTAAAATGAAAGAAGCAATAGTTGTTTGAAGTTGTTTCTTATTGAAATTTTCAAGGAAATAGATCCTCTTCCTTCTCCGGTTTTGGGATTTTAATGGAAATGGCATTTGGGGTTTCTATGGGTATTCGAACTCGATTCGAATAAAGTAATAGCAATATTTTCATTTCTGTGCCTTTCCTTGAATTGGAAATAAACGAATACGTATTGGGTATTCGTGAAGTAGGAAAAGTTAATTGTTTTTCCTTCTGAACTTATTAATGAATTGTGTTTCTCTTTACGGTGTGGATAAGATGGTTTTATTGTGTTTTCTTGACATTGTTCGGTCTTCCTGTTCGGGCTGTAGACACAATTACAAATTGATTTTGTATTCTGTGCAATGAATGATTATATTTCCTTCTTGCTGTAATGGAAAGTTGATTCCATTGCGTCTTGTAGTTGTGGTTTGACCTTCTGATTTGAATTGTCTTGTGAATACGAACTTGACTGGGATTTCTATTTTAAATAAATGGAAAATGTGGGAATTAGCTTGTTTTCTGAGTCTGCCCTGACTGTACCAAGCCTACGCAATTAACACCCTAAGCGGGTTTGTCCTTATAGAGGTATTGATATACGAATATTATATTTTGAGTTCTGTACCTCATTAAGAAATGGAGAATGCTGTTTTTGAGTTAACAGTTGATCGAGATAGAACTCGAATTGAATGTTCATTGTTTGTGGTATATTAGATTGAAACTGTACAGGCTATGTGAGTTGCTTATCAATGAGAATGATTGTTCTGTTATCTTTATAAGTTGAGCTGTCATGCTAAGATAAACATGATTTGGGTGTTTTTATTTCATTTGGAATAAAATGATTGTTTCTTAATGAAATTACAGAGAATAAATTCTTCTCTTTTTGCTATTTTGGACTCTGAAAGTAATATTGGAGCTTACTGTGCATATGAATTGGTTTTCTTTGTGAGGTATACAGAATGTGCAAATTGTTATTATGAACTGTATGCGTTCATGGATATAAAAGATCATATGAATAAATGATTGCGTGATTGCATAACTGCTTGTTTGGTTAACACTACAGTGAAAGAAGTATGGAATCTTCTAGTACAGCAAATACATAGTATGCATCTTGATATTGCTTGTTCTATGATGAATACGATGTCTTACTAACCTGTTTTGGTATTCGTATGAACCGGAATTAAATGAAATTATTCTTGCTGCCGGAAAGTGAATTCCGAATGGATTTTGTAAGTTTCACTCTGAACTATTATCTTGATTTGTCTCTCGTTTGGATTCCATTGTTTGACAGTCATGTGGAAAGAAATAGAGATACGGATGAATGACTAGGAAAAATGATCTTTTCTTCTATCATTCAATTGGAAAGCTGTAATTCGTGAATAATAAATTTTGTAGTGCTTAGATAGGAGCAACTATATGCATTGTTGTTCGCTTTCTTGTCTGTACTTGAGTGCTTGGAATCTAATTTAATACATGAACTGAAAGGAAAGTAATGAGTTTACATTTCAATTAGTTACATCCTTTGCATTTATTGTTAATGAAAGGCGAGGAAATGATAACAGAATGTTTACGGTTATGTGGAAATGGGACAGCAGTCCTCTGGCTGATTGTGATGATATTTTGATAGTTCAGTTGTTATGCTGATCTTTCTTTTGTGCCTATTTCGTGATTGATGTTTTACTGTCGTTTCATAAAAGCAGGGTTCTTTTATTGAGACAGTTAGTTGAAACACCTTATTTTAAGGATATGTGCTTAATATGCTCGATTCGAATTGAACCCGACCGTGTAAATCATTTTGCAGATGGAATTTGATTTGAATGAAGACATGGTTGTTTTTCGATGCTTCTTGATTAACTAAAAGATGAAATGTAATTGTCGCTTTTATTCCTCTTTGAGGAATTGTGAAAAGAAGAAAGTATATTCTTCTATCTATGAGTTGTATGGATGATTTATGTAAACCATGCCCAATCAGCTGGATTGGCAAATGTATGGATTATGACATGAAATATTGAATACAATTACATGTGTGATATTTTAATGTTTATATCAGTTTGAATTGTTGTCTAAATTGGAAATATAATGTTATTTCTTGATTGGATTTGTTTAATTGTCCTTGGATGGATGTTAAATGGAAACTAATATCTATTCTTACCTAAATGCAACTTTTAAGTTGAAAAATGCAATTAATTCATACTTGGGTAAAGATGAATTTTTGATTGACATTAAAAGGATTAAGAAGAATATGATTCCATAATTGGAAGGTATTCAGGATTAGCTTAGGAGCTAAGGAATATCAATTAACTTTGGAATAATCGAACTTCATTTTCAAATTCCGTTAATGATCTCATATGCTGAATTCAGAATAAAGGATATAGGATAAGTATATCCATAACTAATGGACCTTAACCATATAACATTAAGGAGAACAAATGAATACTGTTCTTGGGAATTAGACCTCGTTTAAATGACGTCTAATAAGTTAGAATTCTGAATTCAGTTGCAGTTGAGAAAATCTTGGCTAAGTTTAATAGGTTAAACTTATCACGTCCGTCGGTACGGATCGCTTAATCCATTGATTAAGAAGTGAACCAAGTAGGGAAATGCAGCCCTTCGACACGAAGGAGAAGATGCATAGCAAGTTAATGGACGGATTTAGTCCCTCTTAGCTCTGTACAACTGTAACGGAAACGAGGATCAAGGGATCAGCGTGGATGCTGAAGGTCGATTTTAATTATTAAATCGTATCCAAATCACTTGAGCAGGATATGCATTCTCGATGGGAGAATTCTGTAGGACATTGGCATACGCCAGCTACAGCAATGTGTCTCCATGAAGACGGGGTCTTCATGACGACACAATGTTGCAGCTGACATATTGCAATGCCCTCCCGAATTAAAACATCAAGAATACATAGGCTGAATGTGTAGCTCTTAACAGGGGATAGGATATGATTTGGTATACGGAGTGACTCCGGAACACTAAGGATAACTAGACACACGGAGTCATGGGGAACGACACCGTATGTCTGCGTATCTTTAGTTACCAGGAGTGCCTTCCTATACCCGTTCATATTACTAGTTGGAATTGGAAGTTTAAAACTGAACTTAAACGAAGAGGACTGGTAGGAACTAGGAAAGACCATTCTAGATAACAGGTGAAGTGAGGTGAAGGACGTATTCCGTAGATGTGTATAACATCCAGGAATATGATCATGCAAAGCATGTGAAAATCTTTGGCCAAAGTATCACAATTGCTGGTTGCGTTGTCCTTATCACTTAATTTAAGATGCAGGATGTCAGATGAATATCAGTAACAGATATTCAGATAGGCTTCTTAAATGGATCACTTCAATAACCGGAATCGGTTATGAGAACAGGTATATATAATATACCATGCATAAACAAACATGAAGGATCGGTTGTTGCCGAGTCATGAAATGAAGGATCGTTGAAACTCCGAGCCATGAAAATGGAAGATCGGTAGTTCCTCGAGTCATTTACAGCAGCATATAGAATCTGTTATAAGATTGAATGGCATTGAATGTGTGTTCCATATTGTAAATATGTGAACAGGGAACATTTGTTTAAAAAAAAATTGTGTGATCCAAACTGTGTTGTTTGGGCAGAGAACAATTATTAAAACTTGAACGTGTGTTTGAATTTTGTAATTCATAACAGAGAACGTTAAAAAAAAAAATCCTTTTTTTTCTCTTGTTACAGTATTTTAAAATGGGGATGTTACAAATCAGATTTGGTAGTTAAAGGAATTGGATTCTACATTAATGGCCTAAAAGACATTTTTCAATTTTCACCCACCTAGCCTCATCAAAATTAAAGTTTCATTCTCCCATGGTGTAGACGAGGTCGAGACCTTTCCAACGGTGCCAAATTTGTTGAATTTTGGGCACTGGATCGAAAGATATGTCCATTTGAATGTTTGAGTCATGTCCTGTACAAAAATGGTTGAAAAAGTTAGTAGAATGGGTCCACGGGCCTGAAACTCACTTTGTGTCTTTTGGCACAAAAATACTAAATTTCAAAAATACCCCGCAGCCCCATAATTCATTTTGCCCAAAATCATCTTCAAGCCTACCGGTTCGTATTTTCAATTTGGGTAAAAAGGCTCTACCAGTCCCACCTACCCGTTCCTAACAAAAATCACTCTAAGGTTCACCTTCTTGCATGCAACTTAAGATTAACACGTGGCTCCTCTAGGCATCCGCATAGGTGTGGCTCATTTTTATACTTTACGCCTTTCGAGCTAAAAACTTTGAATTTCCTCCGATGACCCGCCATCCCACTTTGACTTTTCAACATGGCCACGTGGCAAGTTGGCCCTATTTTGGGGACCACTTCTAGATTTTCCTTTTGAAGATGTGCCAGAGATACATGTGGCACCTTATGTGGCTTGATCTGTTCCTTTTTATTTTAGCTAAGTCCCTTTTGCTTGTTGGGGCCAAAAGTCTGACCCTAGACACGTGGAGGGTTTGCGCTTGTTTGAGTCTCTACTTTGGGCCACGCATTTGAATGTGCATTGTTAAGACATGTGGCACCTTCCGAATATTTGTAATTTTCAATGGCCATCTCTGTCTCTTTTCGGGCCTGGGACACATGGAAGCTTTACACTTGTTTTGGGACTGCTATTTTGGGTTTAACCTTTGGAGAAGCATTGATGAGGCATGTGGAAGCTTCTACTGTCTCCTCCATACTTAGCCAATTTTGGCTCACTCTGAATCATTTGTGATGCTCGAAGACTTTGAGTCTTTCCCTAGTTCTCTCTTGAGACCCTCTGTTTTCTTTGACACTATTTTCCTCCTTAGCAAACCCTTCTTTTCCATTTTCGATCCCATCTACAACTTGATCATTATATTTTAAATTTAGGATCATGCAATGAAAGTGACCATTATATTTCTTCTGTGTGGGGTTGTTTGATCCTTCGCAGACCCTACTCCTTCATTGTAGAGTCTTGTTGTTGGTTGACTGTTGGATTTGAATGTGAGTTCTCAGGACAGAGCCGACCCTTATATTTTCTCTGCAGGGTCATGTTTGATCAATTTTGTCAGGGGAAAAATTTGGAATAACATGTTGATTAAGTATGCTTTATGTAATCAATATTCATAAACAATAATCAAATAAAGATCGTATGTATGTATGGTGAAGTGGTGACTATAAATGATGAAATTATATCTACTAACATTAGATAAGTAAGTAAGATGCTATAAAGCAAATGGTATGATTAACCAATGAGAAAAAAATTGTTTCCTTATTGGCAACAATCTTAAACTTTAAAGTATCAAGTTATATTATCATATAAACAAACCTGAATCAAATGAAAAATAAGATACAATGATATGTAAGAAAATACTAAGGTGTTTTGTAGAGTCACAAATATTAAAGACATACATGTATGTCAGAAGTAAACTAATGTGAATTAATGATGTTTAATTAATTCTATAAAATGATTAGAAGTCTCCTACTTAACTTAAATAGTATCTTAAATACAAATTTATATAGTTGATGATCATGTGGAAGTGGGTACCTACTTATTGAATGACTCATGGAGATCATTGAGTACCTATAATGTGGTTTGGATGTTGTCTTGAAAATTACTTAACCTATCCATAGGATAAGGTTTTATATTATCATAAATGAATGAAATAATATGTTGAATAAAAGTAAAATTAATAATTAAACAATAGAAAATAATCTTGATAGTATGAATGATATAGTTGTGTAGTGAAATGAAGGAAAAGTTCCAAGTGTCTTATGTGCAGACATGAAATGAGGCTAGCTAGCGTAATGCCAAAAATTATGGCCATAGTAGTGCAAATGAATGATTATATTTCCTATCACCATTTTCTTTTTAAAATATGTTGTACATGGAAGGATGACACTAAGAAGATACACATAGTTCTATGTACCTTTAATATTTTCTAACAAAATGATTTACTAGGTATTTTGGCTCATGTAGAGCATTGAAAGGGGATCGAGTAGGATCATAACCCGCATACGGTTGTACATAGTTATCATAGGTGGACATTTTGTATTATAAGCATTAAATAATGTTGGATTAATCCACTTTAATCTAGTAATGATTGAAGGAATCAAGATAATTAATTAGGTAAAAATAATTTCCCTTAGTTTTTGAAGCGTAATATAAGGTGTTATATTTTGCTATCGAGTGAGTTTTACACTCTTAGAATCATTGGGTCCTTATGGTAATTGAATAAATTATTTTATTAAAAATGGATACATGAAGGATGAACCATGAAGAACAAACCAGTCCTAATTCTGCTATAGGTTTGGAAATAAAGAAGTTAGAGAAAATTCTAAAAATCCTTCATGACATACGAAACCTGAAATTTTCTTGGAGCATCTCGTAAAGTGTTAGATGATCATCCAAGGAAAACAACTTGAAATGATTGACAAAGATCATCAAGGGGGTGTCTTGATTATTGAATTTTCTTTATAAAAATTTTTGGAACTTGAATCCAACATGAAATCAAACCTAAAAGAGAAGACAAACTAGATAGATGTAGACTATCCACTTTGAAGAAACAAAGTCATGAAAATCCGTAAAAGGGACCTAGAAAAATATTTGTAATAAAATTCAAACTCAAAATGAGAAAGAATAAAAATATCCTCATGTCTTTCTCACCTAAAATTTTAGGTAAAAGTAATGATAAAAATTGGTAGTAAATGTGTGCTTCTAGGATGAAAAAAACATTACAACTTACTATAATTTCTAGCAAGGATAAGAATAATGTTGTAGTGCATAACAATAAAGAAAAGGAACTAGTTGTTCCTAACAAGATTTCAAGTAAGTTATGTAATTCCTTATGTTGTTTTTATATAACACTAGTATGATTGAGTTTGTTATATCTAGTGATAAGATGAAAATGGAATGAGAAATATGATCTATCTTTTGCATATTAAGAGAAAATTGTTTAAAAATAAAAACTTGTCTTTTAATGCCACATTGAATTTGCTTAATCTTCATCACTAGAATCGGAGTTATAATTGAATTCAGTAAGGGACTTAATACATAGTGATTATTATTTATTATTCCTAACATAAAATAATTGGTTATTTTTATGAGAGACAAGCTAATACCTGAAAGTATCCAAAAAAAGACTAAATGGTTGAAGAAAGGAATAGTTTGAATGATTTAAGTAATCATTGTTAATGAATCAAGGATGAAGATATCTGAAATATGTAAACCATTGATGTATTTTGGAATTAAAAACTAGATGTAGAGTGGAACACTAGGTCCAATTTAAACAAATAGTAAGTGCCCAAGGAAAGGTCAAGAAAGAAAAGTGAGTAATGAAATAAAATGGTTTGGGAAGATGTATGTGGAATTAAAAAAACAATTATTTTTTTGTATGTTTCATCGTTATATAAGTTTTTCTTACTATTTGTTATATACATTAAATAATATTACATCATATGATTGGCTGTAATGAAAAACATTATATCATATTGCTGAATGTGTGACAGTTTGTGCTGATTGAAAGACTATTAGAATTAATAAATTTGAATTCATATATGGAAAAATTGCAAGTTTTGATGGAAATGTTGACTTTTCTCCTTAGTTTGTGATATATTTCTACATTTGAATATTATGATAGTGATCAATGATTGAAAATAATCAAGATGATGATTTATTAAGGGGGAAGTATGTCACTTCCTAAAATTTTAGTCTATTTAGTAAAAATGATAAGTTATAAAATGGTGAATTATTTATGAAGGGGATCAAACCATATTGCATAGCTGAGTATGCAACTACATTTATGCATGTGTATCTTGAAAATGATATATGCACTTATGTGTTAGTTACACATCTATCAAACAACGGTTATCTTCCCATGTTATATTTGAAGCAAAATGGAACGAGAGGGGGATGAATCAGTCCTTACAATATTTCAATTTATATTTTAGATATGAATATTAATAAATCATAATCATTCAACCAACCATTAAAGTATGCATATGACAGATAATCACATGTGCAATAACCATAAGAAAAATATATACACAAGACACAATATGTAGGTGGAGAACCCTCAAGGGGAATAAAACCCACTAAAACACAATCTTATATTTATATGTATATGAATTTAGTGAGGAACTAAACCCACAATGAGCACCAACTACTAATTTTGTGAAGCACCAACTCCATAAGGACACTAAAACCCCCAAGATGATCAAAATCCCACTAAACCAACTTATGATGTTCATATCTTGATTCGTTTCTCCCATAAGTGATGGAGACCTCTTATTCAGCCCACACTTCTTTAATCAAACCCTAGGTGACCAATCTTAAAAAAAAAAACATTTTCAATCACTTCTAAAATCTTCAAACCCTTATGTTAGGAAATATATCTTAGTGCTCCATTTTTATGTATGGGTGAATAATAATTACATGTGTTGTTATTGTTATGGTAAATTAGTGAAAGTACATTTACTATGTAAATGTAAAATATGGTTAGTATGTGGTAAGTTAGTAAGTTAGAATAATAAAACAATTAGTATTATTTTATTTTTATATTAGTGAGAGGTTGAAACCATACTTTGGTGTATGGTAGTATATGCAAACAAAGGTTGATGTGAGGATTGTTATTATACATCTCCTATTTAGTGGATTGTAATGAAATAGTGAATCAATAAAAAATGAGTGTGAAAATAATATAGTGTTGTTGATTTTAATTATTGTCTGTGTAGCTATTTCATGTATTATGTGTATTAGATCAGATTAATTTTTACATTTGGTACCAGAGAAGATTAAATTTGTCTCGAAGAAGATATTGTAACATTTGTTTCATGTTTTGAGTTTTCCGCAATTTTTCATGTGGAACGATCTACTATACAGTAAATCTATAGCAGAAATTTTCAGTCAAACCCAGCTTCTTCGTTTGAGATAAATGTATAATTTACTATACAACACATTGATCACTACTATTTTTTTAAGAAATTAGAGAATCCAAGGTAATTCAAATGTACATTCAATTTTTTTGGATATTTAGATGCAGTAAAATGGATACACCATTAGATAAATTTAATGGGCTGAACTTCCATACATGGAGAGTAAAATTCAGATGCGGTTAATGAATAAAAACCTATGGAGGATAGTACATGGAAAAGAAAAAGAACCTACAGATGTAAATAAAATTTAGAATGGGGAACTAAAGAAGATGTAGAAGAGGAAAGCGCATTGTATGTTAAAAGGAAATACAAAAATTTCTCAAAAAAAGGATGAAATTGAATGTTTCTATTGTAAGAAAATGGTAGTGCCCAATTCCCTTTGACACCACTTGATACTTATTTTGATATGGTTGTTTTGATTATGGATATTATTATGTTTTGAGTTAGTATGTTGTTAGACATTTGATCATGGCTTATTGCTGATCTTGATTGGTTATGATATATGATGATTATTAGAGACTCATATATGGATGATGATATACTACTAGACATAGATACATTGTGGATGTTGTTCGGACATGCAATTTTGGATTTTGTGAGTATACTTAGGAAATGGATATTATATAATGATGATATAGTTGTTGATATAAATTATATGTGATAGTGTTAAATTGTCTTGACGTTGTTGTGATACACATATTTAGATGATTTTGTGATTATATTTATATTCATTTTGGATGTTCGATATGGTCACGAGGCTGAAAGAGTTATTTGTGTTTTGCAGGTTAATCTCACAATAAACATCGGGGGATTGGAGACCAACCATAATGGAATTCTAGGTGAATTCAACAAGGTAACCATGGCAACATGTCTTGTGTGTGTGTGTTATTTTTGTTAGGGATTCCCATGGGGATCACCTTTATATGTGACCATGGGTTTTGTGTATTTTATTAATGTGGTTAATTTTATTATTGTTGTATGCATTTTATTAGTAATGTGTCCCTTTCTCTTATTTAATTAAATTGTAGTAGATTAATGTGAGAAAACATATGGTTAGAATTTAAATAAATCTAATTGGGAAATGGGAAGCAATAATTGAATTTGTTGACTCCTTATATTAAATATGTAAGTGAAGTGTAAGTTTTTTTAAGAGTTGTGTAAGTCAAATTTTGGATTATGAAACACTCCACCTCCTTAGAAATTGAATTTTTCCTTGGGGGCTATTTTTGGAGGCTTGTAGGACAAGTAAAACTTGTCCCATACCTCTAAATTTAATTTACCAACCATACTTATGGTTGGAGAGGTGATTTTAGACTTTTATAATGTATTTTATTAATCATGTTGCATTGTTTTGATTACAATCTCTTACATTTTATTTAATTTGTAGTCCTTTGGGGTGTGGGCTTTTGGAGTGTGCAAGTAAATTTGTCATATTTTCACCCACCTCTTTATTGTGCTTGGGAGAAAGAAATTTTGTCTATTGTGTTTGGAGTTGAGGATGTGTGATGTGGCATCCTAAATGGATACAGATCATCCTCTTCTCTTCCCTCTTAAATTTAATTCAAACTCTTTGCTTGTTTGAGGTTGTTGAATCATTTTGCATTCTTCCTTAGGGGCATATTTTCTTGTGTTTCGTATCTCTTACATTTGGAAGGATTTTGTAAAATTTACGTGCTAGGATATTGTTGTTTTGGGACTATGTTTTTGGCATTGAAAGCTTGTTGTTGGAAACAAAAGTTACCATGGAGAGGTAGGAGTTTAATCCTTCTTTTATGTTGTTATTTCCTTGTGTTGTGTGAATGGTGCATGTTTTGATTTATTTGTTGGCTGGTTGGGTAGACTACCATAGGAATGGTGTAGGAGAAGGCTATGGGGAATCCATGTGGGTGGGCATAAGGGAATGTCATTAGCATCAGAATTTTGTGAAGGGAGTTTGGGTTTGGGATCCACCATGGAAAAGAAATAGCTTGCATTTCTTACTTTGTGGGGGCATAAGGAAATTTGTGTGTGGCATAAGGAGGGATTTAGGGGGCATAAGGATATGTTTGGTGAAATTTATTGGTGGTTTGTTACAGGTGGATGCCCAATTCCCATTGGGAGGCATAAGTAGCTTCCCCCATAGACCTTTCTCCTTTGGCTTGCATGATCAAGCCTGAGTTCTATTTGAATGTTTTCAAATGCAGTTGTAAACTATTTTTTTTTTTTTGGACTGTGTTTTATATTGAAATATGCATGTTGAAAGAATGTTGTGTGTTTTATGGAAGCTAATTGTTGCCATGGGTTGAATCACACCTCTTATTATATTATGGTTAGGGCTTAGGGGCCAATGATGAAGGATGGATTCTCCTTTCATTGGATGTCTTGGTTGGGTGGAGAGCATTGCCTTTCCCCCACTTTTGTTGTGATCAAATTGAAAATGAAGGAAACTTGCATGTTGTTGTTCTAGAGTAGAAGAAGATAGTTTTTCCATCCCTTGTGAAAAAAATTCATTTGTAACTTTTGCCACTTGATGTGGATGAAATTGTAAGGTGTTGTTGTGAAGAAAAGATGTATGTAACTGATTTTGGAAGTTGTACATTTGAAATGTGTTGGTTGGATATTTTGTCAATCCAAAATATGAGGTTCAACCATAGTACATGGGATTAAATCCCTCCTCAAAGATAGGTGAGGCTGCCTGTTTATTACTAATCTAAAACACAACATAAATAATATATACAATATTCACACTAATCTAACCATTGGGGTTGGGATAGAATCCCGAAATCCATATCCACACTATGTGAAGATGTTGTTTTTATAAATGGACTGGGTCGGAAATTATTACAATGAAAGAAGCACAATGGAAAGGAAATGAGAGGAACGTATTTTCTTTCGAGTAAACACAGAGCACGAAATAATCATACGAGCTTTAGATCACAAATATAATGTTTGAAATTATTAGGATCATCAAGATGCTAAACAAAGAATAGCTTAAGATCATGAACATAAGAACAATATCTTAAGAAAAACACATCTCACAACACAAAGTTTGTGAAAATAGTATCAGCTTCTATTCCTTAAATGATTAAAAGAAAACACAAAGTTTTTCTTCTTCACAATAGCCCCCAATGTTTCAAAAATCTCAACCCTTTGGAATGCATAAACATCCCTTATTTATAATAAAAAGAGTAGAGAGAAAATAGGACAAACCCTATAAAACAGTCTTTTAAAAAATTCCAATTTTTCTTGGCTCTCACGCAGGAGACCAAGTCACAATATGATTCAAAAATGTGACAAAACAGAAATGAAAAAGACATGTCAATTTCAAGATTGAAATGACACGTTGCATCAAGACTTAGTCTGAATCATCATCTTTTGCTTCTTCATCTTTCTCTTCCTCCAGCTGAGCCTATTTGTTCGAAATTCTTGGAACTTTTGGATTATACCTTGCATCTCATTTTGTCAGGCGCAGTGGAATGATCACTCAAAACTTCACATGTTTCATGAGTTTCACTGGCACCACCAGGAATTTTTCTCAATCTTTTGTTGAGTTTTCTCAAGGCCTCCAAAGAATGTTCAATCCTTACAAACCTTTCAATGGTTTCAATGCCAAATCTGTGAGCTAGTTCATGCTGAATTGATTCTTGGATTTGTTTGAAAAGATCATCAGCTGATAGGATGCCCGAGTTTCCACTTGACACTTTTGCGCAAATTTTCAGCAATTCTTCTTCCAGTCACTTTTGCCATCAATCAATTGATCTCTTGATTCTCTCAATTTACCACAGGCTTCGTTGAGAATCTTTACCCTGAACCTGATGGCTTTGGTTAGCTGGAAATGCTTATCTACATGTGGGATGATGCCTTCTTCTACCAAGAGGCGTGATGGAATCTGCTTTAATACCTGGAGAGCTTTGAAAGTCAAATCAAGGTGTCCAATTTCTTGGGAGAAATCATCGTCCATATTTTCTCCATCACTCTGAATATTCCCCAAATATTGATAGACTTCCACGGTGTCTTGAATCTCTTCTTTCCCATGTTGGAGTATCCTTTGGATCCATTCATCAACCACCCTTCCTTTTTTATTAATCTTCTCAATTATAGGCACTAATGAGAAATTGAATCCGACAGGGACAGAGGAAGATGGTATGGATTCAAGTGGTTTCGATAGCTTAAGCAATACCTTAGTCAACTGCTCCACCTTTCCTTTAAGCTCATCTCTGTTGTCTTTTGTTTCCTTCAACTCGGCACAAGACGTTTGTAGCATCCTAGAGCCACCTTGGTTATCTCGATAGTCGAGGATTTTATGTCCTCTTTGATTTTGTCAGTCACAGGAGTGGTGATCTCTGCAAACTTATGCCCCGAAGCATCCACCAAAACCCTTGAAACTGTTTTGGGTTTCTTGGCTGATTTAGCAGTAGAAGCCTTGAGTGAACTAAAATCAAAGGCTGGTATGGGTACAATCACCTTCCTCTTCCTCGGAGTTTGCTCGAGTAGCCATTGAGGCATGTCAGAGGGAGTTTCCACTATTGTAGAAGTTGGTATCATACTTTCAGGGGGAGAGGGATCCATTGGCGGAGGGGGAAAGTTACCAATGTGGTAGCAGATTCAATAAAAAGAGGCACAGGAGGGGGCGTGTTGGTGATTACTTTGGTCCTAGTAGAGAGGGGTGAGAGTCCAGAGAAAATGTTGGCCATGACCGAAGAAGTAGATGGGGAAAGAGGAGGTAGAAGTGGTTGTGAAGGAGGAAGCACAGATCCCGACTCCAAAGCCTGGGATGCAAGAGATAAGGTCACTTCAGTTGGGCAGTCAACAAATGGTGAAACTAGAGGCTGGCTTACTTCTCCTTCCAAAGAAATTTCTCCTATTTCTAGTGGTGTTGGTGATTCTGGCACATTCACCGTTTCAACTGGAGAAACAATTGAAGAGATTTCTCGTTCTCTTCTCTTCTTGACAAACTTGACCTTTATAGGTCCCTTAGAAGATCTTTTGTCTTTTCCCTTTTTGGAGGGCCCCGCCTCTGCAGCAACCAACTTTGAAAAATTATCATCTTTAAAACTCATTCCCAAGAGGCAAGCCATGCCTTGGTGCGTGCAAGAATCAAGGTTGATCTATCTGTAATGAAGGATTTTTCACTGATAGACCAATCAATAGGTGGGAAAACATATTGATCTTCATTCAATCCATCATAGGAAGGATCTAGAACACTTTCATTATCGCTAGTACCTTCTGGTATGTTAGCGAGCTCAAGTGTTTGAATCTCAGCAAGTGTCAATCTGCTATGATCTTTTCTTCGGACAACAACCTCATCATGTAAATCAATCTAGATGTCTTCTATGCTTGGCATGTGCAGGTGTAGAGTTCCATATGCCTTAAGGACTCCTCAAAAATCAAACCCATCTCAGGGCTTCATGTGCTTCTTCAACTTATCTTGAAGCTCATGGACAATGTTCTTGGCTTTCACCACTGTTGAACAAGTATACCTTCCAATAGAAATTGGGAAAGATACAGTGGCCTTGTGTTTACTCTGTTGGAACTTGTGAAAATCCAACAATTGCCTGACCAACTCCATCAAGATTAGTTTGTCCCCTAGATATCTAGGCAAATGGAAAGGATCCATTGGGTACATGACTACTTGAAGATATGTGAACTTCTTAAATTGCAAGAAGACACAACCCCATTTTGAAACTTCAGCCCATGCCTCATCAGAGACTCTTGTTTTCCTTAGTTCAGGGTTTAACCTGCAAATGTTCTCGTAAAAGAAGGCGTCATTTACCCTTCTGAATTGGTCTTCAAACCTTTTTCCTATAAGCTAAGGAAAATCTGGTAAACATGCTCCACTATCTTGTTCCCCTTGGTGTCCAACCCGGGATAGTTTCTCATGTCGGCCGCTGCATAGGTGACATACTAGGACATATAAAAATTTCCCGTAGACAGGACTATTGTCATTTGAGAATCTATCTCGTTACTGATAAGAGTACCCCAATCAATTCCCGTTGATTATTCTTAATAATAATCATGAACTGGTACATCCATCCTTGGAAAACATTTGATTCAGTGGAAACCAAAACCCGACTCAACAGAGTAATGATATCATTGATTTCCGAATAGAATCACTTCTGGGAACAAGTCTTGGGAACCTGGAAATAGCCATTTTGGATTTGATTAGGAACTTCTTATTCACGTGCTTGATGTAGTCCTCTTGATCATTGTCCCAAGATTTTTGGGCTGACTTGAGATCCACATCTTGATATTCCTCAAAATTAGGCAGCTTGAGAAGGTCATCGAAGTAACCTCCATCCAACTTGATTACAACTTCTCTCGCTTGGTTTTTCACAGAACGAGAAGCAGAGTCATAATTTGAAGCACAGGCTAAGATGAACTCGGGGCACTGAGCTGACATAGGGAAACCTACTGTAAGAGGTAGACCACTATCAACTATTGATTTCATCCATGGAATCTGAGAAGATCTCTTGACCCTATTCCAAAAATCCTCCATATCTATGTTTCCGAGCTCTGTATCTTGGATGTCGTAATTACAGTCAATGTAGGATCGAGACTCCACCTTCCTGAATTTGTACTTCATCCTCCCTGATTTTTCAGTCTTATCTTGTGATGGACTAGGGTCCGACATGAGGAATTTCAAAGGAGGAGAGTGTCGGAGATCAGAAGGTGTTGAACACTTCGGAAAACCCGACACACTGGAGATGCCAGGAGAGTTGAGATAACCCGACAAATTGGGAGGATGCCGGAGAGTTGAAATAACCTGAAACTTTAAATTTTTGATATACTACGGGTTTTGAACACTGCAAAGCACCCTGCGAAACCTGAGAAGAGGGAATGGGGTGATTGTTGAGTTGAAACATGCAAGTTTTTCCTCACTGTTGATATCCCCAATATATTTTTAATTACAATGACAACTTTAAGGAATAAAACAAAGTGATAATTCCAAAGGGGCAACCCTAAAACACAAACCTGATTTAGAAAACAAATCCCAAAATGGAAAAGTTAAAACCCCAACAACCGTGATAAGAAACTTGGAAGAATTCTTTACACAATTATCCCACAAATACCACAAACAAAGAATGAATAAAAATATGTTCAACTAGAACAAGAAATGATAAAAAATGAGCAATGCAATCAGGCACAAAGGCGAGTCGGGTTTCAGGGTCAAAGATGCATGCGCAAAAATCCACGAGGTAAAAAGTACATCTGGTAAAAATGAAATGGAAATACAAATACATATAAGAAAATTCACATTTAATACACTTCAGTTGACACGTGCCAACTACCCAACAACTCGGCATAAATGCCATGTCAACATGCTTAGGATATCCGAAACCTAACACAAAGGGTTTTAGAGCAATTTGGGTTTCAGGTTGCGGGAAACAAGTGACATGAAGCATCATTCTTGATGGTCCGAGAAACCCGAAACAAAGGAGTAAATCAGGCTTCGGGGATCGGAAGACATGTGACATGAAGCATGTATTCACGAAGGCATGTTCCGATGCTTGGAAGGTCCGCAAACCCGACTCGCCTTACTTGATGCGGGTTTCAGGGAACACACAACATGAAGCATCCAAAACACATGTTGTCTTGCTTGTGAAACCCGAAAACCTGATTATCTCTCTAAAAGGTGATCCTTATAAAATCAGCTCAAAAATTTCTTAGGGTTATCTCATTTTTGACGTAAACTCAAAAATGAGATAACAAAATGTGAAGATATAATTATACTCTATTTCATATTGGAAAGAAAGAAATAAAAACATGTTATTGCATTCAAACATTGAAAGATGTTAATTTTTATAATTGGAGTCAACAAAGAATTGAAAGATCTTCTCTCATATTCATTCTTGGATTAAATTCATTGTTTCATTAAATGGCAAAACAAATAGTTAGATTTCTATTGGAAAAGAAGAAATGTACGTGGAAATAATGTTGTATTTTGTATCTTTAGAAATGTGTAAAATGGAATTTAGTATTTGAATTTTGATTTAGAATGGGTTGTTTAAAACAACTGAATGTATTAGATTAGAAATGAAATGCCACACTTGAATGATGAACTCGATAAACAAATTTCTAGAAATGGAATTTCTATTATAAACTTAAACTCGACAAATAAATTTAATCAAAATGTACAGTTCAGGCCTGCACATTATAATCAACTTGGAAACATTAAAATTTAGCATGCTGCATTATCAATGAACTCAAATTGACAAGGAACACTTAAGGAAACAATTTAAACATTGCAAAATCGAGCCCAATTCCTTTCACATTCGTTTTCTTTCAATTGATGGAAAAATGTAAATTAGAAATCAAACAAGTCAAATTTCCTCCCTAAAACACTTTAAATACTTCCTATAAAAATCTTCCATGTCTATTTGGCATGTTGAGTGAAGGAAGAGATCAAATTGAATATAATTTAAAAGTTTCAAATTACCAATTTACTAATTAAAAGCCTACATATTGTTTTTATGAAAATGACCCAATAAACTTTATTAAAACATAAAATTTATGTTTCCTATGTAAAGAGGGCATCGATATATTTCCATAAAGTCCTCGTTTTCCCAAAACCAAGCTTCCTAGAAAAATTTATGGCACTTTGAAGTTTTCCTGCCTTGGCAGGAAAATTTGGGAAAATTTTCCCTAAAGATGCTGCATGGCCCGAAAATTTCCCTTGAAAAATCTTTAGAATTTTTTTGAAAAATTTTGGGGAAATATTTTGAAATTTCCTCCATTGGCCCACATCTAATCGAGGCTTCCACGTGTCCTATCGGGGTAGTGGCGGAGGCGCAACATTATGTTTTGTCTTTGGGGCCTTCTAAACAAAATTTGGGAAAATTTTATCTTTCTCCCCACGGGCCCGCAGCCAATCAGAGGCTGCCACATGGTAGCATAGGGTGAAAGCAGGGTGGGGAAATCCTTACGACTCTCCCCTTTGAATTTTTTTTGTTTGGGGAAAATTTCATTTATTTTCCTCGAGACCCGCACTCCTGCCTTCGCCCGATGAGACCCTTTCACGGGCACGCAGAGCCATGCAAGCCATTTACCTCTTTCTACCCCTCTACAAAATCTCCTAAACTTCTTTACTACCCTAGCCTTCCCTCCTTCCTTCCTACGTTTTTTTAATGAGTACCACGTGTCCCTCGCTGACTCACGGGCGTGTGGCCGTCAATAGGAAGTTCCCCCTCCCTTTCGCGAAATTTCGCAAGCTTCCCGTGTGAGCTCGAAGTCGACACATGTCCCTAGCAAGCATAGTGGAGGTGTGTGCAAATGATAATTTTCTCCTATGCAAGAAAAATTCCAAACACTTCCCAAAACTTGCTAACCAAAAACTTGGTTGTCTTCCCCACTCGACACATGTTTCCTTGGGGAAAATTTGAACCCTAAAGTCTTCCTGTCCATATCTAGAGTTTTACAAGGAGTTAGGAGGACTTATTTATATCGTTGGAAAGGTGAGAAAATTTTCTATCTAATGGGAATGATTTAGAGAAAATTTTAATGCATTAAATGTGAGAAAAATTAAGATGAAAATTTAACTTTGTTAGAGATTGGGTATGGAGATAAATTACCCCCGAACCTAACTCAAACTTCTAAACTTAAAATTTGGACCTTGTGACCTCGATGATTGTAATAAAAGAAAAATAAGTTCTAGTAGATTAGAACTATTCTATAATGTGTTAGTGACAACTATTGTATTACACCCTGGTTGTAGACACTTCTAGTAAAAAAATTATTCCATAATTTTCCTAACTAATCTAGGTTGTTCCTTAGGTCTCAAGTGGGTTGTTTTAATGGGCATCATGAGGATGTTTTGGTTGAGGCGTTACTAGACATTTTTGGAGAGATTATCCATAGAACCCTAATAATAAGGATAAGACATAGATTTCTAAGTAGACTATCGGTGACATGGGACGTAACCACAAGATTCATATAGCTATGTTGAGAACCACGGGAAGAGCATCAAAACACAATCATTGAGACCATAGGTAGCATTATTGGTATTCCTACCTCTGCTTTGTTTGATTCTAGCTCTTGATTCTTTCATTGTACCATCTTTAGTAGAGTGATGTAGGTTGGTGGAAGTTAGACAAGGTCATAGTTGGGATGTTGAGATGGCTTCTGGATACAATATCTCTGTAGACTCCTTAGTCAAGGAGTGTGTAGTGGATCTGGGACCTTTCACTACTACCTTAGATCTACATATCCTTCCTTTAGGCTCGTATGGAGTCATTTTAGGTATGGATTGGTTATCTCGCACATAGGGCTAGGATGGATTGTTATCACAAGACTATATCTTACGTAGATGATTTGGGAGTTAAGTAAGTGATTTCGGGAGTCGAGACCCATTTCCATTCTCAACATCTATGCTATGCAGCTTAATGAGTGTGTGTGACGAGGTTGTTAGATATATGTTGTTACATTTGGTGACAGATTGTAGGATGGGGCTACTTTGGACCATCGCTAGATGATCATCCCATTTTGAGAGAGTTTTCAGATGTCTTTCCGTGGGGAGCTACCGGGGTTACCACCCCATGTGAGATTGATTTTCATATAGATCTAGTTCTTGGATCGAGCCTATCTCACGAGCATCTAAGCGGATGACCACACTAGAGCTCTATGAGCTTAAGTCATATCTTGAGGGCCTTCTTAAGAAAGGCCTTATCCATCCTAGTGTATCTCCTTAGGGTGCACCGGTTATCTTTGTGAAGAAGAAGGATGGATCCTTGTGGTTGTGTATTGATTATTGCCAACTGAACAAGGTAATGATCAAGAATCGTTATACTCTTCCATGTATTGATGACTTATTTGATCAAATGAAGGGAGCCAATATTTTCTCTAAGATTGATCTTAAGTCAGGTTACCATCAGATGCAGATTTCAGAGGGGGACATTCATAGGACTACCTTCCACACAAAATATGGGCACTATGAGTTCACAGTGGTGCCTTTTGGTTTAACTAATACTCCCACAGTGTTCATGAGTCTAATGAATGGGGTATTTAGGACCTTCTTAGATCACTTCGTGCTCATCTTCCATGATGACATCTTGATATACTCATGTATGCATGAGGAGCATGAGGGATACCTTCACTAGGATCTTCAATGTCTTCGTGAGCAACAACTTTTGAGGAACTTGGAGAAGTGTACATTCTTTTAGACAAAGGTGTAGTATTTGGGTCACATCATTTCCGGGAAAGGTATCATCATCAATCCTTCTAAGATTATAGCCATTATGGATTGGCCAAAGACCCACTATAGTGACCGAGGTACACACCTTCATAGGATTAGTAGGGTACTACCAAATATTTGTTCAGACTTCTCTCGGATTACGCACCCCATCACTTCCTATCAACGGAAAGGGAAGAAGCTTGTTTATTTAAACAGATGCTAGTAGGCCTTTAGGACATTGAAGGAGTGTATCACCACAACACCTATTCTTGGAGTGCCGGATCGATTGTGGTGATTTATTTGTTTACACGGATGATGCTTCTTAGCAGGGCTTGGAGGTGTGTTGATGCAGGAGGGTAGAGTAGTGGATTTTGAGTCTTGTAAACTCAAGGATCACAAGCTTAATTATCTAACCCATGATCTTGAGCTTGCAGAAATTATGCATGCTTTGGTTATATGGAGACACTTTCTTCTTGGAAGAAGATTCACACTCGGTGACAGATTATTTGACTCTTCGTGACCTCTTCACGTAGCCCGATCTCAACACTCTTAGCAGAATTATTTGAGTTGGTTTTGAGTATGACATGGAGATAGAGCATGTAAAGAGGAAGGAGAATGTGGTAGTAGACACTCTTAGCAGATGGAGACAGTGGCTATGGCCACATCAAGTAAACATATATTTTGGGGAAGGATCATTTAGCAACTTCCTCTTGACAACTTCTACATTGCAGTACGAGAAGAGATCGATTCACAGAGACCCCTTGAGGGGAAGTTTGATGGTTTTTACTTAGAGGCGAGATGGTTTTCTCAGAACAGAGGACAGATATATGTTCCTAGAGATGGGGGCTTGAGGTAGGACATCTTGGTAGAGGCACATCATGCACCCTATTCAGCCCATCCTAGGGTGAAGAAGATGCACGCCACCTTGCAACAATTGTGTAATTGGAGAGGACTTCTTCAAGACATTTCTCGTTCATGTCATGATGTTTAGAGTGCTAGAGAGTTAAGGTTGAGCATCAACATGCAACATACCTTATTTATCCTCTTGCTATACTAGAATGGAAAAGGGACAAAATTTCTATGGATTTCATTGTTGGGCTATTGATGTCAAGAAATCACCATGACGCCATTATGGTCATGGTTCATAAATTGACAAAAGTGGCTCACTTTTATCCAGTGAAGACCAATTATATAGCTAGAGAAATGGCATGAGTATATTTGGATGAGATAATCAAGTTGCATGGGATTTCGTGGAAGATAATTTTTGACCGCGATCGTTTGTTAACATCACATTTCGGAGTACCATTCAAAATGTCCTTGGGATGAGAATCAACTTCAGCACAACATATTATCCCAACATAGATGGATAGACCGAGTCGGTGAATCAGATTTTAGAGGAAATACTCAGGATGTATGTGATGGATTAGCAAAATAAATGGGAGGAGAACTGTACTTAGTGGAGTTTACCTACATGTAATTGTTTTGAGTTCCATAGGAATGGATTCTTTTTAGGCTTTGTATGGTAGAGAGTATATAATACCTCTTAGTTGGGATATGCTAGAGGACAAAGTATCTCTTAGACCATCTCCTTTATAGGACATGGAGCAGTAGGTAGTGTTCATCGGGAAGAGATTATAGGAGGTACATGACGGGTAGAAGAATTATGCGGATCAAAGCATAGGATTGACCATAGCTTTGATGTGGGCATGAAGGTGTTCCTTCATGTTAGGCCACACAAGTGCCCTATCCATTATGGAAAAGGTTCTAAGTTAGCTCCTAGATTCATTGGACCTTCTCGATATCTTGGGAACGTATCAGCCCTTTATCCTACCATCTAACATTGTAACCTAGTTTGTCTCGCATACATGATGCTTTCCATGTTTTAGTTCTCAGAAGATATATTATGACCCTTCTCATGTGTTAGATTGGACACCATTGCAGGTGCAATATCGGGGTAGGTGATGGTGGAGCCCATTCACATCCTAGATCGCAAGACCCGGGATTTTTAGGTAGAGAGGTTGATCAAGTTCGGTTGTAGTGGGATAGATATGATGAGACCTGTAGCTACATGGGAGGATGCTCCATCATTACGAGTTTAGTTTCAACATTTTTCTAGTGACTTCTAGGAGGAATTCGAGTCTAAGGGGAGGGGCATGTAGTGCCCACTTCCTTTTAACACCAATTTTATAATTATTTTGATACGGTTGTTTTCATTATGGATATTATTATGTTTTGAGTTAGTGTGTTGTTAGACATTTGATCATGGATTATTATTGATCTTGATTGGTTATTATACATGACGATTATTATAGACACTCATATGTGGATGATTATATACTACATTGGACATAGATACATTGTGGATGTTGTTTAGACATGTGATTTTGGATTTTGTGAGTATACTTAGGAAATGGATATTATATGATGATGATATAGTTGTTGATATAAATTGTATGTGATAATATTAAATTGCTTGACGATGTTGTGATTCACATATTTAGATGATTTTGTGATGATATTTATATTCATTTTGGATGTTCGATATGGCCATGAGGCCGAAGGAGGTATTTATGTTTTGCTGGAGTTAATCTCACACCAAACATCGGTGGATTGGAGACCAACCACAATGGAATTCTAGCTGAATTCAACAAGGTCACCATGGCAACATGTCTTGTGTGTGTGTGTTGTTTTTGTTAGGGATTCCCATGGGGGTCACCTTTATATGTGACCATAGGTTTTGTGTATCTTATTAATGTTGTTAATTTTATTATTGTTGTATGCATTTTCTTAGTAATGTGTCCCTTTCTTTTATTTAATTAAATTTTATTAGATTAATGTGAGAAACCATATGGATGAAATTTAAATAAATGAAATTGGGAAATAGGAAGCAATAATGGAAGTTGTTGGCTCCTTGTATTAAATATGTAAGGGATGTGTAAGTTTTTGTAAGAGTTATGTAAGTCAGATTTTGGAGTATGAAACACTCCACCTCCTTGGAAATTGAATTTTTCCTTGGGGGCTATTTTTTTGCGAGCTTGTGGGACAAGTAAAACTTGTCCCATACCTATAAATTTAATTTACCAACCATACTTATGGTTGGAAGGGTGATTTTAAACTTTTATAATGCATTTTATTAATTATGTTGCATTATTTTGATTGCACTCTCTTAAATTTTATTTAATTTGCAGTCGTTTGGGGTGTGGGATTTAGGAGTGTGCAAGTAAATTTGTCGATTTTCACCCACCTCTTTATTGTGCTTGGGAGAATGAAATTTTTTATTTTGTGTTTGGAGGATGTGTGATGTGGCATCCTATATGGATCCACATTATCCTCTTCTCTTCCCTCTTCTAATTAATTCAAACTCTTTGCTTGTTTTGGGTTGTTGAATCATTTTGCATACTTCCTTGGGGGCTCATTTTCTTGTGTTTTGGAACTCTTGCTTTTGGAAGGAGTTTGGAGAAACTTTGCATTCTAGGAGATTGTTGTTTTGGGACTGTTTTTTTGGCATTGAAAGCTTGTTGTTGGAAGCAAAAGTTACCACAGAGAGGTAGGAGTTTAATCCTTCTTTTATGTTGTTATTTCCTTGTTGTGTTGTGTGAATGGTGCCTGTTTTGATTTATTTGTTGGCTGGTTGGGTAGACTACCATAGGAATGGTGTAGGAGAAGTATATGGGGAATCTAGGTGGGGGCATAACAGAATGCCATTGGTATCAAAATTTTGTGGAGGGAGTTTGGGTTTTGGATCCACCATGGAAAAGAAATAGCTTGCATTTCTTACTTTATGGGGGCCATAAGGAAATCTTTGGGGGCATAAGGAGGGATTGTGGGGGCATAAGGATATGATTGGTCAAATTTATTGGTTGTTTTTATAGGTAGATTCCTAATTACCATTGGGAGGCATAAGTAGCTTTCCCCATAGACCTTGCTCGTTTGGCTTAAATGATCAAGCTTGTGTTCTATTTGAATGTTTTCAAATGTAGTTATAAACTATTGTTTTTTTTTGGACCGTGTTTTATATTGAAATATGCATGTGGAAAGAATGTTGTGTGTTTTGTGGAAGCCAGTTATTGCCATGGGTTGAACCACACCTCTTATTGTATTATGGTTGGGGATCGGGTGCAATGATGAATGATGGATTATCATTTTATTGGATGTCTTGGTTGGGTGGAGAGCGTTTCCTTTCCCCATTTTCATTGTGGTCAAATTGAAAATGGAGGAAACTTCCTATTACTTTATTGGAGCAGAAGAAGACAGCAGTTTTCCAGCCCTTGTGAAACAAATTCATTTGAAACTTTTCCCACTTGATGTGGATGAAATTGTAAGGTGTTTTTATGAAGAAAAGATGTATGTAATGGATTTCATAAGTTGTACATTCGAAATGTGAAGGGATAATTATACTCTATTTTGTTATTGGAAAGAAAGAAATAGAAACATGTTATTGCATTCAAACATTGAAAGATGTAAAGTTTTATAATTGGAGTCAATAAAGAATTGAAAGATCTTCTCTCATATGCATTGTTGGATTGAATTCATTGTTTCATTATATGGCAAAAGAGATGGTTATATCTCTTTTGGAAAAGAAGAAATGTACATGGAAATAATGTTGTATTCTATATTTTTAGAAATGTGCAAAATGAAATTTAGTATTTGCTTTTTGATTTAGAATGGGCTGTTTAAAATAACTGAATGTAATAGATTAGAAATGAAATGCCACACTTGAATGATGAATTGATAAACAAATTTCTAGAAATGGAATTTCTATTATAAACTTAAAACTCGGCAAATAAATTTATTCAAAATGTACGAGTTGGGCTCTGCACATTATAATCAACTGGAAATGTTAAAATTTAGCATGTTGGATTATCAATGAACTAAAATTGACAAGTAATACTTAAGGTAACAATTTAAAATTTGTAAAATCAAGCCCAATTCCTTTCACAGTCATTTTTGTCAATTGATGGAAAAATGTAAATTGGAAATCAAACAAGTGAAATTTCCACCCTAAAACACTTTAAATCCTTCCTAGAACAATCTTCCATGTCTATTTGGCATGTTGAGTGAAGGAGGAGATCAAATTAACTCTAATTTAAAATTTTGAAATTACTAGTTTGCTAATTAAAAACCCATGCAGATCATTTTCATGAAATTGACTACATAAAATTTATTAAAATGTAAAATTAATTTTTCTGTGTAAGAGAGGGCATCGAGGTATTTCAAGAAAGTCCTTGTTTTCCCAAAACCAAGCTTCCTAGATAATGTTATGGCACTTTGAAGTTTTCCTACCTTGGCGGGCCTTACACCAAAAAAATTTCCCCATCGAAAAATCATTCGAATTTTTATTTTAAAATTGTTTGGGAAATTTTTGAAATTTTTGCCACTAGTCCACAAAGCTAATCGAGGCTACCACATGTCCTCATGGGGTAGTGGTGGAGGCATGACATTATTTTTGTCTTTCGAGCCTTTTAAAAAAATTGGGAAAATTTTATCTTTCTCCCTGCCAGCCCATAGCCAATTAGAGGCTACCACATGGCATCATGGGGGTGAAAGTGGGGTGGGAAAATCCTCACAACTCTCCCCTTTGAAATTTTTTATTTCAGGAAAATTTCATTTATTTTCCCCATGACCCCGCACTCCCACCTTCACCCTAATGAGACACTTTCGTAGGCACGCAGACCCGTGCATGCCATTTACCTCTTTCCCCCTCGGAAAATCTCTAGAATTTCTTCACCACCCTACCCTTCCCTCCTTCCTTCCCGCATTGTTTGGCTAAGTGCCACGTGTCCCTCTGCACTGTGAGAAGCGTGGGCATCAATAGGAACCTTCCCTCTCTTTGGTGAAATTTGCCAACCTTCCTGCGTGAGCTCATAGCCGACACGTGTCCTTGGCAAAGACAACGAAGGTGCGGGTGAAAATTTGAATTTTCTCCCATGCAAGAAAAATTTCAAATACCACCCCATGACCCGCCAACCCGAAAATTTCTTGTCTTCCTTGCTCAACACATGTCTCCTTGGGGGAAAATTTGACCCCTAAAGTCCTCCTATCCATATCTAGAGGTTTACAAGGAGTTAGGAGGAATTCTTTATATCGTTAAAAAGGTGAGAAAATTTCCTATCCAATGGGAATGATTTAGGGAAATTTTGAATGTGTTAATTTTGAGAAAATTCCAATTTAAACTCTGAGCATGTTAGAGAGTGGGTATGGAGATAAATTACCTCCGAACCTAATCTGTAACTTCTAAACTTAAACTTTGGACCTTGTGACCTTTGATAATTGTAATAAAATAAAAATATGTTCTAGTAGATTAGAACTATTCTTAAACATGTTAGTGACAACGTTGTATTGCAATCTGTCAGTTGTAGACACTTCTAGTCAAACAAATAATATTCCATAATTTTCCTAACTAATCCTAGGTTGTTCCTTGGGTCTCAAGTGGGTTGTTTTAATGGGCATTACAGAAAAAGGTCATACTAAATATTTTTTAGAGATCAAGTTAAAGAGTTGCTCAATGGAAATCTTAAAAATGAAGCAAATATAGTCACCGAAGAAGTCTTAGATAATGAAGATGAACAAATAACAAATGAAATTGACTATAATTGAAGACTTTCTATACTAATTTAAGTTCTTAGAGGAAGGAGGCACATGAGGTTTGAGGTCATTCATCGACATCTCATTAGTCACCAATGCCAGTGTCATATCAGATATGGTGATTATTTTTTTATATAGTGTGTTCTGTTGTTTTTTGTGTGTCCTGAAGAGTGTTTGGTTGTAGTGTTCCTATTGTGGTTTGTAGAATAAAGGAAATTTCACATTGAGGGGGGAACATGATCTCAATGTTCCATTTCTAGTTTTCTATATTTATGGTTTTTTTATATGTGAGCAGCTATATTTCCTATATTTTTCCATGTAGTGAAATGTGATGAGAGTT
Source organism: Taxus wallichiana var. yunnanensis (assembly GCA_018340775.1). Classification (NCBI taxonomy): domain Eukaryota; kingdom Viridiplantae; phylum Streptophyta; class Pinopsida; order Cupressales; family Taxaceae; genus Taxus; species Taxus wallichiana. The sequence continues at coordinate 629,564,319 of CM031239.1, forward strand.
GATAATTGTATTTGACACGTCATGCTGTGGTTGTAGGTAAACCACTTGAAAACCTTCAGTTTTTGTTTGTGGTCATTTTCGGTTGTTGATAAATCCTATGCAAAACCATCACCATTTTGGTTTGTGGCAAACCAGTTGCAAAACCATCATTTTCAGTTTATGGTCAATGCTATTATGAAAAACCATCTATTAGGTTTATGGTCATCTTGTAAAATCATCGGATCATGAAAGTAAGTGCAAGTATAAAGGTAAGTTTTCCCCATGTCCACACTAAGTGGGGGAATGTTAGGAAATATATCTTAGTGCTCCATTTGAATGTATGGGTGAATACTAATTACATGTGTAATTATTATTATGGTAAATTAGTGAAAGTACATTTACTATGTAAATGTAAATAGTAAATGTAAAATGTGGTTAGTATGTGGTAAGGTAGTAAGTTAGAATAATACAAAAATTAGTATTGTTTTATTATTATATTGGTGAGATGTTGAAACCATACGAGTATATGGTTGTATATGAATTCAAAGGTTGTTGTGAGGATTTTTACTATACATCTCCTATATAATGAAGTGTAATGAAATAGTGAATCAATAAAAATGAGTGTGAGAATAATATATTATTGCTGATTTTAATTGTTTTTGTAGCTATTTCATGTATTTTGTGTATCAGATCAAAGTAATTTTCACACCTTACACACATTTCCTCTAATTTTTCTCAACCTATAACACATTTAATTCAACATCGATAACGATCCAACACCGCAATTAACTCTCACCGGGTTTCTCACCTCGCACACACTTCATTGGCTTCAAACCCAAAAACATGATATTTAAATCTTCTCATGATTTGAAATTTAAGCTCAAAATTTTTCCCTCCTTTCGTTCAGCCCATAAATTAAGGAAATATCCCAAATTTTAATAAAATTTTAACACGTGACCAAAGTAGGTCATCTTGACTAAAACACTCATTACATGTACCAAAAATGACTCAAAACCCCATGGGCACAAAAAAATTCCCTTATATCAAATCAATACATAGTCATGAACCATAAAATTTACATACAATTAAAATATAAATTTACATTGAAAAATTGTCATACATTTTGTTAAACAATCAAATTACTTCATTTCATGGGCCCAATTCACTTTGCAAATCTAAAAAAACATTTCCTACACCCTTCAGCACCATGGAAATTTCATTAGGACACCAAATCACTTAAACATGATAAAACCATGTCATGTATCCACTTTATGTAAATTGAAGAAAATTTATAACACTTCTAAGCAAGTAAGAAGCCTTGAATCATCCTCATCCATAAATCATAGCTACGTTTTTCTTCACGAGACCAACCTCTAAAAACATTTTTTCCAAAGGTTATATCATAAGATTTTTATAAAAATTAAATACCTTCAAATGGATTGATTAGATGCCAAATTAAACCCTATGACTATTTTAGTTAGCATGAAGCATCACCCAATCCATCCCATTCTTCAAACAAATCCAAACTTGCACAAAAACACATTTTATCCCGCACTTTAAAAATATTCATGTCTAAATAATGACCTCAAAATCATGTCAAATGAACTCATCATGAATAAAAAATTATCAATGGTAATATCTTTAAATCCTCTTTCCAACACAACTTGAATCATCTTCAAAATTAAATTGTAGCTCAAGTTATAGCCATTTTATTGAACCCTATTTTTGAGACCTCAAAACTACCCTTTGACTAGTCAACCTATATCGACCTCAAATGACTATGTACCTATATGAAATGTTCCTTAAAACCCAATAGAAATTAATATAATCTCACATAATTCATGTACCATCAATTTAGTGTATTATTCCTTTAGACAACCTTGTCCCAAAAGTTTCCTTTATAGACAATGACTTGTTTTAGTGGGACCCGCTCAACATCATGACCTCAACCATACATTTATGTAAATATAAGAGAGTTATCTACAACATCCAATCATCATGTTTTATGAATCAATAAACACTGGGTCACTATATATCTTCTTTTGTAGAATGTTCCTAGATATGGTTTAGCTAGGGTTTTAGACCACTTTATCTTCTTAACATTTGTTCATAATAAACCTAATGATCAAACCACTTGATTATTTTTTCGAAACCCTCTTAACTCACCATATAATCATCCTTGAAATCCAAAAGGTCCCATTAAAAAAATTCACAACAATCATCAAAATTTCAAATTTGAGCTTTATTTTGACTTGTTCTTGACCATGTCTCATATAAAATGTCATATCTTGCAAAATTAACATCCTAAAAACATGAATTTTTTTATCAAAGCACCATGAAACATAAAAATAACATCTCAAATCATCATAATTCCATACCATTCCTCAATCTCTCCAGTCATTAATAATTATCTTTTCTTACATGCATATTCCTCATTGTAGAGGCTATGGTAAACTAGAAGAATGCAATAATTGATCTTAAAACCTATGTAAATGACTCAAACATACCTGATATGACATGATATACCTAAATTAAATATTTTGTGAGATTATATGGCTCCAAAGAACATTGTCACACCTCCAGGAAAACATGTGTTCTCCTAATGAGCACCTGTAACTTAGTGAATCACATGTTTCGCACCATGCCACTGTTGTGATTGCCTAAGCACACTCCAAAAATACTATTCATAATTTCAACATGATTACAAGGACCCAAGGAGCTCCTACTCCATGCAACATCAGCTAAGTGCTCGAATAGGCTTGCAAGAGCAAGTAACCCTCACTAAATTTCATTGTACCAATATAATCACATCATAATCATCATGTTAGAATCATATACATAAAAAAAAGACACTAATATAACGTCTAATTTGTCATTAATGTGGGTTTTCATCAATGAAAACACCTAATAGGACCACATGCCAATAATCTCCCCTTTGTTATTGATGGAAAAAACCCTAAACTTCTCCCCTTTTTATATTAATGAAAAATAAATACATAAAGAAGCATATTATTCAATTCCCATAGCTTCAAATCATCATATTTTTGTTAGAACATCAATGAAAGGTATCCGACTAGCTCAATACCTTTATTTTTGATCAAAACTGATTTTTTTCTTCATTTTAGGAATATAATCTCCATGTTCCCCTTGGGATGTGCATATATAATATCTAAACATCACATATAAAGCATGAATAACCACTATCATACCTTGTTAGGATCGAAAACATCATCTTCATCTTCTAGGAAAGAAAAACAAGCAATTTCATCTTTAATCATTTTTTTCCTTCATGGAAACCATATAGCTAATCAGAACTAAACCATACTAACTGAAATCATACCAATAATGTAAGAATGTACCATATCAAAACATCATACCTCCATTTCATAACTATGTATTGCATGTCTAGGAATAATTTTATCTTGTTTCTTATGATTCATGATTTCAAAATGACTCAAGCAATCATATCACCAAACCAAAATCTTAGTTCATTTTTGAAAAACATGACAAGGTCAAAACACCAATCCAAGCATGCAATACACCAAAAAATATCTCCCCTTGGAATTATGACAACTACCTCAAGCAAACAAGTTCAATTTTAAGCATCTTACCCTAAATTCATGGCTAGACCACACCTCAAACACTTTTTCTAGGTTTTAAACAATTTTTTCAGCCCTTACACGGTCAAACTTGATTAAGATATGACCATTTATGTCCTTGAAATGTGTAATCTTGAAAGAAAACATACCTAATGTGGTTTAAGAGACACCATATCACATTTATAATACTTATTCATGTTCCCATGACTTTAGTAGGATCATACACACCTATTTGCACCTAAGAAACATCTTTTCATGTCTTGATCATGTTGGCAACAGAGAGAAACCATCTTACCTTACTCTTTTGTCAAGAGTCACTTTATTCAATTGAAGGAATATACCAAGATACCACTACAAGAAAGAACTATGGAATCCCATATCCCGAGAGTAATTTACACACTATCAAAACCTGTAGAAAATATTTTGTGAGCACCGAATCACCGTATCACAACTCAGAGACACCATATCAAGAAAATTATTTCATGTGTTAAGTAATATATACACCACAATGAATTCTTCATGTAAGTACCATAAAAATCATTTAGGAACTTAACCCTAAAACATTCATGAAAGGAGATGTTAGTGCAGAATCACAACACCCCCAAATGGCCTCATGTCCGAGTGTGGCATCCAGTGTAATCGCATAACATGGGACCATCTCTCAAGTTGTGGGAATTGTGGACTTGAGATGGCCATTCAAAGAAAGCCAACTTCTTCTTCCTAATCCTAATTCTAAACTACTTCTAAGGAAGGAACCGTGACTATCTAATCCTAATCTAACAATTTCAAGGAGACAGGGAGAGAGAGAGAGCATAAAATAAACGAATCCTACACTACAGAGGTGATAGCACAAAGAAAAGGTGGTGGCTAGTCACAATCTCACTTCCGAAATGAAGAGAGGTGAGGAAAGGAAAGGGTGGACAAGATGCGCCACAAACCAGAGATGAAGTTCACATGGAGCACAACTTCAACCCATTAAACATGACTCCCAAAACCTGAAATAGACATCAGAAGTATACACAATATACCCTACAATGATGAGAGGAAAGAAGAGATGATAAAATAAGGATGGACAAAATGCATCACAAAACATATTTTATTGCTCCATGAGTTCACACAATACATCATCAGTGGGCAAGAGGCAAGAAAATGCCATTACAGAGCAAAGAGAGGAGGCTTGAGCTCCACATTCAACCCAAAGGAAGAAAGAGAGAGGGGTTCAGGAGAGAAAAGATGACTAACCCTTAAAAATATGCCCCTCCTTTACAATATATAGAAGAAAGGCAAAAGAAGAGGGAAGAATTTGAATCCTTGTTAACCACCCTCGTAATGCATTGAATCCACCCACTAAATGATGAGCTTTACCACAAAACCCATGCCCCCATGTGCTATTCCTTGCTGGACAAGAAAAGAGGACAATTCTTCATCAAAGTGGTGGGTGGGAGACTTTCCAGCCTCAATTATGGTAGGATGAAATATTAATGGTGGTAGGTGAGTAACAAGCACTGGGAGCTCTATGAAAATTCCTTTCCCTCTCAATTCTAAGCTCCCAAACGAAAGATATGGCTATTTGGAGGTTGAGGGTTGGGTTCTTAATGCAGGCTGATAATATGTAAATGAGTCTTCCCATACAGGGTCCATGTGGTAGCCCCACGTGTGTTGAAGATTCACTCGCCTCTTCTCACTCTTAGTAGTTGAGCCGAAATGACACGTGGAAGATTCCATGGTCCTACTTGGTTTATTTTTGTTTTGGCTAAGTCCCCTTGTTTGGAGGACCAACCTGTGTGCTCGACCTAAGACACGTGGAGAGCTGGCACATGTTTGGGGACCACTTTTGGATTTTCCTCTTGAAATAGCACCGAAGGGAAACATGACATCATCTCGCTAGCTGCTCCTCCATTTCCTTGTGTTTTGCTAGTCCTTTTCATTTGGCGGGGCCATATGTCCGACTGACACGTGGGGGCTCGTGAGCATTTGGGTCCTATCTTTTAGGTCATGACCATAAAGTTGTGCCATTGGGACACAAGCGGATTTTAACTGGTTCTCCTTTCCACAACTGATTTAACGGCCACTTCTACCCCTTTTGACTTTTGGCCATGTGGTGAGCCGATAATTGTTTGGGGACCACATCTGTATTCTACCTTGAAGATGCATTGAGATAATGGGTGGAGGCTTCCTTTTCCTCTCTCAAGCTTGGAATTTTCAACGGCTGGTGTCCCCTTTCTAGAGCTGGGACACGTGGAGGGCTAGCACTAGTTCAGGGTCTCTATTTGGGTTGCACCTTTTAAGTTGCACCAATGAGACACATGGAAGCTTCCGCTCATTCCATTATACTTAGCTGATTTGAGCCTGCTTCCCATTTGACTTCTATTGGACTCTAAACATGGGAGGTGTGCTGAGATGACACATGGAGGATTCTGCTAGCCCTATTATACTTAGAATCTTCAATGGCTAGTGCTGCCTTTCGTGCTCTGACCACATGGAGGGCTAGCATTCATTTAAGTCTCTACTTTGGGTCACACCTTTAAAGTTGCACAAAGCTAACACGTGGTTCTTTCTGCTAACCTTAAGAATTTTCAATGATTGATTAAACTTTTTGAGGATCTGACCACGTGGATTGCTGGCGCACATTTGGGACTTACCTTTTGATGCACCTTTGTAATCACACCGAGATGACACATGACACCTTCTCGTGAGTCTATTTTTTGGCCTCGAGTCGACTCATATGTGACGAAGTCTAAAAAAATTGAGCCCTTTCTCTAATTTCCTTTTGTTGAGCTCGATCTCCTTTCGTCATTGGAATCCTTCACGGACCCTACTCCTCGGTTGTTGGATTTAAAATGTGGGCTTACGTGACTGAACTGACCCTTCCTATTTTCTCATGTTTGGGGTGGTGTTTGATTAATTTTTCTGAGGGGGAAAATTGGGATAATAGAACAATCATGACCTTCCCATCTAAAGGACATTGTAACATGTAGGTTGATATTTTCTGAAAAAAAACAATTTGGAGCACCAATCATGCTTACACACCTATGTTAACACCAATAATTGAACTCATTAAGGGACTTAATACATAGTGATTATTATTTATTATTCCTAACATAAAATAATTGGTTATTGGTATGAGAGACAAGCTAATACATGAAAGTATCCAAAAAAATACTAAATGGTTGAAGAAAGGAATAGTTTGAATGATTTAAGTAATCATTGTTAATGAATCAAGGATGAAGATATCTGAAATATGTAAACCGTCGATGTATTTTGGAATAAAAACTAGATGTAGAGTGGAACACTAGGTCCAATTTAAACAAATAGTAAGTGCCCAAGGAAAGGTCTAGAAAGAAAAGTGAGTAATGAAATAAAATGGTTTGGGAAGATGTATGTGGAATTAAAAAAACAATTATTTTTTTGTATGTTTCATCATTATATAAGTTTTTCTTACTATTTGTTATATACATTAAATAATATTACATCATATGATTGGCTGTAATGAAAAACATTATGTCATATTGCTGAATGTGTGATAGTTTGTGCTGATTGAAAGGCTATTAGAATTAATAAATTTGAATTCATATATGGAAAAATTGCAAGTTTTTGATGGAAATGTTGACTTTTCTCCTTAGTTTGTGATATATTTCTACATTTGAATATTATGATAGTGATCAATGATTGAAAATAATCAAGATGATGATTTATTAAGGGGGAAGTATGCCACTTCCGAAATTTCAGTCTATTTAGTAAAAATGATAAGTTATAAAATGGTGAATTATTTATGAAGGAAGGGGATCAAACCATATTGCATAGCTGAGTATGCAACTACATTTATGCATGTGTATCTTGAAAAGGATATATGCACTTATGTGTAGTTACATACACAACTATCAAACAACGGTTATCTTCCCGTGTTATATTTGAAGAAAAATGGAACAAGAGGGGATGAATCAATCCTTACAATATTTCAATTTATATTTTAGATATGAATATTAATAAATCATAATCATTCAACCAACCATTAAAGTATGCATACAAAGATAATCACATGTGCAAAAACCGTAAAAAAATAATATACACAAGACACAATATGTAGGTGGAGAACCCTCAAGGGGAATAAAACCCACTAAAACACAATCTTATATTTATATGTATATGAATTTAGTGAGGAACTAAACCCACAATGAGCACCAACTACTAATTTTGTGAAGCACCAACTCCATAAGGACACTAAAACCTCCCAAGATGATCAAAATCCCACTAAACCAACTTATGATGTTCATATCTATGACTCATTTCTCCCATAAGTGACAGTAGACCTCTTATTCAGCCCACACTTCTTTAATCAAACCCTAGGTGACCAATCTTAAAAAAACATTTTCAATCACTTCTAAAATCTTCAAACCCTTATGTTAGGAAATATATCTTAGTGCTCCATTTTTATGTATGGGTGACTAATAATTACATGTGTTGTTATTATTATGGTAAATTAGTGAAAGTACATTTACTATGTAAATGTAAAATATGGTTAGTATGTGGTAAGTTAGAATAATAAAACAATTAGTATTATTTTATTATTATATTAGTGAGAGGTTGAAACCATACAGGGTGTATGGTAGTATACGCAGACAAACGTTGTTGTGAGGATTGTTATTATACATCTCCTATTTAGTGGATTGTAATGAAATAGTGAATCCATAAAAATGAGTGTGAAAATAATATAGTGTTGCTGATTTTAATTATTGTTTGTGTAGCTATTTCATGTATTATGTGTATTATATCGATTAATTTTTACATTTGGTAGAGAAGATTAAATTTGTCTCAAGAAGATATCGTAACTTTTGTTTCACATTTTGAGTTTGTCCGCAATTTTTCACGTGGAACGATCTACTATAAAGAAATCTATAGCAGAAATTTCAACCAAACCCAGTTCTTCTTCATTTGGGATAAATGTACAATTTACTATACAACACATTGATCAAAGTACTATTTTTGAAGAAATTAGAGAATCAAATGTAATTCAAATATACATTTAATTTTTTTGGATATTTAGATGTAGTAAAATGGATACACCATTAGATAAATTTAATGGGCTGAACTTCCATACATGGAGAGTAAAATTCCAGATGCGCTTAATGAATAAAAACCTATGGAGGATAGTAGATGGAAAAGGAAAAGAACCTACAGATGTAAATAAAATTTAGAATGGGGAACTAAAGAGAAGATGTAGAAGAGAAAACTGCATTGTATGTTAAAAGGAAATACAAAAATTTCTTAAAAAAAAGGATGAAATTGAATGTTTCTATCAAGTAAAAATGGTAGTGCCCAATTCCCTTTGACACCATTTGATACTTATTTTGATATGGTTGTTTTGATTATGGATATTATTATGTTTTGAGTTAGTATGTTTTTAGACATTTGATCATGGCTTATTGCTGATCTTGATTGGTTATGATATATGATGATTATTAGAGACACTCATATGTGGATGATGATATACTACTGGACATAGATACATTGTGGATGTTGTTTGGACATGTGATTTTAGATTTTGTAAGTAGACTTAGGAAATGGATATTATATAATGATGATATATTTGTTGATATAAATTGTATGTGATAGTGTTAAATTGTCTTGACGTTCTTGTGATTCACATATTTAGATGATGTTGTGATTATATTTATATTCATTTTGGACGTTATGATATGGCCGTGAGACGAAGGAGGTATTTTTGTTTTTTGCAGTTAATCTCACAATAAACATCGGGGGATTGGAGACCAACAATAATGGAATTCTAGGTGAATTCAACAAGGTAACCATGGCAACATGTCTTGTGTGTGTGTGTTTTTTTTTGTTAGGGATTCCCATGGGGGGATCACCTTTATATGTGACCATGGGTTTTGTGTATTTTATTAATGTGGTTAATTTTATTATTGTTGTATGCATTTTATTAGTAATGTGTCCCTTTCTCTTATTTAATTAAATTGTAGTAGATTAATGTGAGAAAACATATGGTTAAAATTTAAATAAATCTAATTGGGAAATGGGAAGCAATAATTGAAGTTGTCGGCTCCTTATATTAAATATGTACGTGAAGTGTAAGTTTGTGTAAGATTTGTGTAAGCCAAATTTTAGAGTATGAAACACTCCACCTCCTTAGAAATTCTAATTTTTCCTTGGGGGCTATTTTTGGAGGCTTGTGGGACAAGTAAAACTTGTCCCATACCTCTAAATTTAATTTACCAACCATATACTTATGGTTGGAAAGGTGATTTTATACTTTTATAATGTATTTTATTAATCATGTTGCATTGTTTTGATTACAATCTCTTACATTTTATTTAATTTGTAGTAGTTTGGGGTGTGGACTTTTAGAGTGTGCAAGTAAATTTGTCATATTTTCACCCACCTCTTTATTGTACTTGGGAGAAAGAAATTTTTCTATTGTGTTTGGAGTTGAGGATGTGTGATGTGGCATCGTATATGGATCCAGATCATCCTCTTCTCTTCCCTCTTCAATTTAATTAAAATCTTTGCTTGTTTGGGGTTGTTGAATCATTTTAAATACTTCCTTAGGGCGTATTTTCTTGTGTTTTGGATCTCTTACATTTGGAAGGAGTTTGCGAAACTTTACATGCTTTGGGATATTGTTGTTTTGGGACTGTGTTTTTGGCATTGAAAGCTTGTTGTTGGAAACAAAAGTTACCATGGAGAGGTAGGAGTTTAATCCTTATTTTATGTTGTTATTTCCTTGTTGTGTTGTGTGAATGCTATATGTTTTGGCTGGTTAGGTAGAATGCCATAGGAATGGTGTTGGAGAAGGCTATGGGGAATCCATGTGGGTGGGCATAAGGGAATGCCATTGGCATTAGAATTTTGTGGATAGAGTTTGGGTTTGGAATCCACCATGGAAAAGAAATAGCTTGCATTTCTTACTTTGTGGGGGGCATAAGGAAATTTGTGGGGGGCATAAGGAGGGATTGTGGGGGCATAAGGATATGATTGGTCAAATTTATCGGTGGTTTGTTACAGGTGGATGCCCAATTCCCATTAGGAGGCATAAGTAGCTTCTCCCATAGACCTTTCTCCTTTAGCTTGCATGATCAAGCTTGAGTTCTATTTGAATGTTTTCAAATGCAGTTGTAAACTAGTTTTTTTTTTTTGGACTGTGTTTTATATTGAAATATGCATTAAGAAAGAATGTTGTGTGTTCTATGGAAGCTAATTGTTTCCATGAGTTGAATCACACCTCTTATTGTATTATGCTTGGGGCTTAGGGGCCAATGATTAAGGATGGATTCTCCTTTCATTGGATATCTTGGTTGGGTGGAGAGCATTGCCTTTCCTTTACTTTTGTTGTGATCAAATTGAAAATGGAGGAAACTTGCATGTTGATGTTCTGGAGTAGAAGAAGATAATTTTTCCAGCCCTTGTGAAACAAATTCATTTGTAACTTTTCCCACTTGATGTGGATGAAATTGTAAGGTGTTGTTGTGAAGAAAATATGTATGTAACTGATTTTGGAAGTTGTACATTTGAAATGTGAAGAGATAATTATACTCTATTCTCTTATTGGAAAGAAAGAAATAAAAAATGTTATTGCATTCAAACATTGAAATATGTTAAGTTTTATAATTGGAGTCGATCAAGAATTGAAATATCTTCTCTCATATTCATTCTTGGATTTTATTCATTGTTTCATTATATGGCAAAATAGATAGTTAGATTTCTATTGGAAAAGAAGAAATGTACGTGGAAATAATGTTGTATTTTGTATTTTTGGAAATGTGTAAAATGGAATTTAGTATTTTCTTTTTGATTTAGAATGGGTTGTTTAAAATGACTGAATGTATTAGATTAGAAATGAAATGCCACACTTGAATGATGAACCGATAAACAAATTTCTACAAATGGAATTTTTGTTATAAACTTAAAACTCGGAAAATAAATTTACTCAAAATGTACAATTTAGGATTGCACATTATAATCAACTTGGAAACGTTAAAATTTAGCATGCTTCATTATCAATGAACTCAAATTGACAAGGAACACTTAAGGCAATAATTTAAACATTGCAAAATTGAGCACAATTTCTTTCACATTCATTTTCTTTCAATTGATCGAAAAATGTAAATTAGAAAGCAAACAAGTCAAGTTTCCTCCCTAAAACACTTTAAATACTTCCTATAACAATCTGACATGTCTTTTTGGCATGTTGAGTGAAGGAAGAGATCAAATTTAATATAATTTAAAAGTTTCAAATTACAAATTTACTAATTAAAAGCCTACATATTGTTTTTATGAAAATGACCTAATAAACTTTATTAAAACATAAAATTTATGTTTCCTATGTAATGAGGGCATCGATATATTTCCATAAAGTCCTCGTTTTCCCAAAACCGAGCTTCCTAGCAAAAGTTATGGCACTTTGAAGTTTTCTCGCCTTGGCGGGAAAATTTCAGAAAATTTTCCCTAGCATGCCCACGGCCCGAAAATTTCCCCTTGAAAAATCTTTAGGATTTTTTTGAGAAATTTTTTGGGAAATTTTTTGAAATTTCCTCCATTGGCCCACATCCAATCAGAGGCTTCCATGTGTCCTCACGAGGCAGCGGCGGAGGCACAACATTATGGTTTGTCTTTGGGGCCTTCAACAAAAAAATTGGGAAAATTTTATCTTTCTCCCCACTGGCCCACAAACCCAATCGAGGTGCCACATGGCAGCATGGGGTGAAATCAGGGTGGGGAAATCCTTGTGACTCTTCCCTTTGAAATTTTTTTGTTTAGGGAAAATTTCGTTTATTTTCACCGAGACCCGCACTCCCGCCTTCGCCCGATGAGACCCTTTCACGGGCATGCAGAGCCGAGCAAGCCATTTTCCTCTTTCCCCCTCTAAAAATATACTAAACTTCTTTAGTACCACGGCCTTTGCTCCTTTCTTCCTACTTTTTTTTGCTGAGTACCACGTGTCCTTTTCAGACCGCGAGTGCGTGGGCATCAATAAGAACCTTCCCTCCCTTTGGCAATATTTTACAACCTTCCTGTGTGAGCTCTCTGAGTGACACGTGTCCCTAGCGGCATAGTGGAGGTGTGCGAAATGAGAATTTTCTCCTATGTAAGAAAAATTTCAAACACTTCCCCACAACCCGCTATCCCAAAACTTGGTTATCTTCCCCACTCGACACGTGTTTCCTTGGGGAAAATTTGACCCCTAAAGTATGCCTGTCCATATCTAGAGTTTTACAAGGAGTTAGGAGGACTTATTTATATCGTTGGAAAGATGAGAAAATTTTCTATCCAATGGGAATGATTTAGAGAAATTTTGAATGCATTAAGTGTGAGAAAATTAAGATGAAAATTTAAGTCTGTTAGAGAGTGGGTATGGAGATAAATTTCCCCGAACCTAACTCAAACTTCTAAACTTAAAATTTGGACCTTGTGACCTCCGATAATTGTAATAAAAGATAAATAAGTTCTAGTAGATTAGAACTATTTTGTAACATGTTAGTGACAAAATTGTTGTATTACAACCTCATTGTAGACACTTCTAGTAAAAAAAAATTATTCCATAATTTTCCTAACTAATCTTAGGTTGTTCCTTAGGTCTCAAGTGGGTTGTTTTAATGGGCATCATAGTTTTGTATTAGAGTCGTGGTTCTAAAGCTTGGAACATTCAAAGACACTAGGAAACTAGAGAAGTGAAACTTAAACATAACACACTTTTAAATCTAGAAAACAACTTAGTTAGAATTTATATAATTTAGTAAACATGGAAGTTGTGTAAAAATTAGCAAAATAAAATAACTCTTGCTTTGGTCTGTGCATGAGGTGCAGACAGAGCGAGAGAAAATTTTATAGATACTCATACTTACCACCACCACCACCACTAGATTAGGGTGTAGCAACTATCCTACCCCAGAATTTACAGACTCTTGGGATGTTAATGCTTCTCTACATAGAGGATTAAGAGGAGGACATGCAACCAATCACAATAGAGTCCCTTCCATTGAGGGTCGTATACCCTTGACCCAATTAAGAGCATAGAGGAGAGAACTCCCATGCCAAGTCAAACAGAGTAGAGTCACCACCTAGGGATAGGGTGACAGAGTTCCAAAGCATAGAGAGTTCTCGGATCCCTAGGCTTAGGGATGAGCATACAAAGAAACCTAGAGGTCGTCGGACCATAGCTGCAGATCACATCGGGAGATCTTGAAGCTTTGGCCATCACATACTCAGGTGACATAGGTGAATTTCATGCAAAGGCCTAGCTAGTGAGCTTGAGTAGTTTCTTCAAGTTTTTTCCTTGTTCTAGCAACATGAAAGCTTGTGTTGAGATCCATATACTTAAGGATGGAGTAGGAGTTTGGTGGATGGTAGACTAAAGCGAAGCTCCATGTTGATTTTGAGATAGTGACCTTAGAGATTTTTGAGGAGAGATTTAGGAGCAGGTATTTATCATGGAGCTTCATACAAACAGAGGATCGACAAGTTCCATGACATCCGATAGGCATCTCTTCAAAGTGGCAGAGTATAAGATTATATTTCTCGGATCTACTCTAATATGTTGAGTATATGTTGGATGAGAAGGTGTGAATTCACAGTTCATCTGGGTGCATGAATCTAGACTTTGAGGTGCACTATAGTCCATTGTCCACATACATTAGCTAATGTTTGTCGAGAAGGCCTATATAGTAGAGGAGACTTAGGGAAAGACCCAACAGGCTAGAGACTGAGTCCGGAGCTGCATACACAGCAGATGTAGGATGGTAGATTGAAGGGCCGCACTCTCCTCGTGGTAGCCAAGGTTCAGCATAATCATCCTTTAGGCCATAGTAGAAGTAGTAGCAGCCCCGCCCACCTCATAGACCTCCACGGAGAGCTAATGCATAGAGAGGTCAAAGTATGGGGCCTCCTCCTAGGGGTCCCATTAGGACACATGGCGGACCTAGAGTTCATTTAGTGGGAGATCGCTAATAGAGACCACAATAAACTATAGCCGATCATTAGGATCCATGCCATAGACTTCTAGGGCACCTACTGGAGGTGCTACTCATTGGGGAGGATCATGAGGATGTTTTGGTTGTGGAGTTACTAGACACTTTTGGAGAGATTCCCATAGAACCCTAATAACAAGGATAAGACATAGATTTACGAGCGATCTGTCAGTGACATGGGACATAGCCACAAGATTTATACAACTATTGATAACCACCAGGAAGAGCATTAGAACACAATCATTGATACCATAGGTAGCATTAGTGGTATTCCTACCTTTGTATTGTTTGATTCTAGCTCTTCTGATTCTTTCATTATACCATCTTTAGTAGAGTGATGTAGGTTGGTGAAAGTTAGATAGGGTCATAGTTGGGATGTTGAGATGGCTTCCGGATACAATATCTCAGTAGAATCCTTAGTCAAGGAGTGTGTAGTGGATCTCGGGACCTTTCACCACTACCTCGATCTACGTATCCTTCCTTTTGGCTAGTATGGAGTCGGTTTAGGTATGGATTGGTTATCGCACATAGGGCTAGGATGGATTGTTATCACAAGACTATATCTTGTGTAGATGATTTGGGAGTTAAGTCGGTTATTTCGTTGGTCGAGACTGTTTTCATTCTCACCATCTATGCTATGCAACTTAAGCAAAGTGTGTGTGTGACGAGGTTGTCGGATATATGTTGTTACATTCGGTGTCAGATTAGAGGATGGGGCTAGTGGACCATTGCTAGATGATCATCCCATTTTGAGAGAGTTTGCAGATGTCTTTCCAGGGGAGCTACCGGGGTTACCACCCCCATGTGAGATTGATTTTCATATAGATCTAGTTCCTAGATCAGATCCTATCTCATGAGCATATTAGCGGATGACCACCCTAGAGCTCTATGAGGTCAAGTCATAGCTTGAAAGCCTTCTCGGAGAAAGACCTTATCCATCTTAGTGTATCTCCTTGGGGTGCACCGGTTATCTTTGTGAAGAAGAAGGATGGATCCTTGAGGTTGTGTATCGATTACCACCGGCTAAACAAGGTAACGATCAAGAATCGTTATACTCTTCCACGTATGACGACTTATTTGATCAAATGAAGGGAGCCACAATTTCTCTAAGATTTATCTTAAGTCAAGTTACCATCGATGCAAATTTGAGAGGCGAGACATTCGTAAGACTACCTTCCACACAAAATATGGGCACTATGAGTTCACAAAGTGGTGCCTTTTGGTTTAACTAATACTCCCACGTTGTTCATGAGTATGATGAATGGGGTATTCAGACCTTCTTAGATCACTTCATGCTCATGTTTCGTGATGACATATTGATATACTCACGTATGCGTGAGGAGCATGAGGGTACCTTCGCTTAGGATATTCAATGTCTTTGTGAGCAACAACTTTTGAGGAACTTGGAGAAGTGTACATTCTTTTAGACAGAGGTGCGATATTTGGGTCACATCATTTCTGGGGAAGGTATCATCATCGATCCTTCCAAGATTATAGCCATTATGGATTAGCCAAGACCCACTATAGTGACCGAGGTACACGGACTTCATAGGATTAGCAGGTACTACCAAATATTTGTTCAGACTTCTCTCGGATTACGCACCTCATCACTTCCCTTCAATGGAAATTGAAGAATTTTTTTATTTAGACAGATGTTAGTAGGCCTTTAGGACATCAAGGAGTGTCTCACCACAACACCTATTTTTGGAGTGTCGGATCCACGTGGTGAGTTCTTTGTTTACACGGATGCTTCCTTAGTAGGGCTTGGAGGTGTGCTTGATGCGGGAGGGAAAAGTAGTGGCTTTTGAGTCTCATAAACTCAAGGATCACAAGCTTAATTATCGACCCATGATCTTGAGCTTCAGCAATTGTTCATGCTTTGGTTAGATGGAGACACTTTCTTTTTGGAAGGAGATTCACACTCGGGAAAGATTATTTAAGTCTTCATGACCTCTTCACGTAGCCCAATCTCAACGCTCGTCGGCGGTGTTGGATGGAGTTTGTTTTTGAGTATGACATGGAGATAGAGCATTTAAAGAGGAAGGAGAATGTGGTAGCAGACACTCTTAGCAGATGGAGATAGGTGGCTATGGCCACATTGGTAAGAATATATTTTTAGAGAAGGATCCTTTAGCAACTTCCTCTTGGCAACTTCTACACATTGTAGTACGAGAAGAGGTCTAGTCACAAAGACCCCTTAAGGGGAAGTTTTATGGTTTTTACTTAGAGGCGAGATGGTTTTCTAAGGCAGAGAGGACAGATATATGTTCCTAGAGATGGGGGCTTGAGGTAGGACATCTTGGTAGAGGCACATCATGCACCCTATTCAGTCCATCCTAGGGTGAAGAAGATGCATGCCACCTGCAACAATTGTGTAATTAGAGAGGACTTCTTTAATACGTTTCTCGAGTTTATGTCATGATGTTTAGAGTTCCAGAGAGTTAATGTTGAGCATCAACATGCAATGCACCTTCTTTATCATCTTGCTATACCATAATGGAAAAGGGACACAATTTCCATGGATTTCATTGTTGGGCTATCAATGTCGAGATATCACCATGACACCATTATGGTCATGGTTGATAAATTGACAAAAGTGGCTCACTACTATCCGGTGAAGACCAATTATACAACTAGAGAAATGACACGAGTATATTTGGATGAGATAATCAGTTGCATGGGATTTCGTGGAAGATAATTTTTGACCACGATCCTTTGTTAACTTCACATTTCTGAGTACCATGTAAAATGTCCTGGGATGAGAATCAACTTCAGCACAACATATCATTCCGACATAGATGGATAGACTAAGTGGGTGAATCAGATTTTAGAGGAAATGCTTAGGATCTATGTGATGGATTAGGAGACTAAATGGGAGGAGTACTGTACTTAGTGGATTTTTCCTACAATAATTGTTTTTAGAGTTCCATAGGCATGGATCCTTTTCAGCTTTGTATGGTAGAGAGTACTGTAATACCTCTTAGTTGGGATAGGCTAGAGGAAAAAGTATCTCTTATACCATCTCCTTTATAGGACATGGAGTAGTAGGTAGTGTTCATCAGAAGACATTATAGGAGGTACATGACAGTAGAAGAATTATGTGGATCAACATAGGATTGACCATAGCTTTGATGTGGGCATGAAGGTGTTCCTTCATGTCAGGCCACACAAGAGCTCTATCCATTATGGAAAATGTTCTCATTAGCTCTTAGATTTTTTGGACCTTTTGATATCTTGGAACATATCCGCCCTTTATCCTACCATCTAACATTGCCTCCTAGCTTGTCTCGCATACATGATGCTTTCCATGTTTTAGTTCTCATGAGATATATGCAGCCCTTCTCATGTGTTAGATTGGACACCACTATAGGTGTAATATCTAGGGTAGGTGATGGTGGATCCTATTCACATCCCAAATCGTAGGACCTTGGGATTTTTAGGTAGAGAGGTTGATCAGGTTCGGGTGTAGTGGGATAGATATGATGAGACTGCAGCTACATGGGAGGATGCTCCTTCATTACGAGTTTAGTTTCAACATTTTTTCTAGTGACTTCTAGGAGGAAGTCAAGTCTAAGGGGAGGGGGATGTAGTGCCCACTTCCTTTTAACACCAATTTATAATTATTTTGATATGGTTGTTTTCATTATGGATATTATTATGTTTTGAGTTAGTGTTCTGTTAGACATTTGATCATGGATTATTGTTGATCTTGATTGGTTATTATACATGATGATTATTATAGACACTCATATGTGGATGATTATATACTACTAGACATAGATACATTGTGGATGTTGTTTAGACATGTGATTTTGGATTTTTTGAGTAGACTTAGGAAATGGATATTATATGATGATGATATAGTTGTTGATATAAATTGTATGTGATAGTGTTAAGATGCCTTGACGTTGTTGTGATTCACATATTTAGATGATTTTTGATAATATTTATATTCATTTTGGATATTCTGATATGGCCATGAGGCTAAAGGAGGTATTTATGTTTTGCGCAGTTAATCTCACAACAAACATCGGGGATCGAGACCAACCACAATATAATTCTAGCTGAATTCAACAAGGTCACCATGGCAACATGTCTTGCGTGTGTGTTGTTTTTTGTTAGGGATTCCATTGGGGATCACCTTTATATGTGACCATGGGTTTTGTGTATTTTATTAATGTTATTAATTTTATTATTGTTGTATGCATTTTCTTAGTAATGTGTCCCTTTCTTTATTTAATTAAATTTTAGTAGAATAATGTGAGAAAACATATGGATAAAATCTAAATAAATGAAATTGGGAAATAGGAAGTAATAATGGAAGTTGTTGGCTCCTTGTATTAAATATGTAAGGGATGTGTAAGTTTTTGTAAGTGTTATGTAAGTCAAATTTTGGAGTATGAAACACTCCACCTCCTTGGAAATTCAAATTTGTCCTTGGGGGCTGTTTTGGACGCTTGTGGGACAAGTAAAACTTATCCCATACCTCTAAATTTAATTTACCAACCATACTTATGGTTGGAAGGGTGATTTTAGACTTTTATAATGCATTTTATTTATTATGTTGCATTATTTTGATTGCACTCTCTTACATTTTATTTAATTTGCAATCCTTTGGGGTGTGGGATTTATGAGTGTGCAAGTAAATTTGTCATATTTTCACCAAACTCTTTCTTATCCTTGGGAGAATGAAAATTTTTCTTTTGTGTTTGGAGGATGTGTGATGTGGCATCCTACATGGATCCACATCATCCTCTTCTCTTCCCTCTTCTACTTAATTTAAACTCTTTGCTTGTTTTGGGTTGTTGAATCATTTTACATACTTCCTTGGGGCGCATTTTCTTGTGTTTTGGAACTCTTACTTTTGGAAGGATTTTGAGAAACTTTTCATGCTGGGAGATTGTTGTTTTGGGACCTGTGTTTTTGGCATTGAAAGATTGTTGTTGGAAACAAAAGTTAACATGGAGAGGTAGGAGTTTAATCCTTCTTTTATTTTGTTATTTCCTTGTTGTGTTGTGTGAATGATGTGTGTTTTAATTTATTTGTTGGCTGGTTGGGTAGACTACCATAGGAATGGTGTAGGAGAAGTATATGGGGAATCCATGTGGGGGCATAATAGAATTCCATTGGCATGAAAATTTTGTGGAGGGAGTTTGGGTTTTCGATCCACCATGGAAAAGAAATAGCTTGCATTTCTTACTTTGTGGGGGCATAAGGAAATCTTTGGGAGGCATAAGGAGGGATTGTGGGGGCATAAGGATATGATTGGTCAAATTTATTGGTGGTTTTTATAGGTAGATTCCTAATTCCCAATGGGAGGCATAAGTAGCTTTCTCCATAGACCTTGTTCCTTTGGCTTAAATGATCAAGCTCTGTGTTCTATTTGAATGTTTTCAAATGTAGTTGTAAACTATTGTTTTTGTTTTGACCGTGTTTTATATTTAAATATGCATGTGGAAAGAATGTTGTGTGTTTTGTGGAAGCCGCTTATTGCCATGGGTTGAACCACACTTCTTATTGTATTATGGTTGGGGATCGGGGCCAATGATGAATGATGGATTCTACTTTCATTGGATGTCTTGGTTGGGTGGAGAGCATTTCCTTTCCCCATTTTTGTTGTGGTCAAATTGAAAATGGACGAAACTTGCCTATTGCCTTTTTGGAGGAGAAGAAGACAGCTTTTTCCATCCCTTGTGAAACAAATTCATTTGAAAATTTTCCCACTTGATGTGGATGTAATTGTAAGGTGTTTTTTTGAAGAAAAGATGTATGTACCGGATTTGAAGTTGTACATTTGAAATTTGAAGGGATAATTATACTCTATTTTGTTATTGGAAAGAAATAAATGGAAACATGTTATTGCATTCAAACATTGAAAGATGTAAAGTGTTATAATTGGAGTCAATAAAGAATTGAAAGATCTTCTCTCATATGCATTGTTGGATTGAATTCAATGTTTCATTGTATGGCAAAAGAGATAGTTAGATCTCTTTTGGAAAAGAAGAAATGTACATGGAAAAAATGTTGTATTCTATATTTTTAGAAATGTGTAAAATGAAATTTAGTATTTTCTTTTTGATTTAGAATGGGCTGTTTAAAACAATTGAATGTATTAGATTAGAAATGAAATGCCACACTTGAATGATGAATTGATAAACAAATTTCTAGAAATGGAATTTCGTTATAAACTTAAAATCGGCAAATAAATTTATTCAAAATGTACAAGTGTCAGGCTCGCACATTATAATCAACTTGGAAATGTTAAAATTTAGCATGTTGGATTATCAATGAACTCAAATTGACAAGTAACACTTAAGGCAACAATTTAAACTTTGTAAAATCAAGCCCAATTCCTTTCAGTCATTTTTTGTCACAATCGATAGAAAATGTAAATTGGAAATCAAACAAGTGAAATTTCCTCCCTAAAACACTTTAAATCCTTCCTAGAACAATTTTCCATGTCTATTTGGCATGTTTAGTGAAGGAGGAGATCAAATTAAATCTAATTTAAAATTTTGAAATTACCAGTTTGCTAATTAAAAGCCCACAGATCATTTTCATGAAATTGACTACTTAAAATTTGTTAAAATGTAAAATTTATTTTTCTTGTGTAAAGAGGGCATCGAGATATTTCTAGAAATTCCTTGTTTTCCCAAAACCGAGCTTCCTAGATAATGTTATGGCACTTTGAAGTTTTCCTACCTCTCATGGGCCTGGCCTTGCACTGAATATTTCCCCATCGAAAATCGGTAGAATTTTTTTGAAAAATTATTTGGGAAATTTTTGAAATTTCGCCACAAGCCCACAGCCAATCGAGGCTTCCACATGTTGTCACTTGGGTAGTGGTGGAGGCACGACATTATTTTTTGTCTTTCGAGCCTTTTAAAAAAATTGGGAAAATTTTATCTTTCTCCCCCGGCTCGTAGCCAATTAGAGGCTACCACATGGCAGAATGGGGGTGAAAGTGGGGTGGGGAAATCCTCACAACTCTCCCCTTTCAATTTTTTTTTTTGGGGAAAATTTCATTTATTTTCCCCATGACCTCGTAATCCGCCTTCGGCCTAATGAGACACTTTCGCAGCACGTGGAACCATGCACGTCATTTACCTCTTTCTCCCCTCGAAAAAATCTCTAGAACTTCTTCACCACCCTACCCTTCCCTTGTTCCTTCCTTCATTGTTTGGGTAAGTGCCACGTGTCCCTTTCAGACCTACAGCATGTGGGCATCAATAGGAACCTTCCCCTCTCTTTGGTGAAATTTTCCAACCTTCCCCGCGTGAGCTTAGAGCCGACACGTGTCCCTGGCAAAGACACAAGGTGCAAGTGAAAAATTGAATTTTCTCCCATGCAAGAAAATTTTCAAACACCACCCCATGACCCGCCAACCCAAAAATTTCTCGTCTTCCTCGCTCAACACATGTCTCGTTGGGGAAAATTTGACCCCTAAAGTCCACCTGTCCATATCTAGAGTTTTACAAGGAGTTAGGAGGACTTCTTTATATCGTTGAAAAGGTGAGAAAATTTCCTATCCAATGGGAATGATTTAGGGAAATTTTGAATGTGTTAAGTTTGAAAATAATCCAATTTAAACTCTGAGCATGTTAGAGAGTGGGTATGGAGATAAATTACCTCCTAAACCTAACCGTAACTTCTAAACTTAAACTTTTGACCTGTGACCTCGATAATTGTAATAAAATAAAAATATGTTCTAGTAGATTAGAACTATTCTTAAACATGTTAGTGACAATATTGCATTGTATTGCAACCTGGTTGTAGACACTTCTAGTCAAAAAAATATTATTCCATAATTTTCCTAACTAATCATAGGTTGTTCCTTGGGTCTCAAGTGGGTTGTTTTAGCAGCATCATAGAAAAAGGTCACACTAAATATTTTTTTAGAGATCAAGCTAAAGAGTTGCTCAATGGAAATCTTTAAAATGAAGCAAATATAGTCACTGAAGAAGTCTTAGATAATGAAGATGAACAAATAACAAATGAAATTGACTATAATTCTGAAGACTTTCTATACTAAGTTAAGTTCTTTGAGGAAGGAGGCACATGAGGTTTGAGGTCATTCATCGACATCTCATTAGTCACCAATGACAGTGTCATATCAGATATGGTGATTATTTTTTTATATAGTGTGTTCCTGTTGTTTCTTTGTGTGTCTGGAAGAGTGTTTGGTTGTAGTGTTCCTATTGTGGTTTGTAAAATAAAGGAAATTTCACATTGAGGGGGGAACATGATCTCAATGTTCCATTTCTAGTTTTCTACATTTATGGTATTTTCTATATGTGAGCAGCTATATTTCCTATGTTTTTCCATGCAGTGAAATGTGATGAGAGCTGATAATTGTATTTGACACATCATGATGTGGTTGTAGGTAAACCACTTGAAAACCTTCATTTTTGGTTTGTGGTACACCACTTGTAAAACCACCATTTTCAGTTGTTGGTAAACCCTATGCAAAACCATCACCCTTTTGGTTT
Organism: Taxus wallichiana var. yunnanensis; assembly: GCA_018340775.1. Classification (NCBI taxonomy): domain Eukaryota; kingdom Viridiplantae; phylum Streptophyta; class Pinopsida; order Cupressales; family Taxaceae; genus Taxus; species Taxus wallichiana. The sequence continues at coordinate 629,587,368 of CM031239.1, forward strand.
ATGGTAAACCAGTTGCAAAACCATCATTTTCAGGTTTATGGTCAACCCTATGAAAAACTATCTATTAGGTTTATGATCATCCTGTAAAATCATCAGATCATGAAAGTAAGTGCAAGTACAAAGGTAAGTTTTCCCCGTGTCCACACTAAGTAGGGGAATGTTAGGAAATATATCTTAGTGCTCCATTTGAATGTATGGGTGAATACTAAATACATGTGAAATTATTTTTATGGTAAATTAGTGAAAGTACATTTACTATGTAAATGTAAAATGTGGTTAGTATGTGGTAAGTTAGTAAGTTTGAATAATACAAAAATTAGTATTTTTTATTATTATATTGGTGAGAGGTTGAAACCATACGAGTGTATGGTTGTATATGAATTCAAAGGTTGTTTCGAGGATTTTTACTATACATCTCCTATATAATGGAGTGTAATGAAATAGTGAATCAATAAAAATGAGTGTGAGAATAATATATTATTGGTGATTTTAATTGTCTTTGTAGCTATTTCATGTATTCTCGTGGTATTAGATCGAGTAATTTTCACACCTTACACACATGTCCTCTAATTTTTCTCAACCTATAACACACTTTCTTCAACATCGATAACGATCCAACACCCGCAATTAACTCTCACCGGGTTTCTCACCTTGCACACACTTCATTGACTTCAAACCCAAAAACATGATTTTTAAATCTTCTCATGATTTGAAATTTAAGCTCAAAATTTTTCCCTTCTTTGGTTCGACCCATAAATTAAGGAAATATCCCAAATTTTAATACAAATTTTAACAAGTGACCAAAGTAGGTCATCTTGACTAAAACACTCATTACATGTACCAAATATGACTCAAAACCCCATGGGCACAATTTTTTTTCCTTATATCAAATCAATACATAGTCATGAACCATAAAACTTTACATACAATTAATATATAAATTTACATTGAAAAATTGTCATACATTTTGTTAAACAATCAAATTACTTCATTTCATGGGCCCAATTCACTTTGCAAATCTAAAAATATTTCGTACACCCTTTGGCACCATGGAAATTTCATTCGGACACCAAATCACTTAAACATGATAAAACCATGTCATGTATCCACTATATGTAAATTGAAGAAAATTTATAACACTTCTAAGCAAGTAAGAAGCCTTGAATCATCCTCATCCGTAAATCATAGCTAAATTTTTCTTCACTGCACCAACCTCTAAAAATGTTTTTTCCAAAGGTTATATCATAAATTTTTATAAAAATTAAATACCTTCAAATGGATTGATTGGATGCCAAATTAAACCTTATGAATATTTTAGTTAACATCAAGCATCATCCAATCCATTCCATTCTTCAAACAACTCCAAACTTGCACAAAAACACATTTTATCCTACACTTTAAAAATATTCCTCTCTATATAATGACCTCAAAATCATGTCAAATGAACTCATCATGAATAAAAAATTATCAATGGTAATATATTTAAATCCTCTTTCCAACACAACTTGAATCATCTTCAAAATCCACTTGTAGCTCAAGTTATAGCCATTTTATTGAACCCTATTTTTTGAGACCTCAAAACTACCCTTTGACTAGTCAACCTATATGGACCTCAAATGACCATGTACCTATATGAACTTTTCCTTAAAACTCAACAGAAATTAATATAATCGACATAATTCATGTACCATCAATTTAGTGTATTATTCCGTGGACAACCTTGTCCCAAAAGTTTCCTTTATAGAAAATCACTTGTTTCAAAGTGGGACCTGCTCATCATCATGACCTCAACCATACATTTATGGAAATATAAGAGAGTAATCTACAACATCCAATCATCAAGTTTTATGAATCAATCAACACCGGGTCACTATATATCTTCTTTTGTAGAATGATCCTAGATAAGGTTTAGCTAGGGTTTTAGACCACTTTATCTTCTTAACATTTGTTCGTAATAAACCCGATGATCAAACCACTTGATTATTTATTTGAAACCCTCTTAACTCACCATATAATCATCCTTGAAATCCAAAAGGTCCCATAAAAAATTTCACAACAATCATCAAAATTTCAAATTTGAGCTTGATTTTGACTTGTCCTGACCATGTCTCATATAAAATGTCATATCTTGCAAAATTAACATCCTAAAAACATGAATTTTTTATCAAAGAACCATGAAACATAAAAATAACATCTCAAATAATCATAATTCCATACCATGCCTCAATCTCTCTAGTCATTAATAATTATCTTTTCTTACATGCATATTCCTCATTGTAGAGGCTATGGTAAACTAGAAGAATGCAATAATTGATCTTAAAACCTATGTAAATGACTCAAACATACCTGATATGACATGATATACCTAAATTCAATATTCGTGAGATTATATGGCTCCAAACAACATTGTCACACCTCCAAGAAAACATGTCTTCTCCTAATGAGCACCAGTAACTTAGTGAATCACATGTTTCGCACCATGCCATGTTGTGATTGCCTAAGCACCCTCTAAAAATACTATTCATAATTTCAACATGATTACTAAGGACCCAAGGAGATCCTACTCCATGCAACATCAGCTAAGCACCTAAATAGGCTTGCAAGAGCAAGTAACCCTCACTAAATCTCATTGTCCCAATATAATCACATCATAATCATCATGTTAGAATCATATACATAAAAAGACACTAATATAACGTCTAAATTTTCATTAATGTGGGTTTTCATCAATGAAAACACATAGTAGGACCACATGCCAATAATCTCCCCTTTGTTATTGATGGAAAAAACCCTAAAATTCTCCCCCTCTTATATCAATGAAAAATACATACCTAAAGAAGCATATTATTCATCTCCCATAGCTTCAAATCATCATGTTTTTGTTAGAACATCAATGAAAGGTATCTGACTAGCTCAATACCTTGATTTTTGAACAAAAACTGATTTTTTTCTTCATTTTAGGAATACAATCTCCATGTTCCCCTTGGGATGTGCATCTATAATATCCGAACATCACATATAAAGCATGAATAACCACTATCATACCTTGTTAGGATTGAAAACATCATCTTCATCTTCAAGACAAGAAAAACAAGCAATTTCATCTTCAATCATTTTTTTCCTTCATGGAAACCATATAGCTAACTATAACTGAACCATACTAACTGAAATCATACCAATAATGCAAGAATGTACCATATCAAAACATCATACCTCCATTTCATAACTATGTATTGCATGTCTAGGAACAATTTTAGCTTGTTTCTTATGATTCGTGATTTCAAAATGACTCAAGTAATCATATCACCAAACCAAAATCTTAGTTCATTTTTGAAAAACATGACAAGGTCAAAACACCAATCCAGGCATGCAATTCACCAAAAATATCTCCCTTGGAATTATGACAACTATCTCAAGCAAACAAGTTCAATTTTAAGCATCTTACCCTAAATTCATGGCTAGACCACACCTCAAACACTTTTTCTAGGTTCTAAACAATGTTTTCAGCCCTTACAGTCATACTTGATTGAGATATGACAATTTATGTCCTTGACATGTATAATCTTGAAAGAAAACATACCTAATGTGGTTTATGAGCCACCATATCACATTTATAATACTTATTCATGTTCCCATGACTTTAGTAGGATCATACACACCTATTTGCACCTAAGAAACATCTTTTCATGTCTTGATCGTGGCTTTGGCAACAAACAGAGAAACCATCTTACCTTACTCTTTTATCAAGAGTCACTTTATTCAATTGAAGGAATATACCAAGATACCACTACAAGATAGAACTATGGAATCCCATATCCCGAGAGTAATTACACACTATCAAAACCTATAGAAAATATTTTGTGAGCACCGAATCACCGTATCACAACTCGAGACACCATATCAAGAAAATTCTTTCATGTGTTAAGTAATATATAAACCAGAATGAATTCTTCATGTAAGTACCATAAAAATCATTTAGGAACTTAACCCTAAAACATTCATGAAAGGAGATGTTAGTGCGAGAATCACAACACCCCCCAAATGGCCTCATGTCCGAGTGCGGCATCCAAAGTGTAATCGCATAACATGGGACCATCTCTCAAGTTGTGGGACTTGTAGACTTGAGATGGCCATTCAAAGAAAGCCAACTTCTTCTTCCTAATCCTAATTCTAAACTACTTCTAAGGAAGGAAATGTGACTATCTAATCCTAATCTAACAATTTCAAGGAGACAGGAGAGAGAGAGAGCATAAAATAAACGAATCCTACACTACAGAGGTGATAGCACAAAGAAAAGGGGGTGGCTGGTCACAATCTCAGCTTCCTGAAATGGAGAGAGGTGAGCAAAGGAAAGGGTGGACAAGATGCACCACAAACCAGAGATGAAGTTCACATGGAGCACAACTTCAACCCATTAAACACGACTCCCAAAACCTGTAATAGACATCAGAAGTATGCACAATATACCCTATAATGATGAGAGGCAAGAAGAGATGATAAAATAAGGATGGACAAAATGCATCAAAAACATATTTTATTGCTCCATGAGTTCACACAATACATCATCAGTGGGAAAGAGGCAAGAAAATGCCATTACAGAGCTAATAGAGGAGGCTTGAGCTCCACATTCAACCCAAAGGAAGAAAGAGAGAGGGGTTCTGGGAGAGAAAAGATGACCAACCCTTAAAAATATGCCCCTCCTTTACAATGTATAGAAGAAAGACAAAAGAAGAGAGGGAAGAATTTGAATCCTTCTTAACCACCCATGTAATGCATTGAATCCACCAACTAAATGATGAGCTTTACCAAAAACCCATGCGCCCATGTGATATTCCTTGCTGGAAAAGAAAAGAGGACAATTCTTCATCAAAGTGGTGGGTGGGAGACTTTCCAGCCTCAATTATGGTAGGACGAAACAATAATGGTGGTAGGTGAGTAGAGGCAATGAGATCTCTCTCGAAAAGTCCTTTCCCTCTCAATTCTAAGCTCCCAAATCGAAAGATATGGCTATTTGGAGGTTGAGGGTTGGGTGCTTAATGTGGGCTCATAATATGCAAATGAGTCTTCCCATATAGGGTCCACGTGGTAGCCCCACGTGTGTTGAAGATTCAGCCCCCTCTTCTTGCTCTTGTAGTTGAGCCGAAATGACACATGGAAGATTCCATGGTCATGCTTGGTTTGTTTGTGTTTTGGCTAAGCCCCCTTGTTTGTAGGACTAACTATGCTCGACCCAAGACATGTGGAGAGATGGCACATGTTTGGGGACCACTTTTGGATTTGCCTCTTAAAATAGCACCGAAGGGAAATGTGGCATCATGTACTAGCTGCTCCTCCATTTCCTTATGTTTTTCTAGTCCTTTTCATTTGGCGAGGCCGATGTTTGACTCGAGACACATGGGGGCTCATGGACATAAAGTTGTGCCATTGGGGCACATGGAGATTTTTCACTGGTTCTCCTTTCCATAGCCGATTAAACGGCCACTTTTACCCCTTTTGAATTTTGGCCACGTGGTGAGCCTACAATTGTTTGGGGACCACATCCGTATTCTAACCTTGAAGATGCATTGAGCTAATGTGTGGAGGCTTCCTTTTTCCTCTCTCAAGCTTGGAATTTTCAATTGCTGGTGTCCCCTTTTAGAGCCTGGGACACGTGGAGGGCTAGCGCTAGTTCGGGGTATTTATTTGGGTTGCACCTTTAAAGTTGTGCCAATGAGACACATGAGAGCTTCTTCTCATTCCATTATACTTAGCTGATTTGGGCCTACTTCCCATTTTACTTCTATTGGACTCTAAACATGGGAGGTGTGCTTTGAGATGACACATGGAGTATTCCGCTTGACCCTATTATACTTAGACTCTTCTATGGCTAGTGTTGCCTTTTAGGCTCGACCACATGGAGGGCTAGCATTCATTTGAGTCTCTACTTTGGGTCACACCTTTAAAGTTACACCAAGCTAACACATGGTTCTTTCCGCTGACATTAAGAATTTTCAATGACTGATTAAACTTTTGAGGATCGACCACGTGGATTCTTGGTGCACATTTGGGACTTGCCTTTTTGATGCACCTTTTGTAATCACACCGAGATGACACATGACACCTTCGTTAGTCTATTGTTTGGCCTTGAGTTGACTCATATGTGACAAAGTCTAAAAAATTTGAGCCTTTTCTCCAATTTCCTTTTGTTGAGCTCGATCTACTTTGACGTCATTGACATCCTTCACGACCCTGTTCCTCCATTGTTGGATTTAAAATGTGGGCTTGCGTGACTAAACTGAACCTTCCTATTTTCTCATGTGTGGGGTGGTGTTTGATCAATTTTTTTGAGGGGGAAAATTGGGATAATAGGACAATCATGACCTTCCCATCTAAAGGACATTCTAACATGTAGGCTAATATTTGCTAAAAAAAAACAATTTGGAGCACCAATCATGCTTACACACCTATGTTAACATCTTAATTTTTCAAGACTTTGTATATCTTATCGTATGATCACACATGCCTCCTTGAGCTTTAGACCTATCTAAAATGATGAAAAAAACCTTTTAACCTATAAAATCTCATACTCTTGCTCATACAATTATATATATATATATAGTACCTTATAGCTTGGCCCTTCACCCATGAAGCAACTAAAATGAAAATGGTACTTTCTTGTACTACACTCAGTCTTTAAACATCTTCATATACTCATGTAGCCTCTTCATAGGATCTTAGGCTTATCAAAGAATGAAATTTCCAAATTCATACCCGTAGGAGCTAATGCTCGGTCTAAGTTTACTCAATTTGTATCATTTAAAAATTTCCTTCAGACAAGAAGGGGTTCTGTGAATCATAGTAGTTCTATATGCACTTTGACCATTATATGTCCACAAAAAGCCTCCAATAGGAACTAAAACTTTGATATTTTTCCAAAAATATATTGTGTCTTACTTTTACCATTAATTTTCTTACTTACAATATTCTACCCTTTATCCTCAATGACATACATATCATTTGCTATGCAAGAAATTATTACAATTTCTAACCTGATGGAGTTATTCATTTGATCATATTTACACACTCAAGCCTTTAGTTAAACTAAGAAAAATTCACAAGATATGACCTACGGGTTAGTCTTAGCCCAAGTTATAAAACATGAATCATTAAAGCATAGAACGTTGTGTCTTTAGTCCTCGTACCATCATCTTTCACTTATACATGGATTTCATATTGTATTAAAAATCAAGAAATTTTGAAAGTTCATTAGAATATTTTAATAGATCAATGATACCATGAGATACACTCACACAGTCTTCTATCTCGTGCTTCACATATTTCATGCAAAGGATGAAAGGGCATGATAGAGACATCTCTCTTACATTTGCAACATATATGATTGGGCTATCAAGAGTGGAAGATAATGAATAACCTATTCAAATTATAACCCCCAAGGTAATGGGAAGGATGATTAAGTAAACAATAATAATTTGAGAATCATAAGGAGTACATTGGATGAAAATCAAAGAACATAGCCCATTCATTTAAAATCAGCCTTGAGGGCTGATAGAATCACTCCTAAAAGATCAGTTGGTAGTTCCCATTACAAATTGGTTAATGGTAAAGAATAAAGGATGAAAATATATCTTGATTTACAAACATTGGAGCTCACCAAATAGATGGAAGTGTTTTATTTTTAGGCTAATGAAGTTAGATATGTGGAGCACATGGAGATAGAAGAATTAAGACATCAAGTGATGAAAACAATGGAGAGAGATCAAGCTTAGGTTAAGAAGTTTTTGAAAAGAAAGATAGAGCTAAGAATTTACAAGAAGGAGATGTAGTATTAAAGTGGGATGCGAGAAAGAGCCAAATTGGGTAGGAACTCAAAGTTTGATACAATTTGGAGTGACCTATATGTGATTTCTAATTTTTATCCCATTTTTGAGATTATTGATAAAATGGGATAACCAATCATAATTTTCATGAATAACCTTTTTAAGACCCATTCTTCATCCAAGTATTTCTTTAAAAATTTCTTACTTGATTTCTAAATTATTTTTCAGTGGTTTCTATTATCTCAAATTAACCCCCTCCCAGATTAATTTGGATAACTCACTTAAAATGCACCTAGCACTTTATACAAGCCTGAGACGTTCAAGTAGATGTAAACAATTCTATATCACCAAGAAATTCAAATGACCCCGAGGAAGGAATGCATGGTGGGATTTCAGGTGTGTGTTTATAACATTTGGGCTCCATGGACCTCAAGTCCCTAGAATAAGTTGGAGTGGATATATTTTTAGGTCCGACGTGAAACACAAAGTTAATAGGTTAACAATTGATCTAAGGATAATAGGAAGGCATGTGTTGGTATTTCGGCTCTCTTTAATTCATATGCGATCTATGGACATCAAGTCCACCGGATAAACCAAGTTTCATAAGGATTTGGATCTAGGTGGTTAAGGAGGTCAAAGAGGGACATGTAGTGTAGTTGGTGTAGATGAGGCTTTGGGTCCGGATAATATTCCAAGTCAATAGGGACACATGGAGGAATTTATATGGATCCAATGATGAATTCCATCCAGATAGAAGTCAAGATGTACAAGATCAATTCTGCAAGGTGAATATGTGGTGAGGTACGGGGACACATGTTGTCATTCTAGAGAACTTAAAGGAAGATGCACCCGATAAGCATGAGGTCCATGAAATTAACAAAGGTTGATAGTAATTTGGGTCCGAGAGAGGGATGAATTGTTACGAGTTAGTACTAACATGGACACATTAGTTATGTTGGTGTAGGTGGTATTTTTCTTCACTTATTTAGTGTTATTCCACCTCACCGGGTGAGTCATCTCACTTAGGTGGACATGGATCTAGGTGCTATCTTAGTTATGACATATTCTCTTATAGAATATGTCATATGTGTAAGTGTTTAATAGGAGTTACATTCCCATTTGGGAAAGTAACTCCTCTTCTCCATTATGGAGGATAATTCTCTAACATGGGATTACACATTCACTCCCCTATTTGTATTCACCTCCTTTGATCTATGATAAGCCTAAGCCAAGCCAAGAATTCCATTCTAATCCATATTTGAATATTGAGCTCTCATATGCATGCACATTTCATTACAAAGTTTGTTTCCTTTAATCTCACATCTCGTACACTTTGGTGAAGTTCAACTATTTGATGCACATGAATTCCTTCCGTGTATTTGTCTTTAACTCCTTCATGGTATCGAGCTTTGGGAATTGAATCAAATTGATTGTCCTCATTGCTCCACCATGTAGTTGCTAATGCAAGCTCTCACTTTTGCATGTGATCTACTTGCATATTTCAAGATTCTAGTGGTTTCTTGTGGTTTGTTAGTGTGCTCCTTGTTGGTTGTGGTTTTAACAAATTATAGGTTTGAATTCAAAGTGCTTTGCATAGTTTAGTTTACGGGATTTTACTCATTCACAATTCGTATCGATTTGTTTGCATTGCTTTGTGGCTTTCTCCTTTTCTTGTGCTTCCATTGCCTTGGCCCCCTCACTCTAACTGGTGACTTAGCATTCCATTAAATTGGATAACTCACGAGTTCATCTTAAACCACCAATGGCTTGATCGATTGTGTTTGTAACCTACATAAAGCTCGTGCATCATTGTTGAATTGGATCTATTTGCACTCTTCACCATATTGTAATCAACTCGTGGTTGGTTCTACATTGTATTAGCTTTATTGCTCACTCATCCATCTTGCACTCAAATGGCACACCCTGCCAAGTCAACCTGCATCACATGTAGAAGCTATTTCAACTCGGTGGTATTGCACACAACAGCTTGGTCAAGACCCCATTCTTGCCTCCACTCATGGGCTCATGCACATAGCTCATGTTTTTTCTCCTGCAGTAATTGATTTAGGCTCATGCATTGTGTTTTTAAACCTGCCACTACTCGGTCTACATGGAAACATGCTCATGCTTTTGCTAGTATGTTCGTTGTACTTTATTCAAGCTATACAACTTACATTACTTGTTTGTTGCCATGGTTTGTTTCTTTTCTGTGAGTGTTCCACGCATGGTGCTTTGGGCCTAGCTTGAATTCCAAGGAGATGTGCTCTCATTCGTTACCTACGTTGGATTTTTCTTGGTGCTTCACACTACTACATACCACATTCCGATGTGAAATGGCTTGGCCCTACTTAGAAATCCTTCCTGCATCAACCATTTCTTCTCCTACTCCTTGCCATGTTTTGGTCTAACTCCCTTCGATGGTTACATTTCCTTTTTTGTCAAACATTGGTGATATATGACATCGAATACTCTCTACTTGACTTGCGGTGACACATGGAATCTACATTAGGACTCTTAAATACTTTCGATCATTACATTTTCTCCCACCACCTCGCAGCTAGCACAAAGAACTCTTCACCACTAGACCATTTCATTTTTGCATTCTCGACATGTGGTCATAACTTTGTCTTTGGTATCCCTCTTGTGAAACGGTTTCACCCAACACATGGGCCATCCTCCAACACGTGGCACAAGCTCTCCTTAGACGTTTTTTCTTTCACCCCAATGTGGATGACTATGTAACTCAGCTACGTGTACCCAAAGAACTTGGTCAATATCCACACCTCAACTCGCCCATTGGCTTGGGAAGCACATTCTCTCGAGCAACTCGATCCACCACATGACTTAACAACGTGGGCCCCCCATCCATCCCTTTTAGAAATGTTGGGAGGTTAAAAAATCTCTTTTTAATGTTTTGAGGTTAAAAAAATTCATTTTTATGGTAGTGTAATAATTTTAAGGCTTCATTTTGCTTGTTAAGTATGCCCTTCCTACGTGTGTTGAAGACAGAGGGTGAGGTCCGGGGTTGGCAGGAGGCTAATCCCCCTTGTAAGAAAAATAAACCCTACCTAAAATTTGATGCCATTTCCAATGAGTACCCACATGACACCCTTTTCACCCATTTTGGGCACTTTTTAAATCAGTTTTTAAAGTTTATTGGCATTTTCCATCGATTCATGGGAATTTTATTTTACTATAACTTTTGACTCATTGCTTGTTTTTTAGCACTTCTTTAGTCAAAGTTGCATGATTTATTGCACATTACGTGATGAAATTGTCAGTTTTGTAAATGCACTACTTTATAAAGTGCCACATTTTGGGGGGTTCACTAGTACTCTTGGGTTTTTACACGTAGACACATTATCGGCCGAGTCCGACGTCTTGCTTTTATGCACCTTGCACTTCCTTTCTTCCACATCATGGAGGGTGCTCTTTCTAGACTTGAGAATAATAGCATCTCTTTACAACCTCTACCACTTCTCACCGGGAGAGGGAACTATTCAGCTTGGCATGCTTCCATGGAACGTTACTTCGCTCACGAGGGTCTTTCACCCTTCTTACTTGGGCCAGTTCCTACACCCACTGATCATCGTCATCTGGAGGACTTCCTTAACACTTGCGACCATGTTTTTGGTCACTTGATGATGCATGTCTCTAGATCTCTCTAGTTTCATGTGGCTAGACTGCATCCTCCCCACCATGTCTAGAGCATTCTTCAGTCCCTATATGGATACCCTTCACACACTGCCACCGTTGTTGTTGTTGCTGATTTAGTTGTCTCCTCTATTTCTTTATGTGATGACAGTTCCATTGACACAAAACTCGGTTGGTTCTAATTCTAATGATGAGGATTGTGCACCTAGTTCTGATGTTAAGAGTACTACAGAGGACTCTTCTCCTCCTCTCACTATTTTAGAGAGTTTTGACACATCCCACATCTCATCAGATATCGAGTAGTCTCCTATTCAGTCTCATACAGTCATCACACCCACCTCTTTTCCACCTTTAGTGTGTGAGGCCCCTTCCACTCCTTTACCTTCATTGGATGACTCATACCTATCAGACATTGCTCTTCTATTTGTTGAGCCCCCTCATTGGGATGAGTATCTGCCTAACCTTGGTCGTATTTTCACAGAGTACACTTGTGATGTACTACATGTTTGTCATCCATCTATAGGTATTTCGGAGGAGTTCATTATCTTTGTTTTTGGTAGTTCCCCTTTGGGACAATTACAACTTCCACTTTTCTAGATACCTTCATTGATCCACCCTTACTTGTGAATCCATTTTTGTTGGCAAGGATGTTTTGTTTCCTTCACATCAGTTGGATATCCTTTTTACAGTGTTCACTCATCATACTCTTATAGTATTTCTCTCGTGACATTACCTTCAGTTCCTTTACACTCACTTGCTAAACCTATGTCACACTTTCATGGACCAGACTTAGAGTTCTTTGTGCTGCTACCTTTAGTTTCCTTCATGGAGTGGGCAGACTTCTAGCATGTCATTTCTATCATTCCTAAGGGCAGACACACAGTTTGGTGTAGATGGCTCTTCTTCAATCTAGAGGCAAAGGATCTCATCATCGACATTCTTCTGGGGAGACTTCCTAGAGCTACGAGTTCAAATCCATCTATGGCATCTTCTGCATTCCTCTCATCTCTCTCTTCTTCTCTCCTCTTCTCCTTCTTTCCTAGAGATTGCCTCCCTATACATGGGCACCTTTACAGACTCATCTATGGTTGGGACCCATCTTTGGCATCTTTCTTAGATTAGAGAGTGGACTTGTCTCTCTTTTAGGGGGAGTTTTTTCCCACTGGGTTTTCTCCTTTTACTCCACTCTTCAATAGTTTCTTGTACATGGGTACCTCATCAGGCTTTGTGCCGGGACCCATTTCTCTTTCGACTTGCTTTGCCTCATCCTAAGTTATGATGAAGGGTGGTGTCAGTGTAGATGGTATTTTTCTTCACTTATTTAGTGTTATTCCATGGGTGGGTCATCTCACTTAGGTGGACATAGATCTATGTGTCATCTTAGTTATGACATATTCTCTTACAGAATCTATCATATGTGTAAGTGTGTCATAGGAATTACATTCCCATTTGGGAAAGTAACTCCTCTTCTCCATTATGGAGGAATATTCTCTTACATGGGAGGTACACATTCACTCCCCTATTTGTAATCACCTCATTTGATCTATGATAAGCCTAATCCAAGTGAAGCATTCCATTCTACTCCATTTTTGAATCTTGAGCTCTCATATGCATGCAAATTTATTTACAAAGTTTGCTTGCTTTAATCTCATAGCTCCTACACTTTGGTCAAGTACAAATATTCGATGCACATGAATTCCTTTGAGGTCTTTTTCCTTCACTCCTTCAAGTTAGTCACCAAAATATTAGATAATTGATGTTTTTTATTTAAAATAATGTGAGTGATTATGTAACTCACATATATATATTTTAGAGTGAAAATAGGTGACTTATTGTTGTAAGTGATTTGGTATGAAAATGACGTAGATAACATGTTCGAGTAATATCCTGAGTTGTTAGAACAACTCAACTATTCTAAGGGAGTGGTTATAGGACAACTCCTATAAATATGTAATCTATATTATTGTTTAATTAATCGAATATGATTGACTAAATTTGTGTGCTATGCACATTTGAGCCTTTGGCTCCTCCCAAAAATGGGGTTGCATTTTAACTAGGTATGAAAGTGAGCTTGACCTTCTTCAGATCGATCCTTTATGCATCTATTCCTATGAGATTCTATGATTTAACTTGCCTCTAAAAATGTATCTTAATGAATACATGTAATGGACAACGAATTCTATTATTTTCATTATTCTACATTCTTTTATCTACTAGCTCTTGTCATGGGTCGTTCGTGATTTGAAAAATGGAAAGAATCTAAGGAAGTATAAGATCTTGAGAAGATCCCAGAAATGTTGTTAACATGAAAAGAATTATTTCTTAAGGATTGTAAGGTTATTGATAGGGATTTGATGTTTTATCATATCATTGATTGTAACAACAATAAAACCATTGCAATGATTCGGTGAAAAAAGGAGGACCTAGTTTTCGACAATATAGGAGACTTTGCAATCCTCAACTAATCATAAGTGATTGTTATTAGCTTAATCCTCATGAAAAATTTGGTATCGATAAATCATGTTCATCACATATTTTTAGTGATTCACTAATCCTTAAAACAAATTTATCACTCTTGAATTTAATATTTTCCCCCTTTCTCGAAAAATACACCCTTTTTACGAAAACTTTCACTTTGTAAAAATCAACCTTCTTCTAAAGTAACCCCCTCTTACAAAGAATTTTGTAATAAAACAAGAGTTAGTGAGAATTTACCTCCACATAAAATTCCTTATTGAGGATTTCATATACATGAGCATGTAATTTTAATTTTATATTTTACAAGAATCAATTTATAAAGAAAAATGTGACTCACCAAACTTTGTGAGTTGCTTGAGAATATTACACAAGTTAAGGATCAAAGTTAGATTCATTCACATATGTTTTAATTGAGTCATTTTTTTAGAGTTATTTGGCCTTTCCTTGATAGTGGCGGTAGATATAAAGTAATGAACTATACGAGTCTCCAAAAATTTGACTCGATTATAACATATGTTAATGAATCTAACTTCGATCATTAACTTGATTAACTTTATCAAACCACTCACGAGTTTCGTGAGTTACATTTTTCATTATAAATCATGTCTTGTAAACTATAAATTTGAAATAACATGCTCATGTCTATGGAATCCTTGATAAGGAATTTTATGTGGAGGTCAATTATCACCAAGTCTTGTTTTATTACGAAATTCTTTGTAAGAGGGTTGATTTTTACAAAGGGAAACTTTTTGTAAAAAGGGTTTATTTTTAAAAAAGGGGGAAATATAAAATTTAAGAGTGATAAATTTGGTTTCAAAAAATAAATGCGAAAAAATTGTGATTGGATCCATTATCGGTTGGCCCATAGCCATGGTTTTTTCAATTAAGGGGGAAATTACAAAACAAGGTAACCTTCAACTATCAAGAACAACTCAAAAGATGGAGGTAATGACCAACCAAGGCCAATTGTCATCATATATCTCTAGAGGTTTCCTCACCCCATGTTATAACTAAGGATGGGAATGTTAGGAATTAACCGTAACATGGGCATATTAGTTAGTCACCCACAATATTAAATAATTAATGTTTGTTATTTAAATAATGTAAGGGGTTGCATTTTCTTGAATGGTTAACAGTGGAAAGTAATACTGGATGCCACAAAAATGTAACCAAATGGAACATAATCAACATCTGATAACAAACATGTGTCATCATTCCTATGTAAGGCAAGAAAATGGGCTCTAGTAGACGTATTGTCTTCAAAATGAGCTTGATTTCAAAGCATTTATGGTCTCGTGGAGGTTAGTATGCAAGGCTAGAGTCATAGGTATGACCCCTGCAACAAAGTAAAATAAATTCACACATAGCAAAAAGTAATTCCTAAATCCAATCAAATGTTGCCATGTGTCACTTTCCTGTTCATTCGAACATGTATATTTTGATTCACTCAGAGCTCCAAATCATGCAAACTCAGTCTCATTTGAAATGTCTCCTCAAGCCATTCAATTTGGCATCATTTGATTCATAAATTGATGGAATTTGATGGGAGAAAAAGAGGAAATATAGTCTGGCTATTAATACACACATCCAATTGGCCTAATGACCCTGATTTCTTCATATTTTGTCTCCTTCGACAAGTTAAAACAAACATGGGAAATTGCATTTGACAACATTGAAGGCAAATTTTAAGGCATTGGTTTAATATTGTAAGTGTGTGGTTTAAGTGGTTTCAATATTTTTCTCCCCCCCTTCATTATAAATGTAAAATTGTATAGAATTGCAAAGGGTTTGAGATTCTTTGCATGAAATAGATCTTGAAGTTGAAAACAAAGGAAGAAATTTGTGTTTCTTTTTTCTCCATTGAAGAATTGTAAATATATCTATTACAAAATGTTTTTTGTGGATATATATTTTTCATTGGAGGAATTTTTCTTACGTTATATACACTAAATGGTTATTTACTTTAAAATCTAGTTTATTGAATCTACAACAAGTTATCACTACCTGATCACGTATGATTATTTTTTCATCTGCATTTTCTTAAGTGAAAGCACATTACTAGCTAGTCTTTTCTTATTCTTATGAAATAACTCATGTATTTATTTTTCTTCTCTATTTACATACCCTCCTTTCAAATAAAAACAAAACTATTGGGATGACATCCTAACCCCAAATGGCTAGATTAGTGTAGATATTGTAAATACTCTTTAGTGTGCATTAGGTTAGTAATATATAGGGTACCTCCCTTTATTTCAAGAGGTGATTTATGCTACATATTGTGGTTTAACCTCATATTTTTACTTTTAAAATAAATCATACCAACAGTTTTGGTGAATTTTCTAGGAATATGGACAAGTAAGACTATTCCTAATATATTATTGATGACCTTGTATTTTATTTGTTTATTATTTATTTCCAATGTCAATCTGGAAAGAAGGGAATAAAATCCCACTATCCAAGCCATATGAAAAGTTCACACTTTATTGCATCTATTGCAAACACATAATTTTAGTATTGTACCAAAAAGGCATTCCTCTAGATGTGTAACCAGTTCTTTACTTGTGCATATGAATCGTTGTCTATAAGACCTAACCATATAGGCTACTTGTAGAGCATTATTTTTGACTAGTACTCACATTCCTAAATTTATGAATTTCATGCATGGAAAATAAACCCAAGATCTAGTTCTTTGGGGTCCAAATATTGGTTCCCTTGTACTAGTTCAACCACTGTAAGATTTTCCACATGAGTCATTCAAGAACTTCCCAAAATTCAATGATGACATAAAGAAACACTAGGATGAACATCTAGCTACATTTTTTTGTAGTTGGTGGATTTTTTAAAGTGTCTCATAAAGATGTATCTATTTATTTATTCATTGAGATGCTCCAGTACTACCGCATAATGGTTTTATCACCTTTTATCTACATGTTTCACCAACTGAGCTTCTATGAAAACACATTTTAAAGAAATATTTAAACCCACATAATATTCACATGCCTTTTTGACACATCTCAGTCAAATGAAGAAAGGGTCACATGATCCTATGTGTGATTTTGTTCCCAAGTTGAATAAAATGATCCATAAATCCTAGCACATGCAGTTCCTAATCTCAAAATCAAAAGTTCTTCTTCATAAATGCACAACTTCTGAAATAAGTTTCTTGTTGGGAAGATATAACATTCCCGACTTGGATATTGTACACTTAACTACTATGAAAATTCAAGATGATCTTGTCCTAACAAAGAAGATCAAAAGAAACTATTCTAAGGAAAAGAATTATAATACCTCTCAAGGTACTTACTAATATTATGATCTAGAGAATGGCCAATACGTTATTGAATATGAAGAAGAATATATATAAACATGCACCACTTACTTCTTATAGGGATATACCTTGAGGAACTTTAACAATAACAATGGTGTTCCATGAGAGATAGATATCATTTTCTATCTCGTACATCTTAGATTGGCCATCGAATCTCCTGTTGTTAATGTAGTTGTTAAGGTAGTTGAAGAAGAAGAAGTAAACGATGAGGCTAGTGATAACTTTTAGTCCTCCCGTTACATTGATTAATCTTTTTTGAGTCAGTTTGTGACTCTAATATAGGGTACTTATAATATGAATAAGATTATTACATGGTTAGTGGTAAATATTTTTCTATTCTCACTCGATCTTAGAGTCTAAAGAAAGAAGTGGAGAAACCTAGAGAAAAAGAATATTAAGTAGTTATTTCTAAATGGGGAAATCCTTTTCCCGTTAACAAAGTTAGATCAAAATATTTTCACAGACTAATTATACATTATGTAGAATTGTAAATATATAGGATGTCAAGATCCTATTACATGAAGGAGGTTGGTTAAAATATCAACCATCCTAAAATGACTCAAATAAAGATTATGTAGTTTTTTAGAACCGATAAAACAATAGTATTATACGCACTAAACAAATATATATGAAAATTCTTAAAATTCCCACCTTAATGCGAACATGGGAAAACCTATCTTTGTACTTGCACATGATTTCTGATTAGGTAATTATCACAAGACAATCACAAACATGACAGATGGTTTTACAACAATTGACCATCAACTAATACTAGTGGTTTTCAAGTGGTTTACCACAAACCACATTATTATGTGCCAAGTAGTATTTTTATCCCTCATCAATATCTCATTATAGGGAATTCCATAGGAAATAAAAATCACCAAACTAAAGAATAGAAAACATACTAGAAAAATTTCACATTTCATCCAATAATAATCGCAATGTTCTTAATTATAGCAACTATTGTTGATCTCTTGTACTTGATCTCAAACAACCAAGGAAACTAGGACTGTCACTACCATTGGAAGTTTCCCTTGAATTTAGTTATTTTAATCTCAAAATGGAAATAGAAATTTTGTGTCATGCCCCCCCACAATGTGAAATTTCCACACGTGAACACTGAGAAGAAAATTGTATCAAAGACATACAATGACCAAATCTTGCTAGTTAGATCTTGCTACACATGGTCACCATTACAAGTGAACGTATTCACAAGTGGACCATATTCCAATGAAGTATGGGAGTCAAAGGATCACATCAATTATAGGGTCACCGAAATTCATCTCGTAGTACAACACAACTCTTTTCCAGTATCACCAAAAATCAAACAGAGAGTAACAAGAACACATCTAATGAAAGTATACTAAAAAAATTTAAAACCATACTGAAAAGCATATACTCACACTTTATATATGCCACCACATCTACTATGTGGCATCGTCATTGGTGAATAATGAAATTTAATTTAATGACCTCATTCCTATGTTTCCTTTGACCTCCAATGTCATACGTGCTAGCTCAACTAGATTCAATCATGGAGTTCATTGTACAATTTATCCCCATAAGATGGACATCGCAAACAAGCAAAAATGTGTCCAATTATTGAAAACTAAAGAAATTATTTTCAAAATTTGGACTTTGAATCTTAACAATATAATTTTTGATGATACTAGATGTTGTCTTGAGAATTTGTATGGGTAAAATTGACCTAAGAATAGGAAAATTTTTCCCATAGTGTTAAAAATTTGAAAGTCATACCTTTCCAAGACACCCCCAAGTTAGTCCTATCCTTTTCATCAACCTTACCGAGTTATTCCAATGACCCCCGGTGGATGTTAACTTAGTCCACTAGGTTAATTAGGAAATTCAAGTTAGTCCCCCTAGGTGATTTTAGGAGTTTTTGAAGAATGCTAATTTTGAGCAGTGTTGGGAAGGGCTAGCACTGGCCTTCCTAGGACTGGTGCAACTCCCCTGAAGAGGAACATAAGAGAAAAATCCAACATGGAGATGAATCAAAAGTCTACAAACATCAAGGAAATGATTTTGGAAGATTCAGGAAAGATTTGGAAGAATTGGGATGATTCATAAAAATAGGGTTCTTAGGCCTAGATAATGCATAGGGCTAAAAAATCTACCGAGCTTCAGGGAAGCAATTCAAGAGCTTTTGAAGGAGTTAGGAGTTAAAAATACATCTTCATAAATTTAAATCAGATATATACAATATGGTGAAATAATATTTCTCACAACACTTTTATGACAAAGGTTTATATCTAGTTTTTCGATGTTCATCTAGGAGCTAGAACAAAAATATGATTTTGTCGGTACTAAACTAGGGAATAAAGATATGAGACCCAAACCATTGGATTATGAAGGACATTTTCAGTAAAATTAATATAACGGTTTGCCAAAAAAATCCATCAGGAGATCATGTTTTGTCAATTCAAGTTGTCCTCAAGGTAAGCTTCTAATAGTTAGTCAAATTTTGAAGAGGAAATGTGTTATTTGCAATAGCCAAACACATTTTAATGTCCCTTTCTTACCTTTAGAAAAGTTACATAGGGTACGAGTAAAATGCACCTATTCATATTTCACCTCTCGGTTACACATGGAACCCTACGGATCGTTAGTTTAACCTCCAAGTGCTTATTGGAGCCTATCCCCTAAGTCATTTAGATCGTGACAAGTGGTATAACCTGATGCAATGTAAAATTTGATAAAAAATTTGTCCCTTAATAAAAGGGACATGAGTAACATAATAATTTTTCTAGTGCACCCTGGGAATCAATACAACCTTCTATAGTGCAAGATTCTAGCCCCATGAGCTAGTTAGAGCCTAATTCACTACCGTCGGATGCCCACGAAGTGTCACGGGGAGGAATAATGTTAAAATTGATGTCCATTTTATCTCTTTAGCTAAAGGTCCATCAAGGATGCAAAAATTTCCCAACCCCAACTTCAAAATTTAGAAAAAAATGTAACTCCTTGTTGCTTCTCCATTCTTGCCTGTGAAATATACTACGAATAAAGTTACTGAGAGAACTTGAAAACCTCCATTGCTCCTCCTCATTTATTCTTCCCTAAATTATTCCTATAAGTCAAGGATTTTAATAACATACAAACTCTTTCTTTTCACCGCCAAAGATGTCCGTCAAAGTGTCAAGAACTCTCATGAAGTGAAACGGTGAAATGCTCATATCTCATAATCTAGAGCATGGATTGAAGCGAGATTTTATACAAAATTTCTTATTTTTCAGAGGCTATCAAGATTATTAAATATTAAAAAAACTCCATTTTTGACTTATCTTCTTCTTCTTTGATTTCCCATCAATGCTGGTAGCGGTGAAGTTAAACTTTTTCACACAAAATCTAGGAGAAAAACCTATCCTAATGGAATTTATTTCATCACAATCATGAGTGCAAAAGGAATCCTAATTTTTTGAATCCCCTTTAATGGAATGCCTGAGATAGTAGTGAAAAAATTAGTGAGATACCTCTCCATTTTTCAAGGTTCCAGTCAAGCATAATCACATGAAAATTGGTTAAAATGATCCTTGAAAAATCTAGTTACGTGTGAACTAGTTTTTGTCCCATGAAGTCCCCCTTTTTGTAAGGATATGGAGGACTGATTTTTCAACAGCATTTTTACTTGTCACATGAATAATATCATTGAAAAAGGAAGCGAGCTACTATAGACACCAAAAATTTCACCCCTAAACTTAAACAAGCCCACGATAAAAATGACACACTTAGCGCTTTGTTGTATCACCCCTTTTTAATAAATTTATCCCATCATATTTCTAAAGTCTAAAATAATTATTTAAATGATTAAAATATATAAATGGATATTATCCCCTCACACCTCATCTATTTCTCCACAACACCTCATCGAGTCACTTAATAAAATTACTAAAATCACATTAATCATCTTCCTAAACTAACTTATTTTTGTAACTAATCAAATTTAATAAAATATAAGTCCTCCCCACATATAAGTAGGTTATCTCAAGATTTTTCAACTTCCAACACATAAAAACTCAAAACCCATCCTTTGGAGTGAAAAATAGAATGAAATCATTCATTTTCTAGCCTAACTATGATTTCATCGAAATCTCTCGCGATCTATAAATATAAGTTGTCAAACCTCATCCGGCATCACAAATCCACAGGTTTTATAGGTATATTCTATTATTTCCTGAATCCACCATACATCCGGTCTTCAATATCAACACACTACAATTGCACACTACTCATAGAGCATCCGAGTCATCGTCAACTTACTAGTTCTCACCCTTCAACCACATGTTTCCATCTATTAGTCATACCAAACATTATACAAGGTAAAATCTTTTGTTTTATTCATTTAAAATATCTATAGTTAGGTACGTTCTTGCTTATAGTTCCTTTATATATTACAAATACATTGTTTTTGGTGAAATTGAAAGTTAAATCATTAATTTAAGCTATGTTTTAAAAAATAATCCAATTTCAAATTAATTTCTAGTGATTACATCAATCACCTATAATTTCCATTAATCGCTAATGAATCCTATTGTTTCTATCTCTTTACTATTTGTAAATCAACTAGATAAAATTGAATGCATGTTTTTGGTTATTTGTTAAAATCTTATCTAGTTTTATGATCTTAGATGTCATTGATATTCTAACTTCCTTATAGCTACCTGTTTTCCTCTCTTTTGTCATCCATACCTTTAGGAGCAATATGAATTGCTTAATGATCTAGATCGTGTGCCATTTAGGCTACCCTACTTAATCATATTAAATCCTTATTTACAATTTTACAACATATTAAGGAGACAATTCATGCCTTTTGAGAGGCCTACAATGAGGCCTTGAGATTGCAAGAGGAGCTTGATCAGCTTGAACCTCATATCACAACCAATTTTGAAAATTTGGAGTAGGAATACCACACAAATTTCAAGTCCAGCCACGCTGACCACATAAGCATCTCCAAATCTAACTCCACCTTCACAAAACAATATGATTCTCTAGAAGAAGAATCACACTTCTTCACCGAGGATTATATCTAAGATCCTCACTCTGATTTGATCAAAGAAGAATAAATTACCAACTCTATTGAATCTCATTCCTTGCATCTAAAAATATTTATACTAATTGATAATATGACTTGTGGATGTAATATTTAATTACTCTCAAATCATATATGTACTTAAATAAGTGATAAGCATATGTTGTTTAACAAGCTCTTCTATACACACAACTATATGTATTAAATAAATATCATAGTACTTCATCTTGATCAATAACATTTATCTTAACATATCATTGTAGCTTTGATTACATGAGTCTTATTCATAGTAAATAATTGTTTTGATTATTTCTAAACATGGTGTGCAAAAACATAATCAACATTTATAAGTATTAAAGAAACCCCTGCAAAATTCAAGACAACCAAGGTAAAAACCATGTGAGACATTTGGGCACACCCGATGGGACCCAACCCTTGTAAAGTTTACATTTATCATCATTTTAACACTATGTTCCACTAAATGCCAATCGCCAACGATTGGCTTGATCATATGTGATTCTTCTGAATCGCTAACGATTCTCTTTGTTTAATTTTCTCTAACAAATTTCATCAATTTGTAGTCTCTTTTCCTTTTGTTTGTTGTTGTTTTTAACAAAATCATAGGTTTTTCATCTCTGGAAACTCTACTTCTATGGTTTTTCTAAATAAATTAATTAAAATCAGTAAAAATAAAAACACACACACACACACACACACACACACACACACACACACACATATACTACAGAAATCTCATGGGGAGTTTGTAACACACTACCTTTTCTTTCTTGTATTACATCATTGATTGTTTGTCTTCATCAAAATTGACATCTCATTTTGGGATTTAAAATGAATTAATACATACTTCTTGATCACATAGTCTAATTAGGATGGAAATTTGTTGAATTAACTTATTTCTTCACCCTACACACAACCAAACCACTTTGACATCAGAAATGCATTTAAAACAATTCCCTGTGTGAAATCGATTAGGATTTCTTCACCCAACAAGGAAGCCAACTCATCATTCGGCCAAGTATAAACATCTACTTATCGGTATATTTTGGCTCAACACCTAACTCCCTTATTGCAATGGGACCATGAAGTGAGGGGGTAGGACCCGATACCATTCCCATACTAACAATAGTAAAGAATTGTGCCTCACCTAACTTCGAGTATATCGAGGAATCTTCCTTAAAAAAACTTGAACCCAAATTTAGTAAGCTATTTCTTAGAACCCTTAAAACCCATTTTTACATATTTCCTCTTTCATAATTAAAAAAACATAAGAATAAATACTTTTCTTGTCATTGCTTGTTGTTTGATAATTAACAAGATTAGTTATTAAGCATTTGCTTTGTGTTTTGTGTGTGTTTGTTTATTATGGTACTTACTAGACAACAAACATGTAATCAATCATTTGAAAACATGTCTACCTCAACACTTACATTTCAACTTCAAGCCCCACTTCACACTACACCACTCCTAGTAACATTTTTTTGCTCATGTGGCCACAAGAATTGCTTTATCAATCAAATGCATCCAATCTCTTTTCTAACGCACAAGCATGAAGTGAGATAGGGTCTAGTTGTAACAATGAAACTGGAAAACAATCCTTTCATTCTCCACAATAATACCATGGATGAATTCTTTAAACCTTGAAATAAGAACATTCTTTTTCTCCCATTGCACCTAAACTCCCATTTTATAATGGGGGTGATCCTATTTTTGAAGAGATGTTAGATTCAAATCCTATTGCTCTTAATGCATACCTAAGCAATCATAAATGTTCAAAGCGGTCATTCACACCACAATATGTTGCACACAATCACAACCCTTTTCTCACCATTGTAAAAATCATTGATAAAAACCAAGAACTTGTTATTTAGTAGTTGTTTTTTGATACTTTAATTCAATCTAAAATTCTAAACATTAGTCAATCCCAAAACACTACTAGCTCTACCAATCCATTTGACACATTGGATGAGAAACCTTTTGCAAGTCAACCTGAAGCATATGATGTTTCCTCAAAACCTATCTATGATCTCCATATGATCTCATCACAAAATGTGTCGCCCAACAATTCATGTCTTCATCAAGTCCTTCTATAGGGTCTACACCTCCCCAAAATAAAATTATTGCCTCCACGATGGAAATTTTGGTCTCTTCATAGGTACCAACATCATCACTAAGTTCTGTTCCTCTTTCTTATTTTTCATTATCTTGATAGAATACCACACCCATCAAAAAATATTACCATGTCTATCTCTTCAACAATGATAATGATTAAAACTAGTGCCATTTCCAACACACATCCCACCTTGCAATACATGCCATAACCCTTCAACCTTTTATTTTTATGCCACAGTCCATACCATTGTAAAACATCCCACAATACAATATCCCAAAACAAAATATCCCATAACAGGCACCATTATCTTCCACTTCTTCTACACCACCCCAACACATTCCGATTTATTCACATCCTCCTACGCAAATATCAACACTATATAAGTACATTCAAACTTTGCAATCTAGTGTTTTACAATAAAATTATTTACCCCAACAAACCGTGTCTTCACAAAAGGGTCAAAGCATACAAGTGTGTCCCACTTTGTGGCCATAAATATTTTAAAATCTGACTAGTAAATAAATAATTTAAAAATACTATAAAAATTTAAAAAATCAGGTAAATTTTGGATGCCCTGCACCTTGGTATTTATAGCCTCTTAAAAATGCATGTTTGGTCATTTTATATGTGTTTGGTCATGTTTTGGTTGTCAGACATAGTTTTCTGAAAGTACAAAAACTACAAAAAAGTGGGACATAGTTATATGCTTTGACCCAAAACATCCCAATAAAAAAATTCCATCACGTAACATTCTTTATTAACAAAACATCCCTCAATAAAAAAATTCTAACCAATAGTATGCGCCTCAACAAAACATTCCACAATACAATTCCACAAAATATAACATTTCACAAAAAAATAACCCTTATCTACCTAACCTCTCTTATCATCAAAACACACCTTAAACAAACATTCCCTACAAATAAAACCTTCTACAACAACATCAAACATACTTTCCCAAGTCTTCATATCAACCTAGCTAATAGGTTTAGGTAGACCCCCTTCAGGATCTCCTAAGCCACATATCTAGTTTAGAAGTTGTCTCATACTCATCCAAAAAATGCTCTCATATGAGAACTTTTCAATGAACCCATCCATTTGTTTATGCCATACAAACTATATCCCTTGCACTAGAACTTCCTAATTTTATTAAGTTCTACAGCAAAGAGAACCCTCAAGAACACATTCATGATTTTCACCATGCAAGCTTTTGATATCCCATGACAAGTATTTAATGCTAAGAACATTCCCTATGTCTCTTTCTAGTCCCACTTGACCGGTACAACAACATTTCACAACATTCTTTATTTTCCTTTGCACAAATTGCTAAGATATTTTTAGATGATTTCTCTATAAACATAGCTCATAAAATTACCATTAATGATATGTATTCCATTAAAAAAATTGAAGATGAATCAATCATTGATTTCATCCCCCATTGGAGGGGTGTAACTAATCAAATATCCTTCACATTACCAGAGACATAATTGATTGATATTTTTTTCACACTTGTACTAAGCACATCTCATCAACTTTACAAATCCAATTTTTGAGCAAACGAAGTATGATACTAAGGAGAATGCACAGAGAATATTCTCACATGATAGTAAGGAATATTTGAAGGCATGGAAGGATAGGGAAGGAAGTGCACAAGAAAGAGATATTGAATAAGGACTTAGCCATGTTCATGGTTACAAGATATTTTTAGAGATAGTGTATGAAGCACACAATGGGATGGAGACTTGCATGACACACAAATGGTATTTTATGAATATCATGTACTAAAGCACCATGCATGAGTTCAAATTAATAATAGAATTACTACTGCCAGTTAACTGTAAGAGATCTATTATTAGCACACTTGCTTGTGTGCATGTTATTGTAAAGGCGCATGACTATTTTCAGCATGCAACCTATTTTTGTAAGTGTGTAAGCAGTGAAGGGAAAGTCCCCACCCTTATAAATATGTTGTAATATGTGTATATTAGTAGTGTTGTGTATGATCTATTGCGGAGTTATGATGTCGGATATGATGCATGCATTAACTTATGATACTAATTATTGTAAGAATCTTCTGTGTTTGTTGTGTTTTAATATAATGGAGTGTGTTCGGTAGATAATGATGTATGACTAAACATAGTTCTTACATGGTTGAATTTGTTATATCTATTGCTTAATTTGTTATTCTTTGAGATCTAGATCTGGAATATGCTATGTGGAATATTTATGTTGTTTGTGGATATCTTTGGGTGGTTCATGGTAAATTTTAGGTCGCATCATTGGTTCCATTGTCAGGAGACCTTTTTTAGTTTTTTTCAGGATGGTTCATGATGAAGATGTACTGGTTTTCCCTAGAAAGTGTTGAGGAGTGGATAAAAGATCTAGAATAAGAGTACGCATGGAGATTCAACACCGGATTTGAGTTTGACACATGTGCGTGGGTGGAAAAAAACCTATATAACTATCTATATGAGATATTATTTTCTATTTTCCCAATAGAACCTGTATGAGTGGCTATTTTCTTATGTGTCTAAGAGAGACTGCAGGTATCACACACTTATTTAGAAATAGGGAGAATTTAAGGCCTTATATGATGTTGATCTAATTTGGACATGCATTGTGGATACTTGGTTTTGTGGTATTTTGCACAATGATATCCCGGAATACTATATTTCCATGTATTCTTTACTAGAGGTAGCTAAGTTCCATTTTTATGGTATCCTAGGGAACTTACTTGTAAGGCATTCAACTTGTGATTAAGATCTTGATGGTAATCTGATGGGCTTCGTTATTCCCTTCATTTAATCAACTTTTTGTTGATGTCACTAAAGCTATATGCAACAAGAGGAATCTTAGCTATCTAGTAATTGATTGTAGGTATTTTGTATTTTCTGAGGGATCTTTTCAATGTCTTAAGGACTTCTTGGTTAAAAACCTTATTGGAATCAAACTATGAAAACCTATTGAAGTAAACACACTTTACATAAATGAATTGTTGGAAATAAACACACTTTGCTTAGGAAATAAACAAACTTTTGTATAAAGGAATTGCTGGAAATAAACAAACATTACAAAAATAAACACATAGTTGAGAATGCTTGGAAAATGATTGCAAAGAAATAAGAACTTAATCTAGAACACCTGCAGGGACAAGTCTATAACAAATTTCAACTTAAGGAATTGAAAGTGATATAGAATTAATAGATCTAAACTATTTTCTTTAAAAATATAAATACCAATAAAAATGAGGATCCTGGTTCTTGGAGGAGTGGGCCCTTGCTCTGCCTTGAAACAGGATTGAACAACTTAATTTTCTCTCAAAACAGAAATGGCTATTTTATTGATAAAATGTTCTACATTACAAAACATGTTGGATCTGTGTATATCAATCTATATCTATATCTCTATATATCTATATTCCTATATATATAATCTATCTGCAGGTCTATATGTATATACTTCTTCTAGGGGTGCATTTATGGCCATAACTATTCCACTGATACGATGGAACTGAATCATGCCTAGAATAGATGCTGAATTGGAACATGGTTGGACGTATAGCTGTGTGATAATTATCTTGGATCTACAAGTATGGAGATTCGAAGTATTCTAATCTACTCTTGATTGATAGGATCATTGATTTGACAAATCACCGACCATTTGGAATAGATTCTTATTAGTTCCGGAACTTTATAAGAGTTATGGAACTAAAGGAAATCATTCTAGGTTTAACCAAGCAAGTTCTACGGAGCTATCTCGCAAGAGTTCGGAGCTAATTCCGATAATTCGGAACTAAGTACTAGAGTTTTGGAACTAAGTCCAGAAGTTCTAGAACTAAGTGACAAAACTTGTGACTGTGTAATGGAGTTCCGGAACTAAGTCTATTAGTTCTTGAACTAAGCTATATTGATTCTAATGCTTCCAAAAACATGTTGACTGCTTCATACTTCATTCTTCTATCTGATTGAGACCTACTTTTTTAAAAAATTAAGTTTCCAAAACACTTTGTTAGGAATTACAGAGCTTTTATACGTTAGAATCATGATAAAAAAAAAGATGGACAATTACATCCTAACTCATATAAGGTCAAACAAAAGTTACAAAATTCAGTCAAACTTAATCAAAGGAGAGTAAGATGAGATCATTTATGTACATTTAATGGACATATTCTATCCTCATCATTTTCCCCATACTTATTTTATTGTAAGTCCCTTTACAAACTTTACTCTTCAAATTTGGGGTTATATATTCTTCATTCCATTTGATTGCTTAGGTCAAATGGCTGGTACTGAATATCCTAATGCTTTAATTTAGATGTACTATACCCTACTCCTATTTCTACTTTCCTCTGTCATGCATCAAATTCAGTGGGATCTTGTGGTTCTATGTTCTGCCATGATGACATGGGGTTGAGGAGTGGAGGTCTTGTTCTCATTCCCATCCATATTCCTTTGTGATTTTCATTGATATGAGGAATTAGCGTACATAAGGATTTTGCTCTATGTAAACTCTAGATTAATTTTGTGGGAGATATTACTTCCCTTCTTCTCAATGCCACCATGAGAAATTCCCATCTTTTCAAACATGCCTCATAAATATCTTCAAAATTTTCCTCTTCATAAGAGGTGAAGGCATTAATACTTCTCTGAAAATTGGCAAGATAAGGTTCCTTGAACCTTTTATCAAATGCATGGGATCTGAAATGTGTAGCAAAGGTAGATGGTTTACCATAATGAATCCTCATATAGAGACTAAATGAACTAGCCTTTAACAGATGCTCTAACTCCCTTTCCTTCCATGCAATCTGATTTTGGAGAACATAAAAAAATGCATTAAGCTAGCTCTCCCTATATACAAATTGATCATAAAACCTGAGTTCTTTTCCAGCATGAAATTATAGAGATAGAATTCACAGAGAATATTTTTCTGCTCTGCATTGGATAAGGAATAGGTTGTTGTGAAATTAGCTTCATCTTTTATTTCATGTGGGAGGCCACATGCTATTCTTGAAAACTACTAGTGAATTAATTGTTCCTCCAAAAACACACTATATTCGGGATAAGGTCTCTGCATGCAAACAATTTCTCACTCATCATGCAAACCATTTGTATTTTAACAAGATATTCAATTTTTTTGTTTTCTTCTTTGTAAAACTTTTCTTCCCATTCTTTTCTTTCTTTCTTCTCTTCTTTTATGTTTTTTTCAAGTCCTCATTGGATGTCTTAGCTTCACTGATTTCTCTACAAGTATCATCCCATAGTTGTCTAAGTGGCCAATAAGTTAATTTAGTTTGTGCAGAGACTGTTGACAAAGCAATTTGTTTTCTAGAATTTTGACATTCCTCCTCTTTCTCCATTATCTATTGTTTAGCTCTTGTCAATTCCTCAATCTTGTCAGTGAGCTGAGTTGTTAATTCCTCAATAACCATTTCTCTCTGTTCCAATTTAAGTTTGAGAAAATTCAACTCCTCATCCTTTTCTCTAATAATGAGTTCTTCTCTAGACAAAAATAGTGCTGTTTAACTTGTTGTTTCTCTTCTTTCTCTGAAATTTCCTTGGGGGTTAAGAATTCTTCTTCTACCATAGGGGATTTCCCTTTCCATTTCCAAGAGGCCAATTCATATTCTTCATGTGATGGTACTATTGATTCACCCATCTCTTGGAAAACTTGTTCCTCAAATATATCATCTTCTTTTTCTATCTCTGTTTGGCTTGGTCCAGGAGGAGTCATGGCCATGCTACCCAAAGTATCAGCAACTTCCTTTTCTAGCCCTTCTTGATCTTCCATCTCCTCCGGAATTTCTCTAGACCTTTCTCGAATTCTCCATCTTTGAGGAGCCTTAAAATGTATAGAAATAGGTCTCCTCCTAGAGCTTCTTCTAATTTTGACCTCTTTCTCTTGCTTGGGTGAACTGCCATTGTCGAGAGATAGATATTGGCTCTCTTGTAGCTACTACAGAGGAAGGAATTTCTTTAGAAGGCACAGTAGGTTCTACAGTTTTAGTCCTTCTTCAGATCTTCTTCTTTTTGTATTTCCACTCCACCTAGTTCTTTCTTTTCCTCTACAGTGACATCAATTTTTAAATTAATTGCAGGAGTAGAAGGGGTTGCTATCACTCTCCTAAGAATATCAGGGCTCTGCTTAAACTTGCTAAGAAATTTCTCCCACATTTCCTCTCCATTTTTCTTCGAAAGGAAATGGTGCTGGCACACTAAATGCACTAACCCATGATGTCTGATTGTTCCCACACCCCAGAATACCTCTGGGCCATTGTATGGATGGATTCAAAAAGAAACCCTGGAAGGTTTACTATATATTCTGGTTTTGTAGCTCCATATCTAAGGTATATGAGGATCTTTAGAACTTCTCTTCCTACCGACCTAAATTGACCATCACAGGTTAAATACTTGACTATCCAAAATGCCACTCTATCAAAGGGTTTGGGAAAACTAGCCCTTCTGACCCCTTTTATGATTTTCTTTGTGTTGTAAATATATTGGGATTTATCTTCCCCCTTTTCAGTAGGGTTTCAATTAGGTATTTTAATGTCCCTCTGACAAGGTTTGGGACATGCACAATTGGCAGTCCAAATACATTACCTATTGTATTCATAGAAAAAGGAATAAATTTTTTTCTAACCTTTGTCCTGGATTGCTCTAAATTTATAATGAATTCTCTTACCAATTTGTCGTTATATTTGGGAAAATTTCTCATAAATTGTATCCATCCTACCTGATAAAATATAACTGCCACTTCTTCATCTGTAATGAGATGGGTATCATCCTCTGGTTCTTAATTCTTTTTAATTCCCATGATACAGAGGCGATTAAAAAATTTTCTCCTTTAAACTTGTGTGGGTTGGATGAATAACTCTTCACTTAGTTGCGAAACCGATGAATTTAGTTGCATAATGCAATCCTAATTCATTGCTTCCCCTTGAAATTTCTCTCTCACTAGTTTCACTTTGTTGATTCCACATTAATGATAACTCATTATAACTATGCCTCCAATTTATTCCATAAATATATTTCTCATGATTACTCATGATGTACAATATATTATTAATAATATCAACTTTTAAATCAAATCTAATCAGATTTGTAAACTTTTAATCTAACCTTTAATAAGTTAAAGATATAATTACAATACTTGATGATGTAATCCCTCCATTATGATGACTCACCATTCCTAAAAATTGAAACAAAAGGAAAATGGTTAGAAAAACAGATGGAATTCCAAAAATATATATTTGGAATTATTAGCCATTTATTTGAGAAGATCAACTACCATTTTTGGTTTTCAATTTGTATCTAAGGGAAACTTTTTTTTTGGGGAAGAAAATGCCAGTTACTTGTTTTCATTCTCTTCTCTTTAGTCCGGATCTATTCATATGATTATTTGATCATTTTAGAAGAAATGAGCTCTTCCATATGATCAAATTATTTATCTACTTCAATTTACCTCAAGAATTCATCCTTAGCAGGAGGCTTCCTATAAAGTTTTAGCCTATGACCATTGACCAAAAGTGTTCTTCTATTGCCATCAATGTGAAGTAACTGAATAGAACCATTATCAAATATTTGTTCAATTTGATACGGTCCCAAAAATCTAGTTCTCAATTTTCCTTTGAATTGTTGGTACTTAGAATCAAACAACAATGCCCAATCCCCTAATTTGAATTTCCTTTTCTTGATATGTGTATCTATTGTCACCCTCAAAATTCCCCTCATTTTCCAATTCTAGACTTAAAATTTGGAGTTGGTGCCTCTAAAAATATTTAAAACAAAAATTATGAAATATGGTTCTTTCTAAGGGATTTTGGTCTCCTAGAAACTTATTCATCATATGGGAAATTTATTACCATTTCCGAAAAGGTAAAGAAGTCCTCCTAACTCTTCATATTTTTCAAGTTATGGACCGGTGGACTTGAGGTGGTATTATTTGCCCAAGGTGGGTTCAAGCCGGGTCAATGGGAATTTTTTTGCACTTAACACCTTTTAGAAAATGACATACTTGATGATGGAGAGCCCGCGAGCCCACACAAAGAGATAGAAAAAATAATGCCTAAGGCCCACCACCAATTAGATGGTGCCACATAGCCGTGTTGAAAAGTCAAAGTGGGGATGCGGGTCGACAGAGAATTTTGAAGTTTTAAGCTTTCATGATCAAAAAGTGTTAAAAGCAAAAAGTGATCCGTGACCCCATCACCAAGCAGATAATGTCACATGTTTGACTATTGAAAATTAAAAGTGGGCAAGTAGGCCATAATGTTCCAAAATGTCTTTTCAATATAAAAGTTATAAAGCATAAAGTTTTTCCCCTCTAGCCACTCCAATCAATTTCTCCCATGTGGGCGGCCCAAATTTTTAGTTCTAAAAGAAAATCGAATGGAGCATATTTTAATTGGAAAAATAATGTGATAGCCATATATTTGAAAACCTATCTTTTCGCCATTAACATTTCTTTTTTAATCAAGAATTTGAAAGGGTGCGAATGATTGGAATGATTTGTAGAATCGCTTTTCTTGGTTGCTTAAGGAAGTTGTAACCATTTATTTCTTTCTCGAGAAATTTGTAACCATCTCTTGTGAGCTATTTCATGGGATTTCAAAGCCATTGTAGAGGTTGGAATTTTAATATTCTCGAATGCAGGCTGTAATTTCAAATCTAAAGAAATCAATACAAGTGTTTTCCCCCTTTTCCTCTATTTTTATTTCCTTATTGCTCTAAATGTGAATCATTTAATCCTTGCATTCCAAGAAACTTTGTGTTCTAGTTTATACAATCTCAAGAGATTTGAATCTGCGGATTGTGCCCATTATAAAAGTGAATGGTTCTACTCTATATCTCATTTTCTCAATACATATAAGGGTTTTATTTGTAATCTCTTTTCCCTGAAAGTATTTTCTTCTTTCGCCTCCTTCCTCTCTTCAATTCTTTTATCCTCATGTATTGATAACTTTTTAGGCATAAAAGACATTTCAAGATATCAGAAAACCACCATTGAATGAAATATTTTGTATTTGTACATAGGTTTTTCCCCTAATTTTAATAAGGGAACCTCTACCATTAAAGAGGAGGGACTTGCTTGTCCCCCGATTGTGGTTTCATTCCAAGTGCAAATTTGAAATGCAAAATTTTTTTGGCGATCGCACTAGGGATTTGTTCAAAAAAATTTCCTTTCTAAAAAGAACAAGTAATTTGATCATTTCTTTGATCCGCGAATCTAAGATACACTCATGGTAGAAAGGCTCTTGGAATTGAAGATCCCCAATTTCAACTCCTAGATCAACAAGGTTTTCAACTTCCTCCAACAAAAAGAAATAGAAGATCTCATTTTGTAATAACACCTCCTATTGAAGACAAAGCTTTTGGTAGTAGCATTCCTCAAGAACAACTTAGCCCTAATATTCATGCCCTAATTCTTGTTGGTGTCTTGGTTCCACTTGTAATCTTTCCAAGGATGGCATCACCTCCGCCTTGGGAACAAAGAGTTGGGCCTCTCGGCTCTTCTTCAACCATTGCATGGGTTACCTATGGGTAATATGAAGAATTTTCCCAAATTTAGAGGTGATGGAAAAGTGCACCCTGATGAATATATTGCAGCCTTCATTGTTGCATGTGGGGTCCTTGGAGTTGAACATGAGGATGTATCTATTATGTTATTTATGGAGACCTTACAAGATAATGTTGTAGATTGATTTTACCATCTTCCTACTAGTACCATCACCGATTGGACTTCTATGAGGAATGAATTTGAGCAAAGTGTTTCAAACCCGCTAAAGATGTGCATGATTTGTTAGCTCAAATTTATAAAATCAAGAAGTAGACACATGAGCCTATGATAGAATTTTTGGCCAAGTTCAACAAGTTGATTAACAAGATTCCACTAAATACTAGGCTGTTGATCAGATTCGAAGTGTTTCTTCTTGAATGCTCAATTGTCGGAAGTAAGCTATGTCATGAGGAGAGAAAATATTGAAACTTTAGATGCTTGATCAAAGATTAGTGTTAGTTTGGAAGATAACTTGATCATGTCTAGCAAGCTGAAAAGGGAGTCTTTCAAATCCAAAGCATCTGTATATTCTTCTCCTAGAGGTAATCCCTACCAGTTGGTTCAAAATCTAGCTAATGACCTCATTTCCATCAAGAAATAATTGGCTCAGCATGCTCCATATCAAGATGTTCCAAGGAAGAACTTTCAGCCTAGGAACCACTTGCCCTCTTCTCAAACCAGGTTGGCCATTGAAGGTCCACCCCCGAAGGTTCTTTGTTAATACTAGTTGTGGGGTTCTTGAGCCTGATGATGAGGAAGAAAATGGGCTCTATGATGAACAAGAAGAGGAAGTTGATGAATAACTAGAGGAGCCTGGTGGTTCTCGAGTTCATTTCCTTGCCACTGAAGGTATGGATGATGAATATGACTATGATGATGTAGTAGCTAATATGAATAGTGAGTCATATGTTGTTATGACCCAAGAGTAGACCAAAAAAAAAGTAAAAAGTGGTGCAACCTGCAAAAATATCCAAGGAGTACCCCATCACCATCCTGGTGATTGTAAGAAGAGGAGCTCCTATTCCTACTACTTCCACCCAAAAGGTAAGCTCTATTAGTCCTTCTCCCTCTACTTCTACTTCTGAGAATTCTTGTTCAACAAATGATAAATCTGATAGATCAAAATATCCTCCTACTCCTAGTAGTGATTACCCATCCACATATGGATCATTTGACATTATAGACCATCTTACAAAAACAAAGATTTAGATTTCTGAGGTAGATTTCTATCAAACTCATCCTAAAGCCTTTTACAAAATGGTTAAACTTGTAAATTCTAAATCAAAACCCTAGCTCATTCTTTTAAAGGCCTTTTTCCCACTCCTTCTCCACCTCAACCCAACCTTGTGGCTATAGTCACTTCACCCAATGAGAAGATCAAACCATTCTATGTGACTCTTCTCATAGTTGACCACAAGCTTAAAAATTGTGTCATTGATTCTAGTGCATATAATACTGGAATGCCTATAAAAGTGGCTCATGCTTTGGTTCTAACCCTAACACACACTTATGGCTCTTACTATTCCATGAAAAGTAAAGAAGTTACTTTGGTTGGGAGAATCAAGGATGCACAAGTATATTTTGTTGCTTTACCAAAGAAGAAGGTCTTGGCTACCATCTTGGTTGATGATATCCCTCCTTCATATGGCATGCGGCTAAGTAGGAACTTTTACAAATATTTTGGAGGTGATATCCAAATGGATTGGTCACATGCCTTGATCCTGTCAATGGGAAGATGAAGAAGTTGTTGCCTGAGAAACAAGCAGAGTATATTGTGTAAAAGACAGATGATCCTAAAGCACAAATACTATATGAAGACATTGGGCATGGGAACTACATGATCATGTCACAAGAGGAGACAAGTCTACCAAATGGAGTGTTTTCTGATCCTAATGGTGTGTGGATTTTGGATTTTCATGGGAGCTTCTATTCCAATGGGTCTCGGAGGTTTTGTAATGCTCATTTCTCCGGGGGAAGGTTCATCCTTTCTCCTTCAAGTTTCAGTTTGAAAATACCAGCAATCTTGCTGATTATGAGGAACTCATTCTTGGATTGAGCATGGCAAAGGAAAAGGGAGTGAATAACCTTCTTGCTCATGGAGATGCAGAGCTAATCAAAACAAGTTGGATACCTTTATCGGAGTAAAGAATAAAAGGTTAAAGCACCATAGGAACTTGTTCTAGGACTCAATTGAATTCCTTGATGCTTTTTCCATTGAAGTTGTGTCAAGGGAAAAGAACATTAGGGATGACTATCTAGCTATTTATAGGTCCTTGTTAATTCCTCATCCCGATTTTTGTAACGCCCACATTTACACACACAAATACAACAAAGTAAAAATACTAGGATATTTTTTTAACTTACATTGCTCACTACACACAACATAACAAGGGCTCCAAGTATAGAAACTCGACTCACATACGATAATCACATAAGTCATCGACTCACATAGACACATGAAAACAACATAGGCATGTTGATGCTACACTTTTCCCAATGAATGGTTACTAGTAATGACCCAACCAAAAGAAAAATGACTTCAAGAATGGCAAACCCACAACACATCATTTCTTTAATTTTATTTTAGTTATGATTAACATTCTAAGAACATTATTGTGCAAGGATAATTTTCTCATTCGTCCACCTACATATTCTTAAGTTCATTCCGCGGTTAAATTACCGTTCAACCTTTTTAGTTGGCTTTTTATCCTTTACAAAAATTTCCATAACTTACATACTTAATTGGCATAATTAAAATTACATATACGATACTTAATTATCTTGTTCTTATCTTAAGAATATTCTTCTTAAATGTTTATTCAATGTCTACATTTTACCCTTACAATTTAGGTGAATCGACTTCGTGTCCATATAGCGATATTAGGATTTAATGGAGATTTAGATACAAGATAGATTTACTTACTCTAAATGAAGTTTGAAGGTGTTACTCCTATCAGACAGGTTTATGAAAATGTCACTAAACATACTGACTAAGATGATAAACCCATTCTTGGGCTCTTGTTTACTCAAACTAGGAGGTTCCATTGAGTGTAGAGTTTAATTTCATTCTACGGTTTTCAATGTCTTCTACGGGTAAGGAGTATCACACATGAAAACAAGTTATGCTCGATATTGTACAAGGGTAGAGTGTTTCGATTAAGTCTCTTTATTACATTTGCAAAGTATGAATGCACAAGATGACTCATTAATCATTTATTGAACACTAAGTATGCACTACAAGATATTACTTCAAATTCATTTACCTTATATAAATATCAAACATTTTTACCATGTGTACTATGAATCAAATTGAACCTATGATTAAATGCACATTTCCTAGATGTCCTTGAAACTAGCATCTCATACATATCAACAAATTATCAAATATAACCTTCTGTAACATGAGACTACATTATACATTTATTCATTTAACAATGAACTATATAAATTAAAATGATAATTAAAGAATTACACATTGCCTTTTCACCATCATTTTGTCATCCGCAAAACCACATGAGCATGATATTAGCGATAATTTGCTGACATGACATCCACCATAATCTAACATAATTATCATTTTTAGTTTCCCATTTACATATGATAATAATTACGATTTGCAATCAAAATTAAAGGTTTAGAGTGATGTTTTCCTTACATTTCATTTCACTTCATTTTGTAACCTAGGAGAGAGAAAGAGAAGGGAAGAGAGAGAAAACACCAATTTTTCAAAAGTCCTATTTCACAAAACAAGTTACGCTATAGAGTTTTAAACAGATTATCTACATGTGTTAAGAGTTTACACGGTGGTTTGGAAACCCAATGAGGGTCCCACAACTTTCTATTTTTACATTTACTTACTAGCTACAATAACATTCAAAATGGGATCGAAGGCTAAGCTGCTTTCAAAAGTTGTCTTCTGATGAGAACACACACCATGATTAAATTTATATGTGTCTAATTATATACAAAGAATTCATAAAGAATGATGGAGTTTGATAAAAGAGAACGGTTTACATTTGATGATGGTTTTCAGGGCCCTTGGTTGTAGTTGGCCCAAAGGCAAATGAACAAAAGTTAGCTCGAGGGCTTAGAAAACCACATCCAAAATTGATGTTTGATGGATGAACGCGCAACGAGAAACTTCCTACAAATTTCCCTATATAAGGAGAATTCAATAGAGTCGACGAAACTCAAAACTGGAAAACAGTCTTCAAATGGTGACAAGTTTTCTGAAGCCACTAGTCCTAATTGGTCCAATTTTACCTTGTCAAACTACAACCAGAGGCCTACAAAATTCCATTGTCAAACTATCCAGAAAAGTGTTTTTCCCTAAACTGAAAGTTCCATGCAATTTTCTAGTAAAAACACGAGAGGTTTATGAAGATGGATATTAATTTCTCTATCCAGGTTTCAAATGGTAGTTCAAAATGAAAGCCAACTTTCTAGATTTAACAACTTCCTACCACTACAAAACAAATTGTAACATGGCTCCTATAAGAGTGTTGAAAAGATCACATATATTCATTCAGGGTCAATCCAAAGGTCAAGGTGACTCTTCACATAACAAGGTACATGAATGAATCTTAACATCCCATTTTCGGAGTTACAAGGGTTACTTAACAAGTCTTTGAAAAATGAAAAATTATCTATTCAAATAGTGAGATGGTCAACATTTTTATTGGGAAGTCAATTTTTTCTTATCGATAAAACTATATTTTAGTGATCTAGTTGGGTATGAAGTTTTCTAAATCACCTCGGATCGAGGGTTCAAGTTCATGGTTTAATAAAAAGGGTTATTTTGATTTTGTGAATTATGATATGATATTTTATTATTTTGTAACAAGTTAATATAAAACAACTAAATGTATTATAATCATAATATTTTAAAAGTATATTAAATTGCAAATGAAAAACTAAAGTACGAGAGTTATGAAAGATAAGGAGAGATGAACCATGCCTGGGAGATATTTTTGTCTGTAGGGCAAGAGGTGCTCTAGGTGGCTTCTCCCACATTCTACAAGACATCATCGCTTTTCCAGTCATTCTGTCATATGGTTTTCGTGCACTGAAACACTCATCTACTTTCCTTTTAACACAAATCCATTGGTCATTTTCAAAGCATGATCTGCAAGTTCCGTAAGTGGGAACATTACAAATGCTTGACCCCTCATTCAACCCACCTACATCAACTTTACACCAAGTTTGGATTTGGCTTCCTCCATACTTTAGCCTCTAATTCAGTAGTTGTTGCACAAAACTGAGTTGTATCAGCCTTCTCATCTTTCACAATCTCCACTTTAGTGTCTAGAACATCTTTATTTTCATTAATAATATCATAGATAACAAGCACGAAAAAGATCTTGCAGCCTCTTGAAAAAAAAATGGGCATAATCTTTTCATATATACCAGGAGCAAGATTTGATTCTTTACGAAAATCTCATATATCCAAGAAGCAGTTTCTCTGTTGAATATTTTCAAAACAAAAGGAGTTTGTTTGCAATATTAATATAGATATGGAAAATTTCTCAGCATTTCCAAATCCTTTTCAACAAAAACCATTTTGTGCAAATCCTGCTATCGTTGCAGTCCATGATGCCACATTTATTTCAAGCATTCATTTGAACATTTCACATTCCAAATGCAAGTTTCCACAATTGCATACATATCTGCTTATAGAACTTCTGAAAAAAATTTGAAAACCCATTATTATTTGAAGAATATCACTACATTTCTCAAGATTTCGATTGCGGTGGACGATGGGAGGATGCTAATGAAGGAGAAGGAATCAGGTTTTACACCTGCCAATCTCATTTTCTTGAAAGTTTTGAGATTTTTAGCAAACCCATTTCATGTATATCCTACAGCCACTACAAACCAAAGGCCACATTGATTTCAGGCATTTAGGCACACAGTTCACATGCCAAGCACATGCTTTCATGTTTTGCATTCACACATATCTAAGAATTTGCAAATACAACATCAAACAAACTTCCTCAATCTTTTATGCTTTGTTGGAAATTCATCTCTGTCCTAGAACTCATATTTGGCACAAGACAAGAAAGGAAGGTAAAGGAAATTCAGATTTCCATTGTGCTTTGATGGATGCCCACTTGTTCTAAACCTGTATTTTACGCAAGCAAGGAGGTTACTTGAAGGTTTCTGAACCTTTTCAACAAACCCATTTTGTGTATATCCTGCAATCAAAACATTCCATGAGACTATGTTTATTTGAGGCATTTTTCCAAAGAGTCCCTTCTCTGTTTCAAAACACACATTCTTGGCATGGCTAGGAGGAGTGGCTGACAGGAAATCAAATCAAATAAACACCTGTCAGATGCAGTTTCCTGTAGTTCCCAAGACATCACCAAAAGTCTAGTTTTTATTATTATTTATTATTATGCAAGGAAAAAGATAGGTCGTAGGCTGGCAGGCTGCCCATGTGCCTTGTCAGCCCACCCACCACATTCCACCACCCTCCATTAATCTTCTTCTACCACTTCAACCACTCATGGCACCAAGCAAAAGGACTCCCCTTTTAAAAAAAAATAATTTAATTTTATTAATATTTAATTGAGGCATTACATTTCCCTCCCCTTTAAAGAGCATCGTCCTCGATGTGATATAATGCCAAGGGTAGAAAAACCAATAAGTAATGAAGGAGGATAATAATGAAAAGTTTCATCTAGGGATAAGATATTTTTCGGTAGATCTTGACCATAGGGAAATCAAGAAAGTTTAACAATTTCATAAACTCTTAATTTTCTGTGAAGATTGGTAGTTCTATTTTACCTTATTACTTAGTATTTTCCTTTAAAGTATTTCTTAATCTCATACTCTTAGTATTTCATTGCTTAAGATTTTGGCTATCTTATGTTCATGGGTGCCCAACTGAAACTGACATCACAATACTACAGAAGGGCCAAACACAACACTAATGGTTCATAAGAAATAACTTCACATACTTCCATGAATGTATCACATCACAAGAACTCTAATTCCTCCATGGAATGACAACAAGAAGTCCACATAACAGAGAATTTCCAACAATTATGTCATAGGCATAAACCCAACATACACATGTGACTAACAGAATCATCACGATGATATACATATATATACAATAGGTATCACATGACCCAAAAAAATCCATGATTGTACCAACATAGTGCCAAGAAAATATCCAATAGTCCATACCAACCGAGGGGAGAGTTAAGCCTCAATCATAACAATGTGTAACGGACTCACAAGAGTACACATAACTCATTATACCAACTCCACACATCACAAGACATCTTGAAACAAATCTCCATATATCTCCCAAAGCTACACAAAACAACTCCATATACCTCCCAAAGAGAAATAATCATAGTGCCAAAACTAAGTTAGGTCACTCAACCATAGAGCCCCATCAAGAATATTAGGTCACTCAACCATAGAGTTCCATAAAGAATATCAGGTCACTCAACCATAGAGGCCCGTCTCCTTTCTTCTTTTAATGAGGTTGGGTCACTTTGTTAGTGCAAAATCACAGCACCCCTGGATGTTGATCATATTTCTAGGTTGATCACTCTAGCATCCAGTGTGATTGCACAACATTGAAACCTTTCTCCAAGTGTGGGACTTGCAGAAATGAGAAAGGAATCTCCAGAGAAGGCTGGTTCCTACTCCTAAACTACCTGCCACAAGCTATTCCAAAGGCAAACAAGCTAATTTAAACCTAATCCAACCATGCCAAGGAGAGAGAGAGAGAGAAAGGGGAAAAACAGCAAAAGCCTACACTAAAATGGTGATACACCAGAGAAGGAGAATGTTGAACATCTATCAAAACTACCATGGAACAAGGAGAGGTGAGCAATGGGAAGGATGGACAAATGCATCACAGGGCCAAGGATAGATTTCACACAGAAAATGTCCCAAAACTCCAAACTGGAATGAACATTAGAATATGCATAAATACCTGCAATGAAGAGAGGCAAGAAGAAAACAAGCGAAAAAGGAGCAAGGATGGACAGATGCATCACGAAACATGATTTTTGTTGCTTCAGAAGTTTACACAGAACATCATTTTAATGGTAAAAGGAAAAAACACCGTTGAGAGAAGGGGAGGAGGTTCGAACTCCATTTTCGACCCTAGAGAAGAAAAAGAGGGGAGGGCAGAGTAGAAAAAATATGAACCACCTTTTTAAAGAAGCCTCTCCTTTACAATTTATAGGAAGAATGAGAGAGGGAAGAGAGAGGAAAGTCGATCTACCCCAACCATACTGGATTGTATTTAAATCATCTTATTATGGTAGAAGTTGTGAATCCCGGAAAATGGTAGACTGCTCTAGTAGAAATGGTGAACTATCTATTGTATTAAAGCTGGTTGCTAAAACATCACTTCTGGCCATGCTGAAGAAGAATGCGACCCATGTGCATTAAAATTGGTTGTTGAAACATCAGTTCTGGCCATTACCATGCGTCAGAGACATTTTCTTGATTTTCTCTCTCTAAACTAAACCAAAATGCAAGATTGAACCTAGAATCATGTATAAAATTTTGCCATCTTTCCATTGATATAAAGAATGTTAAAATCTGAGCTCTGGATCGAAAGTTATGGCGATCGAAGATTTAGGGAAAAATAGGCAAAAGCAGATCGACGGGAAAAATATTTGAATTTTTCCCGCGCACCGCCACTTGGATGACACGTGTCAGGCATTGATTGGCTGCAAAATTCTCTCTCCTTCCCGTGGGTTTCCCTTTGAAATTTTGACGTTTTTATAACTTTGGAAAATTTTCAATTTTTTCCCCGCGCCCTCGCCACTTGGGACACATGGCATGATCTGGTTAGAGGACAGGGGCATGGGGTCATCCTTGTCTTTTAATTTTTTGGCCCAAGACTTTTTTCAAATTTTCCTAAGTCTTTCCCTGGCTCCGAACTCCCCGCACCTTAGGACACGTATCCTGCTCTGATTCGTTGGCGGCTCTTTCGGCTCTTCGCGTCCCTCGCGTCCCTTTGGCCCCACTTTCCCAAACTTCCTGGGACAAATTTCTCCGAACCGCCTGATTCGGGATTCCTTGTCCCTCTTAAGGTGAAGACATGTGGCAAGATCTCATTGGCTCTCGGCTATTTTGGCTTTTCGCACCCCACGCATACTTTTGGCCCGAATGTCCAAAATGAAAGTCCTCTGTTTCGACCAACCGGTTGGTTCGCGTCCTCCACGTACCTTTGTCCTAAGCTGTCCCCTGACTACGGGAAAAATATTTCGAACCACCCAAAATGGGTGACTTGCGCCAAACCAGCTGATTCACGTCCTCCGCGTACTTTTGGCCTGGATGTCCCAGACTCTGCGAAGCAAGACTTAGGCAATTTTCTTCATTTTTTTACTGGTTCGGCTTTTCGCACCCGTATGTCCCGATTTCCCAATTGTCCCAACTCATGTGCGGACCGCGCTGGAGGATTTTTGGCCGATTCGTGCCCGACGTCCCAACTGTCCCGGATTGCCTGGACTAGGACTTAGCCGATTTTCTTCATTTTTTTTTTTTACGCCCAAGCTTTACTTTTGCAATTTTTTCACCTTTTCTAACTGTTGGGTTTTCTTCTTAGATGGGAGAGTTAGAAGGAAGTGAGGGGACCCGAAACATGATTTTTTGCATTGAATCAATCTACTTACCGGGAATTGAATATTCGATGCATGTTATCAAAATTACCCTCGGGGGTGAATTTTGGATAACGATTTAGCGACTCAATGGGTCATCTACCCGCTAGATGAATGATCAATAACTGAAGCAATTCATTAGGCATGGAGTCATGAGTAGCAACCTCGCAAACTGATCGAACTTTGAAAACCTCCTCTCTCGATCCACTTGGAAACCCACTTAAATGGAGTCGTTCTCACCAAAATGCCACTGAAATGAACTGTAGCAGAGCAAAACCAGCACCACAAAACTATGTACAAAACTGAAAATCATACATGCTCCAAATGGAACATGCAAAGTGTACATAAGCACTTCTTCTACTGAAAGCAAACCTACCTATTCTACCCTTCTGGAAGCAAAGGCAAGCTAAACAAACCCTGAAATTGGTTGTGAGAAATAGCTTCCCTTTCTCA
The DNA here is from genome assembly GCA_018340775.1 of Taxus wallichiana var. yunnanensis. Classification (NCBI taxonomy): domain Eukaryota; kingdom Viridiplantae; phylum Streptophyta; class Pinopsida; order Cupressales; family Taxaceae; genus Taxus; species Taxus wallichiana. The sequence goes on from CM031239.1 coordinate 629,631,469, forward strand.
AAAGTGGCAGCCATGCAATTGATTTGGAGCTGATCATGGTTGTTAGGATGAGTGGAAAATCAACAAGAAGCTGGTCTTCCACCCAAATTGTCAAGGTATCAGTTGAAAGCAAATTCAATACCTCTTTTAGTTGCTCTGCATTTGGATTGAAGAGGTATGACAGCTGATCCTTGGTACTTTGTAGCTCACCCTCATGCTTAGAAGCAAGCATGACTAGTTGTGACTTCTCCTTTGGCTCCAATGAAGCCAAATACCTAATTGGGCAAGGTCTGATCCATTTGATATGCCCATAGCTCTGATTTTCAACTCCAAAAATGGAGTCTTCTTGTAGACCTTCAATGGATGGTGTGGAAGCAATGGTGAAATCCTTCTGCCCTTTCTCTTCCTCTAATGAAGAACATGAAAGATTAAAATCTTCCAATCTTGTTTCCAAAGAGCCGCTATAAGATGCAAGCTACTGCAAATGAATGTTCTCCTTCATGAAAGTAGACTCAAGTGTTTGGAATGTGGATGATGAGAGAGAGAATGGTGGAAACTCAATCGGCTCTTCTCCGTCAAAACAGTCCTCCAAATCGACAGATAAACCGCCTCATGGCTGCCTGCTTCTGCAAATGCTCCACTTCCTCCATGGTGTCTTCTTGATCTGTAACTTGACCACCATGGTTTATTTCACCCTCAAATATTGAGTTTGAGAGATCAAACTCCTCTTCAGTACTAGAACTTGAGAGAGGTGAAGTAGAAAGAAGAACTGAAGGTTCTCCTATAGCCTGCTTTGTGCTCAAACCCCTTGGATCTGTAATTTTTTCCTCCACAACTAGAATGTGCTCCTCTTCTTTTGGATCTAGAGCAGCTTCTCCTTCCTCCAATGTTTGAAGAAATTCTTTCTCTTGATTGAACTCTTCCTCTAGTATGAAGTTTTCCAAGTCAAACTCTTCAATCTGCTACTCTAGAGGACAAGTTGGGATTGCAAGATCTTCTTCTTCTACTGCAACAAAATCAGTCCTGACCACCATTTGTTCTCCAACTCCCATCTCTTCGAAGGCTTAACCATCACGGGATCTTTGTCATCCCAAATTTGGCAGCCCAAACCCTCAAGTTGTCTGTCATTTCTTTTCTTCTTGGCTCTTCCTCTTGCTGTCCTTCATGACTAATTTTTGCAATTTCTTCTTCCCCACATGGAATTAGGAATTCAAGAGGAGGGATGGGTTGTAACTCAATTGATTTGGCAATTTTTTGTGGTGGTGGAGGTAGAAACTCTTGTTTCCTTGGAGGAGGGAGTATTTCTATTAGCTCTTGTGGAGGGAATGACTGTTTGGAAGGAAAAAGGAAAGAAGAATTGAGGTGTGGTGGAAGACTGAGAGATGGAGACATGGGATCAACATTTGGGACAGCAGATGGGGAGTTTAGAATTTACAATTCCAAATGAGATGGTGCTGCTTGAGTAGTGGGAAGAGAAAGACCAGATGATGGTGTAAAACTTACCCATTGACAAGGTTGTTCAACAACAAGTGTATAGGCCTCTATTTCTGTTGTCCATTGTGCAAGTTGGGGCAGCATCTTCATCATGAAGTCTAGCTCCTCTTGAGGGCTGAGGTGTCTTGGAAAAGGGCCTCCCCATGGACAAGGAGTCCTGCAACCAATTCTGAAAGCTCTCATTTGAGCTGTTGCTCTGGACTGCACCATCTTTACCTCCATCTTTTGGATTTTCTCCAACAGACCAGCATCTTGCATCTGATTGTCTTCATTATATGCATACTCTTGCTCTTGGAAAGCTCCATAGCCAAACTGATTTTGGCATTGCTGCTCATATGGGTATGCATGCTGATTTTGAATTTGTTCAAAATGCTGATTTGGAGGATTTGTAAAACATGTTGGAGGTGTGATAAACTACTGTTGTTGAAAATGGGAATTCCGTGATGGAAATGAAGTCATGATTGCACAACTTCATGGAATGGAAAATAATGTTAGAGATGGAAAGAAGGATGGATGGGAATGGATGAAAAACAGGTCTAAAACTTTAGAAATGGGTTCCGATCAGATGGAGTCACTAGATGTGTTTGCAAGTGTCTCCAAAGGCTAAAATCTTCACAGGAACACACCAACCTACAAAAGATGAAGTGGAAGACCTCTAAGGTCCCACCCGCGTGCCAAAAGCTGTTAGTGCAAAATCACAGCACCCCTGGATGTTGATCATATTTCTAGGTTGATCACTCTAGCATCCAGTGTGTTTGCACAACATTGAAACCTTTCTCCAAGTGTGGGACTTGCAGAAATGAGAAAGGAATCTCTAGAGAAGGCTAGTTCCTACTCCTAAACTACCTTCCACAAGCTATTCCAGCGAGACATAAGCTAATCTAAACCTAATCTAACCATGCCAGAGAGAGAGAGAGAGAGAGAGAAAATGGAAAAATAGCAAAAGCCTACACTAAAATGGTGATACACCGAGAGAAGGAGAATGTTGAACATCTATCAAAACGCGCCATGGAACAAGGAGAGGTGAGCAATGGAAAGGATGGACGAGATGCATCATAGGCCCAAGGATAGATTTCACACGAGAAAATGTCCCAAAACTCCATGAACATAGCTCCAAACCTATAATGAACATTAGAATATGCACAAATACTTGCAATGAAGAGAGGAAAGAAGAAAACAAGCGAAAAAGGAGAAAGGATGGACAGATGCATCACAAAACATGTTTTTGTTGCTTCAGAAGTTTGTACAGAACATCATTTTAATGGTAAAAGGAAAAAACACCATTACAGAGAAGGGGAGGAGGTTCGAACTCCATTTTCAACCCTAGAGAAGAAAAAGAGGGGAGGGCAGAGTAGAAAAAAGATGAACCACCTTTTTTAAAGAAGCCTCTCCTTTACAATTTATAGGAAGAATGAGAGAGGGAAGAGAGAGGAAAGTCGAGCCACCCCAACCACTTCTGGATTGTATTTAAATCATCTTATTATGGCAGAAGTGGTGAATCCTTGCAAAATGGTAGACTGTCAGCAGAAATGGTGAAATGTCTTTTGTATTAAAGTTGGTTGCTGAGACGTCACTTCTGGCCATGCTGAAGAAGAATGCAACCAATGTGCATTAAAATTGGTTGTTGAAACATCGTTTTGGCAATTACCACGTGTCGAGACATTTTCTTGATTTTCTCTCTCCATACTGAATCAAAATGCAAGATTGACCCTAGAATCATGTAGATAATTTTTTCAGCTTTCCATTGATATAAAGAACGTGAAAATCCGAGCTCTGGATCGAAAGTTATGGCGATCTGAATATTTAGGGCAAAACACGACAAAATGGATCGGCGGGAAAAATATTTGAAGTTTCCCCTCACACTGCCACTTGGATGACACATGGCAGAATCGATTGGCCGCATAATTCTCTCTCCTTCCCTTTTTGTAGGTTTCCCTTTGAAATTTTGATGTTTTTATAACTTTGGAAAATTTTCCATTTTTTCCCGCGCCCTCGCCACTTGGGACACGTGGCATGATCTGGTTGGAGGACAGGGGCATGGGTTCATCCTTGTCTTTTAATTTTTTGGCCCAAGACTTTTGTCAAAATTTCCTAAGTCTTTCCCTTGCTCTGAACTCCCCTACTCCTTAGGACACGTGTCCTGCTCTGATTCGTTGGCGGCTCTTTCGGCTCTTCGCATCCCTCGCGTCCCTTTGGCCCGGCTATCACAAACTACCTGGGACAAATTTCTCTGAACCACCCGATTCAAGCTTCCTTGTCCCTCTTAAGGTGAAGACACATGGCAAGATCCCATTGGCTCTCAGGTCTTTCAGCTTTTCATGTCCCGCGCGTACTTTTGGCCCGGTTGTCCCAAACGAAAGTCCTCTATTTCAGCCGAACCGGCTGGTTCGCATCCTCCACGTACCTTTGTCCCAATTGTCCTCGATCGCCTAGGACATATATTTCGAACCACCCGAAATGGGTGACTTGCGCGCAAACCAAGCTGATCCGCGTCCTCCACGTACATTTGGCCCGGATGTCCCAGACTCTGCGAAGCAAGACTTAGGCAATTTTCTTCATTTTTTTAACCGGTTCAGCTTTTCGCGCCCCGCGCATCCTGATGTCCCAACTGTCCCAAGCTGGCTGTGTGCGGACCGCTTGGAGGATTTTGGCCGATTCACGCCCGATGTCCTAACGTCCCCTGCATGCTTGGACTAGGACTTAGCCGATTTTCTTCATTTTTTTTACGCCCCAAGCTTGGATTTTGTAATTTTTTCACCTTTTCTAACCTGTTGGGTTTTCTTCTTGGATGGGAGAGTTAGAAGGAAGGCAAGGGGACCCCAGAAACATGATTTTTTGCATTGAATCAATCTACTTGCCTGGGACTTGAATATTCTAATGCATGTTATCAAAATTACCCTGGGGGGTGAATTTTGGATAATGATCACCCTATGGCCCTAGGCACATAGAGCCCCGTCACCCCCAACCTAAGTGACATAATAACTCGAGGTTCAACAACCCTCTAGTTATCTGTAACTCCTTGGGGCATACCCCTATACAACGAAGTGGGCCCATAGGTTTAACCACTCCATGGTTAATCCCATGACCCTATTCCAACACATTACGACATTAGAACCAGCATAACAATCCATTCAAATGCCAAGTGGCAAAATCAAAAGCCTTGGGCAAGGCTATAAAATTTTAAACGTGAAAAGAAAGTTTAAATCTAAGAAAAAAATGGCTAATTAGCCATGGTTAGTGCAAAATTTGAATGTTAATGCAACAACTGAATAAATGCCCAAAATATAAGAACATGTCAATCAGGAAAATGACTAGTTCTAGCAATAAAAGAGATAATGATTAATTTATGAATAAAATACGTATTGAGAAAATAACACATTACAATCACTATGTGGCCTCATACTACCACCAAATGGGTATTCATCATCGAGTTCTTTGCACTCGGACATCGATCCTTAGCTCATAAAAATATACATGTAACAGAAATGAGTATATCAAATAATGTAAGCTGTCATCATCTCTACCGAATCATCCCGCATACTCCCACAAGGGTCAACATAGTTAAAATCAAATAGGAAAGAGTGGGGACACTAGTTGCATAAGTTTGAGCCTAAGGTGGTGTGCACCCACAATACTAAGCAAGCTCGAAGTATACTAAATAGATAAAAGTGGGTTTTCAGTCTATATAAGACTCCACTTCCTCACTCGTACTTGGCTCAAGATTATGAAAACATGGTCCACACCTCCTCTCTCTACACATACACTCTTGATAGTTTATCCCCTTAGGATCGTCTAGTGTAAGGTTCACAACATACACATAACTACATCACTAACACAATGGTGATTCACACACATTAACCATAACATCTTATGCATGGTATATACATAGGGTAAAACACAATCATTACTTTCACAATTTATGATACATCACTTTTCCACATAATTCACCCAAAGTGCAATCACTACACATTAGGGATCATACACTAACCATATGCCCTATATCATGACATGAACCATCACATATTACATGAATTAAAGTATGAGGAACACAACATCTAACCATACAATATATAGTCAATTTTAATAGGACAAGGTGATGCACACAAATCATCAAAATACAATAACAACATCATGATACAATATGATTCACTTTACACAAATTTTTCCATGCAAAGTACATCATTACACCTTCATATCACATAATGCCAAAATGTTCCAACACTCTGCAATCCACAATATCATTCCTTTCACACACAACAAGGTAGTACATCACACCTGAATTCCTCATTGAATCCATGACATAGAGAGTGAATACTCTCATCACAAAGACATCAATATGATAAAAAAATATACACTAAGTAACATGCACAACATGTGCTTCCATAAGGTCACAATTACGACATAGTTCACATAACAACATATATCACATTACTCTTCCAATATTCACCACCATCTTGTAGAATCATCACCACTCCAATCCATCCCAGAGGTTTGAGAGCATGAACCTCCACTCTGATACCATATGTAATGCCCACATTTACACACACAAAAAGACATTAAAAATACCGGGATAGTTTTTTTTTTTTTACATTGCTCAAGATTACACAACACAACAAGGGCTCCAAGTAAAGAAACTTGACTCACATACGACAATTACATAAGTCATTGACTCACATAGACACATGAAAACAACATAGGCATGTCGGTGCCACACATTTCCCAATGAATGGTTACTAGTAATGACCCAACCACAAGAAAAATGACTTTAGGAATGGCAAACCCACAACACATCATTTCTTTAATTATATTTTAGTTATGATTAACATTTGAAGAACACTATTGTGCAAGGATAATTCTCTCATTTTCCCACCTACACATTCTTAAGTTCATTCCACGGTTAAATTATTATTCGACCCTTTTTAGTTGGCTCCTTATTCTTTACAAAAAAATTCATAATTGACATACTTAATTGGCATAATTAAAATTACATATAAAGTACTTAATTATCTTGTTCTTATGTTAAGAATATGCTTCTTAAACATTTATTCAATGTCTACATTTTACCCTTACAATTCAGGTGAATCGACTTGGTGTCCATATACCGATATTAGGATTACATGGAGATTTAGATACAAGATAGCTTTACTTACTCCAAATGAAGTTTGATTGTGTTGCTCTATCAGACGAGGTTTATGAAAATGTCACTAAACATACTCACTAAGATGATAAAACCATTCTTGGGCTCTTGTTTACTCAAACTAGGAGGTTCCATCGAGTGTAAAGTTTAATTTCATTCTACGATTTTCAATGTTTTCTATGTTAAGTAGTATCACACATGAAAACAAGTTATGCTCTGAAATTGTACAAGGGTATAGTGTTTCGATTAAGTCTCTTTATTACATTTGCAAAGTATGAATGAACAAGATGACTCATTAATCATTTATTGAACACTAAGTAAGTACTAAAAGATATTGCTTCAAATTTAATTACCTTATATAAATATCAAACCTTTTTACCATGTGTACTATGAATAAAATTGAACCTATGATTAAATGCACATTTCTATATGTCCTTGAAACTAGCATCTCATACATATCAACAAACTATCAATATAACCTTCGTAACATGAGACTACATTATAAATTTATTCATTTAACAATGAACTATATAAATTAAAATGATAATTAAAGAATTACACATCACCTTTTCTCCATCATTCTTTCATCCTGTAAAACCACGTGAGCATGATATCATCGATAATTCGTTGGCATGACATCCACCCTAATCTAACATAATTACCATTTTCAGTTTCCCATTTACATATGATAATAATTATAATTTTCAATCGAAATTAAAGGTTTAGAGATTTCTTACATTTCATTTCACTTCATTTTGTAACCTAGGAGAGAGAAAGAGAAGGGAAGAGAGAGAAAACACCATTTTGTCAAAAGTTCTATTTCACAAAATAAGTTACACTATAGAGTTTTAAACAATTATTTACATGTGTCAAAAGTTTCCATGGTGGTTTGGCAACCCGACGAGGGTCCCACAACTTTCTATTTTTACATTTTCTTACTAGCTACAAAAATGTTCAAAATGGGCTTAGAGGCTAGGAAACTACTTCCAAAAGTTGTCTTCGATGATAACACACACTACAATTAAATTTCTACATATCCACTTATATACCAAGAATTCATAGCAACTGACGGAGTTTGGAAAAAGTGAACGGTTTACGTTTGGCGGCTAGTTTTTCCGTGGCCATTGGTCATAGTTTTCCCAGTGTGAATGAACAAAATTTAGCTCGAGGGCTTAGAAAACCACATCCAAAATTGACGTTTGATGGATGAACGTGAAGCGAGGAGCTTTGTACAAATTTCCCTATATAAGGATAATTCAATGAGTCAGTCGAAACTCGGAGGCTGAAAACAGTCTTCCAATGGCGACAAGTTTTGGAAGCCACCGGTCTTAATTGGTTTAATTTGACCTTGTCAAACTATGACCGATTCCTACAAAATGCCACTTTCAAACTATACGTAAAGGTGATTTTTCCTAAACTAAAAGTTCCATGTAATTTTCTAGTAAAAACAAGAGAGGTATACGAAGACGGATATTAATTTCTCTATCCAGGTTTTAAATGGCGGTTCAAAATGAAAGCCAACTTTCTAGATTTAACAACTTCCTACCACAACAAAACAGTGTAACAGGGATCCTATAAGAGCATCGAAAAGATCACATATGTTCATTTGGGGTCAATCCAAAGGTTAAGGTCACGTCATCCCTTTTCCAGTCATTTTGTCAGATGGTTTTTGTGCACCCGGAACACTCATCTACTTTCCTTTTAACATAAATCCGTCGGTCATTTTCAAAGCATGGTCTGCAATTTCCATAAGTGGGAACATTACAAATGTTTGACCCATCATTTGACCCACCTACATCAACTTTACACTAAGCCTAGATTTGGCTTCCTCCATACTTCAGCCTCTAATTCAGTAATTGTTACACAAAATTGAGTTATATCACCCTTCTCATCTTTCATGATCTCAACTTTAGTGTCTAGAACATATTTATTTTCATTAATAATATCATAGATAACAAGCATGAAAATTGCATGGAAATTTCAATTTAGGGAAAAACACCTTTCTGGATAGTTTGATAATGGCATTTTGTAGGCCTCTCATCACATTTTGACAAGGTCAAACTGAACCAATTAGGACCCGGTGGCTTCATGAAATTTGTCACCATTTCAAGACTCATTTTCCAGTTATGAGTTTCATCAACTCTGTTGAATTCTCCTTATACAGGGAAATTTTTAGGAAGTTTCTCATTGCGCATTCATCCATCAAATGTCAATTTTGGATGTGGTTTTCTAAGCCCTCAAGCTAACTTTTTTCATTTACATCGGGCCCAAATACGACCAGTGGCCCCGGAAAACTAGCCGCCAAACATAAACCGTTCACTTTTCCCAAACTCTGTTAAGTGGACACGTAGAAATTTAATCGTGGTGTGTGTTCTCATCAGAAGACAACTTTTGGAAGCGGTTTCTTAGCCTCCAAGCCCTTTTGAACATTTTTTGTAGCTAGTAAGAAAATGTAAAAATAGAAAGTTGTGGGACCCTCGTTGGGTTGCCAAACCACCATGGAAACTTTTGACACATGTAAATAACTATTTAAAACTCTATAGTGTAACTTGTTGTGTGAAATAGGACTTTTGACAAAATGGTGTTTTCTCTCTCTTCCCTTCTCTTTCTCTCTCCTGGGTTACAAAATGAAGTGAAATGAAATGTAAGGAAAACATGTCTCTAAACCTTTAATTTCAATTGCAAATTATAATTATTATCATATGTAAATGGGAAATTGAAAAATGATAATTATGTTAGATTAGGGTGGATGCCATGCCAGCAAATTATCCCACGATATCATGCTCATGTGGTTTTACAGATTAAAGAATGATGGTAAAAATGTGATGTGTAATTGTTTAATTATCATTTTAATTTATATAGTTCATTGTTAAATGAATAAATGTATAATGTAGTCTCCTACTACAAAAGGTTATATTTGATAATTTGTTGATATGTATGAGATGCTAGTTTCAAGGACATCTAGGAAACATGCATTTAATCATATGTTCAATTTTATTCATAGTACACATGGTAAAAAGGTTTGATATTTATATAAGGTAAATGAATCTGAAGTAATATCTTGTAGTGCATACTCGAGTGTTCAATAAATGATTCTTGAGCCATCTTGTGCATTCATACTTTTCAAATGTAATAAAGAGATTTAATCGAAACACTCTACCCTTGTACAATATCGGATCATAACTTGTTTTCATGTGTGATACTCCTTACCATAGAAGACATTGAAAACCATAGAATGAAATTAAAATCTGCACTCGATGGAACCTCCTAGTTTGAGTAAAAAAGAGCCCAAGAATGGGTTTATCATCTTAGTGAGTATGTTTAGTGACATTGTGATAAACCTGTCTGATAGAGCAACACAATCAAACTTCATTTGGAGTAAGTAAATCTTTCTTGTATCTAAATCTCCATTTAATCCTAATATCGTATATGGACACCAAGTCGATTCACCTAAATTGTAAGGGTAAAATGTAGACATTGGATAAACGTTTAAGAAGCATATTCTTAACATAAGAACAAGATAAATAAGTACTTTATATGTAATTTTAATTATGCCAATTAAGTATGTAAGTTATGGAAAAATTGTAAAGAATAAGAAGCCAACTAAAAAGGGTCGAATGGTAATTTAACCATGAAATGAACTTAATAATCTGTAGGTGGAAAAACGTGAAAATTATCCTTGCAAAATAATTTTCTTGGAATGTTAATCATAACTAAAATATAATTAAAGAAATAATGTGTTGTGGGTTTTCCATTCTTGAAGTCATTTTTATTGTGGTTGGATCATTACTAGTAACCATTCATTAGGAAAAGTGTGGCATCGACAAGCCTATGTTTTTTTCATGTGTCTATGTGAGTCGATGACTTATGTAATTATCATATGCGAGTTGAGTTTCGTACTTTGAGAACTTGTTGTGTTTGTGTTTACGAGAAATGTAAGTTAAAAAAACTATCTTGGTATTTTTACTTGTTGTTTTTGTGTGTGTAAATTCAGCTATAATTTCCCTCAAGAGAAATTCACCATTGAGATGATCCATAGACCTAGTGTGCCTAAAAATACAAATAATTGGCAAGTTTTCAAATATGAACAACATTTGCTTTCTTTCTTGGATCTCAGAGATAACTTTGATCATTTTGTACTTTGAAGGAAGTGACAATCTGCCACAGAGAGTGTGTGTCCTCAAATGAAGAGGGTGCTAAAGAAGAGATGGATCAAGATGGATGCATCAAACTGAAAGGTAACAAAATCCCTAAAGGGATAGTGAATTTGGAGGATATTTTTGATAAACATGATAGGTATATGAAGTCTAAATTTTCCCAAGGATCCTGACAATCTATTGAGACTGAGAAAGTGATTATTGAGAGTTTTTATGATCAAAATGGTCAACATTAGAAAATGTTGCACTCATGAAGAGAAAAATAAGGTGGTGTATTTGTTGAAGAGGTATGTTGATGTTTTGGCTTACTCTTATGATGATCTTAAGGCTTTTAAACATAAATAAATGCAACATTTCATTCCTCTTAAGCCTAGGATCAAACCCTTCAAAAATATGCAAAGTAAATATAATCCAAAGATATCTAGTACAATTTTCCAAGAAATACAAAAGATTTTGAAGATTAAGATCTTCTTCCCCATCCACTATTCAACATGGATTACTAATATAGTGCTTGTTAGGAAGAAGAATGGTGAGATCTAGATCTATGGGGACTTTAGAAATCTAAATTAGTGTTCTTTGAAGGACAACTACCCTCTCCCCATGATGGACCAAGTATTGAAAGTTGTCACAGGATCAGAGATGCTATCTATGTTAGATGGATTCTCGGGGTACAATCAAGTAGAGGTGAATACTATAGATCAACATAAGACTACCTTTACTACTCCTTGGGGAACCTTTGCATACAAGAGGATGCCATTTTGTCTCATCAATGCTGGTGCTACTTTCTAGAGGGCCATGGACTTGGGTTTTGACAGTTTGAAAGGGAAATGCATTGTTGTGTATTTGGATGACTTAAAAGTGTTTTCTAAAGCAAGAAAAGATCACTTCTAACACCTTGAAATAGTATTGTAGAAGTGTAGAGAACATATGATTTATTTAAACCCTAAGAAGTCTATTTTTTTGTCACAGAGGGAAATTTGTTGGGACACATTATTTCAAAGGAAGGGATCAAGATTGATCCGGAGAGAGTTTATGCCATCCAAGAAATTCCTCTTCCATAAAGTAAGAAAGGTGTCCATTCTATCTTTGGTAAGATCAATTTCCTAAGAAGATTCATCCCCAATTTTTGAGAACCTACTATGAGCATTTCTCACATGATGCAAGGAAAAAAACTTTTGGTTTGTACTTTAAAGTGAAGAAATCATTTGAGGACATTAAACATTCTATTTCAAAGACTCCAATCTTGGTGTGCCCTGACTTTAGCAAATATTTCATTATCTATTATTATGCCACCGAAAATACCTAGTTGTTGTGTTAGCCTGTAAGAGTCTTGAAGATCATGAGCTCCCAATTACATTCATGAGTTATGTATTTAAAACTCATGAGATGAAGTACAAAATTTTGGAGAAACATGCTTTTATAGTTGTCAAAATTTTCAAGTAGTTTAGGTTTTATATCCATAATTATCATTATGTGGTGTTGGTGCCTAATACAACAATCAAATCCATTCTTACTCATCAAGAATTTGAAACCAAGAGAGGTAATTCAGCAAAGGTTCAAGAGTATGATCTAGACATCAGGCCAAAAATTTGGTTCATGGTAAGGGCTGTGTGAACTCATTCTTGAGGGTGCTACCAAGGAGTTGTCCAAAGATGGAGTTGATGTCCCCTGTTGTTTTGTTCCTCATCTCGATAGATGTATGGTATGCTGATGTTTCTCACTTTCTAACCTATGGAGAATGTCCATCTCACTTGAGTGCCAAAGAGAAGAGAGCCATCAAACTGAGGTCTGTACAATATGTGCTATTGGAGAATGCTTTGTTTAAACAAGGCATAGATGGAAGGTTTTTGAAGTGTGTAGACAAGGAGCAAAAAAATAAGTTGTTCTTTCCTTTTCATGGTCACGCTTGTGGAGTTCATTTCTCTCTCTCACTGTAATCTGCTCATAAAATACTTCATGCTAGTTATTATTAGCCCACTCTATTCAGATATGCATCAAAATGGGTTGGTAAATGTGAAGCATGTCAAATGTTTGTTGGAAGACCTAAGTTGGTTGCTTTACCTCTCAAGCCTGTAGTGATTGAAGACCCATTTTGAAAATGGGATTTAGAATTCATTGGAGCACTCAATCCATCTTCTAGTGTTGGGCATACCCATGTGTTGACTACCACATATTACTTCACCAAGTGGGTGGAAGCCATCCCAGTCAAGAGCACTACTTCCGAGGTAGTTTGCAACTTCATTAAGGAGAACATATTGATCAGGTTTGGGACCCCAAACAAAATTGTGACTGAAAATGATTTCAACTTTTCTTCTGCTAAGATGATGTACTTTTTCTATGGGTATGGGATATCCCTTGCTCATTCTTTAGATTACTACTACCAAGGGAATGGACATGCAAAATCAACAAACAAGAACTTGGTGAACATAGTTAGAAAGATTGTAAATGATTCTTAGAGGAATTGGCATAAGAATCTATATGATGTAATTTGGGCTAATAGAATTACACCTAAGAGAGAAATTGGAATGTATCCTTTCCAAGTGGTGTATGGTGTGGAAGATCAACTGTCAGTCATGGTGGAATTACCAACCTTGCATCTGATGAAAACCATTGAAGATTCAAGTTTCAGTAGCTCTTTGGACAAGAGAATTTTGTACCTTTAGAAGCTTGATGAGGATAGATTGTAAGTGTTTGAAAGAATAATAGCTCATCAGTTGAAAGCAAAGGATTTGTTTGAAAAGAAATCCAAACCTAGAGGTTTCCAAGTGGGATACATTGTCCTACTTTGGGACAAAAGAAATGAGCCACAAGGAAGCCAAGGTAAGTTTGATTCTCTTTGGCATGGTCCTTTTAGAATCATACATTTTGCAGAGAGAACTCTTTTTATTTGGATTACATGGATGGATCTCATCTCCCACTTCCTTATAGTAGGAAGTACTTACATTTGTTCAAGTCCTAGGTGGCTAAGAAGTCCTTTTGTACATTGCATTTGGTTTTGGTTTTTGGCTTGTTTCCTTTGTTTTTTTTGTAATGTGGTGTGTTTTGTTTTGGGTCTTCCCTTTTCGTATGTTTTGTTTCTTTCCATGTCTTATGTGTCTTGCCTTGTATTGGTTTTTATTTTGACTCATTTTCCCAATGGATAAGGCACTGGTCCTCTTTCCCATAGTTATCTATGGTTTTATCTTTCCTTGTGTCTTTGTTCAAGCCAAGTAATCCCTAGAAAGAACCATCTGTTGTCACCCTCAAAATTACCCTAATTTTCCAAGTCTAGACTTAAACTTTTGAGTTAGTGCCTCTAAAAATATTGAAAACAAAAATTATGAAATATGGTTCTATATAAGGGATTTTGGTCTCTAAAAATACTTCATCAAATGGGAAATTTCTTCCCATTTCGAAAAGGTAAAGAATTCCTCCTAACTCTTCATATTTTTCAAGTTATGGCCCAGTGGACCTAAGGTAGTATTATTTGCCCAAGGTAGGCTAGCGGGGTTGTGGGAGTTTTGGCACTTAATACATTTTGGAAAAGGGACAGATTGGTGATGGCGGGCTGTGAGCCCACGCAGAGAGATATAAAAATAATTCCTAAGGCCTTCCACCAATCGGATGCTTCCACATAGCCACATTGAAAATTCAAAGTGGGGATGTGGCTCAGTAGAGAATTTTTAAGTTTTAAGCTTTCTCGATAAAAAAGAGTTAAAAGTGAAAAAGTGATCTGTGACCCCATCATCAAGTAGATAATGCCACATGTCTAATTGTTGAAAATTCAAAGTGGGAAAGTAGGCCAAAATGTTCCAAAATGCCTTTTCTTTGTAAAATTTATAAAGCGTAAAGTGTTTCCCTGCACTACTCCAATCAATTTCTTCCACGTGGGTGGCCCAAATTTAAAGTTGTAAAAGCAAATTGAATGTTCGATATTTTAAGCTGGTGAAATAATGTGACAGTAGTATATTTGATAACCTGGTGTTTTCGCCATTAATGTTTCTTTCGCAAATCAAGAATTTGAAAGGGTATGAGTGATTGGAATGATTTGTAACCATTTTTTTATTTATCGAGGAATTTTTAACCGTCTCTTGCGAGCTATTTCATGGGATTTCAAAGCCATTGTAGAGGTTGGAATTTTGTGATTTTGGAACTATAATTTTGAATCTAAAGAAATGAATAGAAGGGTTTTCCCTTTTTCACTTTGTTTTATCTTTCCTTCTTGCTTTGATACGTGAATCATTTAATCCTTGCATGCTTAAACCGTGTTCTAGTTTATACAATCTCAATAACTTTGAGTCTATGAATTTTTCCCATTATAAACATGAATGATTCTACTCTATATCTCCTTTCCTCAATACATATAAGGGTTTTCTCTTCCATCTCTTTTCCTTGAAAGTATTGTCTTCTTGTACCTCCCTCCTCACTTTAAGTCTTTTATCCTCATGTATTGATAACTTTCCAGGAATAAAACACATTTCAAGATATTAGGAAACCACCATTGAATAAAATATTGTGTATTTGTACATATATTTTTCCCCTACTTTCAATAAGGGAACCTATCCCATTAAAGAGGAGGGACTTTATTTTCCCCACCGTGGTTTCATTCCAAGTGAAAATCTAAAACCCAATAGTATGATGTCATTGTTTTTTTTTATCTTGGATTATCTTTATCTGCTGAAGTGATTCCATCCTCAATTCATCCAACTCATTGAGTTAAAGGATTCTCTCCTTTTGAGCTGCATCCAACTCAATACCCACCTTAACTGTTGTCCTCAATGTTTGTAGTTCAAACTCAATAGGCAACAAGGGATTTTTCCCATAGACTAACTCATATGGTGAAAACCCTATTGTAGTTTTCCAAGTTGTATTGTAAGCCTAGACAACTTCAGGTAGTCTCTTTACCCAATCTCTTCTTCCTACTTCAACTGTTTTGGTAAGGATGTTTTCCAATTCTCTGTTCATTACTTCAACTTGTCCATTTGATTGTGGGTGATAGGGAGATGAATTCCTATGATTGATATGATAATACATTGTGAAATCCTGGATCATATTTGACATAAAGTGTGGTCCTTGGTATAAAACTACGCTCCTTGGTGCTCCAAACTTTAAAATAATTTTGTGCCAAAGGAAATCAACAAGCTGTTTCGCAATGGCATTTCTTAAAGCCTACACTTCAGTCCACTTTGTCATATAATCAATACACACAATAATATGTTCCTTCCTTGTGAAGAATGACGAAAGGGACCAATGAAATCTAACCCCATCTCTAAAATGGTTCAATCACTACTTGAGGTTGCGTAAAGGCATTTCATTGGTAAAGCTTGGTTTTCCCATCCTTCTACAAGGATCACACCGCCTGATATATTTCTTCACATCTTTGTACTGAGAGATGGCTAATAATAACCAGCCCAAGTATCGTGTGAGTTTTTCTTTTCACCTTGAATAGTGTCCTCCACTTGGTTCATCATGAAATGCCCAGAGGATTTCAAATATTTCATCTTCTTTACACACTGCATAAAACCAAATCAGGACCACATTTAAATAGCATTCCATTTAACCATTTGAATTGTGCACTAGTTTTGATTAACTTCTTTATTTGTTTCTTGGTGAAAGGAGGAAACTTCCTCACATAAGATAATTTTTCATATCAGCAAAACATGGTGTATCAGCTGAAATAACAAACAATTGTTCATCCTGGAAACTTGTCCTTGTTGGATCTTTCTCCTTGTAGTGGTTAGTCTTGACAAAGAATCAAATACAACATTAGATATACATGGATTGTCCACAATGGTAATATCAAATTATTGTAAAAGTAATAACCATGTAATTATTCTACCTCCAACCACTAGTTTGTTCATTAAATATTTAATTCCTAAGTGATCTATATTTACAATTATTTTTTACCCTATAATGTAATGTCTAAAGTTATTAATTGCATAGATCACAACAAGAGATTATTTTTCAGTGGTGGTGTAATTTCTTTTAGTGGGGGTAAGATTTTTTTAAAGGTAATAGATAGCATACATTTTCCCTTCTTCATCTTTTTGTCCCAAAACTACACCAATTGAATTATTTGAGGCATCTGTCTGGATATGAAAAGGTTTTTCCTAATTAGGTCCTCTCAATATTGGGGTAGTGATTAATCTTTCTTTGATTTCTTCAAAAGCATGTTGACACTTTTCATCCCAAAGAAATTCACATTCCTTGGTAAGCAAATTGAACATGGGGTAGAAATTTTACTAAAATCCTTGATAAAGCATCTATAGTACCCAACATGTCCTAAAAATGACTTGATATCTGTGGGGGTTTGAGGAATAGGTAAGTCTGAAATAATTCTAATTGTTTTTTTATCAACCTAAATTCCTCTTTTTGAAATATGGTGTCCTAATACAATCCCTTCATCAGCCATCATTAAAAAAATTTCATAGATAAGAGATAGATTGTGTTACTCACATATCATTAATAATCTATCTAAATTTCTCAAAGCATCATTAGATGTATCCCCATGTATAGTAAAGTTATCCATGCATACCTCTACATAGTCATTTGTTAAGTCTGCAAAAATTGTTAATACATGACTCTTTAGAAGGTTCTTTGGAGCATTGCATAATCCAAATTGTAATACCCTATATGCAAAGGTAACCCATGGACATGTAAATTTAGTTTTATCCTAATCCTTAGTAGAAAATCTTATTTGATTGTATCCACTAAATCCATCCAAGAAGGAAAAGTACTATTTACCTGAAAGGTTGTCTAGGACTTGATCTATGAATGGTAAGGGAAAATAATCTCTCAAAGTGTGACTTTGTTCGCTTCCTATAGTTAACACAAATTCTCCATTTTCCATTCTTTTTAGGGAAAATTACAAGAGGAGACACCCACTAGCTATCTGAGATAGGGTAGATAAAACCTACTTGTAATAGTTTTTCAATTTCTTGTTTGACTATATCCCTTAAGGTTGGATTAATCCTTCTCTGAGGTTTCCTAACTAGTTTAATGTTTTCAGTATAGATGTGATGAGTGTAGATACTTGGAGGATTCCTTTCATATATTTTTAATCCCAAGAAAAATATTTAGTATGATCTTTCAGAACATCAAACAGTTTAGCTTCTTCATCATTCTTCAACCAGCTATTAATATTCAAAATTTTACCTAGTTGAATCTCAACATGTTTGGTTCTAGTGTATGATGAACTGATTTGTTGAAAGGGTTCCATTAAAGTATTTAGTGGACATGCATGTGGAAACAACATATGATATGTAGCAACATCTCCAAAATTTCCTTGAGACAAAATTCTAGACAAAGGACAATAAGAAAAATTATGATACTTATCTTGTTGTAGGTCAAACTCTTCATCACTGCTACTTTCTAGAAATTCTTCATCATCTCCTGATATATGTGAAGCTGAAGCTACAGATTCTTCCTCTCCCCAAGAGAAATATCATTCCTCGAAGTGAAATTATCTTCATTTGCAGGGAATTGTTGTTGGTGTGGTTCCAAAACTAATTGTGATGGTTGGAACTAATTGTGATGATTCTAGAACTAAGCGTGATTGTTTGAACATATTTTGTAGGTTCAAAACTAATTTTGTAGGTTTTAGAACTATTCTCGACTTCTCCAAGGACAATTGGTGTACATTCAATGGTGGGTTAATCATATCTTCTATCTCTCGTACGTGATCCTGTAATGTGATCATGGCCAACAAAGACAAATTTTGCTCATTAATGTCAGGATTATCAACCCATAATTGCTCTTGATTATTACTAAAAGGTTGTGTAGAGGGATATAATGAAGTTTTCTTATAATTCTTACCATTTTAAATAGTCATATCACCTAATCTATAATCAATTAAGGTAAAGAACTATAGCTAACCATGGTTTTCCCAAAATAATGGGATAACCAAGTGTTTTACCTTTCGGATGCAATATAAGGAAGTCAACTGGATATTCCCATGACTCCACCATAACTACCACATCTTCAATAACTCCCTGGTTTTTCTACAGACTGATCTTCCATCTGCAATATGGTGTTAGTACATTGTATTCCTATTAATGGTAATGTTTTCAGAGTGTCCACTGTCATTAAATTTATATCTGCTCCCAAATCAACCAAAATATTATGTATATCTTTATTCCCTATAGAGACAAAAATAACAAGGCTTCCATGATCTCCATATTTGGGAAGTAGGAGCTTTCTTGCTAATAAATTAGCAAGTTTCCCATCCACCTTAATAGTCCTGGGGTACTACTTTTTTCTTCCAGGATTTTTAAACATAACCTTTTGATCAATTTGTTCAATTATGGAATGTCCTTAATTGCTTGTAATAGTGGTATTTCAATATGCAGTCTCCTTATTTCTTGTAATAATTTAGATTCCATGATTTCAATAGCTTCTTTAAATCTCTTTGGGAATGGAGTTTCAATATATTTTTATTTTGGTTCTTTATCTCTCTCTTTTTCATCTTCCTTGGGGGAAACCAGACTAGGGATTTTTGTTTCTTCTGTCCTTTAAGTGATGATAAAAGGTGGACTTATAACTATTTTTCTAGATCTAATTTGTATATCCTTATAATCCATGGCATTTAGATCAACTAATTTTTCTGGTTTTGTTCGTAGACAAGAGTTGTTTGTTTGTTTCTTGGATTTGCTAATTTGTGTTGGCATTTGCATTTGGACTACATTTTTAGTTTGTGAATTTTGTGTTGGGGCACCCATTATGGCTTGTTGATTTTGATTAGGATATGTTTTCCCTTAAGCATAATTACTAGGGCCCCATCTAGGTTGTGACCAAGAATACTAGTTATTTTGACCGGTCCATGGTTATTGATGTCCTTGAGCATACCAAGATTGACCTACCCAATCCTGGGGATTCCAAGTTGGCTGAGGGGCCCAGGGTGGTTGTCCCCAACTTTGTGGTACTGTTTGAGTAGCCCATGACATCATCCAAGGATTAGGAGATGATCTTGGCATGAACTATCCTTGGGTAGGTTATCTCTGGACAAAATTTAATTCTTCTGTTGTGGATGATGTACTAGTTTGTTTGAGCTGATTCTTTAGGAGTGGAAGAAGAGAACAAGCATGAATATCATGTTCTTTAGATTCACAGATAAGACATACTTTTGTTTTATCCAAAGGACATTCCCTTATTGCATGTTTCTTCCTACATCTAGGACAATACATGGCTAAAGGTTCAATTTTTGCATAGAGGTTAATTAAACTAAAATGTTTGTTTTAAAATTTGCTAACTCATCCATTAGTTTGTTCATATCTGGATTCAAACTTTCCACTCATTTTCCCTTCCTAGGTCCACCCCTTGTTCTAGAATAGCTTCTGCAAATGTATTTAATTTCATTCATCCTTAATTGATCAATGTTTCCACCTCCTATCAAGTTAAGAGCTTCCCTAGATTCATCTTCCAAACCTTTAAGAAAAATTGTTTTACTCAACTCTTCTTGAAGTAAAAATCCACATATTTTACTCACAAAGAGGAATCTGTCCAAATAATCTTCTATATTCTCATCCTCCTCCTGCTTGATTTTGAAAAACTCTTCCTTCCTATTTCTCCCTCTACTAATAATCTTGATATTTGTCTAGGAAGGTAGTTTCCATTTGTGCCCAAGTGGTAATAGAGCTGGACGCTAATGCCATAAACCACCTCATTACTACATCCTTTAGAGTGGATGGAAACAACCTAAGTTTCTCATTATCTATTTTGTAGTCATAGTTCTTACATATTACCTTAAACTCAAACAGAAATTGATCAGGGTCTTCAGATGACATCCCTCTAAATGTGGGTAAATGTGTAGGTGAAATATTTTTCATTGGTGTATCATCATCATATAATTGAATTGGATAAGTAAAGTTCCTATCAGGTTCCCTTTCAGCTTCATGTTTCATTTTTGAAGTATTCTCTAAACTTTCTTCCCAATCAATGTGGTAGGTGATATGCCTTGGGGAAGGTGAAAAATCAGGAGTAGGAGGTTTACTACTCAATTGAGAATCAAAACTTACCCTAAATGGATCTTGAGAAATAATCCTTCTCCTAAAATCTCTACTTCCTTCTAGTGACTGATCCAAGAATTCCAAAGGTGGAAACTCTGCTTCTTGTCTCATATAGGATAATGGTGCCTCCAATTCTTGGTCAAATTCCTTATTTAGACTAGAGGATGATGGTAATTCTTGTCCAGATATTTTTGGGATAAATATACCCTTGCAGTCTCTTGGTCTACTCATAAATTTTGTGATAGCTTAGGGAATATTTCTGCAACTACTAGATGTATGGTTGTTGCTCTTGCTAACACCTAATTAGAAAATTCTAACTAGTGTTCCCCAAAAATGGTGCCAAAAATTATGGGTGTTGTTATTCACTTAATTTAATCAACTTTCTATTCATGTCATATTCAAACCAAGGGTGTGTCTAAAGCTATATGCAACAAGAGGAATCTTAGCTATCTAGTATTGATTGTAGGTATTTTGTATCTTCTAGGGGATATTTACAATGTCTTAAGGACTTCTTGGTTAAAAAGTTATTGAAATAAAACTATGAAAACTTTGTGGAAGTAAACACACTTTATAGAAATGAATTGTTGGAAATAAACACACTTATCTTTGGAAATAAACACACTTTTACAGAAAAGGATTTGATGGAAATAAACAAACATTACAAAAATAAACACATAGTTGAGAATGCTTGGAAAGTTATTACAAATAAATAAGAACTTAATATAGAACACTGTAGGGACAAGTCTACAAAAATTTCAACTTAAGGAATTGAAAGTGATACAGAATTAACAAATCTAAACTATTTTCTTTAAAAATATAAATACCAATAAAAATGAGGATCTTGGTTCTTGGAGGAGTGGGCCCTTGCTCCACCTTGAAACAAGATTGAACAACTTAATTTTCTCTCAAAATAGAAATGACTATTTTATTGATAAAACATTATGCATTACAAAAACATGTTGGATCTGTGTATATCAATCTATATCTATATCTCTCTATATCTATATTCCTATATATATAATCTATCTGCAAGTCTGTATGTATATACTTCTTCCAGGGGTGCATTTATGGCCGTAACTATTCCACTAATACAATGGAACTGAATCATGCCTAGAATAGATGTTGAATTGGAAAGTGGCAAGATGTACAACTGTGGGATAATTTTTTGAGATCGTAATTATGGAGAGTCAGAAATCTTTTTATTTGGTCCTTATTGATAGGATAATTGATTTGAGAAATCACCGACCATTTGGAATAGATTCTTATCAGTTTTGGAACTTTAGAAGAGTTCCAGAACTAAAGGAAATCATTCCACGTTTAAATGAGAGATTTCTAAAGCAATTTTTAGGAGTTCGAAACTAATTTTGATAATTCCATAACTAACTACTAGAGTTCTAGAATTAAGTCTGGAAGTTCTAGAACTAATTGACATAAATTGTGACTATGTAATGGAGTTCCAGAACTAAGTCTGGTAGTTCCAGAACTAAGTTGTATTGATTCCAATACTTCCAAAAACATGTTGACCACTTCATACATTCTTCTGCCTGATTGTGACTTGCTTTATTACAAAAATGAGTTTCTAAAACACTTTGTTAGTAATCACAAAACTTTTAAATGTTAGAATCATGATCAAGAAAATATGGACAATTACATCCTAACTCATATCAGATCAAAAAAAAGTTACAAAATGCAGTCAAACTTAATCAAAAGGAGAGTAAGATGAGATCATTTATTGTACATTTAATGGGCATATTCTAGCCTCATTAGTAACCCTTAATTTAGAGGAAAATCTAATGGCTAGCTAAACCCCACCACGGGTGGGGAAGGAGTAGGTTTGGTGAAAGACGGTAGACCTAGCGACAGAGAATCAAAGAGAATAAAGGTAGATTTAGTATAATGAGGAATGTGAGAGGGAGATGTAGAAGCCACGTGACATTGTAGAGTGAATGGTGTTGAGGAGAGAGATGGCTCATGAAGGATTTGGAGCTCATGTAGAAGGCATGGATCTAGATCATTAGGATCTCCCCATTTCGGAAGGAATTAAATGGAACCCTAATTGGCCTCACATGGGAGCACACCGAGAAGATATGACTTGGGCCACAAGCATGCATCTGAATCTACCTTGTAACCTAGCCCTTGCATTTGGTTTTCTAGTACTTAGTACATCCAATAGTTAGCAAGCTAAATTGGGTAGTAGGGAGACATGAGTAAGTCTCATAGTAAGTACATTTTATGGTAGGAAAAATGTCTTCGTTGTTTTTGGAGGTAGATTTTCAGGTGTATCATCGCACAAAATTTGACTATGCAGAATTTAGTGCTCACCTTTGGGAGTAGTACCACCATGTAGACTATATGAGTTCAGTATATTATTACTATTGGGACACAAGGAATTAAATATTATAGTCTAGTTCTTGCTACAGGTGGAGGATCAAGGGGTGTAGGTGGCTCTGGTTCTGGTGGATCTGGTGGTTATAGAGGTAGAGGCGAGACAAGGGGTTCTAGATTAGGTGGGCGGGGTCCATACCCACCCCATAATATTTACATGATGATGTATCTTTGTCTTTAAGAGTATATGGGCATAAAATATGCTCTTCAAAATGTGCACATGTGTGAGATATTGTGGCACATGAAAGGGATCATGACTTTTGAGTGAAAGGCAAGTCAATTTGTAACTACATTACAAGGACACACACACAGTTAGTACAGGAAGTTTGACCCTAATCAAACTTGCGTAGATTATGTAACATTCAAAGATGCATTCCTTAAAGAGTTCTATATCCTTGAATTTGAGTAGAAGAGTATAGGCATGCTCAAGGATATTAAACAAGGTACTACTAAAAGTGTTTGGGAGTATGATGCCCATTTTAAAACACTTTTATCTAAGATTTCTTATGATATTCATGTAAGCCAACATGTGCAATGGTTCATTAGAGGTCTGATCACACCTTTTAGAAGGGCTCTATCACATAAGACATACATTAATCCATGTGAAGCCCTTGAAGCAGCTTTGCACACTAAGGTAGTCGGGAGTATAGACACTGGAGTTAGCCCATTCTTGGAAGCATAGATTACAACCATGGAAAAGTAGTTGGAGAAACTATTAGTGAATTCGGCACATGAGACGCGCACTGGGATTTGGTGTATAGAATGTGAAGTGGAGGGGCACACCAAAGATAGTTGTTCCTACATAAAAATATGTTCATTATTGCTAGACTATGAAATATGTCACCTGAATCATGACTCTAGTTGTTTCCCATTATTAAAACATGTGATAAGGAAGAATGTATCTTGCTATTGTAAGATTTTTCAGTCCATGACTTGCAATATAGAAGACTTTAGGTTGATTGGTAAGATCCATGATGCTATAGATATTAGTGTGTGCTAAATAGGAGTATCAGATAACTCTAAGGGTAAAGGTGAGCATTAGGATCGGAATCACAATTAAGTGCATTATGAGTAGAACAAGGGGTGCTATAATGGAGGATGTGGTAGAGGTCAAGGATACCATAATGGAATCATAGGTTGAGGAAATCTGTGTTGGTGGATGAGGTGAATTCCCTCGTGGAACATTCTTTACATGCAGATCACCTAACCACTACAGAGGTGAATGTCCTTAGAATATTACATGTTCTTTCTATGGGAAGAATCATAGCTATTAGGAATGCTTAGATCTATATGAGCATCTTAGCAAGAAGCATAAACAAGAGAACAAAGGTAGAGGGATGGTTTGGATACAATGCACTATGGAAAATTAGTGGATGCAAAAGTTGGAACTGAAACCTGAGGCATTTCTTTAAAGATCACTACACACGCTTTAAAGGTGTTACCATAGAATCTTACCATCAATAAGGAGGATGTTTTTCATGTAAGATAATTAAAGCATGTGCATTATAAGGAGGTATATCAGGAGACTATGGAGGTACTCGAGAGAAATTCAGGGAAATACAATATTTAAAGGAGCAATCACGAACATGGAACTAAAGAAGGTAGTAGTGAATGTCTAGTCAAATATTGATGACTTGAAGGAGGTATGCGAGAATGTTGTGTCGGGAGAATATTGTTCCCTCACTAGGGATTTGGATAAAGGGAAACACTTCATGCTTGAATACCGAGAATGGGCATCAAATTCTACATGTAAATATTCCCCCATAGCTTAGACTACAATTAGTATATCACTCGAATTCTATTGTCGATGGATGGCTCTGAGTAATATATTGATTGACACAGTGCAGAAGTAAATGTGCTTACTTTAGATGCATGGGTACATATGGGGAGACCTATATTGTAGTCATCTTCTAATGTATTATTTATGGATAATCTAACTAAGTCCATCCTATCGAGTTTTATAATATGTATCCATTACTATATAATGGGCTAAGATCACTGGAGATTTTGAGTTTATAGTGCTTGTGGAGCAAATAGTTTCCCAGATCTACTTGGACGCCTTTGGTGTTATGCAAACAATGTTGATATTTAGTTCAATAATGGATATATCAGTTATGATAAAAAAAAGGAAAGATTTCTTATCCCTTTAATAGATGGAAAATATGTGCCCTATGTTGAGCCTTTGAGTGAGGAAGATCTCAATAGGATTTATGTACGTGCCATTTGGGACCCAGAAGTGCTCGAGCCATCTAAAGAATGAATCCTTCAGTGGGAAGATGCACAGTCTATTAGTACTACAATTGTTTCTTGTGATAATTGGGCTCATGGTACTTATGAGATGGTTGGGCATGAAGTAAGGAGCACATTTGCATGGAAAATAATACCTCCTTACGTCAAGAGGATAGGTAATAGCTCTGAACCTCGGTACACTGGGGAAGGAGACCCTATGGTATTCTTGCGCACCATGGAGGAATAGTGGATATACCAGTTAGAAAGAAGAAGTATGTTAGCATATACCCTACATGGTACAATAGTGCCTTTGGTGGTTGGTTTATAGGGATAATCTTGTAGGATGTAATGAATTCATGATTTATCTTAGAACTCGAGTTTTCCAAGATCAATGCATCGACTCAAATCTATAAATATAATGGTAATCAACCTATTCAATAGTGTGAGAGGCTATGGATAGAGGGACAGGAAGCTTTACCACCTTCACTATGGGTGCACAAACTTTATGCCACTTTACGGGGCTATGAACACACTTGTTATGTATATGCGAGCTACATAGAGAAAATAGAAATTGGCGGGGTTTGATTGTAGGTATAGTCCAGATTTTGACTACTTCTCTATTAAAACTCAAAGTAGAAGAGACATTAAGGGTTATAAAGCGATTAACTATAGGAGATAATGCAAAGGAGTAATAACTTATTTAGGATTTATTTAATGGGAACAACTCAAGATCATCTCTTTTTGGAGTAGAGATAGATGCCATACTACTTAAGCATGCTTACTTTGAGAAAGAAAAAGAGAACATGGTCTACATAGTGGATGATGGAGAAGTAGAAGAACTGGATATAGACCATTCAAAAGGTACAAGCGAGGTGTTGGACCATTCGGATAACAATGCATGTGCCTATCATGAACATATGAGGACCAAGAAAGTGAATATTGGTATGAATTCTTAACCTAAAGAGGCAATAGTTGGAGATTATTGGTCGGAATCTAAAGTACCAGAAATAGTGGAGTTACTCCATGATTTTTAGGACTTATTTCCTACAGGATACCATGAATTAAAAGGATTTCATGAATAATTACGAGAAATGAAGATAAAGCTTAAGGAAGGTACACACCCGGTCAGGAAGAGACCCTACAGGATGAACCCCAACTTGTGCATAAAGGTCAAAGAATAAATTGACAAAATGTTGAATTCTAGAATCATCAAGCCCATGGAAGAATTGGTTTGGGTTATCCCCATGTTTATGAGTATAAATAAAGATGGTCTCGATTATGATTTGTGTGGATTAAAAATAATTGAATACTACATGTGTGTGATCCCTTTCCTACACCTTTCATGAGACGAGATATTAGAAGGTGTTATAGGGCATGAGATATATTCTTTTATAGATAGAATCTCTTGGTATCATCAGGTCCGGATTGCACATGAGGATAAAGAAAAAAATTTCACCATCGAATGGGAACTTTCACATATACTATGATGCCCTTTGGTCTAAAAAATGTGCCTACTTTGTATATTTGTGAATAGGTCTTCAAGCATTCAAGGATTTTATTCATATTTTCCTGCAAATTTACTTGGATGATTGGATGGTGTATGGGCTTGTTAAGGAACATTATGACAATTTATGCTTAATGTGTGAAATATTTAGATAGTTAAGCATCTCTTCGAACATCAAAAAGTGTGTGTTTGCTACATATTTTGGCACTTTGTTAGGGCATATCATCTATAAGGAATGTTTGTTAGTAGATTTAGCTAAGGTTGCGATTATTGTTGGCCTAAAACAACCTACCAATAAAAGTGAGGTGTGTGGATTGTTTATGTCACACTGGGTACTATAGAAAATGTATCAAAGGATATGCTAAGGTTATCATGCCTTTTGAAGGGTTACTAAAAGGATTTAAGGAACATTTTATTGGGGAGAAATATAGTAGTGCAAATTTGAGGTACTAAAAAAAAGACTTACTACAAGACTGCTTTATGCTTTCCCACATGGGACCAACCATTTCATGTGCATGTAGATGCCTCTTCCATGACCATTGGTGTGGTGTTAGCTCATCCTAGAGAAGGTATTATAGATCATCCTATCTTTTTCTAGTAGAAATTTGACTCGTGCAGAGAAGAATTATACAAAGACAGGCACGAAGCCTTGTCGATGATCTATGCACTACATAAATTATGACAATACCTTTTACAACACCATTTGTATTTTACAATGAGCACATGGAATTAAAATACTTGGTCAACAAGCCTTTTTTTACAGGGGCACATATGTCTATGAGTGATTTTATTCCAATAATTTTATTTCATAATTGTGGTAAAACTAAGTAAAAGTAATTCGGCCCATTGGACCATTTATCACAAATTTAGCGTCGGAGAGAGGACATGTAGATAATTAAAGATACAATGTCAGATGCATAGTTGTATAGGTTACAACGTGTGCCTTCAAAATTGGAGGATATTGTTATATTTTTATGTACGGGGGTGGTGTCGGGAGGAATGAAATCCTTGGAGAAGAAACAACTTGTAATTTGCTTGGATCCTTTCATGTTGATTAGTGGTGACCTATAAAAGTTATTCTAAGATGAAGTATTATGTTGGTGTGTACTAGAGCACGAGTGCATGGAAATCATAGAAGAGGATCATAGTGATATTACAGTGGGAACTATGCGAGGTGATGCCACGTACACAATATTCTACTCCCTAGATTATAGTGGGAGACCCTCTACCAAGATTGGAAGGCATATTGTAAGGAATTTGATCTTTGTCAATGTGTTGGTAAACCTGGGTAGAGAGATGAAATTCCTTTAAGACCTATTCCTAGTGTAGAGGCATTTTAGAAATGGGCTACAAAATTTTCGGTCCTATTCCCACCAACCACATGTAGAAATGGATCATGCTACATCATCACTTGCACATATTATCTTATAAGGTGGGTAGAAGCAGCACCTACCAAGTATTGTATAGTAGCTACAATGGACAAATTCTTATGGGAAAATGCTTTAAAAAGATATGGATGCCCGTTGAGTTTGACAAGTGATAGGGGACACACATTTTGAATGAGACAATCAGAATTTTCTTGGATGAGTTCATGATTGCACACCATAAGACTACACCATATCATCCTAAAGAAAATGGGACTGCTAAAGCTTTCAACAAGATTTTGAGGTAGACATTTATAAAAAAATTGTGATCTTTGGAAGGAAATATTGGGATGATAAAGTTTCTTCGTGCTTTGGGCATGTAGAACAACCTACAAGTGGTTAAACAAGGCCACACCCGTTCGATTGGTGTTTGACATAGAAGTAGTTCTTCGATGGAATTCATGTTACCTTCTTTGTGTAATGCATGCATTGGACGTCTATCTAATGAGAACTTTTTGGAATAAAGACTTGATCAATTGATAAAGTTTGATGAGAGGTGCACCATAGCATGTTAGAGCTAGAAGTAGGAAAAGACCAAGCGAGAAGGCATGGTATGACAGAATATCGGGGAAAAAAATCTTTAGATAGGATAGATGGTGGTTCTTTATGACTTTAAGTTTCTATGCCATCGAGGAAATCTTAAAGTGCATTGGTTGGGACAATATATAATCAATCATATACTTGAATCAAGAGATTTCCAGTTAAAGATGCTTGATGGAATACGGTTACCTGGTTACTTTAATAGGAGTAAGTTAAACCTCTACTATAAATAAGTCTTGTTGGTGTTTGTAATAAGGAAGTGTTTCCATTTATCCTATGTTTTCATTTATGTATTTCCTTAATGTATTTCCATTTTGGTCATTATGCTTTGTCAATTTAGTTGGTGTTTTGTGTAATAAGCGTGTTTGTGCACTCAAAGCTAATTACCATTTACAAATAATTTATGTGTAGAGGAATGCACATACCATTGGTTTGGGGTGGTTATTTACAACTAGGTATACATAAAGGAATAAAATATTGTAAGTGCTATTCAAGTTTGCAGAGGAGTGGTTAGAAAGGAGATTGCTTTAAAAATATGACCATAGATGGAGATAAATGAGGGAAAAGTATAACACGAGGTAATAAGTGATTGTAGAGATTACGAGGGAAGGCGCAATGGTGAGGTACTCGAGCACATGGAAGTGGGTTGAAGAGAAGTTTGTAGCCAAAAGGTAGGAAGGAACACTAAAAGGTTATAGCTGGGGCGTGAAGATGTACTACACGGATATTGTGTAAATGGTCAATTAGTGAGAGGTTTT
The DNA here is from genome assembly GCA_018340775.1 of Taxus wallichiana var. yunnanensis. Classification (NCBI taxonomy): domain Eukaryota; kingdom Viridiplantae; phylum Streptophyta; class Pinopsida; order Cupressales; family Taxaceae; genus Taxus; species Taxus wallichiana. Next base: position 629,661,059 of record CM031239.1, read on the forward strand.
TTGGTAGGTGGAGTAATAAATGCATGAATGTTTTGAAATTCTATATAAGGATGTCATGTGGGTTCATTTTAACCTTTGCAATAATTATTATCTAAGTGAGGTAAGTGAAAATGAGCTAAGTGAGTCGTGTTAAGGTGTGGAGAGTTTTGAAACAAGACATGGACAAAAGAATATTGTAGGAAGAGGCTTGTGTCCCCATTCGTGAAGGGTTTGAGTGAGGAATAAGCATTGAGAAGGATATAGAGCACATGGATTCAAGCTAGGGTTTGAGTTTTCTCATTATAGATAGTTAAAAGATGGATTTTTATGATGGCACCAAAGAAAGAACCTACCACAGCAACAAAGGAAAAAAGAAATTAGAAAAAAAAGTTGAAATTTCACCCAAGAGGGTGTGATAATTAGAAAATAATGGGATTCCCACATCCTAAAGTATAAGATAAGTGACTATAACCATCGCACATCGACAAAAAGAAATAATTAGACACATTGTTGAGTACCAAGACCAACAAGTGCTTGGTGTAGGATATGTGAGTGTATGATGACACTTTGGAAAGAAATTGTTGAAAAAGTAGGAGTCTATCAGTTGTATGAGATCCCGTATTTTTGAAATTATGAACCTTTATACTAGTGGTTGATGACCGAGTCCATGAGGATTGTTTCTATTTTTTAGAGACAAAGGGTTAGAATCATAGTATCCTGATTTAGACACTAATGTGATGAAAATGCATAGGGGTAGACATGGCTAGTGACTTAACCTGATAAATAAAAATTATGGATACATGGAAGGAGTTAGGGTATATAACGTGTGGAATGGACATTGATAAATTGAAGAAGTACCTAGTGGTATAGGTAGCTACACATCTAGTGACCAAGTTAAATGATCAAGAGATATGGTCACAAATAAATACAATGTGGCTTCATATCATGAGAAAAATGTCTCAGGGAGTAGTCTAGAACATAGAAGGCTAAATTGCAGAAATCATTATCAAGGAATTTTGCATAGGTGATAAGATTAGTTTTGGTGTTATCTTACTTTCTCTAGTATTTATGGAAATTGGAGTGCCTGATGGGCCAAAGAAAAAGATTTGGGAATATCCCATGGAAAACAAGTACCTTGTAGAAAGTTTTGAAAACTATTGATGTGAAGGGTCAATGAGTGGGCCATTTAAATGGAGGGAGGATATGTTGTATGATTAAATATGTGTGGCATTTGAAGAGGAGTTATTTATCTCGAAAGAGCTACCTTCGCTGGTTGGCAAGATAGTACAGTTCGTGATGTACCAATAATTCTACATCACATGGTTCTCGATGAGGGATGGGACATGGAGCCCATGGTGTAAAATACCATATTCTTTCACAGCACACTACTTCTAGGCATCATTCCACCGCTTTACTGATGCGTGCCACTTGAGTTTTATTGTAGACAAGGTAGACTATGACTACCACACTCTGAGGAAGACATATGTATATGCCGCCGGACTACCTATGTTGATAGGTTTATTTAAAGTGTTATAAGCATGAAGCCTATAAGCTTGGAAATTGGGGACATTGGAGCAATGCTTGTATACCTTCATCTTAAGCCCAAGCTGGAGAATAAAAAGTATGTGGAGAATGAGTTCACACTCCCAGGGCCACCTAAGGGAAAGCATATAGTGGAGAACATGCCAGCCCCAAATCCCACAGAAGCTATAGAGGTAGATGATGAGGAGGAAGATGAAGATAGTGGTAGCTTAGATCATAAAGGTTAGAGGCAACCCACAGATAGAGTGGAGAGTGAACATGTAGGTACTCCACCTCAAGTGCGGGAAGAAGACGAAGACTTGGATGTAGAAGTATTCCATGGAGAGCACCACTTTAAAAGGGTATTCAGAAGAACAAGGACCCAAGGTGTGGGAACCCCACAACCTATGAGGAGATCACGGGACTCTCTCCTTAGAAAGAGGTAGTTGAGAAGAAAAGGAGAAATATAAAGCTAAATGAGGAGGTAGAGGAGTCTGTAGAAAGCATGCCTAACACCCTTGTATAACCAAAAGATGTGGAGGAACCCAAGGATGAAGATATGAAGGATGAAGAAGAGGGAGTAAAGGTGGTAGAAGAAACAGAACATGATATTTCTTAGAACATTGAAGATCTGACTCCAAATCTTGGTGCTCAAATTCCTAAGGGGCCAAGAACAAAGAGAACAAGTGGGGAGTATGTTGTACCAAGTATGGGCTATGCCAAGGACATAAGTAAAATTGTCCACACCCATTTCCAGAGTACAATGGGCCTTAAGGGGTTGTATGGATGGGAGTTGATGGAACCAAACATGGCCACTACATGCGTAAGGAAAAATATGTCCTGGTCTATGTAAAATCACATGGAAGAGCTTGATTTTTATGTATTTGAGTAGTCATGTGTGTCCCAAAGAATGAAGAAGGCACCGTAGAGTAGGCACATGACTATAAAACCCACTCTCATGTCTGATGAGGAGTTAAGTAATGCATTAGTTAAGGTATCTACATAAGTGGCGTGGAGGAACATAGATAAGTCTACCACTATTAAAGCATTATGAGAAGATAATAAGGCCAAATCTATGGATATAATGTGTCTACAAGGAGAAAAGGACTTGGAGTAGAAAAATAATGAGGCCTTCATCAGTATGGTGGAAGAAATTAGTGACCATGTCCTAAAAGAAATACCACACTTGGAATCTAAGGTACATGAAAGGTTTCCTTCAGTTATGCATTTTTTCTTACCCTAGTAGATTTGGTACTTAAGGATGGACTGATTCACATGCCAATGAAAAAGGACCCCTGAATAGGAAGTAGAGAGAGAAAGGGCTTTTTGGTTAGAAATATTTCATCTTACGAAGCTTTGTTTGAGACTTTATAGGAAGAGGTGAAGAAAGAAGACCATGCACTTGAACATTTTTGTAGCTCCGTAATCGTAATTTGGATAGGATCTATATTGGAGGATAATGAAGTTTTGAAAGCAATGAAGGATGAGACTTTAGGGCATGTAGAGAGATTGGTGTTAGTGAAGAAAAAGCGTGAAGACCTTGCAGTAACACAACATTCACATAAGGAAAGGTTGGATGAGCTTGGAAAGCTCATAACACAAAAGATGGATATTCTGGAGGGATGGATGTCTACTATGGCTAACATTGTCATAGTATTATAGAATGAAAAGGGATAGATGAGTAAGATGACATCACCTTTGTAGATGTCCCAGAGAAGACCAAGAATGCATTGGATGATTGACAAGCTTTAGAAGTAGAAATTAAGGAAGAATATCAAGATTTTCTTCTCTCGGTTGAAGAGGAGGGTGTTGGAGAGTAAAATATATTATTTGTACAAAAATCATTCTTAATATTATTCCATCTTTATTCTTTAAGGCATCAGGAGCCAACCATTGCCAGGGAGGCAATGCAGTTTAGTGTGGGTAGTGTTGAGAAGGCAAAATATGACACTAAGGAGAAGGCACACAAAAAAATCACACATGGTAGCAAGGAATATTTGAAGGCGTGAAAGGATAGGGAAAGAAGCACGCATGGAAGAGAGTTTGAATCGGGAATTATCCATTTTCATGGTTATGAGCTATTTTAGAAGATAGTGTACAAAGCACACAATGACATGTAGACTTGATCGACACACAAATGTTATTTTGGGAGGAGCGTCTACTAAAGTGCAATGCATGAGTTTGAATTAATAATAGAACTACAATTGTTAGTTAAGCGTAAGAAATCTATTATTAGCAAACTTGCATGTGTGCATGTTATTGTAAAGGAACATAATTATTTTTAGCATGTGACCTATTTTTGTAAGTGCATAAGTGGTGAAGCACAAGTCCCCATCCTTATAGATATGTACTAAGCTATATATATTAGTAGTGTTGTGTATGAGATATTATGGAGTTATGCTTCCAGATCTAATGCACATATAAACTTATGATACTACTTATTGTAAGAAGATTCTATGTTTGTTGTGTTGTAATATAAGGGATTGTGTTGGGTGGATAATGGTGTTAAAAATGACTAAAAATAGTTCTTACACGGTTTACTTCATTATATGTATCACTTAATTCATTATTATTATAGATCTAGATCTGGAATATGTTCTTTGAAATATTTATGTTGTTTGTGGATATGTAAACATTACATCTTCATCTTGTTCACATCATGTACAAGAAACTCTAGGATGGGCTTGGTACCTTTGCACACTTCGGATGAGTGCTCACTCAGGATGAGTGATGTTCCAGTGCACCTAGGTGGTTCATGGTAAATTTGGGCTGCATCACCAATCATTCCACACCTTTGATGAAGCATTCACGATCTCTCATAAGTTGGAATTGTGAGCTCTTGAAGATGGGTAGGTGAAGCTTCATCCTAAGAAAAAAATTAGAGTTCCCAGGTTAAATCAACTTCCAATCTAGATAAAACTAAAACAACTTCTAATGTTTTTGTGGTCAAATCCATTCAGTAAATAAAATATTGTTCTTGATTTAGCTCATCAACAACATAATTACACACCTATAGAGGAAAGCTATGGTGTGGTTTTTGATAAATTATTCACTTCTAACATCATATCATTACTACCCATTTGAACTATTGACATATCAGTATTAAATCCCATTTAGTAACATGATACTGATGATTGTGAATTCCATCGAGTGAATAGTCATGACATAGATATATGTCAAACTTTTGGCATTGTCCTTTAGGATTTGATTGATAAAGGTGACCTACATTTAGATAATCCAAATGTGCTTCTAAACCAAAACCTTGATGTATTTAACCAACCCTTCCTGAATCATCCCTCATCCTCTGAATCACCACAAGCTAACATTTTCCACACCATTAACACAATAACAAAAATTGAACCCATTTCTCCATCTACTTTATTTTCTAGTGAAACAGAATATGCGAGAATCCCCACTAGAGGCTAACGAACACAATAAAAATTATAGGACCTGCTACAATCAACATACAAATTATTCCCACATCCTTGTTAGTTATCAATTCAACACCTATGGAATTGATACCAACATCTGATAAACACATGGTCCTTGAACCACCACTTTCCAATAACCTCCTTCCCACACCTGTACCCAATGTTGTCTTGGGATCCAAGCCTACATAATATAATACTACTACAATTACACCTGCTCCAAATTTTACAAACATAAAAAATGGTACCATTAGAAACCTTTTTTAGCTAAGTCACCCCCATCTAAATCTACCAAGAATCTCATTGATCAAAACCTACAAAAATCAATAATTGTAAAAATCATGTGGACTATATCAATTGTATTATTTGAACTCCTCTTCCTTCATTAGCATCAACTTCAACAGATACACCAAGCTCATCTAAGACTTCGAAGGGACCGAATAAATAGGGTATTATAAGAGTATTTAAAATTCCTCATTATGATGAAAATTATCATTTCCGTGGTCCTCCACCTTTTCCCACCTCTTCCTCTAAGGGGAAGACCTTCTTTTGAAAAATCCTCTATCATGCAAAAACCAAGACCTATAGGATCTGTCAAGAAAAGTGTTTTCCAAAACCCTAATCATTAAACCTTGTATGATCCCACTTTCATTATACATGTTAACCACCCCATTGTTACAGGGGAATAAAACTATCATCATGTTCCTATAGTGAGTCCTTTCGTTACATCCACTATCCCGCACTACAGACAATGACATCTAACTCTCATTCATTTATCCCCATATAATCCTTGTATCCCTTTTAGCCACCACTTATACAAGACCCTATCACCCATTTGTTGGAGAAACTATGAGACCTCTGTGACCGCCGAGTAAACTAACCATCACCAAGCAACCCATTTTTCCTATTCTTATTAGAAACCAATGCCCAGTTGTTTCACCAAAATGGAGGATATGTTGTCATTTTGGATAATTTATTACAAGAATCACTAATCACATCACCCCCTCCTAAGTCATAAAATCATCGGGGTGGAGGCTTGCCTAGTATGATTTTAATTTCCTTTTTGGATTATCATAGAACCCATGGTCATACCATAGAAGACTATAAAGCCTTCCATCAAAAGATTCAGAAGATTGATAGTTCACTCTTTCTTCCTTCCCATCGACTCCAGCTTCAACATCAACACCATCAAACAAGTCTGCTCCTAAAGCATCTGATCATCAAATCAATGTTGTTCACATCACCACATGCTCATGAAATTACAACAAATTGTGCGAATCTAAACAAAAAAATACACCATTACTATACCTTAGCCATCGAATCATCAATGTCATCTGATAAACCTCAGGTCTCAATTTCATTATCCCGTGAAGAGATTAATCAACCATCATTATCTAAAGCCAAAATTTCAATAAAAACCACCCCTCTTCCTCTCACCACATTGTAGAAAATATCCACTAAACAATTACACCAATCTCCTATCAAAATATCACTCTATGAACTCGTTCAAACATCGCCACCTTAAAAACATGCCATGATAGAAGCACTTCAATCCATCACTATCTCAACTAATGAATCAACCCATTTAAAAAAATTATAGGCACTTTAAAATAATCCACCATGATTTCCTTTGAAACATTTGAAATACCCACTCTGAGACTAGAATACCTTGACTTACCACTTTTTATCACTACTCAAATCAATGATGTCTCTATCAAAATATTCATGATTGATAGTGGTGCAACTATAAAATTTTTATCATCTCTATATTTTTATCATCTTAGACTACCCAACATGGTTGTTTCTCAAACCTCGGTCCTATTGTGCTCATTTAATGACACAATCAAACCCACACTAGGCACTTTCATCTTACCACATAAAGTCGGTGTTAAAACCCTATCGAACTCTTATACATCATAGAAGGATATTTGTAATATAATATGTTATTAAGACACCCTTTGATACACACTATGTATTTAATTCCTTCAACTCTCCATCTCTTCCTTAAGTACAAAAATGAAGGGAAGACTTACACGGTCCCTCGCTAACCCGAATGCATTTGATGACTGCTATATGATGTATCATCCAAACGATGTATTAGTACCTAAATCCATATCTGATTCTTCTGATCAAGCATCCACTAGCACATCAATGCCTTCTTCCAAACTACCAGATGATTCCTCTGTTACAGAAGCTATGAAACGTCTCACTCTTGGGGAATATCATCTTCTTATGCTTAACTCTATCCCATCACCAAAAATGTATGGTCACCCTGACAAGCAACCCATGTATAGTCATGATGTGGGATATGTTATCTCTTATGGGATAAAATACATTAAAATAAATATTGTTTATGGTGGGTTTGATAAAACACCATCCTACTTAACCAAATTACATAATGTGAAACCATTCAAGTTAAATCTCAAATCCCCCGATAATCCCAAATTTTCCCATTTGTACCTACATTGTTGCGCATGGAATGGATTTTTCCTTGGCAATTACAAAAAGGAATACATGATCAACCTATCTTATGAATGCTTAAACCACACAAGAAGAAAAACATAGGTTATAGGAAATTCATCCCCGAGATTATAAAATCCCTTTCATTCAAGAAAGAAACCACCGTATCCATTTTCAGATTAGCATCATCATCACCAACCAAAATTAAGGATTCTACAAATATAGATGATACTATATCTATCCCACCCAAATTTTTTTAGTCAACACTAAATCCTTAGGACCACTCATATATCAATCAGGAAACTCTATCAAATCATTAAAACTTGTTTCATTAGACATGGTTGAAGAATATTTACCTACCATACATATCCTTTAGTATCAGGATGATCAACAAATTCTATCTCACATGGGAGATAAAGAACACTTTCTTTAGAAATATTTATCATCTGATACATCAGCTCTTTTAGATGAATCCACTATGGATGTTAATTTGGGAACCTCGTAGGACCCTCGTATAGTCAAAGTTGGTCAAAGTTTCAATCCACAAGAATTACATGACTTCACCTCATTTTTAACAAAATATCGTCAGGATTTCACTTGGTCATATGGTGATATGGTTGTATATAACATATTCACATATCCTAATTCCAAACCCATCAAACAAAAATTTTCCAAATGCACCCCGTATAACTCTCCTGGTTAAAGAAAATTTGCAATGTCTCTTATCTTCCAATTTCATCATACCCATTGACTATCCACAACAGTTCTCTAAAATTGGTCTAGTAACTAAATATTTAGGATAAATTCACATCTCGCACCAATTTTAGGGATCTCAATCTTACTTCTCCCAAATATAACTTACCTCTTCCAAACATAGATGAGATTATAGATATGACATCTAGCCATGAAATGATTTCCCTTATGGATGTTTTTATGTTATAACCAAATCATTATTGCACCTGATGATCAACATAAAATATCCTTTATCACCCTGTGGAGAACCTTTTGTTATCGTGTCATGCCTTTTGGGCTTTACAATGTAGGAGAAACATATCAACGTGCTATGATATATGTCTTCAATGATCTCATTCACAAAATATTTGAGGATTACGATGATGAAATCCTTGGAAAATCTAAATTTCACAAAAATATTCTTGATGTTCTAGAATCAATATTCACCCGTATCATTCAATTCTATTTTTGCTTGAATCTAGAACAATGTGTCTTCAACATCCTCACTAGAAAATTTTTAGGATTCATCGTATCTCTTCATGGAATCAAAGTATATCCCAAAAAGGTAAAGGAAATAATCAATAGTGCCCCACCTACTAATATTAAACAATTATGTAGTCTCTAAGGAACATTACAATCCATATGATGTTTCATATCACAACTCTCTGACCCTTGTTAAGTATTCCACTATTTACTCTGTAAAGATATAGTATTTCAATGGGATTCTGGTTATCCAAAATCCTTTGATGAAATAAAAAATTATCTATTATCAGTACATGTTCTCACTCCAACTTGTGATGTGGAACCATTTAACCTATATATATCCACTTCATAGCATTCCTGAGGATCCATGCTTTCTCATTGTGATAATCAAGTTCATGAATAGGTTGTATACTACACTAGTCGTAGTTTCCATGAATACAAAAAATGCTAATATGAAGCTGAAAAGCTATGTTGTGCATTGTATTTTTCCACTTCCAAACTAGGACATTATCTTCTTAATCACAAAACATACATTGTCACCAGTTTTAATCTTCCTAGAGTCATGCATGCTAAACCTTATCATAATGACCACATAACCTGATGGATCAAGGTAATGACTAATTTTGACTTATAAATTATATAACAAGGATTTATTATGGTCAGACCATAGCTTATCAACTCACTGAAGCACCTCTTTCAGACAAAAAACCACCTCATAAATGCTTTCCTGAAAAATCCATCAATAACATTAATGAATCCGATAATTATGAATCATATTTTATCCCAGTCAAAATGAACCTCTTCTTTGATGGAGCTAAATGCCAAGAAGGAGGAGGATTGGGTATTATTTTCATACCACCCTGGAACATTCCCATCCTATTATCATTCAAAATACATTTCCAGTGTACTAATAACATGACAAAGTATGAAGCTTTAATCATGGGTTTAGAAACCACAATTCTCTTAGGTGTCCATGTCTTGGAAATCTATAGAGACTCACAACTCGTCATCAGTCAAGTTAAAGGAGAATACCAATGTAAAAATAAAATACTTCAAAAATATAAAGTTGTTGTTGATTTTCTCTTTGGCGCGTTCAATCATTATACCATTTAAACCATTCCAGGGTCCTCTAACAAGTTTTTCGACATTATGGATTCTTTAGGTTCTCTCATCCCTTTCGAAACAGAGAAATAAAAGGATAAAACTAAAATTTCCATATTCATTTAATGATTATATCCATCTCAACAGCATCATTCAATCTCCACAACATCATTTAATCTCCACTTAAGCTTATGATAGACAATGGGAAATCCTTCAAAAATAAGCAAGTTTAAAAGATCTCGTGATACATTTAACATCAAACTAGGCTTCTCATCACCATATTATCCTCAGGAAAATGGACAAGAGGAAGCTTCAAACAAAAAACTTAACAAAATCCTCATGAAAACTATAAATGATGTAGGAAAGAATTGTCACATTCAAATCTTGTTCACCCTTTGGGCTTATCAAACTAGTATACATACACCTATTGGAACTATGCCTTATTCTCTTTTCTATGGCTCTGAACCCATCGTCCGCTTAAAATTTTAGATCCCATCACTTCATGTATCTTTAAATGGTTTCATCCCTGATGAAGAATACCAATAAAATCATCTTACACAACTAGAATTGTTGGATGAAAAGTGCCTAACAGTCCTTGAATATCACCAAGTTTATCAATAATGCATTAGTAGATCATATAATAAACATGTCAAAGAACGTGACTTCAAAATTAGTGAGTCATTACTTAAGGAAAATAAAAATTTGACTAAACTAGAATGAAGTAAACATTGGAAATTCACCCCTAAGTGGATTGGTCCCTACATCATTACTCACAAATATGGGTCAAGACTATATCATCTCACTTATCTTGATGGAGAACCAGAATAGGAACCTATAAACACTTTGCACTTGCAACCTTTTTACTGTTAAATGATTGATTATCATAACAAAAAAATTGGTCAAACCTTTTCATTCCATCGTAAACAAGAAACATGTTTTTAATATATCTCCTCCAGAACCATTTCATTTATACATGGGGCATATGAATATGTATCGCTAATACATATATCCCCTCCTTAAATAGATTATTTATTGGGGTCTTGCTCTTATCTCAAAATAAAGTCAAAATATACATATGGATGCTTCTTGTTAAAATAAAAATAATAAATAGACTGATCCACTGAAGGATGACTATTTGAATTGTCAAAAATAGACTGATCCCTTGAAGGAAAAAAACCATTTTAAAATCAATGGATCGATCCCTTGAAGGATGTACATTCAAATAAAAATATAAAATGTAGACCATACCCTTAAAGGATGGTTACCCATGAAAAAGGATTCCCATTTTGATCAACCTCGGAAAATATATCAAAATTTGAGAGCATCGTAGAATGCTTCCCATATCGATCAACTTTCCCATAAGCAAGCTTCCCACATTGATTAGTTTGCTTCATAAAATTTCTTATCATAAAGAACTAAGGCATTGATTCCATTTAATTTTGTCAAAAAGGAGAACCCTTTTTCCCTAAAGAAAGCATGTATACATATTGTCCTTTCATCCATTTCATCCAAGACCACCATAATCGGTATGGACTATCCACTGATAGTCTCATTTAACATTTTAAATGGCTACAAGTGTAAGCATTATCAAAACCCATTACGTATATATTATCTCAATGGGGAATTTACCTTTCCACTTTTACTTTATTTTATATTACATTTTGATTTTGATTCACATTTTTCTAAGAAGATAATCACATAATCAAAACATAAACATAAACACATTTGAAAAATATTTCATGTAACACATAGGATATCATAAACATAATAACAACTCACAAAGAATCATAGTCATCATCATCATCATCATAATCATCATCATATACAAAATCATATAACCATATAATCATCAGCATAATTACCCTCATCATCATATTTGATAAAATGTATAACCATATCATCCATGTAAAAATCAAGAGTCTATCATAGAACTAAATAAACACCATCATATATATATATATATATATATATATATATATATATATATATATATATCAAAGTCCAAATGTCCACATAATCAATATAATGTCATACATAGGAAAAAGGGCTTCTATGAGCCTACAGTCAAATGGTAAAATCCATCAAACTAGGATTAGGAGTGCCTCTAACTACAACACCATTGGCTCTTCATGTGCTATCATCCCTCCCGATAGTCACCGTGGAGGGTGCCCACACTCGACGTATTGTCAATTACCCTATTTTATGCTACAATGCCCACTTGGGTGGCTATGTGATCAACATACAATATAACATTGAGTTGGTTCCGATGACCATGTCTACATAATACTCCTACTTCACCTTCACGGCCTCATAATGAGATATCAACATTATACTAGAAGATCCTAAAGATGGCCCTCTCTATCTAACTAATACCGATAAATCTATCCCAGAATTAGAAGGCACTTTGATCTTAAAATCCTTCGTGAAGGTCTCTCTAGCTCTTGTACTAGTATCTCTCATAAGAAACTTTTACAAGTTGTGCATGAAGCCCCTCACACTATAATCAAGTTATCTCTCTCTCCAATGAGAGTATCCCACACTCCTATCAAGTCATCTCTCTCTACGAGTGACATCTCTCTTGGTCTCTACTACGGCCTTCTAAACTATCATAGTAGCAACATATGGAGCTATGAGTGCATCACCCTTGACTCACTCCTCCTCAACCTCAACACCCTCCTTGGCTCATTCCTCTTCTCAAGCCCACACCTTCCTAACTAATTGGGCTACCCTCTCCACATCCCTCATCCTCTCAAAAACCCGCAACGAATGAGACCACCAAAAATTTAAATCCGGAGTGGTCCCTACATCATCAATCGGTACTACAATTACATCCTAATCTAAACCCGTCACCCCTAGCTCATCAACAGTGGGTATAGATCCATTTAAAAATGCCTTTAGGATATTAGTGTCCCCATCATTCCATCTACATAAAATCATCTCCTGTGTATACCCTAAACTAACCAACACTGTCTCCTCAACCAACTAAAGTGTATCATCTCATCCTCTCGTGCTCTACTGACCTTACACCCAGGTATCCTACCGCAAACACAATAGATCTATGAAAAACTTACCATAATCATGAAACTCAACATATGGATTCCAAATCAAATCTCCTACCTCTAACCCTGAAATGAAATCCATGTAAAACGTTGGCTCCTTGGCCTTCCTATCCTGACATAATCTCTATCTCCACCTCATGAAACATGGATACCTCACCTAAATAACACTAGGAAATTCAAATGGATGAGAAATAACAATATTCTCATGTGGCCAACACTATGTAATAAGAAACCAACATCGATCGCGTAACGCTTGTGGGTCATCCAGCCCACAAAACTCTATATGTTTTTGTTAGTAAAGTGGGTTCCCACTCAAAAACATTACAAAGTGCCCCATCATCTCTACAACCACTCTGGTCATCATCAATGGGAATCACCCTCCCCTAAATATCACAGCATAAAACATGAAATTCCAATCATCATCATGGTCATCTACAGCAACCCTTTCTACCAAAGATCATAAAAATCCTAATAGTCAAAAGCCCCTAATGTGTATCTAACACCAAAAACATCAACTCCATATAAATGTTATATAGTGTCATCCCTCTTTGTATCCAAAATACAATAAAAATATCTCGCGTCCCTAACATCCTTATAATCCTATTAACATCCTCAAGTGTCATACTCATCTCTTCTATTGATAACAAAAATATGTTGGTCGAAGGATTACACCTCTCCAACAATACAAGGATCAATCTACAACATCTCTACACCCTCCTATAATATCTCATCCCACCAAACCCCAAAACCTCCAATTATACCCAATCATCATCCAATAGATCCTCACTCACCTCATCTAGCATTAAGGGGATGCGGTCTCATATGGTCAACTGGGCATCCACCGTGAAAACACAAAAGCAAAATAAAACATTAATAAAGATATATATAAAACTTATAACCATCAATTATCCTCATAAAACACAACTTTGATAAAAAAACATGTAAAATTTTATCCTAAACATCTAATCAAGTTAAGCACATTTCTCAAAAATCACATTTTTCAAACATAAAGCACAAAGCATTTTCATTATAGATGAATTCACTAACAATTCACTTAAAACACTAGTGATTGAAATGATCGCTAGTGATTCCTGTAATGTTTCTCTAAGGCATCAACATGGCTCTAAATCTTTCTAAAACCCTAAAAAATCCTTAAAACTATAAGAAACCTAGACTAAAACACAATGATAGCCTACCTCGAAAGGATGAGAATTTGTTTATGCTATATGAGGCCATTTTGACACCTTTTGCTCAAAAAAACATGTTTTTTCCTTCACTATGACTGGTCATTGTCACGTACATTATAAAATGACAAATAAATAAACCATTTGAGTATTTACATCCCCCTAATTTTCTTCACAACGCAATCTTTAGTGATCATCGTAATCACCGACGATTTGGTCAAATGCCAACAATTACCCTATTTTGGGCCTTTTTAAGCCTTCCCTATCCTGCAAAAATAGAAACTAAAATAAAAAAAAAGACAAAATATGCACAAGTGTGTCTTGCCTCTTAAATATACCTTGACCCATGGAAATATTTCATCGAAACAACACAAGCACAACATTGGGATTTTTCATTTCTGTATGGGAGATGAGCCCTTTGGCCCCCATCACTTGGCCTTTTACCCATTTATATATTAAGAATCATATGCTCTTAGGTGTTGAGCCCTTTGGCCACCCTAACACTTGGTTTCCCAAAGCATCATGCTTTGCACCATTTTCGATTAGGGCAAGCCTTTCTAAATAAAAATACACTAGTGCTCACTATATTGCACTACATTGGATTCACCCATACCAAATAAAAATTCTTTCATTATTTTTGTCTAACAAATCACCCGAAAATTTTTAGAAAAAAAGGGGCGACTGTAGACACCAAAAATTTGTGCTCCCTAAACTTAAACAAGCCCATCACTAGAAATGACACATTTGTGACACTTTGTTGTATCACCCCCTTTTTAATTAATTTATCCCATCATATTTCTAAATTCTAAAATAATTATTTTATATAAATGGATATATTTTTTAATATTGGCAAATAGTTTTTTGAAAGGGACTATACCCTTGAATACAAAATAAGGCCTTTAAGCCGGAATAAGAGTGAGAAGCATAGCAGGACTAACCAAGTCCAAGTAGTACAATGAAATTCAACGTAGCCCAGAAACAGCTACACAAGCGAGACTTAACAGCAAAACAACAGCAAAAAAACAGTAACCCGACAGCCAAGAAACAGTAAGAATAACAAAAGAGAGCAGTAGAAGCATGCAGGACTACTTCTTGGCTGCTTGATCAACACTGATCTTGACTTTTTTCCAAGCATGAAACATACCCAAAGCGGTCATGTGGGCAGCATCCGTCTTATCGAGCTCCTCGATGGTCCTTTTGCTCTCTTTTTCATTGCCCCAAAGTGCAGCCGGGACACCGCTGAGGTTGGAAACACTTTTGGCATGTCCCACGATGAACTCCTCAATGGCCCTAAAGGCAGCAATGTTGTAATCATGCCTAGTCTTAGCCTTCCCAAGGCGGGAGTCCAAGGAGGTCAGCTTTTTGTATATGTCTTCAATCTGACTATTGTCAATGCTCCCTTCCCCCTCCATGCTTTTCTTACCTTTTTGCTTAGCTAGGTTTTTGACCTCATCCTTCAGCATTTTTATCTCAGCCTCTAAGGCCTCCAGTCTCTTAGAAGGGTTATCCATCTGTGCTTCCCGGGGACTGGCACTACTTATGTTCAGCAGGTCACGTGCAATGTCAAGATCAAGAGGCTCTTTCCCTGCTGCAAGAGTCTCAAGGTTGAGTCTCCTAGAAGCCCTGGTGAATGGACGTTTAGAGGAAGAGGCGAGGTGGGTGGCAGGAGGAGCAGTAGGAGGAATAGAAGGAGAATCATGTGCAGCCGGCATGGGGGTAGCAGCACCGGTGGCAGGGGCAGCAGCAAGGGCAGCAAGGGCAGCAGGGGAAGCAGGACTGGCAGCAGCAGAGCCCATCAAAGGGGGAGCCGGGCTAGGAGAGGAAGGAAGACCGGGGTACTTGAGAAGGCAGTATTTGTGAATTAGCAAAATAAGCCCTTGATGCAAGGGAACCGCCCGGGTATGCTTCTGGAACTCCAAATGGATATTATCCTCTAACACCTCATCTAGTTCACCACAACACCTCATCAAGTCACTTAACAAATTAATAAAATCACACTAATCATCTTCCTAAACTAATTTATTTTTTAAACTAATCAAATATACTAAAATATAACTCCTCCTCACATCCAAGTAGGTTACCTCATTCTTTTTTAACTTCCACCACATCAAACAAACTTGAAACCCATCCTTTGGAGACTAAAATAGAATGAAAACATTTGGTTTCTTGCCTAACTAAGATTTCACCGAAATCATTGGTGATTTACCCGATCACCGACATTCTATAAATATAAGTTCTCATACCTCATTTGGCATCATGAATCCACTACTTTTTCGGTATATTCGCCATTTTCTCAATCCACCATGCATTCAAGTCTTCAACATCAACACACTACAATGTCACGCTACTTGTAGAGCATCACAAAGAATCGTAAAATTAATCGTTTCTCTCCTTCAACCATATGTTTCTGTCTTTTAGTCATACAAAATGTTCTACAAAGTAAAATGTTTTGGTTTATTCATTTTAAATCTCTACAATCATGTACGTTCTTGCTTATAGTTTACTTATATATTATAAATACTTTGTTTTTGGTGAAGTTGAAATTTAAATCATTAATTTAGGCTCTATTTTAAAAATTAATCCAATTTTATAGTAATCACTAGCATTTACCTCAATTGCTCCTGTGATTTCCCTTAATCACTAGTGATTCCTATTATTTATTTCTTTTCACTATTTTTCATTCAATTTGATAAAAATGAATGCATGTTTTTGGTTATATTTTAAAACCTTGTCTAGTTTTACGATCTGAAATTTCATCAGGAGATTTTAACTTCCTTGTAGCTGACCCTTTTCCACTCTTCTATCATCCATTCTATTGGGAGAAATATGAATTTCTTAATGATGTAGATATTTTTTTCATCTAGGCTACCTTTTTAAATTGTATTGAATCCATCTTTGCCATTACACAATGTATAAGGGAGATAATTGATGCCTTTAATGAGGCCTACAACGAGGCCTTGAGATTGCGAAAGAATCTCACTTAGCTTAAACCCCGTTTCAAAAATAGTCTTAAACATTTGGAGGAGGATTATCACACAACTTCTGATTCTAGCCTTACAAGTCACATAAACATCTCCAGCTCTAACTCCACCTTTGCACAACAATATGATTATTTTGAAGAAGACTCATACTTCTTTACTAATGATTATATCTCAATTCTTGACTCTTATTTGATGAAGAAGAAGAATAAATTACCAACTCTACTAAATATCATTCCCTACCTCTGAAAATATTTATACTAATTGAGAATCTGACTTCTAGATTTAATATTTAATTACTCCCCAATAATATATGTATTTTAATAAGTTATAATAATATGTTGTTTAGCAAGCTTTTTTATAAACACAACTATATATATTAAATAAAGATCAAATTAATTCATCTTGATCAATAACATTTCTCTTAACATGTCGTTAAAACTTTGACTACATGAGTGTTATTCACAAAGAAAGACTTGTTTTTATTGTTTCGAACACGGTGCAAAAAAAAAAAAATCAACATCCGTGGTTATCCTAGAAACCCCGCCATATCGAGGTCAAGTTCAGTTATTGCCCCTTGAAAATGTGAAGCAAACCAAGGTAAAAACCATGTGATAAAACCACCTCTTCACTTCTTAGGGTTCCAATAGGCAAAATCGCATGAAAATTAGAGGGAATGATCATTAAAAATCTAGTTTCTCATAAACTAGTTTTTGTGCCATAAATTCCCTATTTTTAGGGATATAGACAGTTGTGTTTTTGTCAATATTATTCCCCTCCTAATGAAAATATCATTTTCCCACTTTTCTAGATGAATTAATTACTCAAAATTAAGAGCGTGGAACCCTAGAATAAAATCCAAATTTTCAAGACATAGTTTGTTACAATCGACACTCACATTACACTTACTAAAAATAACATGCCTTCCTACATAGGGGAATTTTAATTTAGGTAAGCTACTATTTGAAGAGGATATTAAAAAATTGGTGAACAAAAGGGATTATCATAAGAAATTTTTTCGAAAATCTCATCTCAGCCCACAATTGACAGATTACTAAAAATAGTAAGTGGTTGTAGAAGCCCCGCTATAAATAACTCATTGGACAAAAAGGCATGCAGAAAATATTAATAAGAAGGAATTCAAGCTATGATAGCTGGTTGAGGTTAAGAAAATATAACTTTACACTTACTAAAAATAGAAGGTTGTTCTCAAAGGGAAATTTTGACACAATGGGACATAAAGGGATAATCATTCAGGGTGATATCACCATTTAGGCTCTAGAGAGGAAAAATTAGACACTTACTAAATGTACTAGGTTATCCTTTCCATATTTATTAAGTGTTAAGGAAACATGAATTTTAAGTGTATGGGTTGGTCTAGTTTTTCAGGTGTTATCAATCATGAAGGGATGGTGGTTTTATGTGGTTTAGAATGATCATCTTATAGTACAAAACAAGACATCCATGATGGTAAGTAGTTCATCACAAGAAGTTTTCCCCCTCCATTCCTTCCCTCTTCTTCTCGTACCCTCTCTTCTTTCTATCTCCATTCTAATTCTTCATTATTTATCATCATTATATTTCATCCTATTCACTTAAGTGACCTATTTTAAATTTGTAAAAGTATTTTCTAAAAATTATAAGAGAAAAAATTAATTAATTTAAAACAAAAGGTCACAAGTGGAATATGAAAATGAAGATTCATGTGAGAGAGGGGGATGGTCAATTCAAATTACATAAATTGGGATGGCTTCCTATTCCATGGGATTTAAATTTTCGAAGAAATTCTATTATGTAGTATTGTGAATTGTGATAGCTTGATTGAGCTTTATATTCATCACTACACATGGAATAAAATCTATACTTTTGTATCTCTCTTCCTCTTTTTTACTCTTTCCCTCTTGTATGCATTGTATAAGCAGGGGGATAAAAGAGAGATTTGAATCTTAGATGGATGAGCCACATAAAACTTTGTGATTATCTCCGGGTTTTATTTGTCTCACTAACCACTTCATTTTATTTTCTTCTATATTGGTTGTTGAACTACTCCAGTTATTGGGTGTGAAGCTCTCCAATCTACTCATGACAAGTAATCTTCCTTAAATAATTTCCCGCCTTTCTCCTCAAATTTTTACCTTAATCCCTTTTACGCCCGTACAAGCACTTTGCGGCATGAGTTCAAGTGGAGTGTCCCTGTGTGATATCCGGACAATTTGGCCACTCACAACATGTAGATTATGATTAGTATTAGTTAAATTCAATAATGGGATCCATACCATTTAATGTAGAGGGTCATACCCCTATGAACATTTTGGAGACACCCAAATTGTCCACTAAAAATATTCTCACCAACAGTTTTGGAAACTATGTTGAGAGAGATTTTCCTACATACACCCAAAATGGAATCTCTACCCAAAAAATCATAAAATATAAATAAAGGATATATTAATAAAAATTATTTGGATGAGAAAAAGCCTATTTGCATTCTTGATTGAGAAATATACATGTTTCAAGAGTTGAGGAAGAATCAGTTGAAGTGGAAGAAATCATGGTAGACGAAGAAAGAGAAAGATCCCAACCCATTGTTCCATGGGAAAGGAATACAGGTCCAATTTTTCTTACACCTCCTCTTCATGATCTACTTATGTGTTCCCACATGAACCTTAAATTTTTAAAGGTGATGTCATACATCTTCCTAAGGAGTACGTAGAATATTTCACCATTGCATGTGGTGTGTTGGGTATCAAACACAAAGACGTATCTGTAAGAATTTTCGTAGAGTCTCTCCAAGAAAAAGAAGTTGAATTGTTCTACCTCTTGTCATCTTGATCCATCAATTTTTGGAATTCCATCAAAAGAAATTTCAAGGGAAGATTAAGATTTCTGACTATTTTTGAGACCTCCTTATTGAATTGGCACAAATGAAGAAAGGAAAAGATGAAACTATGAGAGAATTCATCACTTTCTTTGACTGGTTTCTCCAGAGGATATCAAGAGGATTCACCATACGAAAAAAATGTTAAGATATTATTCATTAGTTATCAATTTCCAAAGGTGGTATTTTTCCTACAAATATTTTAACCGAGTGATAATGCAGAAGCACAAATATTGGCCATTGAACTTGATGATGGTTTCATCTTATCTAGAAAGATCAAGAATCCTTCAAAGGGTAAAGATCAACATTTTAGAGATGAAAAAACTGATCCTGTGATTCAAAAATGACTAATTACATATTTTCCATGAAAAATCAAATCTCTCGATATAAAAATTCACCCCAAAGGCTTTCCTTGGAAGCTCTTCTAGTTAATGTAACGACAAGAATTATGAAGATGATGAAGAAGGTTTTAAATATGAATAATAAGGAGAAAGTGAATTCTCTAGAATCGGGTATTGTGAATGCACGATTGATGATCAAGAATCTAGAGATAGTTATTGATATGTGGTATTCACATAATCCCAAAAGGTGAAAAAGGATCTTATTATACTTCCTAAACAAAGAAATCAAATCCTCAAATGGTGACTCTAATAAAATTAAAGAAAAAAGGATTATAAAATCCTAATTCAACAAGAACAGCTTATAAGAAGGTTAAATCCACCCCGACTAGGAATACTTCTACCTCTCCAACTAAGTCCTCTTCTTCTTCTCTTGGAAATTTAGTTTCTAAAAATATCTATGTTAATGTTGTCATAACCCATGATTCTCCCACCACCTCTCCATCCTTAGACATTGTTGACCATTTCAAAAAATCCAAAATCTAAATATCTACATTTGAATAATTAAGAACTCATCCTAAACAATTGGAGAAAATCATTCAACATGTCAAAGGTATTATCCCTTTTCCTATAGATGCCTCAACTAAAGAACCACCGCATGCATCCCAATCCACACTATCTCCGAATTTCCTCACTTCTAAACCTTCTACATCTAAGAATCTTGATCCGTTATACATTTCCTTGTTAGTCAACATGGGTATAACCTAAATAATTACATCAATTACTTTGGTGCCTCTCGGACAATGTCATGCCCATAAAAGATGTTAAAGATCTTGGTATCTCCTTTTCTCTACCTCTTTTAAATTTATCTCCACAAATATGAAACAAGTGCCTCTCGTTAGACAATTTTAAGATGTTGAGGTAGCATTAGTAGACTTCGTTGACAATAAAATCATAATGAGAATCCTTATAACGAACATGCCCACCTTATACGGCATGTTGCTAGGCTAAAAATTCTTCCGAGATGTTGGGGAGATATGTAGTTGAACTGGTCGCATGCCAAAATCCCAGTCAATAGTAAAACAAATAAGCTACTTCCCATCATAAAAATGAAGCATACTATTGAATGAGAAAATGACCTAAAGGAAAACATTCTATACCACAATTCTAAACCACACAAGTTCTTCATGACCTTCAAGGAGGATCTTCGGCTTCCCTATTGGTGGAGGAATTTGCAATCATCATAGAGACATTCAAAGAAAAAAATATATGATGAACGATGAGTTTGAAAAAGTGTAATTTTCATGGTATGAAGGTGTAGAAAACATCTTCATAGTGGATGTTGAGGTTGGTGATGTAAACCGTGAATTGTAATAAAGAGATCTTGAAGTGATGAGAGATGTAGATCAGGAAGAAGGAATGACACTCAACACCTTCTTAATAAACAACTTCACTTTTTTTAATGACTCTCTTTAGGATCAATAGGAGTCTTCATGTGATGAGTGTTCCAATGAACTTAAAATATTTTGTTTTTCATTGGAGGAAGATGACGTGGAATGTAAAAATGGAAGCATACCTTCACCTCTCAAACTTGAAATGGAGCATACTCAGGAAAATGATGATTTCACTATGGAAATAGACTCCTCAGTTCCTAGCAATAAAAAATAGGAAGATGGTGATGATAAAATTTCAGCTCCAGTGTTGTGCTCATTTCCTTTTCATGGAAGATGGAAACATTCTCAATAAAAAATGGAGGAATGGATTGTTTCTTGGTCCTCACACTGATTTTTCTAAAAATGGAAACCTTCTCAATAGATTTCAACCTTTCAGTGCTTACTCCCTTCAAGAAATAGATGTCCATAACACAAAAATGGAGGATGAAGCCTAAAATGGACAAGACAAGGAAGATGAAAATTTTCAGATTAGAGACCTAATTTTGAACTCATTCTCTTTCCAAGAGGGTAATGCAATGCAAGTAACACATTGTATAGGGAAGCACATGGCAGAAGACTCGGGGCATGAGAAAGAAAACTCCATAGCACAATTGAAGAATGTAGAACATCAAGAAGTGGGAAATGATGCAAAAATTCTTGGCACATCTTTTGAGAATCATCCCATAAAAATTTTTGTCATAAAGAGGATGCATAAAAAATTAAAGATGTCAAGTTATGGATATGATAAGTCAAGAGTGACCAAGAAACATCTTCATGATAATGGAAAAAATCAACAAATAAAAAGAACCTGAAAGAAAAGGAGAATCTAGAAAGAATGTGTTAAAGTAATGAAGGAGGTGGGATGTATAAGCAAGATAGAAATCAAGATAGATTTCTCAAGAACCTAAAATGAGGTTCATACTTCAATGAACATGTTAATGGATTTTCATAAGAATGACATTTAGTGAAACCCATTTATGGATAAGTACTGAATTAAAAATTTTACTTCAGTGAAAATAGGTCATCCCCCACATGTACATAGGTGATTCAGGTTGTTTTCCTTTCTTTTTGTGTGCTTTTTTCCATTCTAGTGTTTCCTTTCTATTTTTTTCATGTGTGTGTGTGTGTGTGTTCAAAAAGGAAGTTGTGTGGTCTATCTTTCTAATGACTTGATAAATCCCAATGGATAAGGCACTAGTCCACAAAGAAAATTGAGATCCTATGATTCTCATTTTTTCCCTCGTTGTGCTCAATCCACAATATGTACCTAAAATTTAGTTTGAATGTATTATTCACTAATTATATTACCATCATCCTCTAACCCTTCAGGATTTTGGATGACCCCAAAATCAATCATCTTAGATAAATTCATTCTTGAATATTATCTTCATCTAACTTCCCTTTCATCTTCATAGTTCATCCAAAATTCCTCATAATGAGGCTTATGCTCTACCTGAGTGGACACAATACTATGTAAAATATGCTTTATATCATAATTCTTTCTTTCCTCAAATTTATCTATCATGCATTTATTCATCTCTCCTTCTAGCATTTTTTCCTTCTGGATATGAGGAAAGGTATAATTCCCTATGACTATGGGAAACTTTATTAGGGATGTTACATGCTTCTGGGAAATGGAATGATGCATTGAGAGTAACTATCTAACTAATTTCCTTAATTTCCATTTTTATCAAAAGGTTTCCCATCAAAACCACCAAAGACTCGATATATGAGCAAGTTTTGAACTGGATGAAATAACACCCATAATAAGTGATTACTCTCTTAGCATCAAGGGAAAACCTATAAATTTTCCTATCAGGGTTTTATAAGCAAATTGTAGGTGCAAAGAAGTGATTTGAAATATTTATGTAATGTGTTTCATAACTTACCAATATTAATTGATAGAAAACATCATATGCCTTGCCACTATTAAGCTCCCTATCCATTTTCATTTCAAGAAAATTTATATGCAAAGAAATGTTGTAAAAAGGTAGGAAGTCATGAAAATGCATTCGTTTTGGGATTTTCTCCTCTAGCAATCTAGGAACTCCCATCATTTGTTCATGAATATGGTTACCTATGATTTCATCCCAAAGGAGAGATTTTTGTTCATGAGTATCACTTAAATGAATTGGAACATCCATTCCTGAAATAAAATAGTAGATTCCATACCCATTACTCAGTTTAACAATGTAATTACATCTCCAACCTCCTCTATAAATTTAGACCTGTTCAACTTTTTTGTCATTCTAGAGGCAGAGGTTTGTGGATTGTTTAACCTATATTCATTCATGAATTTTGTTCACTTCTTCAAATGAGAATTCCAATGCTCCTATGTTTAATCTTTGTTGGTTTCCCCCTTTCTCTCTCTAGAGGAAAATCCAACATTCTATCAAACTCCTATTCCCGCAAAGATAAAATTAACTCTCCTCTTGTAACTCGTAATTCTCTAGCTTCGGGATTTTAATGTTAGGAAAATACCCATACAATTTATTGGCATGATGTAGAGGGAGGTAAAATAGTAGTGAGGTCAATGTAGCTATTTTCCACTTGGGTCATGATATCACTTCTTTCAGGGGATTTTAACCTTTGTTTGAAATCTTCTAAGTCACAAGATGTAACATCAAAACTTGTGATTTGGTCTAAAGGAGAAGTAACACTATAATTTTTTTAGGGCTTCAAGTTTCTCTTTATGATTCTGGTCTAACTTTACCACAATGATATTTATGAAAAACCTCAAACTTATTAAACCAGTTCTCAGAAAATATAGGGAATATAAGAATTGATGTACTTACCTTTTTCCACTAAAACTCCAATCAATACTCGAACTTGATTGAGGAGGAATTGTAGAAAACTATAATCCTTTGTTCAATTCTTTCTTTGGTTATTATTCAGTTCCTAAAAACCTCTTATCAATATCAAAGCCTAGAATAATTGGAAAAAATATTTATAATAAGTTTCCTTATTAACGGCTCAAATATTTATGCATTAATGCCAAAGATTACGTTCATAAAGATATTTTTCATAATTCAGTCTCTTCTTTATTTTCAAACATTGGAATATATTTATGTCTTATCATCCTTATATCACTCTAACATGATTCCTTTGCATTAATGAGATTTAATTCCATATAGCTACCGCATTAATGAGCTACTCTCTTTCCACCAATGGGATTTAGAATATTATTGTAAAATGATAGGCATACTATTGTTGTAATATGAGTACTACATTTCCTTAACGACCCCCATGTATGTGACATACTTGGTTCACTTTCTTAAGTAATTCAGACTTAAGGTATGATTTTAAAATCTACACACCCGAAGAATCATGAGAGCTTGTTCCCCTTTTCTCGGATTCCTAACTATTCTCTTCGTATATTAAATTCCTTTTTCTTGTTGACTTTGAATGGTGAGATAACACATGTACTCCTTCGGGTTTCAAAATTAAAATTAATCTTTCAATTTATCGGTATAATGTGTGAAGGTAAATAGAGGCCCATTTCCCCACTCTAATAATACCTTTACACGTGATTTGTTTTGAGGAATGGGGATTCTTCCACACTTTACATTATACTTTACAAGAATTCTCCATGGAATATTTTATCAGACTTTCGGGAACTATTTCATGCCTTGCATATTTACATTTCCTCTACATATATCCAAATTAAGTCCAAAATAGTAAAGTAGACCAATAACACATCACTTGCCTTCGAGTATTGTGGAATAGAGTGTAGTTTTCACAAGGATTAACAAAATATGACATACAAGAAAAGCTTGTGAAAAGATCAATATGAATGTTTAATAAATTTTGTATGAAAATTATTTCCATAAATAAGGCATGAAAAATATTTGGAGGAACACTTTGAATGTCATGGGGAAAGTTTGAAATGAGCACTAACATCAGCTCCAACTCAGGGATGGAAAAACTTTTGCAGATGTCACAATAACCACACATATAATTTGGCATATAGACCAAGTGCCTTAATCCATTGAGTAACAAAGTCATAACAAAATAACATAGATGACATTTTAAATAGATACGCACAACAAGTTCTTTGAAAAAATAGGCAACTTCGTGATGTAGACCAAGAAAACACAAAGGGAAACATAAAAAAATATTAAAACTGTACATTGTAAAAATTCATACCTGGTCTCCTTTAGTCCAGGAAGTGCTTAAGATGCTTTTCATTGATAGGAAATTCCAACAAATATCCATCCATGTATTTCAAAAATAAAGGTTACTCACCAATCCTTATATCAATAAAATAGGGACCCATCCATAAGGTATAAAATTTTCCATATTTTCCTTTATCCTCATGCCTATTGTCCCAAAATAAAATAAGATCTCCAACATTGAAAGTTATAGGGGTCACCTTCTTATCGAATATTTTCATAAGCTTATCCCTAAAATTAAGGTGGATTTTGTGATATTTCCTTTGTTCTTCATAGGGATTTATTTCTTCATCCTCAAGTTATTGAATGAATGGTAGGAAGATAATTACATATGTAGGAGTGAAAGATCCTGAACTCCATAAAATAATTCAAAGGGATTTTTCTAGTAGCTCTTTTAGTATTAATCCTATCTACCCAAAAATTAAACTTTAACTTCTCACCCCACTTTCTTTTATTGACTTCCAATGTCCTCCTAATTATCTTTAGAAAATGATTATTACTAGATTTATATTGACCATTCCCTTAAGGATTGTAATTAGATGCATATGTTAGATTGATTCCATATTTTTGACACATAGTTACTAGTGGTTTAGCTCTAAAGCTCATAGCATTATCAGAAACTATTTTTGCAGGTACTCCAAACCTACAAATTACATTGTTTAGAATGAAATCCATGACTACTTGGTTATAAACCCTCTTGGTGAGGATAAATTCAACCCATTTGATGAAATAACCGATGGCTACCAGTATCCATTTATTCCCTACACTAGAGGAATTTGAGATTTATCAAATAAAATCCATCCCCCACTATTTGAAAAGAACTTCTAATGATACTGGTTGCAAGCGTAATGCACTATAAGATTTCATCCTTCCTAAAAATATTTGATAACTTTCACATTTCTTGACCAATAAGGTTGCATCTATTAATAGTGTAGGCCACCAAAAACCTTCTCTCAAAGTCTTATGAGAAGTCACTCTTCCAAAAAAGTGACCTCCAAATACTCACCGATATAATCCTGGAATAATCTTGGGAGCTTCTTCTTCTGTGATGCATCTCAAGAGGACCCCCTTAGGATTTTTCCAAGCCAACCCATATTCAATTATAACATATTTTTGGGAGGCCAATTTGAGTGTCCTTATTTGATTTTTATCCAAAAGTCTCAAGCACTCTAAATTCTGAGGTAAAATATTATATCTTTGTACCATATGGAGTTGATTAGCTTCTCTTGGACATCCATGTGTCCTTCCTCAACTTCATTTATCTCCATTACTTACAAGTTAGTTTCTCCCATCAAATTTTCAAGGGCAAACTCCTAACCAATTTTTGGGCTATGTATCTATATAATATTCTTATAGCTTGTTCACCCAATGGTACTTTTTATAGAAACATCCATCTCGATAAAATTTCCTTAACCATTGTATGGGGAACATAGGTTATAATCTTAGAACTCAATATATAAGGCTGAAAATTTTGGTGGATCCCACCAAAGATAAATCCTTCTTTTTATTATAGTCTACTTCAACTTAGTAACTTGTAAGGCTTCACTGAAAAATAAAAAAGCTATTTCATTCCCCTCATCATCATTTTGCAATAACAATTATGCAATGGTATTTTTAGATGCAAAAGAGAATATTTGAAAAACATTTTTATAATTAGGACTTGCTGTATTGGGGAATTCTTCAATGTTTCTTTTATTCTATTGAAATCTTGGATAAATCCTTCTTCCCACTTGATGATTTGGTCTCTTTTCATCATGCTTGTTATAGGAATATTTATCTCAATAGAATTAGAAATAAACTTTTTGAAAAAAATTATTCAACCAAAGAAATATTGATTCCCCTTTTTAGTTTTAGAGATAGGAAATTTATCAATTACTTCCACTCTCTCAAGATCTTTCACAATCCCTTCCTTTGACACAACGTGCCCCAATAATTTTTCCTTTTGAACTCCAAAATGATTTTTTAGGATTTAGTGAAATCCCATACTCTCTGCATGTTATCAACATTTTTTCCACATGGTTGAGGTGGTCACTTCTCTTTCTTGAAAAAATGTTTCATAATCTTGCTAAACTTCTATAAAGTGATTAATGTAACCTAAGAATGCAACATCCATGGCTCTTTAGAAAGTATCCCCAACATTCATTAGACCAAATTACATTCTTACATACACATAAGTACCCAAAGGAGTGGTAAGATTAGTCTTAATTATCTTTGATTGCTTCACAACCACTGATTATACCCTAAGAATCCATCTAATGTAGAAAGCAATTCAGATCTAGTGACCAATTATAGCATGTTATCCATGTTAGGAAATGGATAATTATCCTTGATGGAAGCCTTATTTAAATTTATGAAATCCACACACAATGTTATGTTTTCATTTTTATTTATCACTAGCACTAAATTTTCCACCCATGAAGAATATCTCATAGGTTGTATTATCCCTCGATATCTCAAATTTTTAATTATTCTTGCATCTTAAGGGAGAGAAGTGGATTGATAGGCCTATTTTTTTGACTAAATGGTTTAGAATTTGGTTCCAAAGGTATTTCATGTTGAAATACATGCTCCCAATATGATTTTAACTATGAATAAGACCAAGCTAAGTATTCTAGATATTCTTTCAATAATTCAAGATAAGAATTCTTTTATTCTTTACCTAAATTACTCCCTAGCCACACCTTTCTCTGTTTCTCTTTAGTTCACAAATTATACTCCTCAACAACCCTTGAAATAGAAATGTGCCTATGAACCACCCTATTAGCATTATGAAAGTTGGATTCTAAAGTAACTCGCTTGCCCCTAGAAATGGTGTTGGTTTTTCATTAAATGATATCCTTGCTAAACAAGGTTTTTTTACCATAAAAACAAAGATCATTCGTTCCTAGTACATACACTAATTAGTGAATTCTCCTTCATTTTGAAAAAACTTCTAAACCTGAGCATCATCTTCAAATAATTTCCAATGTTTCACATTATCTGGTACACATGGTCTAGACAATATCTTAACATCATAATTATAATAAGGAGATACTATGCAATTTCTAAACCTTAATAGAAGGAAATCCAACGTGTCATCTACAACGTTATTAATGCAATCATGATATAAGATGTTGAAAGAATCAAATAACTCAAAAAAATCCCATACTGCATGTTTATATTGCTTCATTATTTGATTCTTCATAGCATACAGTTTCCTTACTTGTTTCACTACAAGCTCTGAATATCCCTTAAAAATTATATATTTTATACCATATCTCCAAGAAATCCTCAAACCCAAGAGTAGTGCCTCATATTCTGCAATATTGTTTGTGCACTCAAATTTCAATTTGAAAGAGAAATTAAAAGTCTCTTGGCTTAGAGATATAAGTACAACTCTAGCCCCATTTCCCATATTAAAGCAAACTCCATCAAACATCAAGGTCCAAGGGGCACCAACTTATTCAAAGCACTTACTCTCATTGATACTATACTCCTCAAAATTTGCATAACCAACAAAATTGTTAACATCTACATCTACATACAATACTTCATAAGAAGCATTGTTAGGATCTTCAATCAGATGCAACATATTTTTCTCTCCATACAACTTGACAAGTTTCCCTTCCACTGGTATAGTGGCATATGACATATCCATTTGCACACTTCCCCCCACACTAGCAGCCCACTTCCTTGACAACAACATACCCCATTTTGCAGAAGCAATCAACAATGACCACATTCATAGTTAAAAACTTACTAGGGTAAGTTGTTAATTACACCACCAAACCTTTGACATACCCAATTATTAGTACTTCTCTTGAATCCATAATAATGCATTTTCCAAAGGTTGTTGTTACTTTAATATCTAACTCATTCATCACTTTAAGAGGCATTACATTGCATGAAGCTCCTAAATCAAACATGCAGTTGTGAACAAGTTTGTCTTTAATAATCAAAGTAGTATAAAAGGGATCAACATCAAGTTGGGACTCAACAAGGGAAGTGCCTAAATATACTTCATGGGATTCCCAAAAACATTCAAATGATTATAACACGTCTAATTCTGAAATAACATGAGGAAGATCAATATGATTAATATCCTTTCTTGGGGCAGTTCTTCCTCCTTGAACCCTAAGTACTCATATTCTGTTCTTCCATGCTCAAGGATTACGAGAAACTCAATAATGGGTATAGTAACCTTGATCTAACTCAAAATTTGAGCCATATCATAGGGGTTATACTTGGGTAATGTTGTATTGAGAGGTAGGGTAATTTCCTTTTCTTATGGTATGAGGTTCTTCATGGCTTGGGCATGGACATGGGTACTGGATTTATTGGTAGTAACTAGGCCTTTTTTGGCACATCTTTCTTGGGAGGATCCTTTGGGATGTTGGTGAGGAGGGGATTCTTTGGTTTGGGTTATGGCCCTCCCCTTTAATAGTTTTATTTCTTAGATTGTACTCCTTTTCTTGGGTAACCACTACATTCATTAAAAGTTGTCTATCCTCCTTAGAAGGAATTCCTCCATCATACTTTTGAATCATTAATGTTCTCAAGTATTCAAAATCATGATTAGAAACTCAAAATCCTGAACCATATCAACATCAAGGTTGGTAATGGAAGGGACAAAAATTAGCTATTGTATACAGTCCCAAAATACTTCCATAGTCCTTGTATTCAATAACTTAGTGGAAGTAGATCCTTTTTGTGAGCTATTATTACACTCCATCATACAAACATCACCATAAGTAGCACTATCATCAACCTCTTCACTTTCCTCAAGCAGAGACACATGAGATATGTGGAAGTAAAGACTTATCACATGATGCATCCTAGAATTTTCTTGTGAATAACCCTGGTGCACTCGCACATAACTCAACCTGAGCTGAACACTTACACAAAGCGTGAAAAGGTACCAAGTCCCTCCTTAGAGTTTCTTGTACAAGATGTTAGTGTGATGATATTAAAGCATATTGAGATTCATAACTAAACATAACCATCGGTGCATAAAAAAATCTAGATCTTAGAGAATCATGAACTAAATAATGAATTTAATAATATTAACCGTAAAATAACTATATTTAGTTATGTCTTACACCATTATCCAGCCAATATACTCCACTTCATAAAGATTGTAAAACATAGAAGCTTCATATAGTATAAATTATCTCCATGAGTCATGTGTGCGTCAAAACCGAGTAGCATAACTCTAAAATAATTCAAGTACTACTAAACTACATAGTTCAATACATGTTTATTGAGGTGGGTACTTTCCCTTCACTACCCATGCACATCTCAAAATAGGTCTCATGATTATAATAGCCATGCAAATTTACAATAGCATGCACACATGGAAGTGTTCTAATAATACATGTCATATAGTTAACTCTAAGAAGAAATCCTATTGTTAGATTAAAATATACATGGAACTTATTATCCATTTTCTCCCAAAATACCATTGTGTGTAGCGCAAGTATTCATCTCTATGTGTGCTCCACACGCTATCTCCAAAAATAGCCCTTATCCATAAAAGAGCCAAGTCTTGAGCTTGGGTGCTTCAATACTATTATAACTCCACGCACTTCCAATGCCCTATATTCACGTGCCCAATACTTAGAATATTTTTGGCTACTCAACATTACCCCACACTAAGTACATTGCCACCCCAATAATGGGAATTATTCCTGATGTTGCCAATGATAAATAATAAGTAATGAAATAATGAAAAGAATGAACCAAACTCTATACAAAATAATGATGTTTACTCTACAACACCCTCTTCTTCAACTGGAAGGATTAGTTCTGGATATTCATTCCTGATCTTAGCCTCCAAGGTCTACTAGTCACTCAGCGTGTTCCTCATTTTCTCTGGAATATCAGTGGCTATGTCATCCAATTCATCCTTAGAGAGTTTATCTTTCTCATTTTTTAGTATCCGGACAACATTGGCCATACCTGACAACATTCCCTCCATGAGGTCCATCTTCTACACTATGAGCTTTCCAATCTCATTAATCCTTTCTTTGTGTGGATCCTAGGCTGCTATAAGGGCCTCACACTGCTTTCACCGGTCCCAATATTTTTGTGCACCCAAATATTTCATTCTTTATTAACTTTAGAAATTCATTATCCTCTACTAGAGTTTTGGTTCTTATTATGGCATCTGGCGCCACACATAAATTAAGAGCTTGGTCAGCTCTCTTCATCTCATCCTTTAATGATTGGAGCAAGGCCTCATAAGTTGAAACCTTTCTGAAAATACTCACCCTTTATCTTACTTCTTCTTACTTTGCATCCTTTTTCTTTGGCAAGTGCATCAGTCCTTCATCCAAAAGTAGGAAAACTGTTGTGTACTGAGATAGTTCAATTTAGACTTGAAGACCTAAGGCACCTTCTCTTGAAAGTCAGGCCTCTGGAGTAAAATATCATCTGAAGTCTTCTCTGTCATCATCTTCACATTCTAGGCCTTTACGAGTGCATTATCACACTCTTGAGTAAGGATCTTGATTTCTGCATCCTTTTCCTTTTTATCCACCACTACCACTCGAATGTTTGCTTCCTTATCCATATTTGTACATGTTACTTCTATAGACACCTTAATCAAAATGTTGGTTAGCTAGTCATCTAAAACATGAGTTAGCTTAATGGTAATATGGTTCATATGAGGCACCTTCCTCATATTATTTGAAGTGTATGCCTCCTTGCAGACATCAAAATTAGGATCATCCATATAAGTCTGCATACCCCAATATAAATTATTTCGAGTGCATGTATTGGCCATTTTAGGGTCCATCCAATCCCAACCATACAACTATTTGTTTGGTAGTGTACTCTAGAAATAGATTCTAATAATTTGTGAAGTTTCATTCATATAACCCAAGTCTTGAGAACCTACTGCTTCTTCTTCTTCATGTGCACTTGTATGCTTTCCAACATCCTCATATTCTAATGCATCATCTTCATGTTATTCAACTACATCTGCATCCTTTAGGACATATCCTTCAACCACTTGGTTTAATTTCTCCTCATATTTCCCTTCTTCCTACATGGGGCGCATGAGGACTTCTATGTCTTCACCGGTGCTACATTTTCATTCACTAGAGATATCTTCTCGAATACTCACGTTGGGGTCTATAGTCTCATAGACTACATGCTCACCCATATCTTCATCATCCTGTATCTCCACATTGGGGTGGCCTCAACTCTATCTCCACTCATTCTTGGAGCTTCCTCCTCTACCTCCTATGCACTTAGCTATCTAGATTCCCCTCACTATCTTGTATAGGGATATACTTCCTATGCTTTCTCTTCTCCTTCTCTTCATCCTTTACCGAAGTTATGTGAGGTGATTTCCTTATTGGTTGAGAAGTTCTAGCACCAGTGTCTCTTGAAGCATGCCTCTTCCTCAGAATCCTTCTGGTGTGCACAAGTCTAGTGTTGTCTTCAAGTTCCTCTTATTCTAGGACATTTTCTAGTCTTGTATGTACTAGGTCTTATGGAGCAGGGGGTGCAGTGCAACATTCCTTAAAGTCCCCACTATTTGCTTCTTCTTAGGAGGTCCTGGAAGAGCCATATCTGTGCCCTTCACCACTTTTCCATCCTTGAACCTTGGTCTGAGGTATATGTATATGAATGCTAGTTCAATATTCCATAAAAAAACTCTTTGGCATGATGTCCACAGTATCAGACTCCATAGTTTTGACATAGGCCTCCTTACCTAGCCATACATATGTTTTACATAGAATGTGAATGTCTACATCCACTTTCTCTATGTCAAACTCTAGCTAACACACGTCATGAAATCTATTTACATAGTATTTAAAATATTTTTCGGTAAACAAAAAAGGAAACTTACACCATGGGCTCTTCTCTCCAGACTTCATGTGGAAGCACCCTAGGCTAAAATGTTGGTAGACTACAAATTAAGCCTCCCTACTCAACACCTTGGGTAACTCATGCGAGATGCACCATTATCCTTCAAATTGCGTGTGCGACCTCTAAAAAAATTGTCCAAGTGCTCTTTGTATGTGTTGAAAATGGTTTTACGTAGCATGTTCTTAGCATATCTATTGGCTGGGGAGTTTTTCTCCAACATAAACTCCCATATGTTTTCCCTAGGACCATCTGGAACCCCAACTTCACTAAAAAAATTAATAACTAGATTGATCCCAAGTTTATCTTCTTGGTTGTGTGGCTCATCAACCAATCTCTCGTAATGTAACCATCGATATTATAGAAGGTTTTGTTGTCTAGTTTGTTTGTTATATAAAACCCACACACATTTACCTTGTTCCATCACTCACTGGACTCTAGCTTACTCCCTTCTAACCGTGCTAGTACTCTAGTGGCCATGTCTGGGATATTGGTGACCTTAAAAGCTTGCCTCCTTCTTATACTGATATAGGGTTGTTGTGGCATCAATTCCCTTGTCATCTCTCAAGTCTCCAACAATTTATAAGCCCGTGTTGCACAACATTGTTACCTTCTTGATAAACTTGATGGTTATCCTCATTCTAATTCCCGTGAAATAGAAATAATATTCATGGATCTATGACATTAGCCATTGGTACAATTTCTCGGGATTTCCAAAGTAGGGAAACTCCAAAATCTACATTACACCCACTCTCTACGCAGTTTCTTCATCGAGGCATCCAAAACATGAGTGTCATCCACCAATCACTTGTTATTACTTCCATATACTTTTGTTGTGATGTCCTTCATGAATTTTATAGTGTGGTGGTTAATCTCCAAAACCCTATACTCAAGTAATACTTATTTTCCGTGACTTTCATTCAATGAATCCTTTTATATACATCATTTCCACTAGCCACTCATCCGTTGTACCATCAACCTTTTCTCTGCTGGAACTTTATACGGTGTCATTGCTTCTTTTCATTTTACAAATGTGTAGTGAAAAACCTAGTTATGAATGAAAACCCTAGCTATGAATTGAAAAACCTAGTGATTCTTACATTGTAAGCGCAACACCACCTTGCTTAATTCCTTCTTCTGTATGTGGGTACTTAACACCATTCTTCAAATCGTGATGAGATTACTCAATCCGCATAATACTTTATCTCAAGATCTTCTTCACACTTCACAATTTCTTCTCAAGTTTGCAAGGTAGAAAATGATGTTGAGAATGCCAACTTTAAAACAAATTTTCAAAAATTCCCTTCATTAATTGCTCCACCTATCACCGTACATGAAATTAATTTATGTTGAGTGCATTTTTTGACTCCTCTTCCGAGCTACTATTTCGTGTGCCTAAAAATTTTCACCTCAATCATAATTTCTTGCACGCCGCTACCTATCTATCACATATCTCTTTTACCCGTGCATCCTAAAGGTGAAATATTTTATCCAATGTGACCCAACATACATAGTCTCTAATGCCACAACCTCCCTTTAATTATACCGAGCACCCCATGATTTACATGTGGTCTTAATTTTTATCAATTCTCGAGTTCTCACAAATTTTGAAACCTTGCTTATTTTTTTCCCTCTTTTGGTTACCCATCCATTCATTTATTTTCCATACCTCCTTTAACCACCTCACACTAAGGGTATGTGTAGTCCTCTGCACATATAAAAACTTTAGATTGTGATCATCTTTCTGGCATGTAAATTTACTTATTACACAAAACACATAAATAAATTGACAAATAGTAGAGACAAAGAAGGAAATACATTAAAATTAAATATAGTAAAGGAAATATAATCTAAATTGCAATACATCCTTACTAAAAATACCAAGAAAAATTATTTATATTAGGGCTTCATCCTACTCCCTTTGAAGTAACCAGATAACCGTGTTCCATCAAGCACCTCTAACTAACAAGTGCCTGATTCAAGTATGTGACTGATAAAATATGGTCCCAAGCAATGCACCTTAAGATTTCCTAGGTGGTGTAGAAACTTTGAATCATAAATAAGTACCATATTCCTAATCTCAATCATATTTTCCCTGATGTGTCTATCATGTCATTCCTTTTGTCTAGCCTTTTCCTACTTCTAACTTTTATGTACTATGGTGTGCCTCTCATCCAGTTGTATTAACTTGTCAATTCTTTCTTCCAATGCTTACTCATTAGCTAGACCTCCTACACATGCAATACGTAAAGAAGGTAACATAAATTCCATGGGAAGAACTACTTCTGTGCCAAACACCAATTGAAAGGGTGTGGCCTTATTCAACCTTTTGCACATTATTCTCGTACGCAAAAAGTAGAGTAGAAACTTTATCATCCTAATATTTCCTTCGAACATCACAATTTTTTATCAAGGTATGGGTCAATATCTTGCTAAAGGCCTCGTAGTCCCATTTTCTTAAGAGTGATAAGGTGTGTGTTAGTGTAAAGTCACAAGCACCCTGGATGCACATCAGGCTTCTAGGTTGATGTTTCAGGCATCCAATGTGATTGCACAACATGGAAACCTCTCTCCAAGTTTGGGACTTGTGAAACTGAGAGAGGAATCTCTAGATTAGAGGCTGGTTCCTCAAACTCCTCTGATTTAGATCTAATGCTTGCACAACTAAAGAGGTTTAGATCCTAATCCTACTATAAATTGCAAGGAGACGAGGGGATAAAAGTGTAAAAATCAAAACTAACTAAAGATGGTGATGCACCAAAAGGATGGTGAATATTTTTGTCATGCAAATAGACACAAACCAAAGATTGCAGCATAAAACATACACAAAGTTGATAAGATATAATTTAGGATCTGAAATGAATCAAATAATACAAACAAAGGATGAAACTCATTTACAAAGCTTGTATTATTATTTCCAATGTCAAAATCATTGCATTACAACCTCGAGAGAGGTAGAAAAGCTATTAAAATCTTTAAAGAGGTCTGGTTCTTGAAAAAATCACTTGTTGGAGGTGAAAGAAGAAGATTTTTGTGCCAAAAAGTATTCCCCCCTTTGAAATGAGCCAAATCTAGCTTTTACATTGCATGGGTCGAGCCCAGGAGAGAGAAAACATACAAAATGTGGGAGCCCATTCCTCATTGATTGCAAATGCATTAAATCAAGTATAGAGGACATTACAGATCCATACCCTAACGTTTTTGACCAAATTGGAGGAGAATGCAACCCATTCTATATTAAATTTGGTCGCTGAAATGTCACTTCTGGCCATGAACACGTGTCGAAGCCGTTTCTGAATTTTCTCTCTTGAAACTCCATCAAAATAAAAAATTGACCCCATAATCTTGTAGAGAATTTTATGAGCTTTCCAATGATATAAAGAACATGCAAAACCAAGCTCTGGATCGAAAGATATGGTGATTTGAAGATTTAGGGCACAAAACAGGCATAAATGGGTTTTGAAAATTTTCCCGCGCTCCGCCACCTAGACGACACGTGTCGGGCACTGATTGGATGAACAATTCTCTCTCCTTTCCTTACCTCGCAGGTTTTCCTTGAAAGTTTTGACTCTTGATACTTTGGGAAATTTTTCAATTTTCCCCGCACCCTCGCCACTTGGAACATGTGGCATGCATTGATTGGTAGACAGGGGCGTGGGAAGACCTTTGCTTTTTTAGTTTTTGGCCAAAAATTTTGCCAAATTCTCTAACTCCTCCCCGAGCTCCACACTTCCCCTGCTCCATTGGAAATGTGTCCTCTTTTATTAGCTCGGGCCAAAGGTGCTTCAAACGTTGCCCCTTTGAAAATTTGGATGTTTTCCCTTGTGACACGTGGCGTTACTTGATTCATCCTCGGGCCTACAGGCTTTTTGGTCCCTCGCGTCCCTATGGCTGTTGTTGTCTGAAGCTATGCTGGGACAAAACTTCCGATCCGCCTGATCTCGGGCTTCTCTGTCCCTCTTTCGGCTAATGACACGTGGCGTGATTTGATTGGCTTTCGGCTCCTTCGGCTCTCCGTGTCCCTCGCGTCCCTATGTCCCAACTGTTCCAGTGTAAAAGTTCTCTTTTGGCCGATCTCGGTGGTTCGCGTCCTTCGCGTCCTCACGGCCCAGGTGTCCCAGATTGTTCCACTCAACAGTTAGTCGATTTTGCTTTTACCTTCAGCCGGTTCGCCCTTTCGCGTCCCATGTGTCCCCATATCCCAACTGTTCCAAGGGTCACCTGGACAAGGACTTAGCCATTTTTCATGATTTTTCCTGGCCCAAGCTTGTTTTTTGCAACTTTTTCTCTCTTTTTAGAACTTGCTCCTTTCCTCACTCGACATGAGAGTTAGAAAAAAGCCGAGGGGACCCTAGAAACATGATTTTTTACCTTGAATCAATCTATTTGCCTAGGAATTGAGTATTCCGATGCATGTTATCAAATTTACCCTGGGGTGAATTTTGGATAACAATTTGACGACTTAGCGGGGTTAGCTTCCTACTAGGTAGAAGATACGGTTGCTCAAGCGATCCATTGGGCATGGAGTCATCAAATATTCTATTTAGAACCCCTAATTGACTCAGAATGCACAAGGAGGAAGATGGAATATCACCGATGGAAGTAAGGACTGCAAACATCTCCATGGACAGCAAGTTGTGCCAAAGCACTTAGGGAAAACAAAACAATGTGCATAAGCACTTGGAGGAATGAAAATCTAATCTAATATTTACAAGGTAGTGAATTTCCCTCTACAAGCAACACTTGAGATAGATCCCATTGACTGGAATCTACAGTTCTCCACCATCTAATGAGGCCAATTGGAAAGCATTGTTGTTCTTTCACTTTGTGACCATGTATGGACCACTCCAAATGGCATCAAATTTTGAATGCCTTCCCGGTTTTTCTCTATCCACATCCCATTTCAACACTAGATCTCCAACCTGAAAAGATCTATCCTTGGCCTTCTTATCAAAGGTCTTCTTGATCAAAGCTTGATCCTTCTCCATTGCTTGGGATGCCTGATTTCTGATCTCTTGTAGCTCCATCAACTCTGCATACCTCACCTCCATGGGCTCAAACTCTAGCAACTCCAGCTGCTTCATGAGTTCCAATGTTGGCAACTCAAGTGACATGGGCAAGATTGCCTCTCTTCCATAGAAAAGCCTGAATGGAGAGTTACCTGTGGATCTCTTGGGAGTTATCCTATCAGCCCATAAGGCTGATTTCAGTTTGGTATGCCAAGACCTCTGATTCTCGTCAAGAGTCCTCCTAATGATCCTCAACAAGTTCTTGTTTGTAGACTCGGCCTGGCCATTACCTTGAGGGTAATAGTTTGATGAAGTGCTTAGGTAGATACCGTTCTTAACAGCCCACTCGGTCACACCTTGGATACAATGAATGCCAAAGTGCATTATCGGATATTATTGTAGCAGGTACACCAAATCTAGTTGTTATACCCTCATAAAAGCCTAAGATGCTAGACTCGGTTGCCTCTTTGAGTGCTACGCTTCATACATCCCATTTGGTGAAGTAGTCGTGGTCGTTAAAATCCATTTGTGCCCTTGGCTTGAATTGGGATTAATGAATCCAATGAAGTCCAAACCCCATTGCATGAATGGCTGGTTGGATCGAGATTGGACGTAATGGAAGGGCAGCAAGTCTCTCTTTTCCTGTGAAGAATGCACAATTCTTACACCTCTTGATCCATGCATAGCAATCATTGAAGATTTTAGGCCAATAATAACCAGCCTTCATGATTTTTAGAGCTGTCACTCTTGGTGC
This sequence comes from Taxus wallichiana var. yunnanensis, assembly GCA_018340775.1. Taxonomy (NCBI): domain Eukaryota; kingdom Viridiplantae; phylum Streptophyta; class Pinopsida; order Cupressales; family Taxaceae; genus Taxus; species Taxus wallichiana. The sequence continues at coordinate 629,700,419 of CM031239.1, forward strand.
AAAATGGCCACCAACTGGTCCACCATGGAACTATTCCAACACTCTTTGAATCTAATTCATGCTAATGCATCTCAGAAGCACTCCATTCACTTCTTTCTTGAACAAAACTCCATCAACAATGGCATACGGGACAGCCTGCAATCTGAAGTGTCTCCTTTGGGTCTTGTTCATCTCCGGAGGGCATAGGCCTGTGCCTAGGAAGTGCATTATATCTTGGGTCCAGCAAGGAGTGGGGGCAGCATTGTCTTCTTCTTGATTGCCACTTGGCTCATGGCTGTCCTGGACTGTCAAAATAGCCTCTTCTTCATTGCATACTTCTCTTTGCTTCCCCAAAACCAGCTGCTCACACAATCCTTTCCCTCTTACCAGCTTGGTGATCTTGATCTCAATGTCATACTCCATGACACGGGTGATCTAACCTGCCCTTTTCTCATTCAAATCCTTGTTGAGGAGGAAGTCCTTGACTCCAGCATGTGAGACCAGCAACTAGACCTTGTTGTTTGAGACTAAATGCTTGAATTTCTTCAAGCTTCTGATTACTGCAAGTACATGCTTCTCAATAAAAGAGTACCTCACCTCATAGTCATCTAGGCTCTGGCTGAAGAAGGCAATTGGCTGCTCATCATTATCCTTGTTCTGCTGTACCAAAATGGTAGAAATAGTGTCATTACCTCCAAATGCATAGAGGATGAAATCCTTGGAGAAGTCCAGGTTGATGAGAGTTGGTGCTTGGGAGATGGCTTCTTTGATTGCTTCAAAACTCTCCTTGCCTTCTGTTATCCACTTGAAAGACATGCTCTTCTTTAACATTTTGGTGATGGGCTTGACAAGGGCTGCAAAATTTGGGACAAACCTCCGAACAAAAGTTTATCCTTCCCAAGAAACTCAAGGGCTTTCTTGTGGCTTGGCAATGGTAGTACTCTTATGGCTTCAACCCTTTTTAGATCAATTGCTAATCCTTCTTTGGAGACAATATGGCCAAGGAGATTTCCTTCATATGTAAGAAAGATGCACTTCTTAGGATTCAAAGACACTCCAAATCTCCTACACCTCGTGAAGACTTGCCTCCAATGAGAGAGGTGGTCTCGCTGCATTTTAAAAAAAAACAGTTGATATCATCAAGGTAAATAAGCACCACATTGTTAATCAAACCTTTGAATGCCATGTCCATTGCCCTTTGGAAGGTAGCACTAGTGTTAGACAGCCCAAATGGCATTTTCCTCGTATGCAAAAGTTCCCCATTTAGTTGTGAAGGCTGTCTTGAATCTGGTCCTCTTCCTTCACCATAACTGGTCAGAGCTCGAGTAGCCATCAAGTAGTGAAAACCTCTCGGAGCTAGCCACAACTTGCAAGATTGTAATGGTCCTTGAGAGAGGCTCTATTCAAGTCTCTCGAAGTCACCACACAATCTGATCTCTCCACTCTTCTTATTATTGACTGGAACTAAGTTGGCAACCCAACTAGAATGCTTGATTGGGAATATGATCCTTGACCCAATCAGCTAGTCCAATTCTTTCCTCATGAGAGGCTCCATGTGTGGATTGACTAGTCTTTGTTTCTGCCTAACAGGCTTAATATTTAGATCCAATTCGATGGTATGCTGAACTAAGTTGGGATTGAAACCCTTCAAGTCTTCATAGCTCCAAGCAAACACGTCAGGGGACTCTTAACACAGCTGTATGAACTCATACCTTTCTTATTCAATTGTCATCCTTCCAATTTGCAATGGTTTGTTCTCTTCTACCAAGATGGATACTGAATCCTCTCTCTTGACCTGAATGTTTGCTTTTTCCTTTCTAAACTGGTCATTGGGATTAAAAATGGACTCTAAAGTGATAAGTCCCTTGGGCAGCTTGTTAGTTCTCAGTTGTACTACCTAGTCACCATACTGCTGTTCCAATCTCTCTTGATTCATGGTGAGAACTCACTTCTTCTTCTTGCAAGAAATGGATGATTTATGGTCATTTTCAAACACTTGCCAACTGACATTGTTATCTAGTCTTGAAGGACTCATAATCACGTGGATGTTTGACTATACCTTGTCTTGTTGAATGCTTTCCACAATGTCAAAGGCTGCCCCTACTGCCGCAAGCCTGTCGCTGCCACTTGATTCTCTTTCTGGGAATGGATTTGATGCCAAAACCCTCAAAATCTTCCATGAGGTCCCACACACTTGTTCTTATAGCACTTGAGTAGATCATTCTTGGCAGCATGTTGTCCCTTGACCTGATTTACAATCAATTCATTTTCACCAAAGACTTGTAAGTTCTTTATCTTCTTCTTGATTGCCCAATGCATCCCTTGCACCAACGCTTCATATTCAGCGGTGTTATTAGAGCATGCAAACTGAAATCTAAAAGCTGAATAGTACTTCACTCCTTGGGGTGAAACAAGCATAGCCCCACCTCCTACACCTTGTCTACTCCTTGATCCATCAAAAAACAGCTGCCATACCTCGTTGTCATCCTTGTGGTTTGGCTTGACGATGCTAGGAATAGGCTGATTTTCTTCGTGTATGCAATAGACCCCTAGCTTAAATTCTTCCACTTCTTGATAAGGATCAAAAGCATGTATCTTGTTTGCCCATTCATCAAGAGTTAGATCCAGGATGCTTCCAACCTTGGTGTCAGCCTCATCAGTGCTTGGGTGATCTTCTTGATCAAATACTGAGCAATTAGCATTAATCTGACTTGGAGTGTAAGGCTCAATGTGAAAGTTTGCAATAGGTTCAAACCTAATTGTAGCCTTAGTTCCATACCTTGTTCTCGAACAAAGCATGTGTGACCAATCAAGTAGGCAAATATCCCCAATCTTGGTGTGAAGTCCCCCGACAAGCATAGGGCAAAGAGTGGTGGAAGGTCTATGATCGATACATCTTTTAAAACAACAACATTTGGACATGCATGCAAGGTAAGACTCAAGTTTCTAATCACTCCAACCGTTGATATTGCTGTCCCATCCAGCTGCACCACCCCTTTGGATATGGTTTCATACTGGAGCCCTAGCTAATCAGCTATTTTTTTATGCATTACTGAGCTACTTGCCCCAGAATCTATCATGCAATTGTGCACTAGCTGATTTCCAATGATTAATGAAACATAGAAAGGAGGGGGCTTCAACATTTTACCTTCTTTGTCCTCCATGATTTCCCTCAAGCTGGGCAGCATTTGTAAGCACTTTGTCTTGCATCTAAACTTGCTTGATTCGAAGTTGGCCAGTCCTTCATGGCAGCTTGCAGCAGATCTCTTTGGCCTGGGATAGATAGGGATTCCCACATTGATATATTAACATTAGTCTTCTTCATCTGATCAATGATGTTGAATGGGGATGAAGTATCCTTTTTGCTGTCCCTTGGTTTGCACATTCACTCCTTGCATGTGGGCAGCAACAACTGGTATTTGAGTTGGCCTAGGGGCTGTTCTTGGCTGCCCTTGTGCATTTGAAACTGGATTTTGTTTGCCAACCACTTGTGGAACCATAGAAGGTTGTGGATTGGTTGGGGCTAATGGTTGTTCTTCACCCAAATTCCTCCTTTTTGACCTTGTGTTGGCTGCAACACCTTGAGAAACTACCTGGTTCATGCCACAAAAATATTTACGCTTGCAATTTACTAATGTGGTGTCATTTGGGGCGATTCGTTAAAATGTTTCTTGTTGTTGGTTATTTCCTTGATTGCCCTCACCCTCCACACCAGTAGTTTTCACCATTAGTGCTTGATTCAAAGCACCATTGAAGCACATGGATTGGTTATGAGGCTCATTGCATGGAAAACACCAATCATACTCTTGAGCAATGTTGTTTTGTGTTGGCACCAATGCCTTAGAGGCGAGATATGGCATTTGGATTATAGGGCTGAAATTGTCTATTGGTAGGAGGTCTTGTTTGATTCATATTTGTAACTGGATTAGGTGGCCTTTTTGGTTGGTATGGCTACTGTTAGGTTGAGCTTGGGGTTGATAAGAAGGTCTAATACTTTGGGCTCTCGCCTTTTGAGAGTAACCAGCTCATTGCCTAGGTTTTGCAATTGCTTCATGACTTCTTGAAGCTCATTTGGGGCACTTGGAGATGAAGTGGAAGCTTCATTTGAACTCTGATTTCTAGGAGTGGGAGAGGGAGCCAAACTAGGTGCTTGATTGGTGTTTGGGCTCTCTAAACTTGGAAGTAGTGGCATGGAGGTCTAGGGGCAAGTTTGCCAGCTTGGATCAAACAATTTTCAGCCCTAATGGCAATACTATAAGCCATAGGGATAGTTATGCCTCCCATGGACTGAATTAACATAGAAATATCAGAATTTAAAGCTTTGAGATAGTAGAGAAAAGCACCTTCTATTGTTGGCCTGACTGCCACTGGAATTCTCTCCCAAGTCTTTTGAAATCTGAAGTTGAAATCGGTCAGCTGCTCATTGGGAGCTCTCTTGATGGTTGTCAGCTGCTCCAAAAGAGACAAGTTGTCTCCCTTTTCTCCAAATTTCTCATGAAGTGCTATACACAACTGATTCCAATTTGTGATAGAACCAACTCCAAGGCTCCTAAACCATTGCAATGCTTTACCCTTGAATGAAGATGCCAGTAACTTGACAGCCACTTGCATCTCATTGATTTCATGAATTACACAAAGGTTAGCAATATCTTTAACATGATCACTTGGAGTAGTCTGATTTTCTCTAGTGAAGTAGGGAATGTTATTCAAGGCTGCAATAGGAATTAGATGTTGTGCATTGAGGGCAAGTGGGCTGTTGTCTGTGAAGTTGACGTAGGGGTTGTTTTTTCCATTCTAATTGGTCTTAAAACCCTTGTTGACTGAATGAAAGGCCTACTAGGTGGAGGAGTTGAGAGAGTTCTGTTTGGTGGAGATGGAGACCTTTGAATCCTTCTTCCTCTTTGCCTTCTTCTTGGAGATAATTACAGGTATTCAAATAGCACTTCTTCTTCTCCAAATCTTAAGCTTGTGGTGATTCTTCTCATGAGTTTTCAGGCCTGCACTACTGAAACCAGTTGATTCTTCCCCTTGGAGTCGCTAGATATGCAAATAATAGCTCTTTTAAGCAAGAAAATTGTAGCAGATGCACATCAACTTTGCTGCAATAAAAATGAGACCTCTAGTGTCCCACCGGGCATGCCAAAACTATTGTTGCAGACTCACAACACCCCTGGATGCACATCAGGCTTCTAGGTTGATGTTTCAGGCATCCAGTGTGATTGCACAACATGGAAACCTCTCTCCAAGTGTGGGACTTGTGAAACTGAGAGAGGAATCTCCAGATTAGAGGCTGGTTCCTCAAACTCCTCTGATTTAGATCTAATGCTTGCACAACTACAGAGGTTTAGATCCTAATCCTACTCTAAATTGCAAGGAGACAGGGATAGAAGTGCAAAAATTGAAACTAACTAAAGATGGTGATGCACCAAAAGGAGTGGTGAATATTTTTGTCATATTTTGTCAAACCAAAATATGAGGTTCAACCACAGTACATGGGATTAAATCCTCCTCAAAGACAGTGAGGCTGCCTGCTTATTGCTAATCTAAAACACAAGAAATAATATATACAATATTCACACTAATCTAACCATTGGGGTTGGGATGAAATCTCAAATCCACATTCACACGATTCAAGGATATTGCTTTTGTAAGTGAAATAGGTTAGAAAGCTCACATGTGAAAGAAGCATGGTAGAAAAGAAATGGGAGAAACGTATTTTCTTTCGAGTAAACACAGAGCACGAAATAATCATACGAGTTTTAGATCACAGATATAGTGTCCGAGATAATTAGAAACACTGAGATTCTATGCAAAGAATAGCTTTAAGATCATGAACATAAGAACACTGTCTTAAATAAGATATATTTCACAACACAAAGTCTGCAAAACAATATCAACTTCTATTCTTCAAAATGATTGAAAGAAAACACAAAGTTTTTCTCCTTTCCAATAGCCTCTTAATGCTTCAAAATTCTCGACCCTTTTGAATGCACATGCATCCCTTATTTATAACAAAAGAACTAGAGATAAAACAGATGATCCTAAAGAGTAGCATGTTAATCGGAGTTTCAGTTTTGCATGACTCTCACGCAGAGATCAAGTCAAAGTATGAATTAAAAATATGACAAAATGGAAATAAAAAAAGACATGTCAATCTAAAAATAGAAATGACATGGGACGTTGGGACTTAATCCGAATCATCATCTTTTGCTTCTTCTTCTTTCTCCTCCTCCAGTGAGACTGCTTTGTTACGAAACTCCCGGAACTTCCGAATAATGCCTTGCATTTCATTCTCATCGTGCAAGTGAGTGGAATGATCATTCCACATTTCGCAGTTTCATGAACATCATCGGCAAAGGTCTTGGGAAGTTTCTTCAATCCTTTGCTGAGCTTTCTTAAGGCCTCTAAAGTGTGCTCAATCCTTACAAACTGACCAATGACTTCAAGGTCAAATCCATGTACAGGTTCATGCTGAATAGATTCCTGAACTTGTTTGAAGAGATCATCTACTGATAGGATACCTGAGTTCCCAACTGACACCTTTGGACAAATCTTTAGCAATTCTTCTTCCAGATCACTTTTCCCATCGATCAATTTATCCCTTGATTCTCTCAACTTGCTGCAGGCTTCGTTGAGGATCTTTACTCTGAACTTGATGGCCTTGGTCAGCTGAAAGTGTTTATCTGTATGTGGAAGAACGCCTTCTTCTACCAAGAGATGTGCTGGTATTTGCTTTAGCACTTGGAGAGCTTCACAAGTCAAATCAAGCTGTCCAATTTCTTCAGTGAATTCCTCATCCATCTTCTCTCCTTCCTTTTGAATCTCTCCCAAAGACTTATGAACCTTCACCACGTCTTGAATTACTTCTTCCCCCTGTTGGAGCATCTTTTGGATCCATTCATCAACCACCCTTCCTTTTTTAGCAATCTTCTCAATCGTAGGCACCGATGAGAAATCAAATCCGGCAGATACAGAAGAAGATGGTATGGATTCCAGGGGTGTTGAGAGTTTAATCAAAACCTCTGTCAACTGCTCCACTTTTTCCTTAAGCTCATTTCTGTTGTCCTTTGTTTCTTTCAACTTTTGGCACAGCACGTCTATGGAAGCCCATGCATCTTGTTGCGCTCCTTCTGCTGTCACTTTCCCTAGAGCCACCTTGGTTATCTGATAATCAGAAGCTGTTATATCCTCTCTAGTTTTGTCAGCCGAGGGAGTGGCAATCTCTGCGAACTTATCTCCTGAAGCATCTACCAAAACCCTTGAAACTGTTTTGGGTTTCTTGGCTGATTTCGCAGTAGAAGCCTTAAGTGAGCTGAAATCAAAGGCTGGTAGGGGTACAATCACTTTCCTCTTCCTCGGAGTTTTCTCGAGTAACCATTGTGGAGTATCAGAGGAAATTGCCAATGTTGTAGTAACTGGTATTCTACTCTCAAGGGGAGAAGATTCTACTATTGGAGGGGGAACAAGCAGCCAACGTGGTAGTAGGTGCAATGAATAGAGGCACAGGTTGTGGGGGAGTGTTGGTGATCACTTGGGTTCCAGCAGAGAGGGGTGAGAGCCCGGAGAAAATATTGGCCATGCTTGAAGAAGTGGATGGGGAATGAGGAGGCTGAAGTGGTTGTTGAGGGGGAGGCACAGATTCAGTTTCCAAAGCCTTGAATGCAAGAGATAAGGTCTCTCCAGTTGAGCAATCAGCAAATGGTGAAGTCAAGAGCTAGCTTCCTCCTTCTTCTAAATTAATCTCCCCTATTTCTGGTGGTGTTGGTGATTCTGGCACAACCACCGTTTGAGCTGAAGAGACAATTGAAGAGATTTGTCTTTCTTTCCTCTTCTTGGGAATCCTGATTTTTATAGGCCCCTCAGAAGATTCTTTGTCCTTTTTCTTTTGGGAGGGCCCCACCTCCGTTTCAGCCAACTTTGGAAACTTGTCATCTTTAAAATTCATGCCCCAAGAAGAGAGCCATTTTTTGGTGCGAGCAAGAATGAGAGCCGACCTATCTGTGATAGAGGCTTTTTTTGCCGACGACCAATCAATAGGGGAAAACGTATCGATCTTCATTAAGCCCATCATAGGACATATCCAACACACTTTCATTGTCAGTTGTGCCATCTGGCAAATCAGAAAGCTCTAGCGTCTGAATCTCATTAATAGTTAACCTACTATTATCTTTTCTGCGAACTGCAACTTCGTTACGCAGATCCACCCAGATATCCTCAATGTCAGGCCTGTGCAGATGTTGGGCTCCATAGGTTCTAAGTACTCCTCGGATGTCAAAACCATCCCGAGACTTCATATGCTTCTTTAATTTCTCCTGGAGTTCACATTCAACATTTTTAGCCTTTGCCACTATTGAGCAAGTATATCTCCCAATAGAAATTGGGAAGGATACTGCTGCCTTATGCTTGCTCTGTTGGAATTTGTGAAAATCCAATAGCTGTCTGACCAATTCTATTAGTATCAATCTATCCCCTGGATAGCGAGGCAGACGGAAAGGCTCTCCCGAGTACATGACCATTCGAAGGTAGGTAAACTTCTTGAACTGTAAGAAGATACATCCCCATTTAGATACCTCAGTCCAAGCTTCGTCTGATACCCTTGTCTTTCTTAGCCCTGGGTTCAGCTGGCAGATGTTCTCGTAGAAAAAGGCGTCATTCACCCTCCTAAAATGATCCTTGGACCCCTTCTTTGTTATTTGAGGATAATACTTATAGACTGGGTTTGTCGTTCTGCTTCCTTTAGTATCCAGTCCGGGATAGCTCCTCATTCCAGCTGCTGCATAGGCCACATATGAGAACATATAAAACTTTCCGGTCGATAAGACCGTCGTCATCTGAGAGTCAATCTCATTACTGATAAGGGTTCCCCAGTCAATCCCTTGCTGGTTCTTCTTGATGGTGACCATAAACTGATACATCCATCCATGAAATAAATTTGATTCCAAAGAAGCCAAAACCCGGCTCAGCAGGGTGATAATGTCATTGATTTCTTGTATGAAATCACATCTAGGAATAGTTCTTGGAAATCTAGATATTACTGATTTTGCCTTGACCAAGAACTTCTTATTGACATCCTTAATGTAATTTTCCTGGTTACTGTCCCAGGCCTTCTGAGCCGACTTGATATTTAGGTCCCTATACTCCTCGAAATTAGGTAGTTTCAGGAGATCATCAAAATAAGCTCCATCTAGTTTGATAACTACCTCACCAGCCTGATTCCTTCACTGAACGAGAAGCCGAGTCGTAACTGGACGCACAAGCCAAAACAAACTCTGGACATTGGGCAGACATGGGAAAGCCTGCTGCAAGGGGCAAGCCACTGTTAGCTAAAGCCATCATCCATGGGGTTTGAGAAGAACTCTTCACCCTATTCCAAAAGTCGTCCATATCTATGTTGCCAAGTTCAGTATCCCTGATATCATAATTACAATCAATATATGATGGGGATTCTGGTTTCTTAAATTTGTACTTCATCCTGCTAGACTTCTCGGCCTTCTCCTGAGATGGACCAGGGTCCGACATGAAGAATGTGGAGGGAGAAAGACTCGGAACTCAGGTGATGCTGTTCAAACTGGAAATCCCGATTGATGAATGCGCTGGAAGAAGAGAAGAACCCGACACGCTGAAGAGGATGTCGGAAAACCCTGAGAACCCGACAAGTTTGATCTGTCGGAACTTTGGCAAAGCCCGACACTTGCTTTTGATGACGGAAACAGGCGGAAACCCGGCACTCACTGTTAATGGCGGACACGGGAGGAAACCCGGCGCCCACTTTTGATGACGGAACTTCGGAGATTCCCGACACTTACTGTTGAGGTCGGAATGTTGAGAAACCCCGATACTTCAAGCTTCCTTTATACTCCGGGCCTTTGAATCTGCAAAATAGTTTTCAAAAACCGAGAAGCAAAAACAAAGTCTTTCCTGTATTTCCACATATACAACTTCCTTTTTTTTTGTTATTCATATTCCATACATCATGCATATAATTAGAATTTTGGAAGAAACAACATCAATTGATAGTCTCAAAAAGAAAATAAACCCTAAAAACCCAAAACCCTTTCCAAAACAACACAGAAAGAAGAAGGGAAGAAAACCTTCAACAACTGGCAAGAAATTGGGAAGAAAATACGCGTAATCGATTCATAAAAATCAAGAATAAAGAAGGGAAGAAAAATACCTTCGATTCGAGACAGGTAAGATCGAAAACAAACGATCCAATCGGGCAATGCGAGTTTGCGGGTTTTGAAAGCGGAAGAGCATGCGAAAAATCCACGAATTAAAAATATGAATGGTAAGAATGACGTGGAAATCCGCGTATTTATAAGAAAATTAGTAATAAATACACTTCAGCTCGGCACGTGCCAACTCACCAACCATTCGGCATGAATGCCATGTCAGCATGTTGGAGGGGTCCGAAAACCCGACACGAAGAGATTTAGTGCATTCCGGGTTTCGGGTTTCGGAAAACATAGAGCACAAAACATGAAGTGCTTAGGTGCTACATAGCCCCGAAAACCCGAATACAAAGGATTGAGCGGACTTCGGGAATCGGAGAACATGGCGCATAAAACATGTTTTGGATCATGGATGTTCCGATGCTTTGGGGTTCCGAAAACCCGAATACAAAGGGTCTTCTCAATACAAGGTGGGTTTTGGATTTGGAAGTCAGATGTCATAAAACATGTTTTAACTTATGTACGTTCCGATGCGTTGAATTTCCGAAAACCCGATTTCAAAGGATTTTTTCAATACAAGGCGGGTTTCGGATTTCGGAGGTCACGCGACACAAAGCAGGTTTAAACTTAGGTATGTCGAGCTGTTGGTAACACCCGAAAACCCGATTTTCTTTAAAAGAGGCCATAATGCAAAATCACTTCGAAAATTTTGTAGGGGTTATCCGATCGTTTTGTCGTGAACTCAAAACGGGGATAACAGCTGGCTCCAGTTGGGGACTTTCTTTGCAATACCAAAGGAAGAGAACTCAGAATCTCTGGTCTTATTCATTAGGCTACGGGGTCAAGGAGAAAACCAAAACAAAACAAAACGAAGAAAGAAAGAAAGAAAACCAAAAGCAAACACACAACAAAAAGCAAAATATGTACAATGCAAGAGAGCATCTTGCATTAATGGTAGAACAACTTTAGATGTTGTCCACTGAAAGGCAAAGGGAGTAACCCTCCATCCAGATATGATAGAAGGAAACTATTTTCACCATTCAACTCGTGGATCTTGAAAGGTCCTTTCCATAAAGAATCAAATTTTCCATGCATTCCTTTCTGTTCTCTCCTTTTATCCCAAAGCAACACCAGGTCTCCAATCTGGAAGTTGCGCTGCTTTGACTTTTTATCGAAAATCTTCTTCACCCTGCTCTGATGATCTGCTATACGATCAACCACCTTAATTCGCTCTTCTTCTAGCCTGGTTAGGTACATAACCCTCTTTTCGATAGAATTCTGAAAAGCTACATCTTCAACCGCACAATCGCAAGGCAAGGCCGGCAATTCTACTGAGATAGGAATTTCAGCATCAATCCCGTATAGCAACTGAAAAGGGGACATCCCTATGGCTCGCTTTGGAGTGATCCGATCAGCCCACAACGCATCATACAATGCTTTGTGCCATGTCCTCTGATTTTCTTCTACTAGTTTCCTGATTATAGTAACCAGATTCTTATTGCTGGACTCAGCTTGCCCATTGCCCTGGGGATAATAGTCAGATGAATGAGCCAGAGTAATGCCGAATCCATAGCAAAACTCTGTTAATTCATGTGACGAGAAGTTAGAGGCATTATCCGCTACGATCTTATGAGGCACACCAAATCTGACGATTATGTTTTCTTTCAGGAACTTGCAAACAGCTTCAGAAGTCGCTTGCTTGATTGGTACAGCCTCTACCCACTTGGTAAAATAATCAGAGATCAAAGACATAGTTGTGTCCAAAGACTGGAAGCAGGATTCAATGTTCGATAAAATCAATCCCCATTGCGAAAAGGTTCTTCAATCACACACAGCTTGGAGGAAGAGCTGCTAGCTTGGGACGACCAACGAAATGTTGACAAGCTTCACATTTAGACACCCATTCTGCTGAATCCCGGAAAAGAGTAGGCCAATAATACCTAGCCCGTAAGATCTTATATGCTGTTACAGAGGACGAAAAATGTCCTCCGCATGCTAGGCTATGAAAGGATTCTAATAACTTTTCCTGTTGTGATTTATCGACACAACGCAAGAAGACACCATCAATACCTTTCTTGTATATTGCATTATTCCACAAAAGGTATTTTGCAGATCTTAACTTGACGGTCCTCTTCTCTTTTTGATTTAAATGTGGAGGGCATTCACCATAAGTTAGGAAGAAAGCAATGTCCGTGTACCATTCATCGGTCGTACTCACAAAAAGCACCATAGGCAGCTCGGAAGAAGTATCTTGATTCTTTTCACACTCTGCTTCAGCATGATTCTCTGCAATCAATTGACACAGGCCTCTTCCTCGTACCAACTTGGTAGGTTTGATGTCCAAGTCGTACTCCTGAACCTTAGCTATCCAAGTACCTCTTTGGCTTCCCAGCTCTTGTTGAGTTAGAATGGATTTAACAGCAGTATCAGGAACGAGAACGCGAGTATGAGAATTCAGCACATAGTACCTGAAATGCTTCACCGCTCGCACCACCGCATAAGCATGTTTTTCAATCTGCGACATCTTCAATTCATGCTCTTTCAACGGACAGCTCATGAATGCGATAGGAGCTTCAATGCCTTCTCCATTTTCCTGCATCAGGATCGCTGACACTGTGTGGGCAGAAGCATAGCTATACATGATGAAATCTTTCTTGAAGTCTGGACATACTAAGACAGGAGCACAAGCAACTGCCTTTTTGATTTCTTCAAATGCCAGCTTCCCTTCTGTACTCCATCGAAATGGAATTTTACCTTTCATCATTCCAAGGATATCCTTGGTTTTGTCAGCGAAATCGGGTACAAATCTTCTCAAGAAATTAACCTTTCCGAAGAAAGAATGAACTCCTGTTTTACTTGTGGGCAAGGTAAGGCTCTGAATAGCCTTTACCCTTTCTGGGTCAATTTTAGTTCCTTCTCTAGTCACAATATGACCCAGCAGCTTTCCTTCTGTCACCCCGAACATGGACTTCTTAGGATTCAACGAAATCCCGTGACGTCTGCATCTCAAAAGTACCTGCTCTAAATGACCATAATGATCACTCCGCTTTTTAGAAAAGACAGTCAAGTCATCCAAATACACGACTATGACCTTGCCCATCAGATCTCTGAATGCTAGGTCCATAGCTCTCTGAAAAGTAGCTCCGGCGTTAATCAAGCCGAATGGCATCCTCCTGTAAGCAAAGGTACCCCATGGGGTCGTGAAAGCTGTCTTGTGTTGATCTTCTGTGGTTACCTCGACTTGATTATATCCCGAAAACCCGTCGAGCATGGATAACATTTCCGATCCAGTTACAGTTTGTAATACCTGATCCATGATAGGCAAGGGATAGTTATCCTTCAGCGAGGACTGATTTAAGTTACGGAAGTCAACACAAATCCGGATCTCGCCATTCTTCTTCCTGACAGGGACAATGTTTGCAATCCAAGTGGAGTGATGGATTGGGAAAATAATTCTGGCATCTAACATTTTCTGGATTTCTGCCAGGATAGTCCCTGAAATCTTCGGATTGTAATGTCTTTGCTTCTGTCTATACGGCTTGACATCAGGCTTCAAAGGGATACTGTGCTGTACATCTTTAGGCTTGAAGGATTTCAAATCTGCATAAGACCAGGCCAACACATCGATGTATTTCTTCAAAAGTGAAGTGAATCTTACCTTCTCTTCAGGAGAACAACATTTACCGATATTCACCATCCGAGGTTGATCAGATGAACCTAAATTGATTTGATCCACTTCAGAGGAAGAAGCTCCTTCAACTTGCCTTTTGTTTTGGATAAAGCGATCATGCTTGTCAAACAGACCTTCCAGAGAAACCAGACCTTTTGGTATCTTGTTGCCTTTCAGCTGGATAAATTCACCATCAACCTCTTGATATGGATCTGAAATAGTTTCACGAAAGGCTGATTCCGAACCTTCAAAATATAGCTCACTGAAATTGTCAGCCTTTTCTAGAAAAGCCAACACTTGTTGATCATCATTGAACACCTGCCAGTGAGTTGCATTATCTGGGACGCTAGGGCGGTACACAATCTCGATAGAGTATGTGTCTTGCTTGAACTGAGGATGAGGAAGAAGAAGAGATGCAGATACGGCCAAAGAATCAGCCTTGTCATTATAATCTCTTAAAACTGCCTTAATAGAAAATGCATCAAAGCATTCTATACTATCCCACACTTTGTTCCTATAATGCCTCAACCGATCATTTTTCACCTGATATATACCCCTGACCTGATTAACAATCAGCTCCGCATCCCCCTGAACCTTGAGATTCCTGATTCCCTTCTGTCTGGCCAATTCTAATCCTAATAACAGGGCTTCATATTCGGCCGTGTTGTTAGTATTATCAAATTGCAACTTATAAGCTGATGGGAAAATCTCGGAGCTAGGAGATATGAGAACAACACCGCTACGATCCGAGAGGTGAGCAGCTACCATCAAATTCGAGCGTCCAAATTGCATTGGGATCTTCCTCTTCCACATCTACAATGGGTATCTCTGAAGCCATGAAATAATTCCCAAAGCTAGAATCTTCGAAAAGGATCTGAGCTTAGGATCATCTGATTTGGTCACCAAATACTTTGACTGTGGTTCAGGATGAAGAACCTGTTGAACCCCTTTGACTGGGATCTTGGCTTTGGTCCAATCCATACTAATCTCTCCTCCGACATCTTTACAAAATCCTCTACCCAAGAGGATACCATAAGCCGCAGGAATGTCAGCAACCAGAATAGTCATTTTCACTCTCTTCTCAGGGAAGGCAACAAATGCAAACTGTGCGTCCTTAATTTGACCAATCAGAGGGACTTGTTTAGTTTCCATGGAATAGCACCGTCCATATGATTTAGTCAAAGTAAGCCCAAGGGCATGGGCCACTTTTGCGGGCATAACATTATCAGAGGCCCCTGAGTCAATGATGCAATTGCTGAGTTTAAACCCATTTATTAGTAGAGACAAATAAAATGGTTCAATCTTTCCTGAGGAAGAAGCAGAGGTCAGATTATTCTGAGGTGTGGGTTGAGTAGGATTTGGAAGGAGACCTTTTGAAGGTGATGGAATAGCCGCTTTACTTCTGATAAACTTGGCTAGCTTTTCAAATTGTTCGGGATTTGACTGAAGGTATTCTGCTTCTGACATTTGAATTTTGGTTCTCTTTGCATGATCAATAATATCAAAAGCAGTATAAGAAGGAATGATGGTAGGTTCAGTTCTAATTACATGAGCTTGTGCTGGGGCACTGACCTTAGGAGAAGGGAAATAAGGAGCAGCTGTCTTTTTAGTAACCTCTCTCTCAGTTTGCACCGAAATAGGGGTACCCCTCTTAACTATGGATACAGGAGGTTCCTTATTCTTCTCCTTAGTATTTTCCAGAGGCTTTCTGGGAACCTGAGATTGGGACCGAGTGAAAACAGCAAATGATTGACCATCTGGCTCACATTCATCTTCATCATATTCCAAATAACCAATGCTGGAGTCGCCAGCTGATTCATCATAAGACTCATCAGCATATCCTGAAGCTTCGAAATCCTCACGGAAATCTTGTTCTTCTGGTTCATCATCTTCTTCAATTATTTCCACTGATGCATTAACAGGCGGAGCTTCAATTGCTAACCTCGGTTGAGCAGGAGCTAACCGTGGCCTATCTCTGGTAGGTACACCATTGTTATTAAAATTCCATCTAGGGATATCCCGATATGGAACATTGCTCACCTGCTGAGACACTTGCTTCTTTAAAGCAATCAAATCATTAGCCATTTTTTGAAACATAGGGTCAGTATTACCTTGAGAAGAACCTTGATTTTTGATTTTGGGTATATCTTTCTTGATCCTTCCGGCTAAGATGAGATCATCCTCTATTTCAGTAGCCGTTGACTGAGCAGTAGCCAAATCTGGGATAACCGACCTTCGTAATAAAAAGCTTATATCAGGAGGTTGAGCATTGATGAAAAAGCATTTTTGGTTTTCCAGAGTAGGTACAGCTATTTCTGGAATCTTCCGGATCAGCTTGTTGAACTTAGCCACGAATTCCCGCATAGGTTCATGCGATTCCTTCTTCATATGCGTGAGCTGAGCTAACAAAGCATGAGAATCTTCAGCTGGTTTGAAACGTGCTTCGAACTTAGTCCGCATGGTAGCCCAGTTTGGGATGCATGCATTTGGAAGGTGATAGAACCATTCAGCTGCTGCTCCCTGCAACGTTTCAACGAAGAGTCGAACGGAGACATCTTCGTGGGCCACTCCGAGGACACCGCATGCAACAAAGAAAGATGCAATGTGCTCATCAGGATGCTGCTTTCCATCTCCATTGAACTTGGGAATATTTTTACGAGATCCACGTGGTAACTCATTCAATGGAGGAGTCAAGGAAAGAGGACCAATAACTGCACCCCAAGGCACAGGTTGAACCGCCATCCTTCTGAAAAGAGTGCGTACAGGGATCCGAGTATCAGACAAGAGTAGTGCATGACAAGTTGCAGATGCTTCCCGTTCTTCAGGGATCCGGTTTCTCCGAACAGGCGAAGAACTTCTGGTTCGGTTAGAGACAACGCTGTTGGGAGAAAGGCTGAAATTGTGCCGCCATTAAAGAACTCAAGAGTGGATCAATTTCACCTTGAGCTCGGTGAGACCGAGTGAAGATCCTCCTGGCCAGCTTGAACTGAAAGGAGATCTTATTAAAAATAAGGCAAATATGGAGTCGCCAGACACCGAGAGGATAAGCTTTATACTATTGATCCGTATTTCCCAGCGGAGTCGCCAAAAACTGTTGGTTGGATATTTTGTCAAACCAAAATATGAGGTTCAACCACAGTACATGGGATTAAATCCCTCCTCAAAGACAGGTGAGGCTGCCTGTTTATTGCTAATCTAAAACACAGTAAATAATATATACAATATTCACACTAATCTAACCATTGGGGGTTGGGATGAAATCTCAAATCCACATTCACACGATTCAAGGATATTGCTTTCGTAAATGAACTAGGTTAGAAATTGTTACGATGAAAGAAGTAGAAAAGAAATGGGAGAAACGTATTTTCTTTCGAGTAAACACAGAGCACGAAATAATCATACGAGTTTTAGATCACAGATATAGTGTCCGAGATAATTAGAAACACTGAGATTCTATGCAAAGAATAGCTTTAAGATCATGAACATAAGAACACTGTCTTAAATAAGATATATTTCACAACACAAAGTCTGCAAAACAATATCAACTTCTATTCTTCAAAATGATTGAAAGAAAACACAAAGTTTTTCTCCTTTCCAATAGCCTCTTAATGCTTCAAAAATTCTCGACCCTTTTGAATGCACAAGCATCCCTTATTTATAACAAAAGAAGCTAGAGATAAAACAGGACAGATCCTAAAGAGTAGCATGTTAACTGGAGTTTCAGTTTTGCATGACTCTCACGCAGGAGATCAAGTCAAAGTATGAATTAAAAATATGATAAAACGGAAATAAAAAAGACATGTCAATCTAAAAATAGAAATGACATGGGACGTTGGGAATTAATCCGAATCATCATCTTTTGCTTCTTCTTCTTTCTCCTCCTCCACCGAGACTATTTTGTTACGAAACTCCTGGAACTTCCGAATAATGCCTTGCATTTCATTCTCATCAGGCACAGTGGAATGATCATTCCACATTTCGCAGGTTTCATGAACATCACTGGCAGTGCTGGGAAGTTTCTTCAATCCTTTGCTGAGCTTTCTTAAGGCCTCTAAAGTGTGCTCAATCCTTACAAACTGACCAATGACTTCAAGGTCAAATCCGTGTACAGGTTCATGCTGAATAGATTCCTGAACTTGTTTGAAGAGATCATCTGCTGATAGGATACCTGAGTTCCCAACTGACACCTTTGGACAAATCTTTAGCAATTCTTCTTCCAGATCACTTTTCCCATCGATCAATTTATCCCTTGATTCTCTCAACTTGCTGCAGGCTTCGTTGAGGATCTTTACTCTGAACTTGATGGCCTTGGTCAGCTGAAAGTGTTTATCTGTATGTGGAAGAACGCCTTCTTCTACCAAGAGATGTGCTGGTATTTGCTTTAGCACTTGGAGAGCTTCACAAGTCAAATCAAGCTGTCCAATTTCTTCAGTGAATTCCTCATCCATCTTCTCTCCTTCCTTCTGAATCTCCCCCAAAGACTTATGAACCTTCACCACGTCTTGAATTACTTCTTTCCCCTGTTGGAGCATCTTTTGGATCCATTCATCAACCACCCTTCCTTTTTTAGCAATCTTCTCAATCGTAGGCACCGATGAGAAATCAAATCCGCAGATACAGAAGAAGATGGTATGGATTCCAGGGGTGTTGAGAGTTTAATCAAAACCTCTGTCAACTGCTCCACTTTTTCCTTAAGCTCATTTCTGCTGTCCTTTGTTTCTTTCAACTTTTGGCACCAAGACGTCTATGGAAGCCCGTGCATCTTGTTGCGCTCCTTCTGCTATCACTTTCCTAGAGCCACCTTGGTTAATCGATAATCGAAGCTTTTATATCCTCTCTAGTTTTGTCAGCTGAGGGAGTGGCAATCTCTGCGAACTTATCTCCTGAAGCATCTACCAAAACCCTTGAAACTGTTTTGGGTTTCTTGGCTGATTTCGCAGTAGAAGCCTTAAGTGAGCTGAAATCAAAGGCTGGTAGGGGTACAATCACTTTCCTCTTCCTCGGAGTTTGCTCGAGTAACCATTGTGGAGTATCAGAGGAAATTGCCAATGTTGTAGTAACTGGTATTCTACTCTCAAGGGGAGAAGATTCTACTATTGGAGGGGGAACAGCAGCCAACGTGGTAGTAGGTGCAATGAATAGAGGCACAGGTTGTGGGGGAGTGTTGGTGATCACTTGGGTTCCAGCAGAGAGGGGTGAGAGCCCGGAGAAAATATTGGCCATGCTTGAAGAAGTGGATGGGGAATGAGGAGGCTGAAGTGGTTGTTGAGGGGGAGGCACAGATTCAGTTTCCAAAGCCTTGAATGCAAGAGATAAGGTCTCTCCAGTTGAGCAATCAGCAAATGGTGAAGTCAAGAGCTGGCTTCCTCCTTCTTCTAAATTAATCTCCCCTATTTCTGGTGGTGTTGGTGATTCTGGCACAACCACCGTTTGAGCTGAAGAGACAATTGAAGAGATTTGTCTTTCTTTCCTCTTCTTGGGAATCCTGATTTTTATAGACCCCCCAGAAGATTCTTTGTCCTTTTTCTTTTGGGAGGGCCCCACCTCCGTTTCAGCCAACTTTGGAAACTTGTCATCTTTAAAATTCATGCCCCAAGAAGAGAGCCATTTTTTGGTGCGAGCAAGAATGAGAGCCGACCTATCTGTGATAGAGGCTTTTTCGCTGGCCGACCAATCAATAGGTGGGAAAACGTATCGATCTTCATTAAGCCCATCATAGGACATATCCAACACACTTTCATTGTCAGTTGTGCCATCTGGCAAATCAGAAAGCTCTAGTGTCTGAATCTCATTAATAGTTAACCTACTATTATCTTTTCTGCGAACTGCAACTTCGTTACGCAGATCCACCCAGATATCCTCAATGTCGGGCCTGTGCAGATGTAGGGCTCCATAGGTTCTAAGTACTCCTCGGATGTCAAAACCATCCCGAGACTTCATATGCTTCTTTAATTTCTCCTGGAGTTCACATTCAACATTTTTAGCCTTTGCCTGCATTTCGAGCAAGTATATCTCCCAATAGAAATTGGGAAGGATACTGCTGCCTTATGCTTGCTCTGTTGGAATTTGTGAAAATCCAATAGCTGTCTGACCAATTCTATTAGTATCAATCTATCCCCTGGATAGCGAGGCAGACGGAAAGGCTCTCCTGAGTACATGACTGTTCGAAGGTAGGTAAACTTCTTGAACTGTAAGAAGATACATCCCCATTTAGATACCTCAGTCCAAGCTTCGTCTGATACCCTTGTCTTTCTTAGCCCTGGGTTCAGCTGGCAGATGTTCTCGTAGAAAAAGGCGTCATTTACCCTCCTAAAATGATCCTTGGACCCCTTCTTTGTTATTTGAGGATAATACTTATAGACTGGGTTTGTCGTTCTGCTTCCTTTAGTATCCAGTCCGGGATAGCTCCTCATCCCAGCTGCTGCATAGGCCACATATGAGAACATATAAAACTTTCCGGTCGATAAGACCATCATCATCTGAGAGTCAATCTCATTACTGATAAGGGTTCCCTAGTCAATCCCTTGCTGGTTCTTCTTGATGGTGACCATAAACTGATACATCCATCCATGAAATAAATTTGATTCCCAAGAAACCAAAACCGGCTCGGCTCAAACAGGTGATAATGTCATTGATTTCTTGTATGAAATCACATCTAGGAATAGTTCTTGGAAATCTAGATATTACTGGTTTTTCCTTGACCAAGAACTTCTTATTGACATCCTTAATGCAATTTTCCTGGTTACTGTCCCAGGCCTTCTGAGCCGACTTGATATTTAGGTCCCCATACTCCTCGAAATTAGGTAGTTTCAGGAGATCATCAAAATAAGCTCCATCTAGTTTGATAACTACCTCACACAAATTCGATTAAAGAAACGAGAAGCCGAGTCAGAATCGGACGCACAAGCCAAAACAAACTCGGACATTGGGCGGACATGGGAAAGCTCCGCAAGGGGCAAGCCACCGTTAGCTAAAGCCATCATCCATGGGGTTTGAGAAGAACTCTTCACCCTATTCCAAAAGTCGTCCATATCTATGTTTCCAAGTTCAGTATCCCTGATATCATAATTACAATCAATATATGATGGGGATTCTAGTTTCTTAAATTTGTACTTCATCCTGCTAGACTTCTCGGCCTTCTCCTGAGATGGACCAGGGTCCGACATGAAGAATGTGGAGGGAGAAAGACTCGGAACTCAGGTGATGCTGTTCAAACTGGAAATCCCGATTGACTGAATGCGCTGGAAGAAGAGAAGAACCCGACACGCTGAAGAGGATGTTGGAAAACCCTGAGAACCCGACAAGTTTGATCTTTCGGAACTTTGGCAAAGCCCGACACTTGCTTTTGATGACGGAAACAGCGGAAACCCGGCACTCATCTTTGTTAATGGCGGACACGGGAGGAAACCCGGCGCCCACTTTTGATGACGGAACTTCGGAGATTCCCGACACTTACTGTTGAGGTCGGAATGTTGAGAAACCCCGATACTTCAAGCTTCCTTTATACTCCGGGCCTTTGAATCTGCAAAACAGTTTTCAAAAACCGAGAAGCAAAAACAAAGTCTTTCCTGTATTTCCACATATACAACTTCCTTTCTTTTTTTGTTATTCATATTCCATACATCATGCATATAATTAGAATTTTGGAAGAAACAACATCAATTGATAGTCTCAAAAAAGAAAATAAACCCTAAAAACCCAAAACCCTTTCCAAAACAACACAGAAAGAAGAAGGGAAGAAAACCTTCAACAACTGGCAAGAAATTGGGAAGAAAATACGCGCAATCGATTCATAAAAATCAAGAATAAAGAAGGGAAGAAAAATACCTTCGATTCGAGACAGGTAAGATCGAAAACAAATGATCCAATCGGGCAATGCGAGTTTGCGGGTTTTGAAAGCGGAAGAGCATGCGAAAAATCCACGAATTAAAAATATGAATGGTAAGAATGACGTGGAAATCCGCGTATTTATAAGAAAATTAGTAATAAATACACTTCAGCTCGGCACGTGCCAACTCACCAACCATTCGGCATGAATGCCATGTCAGCATGTTGGAGGGGTCTAAAAACCCGACACGAAGAGATTTAGTGCATTCCGGGTTTCGGGTTTCGGAAAACATAGAGCACAAAACATGAAGTGCTTAGGTGCTACATAGCCCGAAAACCCGAATACAAAGGATTGAGCGGACTTGGGAATTGGAGAACATGGCGCATAAAACATGTTTTGGATCATGGATGTTCCGATGCTTTGGGGTTCCGAAAACCCGAATACAAAGGGTTTTCTCAATACAAGGTGGGTTTCGGATTTCGGAAGTCAGATGTCATAAAACATGTTTTAACTTATGTACGTTCCGATGCGTTGAATTTCAAAACCCGATTTCAAAGGATTTTTTCAATACAAGGCGGGTTTCGGATTTTGAGGTCACGCGACACAAAGCAGGTTTAAACTTAGGTATGTCGATTGTTGTTGGTAACACCCAAAACCCGATTTTCTTTAAAAGAGGCCATAATGCAAAATCACTTGAAAATTTTGTAGGGGTTATCCGATCGTTTTGTCGTGAACTCAAAACGGGATAAATAATACAAACAAAGGATGAAACTCATTTACAAAGCTTGTATTATTATTTCCAATGTCAAAATCATGCATTACAACCTCGGAGAGGTAGAAAAGTTGTTACAATCTTTGAAGAGGTCTAATTCTTGCAACAATCACTTTGGAGGTGAAAGAAGAAGATTGTTGTGCCAAAAAGTATTCCCCCTTTGAAATGAGCCAAATCGGCTTTTACATTGCATGGGTTGAGCCGAGGAGAGAGAAAATGTACAAAACATCGGAGCCCATTCCTCATTGACTGAAAAATGCATTAAATCAGAATGGAGGAGCTTACAAACCCATACCCTACCATTTTTGTCCAAATTGGAGGAGAATGTGACGCATTATGTATTAAATTTGGTCGCTGAAATATCACTTCGGCGATGAACATGCGTCGGAGCCATTTCTGAATTTTCTCTCTTGAAACTCTACCAAAACAAAAAATTGACCCCATAATCTTGTAGATAATTTTATAATCTTTCCAATGATATAAAGAACGTGCAAAACCGAGCTCTAGATTGAAAGATATGGCGATCTCGAAGATTTAAGGCATAAAACAGAAAAAATGGGTTTTGAAATTTTTCCCGCGCTCCGCCACATGGATGACACGTGTCGAGCGCTGATTGGATGACCAATTCTCTCTCCTTTCCTTACCCACGGGTTTTGCTTGAAAGTTTTGACTTTTGATACTTTGGGAAATTTTTCACTTTTCCCCCCCCCTCGCCACTTGGGACACATGGCATGCATTGATTGGTCAATCGGGCGCGGGAAGACCTTTGCTTTTTTAGTTTTTGGCCAAATTTTTTGCCAAATTCTCTAACTCCTCCCCAATCTCTACACTTCCCTGCTCCATTGGACACGTGTCCTCTTTTTATTGGCTCAGGGCAGCACTTCAAACCTTACCCCTTTGAAATTTTGGACATTTTCCCTTGTGCCATGTGGCGTTACCGATTCATCCTCAGGCTTGTCGGCTTTTCACGTCCCTATGGCCCGGTTGTCCCAAACTGTCTGGGACAAAAACTTCCGATCCACCCGATCCGGGCTTCTCTATCCCTCTTTCGGCTGATGACACGTGGCGTGATTTGATTGGCTCTCGGCTCCTTCGGCTCTCCGCGTCCCTCGCGTCCCTATGTCCCAACTGTTCCAGTGTGAAAGTTCTCTTTTTCAGCCGATTCGGGTAGTTTGCATCCTTTGCATCCTCACGACCAGTGTCCCAGGACTATTCTACTCAGTAGTTAGTCAATTTTTCTTTTACCTTCAGCCGGTTCACCCTTTCGCGTCCCACGCGTCCCCATGTCCCAACTGTTCCAAGGACCGCCTGGACCAGGACTTAGCCATTTTTCATGATTTTTCCTGGCCCAAGCTTGTTTTTTGCAACTTTTTCACTCTTTTTATAACTTTCTCCTTTCTCATTGGACAGAGAGTTAGAAAAAAGCTGAGGGACCCTAGAAACATGATTTTTACCTTGAATCAATCTATTTGCACGGACTTGAGTATTCCATGCATGTTATCAAATTTACCACTGGGGTGAATTTTGGATAACAATGTGTTTTTTTGGTTTTCAACTATAAATTCATCCAAAAATATCCCGATCATCTCATCCAAGAAGCATGTGCCCCTATCACTTATCAAACTCATTAGAAATCCATACCTAGTCAGAGTATTTTCCCATAAAAACCTTGCTATTTAACCCACTATAGAATCCTTTTTAGGTGTTGTTTCTGCCCACCTTGTAAGATAATTTGTATAAGTAATGATGTAGCACAATCTAGTTCTTTGTATGGATAGGGAAATAGGACCCATAAATTCTATTGCCCATTTTTCAAATGGCTTTGGACTAGTAATAGGCCTCAAAGGAATTTTATCTCTTAGCTTAGGTTTTTTAAAGCACTAACATGGTGATCACATGGCTTACAATACTATGAAAATCCTTATATAGGTTCTCCCACAATAAACTAGTGAGTAGAATCTTGTGCACGGTGGCGTCACTTGCATAGTGCCCACCTATAATAAAACTATGAGCCTCTTCCATGATATTTTTGCACTCATGTTCCAATACACATCGATACAATACTTCATCTCGGCCTAGTTTGTATAAGTCACCACTGATCAACATGAAAGGTGTGGAATGAATTTTAAGTTGTTTCTTCTCTAAGGATTTCATTCCTTCTGGCACCATACCTATGCATAAAAAGACAACAATATCCTCCAATTATAAAGGTGCGTAGTTTAACCTGTATAACTATGCGCGAATCAGAATTGTAACCAATTGTTTTCACCTTCTCTTCGATTAAATTCTTTATAAGCGGTCCAGGCTAGAAAATATTTACCTAACTTGACCACATGACTTTACATTTAAAATCTTAGAATGATTACACCCATCCACATATACACCCCTGTAAAATAGGATGATTTAGCAAGTATTTTAATACCATGTAATTTGTATAAAACAAAAATAGTGTTCCTAACAAGTATTTCTAAACTTATGCGGTATGTAGATCATTGACAAGGCCTTATGATTTGTAGTTGTATAATTCTATTATGCAGAGTCAAATTTCTACTAGCAAAACATATAGCGTGATATATAATACCTTCTCCAGTGGAGCTAATATTTTTCCAATGGCCATTCCAGAGGCATCCACATATATGTGAAATGGTTGGTTCCATGACGGAAAGCGTAGAATAGGCTCTCGTAGTAAGTGTCTCTGCAATGCTTTGAATGGGCGCTAATGCGGTTCTCCCCAACATAATTTCCCTTTTTCCTTTAGTAACTCCTCCAAGGGCATGGAAATATTTACATATCCTTTGATAAATTTTTGTAATACCCTTTTTGGCCCAAGAATATGTGTACCTCACTCTAACTAACAGGATCCTCGGGCCTACGATAATTACAACCTTAGCTAGATCTACTAACAAACCTTCCTTGTACATAAGATACCCTAATAGAGTTCCAAAAGTTGTAGAAAATACACACTCCTTGATGTTTAAAGAGATGCTTAATTGTCTATATATTTCAAATATTAAGCACAAGTTGTCACAATGATCCTCAACAAGCACATATACCGTCTAATCATCCAAGTAAACCTACAATAATTTAGGAATAAAATTTAGGAATTCTTGAAAAATTATGCATGAAAATATAGCAAGTGTGTTCTTCAAACCAAAGGGCATCACCGTATATGTAAATCTTCCCCATTAGGTGGTGAAATATGTCTTCTATTGATCCTCATTTTTAATTCTTACTTGATGATACCCATAGAATCCATCTATGAAAGAGTAAATTTTTCTCCCTACAACACCTTCTAATATTTCCTTGGTGAAGGGAGTAGGAAAAGGATCAGTCATACATGCAAAATTCAAATACCTTTAGTCCACACAAATCCTAATCTGACCATATTTCTTTATCCTTATTACAATGGGGCTAACCCGCTTTGATTCTTCTAGGTTCTTAATGATGCCAGATTTCAACATTTTTTCAATTTCTTCTTTAACTTTTACATGCAGGTTAGGGTTCATCTGTAAGGTCTCTTCCTGACCGGGCACATAACTTCCTTTAGCTTAATCTTCATCTCTCCCAATGACTCATGCACTCCCTTTAACTCATGGAAATCATGTAGTAACTCAATTATCTTTGCCACTTCAGAATCAGACCAATAATCTCCAATTATGGCCTCCTTAGGTTCAACATCTGTTCCAATGTTCACTTTCTTAGTCTTCATAGGTTCATGATACGTGCATACCTTCTTATCTTTACTATTTAGAACCTCTTACATACCTTTTGAATGATATATGTCCAAATTTTCTACTTCTTCATCATCCACTATGTAGACTATCTTCCCTTTCTCCTTCTTAAGGAAATCATGCTCAAGTAATGTGACATCTATCTCATCTACTTCATCAAAATGTGCTCCTCGGTATGCCTCAACAAATAACTTTGAAATGAGTTCTTCAGCCTTTGTATCTTTGTCTTCCATAGTCAAGCACTCCATAATAAGTAATTCCTCTTTTACTAGAGGTTTAGTGGAGAAGCATTCAAAATTTTGGATCATTCATGCAATCAAGTCTTGCCAATTTATAGTCTCCTATGTGGTTCCGTATAAACATACCAAGCATGTGTGCATCGGCATAAGGTAAAATAAAGTTTGTGAACCCACAGAGAAGGTTGTAAAGCTTCCTGCCCTCTGTCCAAAGTCTCTCACACTACCGAATGTGGTAGTCTGAATAGGTTTATTACCATGATATATGTATATTTGAGTAGGTGCATTCTTCCTAAGGAACTAGGTTGTTAGTAAAATTCTTACTTCATTCCATTCTATTAGATTATCCTTGTTAACCATCCACTAGTTCACTTTGTTGTCCCACGTAGGGTGTATACTAACATATTTCTTCTCTCCACTTGTTATGTCCCTTATTCCTACATGGCGTTTAGGAATACCATAGGGTCTCCTTATCCAAAGTGTAATGGGGTAAGAGTTGTTACCTATCCTCCTAATATAATGAGGTTTTAGTCTCCATGAAAATGTGCTTCTTAGTTTTTACCCAACTATCTCATAGGTTCCATGCACCCAATTATCACAAGTAATACTTGTAGTATCACTAATAGACTATGCATCATCCCACTAGATGATTTCTTCCTGAGATGGTTCAAGTACTTCCAAATATCAGTTTTCATACAAATAAATTATGTTTAGGTATTCCTCACTCAAAGGCTCAACATAAGGTGCATATTTCCCATCTGTGAAAGTGATAATAACTCATTATTCATTGTTTTCAAACCTTATATACCAATTTTTGAACCGTAGATCAACATTATTTGTATAACACCAAGGGTTCCCAAGTAGAGCTAGGAATTTGTCTTCCTTTGCAAGCACTAAAACCTCAAAGTACGTAGTGAACTTGGCCCCTTGTATAGTAATGTATGCATCCTTTAAAAATCCTATTTGAGTTGCCTTAGTTCAATTTTCCATACATAGTACATTAGACGATGGTTGTAATAGAGGTATGTCCATCTCGCACCCACACATCTAAAGTAAGGACATTCACTTCCACACATGTTTCAATCAATATATTACTCAAAATCCACCCATCCACAAAAACATTGATTGATCTCCTTTTCATAATATAAACTTTGAGGGGGATAATATCAAGTAGGATCTTCTTTCCATTATCAATACCTTTGTGTAGAGTGTTTCCTTTAACCAATTCCATAGTAACTGAATAATATTCTCATGGTGCAACATCTTGCATGTGTCTTTCAAATCATCAATATCGACTAGACCATCCATGATACCTTTTGTTGTTCCAACTTCCATGATTGTTCCTTTAAACATTGTATTTCACCCTAAATATTTTTGAGCACCTCCATTGTTTCTGATAAACCTCCTTTTGATGTGTAGGATTTGGATATCTTACATGTAAAACCTCCTCCTTAGTAATGGTAGGCTTATGTTGTAACGAATCTCTAGCACGTGTAGCTTTAGCGTGTGTAGTAATCTTCATGATACTACCTCAAGTTTTTCTCCAACCTTGGCATCCATTGATTTTTCAAGGTGCATTGTATTCTAAACATCCCCACACCCTTGTTCTCATATTTATGTTTCTTTCTAAGATTCTCATATAAGTCGAGAACTATTTCTAGTTATGATTCTTCCCAAAAAATAAAAAGTAATATTTTGAGGTCATTCACACCTGTAGTGGTCAATAGATCCACATGTATAACATGTTCTACGAGGAAACTCACCTCATCCACCACCACTACCTTGGCCCCTAAATCTACAATGGTACCATCGACCTCTCCCACGACCTCCTTCAAAGTGCCCATCATTCTAATCAAAGCACCCTTGATTGTGATCATGAACATTATACTCACTTCTAATTTTAAAGTTATCTAATACTCCTATCTATTGTACACCAATATTAGTGGAATCATGGATCCGATCAATCAACATGAAATATTTGGTATTATGAGTCATGTATCTTGAAAAATATTATAGTAACAAGATACGTTCTTTCTTATCGCATGGTGTACCAATGGGCAAGTGGCTTGCATCATGGTATAAATGACATATCTCACAATATAGTAATAATGAATACATTGATGTGTGGGGGAAACTATGCTTAGTGTGCCCTTAATTTCACAATTTGTACAATAAATCCCAGTGCATGTCTCATGAGCTGAATTGGCCGATAGTTTCACCAATTGTTTTATCATAGATGCAATCTGAGCTTCTAGGAATAATCTCACTCTAGTGTCTATAATTATGACTACCTCAAGTGCTTTACGTGGATCCGTATATGTCTTATGTGACAGTGCCCTCCTAAAAGGTGTGATCAAGCATCTAATGAACCACTCTACATGTTGGCTTGCATGGATATCATGTGAAAGTTTAGACAAAAGTGTTTTGGAATGACATTATATTACCGAACACACTCAGTAGTTCCCTTCTTAATTTACTTGAGTGTGATTATACTCTTCTACTTGAACCTAGGGATATAAAATTTTGTAATGAAAGCATCCCATAATGTTGTATAATCGAAACAAGTCTAAAGTGTAAAACTTCCTATACCAACTGTGTGTGTGTCCCTAAAACGTAGTTACTGAACTAAATTTCCTTGCACTCAGTAAATCATGATCCCTTTTTTATGTAGACAAAGATCTCACACATGTGCACATGATCTCGTAGCATCTTCTATTCCCTAAACTCTATAAGATGAGGCAACATCTCCATGTAAATATTATGGCATTGGTAAGCACCATACCCACCGGATGGAGAACCCCTTGTGTTACCTCTACCTCAAGACCCACTAGATCCACCGGAACTAGATCCACCTATGCCCCATGATCAACCACATGTATCTAGAAGTGAACTATAGGATGTACTTCCCTTTATCCCAATAGTGCTACTAAATTGAACTCCTATAGTTTGCGAGGTCATACTACTCCGTAAGTGAGTCCAAAATTTTGCATGCTTGAGTTTTGTGTCAATGAGGTGCATGAAAGGCTACCTCAAATAATAATGAAGATGTCGCCCAACCATATATGTACTTTCTATTTCATTTACTTCTATTATTGTACTTCCCAAACTAGCTTTCTTACTATTGGTTGTACTAGATACCGAAAAACCAATCATAAGGGCTAGGTTGCTAGGTAGATTCAGGATGTGAACCCACCCCATGGTGTCTCTACTGGTGTGCTCTCATAAGAGGCTGATGATTTTTCCCTATCATGATTTCACAAATGGGGAGTTCTATATGCTTTGACTCCATGCCTTCTGCGTGAGCTCTAAATCCTTCACAAGCCATCTCTCTCCTCAACACCATCAATTTTGCAATATTATGCTACTTCTATAACTCCCTCTTACATGCCTCATACCGCTAAGTCCATCAACCTTCTCCAAACCTTCTCCTAGCCCCGCACGTGGTGGGGTTTAGCTAGCATCATCGGCCTTTTTCCAAATTTAGAGTTACCATCAAGATTTTGATCACCAAAGTGGAATGCCTTATAGGTAGGTTCCCTAGGATAACGTAAAAACTAGAACTCAGATACCTCTGGGTAAGAATAAGGTGAAATTGAGTACTCCAAAATATATCTATTCAGAACTACATTCAACCAAGTGTCCACAATGTGCATCCAAATCAAATTAGGTTCATAGAGAGCCTGAAATTCTTCCTATGTCCAGAAAATTTTGCGTTGCCTCAATTTCCTTTTAGATACATAAGAAACCAGCCACTCATATAGTTCTATTAGAAAGATAACAAAGAAACTATCATATAAAAATTCACACCAGTTCTACTCCACCCATGAATGCACGCCAAACTTATATCTAGTGCTAAATCTCTTAGTTTATTCTTCTTCTAGATGTATTATCCACTCCTCAACACTTGATAGGTTCAACTGGTTCATCTTCATCATGAAACATCCTGAAAACATTTTAAAACGAGGTCCCAGTAAATGGAACCAATGATGCGACTTAGTATTTAATGTGGATAACCTGCACACGCCGACACATCAATTAGCTTTGAGATGAGTGCTAACTCAAAGTGGGAAAAAGTACCATATCCCTCTTTAGATTTTCTTGTATAGGATGTTAGTGTGATGAAGTTAAAGAATATCCAGATTCATAACTAAACATAAACATTCCACAATACATAAACCATATCTAGATCGTAGAGAATCATGAACTAAACAATGACTATAATAATATTAAACATACAAGAACCATATTCAGTTATGTCTAACACCATTATCCATCCCATATACTACATTTCATAAATAATATAAAACACATAAGCTTCATACACTATAAAGTATCTCCATGATTCATGTGTGCGTCAAAACCAACAACATAACTCTACAATAATTCAGTACTACTAAACTACATAGTTCAATACATATTTATAGAGGTGGGAATTTCCCTTCACCACCCATGTACTTCTCAAAATAGGTTACATGTTGATAATATCCATGCACCTTTACAATAGCATGCACACATGCAAGTGTTCTAATAATATATGTCCTATAGTTAACTCTAAGAAGAAAACCTATTATTAGCTTAAACTATGCATGGAGCTTATGAGCCACTTTCTCAAAAATACCATAACATGTAGTGAAAGTATTCCTATCTATGTGTTCTCCACATGCTATCTCCTAAAATAGCCCTTATCCATAAAAGATCC
The DNA here is from genome assembly GCA_018340775.1 of Taxus wallichiana var. yunnanensis. Taxonomy (NCBI): domain Eukaryota; kingdom Viridiplantae; phylum Streptophyta; class Pinopsida; order Cupressales; family Taxaceae; genus Taxus; species Taxus wallichiana. Next base: position 629,731,506 of record CM031239.1, read on the forward strand.
AAGTCTTGAGCTTGGGCACTTCAATACTATTATAAATTTGTGTGCTTCTAGTGCCTTATTTTCACGTGCCTAATACTTACAATTTTTTTCTCGCTCAACAACACACCAGTCAATCACATGATATTCTTTAACCAAGGAAACTTTAGCAATTAATGGATCTAGGAAAAATTTATTTTCTCTTGGTGGTTTCTTCTTATTCCCTGATCCCATGGGCCCCTTTCCTCTATCATCCAACCTATGATCACCTCTAGGATGATTACCAAATCTATTTTTACCTTGAGGTTTATGCTAGGCACGAGAGTTATGACCTATCCGTTCTCTTCCATAGAAAGTTTGTAAGAATTTTCCTTCAATGTCCCTACTAGAGTATTAACTACTTCTTCTATATCTACTCCTTTTCTTTCCGAGGATTTTCAGGATTAATATTGATTTCCTCCTTTTGGGAGGTCTTCCCATGCTTGATATTATTCTCAATTTTTACTACCATAGAGAAATATTGTCTCAAATTCCTAGGGTTTTTGTCCCTTAGATAATATGTTACTTTCTTTTCAAAGGCATCAAAATATTTTATCAAGAAAGATTCATCACTTGGCCTTAAAATCATAGGCAATTTGGTCAAGGTTTTATTGAATTTAGTGTTAAAATCTTGGATAGGTTCATTAGGATTCTTTTTTATATTTTCAAAATCAGAGAGAAGAAACCTTGGATCAGTCTTGTCCCCATATTGTGATCTAAATGCATTTTTTCATTTTAGTCCATGAATCAATTCAATTATCTGTAAGGATTTGTATCAATCATGGACATATTCTTTAAGGTATGAATAAACAGTTTCTCCTATATGTCCTCATGCTCAATCTCAAAATATTCCATAATATTAGTAAAGATCTAGAAGTGTTGGTCACCATTGATAAAATTATTCCCTTGAAACTTAGGTAATCTATTCCTTACATCATTTGGAACTGTATTGGGATAACCCACCATATCCTAAAAATCTATAGGTCTGTATACATTTACAACAAATGGGGGTCTAGGTGGAGGCTAAGCCATATTATTTTGATGAGGTTTCCTAATAGTAGGGTAAAAATTATATAGGATAGGAGGTACTTTAGGTAATGGCATTTTATCTTCAAATTATTGGTCCTTTAAAGATTCATTTTCATAGAATACTCTTTTATTTCTAAGTAATAGAGGAGGTAGATGAGGGATACCTGTATCAGTTGAAAATGAAGTCCCCTATTGACTTGGAGAATACAAATTTTGCAAGGATTACTTGATCTAGAACAACCTTAAGTGCTAAAATAATCCTCTATTAGAGGTTGATTACCCTCAATGATAGGGACCACTTTCTCTTCTAACCTTTGATCACCTAAATATCTCCAAACTTGGTTCTTTGTGAGAATTGTCTTTCCTAACTCCGGAGAGAACTTTCTACTAGGATTAATCTTAAAGAAGGACCTTATTCCTTCCATTTGTGTAAAAATTTACTGATAGATCTTAATATTTAAAATTCAAGGTACTAGTATTTTACAAGCTTTTCGAATAATGTGGAGTTGCAACTAAGTTCTTGCACCTTTGATGTATAAACAATTGTAAACAACCTACCTACTAAAAATTAACAATCAATTTCAACCAATCTTGGTATATCTTAGTATCCTTTATCAATAATTACCCCTAGTTAATTCAAATTTAATTGAAATATTTCTTAAAGTAGGAAAACTTTGAGCAAATAACTTCTTATTGAGCCAATTTTTTTGTAAATCTTGACAAAGGATGATGTCTAGATCATGTATTTGTATCTAAACTTATTTAGTACATTAATAGAGATTGACATATCTTTGGATTTATAAAAAGAGTCCCCAACAATGGCACTATAAGTGTGTTATTACCCAAAATTACACCCACTTAGGGCCAGGTAGTTTTCAATAGGTGAGTTGAATAACTTTGAGGATGGTAGACTAGAAATGTATGTCATTCGTGGTTGGGAAGAATTCTAAAAACATTTTTAGACCTGATCTTAGATGGTTTAGGTGACATGTACAAAGGGATGACCTTCCCTACTACTTTAGGTGTTGCCTTTGACCAGGGAAAGAGAATCAATTTATAACCGTATTTTCCAAAAGGAATAAATGAACTAATGGTTTCTTAGTATTTTATTTGGTAATTAAGTACTATTCTTGAGTGAACATGGTCAATATATGCACTATTTAACTCCTACAAGTTGTCACACTAAGTAGTGTAAATGTCACTCGAGAAGGAATTGTGCTACTCTAGACAATGCGAAGTTTTTTGGCTCTGCATGGTTATGGAAGGATGAAGTAAAATTAAGGTTTCCTTTCAATAGTACTTGTAAATGATACAACAATATTAATTAAATAACACTTGCATAGTATGATGAGACTCAATTTCTATTTTATGAGGAAGGGGATTCAAAAATGTCATATCTTGAGATAACACTACTCATGGTACTTGTTGAAACATATGAAGCTCCCGACGGTAAAGAACAATTCATCAATTCATCACAATTTTCACTTAAAGAAAGATTTACATTTATTAATACTAAATTAAGATAGATATTTCACACAATCCTAAGAAAAAGTGGAAAGACTAAGGACGGTCCTAATGTACTTCAGAAGCAAGAAACACAGAATTTGAGAGGAAAATGCAATAGATCAACTAAGTGTTCAATACAAAAAATTTAAAAACATAGTAACTAAAACAATAGCTAGACAAAATTGATTCTAAATCCACCAAATTATTTATAAGGGAGAAATACTACACTTCATCTCAATGTCTCGTTAATGAATATACATTGTAATCATCTTAACATTATGAATTTGAAAGAGTAAAAAAACTTCAAATGTCTTTCCAAGAAACAGATAAGCACTATCACAGTAATATATATATAATTTATTTATTTTTAAATATCTTTTAAATAACATCCCTAGTATGAGGAAAAATCCTCATACTTATACTCCTATTTATTAGGAAATAAGGGATAAAATATGCAGAATAATCCCTCACAGAATCACAAAAGTAGAAACTAAAATACATAAAATATTATATATCTGAAATAAAAGTGCAGAAGAATAAAATAATAACACAAAGAGATAATATTTAATGTGGTTCACCCAATTTGGGCTACGTCCACCAAGAATCACTTGCTCATATTTTATTACAAGCCACCGCTCTCTCAATACAATACCCATATATGTTAGGAGCTCTGCGAAACAAACTCTACAGAATTCACACCCAAATTCAGACACATCTATGATGTTACATGATACCTACCATATGCACAAAACCACATAATTAGACAACTACTTAATCCATTTTACAAAATCGGGGTATCAAAACTATGGGCCAAAACCATCCCATAAACCTATGGATCAAAAATCCCACCCATATGAGAAAAAGAGCATTTCCCAGTATATCGGGAATGTTTTGTTTCCAGGCCAAAAATAAAAAAATTTGGGGTTGCACCCTGAACCCCTACTACTATGGGATACCACCACCAGATCCCCTCTTGGGGCCTGGATCAGCCACGAATCTCGATGAGACAACTTTGAAAAGTGTACAATACTCTTAATGTACGGTATTGAACACTTTCATACATGAAAAAGAATCCACAACCTAACAATCTCCCACTTAGAGCCTAGTTTTCCTCTGAGAAATATTCTTAACCCTTCACTAGTTTCCATGAAGACTAACCAAATCTGAACACAACTTCATTTTTTCTCTTGTGACTACCTTGGTCATCATGTCTATAGGATTCTAATTGATGTGAATCTTCTCCAGCTCCAACTTCTCTTCCTCTAAAGTTCTCCTGATGAAATGGTACCTTAACTATATATGCTTCATCCTAGAGTGGAAAGTAGAGTTCTTAGCTAGGTGTATAACACTCTGACTATCACTATGCAAATTTCCTTCCTCCCGCTTTATACCCCAACTCCTCAATAAATTGCTATAACCAAATCATTTCTTTTCTTTCCTCTATGGCAACAACATACTCAGCCTTTGTGGTTGACAAAGCCACCATCTTATGTAGTCGTGAAATCTAGCTTACTATTGTTCCACCTACAATATAAACATAACTGTTGTAATCCTCCTCCTGTCTACATCTCTAGCAACATATGAATCTACATAACCATCCAAAGTGGTGTCTAATCCACTCTATCGAAACATGTCCCCATGGTCCCTCTTAAATACTAAAGGATTTACTTTACTTCATGTCCGTGATCTCTACCTATATCACTCATAAATCTACTCACCACTCCCACTACATAGGAAATATCAAACCTCGTGCAAACCATGGCATACATCAAACTACCAACCATTGATGAGTAAGGCACCTTAGACATCTGGTTTCTCTCCTTCTCTATTTTGTGACACTGCTCCTTTGATAACTTGAAATGTCTGCCAAAGAAGTCCCATTTGGTTTAGCATCCCGCATATTAAACCTCTCCAAGATATTCTTAATGTAATATTCCTGATATAAATTCAACTTCCATTCCTTCCTATCCCGAGATATCCTCATACCAAGTATTTTTGTGATACCCCAACAACAACTCCTTCATAGCCAAGGATTGATTAGTTGCTTCTTGAGTATTTTTATTTCCGCATTTTTTTACCTACAACCAACATATCATCCACATACAAACACAACATAATATAAGTACCATCCTCAAATTTATTTATATACATGAAATGGTCAAAATGACATCTAATATAACCTTGCTCCATCATGAACCTATCAAATTTCTTATACCATTGACGTGGAGCTTGTTTTAAGATATACAAGCTCTTCTTCAATTTGAACACCATCTTCTCTTCACCTTTGATCTCATAGCCCTCTGGTTGCTACATAAATAGATCCTCCTCCAAATCACCATGGAGAAAATCAATCTTTACATCAAGCTACTCTAAGTGCAAGTCTTCTGCTGTAACTATTCCAAGAATAGTTCTAATAGAAGTCATTTTTATTACAAGAGAAAAAATCGCATCAAAATCTATACCTTTTTCATGCAAACCCCTTTACCACCAACCGGGCCTTCTATCTTTTCTTTCCTCCTTCCTCTTTGACTTTGAATACCCACTTTTTTGGTAATTTTCTTTTCCTTCTAGTAGCTTCACCAAATCCCATGTCCGGTTCTCCATGAGAGCCTCGATGCTCATCATCCAGGGCTTTCTCCCATTTCTTTCTAACATCTACCTACATTACTTCATCAAAGCTCTCTAGCTCTCCTTTGTCAATGAGTAATAAATAATAAAGACAAGGAGAGAAAAATTCAAGTTCTCTTCTTACCCTAGAAGACCTCCTCAATATAGGAGTTTGGAGTTCTTATTGAGGAGGTTCCTAAACTAATTCATGTGTCACTTTTCCTCCCATAAGATCATCTACCGTTTCATATTCTTTCTTGGATTCTTCCCTGTTTTTATGTAACTGTTGCTTATACATGAATTTCTCATTAAATACCACATCCCTAGATCGAATGATTTTCTTGTCCTTAATACTCCAACATTTATATCCAAATTCATCACCACCATAACCAATGAAAGTACAATTTTCTGATTTAGCCTCTATTTTGTTCCCATCATCCTTGTCTATGTGGACAAACACCTCACATCCAAAGACTCTAAGAAATGAATAATAAAATTTCTTACCATACCAAGCCTCCTCAGGTATGCCTCCATCCAAGGAACTTGAGGGTCCTCTATTTATCAAGTACACAACTGTGCTCACCACTTCTGCCCAAAAAGAAAGAGGTAGTATTGTATGTAACCTCATGCTCCTAGCACATTCCGTTATTGTTTTTGCATCCTTTCTAAAACCCTATTTTTCAAAGTTCCTGGAACCATATTTTTCCTACGGATTCCATTCTTAGAACAATAATCATCAAATTCATTTCTACAACACTCCCTCCCTTATCCGACCTAAGACATTTTAGCTTGAGACATGTTTCATTATCTACTAAGGCTTTCCATTTAACAAAAGTGTCAAATACATCAAATTTGTTTTTAATCAAATAAACCTAAAATTTACTTGTTGCATCATCAATAAAATAAACATAATAACTTGAAGCACCAAGAGATGATACGAGTTGGCCCCTACACATCAAAATGCACCAGCTCTAACCTACTCTCATTCTTTGTAGGTCAAATCTTGAGAAACCTTACTCATTTTTGTTTCCCATATATGTATTCCTCAAGAAACTCCAAACCTATTTCTATATATCCAAGAAAATTCTTCTTTATGATCTCCATGCTCTTATGGCTCATATGGACCGAGCCTATAGTGCCACAATGTTGTATCTACTTCGAAGCCACATGATTACAAAAATTAGTACTATAAGTTTTTAAATACAAGGTTCCAACCTTCTTACCTCTTGCCACCACAAGATCGCCCTTGGTAACCTTCCAAGAGTCCTTTGTAAATATCACAAGTACAACCATCACTTCCCAACTACTCCCGCCGATATCAAATTTTGTCTTAATGTAGGAACATGTTTGACATCCTTCAATAGCCAAGTATTCTTATTTTGTATCTTAACCTGAATAGAACCTTTTCCAACTATGCTACAAGGATCATGATCACCAAGAAAAACATGCCCAAAATATCCTTGAACATAATCAACACAATAATTCCTATGTGGAGTAGGATGGAAAGAAGCCCCAGAATCTAAATCCCAAGATTGAGTAATATTGTGTAAAGAAAGAATCAAAACATCCGACATACATTACTCATTGCCACATTTTCCTCATTTTATTCCTTTTTTTTATTCTTTTCTCGAAGCTCCCAACAATCCTTCTTTACATGCTAAAACTTTCCATAGTGCCAACATACTATCTTGCTTTTGCATTTTGACCTTACCCGATCCTTTAATTTTTCATGGCTTCCTCTATTCTTCTTTCTCCCTCTATTTTCCATTATCAAAGAATTCCCTGAAGTAGAAAATTTCCCAAAACTTTTTCTTCACATTTTCTCGCTTAGAATCAACCCTAAAACATCCTCAAACTTCAACTTTGAGTTATTTGGAACCAAATTGCTTACCTCCATACCTTGGTTATTCCAACTCTTAGGTAAAGAGCACATGAATTAATAAAGCCCTAACTTCTTCATAAAATTCTATTGTAACCGAAGCTAGCATATTTACAACCATATTAAAATCATTTAAATGATCTACTACTAAACCATTCTTAGACATCTTCATATTAAACAACTTTTTCATTAAAAATATCTTGTTAGAGGAAGAGGGTTTTTCATACAACTTCCCTAATGCATCCATCAATTATTTTGTAGTCTTTGTCTTTAAAAATTAAATAATACCGAAGATGTAAGACATAGATAGATTGTCCCAAGTGCCTTCCTATCCAGAAAATCCCATTCCACATCTATCATGCTTGAGGGTTTGTTCACCTTCTCAGAAAATGGAATATAAATATCCTTCGATAAAGGTAATCTTCCATCTTGCATCTTCCAATGACTGAAATTCTACCCGTTGAATTTATCAACACTTGATCTTCCATCATCTTCTATAGATCACACTCAATCTACAACTTTCCCTATGATTCAACACTTGAAACCAAACCAGCTCGATACCAATTGTTAGGAAACAAGGGATAAAATATGTGGAATAATCCCTCACGAGAATCGCAATAGTAGAAACTAATATGCGAGAAAAATATTACAGATTTGAAATAGAAGTGCAGAATAACACAAAGAGATGATATTTAATGTGGTTCACCCAATTTGAGCTATGTCCATAAAGAATCACTTGCTCATATTTTATTACAAACCATCAATCTCTCAATATAATACCTAGATCTATTTGGATCTATGCTTAACAAACTCTACAAAATTCACACCTGAATTGAAACATCGTGATGTTACATGATACCTACCATATGCACAAAACCACATAAGTATACACTTAAATAGTTTTATAAAACCATGGCATGGACCAAAACCATCCCATAAACCTATGGGTCAAAAATCCTACCCATATGAGAAAAAGCACATTTCTCGGTATATCGGGCACGTTTTGTTTTGAGGCTCAAAAATGGTTTTTGTGGGTTGTGTCCCTAAACCCTTACTACCGAGGGCTGCCACACCTAGGCCCACTCGGGGCCCGGCCTAGACCTAAACCTCGGTGAGACAACAGTGAAAATTTTACAATACTCTTAGTGTAAAATCTTCAACACTTTCACACATGAAAAGAGGATCCACAACCTAACACTATGATATATAATTTCCCCCTCAAAAACATCTTTAGAGATCACTTCAATCGATTCTCCAGAAAATTTAATATTTGTAGAAGAAACATCTGCTAACTGAAAAGATTCCCTTTTTCTCTTGATTAGGTTAAGTGAAAAATGGTAATCACGGAACGACACTTGAAAGAATCATAAAAGATATTATTTTTTTTTCTAGTGAACTCTATCACTCCCTCTTTACTACACTTTCTTCTTCCTTATGGCTTGATGATAGGTTTCCCCTATCTTGTTTATGTAGGCATCATATATTTCGAACATTTGGGTCACAACTTCTTCATTCAGCCCTGAGTGTTAGTTGACGATTACTTCATGTCTCGTACTTGTTTCATTAATCTCAGTAAATATTCATCTTTCTTTCTTCAACTTCTTGATCGACTTGTCAATTTTTCATTCAATATCTACCCAATTACACATGAGAGCTAGATTAAAAGTTTTGGGCTCTCCTGATTTACCCATAACATATTCTCTGAAAATCTTGATCAAGTTGTCGGTTTCCTCCATTCTAATTATTTCTCCACTGTTTATCCCAATAAATTTTTCTATCAGAGCATGAAGATGATTGATAAAATATATTGTTTTATGTCTCACTCTATCAAGAAATTTAAGGGAATCTACTAAGATTTCCACTCTTACTTTATCCATGTTGTAATATTTGTGCTAACTACCCACAGAATCAGGGGACACAATACCTTCTTCAACAACCAGGTCATCATCTAAGTTTTTGATAGCTTCCATTTTAGGTAACATATCAGTCCACATTAACTTCTTAGCCTTGCATTTATCCATTAAATCCTCAGATTCTTCTACCTTCTCAAAATTATGGGAATACTTTCTTAAAAAATTACAATTACTAGTTTTCCTATAGAAACCAAATCATTTTCCCATTAGATAGTAGCCTCTCCTCTTCCACTTAAGTCACTTACTCTCCTGATATCTTCACTAGTGATTTCTAGGACCTCAGTTCGTCCTTCCTGATGAGTTCTAGTCAATTTTTTGACCAAGTTAGATAGTGCCTCATTCTTGGCCTTTAAGTCCCTTTTTCTCTTTGAACACTCCTATTACTACATAAAAATCATACTTCATTTCTTTAGTAGAATGTTTTCCTTGTGATATCGTCTGGACCTAGAAACTATATGGGGATGCTTCTCCTCAAGGCATGTTAACTATGGGAGTTATCTACAAATCATTCTCCTATTTTTCTCAGGGCTATCCTGGAGATGGATTTTTCTTTTTAGGTGCTCTTGCTGGGGTGAGTAGGGCCAAGCTTTGTAAATCATCGTCATGTATCCGTATTTCATTCTTATTATTCTTAAGGAGAGTCATTTTAATCCATTCTCTTATAGGAGACTCATGTTCATCAAGTGGTTGGGGAATTGGGGTCATAAGGACAACTATAAGGGCCCTAGAAGAAGATGAAGGTATTGACATACCTTGTGAAGCTATGATTATTGGTTCCTCGTGAGAATCGAGTATATAACTCCACCCTCACTTTGTTTATTCCGTCTATAGGCTCATATTGACCTTATTTCTCTAACTTCCAAGGGTTGTTAGTTTTCAACTTCCCCATCATTTTGTGCTAAACCTTCATCCATATTATCACTAGGAACATGAATTGACTCCCCAAATCCTTGAGGAGTAACTTTAGTATTGGGAATGGGGATTTAAGAATCCCGCATTCAATTCAAAGTGTCACAGAATGTTACAATTATGAAATCTAGAGTTTCTTCTGTGAGGCCTATATTGAAATCTCTTCAATATGAGGTTATATGCTTAGAGTTTATTTTGGGGTAGCCTCACCATGCTATTGTGGAGTAGCTAAAACATGAAGTTCGGGAACATTCATGAGGGGTTGTTCCCTAGTGGATGGAGAAAGCGTATTCTCTAGAATAGCAAGGGTCCCCATCATAAGTATAGGTTTTCTGTGGGTAAATTTATAGGATACTAGCTAGTAATAAATAGAACAACATGATATTTACGATTCATTACCTATTTAAGGGTATCTTCCTCCTATAAATCAACCCATTCAGTAGTTTTAGCTTTTTTTTCTTTTTTGAAACTGGATTTCATTCTCCTCCTTTAGTCCCTACAAGTTAGTATAAGGAATCTCAAACAATTTTTCATCCTTAGGCCAAGCTTCAAAGTAGTTTCCATCACTTTCACTTTTCCTTTGGTTCCTAGAGCAAGTACTGTTATAGTTTGTAAGGGAGTAACATGAATAATAAAAATTTCAACCATACCTTCCTGAAGCATTTTTCCAAGTTTTATTAATACTTTAAGAAGGGGAGTTTTGAATCTAATATCACTGAGTACTTACGTCACCTATGGTTGGTAATGAGTTCAACTTCCTAATATTTTGTCTCCATGAAACATTTCTAGTGGCCTAAACCATGTGAAATTCTAGAAGAACATCAGCAATGAGATGACTTATAACATCTCTTATATTTACTCATTTTTAAAATAACCACCTTATGGAAATTTGGATGGGATGTGTAGTATTTTCCAAGTTATATTTCCTCTCATTGAGGTTCCAATTAATTGGTGGCAAAGGTTGAGAAGAAATGTTATTTTGGATGTATTCTTCACTAATTATATTACCATCATCCTCTAACCCTTCAAGATTTTGGATGACCCCAAAATCAATCATTTGAGATAAATTCATTCTCAAATATCCTCTTCGCCTAACTTACCTTTCATCTTCATAGTTCATCCAGAATTCCTCATAATGAGGCTTGTTCTCTACCTGAGTGGGCACAATACTGTGTAAAATATGCTTTATATCATAATTCTTTCTGTCCTCAAATTTATCTATCATGCATATGTTCATCTCTCCTTCCAGCATTTTTTCCTTCTAGATATGAGGATAGGTATAATTCCCTATGACTATGGGAAACTTGATTGGGGATGTTACATGTTTTTGGGCAATGAAATGATGCACTAAGAGCAATTGTATGACTAATTCCATTAATTCTCATTTTCATTGACACATCTGGGTAACACGTAAGGTTTCCCATCAAAACCACTAACCCTGATATATGAGTAAGTTCTGAACTAGATGAAATAACACCCATACTAAGTAATGAATCTCTTAGCATCAAGGGAAAACCTTTCAATCTCCCAATTAGGGTGATATAAGAAAATTATAGGTGCAAAGAAGTGATTGGAAATATTTATGTAATGCATTTTGTAACTTGCCAATATTAAGCGATAAAAGCATCATACACTTTAACACTATTAAGCTCCCTATCTATATGTAATTCAAGAAAATTTATATGAAAAGCAATGTTCTAAAAAAGGTAGGAAGTCATGAACAATTCAGCAATTTTGGGTTTTCTCTACTAATAGTGCTGGGAAATCCCATCATTTGTTCATGAATACGGTTACTTATGATTTCAACCTAGGGGAAAGGGTTTTTATTGACAAGTATCACCTGAATGAATTGGAACATCCATTTCGAAAGAAAATAATATATTCCATACCCATTACTTGGTTTAACAATGTAATTACATCTCTAACCTCCTCTATAAATTCAGACCTGTTCAAATTTTTTGTCATTCTAGAGGTAGAGGTTCATGGATTGTTTAACCAATGGTCATTCATGAATTTTTTCCACTTCTTCAAATGAGAGTTCCAATGCTCTTGTGTTGAATCTTTGGTGATTTCCCCCTCTTCTCTCTCCATAGGAAAACCCAACATTCTATCAAATGCATGTTCTGGAAAGATAAAACTAACTCTCCTCTTCCATCCCATACTTCTCTGGCTTTAGGATTGTAATGTTGGGCACATACCCATACAAGTTCTGGGTATGGTTTAGCATAAGTGAAAGTATTAGTGAGGTCAATGTAGCTATTTTCCAGTTAGGTAATGAAATCACTTCTTTTATGGTATTTTAACCTTTGTGTGAAATCTTATAAGTCACACAATGTAACACGAAAGTATGTGATTCATCGGAGGAGAACTAAGGATAGAATTTTTTTAGGGCACCACATTGATCTTCATGATTCTAGTCTAACTTTACCACAACTCTTTTTATAAAAATCCCCAAACTTATTAAATTATTTCTCAGAAAAGATAGAGAATATAAGAACTGATGTACTTACCTTTCCACCGAAACTCCAATCAATACTCAAAACTTCTTGAGGAGGAACTGCAACAAACTATGATCCTTTGTTCAATTCTAAATTTTACTATTCTTCAATTTTAGAAAAATCTTATCAATATAAAAGCTTGGACTAATTTGAAAAATGATTTGTAATAAGTTTCCTTATTAATGACTCATATATTTATGCATTAATGTCGAAGATTACGTTCGTGAAGATATTTTTCGTAATTCACAACCTCTTCTTTATTTTCAAATATTGCAATATTTTCACATCTTATCATCCATGTATCTCTCCTACACAATTCCTTTACATTAATGAGATTTACTCCCATATGGCTAGTGCATTAATGAACTACCTCTTTTTCCACCAATAGGCTTCAAAATATTTTTGTAAAATGACAGGCATATTGTTACTGTAATATGAAAAATGCATTTCCTTATCCACCCCCATGTATGCTACATACTTGATTCATTTTCTCAAGTAATTTGGACTTCAAGTATGTTTTTATCAACTACACATCCTAAATAATCATAAGACTTTACTCCCCCTTTTCCTAGCTTCTGATTCCTCTCTTCGTATATTGCTTTCCTTTTACTTGTTGACTTTGACTGTGAGATAACATATGTCTTCCTTCAGGTTCTAGACTTACAAATTCATCTTGTACTTTATCAGGTATAAGGTGCCTAGGAAAATAAAGGCCCATTTCCTCACTCAAATAATACCTTTACAAAAGATTTATTTTCGGAATGCGGATGTTTTCACACTTTACATTATACTTTACAAGAATGCTCCATGGAATATTTTATTAGAATTTTGGGAACTATTTCGTGCCTTGCATATTTACATTACCTCTACATATATCCAAGTTAAATCCAACATAGTGAAGCAAAACAATAACACATCACTTTCCTTCGGGTATCGGGAATAGAATGTAGTTTTCACAAGGATTAACAAAAGAATACATGCTAGGAATCTTATGTAAAGATAATTATAACTATTTAACAAATTTTGTATGAAAAATATTTCCTTAAATAGGGCACGCAAAATATTTGACGGAACATTTAGAATTTCATGAGGCAAGTTTGAAATTATAACAAATACACCACACCTGCCACTAAACCATGGTAATTAAATAATACCATGAATTACATCTACCACACGATGGATTCCTCAATGTAAATCATAGAATCATCTAATAGATCTAGACACAATGGTTTAGTCCTTGGTAGGGGAGGTTCATCTAGATGATTTGCAAGAACTTTTCCTTTGAGTGACTTATGATTAACAAATTCAATGTCAAACTTGCTTGGGAGGATGATCCAATTAACCATCTGTCTAGTGAGTGCTAGGTTAGATAAGAGGTATTTTAAGGGGTCAAATTTGGAAATGAGTTTGCTTTTATTATTGAGAATATAGTGGTGAAGCTTCTAAAATGAAAATACCATAGCTAAACACACCTTTTCAATTTTTGGGTAAATTATATCATATGCAATCAAAGTTTGTCTTAGATAATAAACCACCCTCTCCTTTTGGCTCATATTGTATTGGGAAAACAATGCACTAATAGTATATTGGGTAGCTGAAATGTACAATAAAGGTTGACTTGGAGTATGTTACATAAGAACTAAAGGGCTATTTAGATATTGTTTGAGAAATTCAAAGGATTTATGGCACTTAGAACCCCAATTGAAGGTAACATCTTTCTTGAGTAGATGTGTAAAAGGATGGCACTTATCCACAAGTTGTGATATGAATTAGTGGATTTCCTGAATCTTACCTTGTAAGTTACACAATTAATTAAAGTTTTTGGTGGAGGCATCGCAGTTATAGTTGCAACCTTAGTGGGATCTACCAAAATTCCTCTTCTTGAAATATTGAAACAAAATATCTTTCCGATCTGTATGATGAAGACACATTTCTTAGGATTCAATCTAACTTTATAATCACAGAGATGTTGAAAGATATGCTTTACCACTTATGAGTACTCTTATCTTGTTCTCAACTTTCCCAAAATATCATCCGCATATTCCTCCATGATTTCATTCATCATCTCATGGAATATGATGGTCATTACGTTTTTATATATGGCTCTAGCATTCTTAAGACCAAAGGGAATTACCTAGTAACAAAATGTTACCCAAGGTGTTGTCAATGTAGTATTATGTTATTCTTCCTCTACGATCTTAATTAGATTATAGCCTAAAATCCATCGATGAGGAAAACAATTCATACCCCACAATTGAGTCAAAAATCATGTCGATGTTAGGAAAATGGAAATCATCTTTAGGACATGCTCTTTTAATATCCTTGAAGTCTGTGTAGATTCGAATACCTACCAGTTTATTTTGTATAAGCACTATGTTTGATATCCATTCTGAATAGTCAATAAGTATGATATATCCTACTATCGTAGCTTCTCTATTTATTCTTTTACAGGAGTGCAACACACAAATGCATCTTCCTTAACTTCTATTTCATAGCCTTGGCATTTGGGTGCACAACAAGGTTATGTATGACTGAGATTGGGTTGAAACCTTGCATATCTATGTAATACCATGAAAATATGTTTACAAATTCTCTTAGTAGCTCCACAAATATTTTGTACTCTTGTGCCAAGAGTGAAGCTCCTAACTTTAGTAGTTTTGGATCTTCTTCTAATCTAATTTTAGCATTGATAGTCTCCTCAATTAGAATTTTAGAGGTATCTTCCATCCATGTAGGATCAAGGGGGAGAGTAAGATCCACTTCTATAGGTGGAATAGGAAGATTCTTATCTTCTCATGGGTCAAATATCTTTTCATTTCATTCTTCTATTTGTTTTTCCACAAGCACCTCAAAGAGGTTTTCACTATGGGACTTAAGCTTATTCTTTTTACAAGTTTTTTCCATAGTAATTTTTCCTTTGCTTACTATTTTTTTACTTAAATGGCCACAAAATGTTCACTCTTCCCCTAATTATGCACATGGATCTAATTTTATGGAGAAACATTTCTTATGGTTACTTGTAAGAATGACGTCATGAGTACCCATGAACTCTGCAATGACCTCATCATTTTCAAATAAATTAACTAGCACATGAAGTTGTTGGCCCAATCAATGAGGTTGGGATATACTAGGGTGATTTGGAAACCAGTTTGGGGATTGGATTGGGATAGGGTAAAGATGATAGAGTGTTGGAAATTTTTGGTAGAGGAAAGGTCCTCGTATATGCTACAATAGGAATCTACGTCACTATCTAAATGAGGTAAATCATCCTCACATTCCAAAGAAGTTTCATCCATTTTAGAGGGTGGAGCCTCATGAGGCTTAACACCAAGGCCATGCTTATTTTTATTCGAGGGGGACTAGAAGAGTTTCTAGTCCATCTTGTACATCCGGGTTACATATAAATCCATGATACCCCATGGCACACATCATTTTGTGCTTTGGCATACTCAGGAGCCTGGTTACATGAAGCTTTTGATTATTCAAGTTTCCAATGTATGGGTGTATGTAGCATCTTCTCCTATGATAAAAGACCACGGGAAGAAAATTCTCAAAGTGGTTATGACAACTAGCTCACAAGCTTGTGAATTAGAAATCAGGTCTACCACATGTTTTAGGTGATAGTGAGAGGTCAAAGACCAAAAGGGCCTATTGAATATTGAAATCCTCAATTGGGCCATACATTCCAACCTTTATCTCCATTTAAGTAAAGGGAGAGAGTGAAGAAGAATGATCCTTATTATTGTTTTGCAATATGTTAGGATAAACTCAAGCTTTTAGAGCTTCGATTATAATGGAATAACATCGTTTGTTGAAGGATATTCATACGCTTATCGAGAAAAACTATGTAACACTATAAATGTCAAAATGGATCAATATCCCCTAAGATGTTGATTATCCATCCCTCACGATACAACATAATGCATTTATGAAAAGTGAATGGTACGACCTACATGACATTATCATAAGGAATATGTTATAAGCAATATCCAGATCAAGGACATGTAACTTTGTATTATGATTTGTTGGCCCTAATTACATAGGTAAAAAAATTGTACTAGATGATTCCCACTCAACATTATCATAAGACGTGATTGTACTTACGTGATAATATATATCTTCTTCTATGTTCCCTAGCTTTACGATGAGTTTTAAGGTATAAAAATTCAAACGAGACACATTATCCACAAGCACTATTTTAATCTTTATGTGAGTGAAAAATACCTTAATGTGCAAGGGTAAGTTGTGCGTATGATTATTGAGTGGGACTTCACTCTAGTCAAAAGAGACACAATAATTTTGAGAAAGGTTTGTTAGTATGGCTTGAAGGTGTGAAGGATTGACATCCGTTGACACTCCTGACCCTTGAAGGGTCTTATAAAGGATATATTTATGAGAGCTTGATATCTTGAGAAGGTATAAGATTGAGATCTTAGCTGTAGTTTTCTCAAGTTGATCTGAGAAATTGTATTGACTCTTCTAAGGTGTGGTCAAAGGAGGTTCAGGATCACTAGATGAGAAAATAATGTTTTCATAGTGCAATCATTGCTAATTATTTTTATGGTGTTCACATATTCATTGGACAAATGGATACAACCTATGAGTGAATCAAAGGGATTATCAGTAGAAGTATATACATAATTTTTGGCTCTATAGTCATCAGATGACTAACCTTGATCCAACTTCTTTGTTCCTTATTTATTATGATTAGGAAAGGGTTGTTTGAAGATTCCCATTTTTCCATTAGGCCCTTGTCCTGATTTAGGGGAGTCCACTTCAATCTTCCCATCCTTAATGAGGTCTTGAATAAAGTGTCTCAATTTAAAAAATTAATCTATTTTATGTCCTTTAACATAATGAAATTCACATTATTCATGATCTCTATACCATATTGGTTTGGGAACATCCTCTACATAAGAAACTATGGTTAGATATTTTACCGTATTCACTACCTCTAATTGTCTTAAAATCGTGGATAATGAGTTTATAAGGGGAGTAGTTATTCATCATTTGACTAGATTTTGCATAGGTTATTTGGTCAGTTTCAAAAGAGGACCACTTTGAATAGACTGAAATGTTTGAACTTGTTTAGAATCCTTGATGCCATCTCTCATGCCATTCTTATTTTTGTTAAATAATCTAATCTTATCGTAGGTTTTTACTTTGTGTCTGTCTTTTGAGAAGGATTTTATTTTTCCCTTTGCTATTAAATCCTTCTTGATTTGGGTTCCCTTCTTAATAACTTCCTCGATGTTAGTCACACACTATATTTATAATTGGAATGCAATGTCTATATTAAAATTTGGCATGTAGATACTAACTAATTGTTTCTCTAGGATTATGTAGAAGAAGTGACTAGTGATATCATTCCATCATTGTAAGAAACTGGTGAAGGTTTCATTTGGTCTTTATTTAGTGCTACATAGGTATAACATGGATTTTTTCATTCTCTATATTAAACATGAAGTGACACAAAAATTTCTCTACTAGTGTGGGCCATGTGATTATTGACCCCTTTGGTAAATGAAGGAACCATTCCAATTCTTGTCCTCCTAAACTATGAGGGAAAAACATATGAGGTAATTGTCACTATAGGATACTTCTTGGAAAGCCATGTAAAAGTATTTGATGTGATCACAAGGATCACCTTTTCCTTTATATTTATAAAATTTTTGACAGAAAAACTATTTTGGAAATGGTGTTAGTAACATATTTATTTTTAAGTGGCAAGGACATAGCTCCTCATATTGATATTTCTTGTTATGGCCTACATTACTTTCCTAAAGAGTAGTAAGCATGGTTTTCATTGATTGTAACTCTTTCATAAAGAGTTTCTCTTTCATAGGAGAAGATGGTATAAGAACTCAATTTTTTTCGAATCCTTTGTCTTTAGTGTAAATTTCACTAACCTTATTTATAGGTTTATCTTTACGTATTCCCTTTTAGAGTTCTTACTTAAAAAATAAGATAAGTTTACTAATTGTTGGCTAGGGGTTTGTGTTTGATTCGTATAGTGAATTTGTCATTTTAGGGTCCTCTTTATCTTCATTTTGAGGAGGTAGAAACTACTCATGTTTAAGTTCTACTCTAACTTGGTGACACATCCTAAGGGCGGTGGTTGAGAACCACCTTTTTATCTTGATGTTTCACCTTCCATGTTGGTACCTAAGGTAGAAGTGTGTCTTCCTTCAATGCTATCATCCATGGGATGTATTTTTTTCCTCTTCTTTCCTATTAGTATCTTGGCTATGGGATTCTCGTTCTTGTGGTATTATGACACCTAAGTCTAAAATTCATGCAAGTAACTGATCTCTATTTCATAATAGGAAGTCATCAAGGTTAGTAACATCAATATTTTCCATATTTTGAAATGAATCACTCTCATCTCTGCTATGATCAACTAACCCATCTATTTCCTTTACTTTAGAAAAGAGGGGACCAAAGTTTTGAGCTATAAAAAGGTTTAACTCTCACTTCTTTGATTCCATTGTTTTGATATGGACCATTGTGAGTTTTTATACAAGGCTTTGTCTAATGTAATCAAGGGTCTAACAAACCTAAGTGGAATGTGAAATTTTTTTTTACGATCTCAAAGTGTGGTAATAAATGGACCAAAGAGTAAATAAGTAATCAAGTTTATGAGTTTTATAACATGTAAGGAACAATCATGTAATTTTTCAACAAACCAATCAATCAACAAGAAACTACACCCTATGCTAATGTTTGGAAAGATAGTTTGATTCTAAATGACCAACACAAATGTCAACACTTAAGTTAAGTTCAAAATGAAAAGGGTGTAAGTATTAGCAAGGGGTTGATGTGATCTCCAATCAAAGGATACTTATGATGAGTTTAGAGATAAGAAAAACCCAAACCCTAAAACAAATGGAGGTTACCCATGTGAGCCATGTAACAATATTACTAGGATACGTTACCCAAGCTTTGTGAGAAAGAAAGGTATTAGTATAAAAATGATAGTGATATGGAGCAAGAAAAGTAACCATAATATTTCAATATTGGGGTATCTTGTTTGAAATAAAACAACGTCAAAGTATACTAAGGATTTTCTAAGATGTGGGTAACATAACAAAACAATAGAGACACTTCTATTATGTTTACTACAAAAGAGATGTAAGTATCATAATTGTGGCAAGGTGATATGAACAATGTAAAACTTATAAGGAAGATAAATTGTAGTCATTTTTACCCTTACCACAAAAGAAAGGAACCCGATGTACTTCGGCCTATCACCTGGCGGCAATGGGCTGGGTGCTCACTCAAGGTGTGTGTGGGTGTTGAGTCTATATTTTATGTGAGTTTAGTGGGAAACATAATCTCGTGTCCATGTTTAAGAGATTTGAAATGGAGTAATACATACAAGCATCATAGATCTCGTAACGGCTTTTAGATCCTTGTAGTCATTCCGACATGGAAGTGCTTAACAAATTATATAACTTATACCAAAATAGAAAGAATTTGTACAAGCATCCATACTTTGTCATAAACATATATGAAAAAGAACTATGAGAAAGATGTATGCATCAGAATCATCAATGTTCATATTCATGTAAGTTGGTAATGTCATTACATTCATGGAGCCATTACAAAATGTCATAGAGAAGCAAACTGCAGTCATGCATTATAACTGGAATCATGTGGATAGGATCTCAATAGAAATTTATAAACCCAATACCTTTGATACATCCTTTCCTAAGCCAATTTACCCAAGCTTAAATAAGTTCATGTAGTATTTCTGCAGAGCTCTTCTTCTATCTATTTCTCTATATCTTTACTTCTGCAAGAATTTGTATAAATACCCTTTCTAGACTACAAAATCATCCTCCAAAGGCCTCAGATCTGATGCCAAGTGTCGAATGTCATCTTCCATGTGACAATTCTCCTCCATGCTCGAGCTTTCAAATTTTTACCATGATGAGCTTCTAGAATCTTCTACCGCATGCATGCTCCTTCCTGGGCTAACCTATTTCCAGGATGGCACCTTATCCACTCTACATGCATAGTCGGGTCATGCTTTTCATGTGTTCTGCCCAAAACACCCAATATGGCTAAGTCTTGAAACCTTTATTTTTTCTACACACATGACATGGGTTTCCTTAAACCCTTCCTTAAACCTTGCCATGCACACTTTATCCTTACGCGCCTTTCTTCAACTAGGAATTGCATGCCTATGCACCATTTTGTACTTAGCCAATATTTTAGAGGCCCAACATCACCCCACACTATGCCTATTCTCCATCTGCAGGAACAATTCTCTAGTGAAGAGAAAGAATAAAGTTGATTTACGCTTGTAACAAGAATAAGAGGATAAAGAAACATGGAAATAAGAAATAATGGGGAAGTGATGGAATCACTACAATAAGCTAGGAAAATCCTTTTGCAAGTCGGCCTCCAACTTGTTCTAGGCATTGAATTCATTCTACACTCTCTAACAGAGGTCGCCGACCAGGGTGCTCACCTCCTCAAAACTTAGTCCATCTCCTTATGTGCTTATGGTGTTTGAAATTTTCTCTAACTCTTTGCCTACATCTAGTGCATCCATTCTTCATGTAATCTATAGGTACAGTTCCTTCAACCAGTTTTTGATTGAACCCCTTAAGGTTTCAATGGCTTCAAATTTCTTTTTGACCTCGAAAAGGATTTTGTCCCTTTCCACCCTATTTCCCTTATTCTTTTCTTGAAACTCCTTGAGTTCTACTTCATGAGTGGTGACCAAGATGCCTGCCACTTTATCTCTATACATGTAATTGTCATACATGGCCTCAATAGTTTGGGAAGCAACTTTTATATCAGCAAGAACCTTGTTGTACTCAGCTACGAATGCCATGAATTTAAATTTATCTTCTTTCTCCAAATGCATGGCCACTTCTTCTACAGATTCCAAGGCTAATGGCTGCCTCTCCATGGTGAGGACTCTTGTTAAATCCTCTAGGAATCCCAAGGAAAATCCATACTTCTACGTGGGAGGCACTAGGTCTAGATGCTTCAACACTATTGCATCATTAATGGAATCCACCTTTTTGTATACTACACATACTTTAGCCTTCTCATCTTTTAACTCACGCTACAACTGGGAACTAATTAGTTTCTCTTGACTTAGCTCCTTTTTCCTTGTAGCTAGCTCTTCCTCTTTCTTCTTCAATTCCTCCTCTAGATATTTGATTCTATCATTCCACCCAAAGAGTCTAGCTTTGACCTCAATGGAGACCTTGTTGAGCATGTTGCACAGTTGTTCATCCAAGAGTTGTTGAGTGTTCACCACTGGGTTGTCTTCTCTTGGTCTTGGAAATTTTATTATTGCCCTATGGCTTACTTAAAATTCTAGCTCATCAATATGGGACTCAATTTCCCATGAGAGCATCTTCCTTGTCCACAGGTATGCAGCCTCCTTATCAAAAGATGACATTTCCATGAGCTCCTCTACTAGAATCATGCTTTGGAACTACACATGAAACACTTTGTTGGGGTCATCAATATAACCCATCCCTAGCCTCTCCTCCCCTGCACGCCTTCCTCCCATGCACGTGCCATTAGGAATACTTACAGTTAAAATGGGGCCTCCATTGTTGTCATAGTCCTTTTCTGCACTCTCCTCCTTATCCTTGTTCAACACCGGCTTAGTGCTGCGTTCACACTTCTCCTCCATCAAGGTCTCAATGTTCTTTGTTTCTTCCCTCTCTGCCACCTTGGTTATCTCTTCCATCATAAATTTTGGATCCTTTTTCTTCTACGCGCTATCCTCCTCACTTCTTTCCATGCCCCAGGTGGCTTCCCCCTCCTAGCTATCTTTGCACCACATGAAGAGGAACCCTTATTCTTCTTCTCCACCTTCTTCTTTTGAATCATGCACATTGAAAATAGGTGGCCCTTGATCTTTTTCAGGTTCATCTTCCCCACTAACATCTTCTTCATAATCATATTCTTCACGTATGTATTTCTCCAAACTACCAATTTCTTTTGAGGTAGTCTCCTCTTCTATACTCTGCTTCTTCCTAACTAGGGATTCTAGTGTAGGTGACTTTGTCTCTTCTTCTCCCAGGGACTCCTTGTATGATAACTTTTCTAGCTCGGAGTCTTCTCTTTCATTAAGGGCCTCTTCTTGTGTGAATAGATACTTGTTCTAGGGATTTTCCCAAGGGAACCTATTATCTGTGTATCCAATACACTTGGTATTTTCTTCTATGGATATTTTTCTTCCCATTTAGGCGTGGGTCTCTTCTTTCCAGTTGGATCCTCAGGTATAGCCACCTCATTTGGATCTTCCATAGAGGTATATGTGCGTTTTGGATTCTCCTGCAATAGGAAAAGTCATGGGCCTTATCATTTAAACTTCATGCGACATGTACCTCTCCACGTATGTGCGCTTTTTGAGGTAGATCAACCCTTTACACATTTTCCTATTATCCTGGTCCAGATTACCACGGTCGAACTTCAACTTCTTGGATTCTTTGAACTTGTTTACTCCCACTTGGAAGTATCGAGCTAGGAAGGTAAAGGGGAGCTTGCACCATGGGCTCCATCTCTCATCCATTAGTTTGAATCTTCCTAGGCTGAAATGCTAGTACATAGAAAATTTAGCTTCTCCTTTATTGGCCACTGGTAGTTGTTCAAGAATCCTCAATTTCACCCCGAATGCGTTCCTCAGGCACGTATACCATTTCTCCAGGTGTGCCTTGTGCATGATCTTCATAGTGTCACAGGCGTATTTTTCAAATATCTTTGTGGGAAAAGGGTCCTCAGCAGGGTACTCCCACACAAATTTTCTCGATGCATCAAATACTCCAATATTTGAAAACATAATGGTTAGCAGGACATTGAAAAGGATTATGTCACCTTCCTTCGTGTACCTGAAAATCTCATCCATGATGAATGCAGAAAAGTTGTAGATGGTGCCCTCTGAAATTTTCCTACAAACATGCAACCATGGCTTATTAACCTAGGTCCATCTCTCTTGGCCATTTAAATTTTTCACCAAAGTGCGTGGCCATCTTCATTACTGGGTCCTCGATGTCTATGATATCATAGTACCTTGACCCCTTTTTGTATGCATAGGCGGCGATAGTCTCCTTAATTTCCTCTTTATCACTTAAGTCATCCTCCAAACTATCTCCTTCACAGATGAGGCCTGTGAAATGTGAAATGAGCTAAGGGGTAATGCACATCTTGCACCCTGTGAAATGGAAGTAGTCTTCATGCATGTGCAACATCAACCATTGATATAGGCACTCAAGATTCCCAAGTAGGGCAACTCAAAGAGTTGTAATAACCCTGCCTTCTCCAACTTGACCTTCACATCATCATTATAGATGGGCAAACCCTCTGGTGTCCTTTTATTTGTTGGGCACACTAACTCCAGCACCATCTCCTTCTCGATTATTCTTGTATGATGATTGTAGTCATTTACAGACATGTTTCTTAGATGGGACTCCCACTCCTTCCCAGCAACACTCCATCTAGGTACTACATTTATGCATACCACTCTTCATTTGTATGTGCATCAGTTTATTTTTATTTTCCCTTTCCCTTTTTAGGTGTGCTAACTGGTTTCTTGGGTGCCATTATCAAGGCCCTCTTACCACTTCGGTCACTTCTTGCAACTCTATTCTTCCACTGTTTTC
Organism: Taxus wallichiana var. yunnanensis; assembly: GCA_018340775.1. Classification (NCBI taxonomy): domain Eukaryota; kingdom Viridiplantae; phylum Streptophyta; class Pinopsida; order Cupressales; family Taxaceae; genus Taxus; species Taxus wallichiana. Next base: position 629,755,498 of record CM031239.1, read on the forward strand.
CACCTTAGATATCTAACTTGTGAAAACTCCTTAAACCCGTGTCCTAGTTATTCAAACCCTAACTAGGATAATCCCTTCACAAGACGATGCCTTCTCACAACTTCTCTTACGCCCATGAAATCCCATCCTTTTGGTTCGTAGATCTAAACTAGTTACTCATGCTCAATCTCTTTAAAAAAATTCTCACGGATCATTTTTTGGAAGCCCTAGTTTGCCAAGATACAAAAGCACTTCTTTCTCCTTACAACCAAAGTGAATAAAGAAATTCCTCAACCCTGTATTTATATTTTTTCCCTTTTTAAGCATTAAATGCAACTTTACCTACCACCTTACTTTTCACATTTAATGCTTATTTTTCAAAAAAGTCTGACTTTAGTGCTTTAACTCACGCACCCAACCTTGCGCAGACAATCCTCTAACCTTCAGCATGCAACCCATCCATATTGATAGAAGATTCTTACGCATGCGACGTCACTAGCATGAGAAGGAACTTCTTCCTAATTTTTACTCTTTCCTACCTCGTGTTGCTTACGTGCTTTTTCCTCCTTTGTACATTGGATCTGAAAGTAGCCTTATCTTGACACAAATGATCCTTTTCCATCTTTCCTTTCCATGCACTTCTTTAAATATGGCCATTCAATAGGGATTTTCAACACAAACTTCCTTCGCACTTTATCCATGCTCTCCTTCACATCACTCCACCCCATACTAAAATGAAGTGCAGTCCTATGCGCACTCAAAAATCCTCAAAAAGTAATAAGGTTACCAATTTCCAAGGAACAAAACAAAACAACAACATGAAAGGAAACAAGAAAAGTAATGCATAAAGGAAATTCCAAACTAACTAGCAAAACTACCTTATTTACAAACACCAAGAAGACTTATTTATAGTAGGGCTTCACTTACTCCCATTCAAGTGTCTAGGAAATTTCATTCCATCCAAAGCTTGTAGACTTAGCACGCACCTAAATCAAGGATGTATAAGATTGTGTAGGGACCCAACCAATGGACTTTCAACTTCTCAGGATAGTGTGGAAACTTAGAATCATAAAGTAAGACCATTTTCCCAACCTCAAACATCTTGTTTCTAATGTGGCAATCATGCCATGCTTTTTTCTTTTCTTTTTCGTTGTTTGGCTCTACCCGACAAGTGATTGTCTTTCATCCAACTTCATCGTTCATCAATTCTCTCTTCCAAAGCACTTTCTCATCAGCCAACCCTCCTATGCACGCTATTTATAGAGAAGGTAATATGAATTCAACTGACATAACAACTTCCACACCAAACACTTATTGAAACAATGTGGCTTTGTTTAGTATTTTATAAGTTGTCCTGTAAGCCCATAATATGAATGATACCTTGTCATCCCAATCTTGTCTTCCAACATCACAAATTTTGGTCAAGGTATGACTCAATATTTTGTTAAATTATTTCATAGTTCCATTTTCTTATGGGTGATAGGGTGTAGACTTGTGATGAGCCACAATGAACTTTGCTAACAGGATCCTAGCAGTCTCATTCAAGAAATGTGTACCCCTATTGCTGGTTAAAATTAAAGGACATCCATATCTAGTGATAATGTTCTCCCACAAAAATCTTGTCATTGTTGTTGTTATGTAGTCTTTAGTTGGGGCTTCCTCTTCCCAACTTGTCAAATAGTCTGTAAAAGTGATCACATAGTGTGATCCGGTCCTACGTGTTATTGGTGTAATAGGGTGTACAAAGTCTATTGCCCATTTCTCAAAAGGTTCGTTGCTAGGGATAGGGTGCCAAGGAATTTCATCTCTCTTTCCCGGCTTTCCAATACAATGACAATGGTCACACGCTTTACAATAGTCCTTGTAATTCTTACATAGAGTTTCTTACCACAATCTTGCCATTAAAATTTTACGTGCGGTGGTGTCACTGCATAATTTCCACCTGCACTTCCTCGTGTGCTTACTCTATGATGGTGAGGTGCTCATGCTCTAGTACACACCTACGTAAATATTCATCACACCCTAGCTTGTATAAGTCCCGATCGATCAAAATGTAGGGCACGATGTGTATGGATAGTTGCTTCTTCTTTAATGCCTTCATCCCTTCCAGTTGCCACGCCTTCCTTAAAAATACCGCAATCTCCTCTAATTCCGAGGGCATGTGCCGTAAGCTAAACAATTCCACATCCGACATGGTCTCTTCAATACTCCGTAAGTCCTCCCCTAAATCAATTCTTGACAGATGATTAGGTCCACAATTACTCTTTCCAGGATTCATAACTACCGTAAACTCAAACTCTTGGAATAACAATACCCACCGGCATATGCACCCTTATAGAATGGGCTTGTTCACCAAGTACTTTAATGCCATGTGGTTAGTGTAAAACACAAAGGGAGTTTCTAGCAGATATTTTCTTAACTTGTAAAGTGCGTAGATCATTGACAATGCTTTGCGCTCAATCATGGTGTAATTATTCTCTACTAATGTCAACTTCCTACTTGCAAAACAAATAGGATGATCAACAATTACTTCACCTGGCTATGCAAGCACTACTCCAATGGTGGTTCTTGAGCCATCTACATGAACATGGAAGGGCTTGTCCCAAGAGGGAAAATGTAATATAGGTAGGATGAAAGTTTATCCTTCAATGTTTCAAATGCCTTCTGTTTTGCCTCTCCCCAATGGAAGGTACTTTTATGTTTGAGAAGTTCTTCTAAAGGCATGGTGATCTTGGCATAACCCTTGATGAAATTCTTATAATAACCCATATACCCAAGACATTTTCACACCTGTGCTTTCTGGCTAGTAGGCTCCCCACCCCACAATAATTACAACCTTGATAGGATCTACTAGCAAGCCCTTCTTACATATGATATGCCCCAATAACATTCCAAAGGGGGTAGTAAAGAAACTCTTCTTAATGTTGAGGGATATCCCTAATCGCCAACACCTCTCAAACATCAGCCTCAAATTATCACAATGATCTTTCACTAGCCCATACATTGTCAATCATCCGAGATAGACTGAAGAAATTTGTGGATGAATTTTTGGAACACCTATACCAATATATGTGAGAAAATAGTAGGTGAATTATTCAACCCAAAGGGCATGATTTTTTACGCAAAACTTCCCCACTCGGTGGTGAAATTTGTCTTCTCCCGATCTTCCTTTGCAACTGGACTTGGTGGTACCCTAAAAATCCATTTGTAAAGGAATAGATTCTGTGTCCAGTGACTCCTTCCTAAATTTATTCAAAGTGAAGGGGGTTGAAAAGGATTGATGACACAAACTGATTTCAGCCGCATATAATCCACATAGTTCCTAATCCACACATCCTTCTTGATGCTTATTACCATCGAGACTTATCAATTCTTATTCTTCCATAGGTTTAATGATCATAGAAGATATCATTTTTTCTATCTCTTCCTTTACCTTCATGCGTAAATTGGGATTCATTCGGTAGGGTCTCTTCCCGACCGGTGTGCACACCGTCCTTCACTTTATCCTCATCTCCCGAAAGAATAGTGGACACCTTTGAGCTCATAGTACCCGCATGGGAATAAATCCTCAAATTCATGAAAATATCAATGATCTTAGAGACTTCCTTCTCTGACTAGTAATCTCCAATGATAGCTTCCTTAGGTTCTTCTCCTGAGCTGATGTTAACCTTCTTTGTCTTTAAGGGCTCATTGTAGGCACACATGAGAGCGTAAGCACTTTGTCCACTACCTCACGCGTCCCTATAGAATGGTTAACATCCAAGCTCTCTACTTCCTCCCCATCAATAACATATACCAACTTCCCTTTCTCCTTTTCCAAACATGCACGCTCAAGTTGTATCTCTTTTGTTTCTTCTGCCTCTTCTTCAAAGTGCACCTCCAAACTTGGTCCACCTAGCAACTCCAACAACCTATCTTCTGCCATGGCACTATCCCCCATGGTAAGGCACTTGACAACCTGTAATGCCTTATCAATTGATGGCTTGGTAATTTGATACTCAAATGTTTGAACGAGGTCAGCCACTATCTCTTGCCAATTTTCCATTTGGCATCATGTCTCAGAATGTATGTACCTTACATGTGTAACCTGCAGTGTAGAATACACTCGTGTACCCAAACAGATGGTGACAAAGATTCCACGCCTTCTCTCCACATCTTCTCAAAAGTTTGGATTTGGAAAAGGTGGGTTCCTTACCATGGTAGTCCTTGATGGTGATGGGTACGTTACTTCTAGAGAACTTGAAAGAGAGATTAATTCTCACCTTGTGCCATTCTAAAAGGCTTTCCGATGTGTAGCCCACCGCCGTGCCATTGTTCGAGTAGGAAATAACTTAACATCCATCTTCTTTCATTTTATTCCTTCCATTGGGCTTCCATTCTCTCTAAAAAACCTCAAGGGATTCCCTCTTGATTACTTAAGTAGTTATTTTCTTCTCTTGGCACTAGACTATACGTGCCTTTATTACTTTTCTTACCGATCCTTTCAACTATCTTCCGATCAATTCATGAGTCCCATGCATGTAATTATCACATGCTAGACTAGTGGTGTCACTTACCTACCGAGAATCCTCAAAATTGACAACTCCGTCGGTAGGATGGATTATCTCTAGATCCCTAATGGAGTGCACATATATCCTAACCATGACCTCTTCCCCAAAGGTTTAGTATAGGGTGTCGAATTCCCGTCAATTAAGGGTATAATGACTCATTCCTCATTATTTTCAAAATTGATGTACCCCTTGTTAAACCGAAGGTCTACATTATTCTTATAACACCATGGGTGCCAAAGTAGGGCTGGGAAATTATCTACCTCAGTGAACGCCAAGACATCAAATTCCCTAGTAAACTTAGCTCCCTGAATGTTGATAGGTGCATCATTTAAGACACTAATGGGCATTGCCTTATTTTTTTTTTCCATATACAACACATTTAAATATGGTTATAATGTAGGCCTTCTAATCTGATGCTAAGCATCTAGTGTGAGAACATTGACTTCCACACCTGTGTCAATGAGGATATTACTTAGTAGCCATCCATCCACTACTACATTCAACATGATCTCTCTATCATAGTCAAGGCTATGAGGGGGAAGGTTTGCATACAGGACCTACCTCTCATGCTCTTCTCTAGTGCATGGTACCTTCTCCCTCAACCATGCTCCTAGCAAGGGAATAACATTCTCTTTCCTTAGCATTTTACATACTTCCCTGACCTCATCTAGGTCATCTCTTGGTGCCTCAACCTTCCTCCTTTTCTCCTCCCTCCTAGACTACTCCTTTAGACACTAGATTTCTCCTTGTAAACTCGAATGACATCCATGGTATCTTGATATACCTCCTTCTAATGAGTAGGATCTAGGTACTTTCCATGCACCACTTCCTCTCTTAAAACCAGGGTCCTTTGCCTTGGTATTTCCTTTGCGTGCGTGGCCTCTACTCTTGTTGTTACTAAAATAGGTTCTAAGCCTACATCACGTGTCACCCGCGACATCCATTATGTGTCTATCTTCTTAATGCTTACCATTGCAATGCCCTTGTCTTTTTATTGCTGTTTATTCATGTTCTCAAATAACTTAGGGCACTCTTCATACATGTGCTTCTTCCTGCACCATGAGCACTGGCAAAGAGGTCCAAGAACTATCATTTGTAATGTTACGTAGACCCAAAATTAAAACAAGTTCCATGTGTGAACTCACCTTTCCTCCTCGGTAGTTGCCACAACCATGGAATCCTCGGGAAATCCTTTCCACACGTGCCTCCATCTGCACACTCTTCATAATGGAGATCATCACCTTTAGAACTCTTTGGTAATGCTAGTTTGGCACACCCCGTGATCAATGGCCTCATGGATCTGATCAATAAGCCTACAATCCTTAGTATCATGGGTTGTAGAGGTGAAGATATTATAATAGAAAGACACATTCTTTTGGATTGCACACTATAACAAGGAGCACTGGTTGCATCATGGTCCCATGATAAATTTCATAGTCTATTGTCACGGTGGTGCATCTTGTCCTATAGGGGAAAATATCCTTGACATGCCTCTCTACTTGACAATCTATAAACCATAAACCACCGCAAATCTCATGGGCTGAGTTTATAGACAATGTTTCTAGTTGCTTATCCATAGCAACAATATGAGCCTCCAAAATTGGGCTAATACTAGTGTCAACACTACCAATGACCTCGGTGTGTAGAGAAACTTCTAGCACCTCGTGCAGCTCTATGAAAGTATTATTACATAAGGCCCTTATAAAAGGTGTGATCAACCCCCAACAAACCACTAAGCATTCTGTTAAGGGTGAATGTAATATGATAACTCAAACAAGAGAGTTTTAAAGTGTGAATCATACTCCCACACACTCTCTACCATTCCCTGTTGAATCTTCTTCAGGGCATTGATGCTCTTCTACTAAATCTTAGGGATGTGGAATTCTACCAAGAAGGCATTCTTTAAAGTAGTATAATCCACAATTGTTTGATGAGGGTCATATTTCCTATACCAGCTATGTGGGTGCCCCGCAACGTTGTTACAAATTGACTAGCCTTTCGCTTCTAAGGTTGTGATCCCCTTTGCGCACCATAATAGCTCACACTTGTGAACATGTTCTATATCATCTTCAATACCTCTTTAATAGGGAAAATGTAACGACATCCCAAAGAATACTTGAGGGGATGGGTGAGACCCTTGTCCTCCCGAGCCAAAGCCTTGGTTTCCTCTAGTTTTCCTCCTTTGCCGAGATCCACCAAGCCCACCAAGTCTTGTGCCTCCTGAGCCACTAGATCCACCAAAACCATTAGGTCTACCAAGTCCTGTCCCTCTTGACCCACCAGATTAACTAGAACGACTAGGTCTTATAGTATTCGTGCAACTATCCCCAAGGTTCCATTGAAGCTGTGTGTTGTGATCTGTGATAATGCCCCACTACCACTATTGTACCCAACACCACTCCCAGATGTGAGACCAAAGGCTTGCATACTTTCTCCTTGTCCAAAGAATCCTTTGAATACTGGAATATGTTTAGCCATAGAAGTGGGAACTAAAAAATTATACCTCCTAGGCACAGATATGTCACTTCCACTGATACCAACTAGGTCAATGATACTCCTTCCTTGATCTAGAAAACCAAGCACCATGATTTGGTCAGCGGGTGGGTTCGAGATATGTGCCAATGACTATTCTCTCTTCATATGATGAAATCTCATCGGAAGTTGAAGGGGTGTCTTTACGCACTTGCCAAGATGGGGTAGCATAGAGGCGCTCGGGTTCCACATCCTCCACATGAACCTCAACTCCTTCCCACAACATCTTCCTCCATAGATCTATCACACTTGCAGCCTTGCATTATCTAGAAATCTCCCTTTCACATGCTTTACTATAATTGAAATTTGTCTCTCCTCCCTTTCCTTATTCATTGTAATATCTTCCATCTTCCACCACCTAGCTTCCTTTCCCGACCCTCAGAATGGTTTATCCGTCCATTGGAAATGCCTCTAAACTCAAAGTAACAATCAAGATTTTCATTTCTAGTTGGATAGCACATAGAAATGATCCTCTAGGATCCTACAAAAATTTAAACTCAACAAATTCGAGAACGAATATGTGGAAATAGCATACTCCAAAGTGTAGTTATCCAACAAAGCCTCCCACCAATGATCCACAACATGAGTCCATGTCGGATCGCATCGTGCAACCTCGGTATTCATCTTGGGTTCACACACATGATCTAGAATACCAACTTGATCTAAATGCATATGCTAAGAGCCATTCACACATTTCTACTAGGAAACAACAGAAAAATGTTTCATATAAATCATGGTAGAAGTTCTCTTCTACCCACCTACGTGCATTAAATTTAGTTCCAGTGTTGAATCTCTGAGAAAATTCATCCTCTGTGATCTTGAACCATGATTCAACACTTTCCATAGTTAAAAATTATGTCATTACTCATTACCTAGATCATGATGTATGCCATTTCCCAGTACAAATTTGAAAATAGGTCCCAAAAATGGAACCAAGATGTAGTCATTTTTACCCTTATCACAATATAAAGGAACCCCATGCACACCGACCTATCACCCAAATGTAGCAGCTAGGCACTCACTCGAGGCATGCACAGTGTTGATTCTCTATTTTGTGTAAGTTTAGTGGGAAACATCATATATGGTCCATTTTTAAGAGATTTAAATTGAAGTAAGACATACAAGCACCATAGAGCTCATAACGGCTTCTAGATCCTTATAGTCATTCTAGATAGAAAGTGCTTAACAAATTATATAACTTATACCAAAATAGAAAGAAGTTGTACAAGCATCCATACTTAGTCATAAACATAAATGAAAAAGAACTATGAGAAAGATGTATGCATCAGAATCATCAATGTTCATATTCATGTAAGTTAGTAACCTCATTACATTCATGGAGCCATTACAAAATGTCACAGAGAAGCAGACTGTAGTCATGCATTATAACTGGAATCATGTGGCTAGGCTCTCAAAAGAAATTTATAAACCCCATACCCTTGATACATCCTTTCCTAAGCCCAATTACCCAAGCTAACAGAGTTCTTGCAGTATTTTTGTAGAGCTCCGCTTCTATCTATTTCTCTCTATCTTTACTTCTACAGGCACTTGTATATATAGCCTTTCTAGATTGCTAACTCATCCTCCAGCAGCCATAGGTCTGATGCCAAGTGCCTTAATGTGGTCCTCCATGCAAGAATGCTCCTCCGGCCTTAGATTTCCACTTTTTTCCATGATGAGCTTGTAGAAGCTTGTACATGCAAGCATGCTCCCTCTTGGGCCAACTTATCACTAGCACGGCACCTTATCTACTCCACATGCACATTCAGGTCATGCTTTTCATGTGTTTTTACCAAAACACCCAATATGGCTAAGTCTGAAACATTGGTTCTATCTCGCACACATTGCATGGGTTTCCTTACACCCTTCCTTAAACCCCCGCCTTGTGCACTTTATCCTTGTGGGCCTTTCTTCAACTAGGCCTTGTGTACCTATGTGCCATTTTTACTAAGACAATATTTTAGAGGCCCAACATGAATGATAAGTCAAGCCTAACTACAATGATAATGTCTCTCAATATAGGTTTGAAACAAAGGGCCTACTAGAATATGATGATGTACCATTCACACTTTCAACACTTGCATTCGACATTGTAACCTAGTCATGCAAGTAGACTACAAAAGTGGTGGACATGATTATCTCTAGTGGTATCCATGTGTTTTTTTCCCTTTTTCCCAAAATGGAAAAGAAGATAGTAAAGGTGTAGACTAATTGAGGATGAAACAAACTAAGTGTTTCTTTGGTAGATTTTTGCCTTGTCTTAAGACAAGTGAAAAACTAGGATAAAGTAACATGTCATAGGTCCCGTGATGAATATTTTTTTAACTTGAGTGCACTCTCGCCTTATACGAATAAAAATTTTTGACTCCAAAAATTTGTTACTTCATGAGAGCTATATAAAATATGATGGTTTGATATGCTATAGTGGGCTCTAAGACTAAATGGCTTCCTATTGGTTCTCTCAACTAGGTGTCACAAAATACCTTCGCAAACTTGGTTTTCTAAGAAACTCACACTAAATAATCTTGGAGTATCCTAGATTTTATTTACCCCCTTTGAAACAATGAGCATAAAATGCATTTAGTTGTGTTTTAACCGGGGTCATAATGTAGACATTTTTGACTCTAACTTTAAAAATGTATAACTAGTCAAGTAGGTAAGTGGATCGCTTCCCATTTCATCCATAAGGTTCCATCTTCTGTGGACTAATTTGGAGTTCCTAGGAACATATATTTTTTTAACTTAAGGATTTTGTAAAATATAATTTTCCTATTTCAAAGCAGATGGGTTTACCCTTATTCGAACCTACAAATGAAGTGTTTGAAATATCGTATTTTTTTAATCTTTTGAGCTTAATGTGAATTTTATCACATATCATTTGGAAACCTACAACAAACGTGTTGTTATTCATTTAGATTCCAATAATTTTACAAGTGATAATGTCCCTCACACAATGGTTAGTAATTCTCCAAATGACCAAATTACCGTAGAAAGAGGGTAACACATTGTTTTTTTATTTCTGTTTTCCAAAGACACAAGGAAAGAGCATACATATGAGATATTCTACTAATTTTAAGAAATGGAAAATTTAAAATACACATGCAATTTTTATCGCAACTTTAACATTCATTCCTTTAGATGATTTAATGAAGTATTTTTTTGAAATCATGAGAAAATTATTAAATTGCTTTTGGTTCCCAATATCACCTATAAGGTGCGAGGAAGAGCATACACGATCCAAATCTTATAAGTAAAAAATAAACGTTCAACAATTTTGACTAATAAAACAAACAAAAAATAATTCTAAGATACCCTAGACACCACTAATTAGCCCTAGAAATACCCCCCGTAAAGCATTAGAAAAATGAAGAAAACTAGCTTTGCAAACTTTAAGAAATTGTTTATCTTTGCTCTATGACAACTACGTGCCCCTTATCATGCATGCACACCCTTAGAAACATATGCACATGGATTATAATGTATGCCCACCTCTGCATCGAGAAAACATATTGAGAAATAACATATGTAAAATAAAAGAGGCACCTATGCACCCTTTATGGAATCGTGTGCCCTTCATAGCGTAGCGTATACACTTGTTAGTGAAAATACAATTTTTTAATGATTATCCTTTCGGATGAGCCATCGAGTTGTTGGATACCTTAGGTTAGTGGGATGTGCACCCTAAGTTAACCTCTATATTATAAAGAATATAGATCTTTTCTATGGTGTGAGATGAGGGTTAGAGAAAAATGAAACATAACACAAAACAAACGAAGCAATGCCCCAAAAAATAAGAAGTTAATCGAGAATCCAACTACCTTAAATGAGGGAAAAGGTGAGAAATGAAAAGGATAGATGAAAATCACCACATGCAGGAGATATATTCATATAGAACACCACTTTAAACCCATTAAGAACAACTTATAAAATTCATAGTGACCATTAGAAATATGCATAGTATAGCAGGTTATTAGAGACGATAAAACATGCAAAGGATGGACGAAATGCATCACATGACATATTATATTGCTCCAAAATTGTGCACAATATGAAAATCAGCAAGTAAGAGGAAATAATTCCATTACAAAGCTTCAAGAAGAAGGCTTGGGCTCCCAGATCATCCCCATAGTAGAGAAGAAATAGGGACAAAGGGAAAAAATGACTAACTCCCTAAGAAATGAGACCCAGATTACAATATATAGAATCACAAAGAGAGAAGAGTGAAATCTTGAAATTACTTTTCCAACCACTTTCAAGATGCAATAAATGGGTATAATTAATGGAATATTTCTTGTAAAAGACTCCCATTCGTCCCATGACCTATATCAGTGAAAGAATGATGGCCATGCTCATTAAATGCATTCCCTAACCACTTTCCAATTGTCTCTTTGAATTGGGATTGTTTTCCTTAAAAATCACCATCAAAGCTTCATCAGTTTCTTCATTTATTTATTTATGCACATATTTCTCATATTCATGATTCCGATGAGACCAATTTTGTGAAAATCCATTGAGAATTGCAAAATTTATGGTCTTCTGAGTGTGAGCAGCTATTTTGAGTTTTCCAAGGATTTCTTGCATTTTATGGGACTGAGCATTTAATTTATTGGAGCTATAGATGTTTATTTTATTTTCACCCACCTACCCTTACTAAAAATAATAAATCTAGTTTTTGTGGTGTATAGGATGTTGAGAGATTTCTGATAAATCCAATTTTGTGAAAATCAAAGTTTTGGGTCAAAAGTTATGCTCGTTTGAACTTTGGGGTCGGGCGTTCCACGTGGGCTCTCACAATATTTTAAAAGATATGAGAATTTAAAATTCCTAGTGGGTTTCATGATTAATCCTACATTGAATTGACCTGCCACCAATATTTTTCAACCTGCTTTGGGTTTAGAGTCTATCTGTGTTGAGCTCCATGTGGAGACCAAGTGCATCTCTAGGGTCTCAATTTTCTTGCACCTTTTGAAAGTGCGCCGAGATGACATGTGGCAATTTCTATAGCTCATTTTTTTATTTTTTGTGATTTTGTAATGAGACTCATTGCACATTAATATGAGGACCCTCTCTGGTAGGCCCCTTACCATTCGACCCCATGTGGAAGTCCCATGGGAGTTTGGAGTTTCACTTTTCCTCTCACTTTTTGGAATTGTGTTGAGCTGACATGTGGCACCTTCCATGAATCCTTTTATCAACTAACTCATCCCTTAATTGGTTTTGACTTGTTGATTTGGCTTCCTTTTTTTTTTTCACCATGATTTGGCCAAGTCCTTACAAAAATTCTGAAGGCTTGACTCATCTCGCATTAGTCCAAGATTCTCAACACTATCTTGATTAATCACAATAGTAATCTGCTTGTTATCTAATTTCAGTGGGTGGTGGAGGAAATTAGATAAGACTAGCACAGGGGGAGTTTTACCCTATGCACATCCCAAGAGATGTATATGGGTGATTTATAGTGTATGTGTACCTTTGATGACATATGTGTGTCTCGATTAATCTTTTATAGAGGGTCAACAATGTGAGGAAATGTGTGCGCGAGTTTAGTAGGATATGCATGTGCTTGGGAACATATGCGCACCCTAAAAGAAAATTTTTCATATGTCCAAACATATGCACAATTGTTCCAAACACTGTGCATGCACCTGGAAAAATAAAAAAGGGACAGAAAACCAATTTCTAAAAATGCAAACAGGTTAGAACTTTGCTATTTAAATCAATTTCTAACAGAAACCCATTAAGTTTACATGCAAAAGGAATATTTTAACACATATAAGGTTAGAAAAATCTATTCAATCCTCAAAATGCATGGAAATGGTTAGAAAAATGGATGTAAATCACAAAACATGGAATCAAATTCTATGGACTATAGAGTAAGTCCCATAAGATTGTGCCAAATGTGTTCATGTATAAACTAGAAAGCTTAAGAAATGAAACTATAACACCGAGAAAGTTTCAAATTTCAAATAACCTAAAAATAACCATCAATTTAAGATATTAGGAGGATAATTTCTTAAACATGCATATGAATTTAACAATAATCAAACTAACATGCCTAAATCAATCTCTACTCTTTGAATGCTAACTTGAAAGGAACCTAATAAGATCCTTAGAAATAAGTTCTGATTGTTAATATGATCTTAAAGTTTGAGAATGGATTCTCACCATTAATGGCTATAGGGCCATATATCTCTCCCCATATTACTCAATCTTGAGTTAATGGATGCACTTATAAAGATATTAAATCACTAGAAGTGAAGAAATTATCAAAGATCCTAACTTCCTATAGTTTATGCTAGAGAACGAGAAGTGTTCTTATAAATGGTAAGGAGGATTTTTTCTTTATAAGATTCTCATTCCGAGAATGGAATGATTTTGGTGCATTTGGGATAAAAGGTAAGTCCAAAAATCACTTTTAGAAAGTCAAAGAAATATTTGAGTAGGATTAGAATCTAATTAACCTTTTAGGATTAATTAGGAATCCCAAGTAAGCTTTAGGAAGCTTTCTGGGAGCCTCTAGAGATGGTTTGAATAGATTTTGAATGTGTTGGAAGCATAATCTAGCTAATAAGAAGATTTATTATTCAACTACTAGATATGAGGCTTAATCAGTGTATAATAGTTAATTAAAAGGATATAAGGGGGAAAAAATCCAAATTGATGAAGTGTTGTCAATTTGCAGGGAATATAATAGTTAGTGTAATGTTAGTAAAGAGATTTCTTTGAAAACATTATAGGTGTTTACTGACCTCCATTTTGGCCTTGTCAACCATCAAATGTGACACTATGGCTATAAGGTCTCCCTCATCCTCCTAACATTCACTACCTCCTATTCTCCCTCTACCCGAGAATGCACTCTCCTCCCCCTCTAAATCAATCTAGTCTTCTTAAACTCATAATATTTTCTCAGCCACCACTTGAGTATAGTCACCACCACCCCAACATCATCATTAGGAACTTTGTTACACTCCTCACCAATACCCATATCCCCCTACTCATTTACTATCATAAATGAACACTATATATCTTCCTTGGGAGTCTCTATATCCCCATACTCCTGTCTATAATGAAAAACTTCTCGGGTACATATTGTATCAAACTAAATTATCATTTGATAGGGATAAATCAAACCATCTCATTCTCCCCTCCTTGCCTTACACATACCCATAAGTCTTGATGTGTCCTAACAAGCTCATGCTCATATCTTGGCCACTTAGGAAACTCCACATAAGGCCTCCATACTACATCACCTACATGAAATATTGTCAAAAGATATCTATAGTATCCCACCTTCTTTTACTCTTCTCCCGACACTTATCCTCTCTCCATATCATAAAAATAGCATGCATATCCATGAAACTACCCCATAAAAACCTTGTACCCACTCAAAAATATGTATAAATATTTTCTATTAGTGTTCTTGCTCACTCAAAAATAGTTTGATTCTCCATCATCTCATCCCCTACTCCTACCATCATCCATGAAAATATACCTCAACTAGAATCAGGAAGAGAAAAACATGAGATAGCGATCATCATCATCGTCATCCTGTACACCTATCTCTTGATGGAAATTACAAATACCGATAAGTAAAATATTGTGATAGATAATTCACATCATCTTCCTCATCCATATATAACCTCCTCATAATTTCATCCCCTCGAGACTCATCAATAATATACCTATCCTCTCCACGCACTAGAAATATCATGATCCTATGGATATCCTCCATTGTAATAGTAATATCTCCTATTAGTAACCAAAAATTACAAGTAGCAGGATTCAACCTCTCTATCAATTCCAACATCAACCCCCAACATCTATGAATCTTCCTATAATCCCTCATCCACACAAATCTAACTACATCTACATAGGCTCAATCATCATTCATCATATCTAACTACACCTCCTCTAAAATAATAGGTATCCTATCTTGAAAGGTCAACTTTGCATCGACTTGCACATAAAAACCAACATTAAAACTCCACTTCACTTTGTCAAAATATTCATAAATTCTATCTAAAACAATTTTTGATATAAAAAAACATCGATTACAACTAAATATAACCAATCATTAGTGATTCACTTGAATCTCTAGGGATCACTGTGAATCACTACCGTCGTACATGAAAAAATGGAAAACATATACAAAAAAAAAAAAAATACACCAAAAAAAAAACAGATTGAGGACTCACCTATACCTATGTTGGCCTTATGTGTCTATTCAAATATCATCAATATTTCTCACTCAATCACCCTCTTAATCACCATTTTTTTGTTCATACGCTCTCCCAAATCATGCAAATGTCATCGCCAATGCACTATTCATTAGTGTCGTTGGATTTTATAGCCACCAAAACCATTTCACGTAATTTCTTGACGATTCCTTGAATCACCAAGGATTCATCACAATCATCCACAATTTTCTGAATCACTAGTGATCCCACATATTTTAACATTTTTGTAAATAAACATCAATTTATTCTTTTTTGAATACATTATCTTATTTAAAAGAACCTAATTCTTGAAATGTTAAATATCAAATGAACCAATCATCTCAGGATACATTGTACGTCATGAGATACGAGACCATTTTTTTCCCCTATCACTTGACGTCCCTATCATTACAACCTACCTTTACATATCATATGTCCATAGGTAATGGGCCCTTTGTTTCCACCTATCACATGACTCAATCATAGAATTCCTCATTTTGATACCCCTGACACGGGGAAAATTTTAATGGAACACATGTTAAAGTTATACAACCAACCTCACAAACTATTTTTCCTTAAAAGAAACTATATTCATTCCATTTTGAGGGGGATTACTCATACAAATAAGTCTATCATTGTTTTTGTCTAGCATTTTTCTTGCACCAAACTACTCGATAAAAGGCGAAAATGTAAACACTTAAGAATTACACTCCTTTATCAAATACATTATCTTCACAAATAAAAATCATTATTTAATTCATATATACCCTATCCTCCCTTCTAACTCCCTTTTTTGAGCTTACAAGGATGATGGTTTGTTTCATCACTCTTGAAGGCAGGTATATCATGGTTCCCATTAAGCATTTGATTTTTATGAATCATTTCTGTAGGAACTTGCTTGTGTGTTTTCCTCATTACATTCTCAATTCCATGGAATGCTCCATCTTTGAGTTTAAAAATCATGCCCATGTCATTCCCCTTCACCAAGGTGTTATTTTCCTTCTACACGGGTATTTCTTGACCCATCAACTCATCATTCCCTCAACCCCATCAGTCTGTCCACCCCGCCTATCACAATCTTGTCCCTATTATCAAACCCATAACCACTACTATGCGAAAAAAATCAAAATCTCGTCTACCTTGGATTCCCATCCTCTTCCCTCTAGTGGATTACTACACAAGTATAAAGGAAATGGAAAGTGTGAAGAATCTTCTACACATATGCACCATAGGGCCTAATAGAACTACCAAGGAGAAAAATAAGGATATTCAAGTAAGAATTTATAATATGGAAAAGGAATTGAAAACCTTAAAAAGGGATATACATCAGCTATCAAAACAATAAGGTAAGAGAAAGTTGGATGAAGATTTTGAACCATGTGAAGGTCAAGTTGGTGAAATATACAAGAAATTTAATTCCCTTGAGAATAGATTAGGGAATTTAAAATTCTAGCGTGATTGCATCCTCTTTGCTATCAAGGCCATTTATGACTTTTTAGAACAAAAATTCAAAATCATATGTATGGTTAGTGATATCTTTGATGATATTTGGAGTAATGATGTTGAAAGCAACATGGTTCTCTCTCTCTTGGCTATCAATGATCCTTCTAATACCACTTCCTTAGGTCTCTTGACTTCATTGCAAATAGTGAAGTCAAGAAATGATAGAGCTGATAAGAAGTAATCCTTTGTGGAGTTGTCTTATTGTTGATATGTTATTGTTTGGTTGTTGTTTGTTGGCTTCTTTATTCCATTTTTGTCCTTGTTTTCTCTACTTTTTGGATTTTCTCTTTGAACTAATGCTGGGCTATATTGTACTATTTTGATTTTGATCTATTTTTTGATGATCTCACTTGTATATCTAGCTTCGAGCATCTTTGTAATATGGTATAGTCCCTTCAAAACTATTTTCCAATAATTAAAATAAAATATCCCCTATCCTAAGTCTAAAATCCTCCATCATATTTACCTAGCATAAATATTATCCACAACTATAAAATCTACCCTTAAATCTACACTTAACCACTTAAAACTACTTGAAAAATAAAAGACAAATAAAACAAATTAAAAAAGCCATTTCATAACCATCTAACCTCTTCACCTTGAATAAAAACATGCTTTTAACATTTACACAAACTCCAAATACCAAATAACTTCCTTTACAAGTTGTTTTATCCACTTTACCACTCAAAATCCTGAAAAACCCAGTGTCAAGGTGCTTAAGTTTAATCGACAATGATTATTAATAACACTTCCTTGATCTTTCTCTAGGATCCTCAATTTTGAATCTCCGAGCCCCAACTTTCTGTCTCAAGCACTAGTATCTTACATTCCATCAGTCAACACAAAGACATCAAGGCTATCACCAGAAATTATCAAATCATTATCAATTCTTTGCCATTTTTTTGAAGACCTTCTTTCATCACCCAAGTTGTAGGAAACATCAGAACATTCTTTGTCAACTCATATCTTCTCCAAACAAAGGTTTGAGGCATCTTTTAGCTTTGCATCAATCCAAGGTACCTTTACAATATTTATTTACTTGTTTCCTACAGTTCCCACTTCCCTTTGACACCTTTTGATACCGATGTTGATACTGTTGATTACATTATGGATATTATTATGGTTTTGATTTAGTATGATGTTAGATGTTGGACCATGGATTATTGTTGATATTGATATAGTTATGATGCATGATAATTATTAGAGACACTTCATATGTGGATGATGATATACTATTTGACATGGATATATTATGAATGATGTTTGGACATGTGATGTTTTTGGATATTGTGAAGTAGACATAGAAAATGGACATTATATGATGATGATATAGTTATTGATAAGATTTGTAAGTGATATTGTCGATTGCCTTGATGTTGTTGTGATTCATATGTATAGATAATTTTTGATTATATTTATATCATGTTGGATATTATGATATGGCCACGAGGCCGAAGGAGGTATTGGTGTTTTACGGGTCAAAAAAATATCACAACAATCATCGGGTGATTAGAGACCAACCACATTAGAATTCTAGATGAATTCAATAAGGACACCATGGCAACATTTTTTTGTGTGTGTGTTGTTTTTTGTTAGGGATTCCCATGGGGAGGATTACCTTTCAATGTGACCAAGGGGTTATGTGTATTTTATTAAAGTGGTTCCTTTTATTATTGTTTACTTGTGTTTATTTTGTGATGCATTTACCCCTTTCATTATTCTTTTAAGCTGTGGAGAATTAATGTGAGTAATCATATTGTTGAAATAAATAAATAAATCAAATTTGGGATATAAGAAAGTAATTATAGAAGTTATTTGATATTGTATTAAATGTGGTAAGTGATGTGTAAGTATGTGTAAGAGTTGTGTAAGTCAGATTTTGGAGTATGAAACACTCCACCTCCTTGGAAATTCGAATTTGTCCTTGGAGGCTAATTTTGGAGGCTTGTGGGACAAGTAAAAGTTGTCCCATACCTCTTAACTTTATTTACCAACCATACCTATGGTTGAAGGGTTGATTTTAGACCTTTTTAATGTATTTTTATAAGTCAAGTTGCATGTTTTAATTACACTTTCTTCATGTTTTAAATTTACAGTCCTTATGGGGTGTGGACTTGGTTGGAGTGTGTAAGTAATTTGTCATATTTTCACCCACCTATTTATTATGCTTGGGGGAATGAAGTTGAATTTTGTTGTTGGAGTTGAGGATGTGTGATGTGGCATCCTACATGGATCCACCTCATCCTCTTCTCTTCCCTCTTCCTTAAATTTGAATTTGCTTGGCTTGTTGTGGGTTACTTGGTTACTTGATTTCACTTTTGGCATACTTCATTTAGGAGGAAAATTTTCCTTGGATGTTTGGAGCTCTTGTTGATTTTGGAGGAGATTGGAGAGCATTTCATACTTGGGCATTGTTGATTTTGGGACTGTATTTTTTACATTAAAACTTGTTCTATTAAAAAAATCTACCATGGAGAGGTAGGAGCTTAGCTCTTCATATATGCTTTTATTTCTTTTTATGTTTGTGTGAATGGTGAATCTTTTGTGTGTTTGTTGGCTGGTTGGGTAGATTTCCTAGGAATGGTGTAGGAGAAGGCTATGGGGAATCTATGTGGGGGGCATAAGGGAATGCCAGTGGCATTAGAATTCTTGTGGAGGGAGTTTGGGATTGGGATCCACCATGGAAAATAAATAGCTTGCATTTCTTACTTTGATGGGGGCATAAGGAAATTTGTGGGGGGCATAAGGATTTATGGGAGATGTTTTATATTGGTAGTTTGTTACATGTGGATACCCAATTCTCATTGGGAGGCATAAACAGCTTCCCCCATAGTTCTTGCTCCTTTGGCTTGCATGGTGAAGCCTGAGTTTTGTGTGATGTATTTCATGTGGTTGCAAAATTGTTGTTTTGTTTTCTTTGTGATGTGGAAGCCTATTGTTGCCATGATTTGAAATACATTTCTTATTGCATTATAGTTGGGGATCGAGGGTCAATGAATAAGGATTTTTCTCCTCTTCATTGAATGTCTTGGTTGGGTGGAGAGCATTGCCTTTCCCTTGCCTTTATTGTGATCCAAAAGGAGAAATTCATGTTGTTATTCTGGAGCAAAGGAGAAAGACAATTTGGACAGTTCCATGTGAAATGAAATCTCATTGTAACCCTTCCCACTTTGAAGTGGATGATCTATATATTATTTGAAAGGGAAAGATACTTTGTATTGAGCTATGAAAGTTGTAAATTTTAAATGTGAAAAAATATATATATATATATATATATATATATATATATATATACTTATTTGTTAATTTGAAATAAAGAAATTGAAATATGTTAATTGCATTCAAGAAATTGATTAATGTAAATTTACATTTGAAATCAATAAAGTATTGAAATAACTTTCTTCATTTGAATTGTTGCATTAAAATTTGATCTTCAAATGTTATTGAAATATCTGTTTGAAAGAAAGGAATACGTATGAAGGTATTGCATTACTTTTTTGTTTGAAAATAAGACAAAATTGGAAATTAGACTTTAAATTCTAGCCATTAAATGGTTTTTTGAAACAACTAAATGTATTACACTAGATTAGAAAGGAATTTCCATACTTGGAGGGTGAAAAATGATAAATAAATCCCTTTAGAAATTGATCTCTATTTAAAATTTTAAAGCGGCAAATAATTTATCTAAAATGAATACAGTTCAAACTCTATAAACATGAAATAATAATGAAACATTAAAATTGAACATGCTAGGGTATAAATGAGTTCAATTTGAAAAAAAAAACTTAAGGAAATATTTTAAAACATTTCAATCAGCCCAAACCTTTCATAGTTATTTTCTTTGTCGAAGTTGTAAAAATTCGAATTGGAAATCAATCAAGCAAAATTACCTTCCAAATTCATCCTAAATCCTTCTTAGAATAATTCTCCATGTCTTTTTGGCATGTTGAGTGAAGGAGAAGATCAAATTGAATAAAATTCACAAGTTAAAATATACCAAGTATGCTCTATGTAAGCTTCATGGGACGTTTTCTTAAAATTTACCCCTTAAACTTTAGAAAAATATAAAATTAATGAACTCGGTGAAAAAAGAAGGCATCCTTGTTTTCCCAAAACTAAGCTCTCTATCAAAAGTTATGGCCTTTTGAAGTTGTCCTTCCTTGGTCGGAAATTTTAGAAAAATATTCCTTAGCTGGCACTGCGCCCAATTTTTTCAATTAAAACAATTAGGAAAATTTTTGGGAAAATTTTCAAAATTTTCTCTGCCACCTTAGCCGCCCCGCAGCCAATCGAGGTTACCACATGGCAACACGAGGAGTTGGCGGAGGGGTGGACCTCTTTTTAACTTAGCACTTCGGAAAATTTCAGGGAAAATTTTCCAAGTTTTCTTCACTATTCCTCCAACTCGCGACCAATCGAAGGTGATGCCATGTGGCATCATGAGGCAATGATAGAGGTGTGGCACCTTTTTCAACCTTGTGCTTTTAAAATAATTATTGGGAAATTTTTCTTAGTTTCCTCCACCTCCATGCCATCCTGCAGCCAATAGGGTGATGACATGTGGCATCATATGGGATAGGCGGAGGTGCACAGGAAGTCTTTCCCTTAGCATTTTACAACCCAAAAGGCTTAATGCCTTAGACCACTCTAACGGCCTTACTTTTTCCCGAGCTTCCCTAGCCGACACATGTCCTATTCAGGTTCACGGGTGCACAGAGGTAAATCACACTTTTTTCCTAAAGATGAGAAAAGTGCTAAAACTCTTCCCCGCTCCACCACCCCATGCAAGGGAAAATTTTCTCCCCTAGGCCCACAAGCCCGCCCTTGGGAAATATTTCCTCCCAAGGTCCGGCCCATAACTTGAGTTTTATGAAGAGTTAGGAGGACTTCCTTATATCATTGGAAAGGTGAGGAAATTTCCTATATAATGGGAATGGTTTAGGGAAATTTTGAATGCATTAAGTGTGAGAAAAATCAATCTTAATATTTAAGCATGTTCGAGAGTGGGTATGGTGAGGAATTACCCTCTCGAACCTAGTTGAACCTTCGACCCTAGATTTTGGATCTTGTGACTCTAATAATTATTAATAAAGAAAAGTATATTCTAGTGGATTAGAATTGTTCTAGAAATTTTTAGTGACAATTATTTCCTTATAACCTAGTAGTAGACTCTTTTAAACAAAAAAATTATTCCATAATTTTTCCTAACTAATCTAAGTTGTTTCTTGGGTCTCAAGTGGGTTGTTTTAAGTGGCGTTACACTTGGTATCAGAGTAGTGGTTTAAAAGCTTGGACCATTGGGCATAGTAGAAAACTTGGGACATGAAACTTAAACCTAACACACTTTTAAATCTAGAAAACAACTTAGTTAGAAATTTCATATTTTAGTAAATATGAAAATTGAATAAAACTTAGAAAAATGAACTAACTCTTGCCTTGGTTTTGTCGGAGGTGCAGACAGGATGAGAGGAATTTTCACATAGACCCAGACTTACCACCACTAGATCAGGTTGTAGCAACCATCATACCCCAAATTTTACAGACTCTTTAGGATGTTAATGTTTCTCTATGTGGAGGATTAGTATGAGGTCATGCAGCTAAACATGATAGGGAGCCATCTGTTGATGCTCATGCATCTCCTCAACCTAGCAAGGAGCATAGAGAAGAGAACTCCCATGTAGAGTCAGCCAGGGTAGAGTCACCACAGAGGGGATAGGGTGACCAAGTTTTAGAGCATAGAGAGAGGTCTTGGAGCCCTAGGCTTAGGGATGAGCATGCAGAGAGACCTAGATTCCATCAGACAACAGCTATAGATCACATCAAGGAGATCCTAAAGCTTTAACCATCACACTATTACGGTGACAAAGTGGATTTAAGAAGAGGTGTGACTAGTGATCTTAAGAGGTCACTTCAAGATTTTCCTTGTTCTAGCAACACAAAAGCTCATGTTGTGATCCATCTATTGAGGGATGGAGTAGGAGTATGGTGGAGGATAGAGGAGCAGAAGCTCAATGTTTATTCTGAGACAATTACCTGGGAGCTCTTTGAGGAGAGTTTTTGGAGAAGATATTTGTCACATAGGTTCATATAGCAGCAAATAGATGAGTTTCATGACCTCCAATAGGCATCTCTTTCAGTAGAAAAGTATGAGAGTAGATTTCTAGATCTACTCCAATATGTTGAGTACATGTAGGATGAGCACGTGTAGATCATATGTTCATTCTGAGTCTGAATCTAGACATTGGAGGTGCAGTGTAGATCCATTGTCCACATATATTAGTTGAGGTCATCAAGAAGGCCTATATAGCAAAGGAGACTTAGAAAAAGACCCAAAGATATAGAGTCCGAAGCCGCATACTGATAGGTGTAGGATGAAAAATCAAGGGGGTCAGTACCTCCTCCTTGTGGTTGCTAGAGTTTTTCATAGTCATCATTTAGACCCCAGCAGTAGTAGCAATAGTCCCTCCCATCTTATAGACCTCCACATAGAGTTAATGCACATAGAGGTCAGAGTATGGGGCCTCCTCCTAAGGGTCCCATCAAGACAGAGGGTGGACCTAGAGCTCAATCAGTAGGATCTCGCTAGCAGAGGCTGTTATAGACCACCACTAGATCATTATGATCCACATCATAGACTTCTAGAGCACCTACTGGAGGTGTTACTCATTAGGGAGGATCAAGAAAATGTTTTGGTTGTGGTGTTACTAGACATTATTGGAGAGACTTCCCACGTAACGCTAACAACAAGGGTAAGACACCAATCTCAAAGTGAACTATTGGTGACATCGGATACTGACCACATGATTTATGCGGTGGTTGAGAACCACCTTTATTTGAGCATCGCAGTATAGTTATTGAGACTTCAAGCAGCATTAGTGGTATTCCTACCTCTATATTGTTTGATTTTGGTTCTTTTGATTCTTTCATTACACCATCTTTGCTAGAGTGATGCGCAGGTCATAGTTGGGATGTTGAGATGGCTTCTAGAGCCAAGATCTCTATAGAATCCTTAGTTAAGGAGTGTGTAGTGTATTTTGGACCTTTCACCACTACCTCAAATCTCTGTATCCTTCATTTGGGCTCTTATGGAGTCATTTTGGGTATGGATTGGTTATCTACACATAGGGCTAGGATGGATTGTTACCACAAGACTATATCTTATGTAGATGATCTGGGAGTGGAGTTGGTGATTTTATGGGTCAGGAGACCCATTTCTATCCACACCATCTCTACTATGAAGCTTAAATGGTGTGTACAAAGTGGGGCTGCCACATGTATGTTGTTATAGCCAATGATGAGATCGAGGATGGGTCTAGTGGACCATCGCTAGACAATCACCCAATTTTGAGAGATTTTGTAGATGTCTTTCTAGGGGAGCTACCGAGGTTACCACCCCCACATGAGATTGATTTTCATATAGACCTAGTTCCTGGAGCGGAGCCTATCTCACGAGCAGCCTTATCGATGATGACCACCCCGAGCTCTATGAGCTCAAGTTGTAAATTGAGGGCCTTTTGGAGAATGGCCTCATCCATCCTAGTGTATCCTTGGGGTGCACTAGTGATATTTGTGAAGAACAAGGATGGATCCTTTTGGTTGTGTATTGATTATCACTTTGCTTAATTGAACAAGGTAACAATCAAGAATCGTTACCCCATTCCATGTATTAATGATTTTTTTGATCAGATGAAGGAGCCATAGTTTTCTCTAAGATTGATCTTAAGTCGGGTTACCGTCGGTTGAGGATTTCGGAGGTGGAAATTCATAAGACCACATTTTTTACGAGATATGGCCACTATGAGTTCACGGTGGTGCCTTTGGTTTAACTAATTCCCCGCAGTATTTATGAGTTTGATGAATAGGGTATTTAGGACCTTAGATCACTTTATGCTTATCTTCCTTGATGAAATTTTGATTTATTTATGTATGCGTGAGGAGTATGAGGGCACCTTCATTAAAGTTCTTCAATGTCTTCGGGAGTAGAAGCTTTACGAGAACTTAGAGAACTGTGCATTCTTTTAGATAAAGGTGTAGTATTTGGTTCATATCATTTCTAGGGAAGGTATCACCATCAATCCTTCCAAGATTATAGCTATTAAGGATTGGTCAGCATCCACTATGGTGACTAAGGTGTGCATCTTCATGGGATTAGCAAGTTACTACCAGAGATTCATTTAGGACTTCTCTCAGATTTCACACCCCATCACTTCCCTTCAGGGGAAAGGGAAGAAGTTTGTTTGGATAGATAGATATGAGTAGGCATTTAGTACACTGAGGGAGTGTCTCACTACAACACCTATTCTTGTAGTATCGGATTTTTAGGGTGAGTTTTTTGTTTTCACGGATGCTTCCTTAGTAGGGCTTGGAGGTGTGTTGATGTAGGAGGCCAGAGTAGTGGCTTTTTATTCTCAGAAACTCAAATATTATGAGCTTAATTATCTGACTCATGATCTTGAGCTTGCGGAAGTTGTGTATGCTTTGGTTTGATGGAGACATTTTTCGCTTGGTCGAGAGATTCACACTTTGGACATATCACTTGAGTCTTAACCACCTCTTCACACATCCTAATCTCAATGCTCGTCGGTGGCATTGGATGGAATTTATTTATGAGTATGATATGGAGATTGAGCATGTGAAGGGGGAGGAGAATGTGGTAGCATGTAAATCATGTTTTAGGGTCCCCTCGGCTTCCTTTCTAACTCTCATTTTGTCCGAAGAAGAAATCCCCTTATGACAGTTGAGAAAATGAAGAATTGGAAATTTCGTGTCAGAAAATGTTTAGAGCTTAGGTGCGAAAAAACATCGAGTTGGAAAATTGGCTAAGTCTAGTGGGAGGTCCTTGGGACGGATTGTTGGGCGTCATGGGGCATGAATCGGGATAAATTGAAAAGTGGCTCAATTTTCCGGGTGAAGTGACAAACGGCGCCGAGGCATTTTGGGACAGTTGGGACATCGGGACATGTGCGGGGGGGCTTCCTTCTAACTCTCTTGGCGAAGAAGAAAAAGCAAGAAGAAAATGGAATAAATTGTGAAAAAAATGGTGCCAAAACATAGAGAAATTGGCTAAGTCCTAAGTCTTGCTTGAAAGTTTGGAGTTTGGGACATGGGGGACGGTGGGACATCGGGGAGGGGCGAAAAAAGTGAAGAAAATGTCCTAAGTCTTGCTTCTCAAAGTTTGGGACAGCAGGAGAACACGGATCGGCCGGTTTGGTGCAAGTCAGTACATTTGGGTGGATCGGAAGTATTTGTCCCAGTAGTCCGAGACAGTTGGGACAAAAGTGCGCGGAGGACGCGAACCGCCGGATCGGCGAAAGCAGGGAACTTTAGTCCGGGGACGGTTGGGACAAAGGGATGCGTGGGGGCGAAAAAGTGAAGAGCCGAGAGCCAATCAAATCTTGCCACGTGTCTTCGCCTGCAAAGAGGGACAAGGAAGCCCGAATCGGGCGGTTCGGAGATTTTTGTCCCAGGCAGTTTGGGACACCGGGCAAAGGGACACGACGAGGCGTGAAAAGCGTTTGGGAGGCCGCGAGGACGAATCAAGGAGCGGGAGGCCACGTGTCCTAAGGGGGGAAGTTGGAGCCGGGAAGGACTTAGAAAAATTTGACAAAGTCTTGGGCCAAAAAATTAAAAGACAAGGATGACCCCGCGCCCTGTCCTCCAACCAGATCATGCCACGTGTCCCAAGTGGCGGGGCGGGGAAAAAATGGAAAATTTTCAAAGTTATAAAAGTCAAAATTTCAAGGAAAACCCACGAAAGGAAAGGAGGAGAGAGAATTTCTCATGGCCAATCAGTGCCCGACACGTGTCATCTAGGTGGCAGAGCGCGGGAAAAAATTCAAAATCCGTTTTTGGCTGTTTTTGCCCTAAATCTTCAATCGCCATATCTTTTGATCCAGAGCTCGGATTTTCACGTTCTTTATATCAATGGAAAGCTGGTGAAATTCTCTACATGATTTAGGGTCAATCTTGCATTTTGGTTCAGTTTGGAGAGAGAAAATTGAGAAACACCTCTGGCACGTAATAATAGATAGAAATGACGTTCAACAACCAGCTTTAATACAACAGACAGTTCGCCGTTTCTGCTAGACAGTCCGCCATTTTGCCAGGATTCACCATTTCTGCCATAATGAGATGAGTTAAATGTGACCTAGAAGTGGTTGGGGTAGATCGACTTTCCTCTCTCTTCCCTCTCTCATTCTTCCTATATATTGTAAGAGGGGCTTCTTTCTAAAGGTCGAACATTTCTGTTTTGCTCCTCCCTTCTTCTCTTTATCAGGTGAATTTGTGGAGTTTGAACCTCCCATTTGAAACTGTAATGTGACTCTACCTCTTGGCATTTTGTAGTGTATTGTATCAATCTTTGGAGCAAGTAATGCATGTCTATGGATGATTCTCAACCCTCTCTGTGTTCATTTGCATCCTCCTGGTCTTTCACTGCAAATTTTGTTATCTGTGCATGATCTTGCATCACATTTGAATGGTCTGTGTTTATTGGCAAGATAGATGTTCTTCATTCCTCGGTGCATCACCTCTGTTAGCTTAGGTTTATTTTTATGCATCTTCTTACCCTGTCTCCTTGGCAAGATTAGATTAGGTTTTGAGTAAACCCTCTGCATTTTTGTGTGCATCTGAACAGAGGAATAGGAACCAACCTTCTCTGGAGATTCCTTTCTCATTTTGCAAGTCCCACACTTGGAGAAAGGATTCAATGTTGTGCAATCTTTGGATGCTAGAGTGATCAACCTAGAAATCGATCAACATCCGGGGGTCTTTGTGATTTTGCATCAACTAGTTTTGGCATGCCCGGTGGGACTAGAGGTCTCATTTTTATTGCAGCAAAGTTGATGTGCATCTGCTGCAATTTTCTTGCTGAAAAGAGCTATTATTTGCATATCTGGTGACTCGAGGGAAGAATCAAGCTGGTTTCAGCGGTGCGAGGCACTGAAAACTCATGAGAAGAGTCACCACAAGGTCAAGAGTTGGAGAAGAAGAAGTGTTGTTTGAATACTGCAATTATCTCAAGAAGAAGGCAAAGAGGAAGAAGGATTCAAAGGTCTCCATCTCCACCAAACAGAACTCTCTCAACTCCTCCACAGTAGGCCTTTCATTCGGTCAATGAGGGTTTTAAGACCAATTAGAATGGCACAAAACAACCCCTATGTCAACTTCACGAGGCAGCAGCCCACTTGCCCTCAATGCACAACATCGATTCCTATTGCAGCCTTGAAGAACATTCCATACTTCACTTTGGAGAAAATCAGACTACTCAGGTGATCATGTTAAAGATATTGCTAACCTTTGTGCGATCCATGAAATCAATGAGATGCAAGTGGGTATCAAGTTCTTTGGCATCTTCATTCAAGGGTAAAGCATTGCGATGGTTTAGAAGCCTTGGAGCTGGTTCTATCACAAATTGGAATCATTTGTGTATAGCACTTCATGAGCAATTTGGAGAAAGGGAGACAACTTGTCTCTTTTGGAGCGGTGACAACCATCAAGAGAGCTCCCGATGAGCGGTGACCGATTTCAACTTGATTTCAAAAGACTTGGGAGAGAATTCGGTGGCGGTCGGGCCAAACGAGAAGGTGCTTTTCTCTACTATCTCAAAGCTCTAAATTCTGATATTTCTATGTTGATTCGAGTCCATGGGAGGCATAACTATCCCTATGGCTTATAGCATTGCCATTAGGGCTGAAAATTGTTTGATCAAGTGGAAAACTTGCCCCTAGACCTCCCATGCCATTGTTTCCAAGTTTAGAGAGTCAAACACCAATCAAGCACCTAATTTGGCTCCTTCTCCACTCCTAGAAATCGAGTTCAAATGAAGCTTCCACTTCATCTCCAAGTGCCCCAAATGAGCTTCAAGAAGTCATGAAGCAATTGCAAAACCTAGGCAATGAGCTGGTTACTCTCAAGAGGCAACAAGCCCAAGGTTTTAGACCTTCTTATCAACCCCAAGCTCAGCCTAACAGGCAGCCATACCAACCACAAAGGCCTCCTAATCCAGCTGCAAATATAAATCAAACAAGGCCTCACCCAATAGACCATTTCAGCCCTATAATCCAAATGCCATATCTGCCTCTAAGGCATTGGTGCCAACACAAAACAACATTGCCCAGGAGTATGATTGGTGTTTTCCATGCAATGAGCCTCATAACCAATCCATGTGCTTCAATGGTGCTTTGAATCAAGCATTAATGGTGACAACTACTTGGTGTGGAGGGTGAGGGCGTCGAGAAACAGCCAACAACAAGAAACATTCCAACAGCAATCAGCCCCAAATGACACCACATTGGTAAATTGGCAAGCAGAGGATTTTTGTGGCATGAACCAGGTAGTTTCTCAAGGTGTTGCAGCCAACACAAGGTCAAAAAGGAGGAATTTGGGTGAAGAACAACCATTAGCCCCAACCAATCCACAACCTTCCATGGTTCCACAAATGGTTGGCAAGCAAAATCAATTTCAAATGCCTGAGGGCAGCCGAGAACAGCCCCTAGGCCAACTCAAATACTAGTTGTTGCTGCCCACGTGCAAGGAAGTGAATGTGCAAACCAAGGGACAACAAAGAGATCCTTCATCACCATTCAGTATCATTGATCAGATGAAGAAGACAAACGTCAATATATCAATGTGGGAATCCCTATCCATCCCAGGCCAAAGAGATCTGCTGCAGGCTGCCATGAAGGGTGGCGACTTGAATCAGCAAGTTCAGATGCAAGACAAAGTGCTTACAAATGCTGCCCAGCCTGAGGAAATCATGGAGGACAGCAAGGTAAAATGTTGAAACCCCCTCCTTTCTATGTTTCATTGATCATTGGAAATCAGCTAGTGCACAATTGCATGATAGACTCGGGGCAAGTAGCTCAGTAATGCCTAAACAAATAGCTGATCAGCTAGGGCTCCAGTATGAAACAATATCCAAAGGGGTAGTGCAGCTAGATGGGACAGCAGTAGCAATAGTTGGAGTGATTAAAAACTTGAGTCTTACCTTGCATGCATGTCCAAATGTTGTTGTTTTACAAGATGTATCAGTCATAGACCTTCCACCACTCTTTGCCCTTTGCTTGTCAAGGGACTTCATAGCCAAGATTGGAGGATATTTTCTGCTGATTGGTCACACATGTTGTTTAGAACGAGGTATGGAACCAAAGCCACAATCAGGTCAGAACCTATTGCAAACTTCCATATTGAGCCTTACACTCCAAGTCAGATTAATGCCAATTGCTCAGCATTTGATCAAGAAGATCACCCAAGCTCTGATGAAGCTGACACTAAGGTTGGAAGCATCCCGGATCTAACTCTTGATGAATGGGAAAACAAGATACATGCTTTTGATCCTTATCAAGAAGTAGAAGAATCTGAGCTAGGGGTCTATTGTATACATGAAGAAAATCAAGCCTATTCCTAGCATCACCAAGCCAAACCACAAGGATGACAATGAGGTATGGCAGCTGTTTTTGATGGATCAAGGAGTAGACAAGGTGCAGGAGGTGGAGCCATGCTTGTTTCACCTCGAGGAGTAAAGTACTATTCAGCTTTTAGATTTCAGTTTGCATGCTCCAATAACACTGCTGAATATGAAGCCTTGGTGCGAGGATGCATTGGGCAATCAAGAAGAAAATAAAGAACTTGCAAGTCTTTGGGGACAGTGAATTGATTGTAAATCAGGTCAAGGGACAACATGCTGCCAAGAATGATCTACTCAAGTGCTACAAGAATAGGGTGTGGGACCTCATGGAAGATTTTGAGGTTTTGGCATCAAATCCATTCCTAGGAAAGAGAATCAAGCTGCTGACAGGCTTGCAGCAGTAGGGGCAGCCTTTGACATTGTGGAAAGTATTCAACAAGACAAGGTATAGCCAAACATCCACGTGATTGTGAGGCCTTCAGTGCCGGATAACAATGTCAGTTGGCAAGTGTTTGAAAATGACCAGCAAATCATCCATTTCTTGCAAGAAGAAGCTGAGTTCTCAGCCAAGAATCAAGAAAAATTGGAACAGCAGTATGGTGACCAAGTGGTACAGCTGAGAACTAACAAGCTGCCCAAGGGACTTATCACTTTGGAGTCCATTTTTAATCCCAATGATCAGTTTAGAAAGGAGAAAGCAAACATTCAGGTCAAGAGAGAGGATTCAGTATCCATCTTGGTAGAAGAGAACAAACCATTGCAAATTGGAAGGATGACAACTGAACAAGAAAGGTATGAGTTCATACAGTTGTGTCAAGAGTTCCCTGACGTGTTTTCTTGGAGCTATGAAGACTTGAAAGGTTTCAATCCCAACTTAGCTCAGCATACCATTGAATTGGATCCAAATACTAAGCCTGTCAGGTAGAAACAAAGACCAGTCAACCCACACATGGAGCCTCTCATGAGAAAAGAATTGGACAAGCTGATTGAGTCAAGGATCATATTCCCAATCAAGCATTCTAGTTGGGTTGCCAACTTAGTTCCAGTCAGAAAGAAGAGTGGAGAGATCAGATTGTGTGTTGACTTCAGAGACTTGAATAGAGCCTCTCTCAAGGACCATTACCCACTCCCTTCCATGGAGCAAATATTGCAGGTTGTAGCTGGTTCAGAAAGGTTTTCACTACTTGATGGCTACTCAGGCTACAATCAGATTATGGTGAAGGAGGAAGACCAGTTCAAGACGGCCTTCACCACCAAATGGGGCACATATGCCTACAAGAAGATGCCATTTGGCCTATCAAATGCTGGAGCCACTTTCGAAAGGGCAATGGATATGGCATTCAAGGGTTGATCAATAAAATAGTTACGATATATCTTGATGACATCACTTGTATTCTCCAAAAATGCGGTGGATCACCTCTTTCATCTGAGGTAGGTATTTCAGAGGTGTAGAAGATTTGGGGTATCATTGAATCCCAAAAATGCATATTCCTGGCTCATGAGGAAACTTCTAGGCCATATTGTTTGAAAAGAGGGATTGACGATTGACCCGAGAAAGAGTTGAAGCAATTGAGCGTTGCCATTGCCAAGTCACAAGAAGGCTCTTCAAAGCTTCTTGGGAAGGATCAATTTTGTCCATGAGGTTTGTTCCAAACTTTGCAGCTCTCGTAAAGCCAATAACGTTGATGTTAAAAAAGAGCATGGCATTTAAGTGGACATCTGAAGGCAAGGCAAGTTTTGAGGCAATAAAAGAGGCTATATCTCAAGCTCCCACTCTCGTCGATCAGACTTCTCAAGGGTTTCATCTTATATCGCCTTTGGTGGTGGAGACACAATTTCTACAATCTGGCACAACAAAACAAAGAAGGATTAGAACAACCAGTTGCTTTCTTCAGTCAAGGCTTGGAGGAATACGAAACTAGGTACTCTTTCATTGAAAAGCATGTACTTGCAGTGATCAGGAGTTTAAAGAAATTCAAGCACCTAGTCTCAAACAACAAGATCCAATTATTGGTCTCTCATGCGGGAGTCAAGGACTTCCTTCTAAACAAGGATCTGAATGAGAAACGTGCAGGATGGATAACCCGTGTCATGGAATATGACATCGAGATTAAGGTCACCAAACTAGTACGTGGGAAGGGACTATGCGAACAACTAGCCTTGAGTCAGCAAGTTGAAGCAGGTAATGGAAAAGAGGTTGTCTTGGTACTACAGGATGGTCAAGAATAGGAAAATGATGATGTGCCCACTCCCTGTTGGACTCAGAATATGATACACTTCCTACAGACAGGCCTATGCCCTCCAGAAATGAGCAAAGCGAAGAGGAGATACTTTAGATTACAAGCCATTCCATATGTGCTTGTTGATGGTATTTTGTTTAAGAAAGACATCAATGGTGTTCTATTAAGATGCATTGGACAGAGTCAAGTTGAGAGGATCTTACGAGAGTTCCATGACGATGGAGATTAGGAGGCCATTTGCCCCATGAGTATGACTCTCAAAATCATGAAAGCTGGTTATTATTGGCCCACTTGTGTTGATGATTATTATCATGGATAAGAAATGCAAGAAATGTGCATTCTTCACGGGGAAAGGAAGGTTAGCGTAGTGCTGCCCCTTCATCAATTTGATGATCAGCCATTCATGCAATGGGGACTGGACTTCATTGGAGTCATCAATCCCAATTCGAGTCAAGGCCACAAGTGGATTCTCACGGCGACGGACTATTTCACCAAGTGGACCGAAGCAGTAGCGCTCAAAGAGGCAAGTGAGTCTAACATACTAGACTTTTATGAAGAAATAGTGACCAGGTTTGGTGTGCCGGCCACTATCATATCAGATAATGCATTAGCATTCATAGGTTCCAAGATTACAGAATGGGCTGTCAAGAATGGAATCTATTTAAGCACCTCTTCAAATTATTACCCACAGGGTAATGGACAGGCCGAGTCCATGAACAAAAAAGTTCCTAAGGATCATCAGAAGAACTCTGGATGAAAACCAAAGGACATGGCATACCAAGCTAAAATCAGCATTATGGGCTGATAGGATAACACCAAAGAGGTCTACAGGTAGTTCTCCCTACAAATTGGTCTATGGGAAAGAGGCAGTATTGCCTATATCATTAGAATTTCCAGCATTGGAGCTCATGAAGCAGTTGGAGTTGTCTGAGTTCAAACCAATGGAGGCAGTATGCGCGAGTTGATGGAATTGGAAGAAATAAGAGAACATGCAGTTTTGATGATTGAAAAGGATCAGACCTTAGTAAAAAGATGGTTTGACAAGAAGGCAGGAGCAAGGACCTTCCAGGAGGGGGACCTAGTTCTGAAATGGGATGCAGATCGGGTGAAACCTGGAAGGCATTCCAAGTTTGATGCCATTTGGAGTGGCCCCTACATGGTCACGAGATGTAAAAGTGGTAATGCCTTCCAATTGTCTGCATTGGATGGAGAAGAACTCCCGATTCCAGTTAACGGAATCTATCTTAAACATTGCTACTAAAAAGGAAAAGGTTTACCCTTGTAAATATTAGCCTAGATTTCAGTTCCTCTAAGTGCGTATGCACATTGTCTTGTTGTAGTTAGGTTTCTTTTTCCTAAGTGCTTTGGCATAGGTTTTGTCACTCTCAGGTTGAATTTCTATAGTTCAGAGTGCTCTCGAAGAATGAGTTGCGGTATCAGGATCGGGATCAGAAATCAGGTTGGTTTCAGGTTATTACTCCATGCCCAATGGATTGTTAAAAGGCCACTGATCTTCTACCTAGCAGGCTAGGTGACCCCGTTGAGTCGCCAAAACTGTTGTCAAAAATTCCCCCCCAAGGTAATTTGATAACATGCATCATATTCGATCGAGTCAGAAAGTAGATTGATTGAGGCCCAAAATCATGTTTTAGGGTCCCCTCGGTTTCTTCTAACTCTCTGTCAAGAAGAAATCCCAAGTTGAGAAAATGGAAGCAAAAAAATTGCGAGAAAGCAAGCTTGGGGCAGAAAAAATGAAGAAAATTGGCTAAGTCCTAGTCCAGGCGGTCCTTGGGATAGTTGGGACGTCGGGGCGCGAATCGGCTGAAAAGCCTCCAGGCGGTCTGCGCAGCACTGGGACAGTTGGGACATCGGGACGCGGGGCGTGAAAAGCGGCGAACCGGTGAAAAAAATGAAAAAATTACTAAGTCTTGTTGCGAGATAAGAGATTTGGGACATCTGGGACAAAAAGTACATGGAAGGCCGGATCGGCGGTTTGGCGCAAGTCAGTACATTCGGGCGGATCGGAAGAATTTGTCCCGAGCGAGTCGGGACAGTTGGGACAAAAGTGCGCGGAGGACGTGAACCGCCCGGATCGGCGAAGCGAGAGGAACTTTCGTTTGGGACGAGTTGGGACAAAAGGACGCGTGGGGCGAAAAAAGAAGAAAGAGCGAGAGCCAATCAAATCTTGCCACGTGTCTTCACTGCAAAGAGGGACAAGGAAGCCCGAATCGGGCGGTCGGAGAATTTTGTCCCAGAGGCGGTTTGGGACATCAGGCCAAAGGGGGCGAGGCGCGAGGGCTTGAAAAGGGAGGGAAAAGGCCAGCGGATGAATCGGAAGAAATGCCACGTGTCCTAAGGGGGGAGTTTGGAGCAGGGGAAGACTTAGAAAAATTTGACAAAGTCTTGGGCCAAAAGATTAAAAGACAAGGATGATCCCCGCGCCCTGTCCTCCAACCAGATCATGCCACGTGTCCCAGTGGCGGGGGCGCGGGGAAAAAATGGAAAATTTTCCAAAGTTATAAAAGTCAAAATTTCAAAGGAAAACCCACAGAAAGGTGGAGGAGAGAGAATTGCATCCAATCAGTGCGACAGTCATCATCCAGTGGCGAGCGCGGGAAAAATTCAAAATCCGTTTTGGCCTTGTTTTTGCCCTAAATCTTCAGATCGCCATATCTTTTGATCCAGAGCTCGGATTTTCACGTTCTTTATATCAATGGAAAGCTGGTGAAATTCTCTACATGATTCGGGGTCAATCTTGCATTTTGGTTCAGTTTGGAGAGAGAAAATTGAGAAACGCCTCTGGCACGTAATAATAGATAGAAGTGACGTTTCAACAACCAGCTTTAATGACAGACAGTTCGCCGTTTCTGCTAGACAGTCCGCCGTTTTGCAGGATTCACCATTTCTGCCATAATGAGATGAGTTAAATGTGACCTAGAAGTGGTTGGGGTAGATCTGACTTTCCTCTCTCTTCCCTCTCTCATTCTTCCTATATATTGTAAGAGGGGCTTCTTTAAAGGTCGAACATTTCTGTTTTGCTCCTCCCTTCTTCTCTTTATCAGGTGAATTTGTGGAGTTCGAACCTCCCATTTGAAACTGTAATGTGACTCTGCCTCTTGGCATTTTGTAGTGTATTGTATCAATCTTTGGAGCAAGTAATGCATGTTTGTGGATGATTCTCAACCCTCTCTGTGTTCATTTGCATCCTCCTGGTCTTTCACTGCAAATTTTGTTATCTGTGCATGATCTTGCATCACATTTGAATGGTCTGTGTTTATTGGCAAGATAGATGTTCTTCATTCCTCGGTGCATCACCTCTGTTAGCTTAGGTTTATTTTTATGCATCTTCTTACCTGTCTCCTTGGCAAGATTAGATTAGACTTTAAGACATGGAGCAGGAGGTGGTATTGATTAGACAGAGGCTACATGAGGCATAGGATAGATGTAGAAGAAGTATTTCGATCAGATAGGACCGACCATAGTTTTGATGTGGGAATGAAGGTGTTGCTTCGTGTTAGGCCACATAAGATCCCTATCCATTATGGAAAAGGTTCTAAGTTAGCTCCTAGATTTGTGGGAATTTTTGAGATCTTGGAGCGTATCAGCCCTTTTTCCTACCATCTAGGATTACCACCTATCTTGTCTTGCATACATGATGGGTTTCATGTTTTAGTTCTTAGGATATATATTGCAAATCCTTCTCATGTGCTAGATTGGACCACATTGTAGATATATGATCATGGGCAGGTGATGATGGAGCCCATTTGCATTGTTGATTATAGGACCCTAGGCCTTCGAGGCAGAGAGGTTTATCAGGTTTTGGTGCATTGGGATAGATATGATGAGACTGTAGCTACATGGGAGAATGCTACCTAATTATGAGTTTAGTTTCCACATTTGTTCTAGTGAATTCTAGGAGGAAGTCGAGTCTAAAGGGAGGGTGATGTAGAACCCACTTCCCTTTGACACCTTTTGATACTGATCTTGATACTATTGATTACATTATGGACATTATTATGGTTTTGATTTAGTATGATGTTAGATGTTTGACCATGGATTATTTTTGATCTTGATTTAGTTATGATGCATGATGATTATTAGAGACACTTCATATGTGGATGATGATATACTATTTGACATGGATATATTATGAATGTTGTTTGGACATGTGATTTTTTGGATATTGTGAGTAGACCTAGAAAATGGACATTATATGATGATGATATAGTTGTTGATATAATTTGTAAGTGATATTGTTGATTGCCTTGATGTTGTTGTGATTCATATGTATAGATGATTTTGTGATTATATTTATATCATGTTGGATGTTATGATATGGCCATGAGGCCGAAGGAGGTATTTTTGTTTTACAGGTCAAAAAAGATCACAACAAACATTGGGGATTGGAGACCAACCACATTAGAATTCTAGATGAATTCAACAAGGTCACCATGGCAACATGTTTTGTGTGTGTGTGTTTTTTGTTAGGGATTCCCATGGGGGGATTACCTTTGAATGTGACTAAGGGGTTATGTGTATTTTATTAATGTGGTTCCTTTTTATTATTGTTTACATGTGTTTATTTTGTGATGCATTTACCCCTTTCATTATTCTTTTAATTGTGGAGAATTAATGTGAGTAATCATATTGTTAAAATAAATAAATAAATCAAATTTGGGATATAAGAAAGTAATTATACAAGTTGTTGGATCTTGTATTAAATATGGTAAGTGATGTGTAAGTATGTGTAAGAGTTGTGTAAATCATATTTTGGAGTATGAAACACTCCACCTCCTTGGAAATTCGAATTTGTCCTTGGAGGCTTGTGGGACAAGTAAAACATTTCCCACACCTCTTAATTTTATTTACCAACCATACCTATGGTTGGAGGGTTGATTTTAGACCTTTTTAATGCATCTTTTTATAAGTCAAGTTTAAGTTTTAATTGTAATTTCTTCATGTTTTAAATTTGCAGTCCTTATGGGGTGTGGGCTTGGTTGGAGTGTGTAAGTATTTTTCATATTTTCATCCACCTATTTATTATGCTTGGGGGAATGAAGTTGAATTTTGGTGTTGGAGTTGAGGATGTGTGATGTGGCATCCTACATGGATCCACCTCATCCTCTTCTCTTCCCTCTTCCTTAAATTCGAATTTACTTGGCTTGTTATGGGTTACTTGGTTATTTGATTTCACTTTTTGGCATACTTCATTTGCGGGGTGAATTTTTTTGGCTATTTGGAGCTCTTGTTGATTTTGGAGGAGATTGGAGATCATTTCATACTTGGGCATTGCTTATTTTGGGATTGTATTTTTACATTGAAAGCTTGTTATATTGGAACAAAATCTAGCATGGAGAGGTAGGATCTTAGCTCTTCATGTATGCTTTTATTTATTTTTATGTTTGTGTGAATGGTTAGTGTTTTGTGTGTTTGTTGGTGGTTGGGTAGACTACCTGGGAATTGTGTAGGAGAAGGCTATGGGAATCCATTTGGGGGCATAAGGGAATACCAGTGGCATCAGAATTCTTGTGGATAGAGTTTGGGATTGGGATCCACCAAGGAAAATAAATATCATACATTTCTTACTTTTGTGGGGGGCATAAGGAGGTATTGTTGGGGGCATAAGGACATATAGGAGATGTTTTATATTGGTGGTTTGTTAAGGTGGATACCCAATTCCCATTGGGAGGCATAAGTAGCTTCCCCATAGTTTTTTTCCTTTGGCTTGCATGGTGAAGCTTGTGTTTTGTATTATTTCTTTCATGTGGTTGTAAAACTACTGTTTTGTTTTGGACTATGTTTTTAATTTGAAATTTGTATGTTGAAAGATTTCTTTTTCATGTGGAAGCATGTTGTTGCCATGATTTGAAATAGACTTCTTATTGCAGTATGGTTGGGGTTCGGGGCCAATGAAGAAGAATAAATTCTCCTCTTCATTGGATGGCTTGGTGGGTGGAGAGCGTTGCCTTTCCCCTACCTTTATTGTGATCCAAAAGGAGAAATTCATGTTGTTTTTCTAGAGCGAGAGGAGAAAGAAAATTTGAAAGTTCCATGTTAAATGAAATCTCATTGCAACCCTTCCCACTTTGAAGTGGATGAAATGTATATTATTTGAAATGGAAATATACTTTGTATTGAGCTATGAAAGTCGTAAGTTTGAAATGTGAAAGATATATATATATATATATATATATATATATATATACTCTGTATTCTATTCATTTGAAAGAAAGAAATTGAAATATGTTAATTACATTCAATAAATTAAAAGATCTAAAGTTGCATTTGAAATCAATAAAGGATTGCAATACCTTTCTTCATTTGCATTGTTGTATTGAAATCTGATCTTGAAATGTTATTGAAATCAAGTTTGAAAGAAAGGAATACGTATGAAGGAATTTTATTACTTTGTTCTTTTGAAAATAAGACAAATTTGGAAATTAGACATAACATTTTAGCCATTAAATGGTTTGTTGAAACAACTAAATGTATTAGACTAGAATAGAAAGGAATTTCCATACTTGGAGGGTGAAAAATGATAAATAAATCCCTTTAGAAATTGATCTCTTTTTAAAATTTTAAAACTGGCAAATAATTTATCTCAAATGAATAGTTCGAACCTGTAAGCATGAAATAACAATGAAACATTAAAATTGAACATGCCAGGGTATAAATGAGTTCAATTTGACAAAAAAACCACTTACATAAATATTTTAAAACATTGCAATCGTGCCCAAACCTTTCAAATTTATTTTGTTGTCTGAAGTTGTGAAAATTTTAATTTGAAATCAATCAAGCAAAATTACCTTCCAAATGCATCCTAAATTATTCTTAGAATAATTCTCCATGTCTATTTGGCATGTTGAGTGAAGGAGAAGATCAAATTGAATAAAATTGATAAGTTAAAATTTACTAGTCTGCTCTATATAAGCCTGTAGGCCTTTTTATTAAAATTGACCACTTAAACTTTGTCAAAATCTAAAATTAATGATCTCAGTGCAAAGAGGGCATCGAGAGATTTCTAGAAAGTCCTCGTTTGCCCAAAAATGATCTCTATCAAAAGTTATGGCCCTCTGAAGTTTTCCTTGGTAGGAAAATTTGGGAAAATTTTCCTTCATGAGCCCATGGCCCAAATTTTTCCCTTAAAACACTTAGGAAAATTTTTGGGAAAATTTTGAAAATTTTCTCTGCCACCCCGATGGTTTGTAGCAAATCGAGGCTGCCACGTGGCACCATGTGGAGTTGGTGGAGGGATGGACCTCTTTTTAGCTTAGCGCTTCCGAAAATTTTAGGAAAATGATCAATGTTTTCCCCATCGTTCGTCAACCCGCCACCAATCAGGTGATGCCACATGGCATCATGAGGTAATGGTGGAGGTGTGACACCTTTTTAACCTTGCACTTTTAAAAAAATAATTCTTGGAAAAAAAAATTAGTTTCCTCCACCTCCCCTGTCAGCCCCATAGCCAATAGGGTAATGACATGTGGCATCATCTAGGATAGGTGGAGGCCGCGGGAAGTTTTGCCCCTTAGCATTTTGCAACTCAAAAGTCTTAATGCCTTAAACCACTCCGATAGCTTGACTTTCCACCCGAGCTTCCCCTAGTCAACACGTGTCCTCTTTGTGTCCGTGGGCAAGTGGAGGCAAATTGTGATTTTCCCTAAAGAGGGGAAAAGTGATAAAACTCTTCCCCGCTCTGCCTCCCCACACAAGGGAAAATTTTCTCCCATAGGCCCAAAGGCCCACCCTTGGGAAAAGTTTCCTCCCAAGGTCCGTCGGCCCATAACTTGAGTTTTATCATGAGTTAGGACTTCTTTATATCATTGGAAAGGTGAGAAAATTTCCTATCCAATGGGAATGATTTACGAAAAAAATTTAGTGCATTAAGTGTGAGAAAAAAAAAAAATTGAATCTTTAATCATGTTAGAGAGTGGGTATGGTGAGGAATTACCCTTTGAACCTTCTAACCTTAGATTTTGGACCTTGTTACTCTAATCATTGTTAATAAAAGAAAAGTATATTATAGTGGATTAGAATTGTTCTAGAACTTTTTAGTGACAATTATTGCCTTGTAACCTGGTAGTAGACTCTTTTAAACAAAAAAAATTATTCCATAATTTTTCCTAACTAATCCTAGGTTGTTTCTTGGGTCTCAAGTGGGTTGTTTTTAAGTGGTGTTACATTTCCAATCACATTTAATCTTTAAATTAGTCTGAAACACCATTCTATATCATCAAATACTCATTTTTATTAAAATGTTACAATTCTATGAAAGTGCAAATGATTCTTCTAATCACCATTGATTGGCTTCGATCGATGGCGATTCCTATCAAAACTTGTCATTTTATTAATTTTATTAATTGTTTGTCAATTCTATCAAATCGTTTACATTTAACATTTTTGTTTCTCAAAATGGATCTCTTTTAGATGGTAGTATCAAGTCATTCACATCCAATTACCACCATCTAAAACTTTCCAATAGTGTATTAACCCTTTTCTCGGGAACAATACAACATCTTGCATGATCTCACACTTTGTGCAATACGATTTGCTGATATTGATCAAGACATTAAGGATCAGTTTGAATTCCTTCACAAGATTGAACAAGAAACCAAGGATTTTTGGTATGACTACTTTGAACATGTCTATATTGCCTTTACCCTTGTTCGGGCCACTTTTGAAGCTTCTCAAAACTTCCCCATTCATTTGAAGTTCTAGAGCTTCTCATCCTCTATCTACATATCTACATTGATTGTATATCTTTATCTCCATTCATATCATTGTTTTTTAAATCTAACCAATTGTATAAAAGTGAGATGACATCCTCCAAGGAAGTTCCTTTGGATTCATTGGATTGGCCTTTTCAATAATCTCACCTATCCATCTATCTAATCCTCTTTGTTTATGATCTTTGACGTCATGTTACTTTGGAGGATAGGAAAACTTACACAAACATCCTGATTTAATCAAATTGTATTAAAAAATAAATTCAACAACCATTTTTATGGTCATCGATAAACCCTGTTTCTCATGAGGTCAGTTTTGTTTTTTTGTTTCATTGTATTAATCTGAGTAGAAAGGTAAAAAAATATCCGAAAACTAGAAAAATACCTTAACAAGCAAGGACCAATCATATTGATTTTCCCAATTCTTTGAATCTCATCCCTATGAAGGGGGGCATCCTACGTATTTTCCTTAAGGTGGCTTCTTGGAAACTGATTTGAAATTTGTTTTTATTAATCTACAAACAAATTTGGACAAGACTCTGCCTCCTCCATGATGACTTCTAATTTTGCGATGGTTTCATTATCTTGCTCTTCCTCAATAGAAAGTTAAGTCAAAAACATTAGATTTGGCAAAAGAAATAAATAATCTCTCTATGATATCTTCTTCATTTAATGGATTTGAATCTAATTTCCTTTCCTCCATGTGATCCTCTTCATTTAGAGCTAATCCTTCCTTCGATTTGATTCTACAATAAGTACCATCATGCACATCCTATTCAAAGAAGATAGATTGTTGATCATCTTCCTCTTGTATTTTATCTTCTTGAGAATCAACCTCTACCTTATGTTCTTTGAACCTGGACTTTATTGAAGGTTTAAAAGTCTATGGAATTTGATTGGACTCAAACTTTGTATCCCAATTCTTTAAGTTTTTCACAAGCTCTTCTCTTCTCGGTTCTTCAACTTATTTCCTTCCTTGATTAATTTTATGATTTTGTTCTTCCCAAAATGGGTTTGGGAATGCAAGAGGAGGAGTCGTAAGGGTCTTAACCATTTTTTCATAGTTTTTAGTGCAAGGTGAGGTGTAGGATCTTATTATGGAGGAGATGGAGATTTGGAAGGAAAGAGGGCTAGAGAATTGAAGGTGAGATGGAAGGGAAGAAGATGGATAAGGGGAATCCTCAATGGGGGTAATAGATAGAAAGCTAGGAACATGAAAATATGGTTTAGATGGTGTAGGTTGGGGAGGAGGAATGAGAGGGCTATAAGATGGTAGTGTAGGTCTGCCCCATTGATAGGGTTTCCTAACACTAGATTCATGAGCCTCTATAAACTATACACATTTTTCAATATTTGGTGTCATTTCAACCATGAAGTCCAACTTCTACTGTGGTTGAACCAAAAATCCATTTTAATGCCTTCAAGGTACATTTGGCCCTAATTTGCACCATGTTCAACTCCATCTCTTGAATATGCCTATGAAAATCAACATTTTCCATGAAGTTGCCACCATCACCTACATAAAATTGTTCTTCAAAAACATCATGGTTAGAAAAATAACCATATGGATCAGTGGGGGTTGGGTTATATGCATATTCATCATGATAAGTCTTATAGAGTGGATTTCAGGAAGGGATTTGAAACTATGAGGATGGTGTGTTGCAAGAGAATCACTCCTAGAGGTGGTTTAGTTGTATCTAGTCAATGTTTTCTCTTATACATCTTATAAGCGTAGTTATAAGGTTATAGTTGTCATTAGGTTGTCTTTGTAGGATTGAGAGGTTTAAAATTTGAGTTTGAAGCTTTTCCATCCATTTGTCTTATTTAAAAATTTGAATCTTCTTGGAGCCATTTTTTTCTTTTAGGTGGTGTACGATAATTTTAGGTGTTTTTAATGTGTGTTATAGGTTGTTTTAGTCAATTTGTGTTAGCGATTCTTTCTTTTATAGTTAAATTGATTTAACAAGCTCTTGAAAATTTCTTGTATACCCTAATGGAAAGATAAACCTCCATATGACCTCTTCAAGATGTAACCAACATGTAAAATAGAGGTTGCATTGTGGTAAGGTAGTTATAACTTGAGCATTGAATATTTAAAAAAAAATTGTATTTGATGTAAAGACATTGATCTATTAAGAATTCAAGAATTTAGAGCTCCAAAAAAATGTATGACAAAGTGTGAAAATTTTGAAAACTAATTATAGGTGAGACATCTTTGTGCATGGATCAAACGATCATTGGAATTTCATAATGTTTGAACAAGGAATAATTTAATACGCATGCAAGATATGAAATTGTGTAATTATTTCTTTCTTAAACGTATTCGATTTTCCTAAAATATGTGTAGGCATTATGCAAGTAAAGGACTGTTATAATCACTATGACATAGCTGGAGTAAAGAAACAACTTCTAATAGGTGGAATGATTTAACAAAGAATGGATACAATCTTAAGGAGATGTTATAAGGGGTAATTGACCTTTGTAATAGTTTATAATAGCCAAAATGAGCATTCTATATTGGAAACTCGCAGTAAGTAAAAAATAACTTTATTTTCTTCCGATAATGAGAAAAATATCACTAAAAGCTTGAATAAAAATGTACATTAGAGTTTATTGGTCAAATATAAAGCTACTAGTCACTATAAAAACAAAGGAAGATATTTATGGATTTAATTCATTCATTGGAGAAATAATAGACAAAAATAAGCCTCTCGAGGCTCATACGTTGCATGTTTAGGGTTCGAGAAAGAAATGGTGCCACAAATTCATATTAAATGAAGTTAGTTCCATAAATTTGAAGAAATCGTCATTGAGGAGTCCTATAACAAATGAAAGAATAATTTGAAGTTATCTTTTCTTTTCTTTATTAGTCTTCTTGAAGGAATGAGTGCACATGTAGGAAAAGTCGGTGTTATGGGTCAATTTGTGAATAAATTAAGGGTTTTACTTGGAGCCACCTTCTAAAACTTGAATCATAGAAATATTGACATATTGGGTTCCTTGAAAACAGATGCTCCTACCTTAAACCCTAGATCTTAAGATATATTCATAATAGTTGTTTATAGATGACCTAGTTGAGGGTTTTGAAACAAGAATACAAAAAGTTGAATATCAAGAGTTAGGTGTTGACTCAAACTCTAAAATTTTAGAACTAAGTTTGATCAACCAAATAGAAACTAATTAATCCTACAATAACTCCATGGTGGATATGAAATTCTAAAAGCGTGATTGAATTAGGAGATTGGTCACAATGGGATATAAGGTAGTCATATAGGAAAGAAAAAGAAGAACCAATTTAATGGAGGAGATATCATAAATAGAGACTCTTTAACCTATAGATAAGGTACAAATACTCCATTTTACCTTTTGAATCCATAATTGTATGCCTTGAGGCAATTTAAGTGACAAGAACCTACACTACTAGTGTGCATTGACATAATTGAGAAGGTTGAACAATTGAACCTATTTTATAGTTTGTTTAACACAATAAACTAGTGTAAGTATGAAATAGCATTTCCATTGGTCCATTTACCACTTGAAGGGAATACAATTCTAAGTTTCATGATTTTCTATGTTGAGAAGCCTTATTAGGAAGTGGTCCAAAAATATAGGTAGAATTGACTTATGATGATTTTGAAATCACTCCAAATATGATAGTGGCATAGTTGAAGAATAAGAATTTGTTGCAGAAGTTGGTATAGTGGAATAAGGAGGAAACAAGAATTTCCATCATTAGAAATAGCTATTGAAC
This sequence comes from Taxus wallichiana var. yunnanensis, assembly GCA_018340775.1. Lineage (NCBI taxonomy): Eukaryota > Viridiplantae > Streptophyta > Pinopsida > Cupressales > Taxaceae > Taxus > Taxus wallichiana. The sequence continues at coordinate 629,800,403 of CM031239.1, forward strand.
TCGAGTAATAATTAAGCTTGGAGACCTTAAAAGGAAAAATTGGTTTTTATATCAATTTTAATATGGTGAAATGAGATAGATAATATTGTGACTACATCATTTTGGTATCGTAAAGCGAGTATATAATAGATGATACAATTTATTTACTTGATATTTGTTGTATGATAGGTAAAAGTTGACATCAAACCAAATGAATATGGAAGAAAGAACCAAGTGGATTTCCTACAAGGTTAATTGTTGTCAAAATTATATGAAATTACTCAGGCTTAGAGAAGCATGCAAGATAAGATAAGATGATTTGGGTCAAGAATGACTCAAATGGAAACTATAAATGCATAAATAAATATTATGGATGGATAACAAAGTGAAAAAGGTGATGGAAACTCATTACTTATGATAAATTTTTTATTTCAGCAGAAAAAAAGAACCAGTGCACATGAGAATCCTTTCTAGAACCATATTCAAAGAAAGAGGTAAGGTTTGTGAAGTTATCATTGATAACGGTATTACAAATAGTCTTGTTTCTAAAGAAAAGGTTATAAAACTCAATATAAAAAGGTTAACATATCCTACACCCCAGAGTAGATTTGGAGCAAAATAATCATCAAGTTATTGTAAATGAACAATGTAGACTATATTTTTAAATTAGTAGATTAAAATATGATATTTTGTTTTACATAATTCCTTTGTATTTTTTTCATATTCTTTTGGGTAGACCATGGCAGCTTGACAGGAAGGTTATATATGATGGAAGATCAAAAATTGTGATTTGGTGAACAATAATGAAGGGTATACCTTGTTTCCTTTGAAGTATCAAGATACAGGAAGTGAAAATAGAAGCATGGTGTTGGTCATGAAGTAGTTCATAGGAAGAACAAGAGAGTAGGTACAAGATTTCATGAGTAAACTGAAGAAGGAAGACAATGACATTTGTGAGTCCTTGAAAGGACAAGAAGGAAAGTACAAAAGTATGGAAGAATTACTGCAATATATGTCCTATATGAAGGAAAAATAGGCACAAGAAAGTGTGAAGGAAGAATATCAAGTGAGCTTAATGAGGAGTGAGAAGACTAGAGAGAAAGAGAGTTGTGAAGAAGAGGTAGGAATAAGGTTTAGTTGCAGGTATGAGAGAGGTGAGAAAGGTAAATAACAAGAAGATTGGGGATGGAAATTAGCCCTTGAGGATCTCATGGAAGGTAAGACAAGAAAATCAGTCATAAGAGAGCAACATAATGAAGACAAAAATCAGGTTCAATCAAAGAAGTAAGATAAATAGGAAGTACAAGGAGAAATAGTAAAAGATGAAAGTATAAAGGATGAAGAATTTGATGAATAATATGAAGGAATTAATTCTAAGTTTGTGTACGTAAGTCAAACACAACTTGAGAAATAAATAAATGCACTTCAAAGTGGGATTTGAGAGCTGAAAATTTGAAGTATAATGAAGTAAAGATATGTAATTTTGTGAAGAGGAAGCATGAAAAAAATAAAAATGACAAGGATGAAGAGCAAGAAGACAAAAATGTCGATATTTCTAACTTGTTTATTGAATGTGCAAGTTTAATGCAAGAAAAAGAAAGTAAAGTTTTTCTCATGATGAAAAATATAATTCAAAGAAGGAAAATAATAATAAAACACCAATTATATTGAAATTACATGTTGCATATGAGGAGGAATTACAAAGAATAAAGAGACTTGAGAAAGAAATTTTCAGAATAAACAAAGTAGAAAAGAAACAAACAAAGAATCTAAAGAAGAAGAAACCAATAAGAGAAAGAAAACAAAAACAAAGGAAAAATATGGAGATAAATTTGAAGATCAAATTGAAGGTATAGTCAAATAAGAAAATGAGAAACATAGACAAACAAATAAAGAGTAGATGGAAGAAGAAGAAAAAGAACAAAAAAATATTCTCTTCAAGTTAGGAGTATGATGTAGGAACATCACTCCTAGAGGTGGTTTAGTTGTATCTAGTAAAATGTTTGATCTTGTAGGTTTTTTAAGTGTCATTATACGGTTTTAATTATCTTTATGTGGTCTTTGTAAGCTTAGGAAGTTCAAAATTTGAGTTTGGATCTTTTCCATCCATTTGTCTTATTTGAAAATTTGAATATTGTTAGAGACAATTTTGGCTTTCTAGGTGGTGTAAGAGAGTTCTACACATTTTTCATGTATGTTATTGGTTATTTTAGTCAAAATGTGTTAGTGGAGCCTCCTTTTATGGTTTAATTGGTGTAAAAATGTCTTGAAAGTTTCATGTAAGCCCTAATTGATCGGGGATCATTTTTGAAAGTTCCCTAAACATATCTAAATGGTGTCAATGTAGAAGATCATCTCAAGAGCTTTCCAACGACTGTGAGAACGTGACAAACGGACATCGGGAGCTCTAGATATGTTCGGTCAAATTCGGTCAATGGGAAAGTCAACTATGGTCAACTGGTCAATATTGGACCGAATCGCACTGTGACACGTGGCTTGCCAACACTCGTCGAATTCACTTGATTTTCCTATCGGGAGACGACAAGTGGACTACAAGATTATTTCTATTCCACATTGTATGGGTCGAAATAATATTATTTTGGTAAGGTCACTTTTCAAATGCCACATATATATTAATGTTTAAAACATTAGTATGAACCGCCAAAATCAAATGCATATGTTTTAACCACGTTGCAAGGTGGTGAAGCGGTTGTTAGGGGCTAGACCCATGCGTGGACATCCACGTGGCGAACAAGGTGTTGAAGTGGTGGAGATGGGGCGGTTAAGCTCCAACGTGGTCATTGACCACTTCTTTGGCATGTGCGTGGAAAGGCTTAAATAAAGCCTAAGCTTTTATCCACCGATCCTTATGGGATTTCAAACAAATGCCGCGCCGAAATACATGGGATTTTTAACCCATTTAAATATGTATGCCACTCCACATGGCCGCTCCACATGGGATTCTTATCCCTCATTAAAATATTCAAATGCGGCTAAATTGGGTATTAATCCCATATTTTATTCAATCCGCCCATTATTGGGAATTTTGATCCCAAATTATATGGTACGGGCTAGGTTAAAAATAGCCTAAGGATTATATTGAATGCATTATTTTTGGGCCCTAAAAATGTATAAATAGGGTACCAAGTTCATTGTAATGGACACATTGTAAAAAGACAACACGAGCTTATTATTTGTTAAGCTTGTTGTGGACACACTGGGTGACACACACATTACACACCGGTGCAACGGAGACACCGATCCCGAGCTTATTATTTGTTAAGCTTATTTGCGGGATGTGTCGACAAGTATTGTCTATTGGCCTATTATTTTAGGCAATATTAGATGAAATATTTGTGGCTAGGAGTTATTCAAACTACCTAGTCGGCCCATAGCACCACACCAATTACTTGCAAATCCTGGATTGTCGACCGGAGTGCTAGCTTCGCATTGTTTGCATCGGGAAGGCCGATCACAGCCAAAGGAGATTGTGCATCAAGAAGGTGGAAGTCGGGTGCTATTTTTCACCCTTGTCGTCCGAAGGTTTGGTGTACTGATAGGCAAGTAAAATTCCATTAGGTTTTCTTGTGAAAGTACTATTGTAACTTACAAGTTTTGACTAGTGGAACGGTTTGATCACGAACCCGGAGACGTAGGCAATTGCCGAACTCCGTAATCAATCTGTGTGCAATTTTCATTATTGTCTTGCATTATTTTAAATTGATTACTTAAAAGGAGTAAATTATCGGCAAATAATTAAAGCCTACAAGGGTCCGAGATCAGGTAGTAATAATCTGATTATTTTCGGATCATGTTTGGTATCAGAGCTGGTAAATTTGATTAACAGAGTGATTGCTTCAAGATTGGTGCAGTTGGTTCAATTTGTGTGAATAGGGTACAAGTGCACTATGGGCAAGATGTCTAAATAGGCAAAGCTCGAAGAGATTGAAGCTTATAATCACCAGATCCAGGAAGAGAACTCTCTCCTGCGATCAATGTATTACTCCTTGGAAGAGGAGAATGCTCATTTGAAATCAGAATTGCAAACCAAGGATGAGCTCTTGGCAAGGTTGCAATGTGGTGATCAGAGGAAGGAAAAACCCTCTACTTCAGATGCAGAGGCCATGGCAGATGATTGCACTGTAAGTTGTTCACCACGGGAATCTTCTTCTTCCTCCCATTCGGTTTTGGATTCAGGTAATAAAGTCTTTGGTTTGTTTGAAAAGCATACTAGAGGCATTGGATCCAAGTTACTAGATAAAATGGGATTTGATGGAAGAGGCCTTGGTAAAAATGGCCAAGGTATTTCTAACCCAATACAGGTCGAGGATCATCCTTGTTTTGCAGGTTTGGGTTATCCTAGTGCGGGAATGGAAATTGGAGAATGCTCCAAGAACGTTGATGGGAGACAAGCTTCCGAAAGCAAAGTGATTACCCCACTAGTCCTGCAAGAAGATTCTGAGCAGGAAAGTTGTGCTTCGTCGTCACAGGAAGGATGTGGTAAGAGAAATCAGCGAAGAGGTAATGAGATTCCACCTCAGTTTCTTACCATAATCGTAAGCACAATAAAACTTCTAATCCACTTTTTAGCTTAAGAAGTATGGTTATGATTTTTAGAAGATGTGGAATTCTTTTCCATGTAATTTTTGTGGATTGCATAATCATTCAGTGGCCAGATGCTGGAAGAGAAGGACACTAATGAAGAAGTTGTTGCCATTCATCAAGAACAAGGCAAATCAGAAAGACCAATCTCGTCATGCAGAGTCGAGAAATGGCAAAAAGAGTTCCTCATCCCAGAAGAAGGAGATTAAGAGGAATTTTTGTGCTCATTGCCAGAGGAATGGGCATCGGGTGGAAAATTGCTGGAAACTGCATCCATCTCGCCATCAGAGTAATGGCAAGCCAAAGATGGAATGGAGGCCTATTGCAAAGGCAGAAGAGGTTTCTACGTCACCACTAGTTGACAATTCAACCCAGGACCAGGTAATACCTGAAAGTGAAAGTCCTTTAAAATGGGTAAGTCAACAATTTTTCAATTATATATTGCATAATTCAGATTGATGAATCGTATGCAGTATTAAGTTTGGAGATCAAATTCTGTGAGGAAATGCTGAGAGAAAGGTTTACAATACTCAGTGGATTTTCTTACTTAGAAAATTTGATTAATGCTCCTAACATATCTCCTAATCAGCGTGTGAGTACCTATTACAGCTTGGATACAGGATTTGACTCATATAAAGCTTGGAGATTGATCTGCCATTTGTGTAGACAGTAGAGTTCACAGAGATCAGCTCGGAACTTCATTATGTGTAGAGGCATTATGACCATGCAACAGAATGGTAGCTGAATCACCGTTGGCATTGACATCAGGTCGGAACTTCATTCTGTGTAGAGGCATTGTGACCGTGAAGCAGAATGGTACCTGATATTAGTATGTTAACAAGAGGAGCTCTCAAAGGATTAGCTCGGAATGTCATTCGGTGTCAAGGCATTGTGACCACACATACAAATGGTAGCTGATCAACTGAATTAGCATCATACATCGGAGGCTTGAAGTCTTGAAAAAGGCTTAGCATCATGCATCGGAGGCATTGAGGTCTGTAATAGACTTAGCATCATGCATTGGAGGCTCGAGGTCTTGAAAGAGGCTTAGCATCATGCATCGGAGGCGTTGAGGTCTACAGAGACTAAGCATCATGCATCAGAGGCTCGAGGTCTTGAAAGAGGCTTAGCATCATGCATCGGAGGTGTTGAGGTCTGTAAAGGGACAAGGCATTGTCCATCATTGACATCGAGATCAATCAAAGCTCTACATAACATGGAGTTCCTTCAAATCAGTTCGGATTCTGCGGAATCAACTCGGAGTTAGGAGCTGTGTTATAGAGTAAAAGAAGATCCTTGTTGTTAGATATCAAGAAGCTTAGCACCGCACAGAAGGAGCGTTGAGGTTTCATTCAGAAACTTAGCACCAAAAAGTGGAGGCGTTGAGGTCTTCTTCGGATATCAGAGTGGCGCAGTAGGAAGCATCATGGACCCATAACCCACAGGTCCCAGGATCGGAGCAGAGTTTTCGAAGTGAGAAGGTTGGAGGAGAAGACCCAAGGGTCTACTACAGCAGCACTTCCGAGGAGGCAGCAAATTTTTCTAGATTCAGGACAGTATGGAAGCTTTTTGGGACAAAAAGCTTTTCTTAATGGGGAGGTGTGATCAGGGGATCATTTCTGAAAGTTCCCTAAACATATCTAAATGCTATCAGTGCAAAATATCATCTCGAGAGATTTCCAACGACTGTGAGAATGCGACAAATGGACATCGGGAGCTCTAGATATGTTCGGTCAAAGTTCGGTCAATGAGAAAGGCAACTATGGTCAACTGGTCAATATTGGACCAAATCGCACTGTGACACATGGCTTGCCAACACTCGTCGAATTCACTCGATTTGCCTATCGGGAGACGACAAGTGGACTACAGGATTATTTCTATTCCACATTGTATGGGTCGAAATAATATTATTTTGGTAAGGTCACTTTTCAAATGCCACATATATATTAATGTTTAAAACATTAGTATGAACCGCCAAAATCAAATGCATATGTTTTAACCATGTTGCAAGGTGGTGAAGCGGTTGTTAGGGGCTAGACCCATGTGTGGACATCCACATGGCGAACAAGGTGTTGAAGCGGTGGAGATGGGGCGGTTAAGCTCCAACGTGGTCATTGACCACTTCTTTAGTGCGTGGAAAGGTTTAAATAAAGGCTAAGCCTTTATCCACCGATCCTTATGGGATTTCAAACAAATGTTGTGCCAAAATACATGGGATTTTTAACCCATTTAAATATGTATGCCGCTCCACATGGCCGCTCCACATGGGATTCTTATCCCTCATCAAAATATCCAAATGTGGCTAAAATGGGAATTAATCCCATATTATATTCAATCCACCCATTATTGGGAATTTTGATCCCAAATTACATGGTACGGGCTAGGTTAAAAATAGCCTAAGGATGATATTAATTGCATATTTTTTGGGCCCTAAAAATGTATAAATAGGGTACCAAGTTCATTGTAATGGACACATCAGAAATGCAGACAACACAAGCTTATTATTTGTTAAGCTTGTTGTGGACAGGACACACTGGTGACACACACATTACACACCTTTGGTGCAACAGAGACACCGATCCCGAGCTTATTATTTGTTAAGCTTATTTTCGGGATGTGTCGACAAGTATTGTCTATTGGCCTATTATTTTAGGCAATATTAGATGAAATATTTGTGGCTAGGAGTTATTCAAACTACCTAGTTGGCCCATAGTGCCACACCAATTACTTGCAAATCCTGGATTGTCGACCGGAGTGCTAGCTTCGCATTGTTTGCATCGGGAAGGCCGATCACAAAGCTGAAGGAGATTGTGCATCAAGAAGGTGGAAGTCGGGTGCTATTTTTCACCCTTGTCATCGAAGGTTTGGTGTACTGATAGGCAAGTAAAATTCCATTAGGTTTTCTTGTGAAAGTACTATTGTAACTTACAAGTTTTGACTAGTGGAATGGTTCGATCACGAACCAGAGACGTAGGCAATTGCCGAACTCCGTAATCAATCTGTGTGCAATTGTTGTTATTGTCTTGCATTATTTTAAATTGATTACTTAAAAGGAGTAAATTATCGGCAAATAATTAAAGCCTACAAGGGTCCGAGATCAGGTAGTAATAATCTGATTATTTTTGGATCACTAATGGAAAGATAAACCTATATATGACCTCTTTAAGAGGAAACTAACATGTAGACTAGAGGTTACATTGTGGTTAGGAATGTACAACTCGAGCATGGAATATTTAAGTAAGTTTGTAAGTGATGTAAAGGCATTGATCAATCAATCATTTGAGAATTTAGAACTTCATGAAATTTATAATAGTGTGAAAAGTTTGCAAACTAACTATTGGTGAGACATCTTTGTGCATGGATCAAATTATCATTAGAATTTCATAATCTTTGAAAAATGAATAATTCAATAGACATGTGAGATAGGAAATTGTAGAATTTTTGCTTTCTCACATGTATTTGATTGTCCTAATCTATGTAGGAATTGTGCAAGTAAGAACTATTATAATCACGATGGCATAGCTTGAGTAAAGAAATGACTTCTAATAGGTGGAATGATTGAAGGAAGAATGGAAATCCTCTTGAGGACATGGTCCGAGAGGTAAATTACCTTTGTAATAATTTATAAGAGCTAAAATGAGCATTCCATATTGGAAATTTCCGTACAATAAAAGTGAACTTAGTTTTCTTCCGATAACGAGATTATTATATCTAAAAACTTGCATACAGAGGTATATTATAGTATTGGTAAAATAGAAATATAAGAATCATTAACATAGATCAAAGAAAGATATTTGGGATTTAATTCATTCACCTGGAGAAATAATAGACAAAAATAATCCTATCAAGCTCATACCCTACACGTTAGGGATCTCGAGAAAGAAATGGTTCCATAAATTAAATTTCAATGAATTTAGCTCCAAAAATGTAAATAAATCATCAATGATGAGTCCTCAAATGAATGCAATAGTAATTTTCAAAATCAATAGGAGAAATCTTTCCATTTCCTAACTAGTCATCTTGAAGGACTAAGGACATCATAGGAAAACTCGGTTTTATGGGTAAATTTGTTAAGAAATTAATGTTTTTACTTGAGTTACCTTCTAAAATTTGAATCATAGAAATATTGCCATATTGGGTTCCTAGAAAACTAATACTCCTACTGTGAAACCCTATAGCCTAATATAAATTCATAATAATTGTCTATAGATGACCTAGTTGAGGGTTTTATAACAAGAATAAAAAAGTAGAATATCAAGAGTTAGTTGTCTATTCAAGATTTGAAATCTTAGGAGTAAGTGTAATTAGTGAAATATAAACTAATGCAGCCAACAAGACCTCTTGGGTGGCTATGATAGTGTAAAATAATGATTTGAGGAGGTGATTACTCTCGGTTCGATAGAAGGTAGTCATATAGGAAAGAGAAAAAAACCAATTCTATGAAGGATCTAGTATGAATAGAGAATCTTGAACCTATGGATAAGGTACCAATACTCCATTTTATCTTGTGAAGCCATAATTACAAGCTTTGAGACATTTTAAATGACAAGAACCCACACTACTAGTGCACAATGACATAATTGAGAAGGTTAAATAATTGTACTTATTTAATAGTTTTTTTAGCACAATAAACTAGTGGAAGTATGAAACATGGTTTCCATTGGTCTATTTACCACTTGAAGGGAATAAAAGGCTAAGTTGCATGATTTTCTATGTTGAGAAGCCTTCCTAGGCCTTTGGTACACAAATATAGGGAAAATTGACTTATGATGATTTTTAAATCACTCTAAATATGATATTAGCATGTTTAAGGAATAGGAGTACATTATAGTGGTTGGTATAGTGGAATAGGGAGGAAACAAGAATTTTCATGATTAGAAAGAGATATTGAACTTGAGTAAAAACTAGTCTTAGAGACCTAAAAAAAAAAATTGGGTTTTGTATCAATTTTAATATGGAGAAATGAGATAGATAAGATTGTGACTACATAAAGGGGACATGTGGTGATACTGCAAATAAGAATCCAAAGAAGGAAATGAATTCATGTTTGCACAACTTCATGAAAGAGGAAAATTTAAAATGGAGAGAAGGGAAATGGATGGAAGGAATGAAGGAAAGGTCTGCAAATGATATAATGGGGTTTTGAAATATTCGAGTAATCGGATGTACTTTAAAATTCCTCCAAAGGCTGAAATATTCACCAAAATCACATCAAACTTGATGAAGTGAAGTGGTAAGGTGTTATACACTGTCCCACCTAGCTTGCCAAAACTGTTGGAGCTCAAAATTGTAGTCTCCCTAATTCATAAACAACATGGGAGTTTGAGGCAACATGGGAGTGTCTCCAAGTTGGGAAACCTTACATCCTAAGATAGACCTCTAGAGAAGGTAGGTTCCTTTACTTAATCCTAATAATAAAATGAATCCTATAGTAGAAAGAAAATCTAACTAATCCTAATATACACATTCCAAGGGACCGGTGTTTGAGAGAGATTCATAAAAGGGAATTCCCAAGCTAAAAGGGGTGTTTATAGCACCATAAAAGGGATGTAAGTTGATATCTCTCCATGAGGGGATGGAAAGGGAGAAACATGAGAGAGATGGAAAACACACATGTCATGAATCAACTACCATGAATTAAACTCACCCATGCATTGACAACACAACAAAAATGGAACATGCAAGAAAGAGATGCAGACAAACAAAGCCGGGAAAAAAGGAAATGCAAGAGTGTAAATAATACTACTTAGGGTAAGAAAAATGTGCCACAAAACAAATTCTATTACTTAAAATATGCACAATTCCATTATATTCATGGAAGAAGGTACAATATTACATTTTAGAAGCTAGAATCAAGGTCGAGGTGATGAGAAGTCAGCCACCATTTTGGCATGGTGCCACCTTAACAAAAAAATCTCAAGAACCCCTTCAAATGGGAGAATTTTACATATATATAGAAAAAAACTCCCATATACAAGGAATTAACTACCCGAAAGGTAGTTGATCTACCTAAACTACCACCATTAATAATCAACCCTTAGTTAATGATCCTATTAACAACCGGTTGCATCTTCTCTTTATTTGGTTGGTAGCTTCCATTTTCCATTTACCAACTACATTCATGCCATGTTCCTACTTTCATCAAAGATCATACATTTTGTTGACTATTGGCAACCATTGAAAGTACCTTTGCTAACCGTTAGTTGTACTTTTCTTGGTTGGTATCATTTTTATTGCTACTAGTGACACCATTTTTGTTGTCATCGGTAGCATTTTGTTGATATTTTTCCAACGTTTTTAATCTTTTATGGACCATCGGTGGGACTTTTGTTGGTCACCTCTAACCCAACGTGTCTCCTTTCCTTCGATACCTGGTCCTAAATTTTAAAATCATTTAAATGTCAATTTCCATGTTGAAATATTTAAGCCTATCCGAAAGATAAGTTATTTGAATTAACAGAGGGGGTAAATTTGAGATAGAATAAGTCGTAGACAACCAAATTGGGTCACACTCCTCTGGGCCCTCATCAAATAACCACCTTCACCACATTCACTAGCCATGGCCCCCTTCACCCCACTATAATATTAATTTAATTAAATTAATTCATTATCCTCACCATATTTATTATTTAAATATCTTAATTTAGACAATGCTCACACATCCACCTCATCTAACCACCTCACCCTACGACCTATTCTTAGTAAGTTTCTATAACTAATAAGACCTACCAAAACCCTAAGAATCAATGCCTACATTCCCTCTAACCACATTCTTGCATGCTTAAAGGAAGCTTCTAGTCTAATGTGAGTTAATGACATGAGATCCCGAGAAAATCAAGTGGATTTGCCTAATTTAGTAAACCTAGGAAATCCCATCCTAACCAATGTTAGTTACCCTTAACCGCCTCGTATTAAGCGAGAACCATTGTCGGTCACCTATTGAGCCCCAAAACAACCTTATTTTCGAGGTTGGCAAAGGTTCAGGCAGATTCGGAGAGATGTCACATCTTTTGGGAATAAGTCTCGGGAGAACACGCATGCAAAGAAGGAGATAAAGTATTTTCTCTTACACAGACATCCAACATTCACCCAACAACCATCCAACACTCACCCCAACATAGATTTGATCCAATTAGGCAAAGAAGGAGAGCACATGCAGCCCATGCAAGATCTCCCCAACATTTGGTGATCCTCCACAAAGCATTCAACCTCTTATCAACACCTTCATTCCTCACTCACAGATGTCTAGAACTAGATTCCAAGTAAGTAGAACATTTTACTCCTCTGGTTCACTTATTTCATCATTGTATTTTCATCCTTTGTTCTCCTAGCCACCCACTGACCTCCATTAATACTCACCCTTCCATATCCCTATTAAAACCTCACCAAATCCCATCCAAACAACTTAATACCTCATTCCGACTAGCCTAATCCGTTGTGTAATCATAGGGAGATCTAAATCTCATTATGTGATATTCCCAAGACCCCATAAGTAATCGGCACCAATTCTCCCAAACCGCGTGGTCACCCTTAACCAGCACTTATCACTGTATCTACTAATATAGCCCAGAATAGTAACCTACCTACCTATTCCCTTATCACCTTACTCATCCGTGACCTGCCTAAGACCTTTGTTAGACCTCCAGAGACCCAAAACAAGTTACTTGACCTTCAGATCTTATTTTAACCTAGCTTTGTTACATTAGATCTTTCTTATTTTGTTTTAAATGAGATACCTAAATCATTTTAACTACAATAGGATTTAATTTATTACCAATATTAAATTATTTTAAATAATGGATTGTCACCATCTAGAAGTATCACACTTCCCAGATCTAGCACACTGTGGCGAGTCCACTTTGCATATATTGTTTAAATCTTTCTGGTGGTCTTCTTTTCATTTCAGGTAGTTCCTCTACCCAAAAGTAAGATCTCACGATCATTTGTGGATTGAAGTCAACATGCACACAACAACCTATCGACCAACATTTCAACATGTATTCCTCCTACACCAACTACCCTATTTGTTTCATCATTTTCAAAGAAATATCTAAGAATTAGGTGAAACATTTTGGCACTCTCGGTGAGACCCATTCGGGGTTCCTTGCATTCATTCATTTCTAGGTGAAAAGTTGTATGTTTTTTTCCTTTCTAAAAGGTTCTCACATTAAAAATTCTTCCCTAGAATCTTTTCTTCTTTCTATTGTCTCAAAGCAATCATGTTTTGGTGCTTAAAAAAAGAACTCTTATTCTATTTCATTTGCATTGCATTAGTGAAAGATCATACTTTCTCCTATTCCCTATCATTGTGTCATCGAATTTCATATTTCAAGTTGGGCTTAAAAATCATTACATTTCATTCTAATTTTCTACATTAGCTCACATTAATTGAGAGCAACCTATGTATTGGAAGTCATGCCCATCTAATGGTTGACAAATGAATTGTAGATAAGAACTTCTTTCTTTTTATATTTCTTTGAGTCTTACCAAACCTCACAAAAATTCAAAATACACACATTCTTAAACAACATCTTACCTGGAAGAAGTTGTAGGTGATCACACAATCACGATACAGTGGGCACCTGACTCACCGCTTTGTCAAGTAATACTTGAGTGAGGCCGCCCCCACCATAAAAACTTGAAACCTCACCTTTTAGATCTCCTTTTTTGTAGGAAGTCATCCTCACCAAAACACTCTATTATGAAGTTCATGAGTCAGTCCTTAAATAGCATAAGCTAAACAAACATAATAGGAAAAGCACTCTTAGGATTGTATTTTTCTTAGTGTTTCTTCTTGGCTTGTGTTTTGAGGTGAGAGGTCACACTCTTAATTTTTCCTTTTTCTCCTTGCACACTCCTCAGCACATTTGTTGTATTCTAGCTTCATCTGAGTGTGCTTGGACCATATTCTCATCATTCTCAAGATTCTGGGTCTGTTTCCACATCAAAATTTAACTCACAACTATATTTTCTTCATCACTATTTCAATTTCACAAGAATCGGTGTCGGTTTAGTAGTGACTGTCGTTGGTTACCCCATGACCATCATCGATTATACCCAACTGGCATCAGTTCACTGTCATTTTGGTTAACCTACCCAAAGGGACACCTATTCACCTTCTTCAAATATTCGAGAGTCCGCCACTATTATCATTCCCATTTACTGGTAAATCTCATCAATATTTGGAATAAATGTCATATTTGACCTTATACCTTGTTTTTGACCAATTATCCACTTTCCACGTGTGACTCGACCATGGTTACCTATGACTAGTGTTAGTTCACCCTAACCGGCATCAATTAGTCTATGTCATTTTTCCAGGTTGACATTTGGTACCTAATCCACTTACTACCGCTTGTTTCACCTATTCCGTTGTTTTTCTCGTGTCATTTATAGAAAAGTAGCCCAATCGATCAATACTTTTTCACATGGTATTGACACATCGACAAGAAAGTGCACTCATATTCCACATTAGTTGTCAACCACTCCAACCTATTCCTTCACCATCTTCCATTTTATCACTAGCCATGTATCCTACCTAACCTATCACTATCGCCATCTGAGATGGGGTTTACATGACTCCTTGACCAAAACCCTACCACCTTGCAATTTTATCTTTCCCACTCATCCACTCGAGATGCCTTGGGTCAGTTGATATACGGCATGCCCATATCTATCCCCCTAACTCTCATTCCCACTCCTGCATCATCCCCATCTAGCTCCATGCTGCCCACATCTACCTTACCCCCAGTCATTTTGCAGCTAGGTCCTATACCCGCTATGAATGCCACATCTACTACATCCGTTACACCCACCACATCCACCATACCTTCACCAACCACCCAGAACACAACCTCATCTACCCCTATTGTCTTGCATATACCCATAGCTACATAACCACCTCCCATGTTGGTGACCCCTACCCCTTTTCAAAGCATTTTCCTTTCTATTCCACAATCGTTAGGCCCCATCACCACTAGGGTTACCACAACCCTTCCACCTTCATATACATACTATCAGTAGCCTCACATTTCATCTGATATTCACTCTAGCTATGTACCCCCTATTTCACTACCTCCTTCTCAATCTACCTACACGACAACATAATATACTGAAATGCCACCCTTGTTACATGCCCAACACCAACCCTCTTACACTACAGGAGGCACCCAACCATTATAACATACCAATGACCTAATTAAGTTAATGATGGACAAGATGTAGATATTAGAGGCATTAGTTTCTGGTTCCTACAACACTCTCACCTACGATGAGATTTGTAATGAGCCTATCCACCCATCCATTCCTATCCGTCCATACCTCGTGCATTGGGAAATGCCTAAATTCAATTGTTTCAATAGCAAGGAAAACCCACAACAACATTTTCACTCATTCAAACATGGGTGCTACCTAATCGCCCACGATGATGCTTTGCTCTTAAGGACCTTTCCCATGTCTCTGACTGGACCTGTGTTAGATTGGTATAGTGGGTTACCTAGACACTCTATATTTTCATTTAATCAAGTTGCACAATCCTTCTTGGATCACTTTTCCATCAATATCATTAAGAAGGTTACCATGACTGACCTAAACTCCACGTGTCAGTATGACAACGAATCTATCGCAAATTTTTTTGCTCCTTTGTTGAAGCTTGATTAATCAACTCACATTCCAACTACTAAAAACCAAACTCATCGAGCTCTTCATGTGGGCTTGTGCTAGACATATCTCACCAATCCTATAGGTCAAAAATTTCCAAATGTTTCATGAAGCATTCACCATGTCACGAAAGCTAGAGATTCGGTCCATCAAAGAGAAGAAAATCCAATTACGCAACAGAATCGGCATTCAAGTCGAATGATACCTCTTCTTCTTCCAAACCATAGAACAATTATTCAAAGGCCAAGGGGACCGCTAACGTAGTGGTACTCAAAGCTAGCCCATCTCATCCATTAAATCATGCTAGCCCCTCATCTAATCTCTCACCCATTCAGAATTTTTAATTCAAATGATAACATCAGAAATACACCCCAATTGGGGAACCTTATTCTTATGTCTTAGAAAATATCACCAAAGCTGGGACCATCACCCTTCCTCCTATAAAACCACACACTGGTTTTGACCCTGCTCACCCCACACCCACATGGTATAAAGAAAATGACTTCTATAACTATCATCGAGTAAAGGGTCACAGTGATGACAATTGCATCACTTTCAAAAACATTGTCCAAGAAATGCTCAAGAAAGGCAAGTTAACCATGGATAATCCTAATGCACCTACCAATCAAAACCTACACATATTCAAGAAACCCTTTCCCAATCATGCCCCTTCATCTAATCAAACCGGTGAGACCTCAACTCATGATAGCCATACCCAAAAGGTCCATGCTATTTTCAGCGACGCACCCATTACTTCCCAGTTACCTCATATTCCTTCCATAGAGGAAATTCGGCCTAAAGTTCTCCTTCGCATTAGAACCCATTTCACCTACTCCTCCACCCATAGAGGAACACCTTTCACCTCCTTCCTCACTTTTGGTTGAGCCTCCCACTAACATCAAGACCATTTCACCTTTGGCTTTCTACCTATGAATGTCACCCGCAACAATTCTTCACCCATGGAGGATACTTGTTTATCTCCTCCACCCACATAGGAGCACCCATCATCTCCTTGACCTATAAATAATTACCCATCATCTCCTCCACCTATAGAGGAGCACCCATTTTCTCCTCACATACCTCTTCCTCTAGATGAGCATTCTCCATCATCTACCCAAAATCTTCCTCTAGGTGAGCAAATTCTCCATCATCTACCCAAAATCTTATAGACCTACATTCTCACACTTGGTTCTCTTAGATTATGTATCGCCATACTTTAGGGGCAAAGCTACCTCAATGCAAATATAAACTTCCCCTCACTATCTGCCCAAAAATATTCACATTTGGAACTGACTTATTAGGTCCTCATCGACGCAACCTCATCCTGAAACCTCTCTCCAAGCGTGGGACTTGTGAAGCCGAGAGAGGTCAATCTCTTAGATTATGTGGACATCGCCTTACTTTAGGGGCACCTTGCGCTTCCTACCTCAATGCAAATATAGATCTAGCCAATTGAATCGAGCACAACCACCTCAATTAATTTTTTTCCATGATTCTTGTTTCGACGCACATCGGGCTTCTAGGTTGATGGGGCATCCTCAAACTGGAAACCTCTCTCAGCGTGGGACTTGTGAAACCAGAGAGAGGAATCTCCAGATTAGAGGTGGTTCCTCAAACTCCTCTGATTTAGATCTATATTTTGCAAAACTACAGAGGTTTAGATCCTAATCCTATTCTAACTTGCAAGGAGACAGGGGCAGAAGTGCAAAAATTGAAACTAACTAAAGATGGTGATGCACCAAAAGGAGAATGTTGGACATCTATCAAAACTGCCATGGGACAAAGAGAGGTGAGCAATGGGAAGGATGGATAGATGCATCACAGGCCCAAGGATAGATTTCACACAGAAAATGTCCCAAAACTCCATGAACACAGCTCCAGACCTACAATGAACATTCAAACATGCACAAATACCTGCAATGAAGAGAGGCAAGAAGAGAACAAGCAAAAACGAGGAAGGATGGACAGATGCATCACAAAACACGTTTTGTTGCTCCAGAAGTTTGCACAGAACATCATTCCATTAGTAAAAGGCAAAAACACCATTACAAAGCAAGGGAGGAGGTTTGAACTCCATTTTCAACCCTAGAGAAGAAAAGAAGGGAGGGCAGAGCAGAAAGAATGAACAACCTCTTTTCAAAATGAGCCAAATCTGGCTTTTACATTGCATGGGTCGAGCCCAGGGGACAGAAACGTAGGAAAACATGCAAGCCCATTCCTCATGACTACAGGTGCATTAAATCGGCATGGGGGACCTTACAAACCCATACCCTATTACCTTGACCGGATTACAGGAGAATGCGACCCATTCTGCATTAAATCTGGTCGCTGGAATGTCATTTCTGGCCATGAACACGCATCAGAGCTGTTTCTCAATTTTCTCTCTTCAGACTGTACCAAAACTTGAGATTGATCCCAGAATCATTTAGAGAATTTCACCAGCTTTCTGTTGATATAAAGAACGTGCAAATCCGAGCTCTGGATCGAAAGTTATGGTGATCTGAAGAATTAGGGCACGAAACAGGTGAAAACGGATTTTGAAATATTTTCCGCGCTCTGCCACCTGGATGACACGTGGCAGGCTCTGATTGGACGAGCAATTCTCTCTCCTCCATCTTTCGTGGGCTTTCCTTTGAAATTTCCTTATGGGGCCCTTTACTGGGACATGTGGCACTATCCCATTGGTTCGGGCTGACCCTTTAAAACTTGCCCTTTGACTTTTGACTTTTCTCCTTGAGACACGTGGCATGATCTAGTTGGTTCTCGGCCCTGCCGGCTCTTTCACGCCCTTCGCGTCTTTTCATCCCGGATGTCCCAAATGCTTAGTGCTCCTTGTGTTGATTTCGC
This sequence comes from Taxus wallichiana var. yunnanensis, assembly GCA_018340775.1. Lineage (NCBI taxonomy): Eukaryota > Viridiplantae > Streptophyta > Pinopsida > Cupressales > Taxaceae > Taxus > Taxus wallichiana. Next base: position 629,818,490 of record CM031239.1, read on the forward strand.
GCGAACCGGCCGGTTCACGTCCATTTGTTCCAAATGTCCCACTTTGCTTTGGACTGCCTCGACCATTTTCGCCCGTTTCGGCCGGTTCGCGTACTCACGGCCCGCTTGTCCCATTGTGTTTTGGACTGTTTGTGCTTATTTCGCCCGGTTTGGCCGGTTCGCGCCTTTTTGTCCCAGATGTCCCAATTACTCCTAGGACTAGGACTTAGCCGATTTTCACCATTTTTTCTAGATCAACCTTCTTGCCTTCTGTAACCTTTTCCCGCATTTTCTCAGAGCTTGCTCCTAACTACCTGGATAGGAGAGTTAGAAAAATATCTGAGAGAACCTCAGAAACATGATGTTTGCTCTGAATCAATCAATGTGCCTAGGACTTGAATATTCTGATGCATGTTATCAAAATTACCCAGGGGGGGTGAAATTTTGACAACAGTTTGGCGACTTAGTGGGGTCATCTGCCTGCTAGATGAAAAGACCAGTAGCCTGAAGCAATCCATTGGGCATGGAGTCATAAGCAAGCCTGAAAACTGATCTGAACTTGAAAATCTCCCCTCTGAGCCACTTGGAAACCACCGGGCATGGAGTTGTTCTCACCAAAACCACTGAAATGAACTATGCCAGAGCAAAACTAGCAACACCAAAACTATGTACAGAACTGAAAATCATACATGCCCCAAATGGAACATGCAGAGTGCGCACGAGCACTTCTTCTACTGAAAGCAAATCTACCTACTCTACTCTAGCTGGAAGCAAAGGCAAGCTAAACAAACCCCAATGTTGGTTGTGAGAAATATCTTCCTTTCTTCAAAATTGGCAGCCATGCAATTGATTTGCAGCGATCATGGTTGTTTGGATGGATGGAAAATCAACAAGAAGCTGGTCTTCTATCCAAATCATCAAGGTATCAATGAAAAATCCAATACCTCTTTTAGTTGCTCTGCATTTGGATTGGAGAGGTATGGCAGCTGATCCTTGGTACTTTGTAGCTCATCCTCATGCTCGAGAAGCAAGCATGGTGGTTGTGGCTTCTCCTTTGGCTCAATGAAGCCAAATACACGATTGGGAAAGGTATGGTCCTTTGAGTATGCCCATTGCTTTGTGATTTTCAACTCCAAGAATGGAGTCTTCTTGTAGACCCTCTTGAATGGATGATGTGGAAGAAATGGTGAAATTATTTTGTCCTTTCTCTTCCTCGATGAAGAACAGGGAAGATTAGAATCTTCCAATTTTGATTCCAAAGGGCTCTTTATAAGATGCGGAGCTGCTTGTAAATGAAAGTTCTCCTTCATGGCAGCAGGCTCTTGTGTTTGGAATGTGGATGATAAAAGAGAGAATGGTGAAAACTCAACCGACTCTTCTCCATCAAAAGCAGTCCTCCAAATCGACAAGTAAAGCTGCATCATTGTTGTCCCCATTGTTCGTGTTCAACTTCCTCCATGGTGTCCTCTTGATCTGCAACTTGACCACCATGGTTTCCTTCACTCTCCAATATTGAGTTTGAGAGATCAAACTCCTTTTCAGTAATAGAACTTGAGAGAGATGATGTGGAAAGAAGAACTGAAGGTTCTTCTGCAGCTTTGCTTTGTGCTCAAAGCCCTTGGATCTGCACTTTTCTCCTCCACAGCTAGAATGTGCTCCTCTTCTTTTGGATTTGGAGCAGCTTCTCCTTCCTCCAATGTTTGAAGAGAATCTCGCTCTTGATTGAACTCCTCCTCCAAGCATGAAGTTTTTCAAGTCAAACTCTGATTTGTTGCTCTAGAGGACTAGTTGGGGCTGCAAGATCTTCTTCTCCAACAAAATCAGTCCTCACCACCATTTGTTCAACCTCAGCCTCTTTTGTAGGCTTAACCATCAAGGGGATCTTTGTCATCCCAAATCTAAGAGCCCAACTCTTCAGACTATCTGTCACTTCTTTTCTTTTTGGCTCTTCCTCTTGTTGTCCTTGATGACTGATTTTTCAATTTCTTCTTTCCCACATGGAATTGGGGATGCGAGAGGAGGGATAGGTTGAAACTCAACTTATTTGAAAATTTTGTGTGGTGGTGGAGGCGGTGAAACCTCTTGTTTCTTTGGAGGAGGGGTATTTCTGTTAGCTCTTGTGGAGGGGATGATTTGTTTGGAAGGGAAAAGGAAAGAAGAATCGAGATGGGGTGGAAGACTAGGGGATGGAGGGATGGATTCAACACATGGGACAGCAGATGCGGAGTTTAAATGAGATGGTGCTGCTTGAGTAATGGAAAGAGAAAAACCAGATGATGGTGTAGAACTTACCCATTGACAAGGTTGTTCAACAACAAGTCTGTAGGCCTCTATCTCTGCTGTCCATTGTGCAAGTTGGGGCAGCATCTTTATCATGAAGTCCAGCTTCTCCTGAGGGCTGTAGTGCCTTGGAAAAGGTCCCACCCATGGACAGGGTGCTCCATAACCGATTCCAAAAGCTTTCATTTGTGCTTGAGCCCTGGACTGCACCATCCCCACCTCCATCTTTTGGATTTTCTCCAACAGACCAGCATCTTGGATCTGATGGTCTTCATTGTATGCATACTCTTGCTCTTGGGAAGCTTCATTGTGAAACTGACTTTGGCACTGCTGTTCATATGAGTATGCATGCTGATCTGGAGGATTTGTAAAACATCTTGGAAGTGGAAAATACTGCTGTTGTTGTAAATGTGAGTTCCATGATGGAAATGAAGTCATGGTTGCACAACTTCATGGAATGGAAAAGAATGAAAGGGATGGAAAGAAGGATGAATGAAAAATGGATGGAAATGAATGGAAAGGAAGGTCTGCAACTTCAGAGATGGTTGTTGACCAGATGGAGTCGCCAGATGTGTTTGCAAGTGCCTCCAAAGGCTGAAATCTTCACAGGAACACATCAACCTATAAAAGATGAAGTGAAAGACCTCTAAGGTCCCATCGGGCGTGCCAAAACTGTTAGGGCAAAAATCACAGCACCCCTGGACGCACATCAGGCTTCTAGGTTGATGTTCAGGCATCCAGTGTGATTGCACAACATGGAAACCTCTCTCCAGCGTGGGACTTGTGAAATCGAGAGAGGAATCTCAGTTAGAGGTTGGTTCCTCAAAATCCTCGATTTAGATCTATATTTTGCAAAACTACGAGAGGTTTAGATCATAATCCTATTCTAACTTGCGAGGAGACGAGAGACGAGGAGAGAAGTGCAAAAATTGAAACTAACTAAAGATGGTGATGCACCAAAAGGAGAATGTTGGACATCTATCAAAATTGCCATGGGACAAAGAGAGGTGAGCAATGGGAAGGATGGATAGATGCATCACAGGCCCAAGGATAGATTTCACATAGAAAATGTCCCAAAACTCCATGAACATAGCTCAGGACTGCAGTGAACATTCAAACATGCACAAATACCTGCAATGAAGAGAGGCAAGAAGAGAACAAGCAAAAATGAGGAAGGATGGACAGATGCATCACAAAACATGTTTTGTTGCTCTAGAAGTTTGCACAGAACATCATTCCATTAGTAAAAGGCAAAAATGCCATTACAGAGCAAGGGAGGAGGTTCGAACTCCATTTTCAACCCTAGAGAAGAAAAGAAGGGAGAGCAGAGCAGAAAGAATGAACAACCTCTTTTCAAAATGAGCCAAATCTGGCTTTTACATTGCATGGGTCAAGCCCAGGGGACAAAAACGTAGGAAAACGCGCAAGCCCATTCCTCATGACTACAGGTGCATTAAATTGGCATGGGGGACCTTACAAACCCATACCCTGTTACCTTGACCGGATTACGAGGAGAATGTGACCCATTACGCATTAAATGACAATTGTCATTTGGAATGTCATTTACGGCCATGAACACGCATCGAGCCGTTTCTCAATTTTCTCTCTTGGACTACACCAAAACTCGAGATTGATCCCGAGAATCATTTAGAGAATTTCACCAGCTTTCCGTTGATATAAAGAACGTGTAAATCCGAGCTCTGGATCGAAAGTTATGGTGATCTGAAGAATTAGGGCACGAAACAGGCGAAAACGGATTTTGAAATATTTTCCGCGCTCTGCCACCTGGATGACACGTGGCAGGCTCTGATTGGATGAGCAATTCTCTCTCCTCCGTCTTTCGTGGGCTTTCCTTTGAAATTTCCTTGTGGGGCCCTTTACTGGGACACGTGGCACTATCCCATTGGTTCGGGCTGACCCTTTAAAACTTGCCCTTTGACTTTTGACTTTTCTCCTTGAGACACGTGGCATGATCTGGTTGGTTCTCGGCCCTGCCGGCTCTTTCGCGCCCTTCGCGTCTTTTCATCCCGGATGTCCCAAATGCTTAGTGCTCCTTGTGCTGATTTCACGTGAACCGGCCGGTTCGCGTCCATTTGTCCCAAATGTCCCACTTTGCTTTGGACTGCCTCGACCTTTTTCACCCGGTTCGGCCGGTTCGCGTACTCGCGGCCCGCTTGTCCCATTGTGTTTCAGACTGTTTGTGCTTATTTCACCGGTTCGGCCGGTTCGCGCCTTTTTGTCCCAGATGTCCCAATTGCTCCTAGGACTAGGACTTAGCCGATTTTCACCATTTTTTCTAGATCAACCTTCTTGCCTTCTGCAACCTTTTCCCGCATTTTCTCGAGCTTGCTCCTAACTACACCCGGGAGAGTTAGAAAAATATTTGAGAGAACCTTAGAAACATGATGTTTTTTCTGAATCAATCAATCAATGTGCCTAGGACTTGAATATTCGATGCATGTTATCAAAATTACCTGGTGGGGTGAAATTTTGACAACAATTCCCATCATAGCTCAACATACACCCTTACAAATAACCCAACATACATCTAAATCCAAACCCATACCTACATCATCTTCCTCACCTAAACCTCTTACTACCTTAAGGGTCACCCCAACCACTAGCCTTATTCATCGACTGTCTAAACTAGATTTAGCCACATCCTCCAAAGATCAACACTAAACCTACTTTGACACCAAAATAGAATAGCCAAGCCCATAGAACTCACACCCCAGCCTACGCCAATCACACCCGCATCGATTTCACACCTGTTCCATCCATCTTAGGATCTCAACCTCCCCAACATGGTCAAGAAATTTCCACCCATCATTAAATCAAAAACACAACAGCCCATTCCTTCCTCTCAAACCTCTAACTTACACCCACACCTATAACATCTTTAACCTCTAACAACCATACATCTCGAATACCTCGAATACCCAAAGAACTTCTTCACTACCCCTACCCTTGATCTCTGTCCCTCACACTCCCTACACAACCTGTGTCATCTACCTTCACGGGACCTCCGTTATCCCCTAGGTAACTCACCCTCTTCCCCATCTACTTTTCCCTCTAGACCTCATACACCCATATCACCCTTACCTAAGAAGATGTAACCCAAAGATAAAAATTTGCTACCCTCCAATAAGTTAGTCAACATAACCATATAACCTCCTACTCATTTTTCTACCATACCCCTACCCAAACAAACATGACCAACACCCAAGACCATGCCCAAGCACCAAAACCATAGCTTGACCTACTCACCCTCTTGTAAAGACCATTCCTCATTAATAAACTACACCTACGCCCAAACCCACTTTCACTTCCCATTGTGCGTCACTAGCGAGGTCCTATGCCAAAATCTTAACCAACCTCCTTGAGAAATTTTTCATCACATTACCATCGCTTAGATCTTATGGCCCGATCAAACCCAAGCCAAAAGGGTTTGATGACACTAAAATTTGTGCCTACCATCGTGTTTCGGGGCACAATGTGGAGAACTACAAGGCTTTGAAAACCATCCTTATCCAATTACATCCCCCTGAAGCAAACTCGGATGATGAAAAACTTCTTGATGAGGACCTTGCTTCACCGACACCCATTTCCATAGTCCTTCCCTCACTACCTACTCAACAAACACAACCTCCACCCATGCAACTCTGGAACCACCCCAAGATTTAAAATTAACATGGTTCACATTAGAGAACTTGCCACACCATCACCTAAATTTCATTGCGCTTGAGATCACCTCACATGGATTTTCTCCTCGGTAGGTTTTTACCCGTCTGTCATTATACCACTCATCTTACACCTTCTCCATTTACCAACTCCCCTCAAATCAACATGATCCACATTGTTACCCATGCTTAGAAGGATAAAGGAAAGGAAAAGGCAACTGACTCACCAACCAATCCTATACCCAACATACCATCTGCACCCACACCTAGAATCACTATCCACAACCCTACATATCCTATTTCTAATGGGGTGACACACCGCATGATGCTCAAATAACTACACCATTCCCCCTCAAAATTTCCTTATATGACTTCATCCAAACCTAAGAATTCCATCATCGGGATCTCATGGAGGTCCTGTAATCTATTGAGGTTTTACCTAATGATCCTACACCTATATCCTCCATTATCACACCTCATCATGTAGCCTCTCTCACCAAATTACCACCTTCATCTTCACCTCACCCTACTCACCAAGTAGCCTCCCTTAGCTTCTCAAAGGAAGAGATCGCACCACACCAAATTGATGACCCAGACCCAAATCTCTTCATCTTTGTCCACAATGATGATATACATGTACGGCATGTAATGATCAATAGGGGGTGCAAGTATTAATATCATTTCAGCCCATGCATTCATTCAAATGTGTATATCTGACAATTATATGCATAAACATCCTACCATGTTATGTTCATTCAATGATGCTATCACATCTACACTAGGCACCATCATCCTCCATGTTTGAATGGGCCCTTGACCATTCGAGTTATTTTACATCTTGGAGGGTAATTTCAATATAACCTATTGCTTGGTAGACCACGGATGCGTGTGATGGGTTGTGTTCCTTTCGATTTGCATCGTTGTGTAAAGTTTGAGCATGAAGGACATACCTACACCAACTGATCCATTACCTTTTAAAACATGCAAAATGCTTTACTGCCCTAATGATGTGCTCATACCCATTAAGGCATCTACCTCCATGACCACTACCACTTCACCTACACCTCCAGCTTACTAGTATAGTCACTACCTCAACCGCACATGCCTCCTCCATTCCTACCACTGCCACAACCTCCATGGCTGACCCATTAGCCTCCCAATCCATTATCTCTACCTCCACATCAACCACCGACACATCATCTATTCTAGCTACCCACATACCAACCACTAATCCCTTGGAAGGCATTTTTCAATGCCTCACTCTGGGAGAGTATCACATATATAGTGTCAACACATTCCTTACTCCACAAGAGTTTGGGAGTCTTCACCAACACCCTCGCTATGATCACTGCATATGATAACACCTCCTTTATG